>OX438896.1:3907500-5261250 GCA_949316265.1 Diarsia mendica
GCGTTGGAAGGCCTCCCACTAGGTGGACCGATGACCTGGTCAAGGTTGCAGGAACCCGCTGGATGAGAGACGCACGGGACCGGTCAATGTGGCGACACCTGGGGGAGGCCTATGTCCGGCAGTGGACGTCTTTTGGCTGAAATAATGAAAAATGAAAGAGGGCTCCCCTCTCTACTATGATGGTTCTGAAATCTTATCGTATCTGAATCGCACTTAGCCGGTTTTTTAAGTTTAATTAAGTTTACAGATAAATTGTCTATATAGATTTTATTATTTTAAACAACCATTCATTTTATCACCGATTTGTTCCACCAAAAATACTTTTTATTATGATAATATAGCAACTGGAATAATATCAAAGTATCTCGTCCCCTTGACATGTTAAAGGTGACTTTTTATAGAATGTTTATCAGCTTGTTTCAGGAGGAGTATCAAATACATATTTTATAGATATGTCTTGGATGGATATCATAGATAGATTTCACTGAAATTTAAGAGTTTACTACACCCAGTACTTAATCGTGAGTTTTGTTATCAGTTTATTAGGAAGTAGATACTAAAATAAATATAAAATTATGCTATAAAAGAATAATATCAACACTAAAATATAGGTTCAAGTTCGTTAATTACAGGTCAAATTGCTAATCATAATCAAATATTCATACAGATTTTGCCGACAGTAAAATGAGGTTTTTTTTAATAAACATTATTACTGTTATCTTAATTAGGTACAATAATTTGTTATGTGATAACCCAAATGTTACATTCACAGTATATAGATATCCAACTACGGATAATACCTATAATTCACATATGGCTTTATTTATATTCACATTGTTATTAGCACACAGGACATATCAATGACAGTCAATGATAATGACGTCTTAATCAGTTGTTTATATTTTTATACATATTACATTTGTTTCAAAACAACTTCCTATCAAAGCTATAATATCAAAAGAAGCAACAGATAAACTAAGGTCATACTGCACTATCATCCTAACATTACACGACATAAAATGTCAGTCACAGATAATACTCGTACAATAATAATTATTATTGACTAGAAATATATTTTTATGCGTCGAGCCCACATCCGGGACAAGATATATCGGGAATAATGTCATGTCTGAAGCTGTATCGATTACGTCTTCCGAAGATAACTTTGATTCATTGACAATTTGTTTACTTATTCCGTATAGAAATTGATAAGAAAGGGTGAAGGGAATGTATTTTTAAATTGGATGTCTGATAAAAAAGAGTCACTAAGTATTGAAAAAACAAGTCACTGCAAAGCCCTTTGTCTAGTAATAGGACGGTAGGGGTTAAAACTGAACAAAAAATTAAGATCAAACGAATTAATTGATGGTTCGTCTTTTATCACTACTTCAACTTCTTTCTTACCCTCGGAAAGCACGTTAAGCTGTTGGTCCCGGCTGCCATGTATAAAGATCTTTGGCAGTCGTTACAGGTAGTCAGTGACCTGAAATTCTGACATCCAGTCTTCAGAAAGGGTATCGTATTACCTAGTATTAACTGGGTCGTGGGGGTCAGATAGGCAGTCGCTCCATGTAAAATACGGGTATTCAGCTGCATCCGGTTAGACTGGAAGCCGACCCCAACATAATTGGGAAAAGGCTAGGCAGATGATGATGAACTTCTTTCTTAATGTCAAATTTTTTTAATATCCATAATTAAACAATTAACAAAATCCATAATTTAAATTCGTGTGTGGCCCGTCCCCCCTGCCTAGTTGACCCTTTTTTTTTTTTTTGGTGAGTGGAAAATCATCAAATGCCCCCCCCCCCCCCCCCCGCTTGGAGTTGTCAGACTTCTACTGACTAAAAACCGAACCCATGTTCCTTCTTTGCCCTTGTGCCGAGGCCACGTCATCTCGTTCTAAAATCCGCGGCCCCGGCGGGTGCCTAGTTGACCCTTAGGTGTACCTCGGGAAATATTCATCATTCTTTTACCCTTTTACCAATTTCTTTGGGGTCGCAGCATGTATTCATTTTACGTACTTCTCTATTACTCGTCGTGTCATTAAATACCTCCTTTCGTCATCATCATCATCATCACACAGTCCATCCACCGTTTGTCTGTTATTATCTACCACATTTATACTCAAAACTTTCTCCTAGTTACTCAAAAACCATAATATTTTTCTCATCAAAACCAACCCTTAAAATAATACTAAGAAACAAAACTAACAATAAAAAAAAGCGCTTAGAAACACACTTGACCTTCCCCACAAACAGTGTCAAATGTCAACCTCTACAAAAAAAAGTTACAACACCCCTACTTCATACATATTGTATCTCGTCACATCCAACAAAGGATACATCATTTCGCATTACATACGGGGAGTCGTATAAAAATAGCGTACGTCTACTGGCTTGCCAATTTTCTTGAAAGCGACGTATCTTGTCTGACATTTGATACAAACGAGGTCACTCTACTACACTTTGATAAGTATTGACCGGGTTAAATAGTTCTGGGGTTGAGGACCACTTTTTTAACCAAACGGGGTGGCGAAACACGAAAATGTTGTCACAGAAACAATTAGTTTAAAGAGGAAATGGGTAGTAACTGGGTTACTTTTTACTGGGAAATGTTAAAATGAACAAACATTTGTATCACATGGGAGTTAAACATAACTGACGGAATGTAGGTGTTCTAGCCTACACTTGTACCTAACCCTTCGGAAATTACTGGCGCTAAGTTATGTTATTACTATCAGATAATTAATAATAAATAATAATAAAATAGTTTATTGGTGAAACAAGTTTGAGTCTAAACAAAATTTTGTGATTGGATCCTCCTTTTAGGCAGATAGTGCCTGTATTAGGATAGTCGCCTCTTCCATATCAAGACGTGAAATACAAATAGCAAAAATATAATTAATGATAAAGCTTAATTACTAAAATAAAAATTAAATAGATACACTCGTAAGTTTAAATGTGAAATCGTGGATTTGGAATATCATATTACAGTTAGGTTAGGTTAGTTTACTGACATCGGATAGGCAATCGATGCAAGTTAAATACTGGTTTTCAGCTGCAAACAGTTGGACCGGGAGCTGACCTCAACATAGTTGGGAAAAGGCTAGGCAGATGGTGGTGCATAACAAAGAAAAAGTATCACAAAAACTTTTTAACAAAAAATAAAACCGACTTCAAAAAAAAAAAAAAACATTCATGGGTCATAATCATAGAGTTTTTTTTTTTTAAGAAAAACGTTGCCCCACACTAGGAATTTCTCCTGTATCGTGGGTTCGTTTACAAACATTGAAACTCACATACGCGCGAGTATTCATATAGTCATTGGTCGATGGACGTGAACAATGTAGTTTTTTTTATTGAGATTTGTTGATTTTTCAAAAATTGCTTGTCAGATTTCGATAAAAAAATTATGGGACCATTTGAGAAGTATACCTACCCTTTCCAACAAAAACATATTTTTTCAAATAGGTTAAGCAAGTGACGGAGTTATGCCCGAACAAACATTAAAAAAAAATGGTGTCCTGCCTATTCGCCGAAAATTGTTTCCCAAATTTTCACTTGCCAACCAACGTTTCGCCGATGTTTCACTTTGACAACTAACGATTACCAAATTTTTGTTTGACAACGTTTCATTTGGTAGAATTATTGTAAAGCCGATTATTATAAAGACACAAAACGTTTGGGACATTTATCATTTGGCAAACATTTTACTAGGCAACACAACTATTAGACGAATGACGTTTTGTCAGTGTTACAGTTTCCTTTTCATACATTGATATATTGATAAAAAAATTACGACTTTTTTCATACATTTTTTATTTAAGAATATCAAAAATAACATTAAATTTTTAAATTGGCAGCAATGCAGAGCAATAGTTTTTCCTCTGAATATGTAGTTTTGTGTTCGAGAAATCTTTGGTTACGATAGGTTAGGTTAGGTTATAACAAACAACGGCAGAAGCAAATTGCTTTTGTAAAAGGAAACGTTAAGATAAGTTAGGTCACATTAAAGGTTAGGTTAGGTTAGGTTATGACAAACAACGCACGAGCCGAGCGAGCGAAGCGAGCGTGCCGCGGCAGCGGCCGGCGATGTGCCAGAAGCGAATCGCTTTTGTAAAAGGAAACGTTAAGTTAGGTTAGGTCACATTAAAGATAAAGAAAAAAAAATAATAACAATAACTACCTGTATATAATTTGTCCCAAATGAAAATGGCATCCTTGTAAATAAATTTCTTCAAAATTTGATCGCAGACTCAGTATTGCAGCTTTTTCGAAATCTAACACACATACTTTAGGTGCAAAATTAATACCGTGCTAATAAATTTGGTAAACAATAAACAACTAAATGAATATTACGCAAAGTAAAACATTCTGCTACTTGAAAGTTGGCCTTTTAAAAAGTGTCATAATGAAAAGCAAACCAAACGTACAGTTGGTAACTGTGAGGTTGGGAAATAAAAAAAATATATTATGATAAGTTGGCAAATGATTATTCGGCGAAATAAAATTCTGCGAAACGTTGGTTGGCAAGTGAAAATTTGGGAAACAATTTTCGGCGAAAAGGCAGAGAACCAAAAAAAATATATAAACATCCGAATTGAGAACCTCCTTCTTTTTTTAGAAGTCGGTTAAAAATATGCTTTAGATCACCCTCTACGTCCAATCTCCATCAAAGCATCCATTTATGAGCAGATATTAATAATTTATTTATTGAGAGATAACAATGATCCATAGTGGTTAGTAACAATTGGAACTTATAAACTATGTTAGTATGCACAGTAAGTAATCACAAAATAAACATTACAAAATTAAAATTAAAATACAATAAAATAGAAATTTAGATTAAAATAAAATAGTAACACTAGTCTGTAGGTGAACCATACAGCAGTGGTTCACGTACTGACAGTCGTAACGTTCAGAAAAAGCGTTCAGAATACTATTGCGGCTGCCCCGCAACCTACGCACCAGGGATGTGCACCGCTTGCGCATGATTGTGTGGAAACAATCAACACGCGCCTCGGCAAACATCCCCGACGCGCTACAGAAGCGAGGCAGCCTCAAGAGCACCCTGAACGCGTTGTTATATTGGACACGTAGGGCTCTGTACTGTTTCTGCGTGTAATCCAACCACAGACTGCCCGTATAAAAGGACGTACAGAATGCCCTAAATAGGGCTATTTTGACGTCCCTCGAGCACCGAGCAAATCTGCGGGCGATCATATTTGCACGAACAGACAGCATTTATGACAAAGCATTCTGCAAATGACATTTGTGCCATTAACACAAAGTGTTCAGTCGATCGACTCACAACCTAAGATTCAACGGAGAGAAATGGGTCGTTATAGTGCAAGAAGTGGGTTGGGAATCGATTTTAAGTCGCAATGTAAGACGGGGAGTTTGAGTGGTGCCTACACTGGAGAAGCATGTCTGGAATACTATGTTACAAATTTAGGATACGATGTGGTAATCATTTTAGTGTAAAGTGCTATATGGTTTGTCCTTTTTAGGGTTCCGTAGTCAACTAGGAACCCTTATAGTTTCGCCATGTCTGTCCGTCCGTCCGTCCGTCATCGCTTAATCTCTGTGACCGTTAGCACTAGAAAGCTGAAATTTGGTAGCAATATGTGTATCAATCACGCCGACAAAGTGGTAAAATAAAAATTGGAAAAAAATGTTTTATTAGGGTAGCCCCCCTATATGTAAAGTGGGAAGTGTTTTTTTTTTAATTTCAACCCTAACGTGTGATACATTGTTGGAAAGGTATTTAAAAATGAATAGGGGTTTACTAAAATCATGTTTTGATAATGTCAATAATTTCGGAAATAATCGCTCCAAAAGTAAAAAACAATGCGTCCCCCCCCCTCTAACTTTTGAACCATAAGTTTAGAAAATATGAAAAAAATCTGAAAAGTAGAACTTTATAAGGACTTTCTAGGAAAATTATTTTGAACTTGGATGGAAACAACAGATGGAAACAGCAGTTAACCAATATAATTTGGTCCCTGAATCGTATGAGCGCCTATACAATCCAGAGGTCAAGTTTCATTGGCCCGTAGAAGAAATAATTGTACAAATTATAGCATACCGTTTTGGTACGGAACCCTTCATGTGCGAGTCCGACTTGCACTTGGCCAGTTTTTTTTTTATAAATGGTTGAGCTAGAGTTGCATTGGTATTATTTTTTTCCTTTTGTTGAATCTAACATAAAAGTTCAAATTCAAATTCAAATTCAAATTCAAATTCAAATATTTTTATTTGTAGTACATAGGTAAATAAAAGTACAGATGTCATTGTCATGTTAATAGATAGGATCACTATGTCTTGCCGTCAACGGCGTACAAATATTCAGATTATAATTTCTAAATCATTCAAACTAATAAATATATTCAAAATTAGTAATTATTGTAACTATTCAATATAAATTAAAATTCGTAATTAAAATAAACATTAAATTAATTAGACAACAAAACATTAAAATTATAAAAAAGATTAAAAACATTTAGTGAAATAAAAAATAATATAAAAATTTAGTGTCCATGTCAAAATATACAATGTCAAAGTTACCATGTCAAAATTACAATGTCAAAGTTACCATGTCAAAATACAATGTCAAAATTACAAACTCAAAGTTACAATGTCAAAAATTACAAGTAAATAAAAAAGTCAAAAATTACAATTTGTCTTCTAGGTACTCATTGACTGTGTAGTATGCTTTTTCGCCTAATAGATTAAGAAGAGCCTTTTTAAACTGGTGTATGCTGTCAAGATCTTTTATAGAAATAGGTAACTTATTATATAACTTGGGCGCCATTCCCAAAAAACTTTTTGAGTAGAGCGCTGTCTTGTGTGGAATAGCACATATCTCTCCATGGCGTCGCTTCGATCTAAGTGTTTGGAATAAATGCAAGTTTGATTTTGCGAATACTGCTGTCTCGTAGATGTACATACATGGCAAAGTAAGAAGTCTATATTTTTTAAATAATGGCCTACAACTATCAGTCTTTTGAAGCTTAAACACAGCACGCACACACTTCTTTTGAGCTTTAAACGCAGTGTCTTTGTCAGTGGAATTCCCCCAATACATTATTCCAAAACGTAACGTTGATGAGACGTACGCTTTGTATGCTATCAAAACTACAGATTCATTAGATATCTTCGCAAGATTGTAAAGCGCATATGAATACTGGTTTAGTTTTTTACACAGACTTTCTACATGGCATTTCCAATTTAAATGACTATCTAAGTGAAGTCCTAAAAATCTGGCACTGCTGGTTTCTGGTATTTTATGGTCTGCGTATTTTATATTCAAATTTAGTTTTTTCATTCTTTGTTGAAACGTCATAATCTGTGTCTTTTCTAGGTTTATTTTAAGTTTATTCTTTCGTAACCAGTTTATAGTACAATGGATAGCATTATTTATTTCACTTTCATAAGACTCTAAGTTTTTGCAAGGTATAATAATTGTACTGTCATCGGCAAATAGGACGGTTTGATAGTCTGTACACTGAGGCAAATCATTTATATAAATGAGAAATAGTAAGGGTCCAAGAACACTCCCTTGGGGCACACCGCAAGTTGTATATCTAATGGATGACTTGTGAGGAACCTCTGTTTTAGAATTGGGACACATTCTATTTAAAACTGTGACTTGTTTCCTTCCTTTTAAATAAGTTTCGATTAATCTCAATATATTTCCTCGGACACCATAACGTTCTAACTTATCCAGTAATATTGCATGATCCACGTGATCGAATGCCTTAGACATGTCCATGAGGACTGCAGCAATAGGATTTTTGTTGTCAACATTATTTACAATATTGGCAACTAACTCGTAGACTGCGTTGTTAATGTTTCTATTTTTACGAAAACCGAATTGTTCTTTAGCAAGTATATTATTAGTTTCAAAAAAAGAGTTAAGAGATTTATAGATCACTTTCTCAAAAATTTTGGAAAATACCGGTATTAAGGCTATTGGCCGGTAATTTGAAATGGTGGCTTTGTCACCTTTCTTATGAAGGGGCTTAATTACGGTTGTTTTTAGTTTGTCTGGGAAGTGACCATGCTCTACGCATAGGTTAATTATAAAACTTAATACGGGTGCAATTGTATGCGACACTAATTTTAAAATTTTCGTAGAAATTTCATCAAATCCTGTGCTATTGGTATTTTTCAGCATATTTATGATGTTAAAAATGTCCCTAGCATCCGTCGGTGCCATAAAAATAGTTTTTGGATAGTGATTAATTAAAGATGAAGCATTATCGTTAGTATCATTTTTTGAAGGATGTACTGAATCTATAAAATAATCATTGAAAGCCGTAGCTATGTCTTTAGGGTTGTCAATTTGCCTATCACCAATAAAAACTTGCTTTACAGATTCCGGGGGAAAGTTCAATTTACACCTATTAATTAATTTCCACGTGGCTTTTGTTTTATTTTCCGCACTATTTATAACATGACTGTTTTGAGACTTTTGTGTCAAATGTATAACTCTTTTCAATCGGTTCGAATATTGTTTAAGCAACTGTTTATTTTGGATAGTTCGTGATCGCCTGTACAACCATAACATTTCTCTTTTTCGTTTACTACAATTTTTGATACCTTTAGATATCCATCGCGGAGTTTTCCGAGTGGAAATCTTTTTTTTCACTGTAGGGAAGCACAAGTCATAAAAAAGTTTAAACATGTCATAAAACGAATTAAAAGCTGTTTCCGGGTTCGTGCTATTGAACACGTCAGTAAAACTTAAGTTACTTATGGCTTCAATGAATTTAGAGATATTCTCAGAGCTATAATCTCGACTCAATATATACCAGTGATCAATTGAACACGATTTTTTAACAGGACATTTAAAAAGTTGGGCGGAGTGGTCTGATAGGGCCAACTCTAAAACTTCGCCAGTACCACCCCTAGCATTATGCATAATGTTGTCGATGCAGGTTCCACTAGATAATCGTGTGGGTGTTTTTATACTCGGCTTAAGGTTGTAGTTCAAAAGTAGATGTTGAAATTCAGTGGACATTCTCGTTTTTTGCAGAATATCAATATTAAAGTCACCGCAAAGCAAAACTCTTTTTCCTAACTTTCTTCCGCAATAGTTTAAAATATGGTCAATTTTTTCAAAGAAAACAGAAGTTGCCTCTTTTGTATACTTTGGAGGTCTATAAATACAAATGATAACCAACTTGTGAGCTACCAGTTCGATGGCACAACACTCTATAAAACTAGGCACACCAAATTACTACGTACTAGTAAGTAAAGTATTCTTGATGACGGCTTCATGAAGGGTCCTTTTACGCCCTGCATAGCATAAGATCACGCCTGTAATCCACGAAGGTTTAGGCAATATATATCTATATAAATAAAAAGAGAAGTCCTGACTGACTGACTGACTCATCAACGCCCAGCCCAAACCCTTGGACCTAGAAAGCTAAAATTTTGCACAGAGGTTCCCTTTATAATGTAGACAAGGAATAAGGAAGGATTTTTTGAAATTCAACCCCTAAGGGAGTTAAATAGGGGATGAAAGTTTGTATGGAAAATCGTTATTTTCACGCGGGCGAAGCCGCTGGCAAAAGCTAGTTTTACATAAAAGTACCTACTCCCACATTTCGCCAGTTATCTTTAAGTCAAAGTAAGATGTTGGCTTATTGCCATTAACCGGGTGTAAATCCAGACCCCGTGATAGCTACTAAGAAATTCTTGACGGAAAAACCTGATCATCATCATCATCAGCCTATAATGTTCCCACTGCAGGGACTCAGGCCTCCTCTCTAGGAGAGGGATGGGCTATAATCCACCACGCGTGCCCAGTGCGGATTGACAGATGTCACATGTCTTCGAATTTTTTGGTTCTAAGACATGCCGGTTTCCTCACGATGTTTTCCTTCACCGTTTTGAGAGCAAAAAACCTTGAAAAACCTGATAACAGGCTCTATCTGTTCTCTAAAATACTGCTTTAGCGTGCAATCAATCATTTTTTTGGTGGGTGGAAAATCATCGAATAACCTAAGAGCGGGCCCCCCCCCCCCCCGCTCTTAGGCAGAGCGAAGGGGAGTGTCAGACTTCTACTGACTAAAAACCAAACCCATGTTCCTTCTTCGCCCTTGTGTCGGAGCCGCGTTATCCTTTCGATAATCCACATCCCCGACGGGATCTCTGCTCGAGGCCTGAGAGTAGATTATATTATTAGAAGGTAATAATATTGATAACTTAAGCGACATAACTAGGTAAGTACCCAAACTACTTTGATTTCCGGTAGTAAATATATCAATATCCACTTAGTAACCCGGTTTCCAGGAAGTCCGTAGTACGTAGGTTGATAAATTATATAAATTATCTATTCACACATAATGACTATGTGTCGACATTGAGAACTTGTAATTTTAAAATGTATGAGCCCGTGTCGTTCTTCATAATTATACAAATTTTAATTATTTTAAGTTTTCAGTCAGAGTATTAAAATTGCTTCCGTATAATATATTAACCGACATAATTATAATATGGATGGTGGAGAAGCTTGTGGTTAATAATAGTAATAACAACTACTAGGGTCGATCTTTAGGTTAGTCCGCACTTGGCTAGGTTAGTTCGTGGATGGGTGACGACTACCCTTTACATATCGAGTTTCCTCCGTGCCTTAGAAAACACGTTAAGTCGTTGGTACAGTCGAACAAGCTAATAAGTATACAGGGTAGAGATTTTTATAATTCTATAAAACTGAAAATATTGATTGTAATTTTGTTTTATCAAGTGTTTCGGATTAAGCCAATGATGTCAAACGCCATATTGTTTGACATCAGTCTCTAACTGTATCTGTATAAGATTAAAAGTAAATACAAATTAGCTGGCTGTATACTTATTAGCTTGTTCGACTGTACTACTGGCTGCCATTTATAGACAGTCGTTACAGGTGCTCCGAAAGTATCAACAATCAGTATTACCCAGTAGGTACCAACTAACAGAATTTTTTAAATTAGATAGGCAGTAGCTTCATCTAAAATACAGTTAATAATTATCCGGTTTAACTGGAGGACGACCCCAACGTAGCAGGGAAAAGTTTATACAGATTATGATATAATAATAAAGAAATCTCGATGTAATTTTAAGTCGTAAAAACTGTGCGAGCAAGGGTGGGTCCCTAATATATTATATACCTAAAAGAGAGATATCTAAAAATAACTTTAGCGTGGAATCAGTGTTAGGAGCAGCCCCAATCCCTTTTACCCGCAGTGCCTAAATTATTAACATCAGATAGCCAACATTAGGGAGATAAGGATCCCACGGGAAATGAAAAGCTAATTCATTTTTCATGTCTTGATTTCAAAGTTTTAATACGTTCGTGACCTAAGTTGAGTTCTAGATTTTTTTAAAGATGACTAATAAGGACTTTTTGAGTTTTTAAACCTTATTGAGAGTAACTAACTTCAGGATTGGTGAACATCACGGACTGCTTCATTGTAGGTCAAATAGTCGCAATCAATCTGACTGATTAGCAAGAGGTCCTAGCTTCGATTCAAGGGTCAGAATTTTTTATTGGGAATTTCTCAGAAGCAGCGATGTAGTCTGGATTTGTGACCGGTTGAAGGCTTTTTTTTTTTTTTTTTTTTTTTTTTTTTTATGGGACAAGCCCGCCACACTATTCCCAAACCACTGTAACTCCTGTTAGCCAGAATCAACAGTGGCGACCACAAGAAAAGCGCCGAGACAATGAAGCTCGACGAAGTCCCAGAGAAATGATTTAACTGTCTTGGATCCCGCAACGAAATTAATCAGAAAAGAATAGCGGAGGAGTAGGAAAAAAAACATAGTTTCCACTTCCCTCCATATCAGCAGGAGACAGAACAGAACAAGGCCAATAGGCACACAGGGACGTATACAACTGAGATAAGCCCAGTTGCCTAGCACCACGGATATTATTGTCATTAATATTACTGGGTCCTAAGTTGTGAGCTGTTATATTTGATTCCAATAATAGGTATGACAAAATTGCTTGAACGCACGGAAATTTGTTCTAGTTTCTACAAGGTCCGTATAGTAAATAACTCCGGATGTAACCTGTACACTATTTAACATAATATTACGTTCATTCTGCCAAAGACTACACTCCCATAAAATGTGATGTGCAGTTTGTTCAAATTCGCAGTCAGATGTAGAACATTGACAAAAAGGCGACTCAACAAGCTTGAAGGAAAATAATTTACTCTTAAAGTTACCATGACCTGTGAGAAATTGGGCGACACAGTGATCCACCTCCAGCCATGTCCTGGCCAGCCGCTCACGAACGGATGGAAAGAACTGGTGAAGATGTCGGCCCTTGATGGAATTATCCCACCTACATTGCCATTCAGACAGAAGTTCCTCCCAGACGTCAGTCTGTGGTTTAAGTAATCTAGCTATTTTAGCACGGTCACGTTGCGTTAAAAAGTCTGTGTCCGCGGTCTCTCGTGCGCAGTAGTACATTGAAGCACGGCGCTGTACTTCAAGATCGACTGGAAGTACCCCTGCCAGTACCGGTAAGGCTTCAGTACTAACCGTCCTATACGCTTTACACAAGAAAATCAAAGCCAACCGCTGGCTTTGAAGTAATTTACGTCGTACCGCTCCAATGGTGGCCCTATCGGCCCAAACTGGTGCCCCGTAGCACATACACCCCAAGTAAGTAGCCCCATAGATCGTCTTTAGAGTTAAAAATGATAAACCCCATGTAGATTTGGATATTCTCGTTAAAGCATAAAAGTTCTTTTTAGCTTTTTCACCGACTGTTTTTATGTGTTCAATGAATGAAAAATTCCTCTCTAAGACAAACCCAAGGTAGCATACAGACTCCTTCTTTTTCACGGGAACGTTATTAAATTTAATACTAGGCCATGATTTAAGATTACCTTTTAAAAGAAGTTGCTAAGTTTTATGTGGTGCAAAGGTCAGACGGTTACGATCACCCCACTGGGATATTAATTTTAGGCAAGTGTCAGCCAAATTTTCGAGTCCAGCCCGAGTACTTGACTGAATGAGCAGCAGGCCGTCGTCCGCGTAACCGGTTAATGAACCGGTTGAAGGCTATAGGTTTAGTGGGTAAGGTAGGTTAGGGTAACGTGGATGTACTATTGATATTTACTATACCTCTGCACACGCCAAAGGGTTACCCTAAGGGATTACAGGCGTAATATTTATGTGCACATGAGGTATTGATGCGTAAGAAGGCAGACTTATATAATCTTTACTTAAGCTACATGGAAAGATCAGATTGTAGAAGGCAACCCCTTTTTTTAATAAGTGTTATTTAATAACGTTAGTAAATTTAAATACTGGCTGTTGCTTGCGGCTTCGTCTGCTGGGAAAACGGCTTATCCAAAATTAAAATATCGTAGACATGCGACATTTGCCATCCTGCACTGGGTGTTATTTACTATCTCTCTCAGAGAAGATGAGATAGTAAATGACGGAACCTTAGGATGATATAAAGATTCCTTCTGTTTTATATGGTTTTATAAAATTTAAAATTCCAAAAAAAATGTCCACTGACCAACCTAGGCTAGCGTGGCTTTACCTGTAGATCAGCCTGAGTGGCTATCTTTATTTAGCCACAAGCCCCTTCGGTGAATGCTTAGTGTAATAATAAAGTCTAATATAACAATGCTGTTCATTCCTACAAAACTCATTGTAACTGGGGTAGGTACTTTTGCTTGAAGGATACAATTTGTGCAAAGTTTGTATTCACGATAGGAACGCTGCCTGACTTTCCAGTTTGTGCCTGAAATAGCTGGAGACGAAAACTTGTTCCTCAAGTATTCGTTCATAGACAAAGGTACCTGTAGACCACTGTAGTTTTTTTGCTTTCGTTTTAATTACTGGTATTCCAGCTCATGATCCCAGAAGATACACGGGGATTTAAATTTTCTTACTTCTTTTGCAATTTAGCGGTCAGTATCTGTTTATCTGTTGATTCAAATATTAAACCTAGTATTTAAAGCACTGTTTTTTTTTATTTCTTACCACAAATATTAAATGTAACTAGTTAATTTATTATGCAAATCAAAAAACATTCGTGAGAGACTGGTTCCCGAAAAAGGCACAAAATACGTGGCGAATATGTTTTTATGTAGTTTGTAATAAAGCCACTTTCCCGCCTACTTGTTTTTTTCTGTGACCAGCCGGCTATTCCGCCATTATGTTTCATTTAGCATTATTGAAAATATGGTAAATATTTTGCCCAAATCTATGCTATTTTAAAGAAATGGTTCAAACTAAATTGTAATAAAGTTATATAAAATATGAATAATATATATTCTTGAATTTACTTAACTTTATGTTATTTCCATTTTACATCGCACTGTAATTGAGTGACTGTATAGAAAGTTGGAACATGTTCAATAGATATGTAAAATAGAACTAGTTTTTTTTTTAATAATTTTACAGCTGTCAGTTGAAAACAATTGCCCCTAGGGTTGAAAAGTATTACTTTCAACCCGCTCCTTAGGCAACTTCAGACCTACTTTCCGAGTATGAATAATGAAAAGGATTTTCATGAATTTTATTGATTCCTGATTCTGGGTATGGATTTATTGTTTTTAGATTCTGTGAAAAAACAAAAGTAAGTGGCGGAATGAGAGAATGAAGTACGATTCCTTAAAGTAATTCCTGGAACATTATTCAAGCCAAGTGTTTCCAAAAACCTTTTATTTTCGTTAAAATGGTTACCTTGAACAAATACTTAATTATGTTATCTATTTAATTGGTAGAAATTCAATAGCCAAGACAGAAAAAACGTTAAAAGTGGGATGATTTGAAAGGGACCTACACTCAAAAAGAAAATGAATGCGTTTCATCCCTTCTCATTACATGACCATACCAAGATAATCGACTTCCTTTTAATTTTTCTATAACAGACTGCGTCTGTTCTAATAACCTAATTCTAAAATCAGAAACTCTAGAACATTTCCAATTGTTTAGGTATAAAGTAAAACCTTTCGTGCAATAGCTTTTTACGACAGCTTGTTTAAAAGACGTTTCGTTTTCTCGCTCCCGCATAGCTTACATGACGTGACCTGAATTATTTCAGCTAAATGTTTCAGGAACTTTGCCATTTATAAAGTGTTCTTATTGAATCATAATCTAAAGATGTGTCGTGAACTTGAGAAATAAGGGGAAGGTGATGAATGGTACTTCTTATGAACAGTGTTTCGTTAGTGAGTTTCTATTAATTTATATTTTTACTTCGTGTTCTGGGTATTTTATACACGTTTATAATTTAATATTAGGTTCTTTAAGTTAGGTTTGCTGTAAGAAAATCTAATTTGGGTTATCAGGGTATTCTGGTGTATGTAGGCTTTTATTTAGCAATTTACACGTATGTTTTTATGGTTCTGTACCCGGAGGGTAACTAATGGGACTCTATTATTAAATGTTCGTCCGTCTGTCTGTCAGAGGCCTGTATGTCATGATCTATAATAGGTATAGACAGTAAATCTTAAAAACTCAACTGTCTGGTAGTTACCATCATTATAATTTTTATATGTATAATTAATTATATTCAGACAATTCCAAGTAGATTCATAAATACATGATTCAAACAGACGACTTTTCAAACCTCTAAGCGATATCAGTAAGGTTGTTTCTCGTCTCCGGATAGATTGATATTTTGTTCCTACCTATAGTAAACAGTAAAGTATCATATTATCCTTTCATTTTATACAACTAAAAACGTGAACAGAAAACCTAGCAAGCAATACAACAAGCACGTCAGCTCTTATATGACGCAACGGTCGGCAATACAACAAGCACGTCAACTTATATTAAAGACGTTCGCTTGCCTCAGGGCAGTTCAAGTGAAGCTGAGCCGCTCCTGCTCAAAGGCTAAAAGGCTGAGCGTTTCATACTATCGGATGACCGCGGCTTGTTCAGGTAAACCTTCAAAGATAAAATAAAAACATGCCAGAACAAGGCCGTGTGTTGCTGGATTTTGTTTACGAGTAAGAGTACCTACCTATTATTTTTTGGTTTTATTATGCTTTTTTTTTTCGTCATATTGTTGTATTTGGGTGAATGTTGGTTCATTTAACATACGTACATACGAATGTACAATTTCTGTTTTATTTACTCACTGATGCACTCAGAGAGCTTTGATTACTTAGGCCATCACTTACTCGTAGTAAAGGTTTTGACGGTTTTGTCGTACAAAAGTATTACAAATCTTTACTAAGTAACGGCTTATGTAATCATTAAACATCTCCCGCGTTAGCCTTTATTTCGACCAAAACAATGTCTCCTACATGGACACCAGTTACCATGGCTGACCAAGAAGTATTTAAAAATACTTCGGGCACAGGTTTGCTGAAGCAAGGAAAACGTGTTCAGGTGGAGATTCATAGATGACTCTGCCCTATAGTGTAAATGTGCTCACAAACTATGAGGCACTTGATATCATATCCTGCTTGTCCTGTTATTTACACATCACAGGAGCTGTTAAGGAGGAGGAGGAGGTTGGAGGCTACTGAAAGTGTCAAACTCGTCGCCAAATTTTGAGCCGATTCAATTTGAATTGTCATCGACACGCTAAGAAGAAGATTGATTAAAATGATAATTTTACTTAGTAAGTTAAATCGCAAAGGCGAATTATTTAAGTAGTCAAGTCTGAAGTAAAATTGGGTCATTAAAACAACTCTGCGATGTAGATATACTCGCAATGCATTAATAATGTTCTAGCTAACTTTGCTAGGCAAGCTGAATATCTTGCAAGTCTATAAGAGGATGTTTAAACAGAGCAAATTTTCATAATGGACTGGAATAACATGAATCTTTAGACTGGTAAGTTTGCGTTGGTGTGTTAGTACACGTTGATTATCTTTAAGATTATGATGTGTTTTTTTTTTTAGTTTTTAAGTCGACGGGTCACGCCATTTGAGAACCTTACAGTTCCATAGAATTTAGGATTTGTTTACTTCAGTAAAAATAAGCATTAATTTCAACAGCTCGATTATTGACTGTCTCGTTGGTCTAGTGTAGTCGGGCACATTCTTATTTGTTTTTTAACACGACATCGTCTATTCCCAAAGAGCAGATAAACAGCAGCTACTTTCATTCTATTTTGTAATGGTGGACATTACAAAATAAAATAAAAGTAGCCACTGAAAAACCAAACATAGAAATTCATTCCAAAGTAACAAATTCAATACAGCAGTAAACCGACACAAAAAAAACGCAACAAACTTTACCCGAACACAATTACTGTGACCACAATATCCGAGCACATTTTAAGGACATAAAATTAAATAGCACAAAAACCACTTTAGCGTATCAGTATTCAACACTCATAACACAAACGACTCCACTTTTCCCCGGCTTGGGCGAGCTAAAATGACAAGGCATGACTTTGCTCCGGCTGGCTAAGTAATTACATACACGTCATATGCGAGCGGAGCATATTCAGCGTTAGCGTAGTAGGGTCGCCATGTTGAATTGTTTTAGGAGACTGATTAAGAATAATTTTTCGCAGGTGTGAATTTTTTTTTTAACTAATTTGGTTTGCGTTGAGCTGTTACTCGCCTGATGACGACGCTTGCCAATAAGCATAAGCAACCGATTCACTTGAAGTTTAAAGAGATTTAGATTATAATGATGGAGAAACAGAGAAACCGTCAGTAAATTTCACGGATTGGCAATTCAAATGGTAATAGTTGTTTTTAGTAGATTATTTTATTGTCATTTTATGTTGTTTGAGACTGTCCTTTTATACCCGTCAGCGCAGCATATTCAGTGTTAGTGTAGGGACGCCATGTTCATTTCTTCAACCTTTTTGGGGACTTAATAGGATTATTTTTTGCATGGGGTCTAAACTAGTTTAATAGGTTTTGTATTACTATTAAGCTTGAAGTAGCACTCGTAGCAATAGTTAGTTTAAGTAGATTCATTCCACTATGTTCACCTGGGTGAATAAAGTAGATTTTTTGTTTTATATTAAATTACATTTTTTAAACCCTTAAAGTGGCAGTAGTGTTTGGCTTAAAGTCTGTTTTATGTGCGGCGGTAAATGGTGCATAATAAATAAAAAAGAAAGGTTAATTTGCGTTTTTGTGAGATGAATTTAGAATAGTAGGCTTTATTCAGCTTTTATTTTAGCAATAAACTTCTCGTAAATTGAATTCTCTCTTCTTTATGACTACCTAAAAAGGAAAAATAAACGTGAACATAAAACACTACCCATCTAAATCTGGATTAGTTTTACAAGGCCTGTGTTCACAATGGAATAAAATTTGATCTTATTTTTTTGGCATTCTGACAACATAGGAAAAAAACAGTCTAAAATTAACTAATTACATTTACCTTCTAGCTAGTCATACGCCACTACGTTTTTGACCATGAATCTCAACCGCCATACCATTTGAAATACATACTATTTATTGACGCATAATTAATGACTGTGTGAAAAAAAAATATGTTATATGCACAAGCAACACCAAAGGTTAGTCAAAGATAACTTATAAACTATGTTATTTACTAATTTATTAAAATACAAGCTTGTGGTTCGAGACACCTACGAACAATTTAGCCAAAAATATCGGGTATAGTCTGTGTCTGTGTGACTGGCCTGTTGGTCTAGTGGTTAGTGACCCTAACTGCTATGCCGGAGGTCGTGGGTTCGATTCCCACCCAGGACAAATGTTTGTGTGATGAGCACGATCATTTGTTCTGTGTCTGGGTGTAATTTATCTATAATATGTATGTATTTAGAAATATATAAGTACGTTTATCAGTTGTCTAGTACCCATAACACAAGCTCTGCTTAGCTTGGGACTAGATGGCGTTGTGTGATAGTTGTGGAATATTATTGTGGAATATTATTATTGTTATACTTTCCTGCGATGGTCTAAACATGTTTGAACGGTCTTACTACTTTTAGCCGTTTGATACACTACGAGGAAAAAAGGCATTAGCGCTTAATCCTGAAAAGTCTTTCAATCCTCAAAATCATGGCCACCATATTTCACACATAATTCATCGGTTGTGAAAGCAAGAAGCTGACTTGTAAATAAATAACGTAATGAAAAGCGTTCACTTCGTAACGGACTGATTAAATAATTGGATGTTACAGAAAATGAGGCTTTCATCTTGCAAAGTATTTTAATGTTTCATCTAAATACCATTATAAATAAACTTATTAATAAGCATGAGCGAAATGTGTGAGATTTATTTTAGTAAAAGCTTGTGTAAATAATTAATTAATTTATGTTTATTTGTGTTTTGAAATTCAAAGTTCATATAATTTCTTGTAATACTGTAATCCTTTCTCCATACCAGCTGTTTTCTCCATTAATTTTCATCCCTTGTAAACTCAGCCTAAAATTACTTCTACAAAATATTTTCAGGCATTATTGTAACACCCTAATAACATTTTCATTTCTAACTCAACGTAACATTTTGGGGTACATTTTCGTGTGAACTTTTAATTAAAACGTCCTCTTCTATTTTGATTAATTCAGGAGTACAGTTGCCCTAAAAAAAATGGTGCATTTTTTCCAATTCCGCCGTGTATAATTTCTTTTTTTGCGGGTTGCACGTTTTCTAATTAAGTCAACCGAGTTCCCTTTTTAGTTCAGCTACATAAACAGGTACCTGCAGCTGTTCGTTAGTTACCCTTAGCTCTACATAACATCACGCCTGTAATCCACCAAAGGTTAGGCAGTGGTGTATGAGACACCTCTAGTCTGTCTAACCTACGTAGGTATGTGAGGTGGCATAAATCTAGACTCTGTGGCAGTTACTGAGAAATTCCTGATGGTATAAAGTAAAACTCAACAGCTATTTTTCAACCTAGAAATAGAAGTTAGGACCTCATGCTGAACAGTTCCGCATGCGACTACTTGACCATCGAGGTTATTCCTACTCTAAACGTTTGAAAAAGGCACAACACCGGGAGAGTTGGAAGGAAATGGGGGAGGCCTTTGCTCAGCAGTGGGACACAATAGGCAAATTAAAAAAAAAAAACATTTGTTATAACTTACAATTAATAAATTGGTCAGTCAAACGTGCGACTATATAATTGATGAAACATATAACTCATCAATTTCTATTGTCTAACTTAGTCTTAATCTGTATTATATACCTTCTATCCACCCGTCTGTTATATCCCATATTTTCAACATTTCATGAATTCATTACACATAATCCTAAAAGACATAGATAATCTATATAAATAACACTATAATTGAACTACCCTACATGAGATTAAGCAGATAATTTTGACACGTGCCAAAAATTTCATTAATCTCAATATAGCCCCGAATCTCTGATCCCTAATACCTAATCGACGTCAACAAAATAATAAAGAATTCAGCGACAAATTATGTAACATCTTCCTTTGCCGTCGCCTCTAATGGTACTTTGTAGATGACAAGGATCTACCCACTTAGATTATAACATAATCATTCTGTTTACTAAAGCTGGGCTGTTGTCTGGCTCTTTTGGATTAAGGTAACTTCCATTCTTGGAACAAGGTTAAACAAAAATTAATCTAATAATGCTATGAAGCATTCAAGATTTCATGGTCATGAAATCCTGTGATTGATTCCCAAGCCGGGCAGTGTTATTGGGTATTCTCATTAACAACCACGGAGTATGTATTTGTGCACGGTTGATGGCAATAGGCTCACCTATAAGAGGGTGAGCCTTTGGGTGAACATGGATATTAAACATAACTGGCGAAATAAAGTTCGTACACCGTTGACAACAAGAGATAGGTAGCGTTCATTTTATTAAAATTGACACCTGGATTTTTTCTTTATCTATGTTCTACAAATAAAATACCCCTGCTGAATCCTTCGGAAATAACAGGCATTGTGCATTTGATATATATATTATGGTTGTATCATTGTTAAGTTAGCACTATATTAAATATTTTATTAGCAGTACTCTCATAAACGCTATCCAGGAAACCTAAAATCAATACTTATGAACAAGAAGTTTCGATACTCAAACTAAGCTATCAAAGTAAGACTTCCTACTTAACAGTCTATACGCGAGAATAAGGAACTTACACCTGAAATCTTGGGAACTAGCATGTTACATTTAGCTTCGAGCATTCCCTAAGCATCTGTTTCTCACAGCTGGAGTTCTATCATTCTCTTGGGGAAAGGCATTCATAGTAGCAAAGCTTGATACATTATTAATATCTCTAGCTTTCTGAACTGAGCTAAGCGTTCGAATCGGTTGACCACGAGAATTCAACAGCTGTTCTGAATTCCAATTTTCGGCAATATTCGAGAGTCTTCGGTCCGCTATTTGTATCACTATTGTTTTGCGAGTACTGTAGCTTGAATTGTAGATTTGTAGGTGAATTGGTATACTAGATATTGGTTTCGATACAGACTATACAAAAGAGTTTTTAGTTGATGAACTTAGAATGGATTGATGTGGGTCCAATTAAAACGTTGAATAGTTGAGTGCTTGTATTTGGGTTTTAAATTGAAGCTCTAAATTAGGATTTCCTGGGTAATAAATCAAAACCGACCCCTATAAAAATAAATACGTATGGTTTATTTGAACAGCAAATATAAATACTATATACCCCGTGGGACTGAAAATGGGTCTATAAAAATGTCACAGAAGTAATTTTTCATGTTCACACCACAACAAAAATGGACGTACTACGTTTGCATACCAATGTCATAAAAGGTTAAACAAATTGTAACGAACAGGAGTTACAAATCATTATGCCCTGTGACGTCATCCGTTCACGTCACCCCGCGTACACTGCGGTGCAAAAAAACAGCTCCAACAAATGATAACAGAGGGAACAATGGAAAACAAACATCAATAACTGGGAGCCACTCTGTTACTCTGTTTAAACTCTAATGGCTTTTGATACTCAATTATTTTGGGATTATTTGTATATCAAAATTTATATTTGTAAAGGGATTTTGTGTGAGGATTTAGTTCGTAATCCGTGAATGCAATAATAACGGTGTTGCTGTTCAGTTTTTTTTTTAACTAAAAGCAAATTTTCGCTTATATTTATATATATTTCTCTAATGGTTCATTAGTTTTGAATTTCAATATTATTTAGTTATAAAATTTTTACACAACGCAGGAGAACTAAATATAGCAAAAGTTAGGATTTACAAAATATTAAGTTAGTTCAGTCCGTTATAAGCTAATAAATAGACAATAGGCATATTGTCCATATTATTAGCTTATCATTAATTCGCGAAGTTTTGAACTTTAACCTTTGACTTCCGGATTAGGCTTTTGCGTCAATATTGTACGAATTTAACTAATACCTAATCTAATTGCCGTATTATTAACTTCTTGTAGAAATACTTAAAATCATTCTCTTTTTTCTGAATCTACGCCAAAATAGTTTCTTACGTGATAAAGTATCTGAAAAGGAAAGAATAAAGAAAAGGAAGCCATCTAATAAATCTTCCAAGACTTATTTTGGCCCGTATCCCGAAATGAAGAGGGTGCAAATTACTGAAATTAAAAGTTTATCAAAGAAAATAAATAATTATATTAATAACAAGAAAGTTCACGATTAAATACTGTGACCTTTAGAAAATAACTTTTAATTGATCAAATAAAGTTTCAGTCAAGTTAACAGTAATATTCAAACGACGGATATTAAAAATTAATGACACAAATTCAGTTCACAAGTTTTCTGTCCGTAATAACATAATTTTAATTGCTTTGATTACTTAAAGGTTTGTTTACTTTTACGTTGTTAATGTTGTATTATAACGTTATAACAAAAAACATCAAAAGCACCTTTTTTAAAAAGGAGACTATATTTTTTAGAGAAGAAAACATGATTTCTTTCGAATGTATACGCAGGGTCAAAACATAGTACCTCCTTACACAATTTTCAATTCAATATTAGTTTGTATTGGAAACCGGTCTTCGTTTGTTTGTATTGAAAATGTTTTAGAACAAAAAATTCGAAGACTATAAATTATTACCAAACCGCACTGGGCCACAGATTACTGGGCCCGCATTGTGAATTTTAGCTCCTTCCCTCTCATAGAAAGGAGGCCTGTGTCCCAGCAGTGAGAACACTATCGGCTGTTTATGAAATGCACGCATTGTATTTCTTGCATTGGCAGTTATATACCTGTAAACAATTCTACAACTTTACCGAGCGTGCATCATTTCTCAGGAATTACTACTTATTTATTAAGACCTAGGTAGGACTTTGATACTATTACAGCCTTTATTACCGTGGAAAGTAAAACAAGGTGTCTTACGACGGATGTTTATACTCCCACATGGTACAAGACAACTGTGAGATAATATGTCGCTTACATTTGAGTCATGTCACGTTGGTTAAACAATTTGTCTATTTGAACCAATTTAATATCTGTGGCGTGTCTTGGAGGAGGGCAGCGGTTGCACCAAACGTATAATCTACGGCTGAATATGAGACTTACGCCCGAATACTCGAACGTCACTCAATTATAAGTAGCCCTCAAAACTCCTGCTATATCTGTCACTCTGCGTTAAAGTAACAAAGACAGCACGAGATTTAAGTGCAACTTATAATTGAGTGACGTTTGAGTATTTGGGCGTTGGTGCTTCTTTCTTTTTTGTGTGGTTAATGCCTTGTAGGGATACTCGTAGGTCTAATTGAGTACACGATTCGATGTATAAATATACTGATATTTATTAGCAAACCAACCAATATTATAGACTTGGGCTTCATAGACATAATTCTATGGCACCCACACTACAGCCTACCCTGGTGTCAGTCTTTGACTTGATTTTACATACTATCGAGAAGTGTCATGTAGATATAGACCTGCTCTCTGTGAGAGGGTGTAATCCTCCAGAGCTCCTTATTGACGGTTGGTCGGTTGATGTTACATAATACATGTCTTCGAATTTTTGGTTCATGAACATGTTGATTTCTTTATTTATCATTTTTAGAGCTATCCGTGCCAATGAAATATGCCTGTTTAGTTTCATCTACAATACTGAGGCTGCTACCATATTGACTAGACATTAACAAGTAGAACGCCAGTTGCAAAAATTGACATCGACGGTAATTTTGATCACGATCAATTTGTTACAATGTAGTCACACGGTGGTTTGTCGTGAACTCAGTCTAAGTGGTACGCTGCCGACGCGTCCGCTTGCGGTGTGCGGTCTTGGGTTCAATTTCCGCATGAGACTAATATTTGAATCCCAAATATAGGGCCTGTAGGTTGGTATTATTATATTAATCATGGCTAAGAAATGATGTTTGATTGAAATAATAAATGATTGAATAAAATAAATCAATTGATAATTTTCCTTCGCCCGCCGTTTAAAGAGCAGTTGTGATGAAATAAATTGCACCTAATTTGCTGAGAAGGCTTTAACATTTTAAACGACACGACTGACTACCTAAAACGATTAATAAAAATTTATTTACAACTTGCCAGTATACAAACAAAGTAACCTTCAAAAGAGAAATGGAGATTAATGATCCAAGAACTAATAACCCAGCTTTTTATTTTGAAATATTTAAGCACATTGACAACACGGCAGCCACAATAAATGTGTCACTTTGTAATCGATAATCGATAAACACCAGTTACATTTTGTGTAATTTATCACTGTGTGACGTGTCGGACTATGTTTGGTGATTAGCACCCCTAATGGCACCAAATATAAATGTGTATAATTTATTGTTCACCGATGTGTATTTTTCACACGAGTTTCATGTTATCATGTTAGCTGTCAAAGTGACGTGTGTTAGTAATTTGCCTGAAGTGGAGTTTTTTGACAAATACTTGAAGCGCTTGTATTTCCCTAAAGGGCTAGGCAGAGGAGTACGTAAACATTTCAGTAACAGTTTCGTCGGTTATGTTTAAGTGACACACGTATAATTATTAGGGTGGCCCTATTTCCATCAGCCGGGTACAAATCCACGCATGGGGGCTGTTGCTGAAAAATTAAGTTGGTTGAAAATAATAAGGAGGAACCTGAGGCTAAACAGTAACAGCCACTAAGGTTCAAGGTTAAGCCGCACCTGACAAGTAAGTATGTTCTGTGTATTACATAGACAGTTTCCACAGTGCCTCAAAAAACATGTTAGGCTAAGTCTCGGCTGGCAATCCTGGATCTTTGACAGTCGTAACGTAATCAGTGACCTGAAAGTCTGACAACAAGCTTTACCAAAGGGGTATCGCCGTCGAGAAAATAGCTCTCAGGCATGCTCTGGTGTTTCTCACGATGTTTTTACTTCACCGAACCGAGGGAGAAATAAAAAATACGCACATGGGACCGAAAAATCAAAGGTTCATGTCTTGGGTTCAAAACTTGAGACCCTTGCCAGTCCAGCTGTCACACCATTAGGATATCACAGCTTACAAATTAACTTAGTCGAAACCAGTTTAAACTAGACAGTAGACTTAAACCTCAGTATTAACTTAGTTGAGACCAGTTGACAAATAGTACCGTAACTTATAATTGAGTACAGATGGTAGATATCTGTAGATCCAATAGCCGTCCGCTCCTGTCAGTAGGTAACACAAAGTGGGTCACTGACTGTTCCCCTATTGGAGGTTCCATTTAACTTATTTTGTCAGCGGCAGGCGGCCAGTTGGCCGTAATGCCATGTGCGTTGTCGTACGTTCGGTTTTTGTCGATAAAAAACATAACCCTTTCTTCGCAGTTCAGTAAATATTGGTTATGTAGTATGTTTTATTTATAGGTTTTATAAGTGTAGCGTAAACGGCTGAGCTGTGTTGAGTATGATATTGTTGTTTAGAAATTAATTATATATTTTATTTTGTAGATGATTGAATCATTGTGTACTATACAGCAGGAAACAAAAAAACATTCTGAGGAAACCGGCACTGGGCCCGCGTGGTAGATAATAGCCCATTCCCTCTCAACGAGAGGAGGCCTGTATCCCAGCAGTGGGAACATTAATAGGCAGACGATGATTGGTAAAGGATGAAATAAAATACCGTATCTTTCCGAAGTAAGAAGAATAAGGATATGGTGCTGGCGCTTTAGCAATTGTTAGAGTCTGTTATGTACGTTATGAAGATATAAAAGTTAGATATGGGTTAATTTTTTCAAGCTTAGTTGTCACCAAAAAACCCGCAACAGAACAAGAGCCAGTACATCCGATCACGCCATCCATCCATTCGATACTAAAAAAGTACTTTGGGCGCGAAATAAAATGACCAGAAAAAAATCTAAACAAAGCGAGCACATAAAACTTTTACCGGGCAACGGCCGGAACAGAGTTGGACCCGGGTCGGACCCGGGTCCATCGGGGCGTTAACGCCGGCACAACATGCCGGATGCCGGTGTCCGGTACGACATTAAAAACGGCGGTCACGTTATCTCGGTCGATTTTTTTCGAACCGATCCAGTAACCCCTTTTTACGTTTGTTATCTGTGTGGGTTATAAAGGGTTGTTTTGTATGTGCGTGTATGATTGTAGATTAAATGTAGCTTGGGCTAGTATGTCTAGGATTATTTTTAAGTGTTAACCATGGCTTAAAGAAATATCTTTTGAAGTTATCCCACCTCACTGCATGGCTTCTTGAAATAATCTTTATTAAGCAGAATTACCAATTTAACCTTTTGGCCTAGCTACATCCTCAGGGACCTCCTTTTTGAACCAGTACCTGCCTGGAAAAATAATGCTAACGGTTTGCCACAAGCCACAGCTATGCGTCTTGCGAACTGGAAATAGTGGCGTGCCAATTAAAGTGGCTAACAATACGCCAAGCCTCTTGGTCAACTTACACCTCGAAGAGAAGTAGGTTATAATCTTGTAGGCTTGCATAAAAGTAACACCACTACCTGAAGCCACCACCACGCGTCGCTAACACAAGTCGAATCTCTTGAGTTTGTGCACGGGGCGTACGGTATTAAAAAGCTAAACGCACAATCAGGTTCGAAACCAATAATTCTCAACTATTACACTTCATTGCATTTATTATGTTCACATCGCAATTTTTCAACTTTTATTGTAAAACGAAGTGGCTAATAAAACCTAGCACAGATTCAGCAATAATTTCTTGTTCAAACTCTCTTTTTATGACCGACACAAGATGATACGCAGCTGCTGCATATGCATACACTGCGGTTTTGTTACAATCCCGATTTACATGGAAACTGGCCATGTCAGCTCGTAAACGGCGCTGGACATAGCAATGAACCTTTATATAAAATACTGCAGCAGGCGTTATGTTGCTTCACTTCATCGTCATCATCTGCCAAGGTTTGTTACAACTCTAGGGTTGCAGAATTTGTTCGAAAGAGTTACCATGGCCCTGAAACGCAAAGGGCATAAGAAGGAACACAGATGGGTTTTAGTCAGCAAGAGTCTGACACTCCTTTCTGCTCCGCCCAGAGCGAGACGGTTCATTTGAGGACTTCTCATCGTTCTTCTACTTAGCGTGTCGATGGCAAATTTCAGTTAAATTGTTTTGGTCCAATATTCAGCTATGCGAACTCCACTCGCTGATGCTGTCATCATTACTGCACTTTGTGGAGATAATACTTACGCCGGGAGCAACAAACACTGCGTTACCGTGCTTCGAGTGACAGATCTCGGCGACAAGTGACAGTCCAGGAATGTGACGCCTGCTTTGAGTGGAATCCCGATGAGTCTCTTGCACGCATAAGATGTCACAATGCGTTTTGCGAGTTAATTCAGAAAGTATTTCTGCTTCTCATCGTTAAAAAAATGGTTTATTATAACTATATTGGGGTTCGATTCAAGTATAACCAGATGCATCTGAATACCAGTATTTTACATGGAGCGACTGCCTATCAGACCTCCACAACCTAGTTACTAGTACTAGGTAATACCCAGTCCTTGGTGAAACTGGTTGTACGGCTTTCGGGCCACCTGTAAATATTAAAACGGATTACCTGTAACGACTGCTTACTGACTCGCTTAACGTGCTTTCAAAATCACGAAGGAAACCTGGTATGTATCGGTAAGTCACCCATCTAGGGATCAAACTAAGAAAGATGAACTGAAAAGATGAACCCAAGCTGTCATTATCTAGCCACGAATACCGTTGCTTATTCTCTGAACGCTATCCCTAAGTAACCATTAAGTAAGACACATAAAAGCCAAAAGTGGCCTACTCCTCGTCACAAACCCATACAAAACAGAAACAATATAATATACACAATTACTCAAATATACATTATACATGTCACATCCCAGAATATGAGTCAGCTCATATCAGGAGGAACGTTCTATTATTCAACGGAGGCTGTTTGTCGCAGATGTCGGAGACAAATAAAAATTCACGTGTCATTGCAATATGTGCTTTATTCCAAATGCGACACCTATCGCAATGGTTATTCTGGATGAAGTATGCAACTGCAGTTGTTCGGGAAGGATCGGAGTTATTCGTGCATTGTGATCCGGGAAATGCAGTGGTTGGACTGAAAAGAGGTCATTGTGTAAATCAGGTTTTGTTGTCTTGTAATCTAGTTCTAGTTTTGATAGAATCATAATAAATGCTACGACTTTTGCATACACCTTGTGCTTCGACCCTGGTCATACTTCTGATCATAAACTCACACTAATTGCGAAAACTAAACAGAACGTTTATAGGAATAGTTGGCACTTGGCTCACAAATTCAGTAAAAGCAGCGCAGTCGTGGCTTTGACTAACAGTAGCTGGTAGAGCGTCGGGTCAAAAAGTCTTACAAACCTATATTATTGCATGATAGCACAAATTTTGATATTCTTTTTTTTTTTTATTACATCACTAGATGATTGGCAGTCTCTATCACACGACTTCTACCAAAAATCTCTTGACTACCAGCTTTTTATTCCAGGGTTAATAATTTAATGGACCTCTAATCATAGTTACCAACATTTTATTCCATATTCATTACGGTACAGGATAAAGAACCTAATAGCTACCTAACCTCCTCAAAATACGGGCGACATTACCGTCTCATTTAATATAACTAAACTTAAAATACCCGGCGATATGTAAAGTGACCGTACTTGGTATAAGTGGGCCCTGTACGGCATTATAATAACATATTTTATGGACCGACCATCTTGCTTCTGACATTAATGACCGTTGCCGTAAAATATGAGGCTTTTTCAATCCTGACATAGATTTTTTTGGGAGGTTAATTTGGAGTGCAATATTTTAAAGAGATTGTATGCAAATTAGTTGATGTAGGTTGTGAATTAGCAGATTAGTGAGGGTTCTGAACCTTTTGCTTAGAGATTATTTACCAAGCAAGGTTATGGGTTATGATAATCCAGGTCAGGTACTATCTTTCTGCAGAGCTAGGGCCCTTTTTTCATTCGGAAAACATCGGAAGGAGTATTGATCACCACGTTTATTCAATGCTCTCTGGTTATAAAAGCAGTGATAGTTTTGTGGTGTGACCATCAGAGTTCCAAGTCGTTTTCAAGTTCGAACAGACGCGCATTAGATTTTTCAGATTCATGTGTATAGTTATCACATACTTCCGAGCATGAAAACATCGTGAGTATACCAGCATGAGTGAGAGACATTTTCGACGGCATGTAAAGTCAAGTCGAAGCCCATAGGCCCCAAAGACGGTATAAGAATTCTGACATCAGGTTAGGCAGTAACCACACGATTAAGAGAGAAAGTGCTCTCAGACCTAAATGCCGGAACCCTTGGGAATGGGCTCCTCCTAACGAACCAGACCATTTTGCTTTCTATGGCACCAAATTAAAATTATCTTTTAGTACATATGACTTTTTACACCACAACCTCGGTGATTAGTAAGGGATCGTAAACCTTTGGTTTGGCTTAATAGCCTTCAAAAGGTTTAATAAAACCAAAGTACAGCATAAAAAGACAATTTCATGGCCAAAGTTTTATATCAAACAGACAGTCTTGATGGAAATTCCTATCTAACAAATGAATCCTTCGCTTTACAATATCAGCTTAAGTTAAAAGCTTTGAACATTCTTTACATCGAGAAACCAATACCATTTGTACAAATCGTTCCACCTACTTTTCTGTAGTACGAACAAAATGATACATAACAATTGAGTATTGCCGCAGAGTGAGAAATTGTAGAAGGTTCTCGATATTACAAGAGTGTCTCTGTGTCTCTTGAAAACAATATAATTATAGGACTATTCTCTAAACATAACATCAGGCTTGAACCCCCGCAGGGTCAGCTGGCGAAATGTGGGTGTATAATATGGCGAGCCTATAATTGCCATCAGCCGGGCATAAATCCAGCCTGCGTGGCTGTTACTGAGAAATTCCTAATTGAAAACCCCAATAACACTTTGCCCGACCAGGTAATCGATCCCAGAACCTCATGCACCACTAGACCAACGAGGCAGTCCAAACAGACTCTAAGCTAGAAAACCAAAAAAAAGATGGTGAAGATATTGCTTTGTGTCATCATTATCAGCCTATAATGTTCCCACTGCACGGACTCAGGCCTCCTCTCTAGGAGAGGGATGGGCTATAATCCACCGCCAGTGGCCCAGTGCGGATTGGTAGATGACACATGTCTTCAAATTTTTTGGTTCTAAGACATGCCGGTTTCCTCACGATGTTTTCCTTCACCGTTTTGAGAGCAGCGGTGCTGAAATAAATTACACAAAGTAATCGTAAGTCGGGGCCGACACCACTGGGCCACCGCTGCTCCGTTGCTTTGTGTACGAATACAAAATTTTTAAACGCACAAAGATAATCAGCCAGACCTGGAAAACTACTCGCAGGCCATACAAATAATTATGAATTGTTTCATGCGGGAATCAAACTCGCGACACGCAGCGCAACTGTCAATCGATCAGCTACTGCACTAATCGTAAGTAACGTCAAAAATACTGTCACTCTTTCTATTTTTTCTTTGCTCCCTTATCGTGCAACATCAAGAATAGATCTTCTGTTGCCCTATCTTTTTTACGACCCTACCTTTAGATAGCTCGTGTGGTATTCAAGGTCAATTGAGTAGGGACGACAGGGCTATTGACCTTGGCCACTGGCCGTTGTCTTTATAATGCCTACTTTTGGTAGCCTGCAAAATTCCACGGCCAATTTTGTGAAAGAAAACACGCTGTGTAGTGACTTTATTTTTTTTAATAATTATCTGGTTTATACAAAATAGAAGCTTTTTTGAATTAAACTGTGGATTATGAGGATTAATGACTATTTCTGTTTGTTTGATGCTTATCGTTTTTTTTTGTTTGAAATGGTAATAGGTCCAAAGATATTGTTTTTATAAAGCACTCTGAATCGATACTTGGCTGCCGCTATCTATAGATATAGAATTCGTGATTGTAGAGCAATGTACTTAAAGTGCACTTTACTATCGCATATCACGTAGAATTTTTATCTTCTATATATAAATAAAAAGAGAAGTCCTGACTGACTGACTGACTCATCAACGCCCAGCCCAAACCCTTGGACCTAGAAAACTGACATTTTGCACAGAGGTTTCCTTTATAATGTAGACAAGGAATAAGGAAGGATTTTTCGAAATTCAACCCCTAAGGGTGTTAAATAGGGGATGAAAGTTTGTATGGAAAATAGTCATTTTCACGCGGGCGAAGCCGCTGGCAAAGCTAGTCTTTAATAATCTTAAAAGTATTGGGAAGGTCAAGACACTGCCCTATGTCAATAAGAAAGTATTTTGTCGTGTATCTTGTCAATCAATCCCAAAATAAAGAGGCTGGCTTTTGTCTCTTTATAACGGCAGATAAAGATTCTTCGATAACTATTATTTCATCCTATTAGGAAATAGGATAGGCCAAAATTCGAAGTGTAATTAGATGTGATCTTATAAGATGAAGTGTCTGATAATAGTGTCAATGTGGTTCATTAATAATTAATTATCTTAACAATGAAATTCAGACGGTAGAATCTAATAAATTTTATAAACCGAACAAAACATTGAGTAAAACTTCAAATAATATAACTTAACATAATTATGTAAAATCATCTTCTATCTATTATGCTGAAAACGCTCTAAAACCCAACCCCTCAAAAACGCAGTCTTGCGTCTTCCACCTCCGAAATAGACAAGCGGGTCGTAAACTAATGATCTCTTGGCAGGGGCTACCAATCGCCCATTGCGACCATCCAAAATACCTCGGTATAACTTTAGACCGGTCTTTGACTTTTAAAAATAACTGCCAGGCCATAAAAATGAAGGTGCATGCTCGTAACAACTTACTGCGTCGCTTGACATCAACCAAATGGGGGGCGTCCCCTCAAGTCCTGCGGACCACTGGATTGGCGCTCTGCTTCTCCGCTGGTGAATATGCCTGTCCAGTATGGAACCGTTCTGCCCATGCCGACCTAGTGGATACAGCTCTTAATGAGACGTGCCGGATTATTAGTGGTTGCCTGAAACCGACCCCGGTACGAATGCTGTATCCACTAACTGGGATTGCGCCCCCAAAGGTTCGGAGGACCATAGCCAGCTGCACTGAGAGGTCCAAGCTACACGCTGACTCACGCCACCCAATGCACTATCACGTCTTAGTGCCTCAGAGGCTGAAAAGCCGTAAAAGTTTTTTTGGATGCGTTGAAAAAACTAGTCCAGCTATCAGCAATGCCTCCACAGCAAGATGTGAGCTCTGGCAAGACCTGCTTAAGCCCCCTGACGGTTTTATCGAGCCGTCTGAAAGCCTACCACCTGGACATGCTTTGCCGTGGCCGACTTGGAAATCTCTAAATAGACTCCGAACCCAGGTCGGCCGTAGCAAAGACAATCTCTTCAGATGGGGGTTCACGGACGGTTCAGATCTCAAGTGCGTATGCGGCGTATCTCCACAGACAATGGCCCACCTTCCATCTTGCGCTGCATGCCCTGACACCTGCACACTTGACGATATAATGACTGCATCAGCGAGTGGAGTTCGCGTAGCTGAATATTGGGCCAAATTTATTTAATGTATTTTGTAAAGATTTGCCATCGACACGCTAAGAAGAAGATCTTCTGTCTGCCTTTTGCAACTATGTTGAATCGGCTTCCAGCCTAGCCGAACGCAGCTACCAACGACTCCCTATATTAAGGCAATCACGGCTTAACTCAAACATTATTATACTAAAACTTAAACTTCTAATGAAACCTATACTACCGAAAAAAAGAAACTGGCAAAATAAGGTAGAAATACGAAAATCTCATCATCATCAGCCTATTGCAATCCACTGCTGGATAAAGGCCTCTTTAATCTTACGTCACTCAACTCGATTTTCGGCAACTCTCATCCAGTTGTTACCAGCCACTCTGCGAAGATCATCGCTCCACCGAGCCTGCGGGCGTTGCAATGGCAATGTAAATTCAAGATCGACACACATTCAACCAATTAAAACTCTGATTCCCAGAAAACAGCCCACTGAACCACATAAGAATTAGAACCCACAATTGGCCTTTCATTTATTCAGCAGTAATATGATATTAAATACAATATGGCTGCGGTTTAACGCCACATTCGTACAATTTTACGTACATTAAAATTTACTAGTTAATAGTAAGGAAAGCCTTCGAGGTATTTAATAATAAATTTTGTGTGAAATAACAGTTATCAGCACCTGCCTAGTTGATAATGAATGGTTGGCGACAAATTGATAGGTAAGGTAGGTGACTGACGCACAAATACTCGGTTATTTAAGGGCAGTTTTGTGGGAAATAAAAAGTTTCAGTTTATTGTTTTGATGTGTCATCAACCTTTGGTACCAAAGGGTTACCCACCCAAGGTTGGTGACATATAAACCGTAGTGTTGGTGGGAAAAAAAAGTTAAAACATTTACATTTGCGCCGGTGAGTATTTGTTTGAAGAGAGATTTTTAAACGCGATAGACTAAATTAATAATGTAAAGATCGTTGTCTCGTAGCTTATTAGTGTCTGTCAATCCCTATAAAAAGACGGGAATTTTATGAATGCAAATAAAGTTAATGATATTGCAATCACCATTTAATCCGTGTTTAATACAGTTGGTGGAAATGTAGTCATTACAAACTTTCTTTCAAATCACCTGTCAATAAATAGTTATCAAAAATATTCATCACCTACACTTACTTTATGTGACAATTACAATACAAAAACAATTAACAAAATATTCCACCCAGAATTTCAGTAATTACTTCTTTATAACGATCAATTAAATAGGTATACTTAGAAAGTATCAATTTCCTGAAACTTGACCAACCAAAATGATGGATCTTAACCAAAATAAAATTGGTCCAATTATATCGTCCACGATCGATTCTACCAAAATCTGAGAATAGGAGCATACATTTAAAGGAGTGACCTCAAACGTAGAGGTCATCAGTTAGCAGTATTGCCATTGTATGTGGCGGAGTAGGAAAGTTTTGCAGCTATACGGTAGTTTTTAGTAGGTATAAATGGTTATGTGATGACATCTACCAACCTGCACTGGGCACGCGTGGTTAATATTATAGCCCATCCCTCTTCTAGAGAGGAGGCCTGAGTCCCTGCGGTGGGAACATTATAGGCTGATAATGATGATTTTAAGTGGGTCAGTGTAAATGATTGTTGTGCGATTTTTAGAGTACGTGGCGAGAGTACAGTTGCTTGAGTCGCGTCGCAACATTATCTTTAAGGCGTTCGTGGTGTGAAAATAAACGTGTTATCTGCACCCCGTCTTGGAAGAGGACTGTATGGCCGCGAGAGTGGTGTTCCGTCGCTTCCACGAGCAAGTGCCACATAAACGTGCCGTGGTACTAACACTTCACTTGTGCAACTAGTGCACATGTGTGTGGGGTCGTTAGACCTTACTGCCCATACGATAAGAAGAAGAAGTGCACATGTGAAGTGTATGTAGTTTAAAAGGTCTATTAACTAACACAAATTGTATCTTATCATATTTATGATAGTCTATAAGGTAATCGAAGCAAAATCAAAATGTCTGCCATAACAGTGAAGGAAAACATCGAGAGGAAACAGCCATGTTCTAGAACCGAATACCAGCAGTGGAAACATTATGGGCTGATTATGTAATCCTTATGCTAAGGATCAGTTCATAGCCCCTGTAATCCCTTCTTGAAGGACTTATTTATAATGATCTAAGCTTCAATAACTTCAAATACGAGTTTCAAGGAATCAGAATTCCGTAAACATGGTTTCATTTCAATGAACCAAATGAATGACGATTCAAGTTTTAATTTATTTTCATGAATATCTCATTAATTTCAAAGAATCATATTTATTTACTGTTCATAACCCGCAAGTTTGTTTCTGATAAATCATAATTAATATGGATTTAAACAGATTAATTAGCACGTATTTTACATTAAATAACGTTTTAAATAACATTTTCATAATCCAGGATTTATAATTAACAAAATAATATGGTTACAAGTGTTACAACCACAGCATACATATAAATCGGTATGTTAAGAGTACACCTTATCAAAAACCACTTTTTATATGAAAATTACACGACTGTGGCCATGTTAATGTTGTACATATTTAACGCAACCATTACCACTGATTATAAAGCTGTAATATTCTTTATAAGACTGCGTCATAGCGTGCGTATGCCACATAAAATTATAATGTATAGTGGTATTGAATTTATTACTATAAACAAAGTGACATTACACGAAATACTGACGGCGGCGGCGCGGCGGCAGATCAAAAATGTGGAAACATACGGTGAGCGTAGCGAGTGCGGTGCGGACGCGTTTTTGCTTCTCGCACTTGTAGGGTTCTGTGTGTCGTTTTAGTTCTTTACACATAATATTATCTTCGAAGTTTGTCTATAAGAAGTGTTGAAATATTTTTATATTTCCTTTTACGCCGTGTCGATGATTTCCTTTTCTATAAAATAGTTTTGACCAGAGCCACAGAATACATAATAGTACTACGTACAGAAGGGACACTCCCTTCCCCGCGCTCATATTAAATACCGCACCTCACCCCGCACTTCGAGGTATTCGTCGTCGACACTTGAGCAATGGCTCGCGCTCGTATTAGTCGTCGTTCGGTTTTTGCGACGCAGACCGTTGCTCTTTCCGCGCCATTTTTTAGGCTACGATAACCCTACTAGAGTTTACGCACACATTTGCACGTGCACGTCGTGCACAAACGTTATTTGTTTATGTAGTAGTAATAGGTAATTATTTTGCGGGCGTTATATGGAGTGTCCGAGGTGTGCCAGAGCTCTGTCACTTCGACAGTGTTGGTGGTGGCTTCAGACCAGTTCCACAAAATGCTGATGGAATCACACAAATAATGTTAAAGGAGGCCATAGTTTAGGTTAAGCTATCGGATCAAATTGTTTCAGTCGCCCTTAACACCAAAACACCGTAACTTAACTCACGAATTGCTCAGTACGAGCCAGAAGATTAGAATTTGAACTATTTTAGGAATAATACATAAAACTTCCTTAATAACTAAATATAACTTTATTAGAGTCCTTGATAACCTACGCTATTCCACCTAATAACTTGAGAATTATCAAGGTTCTGAAACTAGACAACCTTGAGTTTGAAATTTTTTATAAGCAGCAATTTTACCTATTTGATTTGACTTTTGAACTGACTTCACAATAATGTAACTACTCAATTATATTCGTTTAGTCCACTCTCGACCCCTCGACCCCCAATAAATAATGTGTCCACTGGACCCCTATAACTATAGTACATACTCGACCCCTGGGGGTCAAAAGTGGATTTTATTTTCCAGCCAAGTTTGAATTGTGCTGACGCACATCAAAACCGCATTCAAGATCTTTCAGTGTCATAATTGCTACGACTCAGTTTTATCGGTGATATTTCCGCTACAGCTTACTTGACTAATAAGGCAAGTACTAATTTATAATTACGATGATTTGAATATAGATAGATATTTGTTATTCTTTCATACCTATAGAACTGAACAGATTTGGATGAATTAGATGTATAGATATGATTATTTCTCTTCTCTCTCTGTTCTTCAACCATTGTACATGTACGCCCAATGCTGTGGTAGTATATGTCTCTTCCAAATCTTTTCAATTTTGGATGTCTTGTGTCATGGCTATCCAGTTTCTTCCGGTCACTTTAATGAGATCATCTGTCCACTTAATTTGTTTGGTTGGATCCAGCACTTTCTTCTCCATGCTATGATTACATAAATCTATATCTTGACTAATATTATAAAGAGGTAAAGTTTGTGTTTTTGTTAAATTGTAAGGGGTAATCTCGGGATCTACTGAACCGATTTTAAAAATTCTTTCACCAATAGAAAGCCACATTATTGCTGAGTGTCATAGGCTACTTTTTATCCCTGTATTTCCACGGGAACGGGATCTACGCGGGTGAAACCGCGGGACGTCCGCTAGTAATTTATATTCTGAATGAACACAACCATGGGATTTTTACTTTTATCACTGTGGGACGATCCCGTAATTCCAATACTCAATACTCAATACTCAATTCTTTGTTGCATTCCACAATGTAGGCTTAGGTGGTAAACATTTTTAAAAGAAACAATCATGGACCCTGTCGGGCACAGCAAAAGAAATATTATGTTAAGCATACGGCTTAACATTTACTAACGTATGAAAATTTATAATATTAAAATTTATAATAAAATTCAAAAATTAAATACTAATATAAAATCACATATTTCCCGTAGGACCGTTTAAAGAACCCTAGCATAAACTAATCTCTCATAGAAAAGTACATGCTGCGTTATGTAAAATTGCCAACGATTCCGTCTGTACCGACCCAGCAGTATGTTTCCACAATGATTTAACTGCTACGCGGTACTCTGCGGTACATTATAGATGAGATGTGATTTCTTTGATCGATGGGACCCGATTTGGACGACGCTCGTTTAGAACCCTGGCCAACTAATATTTTATTCACAAAATGGCGCTGTGTACCTACCGACTGATAGATACTTAACCTTCCAATTTTATAGGATTTTCGATTATTCATGTTACGGTTTTTGTCGGTATTGTCATTTTTTAGGGTTGAATTACGGTTTCTGGGGCAAATTATATGATTCATATGGTAGGGCGGTAGAACAGAATGGAAATAGATTTGATATAAATATGTTTGTGAGATTTGGAGTTTTGCCCTGTTGATGGTTCTAGGTCACTCTCTTTTATATGAGGTGAAACTTGAAATATAACTGGCGTAATGGAGGTATAAGGTACACCTCTAATTGGCTCTTCTGGTGACAGGTCTAAAGTTATGCTATGTTAACGTTTTTTTAGAAAAGAAAAAAAAAACGAGATAGTCAACTTTTGAATAACATTTTGTAAATAACTCGTGACAACAATATTGAAAAATTAACTGTTCTATACATTATTAAAATGCGTCCATAAAAAGGCAACGAACACTAATTGCAGTAAAAAGCATACTCTATGAAAAAACTAAACAGTTCTGGATTGGTACTAAAATGGTAAAAATACTGAGCATCGTAAAAGTAAACCCATAATTTAAAATACAATCATTTAACGTTTCTTTGAGGTAGTTTATGCATATGGATCGTTACTGTAAAGGCTGTTCTAATAACTACTTTTAAGTAGTTTCATAGAACTTTTTCTTTGCACAAATTTTACTTGCAGTAAATATTAATTAAAGTTTTGAGGGATTTTGTTTTATCTATAATATACTCTGTACTAATAGTATAAAACTGTACTGTCTGTTTGTAATTTCAAATATAATTTTTTTATGAATGCTTAAGAAAGTATAGGTTTCTTCCAGCTAATCTTCGAAACGGCTTCACCGATTTTGACGAGTCTTTTACTATTAGATAGCTGACAAAAGAAGAAGTGACTTGGGAAATTGTTACCAAAGTTCGATTCAAATAGAAAAGTAATATTTTTATAGCACGCGGACGAAGGTCACGGGGCACATTTAGATCACCAATAAAATAGGACGCATCATCTAAATCAAGTTCAAGGACTCTCAGGGTCATATGTGTTAGGAAATAAAATATTGGAACTGACAATACATTTATTTTTGTACTCTACCACAATTTTGTCCTATTTGACCCTAAGGTTGACTGGTAGAGAATGCCTTGTGGCATTAAGTCCGCCTATGTACCACGTTTGTGCATAAAGTTTAAATAAATAAATAAATACATGGCGTTGTTTTGGTGAAATCCGCTCTTAGTAATCAACAAACATTCTTCATTTATTTGGTGGAGGTATAAAAAATATTTGTTTTGTGTAGTACCTAGGTAATTGACTTCAATTAAAATGAGTGGAAAACATCATGTTGTTAAAATAAGCAATATAATATGTATAAACTATTTTATATGCAGAATCGCACAACTGAATTTTCATATATAAATATGTAAGTTTTTTAACGTACTGTTTTTTTATTTAAAAAATCAGTTGGGTTTTGTTGTAAAAAATCAGTCACGTGATTGTGCATATTTTAATGAATGCGTAAAACATAGTAAGAATTTCATACGAAATAATTTTATTAGACCTACAGTATAGAATAATAAAGAAAAAAATCACTACGTACCTAAGTATAAATACTAATAATAATAATAAATTGGCAAAAACAAAAAGCTTACTTTTTGTTACCTACCGATAGCAAATGAAACTTCAAACATTAATATAATAAAAAGTTACAGCAAGAAGCAGTCAACTTATTTTATTAGCCGTAAATCTCAGTGAAGTAGTGAGGTATATATACCTACTGAAGAAATTAAGTGTAGATTCTTTTTTTACAACCCTCTGAAGTGATTTACGAGATCAGATAAGTAGAAGACGAGACGAAAATTATGGGGGATTTTGGAAAAAAATGTATCAACGTTACTATAACATGTAGTAGGTATTATAATTATATTTTTCGAAGATGTCCTTAAATGAAGAGTATGTTTGACCCAGTTAGTTTTTAAAATTATAAATAAGTAAACCCTTGCCTTAGTGTTGCCTAGTTGATCCAGTAGTGGCAAGCGCGACTATTGAGCATGAAGTCTCGGGTTCTTTTCCCGGATCAGGCTAAGTTTTGTTGGAATTTTTCATCAGTAATAAATTTGTCAGAAGCCGCTTTCAAAATTACGGTAACAGGCTTGTATCCTATGACATGAGACTTTAACATTACTGGTCAAATGTGAGTGTACTGTAAGGTGCCTACTCAACTGACTAACCCATCAGGGATTACAGGCGTGATGTTATGTAAATTAAAGTCACCATTTGTGTCGAGAAAGAGGTCAATCGTCGAATCCGACTCGGCTGGGCGGCGTTCAGGAGGCTGCGCGGTATCTTCTCGGCCAACTTACCACAGTGTCTCAAGACGAAAGTCTATGACCAGTGTGTGTTGCCAGTGATTACATACGGGACCGAAACGTGGTCGCTCACAATGGGCCTCATCAGAAAACTCAAAGTCACCCAAAGGGCAATGGAGAGGGCTATGCTCGGAGTTTCCTTGCGTGAACGAATCAGAAATGAGGACATTCACATGAGAACCAAGGTTACCGACATAGCCCGAAAAATCGCCAGACTTAAGTGGCAATGGGCAGGTCACATTGCTCGCAGAACGGTTGGCCGATGGGGCCGAAAAGTTCTGGAATGGCGACCGCGAACCGGAAGACGTTACGTTGGAACTTTGGAAGGCCTCCCACTAGGTGGACCGACGACCTGGTCGACCTGCTGGATGACCAGGGGGAGGCCTATTTCCAGCAGTGGACGTCTTTTGGCTGAAATGATGATGATGATGATTTGTGTCTGTCTGTTAAGCCGTTTGCTTAGCTTGGAATAGCAGCTTTTTGTCAGACAGTATTTGATGTAGTTATTACTACCATTAATCGAATTTATTCTAGGGTTAAAAATATAAAAGAAACCTCCAAGTTTTGTCAAGTCGAAACAACTATTCAAACCACGGTGGGTCACTAGTATTGTATAAAATATTTCGAAGAATTTCATAAAAGACAAACAAGTTCGATAAAAGTTTGAGTTCATCGAAGTTCGTTCAATAATGAAGCCAACGAATTTCGATACCTACTTACAAAATTGAATTTCAATTTCACCTGAATAAACCTACTTATTGGAAGTATGAAAATATGAGCATAATATTATTACACGACCCTCAAAGTTAATCAATTTTGTACCTAATTTTCTTCTAAGATAAGGTACTAAATCAATTTGGACTAACGAGACATCATTTGATTTATCTTAATCTTGGGCTCTACCAGTTTGATAAAACGGTCTCTAAAAACTGAAAATTAAATTAATCCTCTCAATCTGTTTTACTGCGAACGAAGTTGATTATTTTTTTTTCACTCGGAAAATAAGGATACATATTTTATAGTAGGAATATTTAACTTAAAGTAAGTTAGCAACAGATCAAATCTAATCTATTGTTGCGATTATTATTTATATAAAAATAACAGTATCATAACATCAAGCATGTAATATCAGAAGAGTAAGACAGAGAGTAACCCCACTGATCAGATAGGTAGTCGCTCCATGTAAAATACTGGTAGAGTGGTAGGTATTCATCTGCATCCGGTTAGAATAGTAGCCGAATCCAACATAGTTGAGAAAAGACTAGGCAGATGAATCAGAGGTGTTACTAGACCTTCAGAAAAATAGGCGTGAAGTTACATTATAATAGTAATAACTACCAAAAACCACAAAAAATCCAATCATCCAAACAACACTACAATCAAAAACAATCTTTACCCCAGTTTATATTACATAAAAAGTTAAATAAACCCTCCTGATAGTCCAGGAAGAAGTTAAGTTAAGGCGACACTTACATCAATTAGGCAGGGAGTCAATGAAGCGAACTTAATCTGGGGTCTTCCAATCTTTATGGGGAGTCGTAAGATGATCATCGTCTTAGTACAATGCATGTAATGCACGATAAGATTAATCGATTTCATTACAAAAATATAATAATAATAATTATCATGATTTTTAACCGGTTTATTGAGTGTTTACAATCCGCCCTCTCTAGTAAGACCTCTTCGGTTCTAACGATATATTTGTTTGGAGTGTTTTTTTTAGTAGACAAAGAGGGACCTAGTTCAAAAACCTAGTAATAGTTCACCAACAAGTTAACCTTACATTTACAACAATTAAGTAAAGAGTCAATAAATTATGATATCTGATTGTCGCTCTGTATAATCCACGTACGATACGGTTAACGGAGTACAATATAATGTTCGTTTGGGGTAGTGAAAGGGCATGTCCTTGTTCATATTAAATCACGTTTTAACAAAAACCAGCGACAACTTCATCAAAAAGTTAGAACGGGATTTGAAGAGAATCAATTATTAAATCTTGTTGGTACAGTGATCGCAGGTCCCGCATTCGATTTCCATGTTAAGGTTGATGTTCCAGGGTAGCCCGCGAAATTCAAATTTTCTTACGTTTTTAGCAATTTGCAGGCCAGTGCTAGGTTGTATGTTAGTGAAAATATGATTCGCGGCTGTAAGACGTATGCAGTTACAGAATTATAATCATCAAAATCATCATTACAACCCTCCAAGTTCATGTAACTGTCAAGAATGATTATTTCATCAAAAGGTCACTCTTGACAGTTACATGAATAATATACATATTTTCACTAACATACAACCTAGCACTGGCCTGCAAATCGCTAAAAACGTAAGAAAATTTGAATTTCGCGGGCTACCCTGGAACATCCACCTTAAAATGTTTTTTAATGGGTGTGGTTCCATCTGAAATTACTTAGTGCCAGCACAGAGTCTGGATTTGTGCCCGGTTGGTGGCAACAAGCTAACCTGACTTATAAGAGACTTCAATATAACTAGCGATATGTGGGTATACTATGACTATATACCTCTACCTTACCCATCAAGAATTACAGGAATCCTGTTATAATCGTATTCCAATGAAAGAAGATAAAGTAGTAAAATCAAAACTCATTTATTCAAACTAGGCTGATAATCAGCACTATTCGAACGTCAAAAATTTACTTTATTTTACTATTTACATTTTTATAAGACAGTCCCCCAAAACGCCCACCCATCGACACTTCCTAGTGTTTAGCTGGAAAGAAGAAGTGGCGGAACAAACTCCCCAGCACACATATTCTGTCTGTTAGGTAGGTTAGAAGAACCAGACTCGATACAATAGCGAGGTGTCAGTTAAATTTAAGATTTACTACAGACACAATCAGTAATAAACACAAGTATCTAACAATAAACAATGTAAAGGTAAGTAAGATTGTAAATCAGCTTATAGCACGTTTGATACGATTCGCTAATCGTACGATATGTTTGTTGGGGGTGGCAATGAGGGGACGTTAGAGAAAGAACGTCCGGTACGCGCTACTAATAAATCACTTGCTCAAACGCTGGAGTTAAAATTTAAGGATTTATTATGCCTTTTGTTTCTGATAGTTTCTGAACGTATTTTCCTGTTGTTTTATTTAAGGAAGTAGGGACTATTTATGCGGTAAATAATAGCATCCGGGACAGTGGTGGTAAGAGGGACCGTAATAAGAAATGAGTAACTGCACGACGAACCAACATTATGTCGCTATGAGGATAAAATGCAGCGTAATATAAAGAATACTATAGAAGGCTATCATATGTACATACTTTTCCAATGGGAGTAGGCAAAAACCCCAGATAGAGCAGCTACGATATTTACGTACTCCTATAAGCATTGTCCACGTTTATACATCTGGTCATACATGAACGTCGGTTGTGATTAAATGTGAGTACTAGGCACCTATCCGTATGCTAACATTGTAACATACACAAAACCTTGTTTTATGTAGGAGCCCTTTTTTTTTTTTTTTTTTTGGTGGGTGGAAAATCATCGAATAACCCCCCCCGCTCTTGGGCAGAGCGAAGGGGAGTGTCAGACTTCTACTGACTAAAAACCAACCCATGTTCCTTCTTCCTCGCCCTTGTGTCGGAGCCGCGGTAACTTTCCGATATCCGCAGCCCCGACGGGTATGTAGGAGCCCTTACATAGAAACAGAACAAACTCAGTAATGTTTCAGTAAGTACCTTACAAGAAAATTATAATTTGTAACGATCCATAAATTCCAAAAAATTAAAAGGAAATGTTTGCCTCGTAAACTACGAGTTAAATAAACTGATAATATAAAAAGTGTATTCAGTAAAAATTATTAAAAAACAAGATTGCCAAACCTTACAATTCCTACCCATATTTAAAAACTCACAACTCTATTCACAATATTTCCAGAAATTCGAAATCGAGATCGCTTTTTTCCTTTTCAAGATCGTATCAATTTCACAGGAAAAAAAAGTTGGCAACTAATTTCAAAGAGAACAAGGAAAGAAAGGTAATGGCCGAGCTCTTTAGAGTTTTCCGAGCGCTCAATTTCAATATCCCTGATGTTTATTGTCAAAAACATGAATATTTAAAACGAAACTCGAGAGCAATATCGAAGTAAATAATGTTTAATATAGTTTAAGCAATTTAATATCAGCGAAATTAACAAAAAAATGCGATCTAGTATTTCGCCTTAATTTAATTTTATGTTTTTCAGAAGGTGGGTATTTTATTTTTTCATTTCTTTATACTTGAAATTTTATTACTTTCAGCAATGGCTATTTATTTTTGTGTTCAGATATTTCATGTACATAACTAGGACCGTTTCAATGTTTTTCTATTCTCTTTGTGTTTACACTACACTCGGGTTTAACATTCGAGTATTCAGACCGAAATATTGTGAATTTTGACAAAAATATTTGTTGGTTTTGCTGGTTAAGTTACATTTTTGCGTAACGACGGTTATTCCTTTCCTTTATTCATTTACGGTGTATTGATTTAGAATGAAAAGATTAGATTTTATCCATTTTTTTCTTCGAATACAATATTTGTACTTAGCTTATTTAAACACATAATCATCATCACCACCTGCCTAGCCTTTTCCCAAGTAGATTAATAAGAGTTGGCTTCCATTCTAACCGTATGCAGTTGAACACCAGTATTTTACATGGACCGACTATCTGTGTTCTCTACAATCCAGTTAGTACTGGATAATAATGATACCGTCTTTTTTGGAGGGTGGGAAATCATCAAATGACTCCTCCAACTATAGGCAGAGCGGTGACTTATGTTCCTTCTTAGCCCTTTGTGTCGAGGCCACGGTATCTCTTTCAAACAACCCGCAGCCCAATGTGATACCCTTAGAACACATTGTGAACTAAGATAATTATATTCAAATACACCAACTCACTATCGTTCATAACGGTATATGGAGCCACAGTAATAACATTTTCCAATTGTGACACTTTACTATTCTGCAAAAAAAAATTCACCCCACATGCAATAAATATGTATCTTTAAAGTAATTCAATTAAGAATGTCAGGGGATAAAAATATGGTGTGGGCTGGTGTTTTTAGGCATGACGATGGCTGTTTCTCATTTTCATGAGATCATGAAGATCATTTATCAGCCGATAGTGTTCCCACTGCTCCTAAACTGGATTGCTATCTATGAGAGAGAGTGGGCCCACGCGGGCCCAGTGCGGGTTGGTAGATGTCACATGTCATCGAATTTTTGATTCAAGGACATAATATTTACTCACGATGCTTTCCTTCATCGTTTGAGAGTAGTGATGATGAAATAAATGACACAAAATAAGGCGCCTGCTTGGGCTCGAACCCACGGCTTACTGCTCGTATTTAAAGTCAGGGCCACCACCACTGGGCCACGACTGCTCTCTTATTTTACCACCATTTTATTGAACTAATTAGGTACATTTATTATTAACGAACCCTTCATGTAGCTGTCAACCAAGCATTGTGTACATCAAGTTTAACTAATTCTACGCAAAAACTAATGCCGAGAAACGACTTTTCGTTTTTTGGTTGAAAAATCACCATTTGCGGTAGCTCAATAAAATGCACTAAAACATAGTGCTGATAGATTAATTGTAAAGTACAAGGGTCATAGTGGTATTGAGAGTAAAGTCTTTGTAAAAATGTTAGGACTATCACTTTCAATATCACCGTAACAAGAAGTTTTCCAGCTCCAGGTCTGGTCTTGAACAAACAAATGACGAAAATGAGGGGCAAAACAAGTGCCTGACGACTCCGTAAAGGGTATTTTTGCACCCATTACAATCACAACATAATTATTATAAATGAAAGTCCTCCGCCACGTCCGATTGTCTGTTCGCGATAAACTCAAACTCAATGGATAGAATTGTTCTCGAGGAAGGTTTTAGTATACATTTTTTTTAATTCGACCCCTAAGGAAGTTAAATAGGTGATGAAAATTTGTTGGGATTTTATTCAACATCTACGCGGGCGAAGCCGCGAGTGAAAGCTAGTACCTACAGTAATCATTATAAATTTTCTATTTGTTATACATATTTTTCAGTTGAACACTATCGTATCCAATTTTGTCTGAGTGCTATATTAGATTACGATCACGAGACATAAATAATTATGTGAGTGGTATCATTTTCTTTATTTTGATATAGTGGTCTATTTCAATTTAAATAACATAAAATATGTATCAGTAATATTTAATAGACATTTTGTTACATTATCAAGTTGTACTTTTTCATATTTTTGGCTGAATAATTTCTTCTTTCGTTCCCTAATAGAGAATACTGCTACAGTACATATCTTTCCTTTACTAAGAATGAAGTAGACATACGCATAACAACCGTTATAAGGACAAGTGTTGCAGTAGTCAATAATTTAATCTAACAAGAAACAGACTGCTTATTTACAACAAAAGCCTAAAAATTCTACGCATCTTAGTTTGAAGATAAACAATAAAGTAATATCTTATTCAACGCTAATTCACCGTGTATTTTAATCACCAAACATTTAAACATCCTGCTTAAAAATACACTCTACCAGCCCTCTGGTTATGTCAACGAAAATATATAATAAGTTACCTAAATCATTATAAGAAGAAAAAAAGCTCCACCTATTCACGAAAAAATTAAAAAACCTATTATTAAGCAAATGTTATTACAGTGTCAACGAATACGTAGATGATAAATCTTTGAAACTTATAAAATAATCAAAATGTGTTGTACTTATCAAATTGTTAACTATTTATAATTTCGTTTTTTGTATTGAATATTGTTATATTGGCACCTACTTAGGTCTGTAAAGGTAAATATGTGATTTTATGTTTGTATTAAATTTTTGAATTTTATTATAAATAATTTTAATATTATAATTTTTCATACGTTAGTAAATGTTAAGCCGTATGCTTAACATAATATTTCTTTTGCTGTGCCCGACAGGGTCCATGATTGTTTCTTTTAAAAATGTTTACCACCTAAGCCTACATTGTGGAATGCAATAAAGAATTGAGTATTGAGTATTGAGTATTGAAACAATATATTTCAAAAACAAAATGACATTTCATTTCCATATTCACCGACAACAAATATTTTTATCCACCATCACTATACTAAGTGAGTTTTGTCCGAAAAGCTCAAAGCTCATTTTTTTGCTATTTAAATTCGTAAACTGGATTGCTATCTATGAGAGAGAGTGGGCCCACGCGGGCCCAGTGCGGGTTGGTAGATGTCACATGTCATCGAATTTTTGATTCAAGGACATAATATTTACTCACGATGCTTTCCTTCATCGTTTGAGAGTAGTGATGATGAAATAAATGACACAAAATAAGGCGCCTGCTTGGGCTCGAACCCACGGCTTACTGCTCGTATTTAAAGTCAGGGCCACCACCACTGGGCCACGACTGCTCTCTTATTTTACCACCATTTTATTGAACTAATTAGGTACATTTATTATTAACGAACCCTTCATGTAGCTGTCAACCAAGCATTGTGTACATCAAGTTTAACTAATTCTACGCAAAAACTAATGCCGAGAAACGACTTTTCGTTTTTTGGTTGAAAAATCACCATTTGCGGTAGCTCAATAAAATGCACTAAAACATAGTGCTGATAGATTAATTGTAAAGTACAAGGGTCATAGTGGTATTGAGAGTAAAGTCTTTGTAAAAATGTTAGGACTATCACTTTCAATATCACCGTAACAAGAAGTTTTCCAGCTCCAGGTCTGGTCTTGAACAAACAAATGACGAAAATGAGGGGCAAAACAAGTGCCTGACGACTCCGTAAAGGGTATTTTTGCACCCATTACAATCACAACATAATTATTATAAATGAAAGTCCTCCGCCACGTCCGATTGTCTGTTCGCGATAAACTCAAACTCAATGGATAGAATTGTTCTCGAGGAAGGTTTTAGTATACATTTTTTTTAATTCGACCCCTAAGGAAGTTAAATAGGTGATGAAAATTTGTTGGGATTTTATTCAACATCTACGCGGGCGAAGCCGCGAGTGAAAGCTAGTACCTACAGTAATCATTATAAATTTTCTATTTGTTATACATATTTTTCAGTTGAACACTATCGTATCCAATTTTGTCTGAGTGCTATATTAGATTACGATCACGAGACATAAATAATTATGTGAGTGGTATCATTTTCTTTATTTTGATATAGTGGTCTATTTCAATTTAAATAACATAAAATATGTATCAGTAATATTTAATAGACATTTTGTTACATTATCAAGTTGTACTTTTTCATATTTTTGGCTGAATAATTTCTTCTTTCGTTCCCTAATAGAGAATACTGCTACAGTACATATCTTTCCTTTACTAAGAATGAAGTAGACATACGCATAACAACCGTTATAAGGACAAGTGTTGCAGTAGTCAATAATTTAATCTAACAAGAAACAGACTGCTTATTTACAACAAAAGCCTAAAAATTCTACGCATCTTAGTTTGAAGATAAACAATAAAGTAATATCTTATTCAACGCTAATTCACCGTGTATTTTAATCACCAAACATTTAAACATCCTGCTTAAAAATACACTCTACCAGCCCTCTGGTTATGTCAACGAAAATATATAATAAGTTACCTAAATCATTATAAGAAGAAAAAAAGCTCCACCTATTCACGAAAAAATTAAAAAACCTATTATTAAGCAAATGTTATTACAGTGTCAACGAATACGTAGATGATAAATCTTTGAAACTTATAAAATAATCAAAATGTGTTGTACTTATCAAATTGTTAACTATTTATAATTTCGTTTTTTGTATTGAATATTGTTATATTGGCACCTACTTAGGTCTGTAAAGGTAAATATGTGATTTTATGTTTGTATTAAATTTTTGAATTTTATTATAAATTTTAATATTATAATTTTTCATACGTTAGTAAATGTTAAGCCGTATGCTTAACATAATATTTCTTTTGCTGTGCCCGACAGGGTCCATGATTGTTTCTTTTAAAAATGTTTACCACCTAAGCCTACATTGTGGAATGCAATAAAGAATTGAGTATTGAGTATTGAGTATTGAAACAATATATTTCAAAAACAAAATGACATTTCATTTCCATATTCACCGACAACAAATATTTTTATCCACCATCACTATACTAAGTGAGTTTTGTCCGAAAAGCTCAAAGCTCATTTTTTTGCTATTTAAATTCGTAATTTGGCTAACTCCTTAATCTTCCAGTTATTCAGCGAAAATTAGCCATTTGAGACTGATGACTTTTAAATGAGTTCTTCAAAAATGGAGATGGGGGCAGTAAAATCATCCATATAGACATAAAAACTGAAATTCAGATTATATCAGGCAGTCGTTTTATATAAGTTGAATTTACTAAACTTGCTAATCAGTGTAAAAGTAAAATTACTACAGGTATAATCAGTAACTCAAAATTATGTGCTGAACTAAACGTATTATTTATTTTACTCGAACAATTGTCAGGTTTGAAAATACTGAAGTTTTAATCGAAATTCGAAACAGATTTACAACCCTCGTAATCGTTTTATAAGGACCCTCTAATAGCTGTCCATAAAATTAACAATCATTACATCATATGAAATCCAATAAACTAAATTATACGTACACGAAACGACCCATAAAAGACAGCCATCAAATGAAAAGCTCGATAAACAAGTTTTCAATTACAGGGTAAACGAACGTAAACCTTTCATGTAAACGGTACACTGCAAACAGAATTCAATTTTCCATGCTTTGGACGATCATCGAAATCGCATAACTCTCGAAACATATTCGGTCCAACGATCATTCAGAAGGCCCAACGTTTTATCGAATTAACTGCTGAACGAGTTTAAAATTCCCTCAGCGCAATATCGAAAAAACAATGAAATTACGAAACATACGTTTTAAACGGCAACATCATTCGGACTACGGAAACTGAGTTTCAAAATAGAATAATAAGGTTAAAACTTCGTAACGGTCGAGACCACCGAACCGCATCGAATTACCCCGCAACCCCTTTTTGTACAGTTTGACCCTGGGTCCAAAACTTACCGTTGAAACAGGTGACCAACCACAGCAGGGTGGTGCAGGCATGCATGATGGTCACTCGCTTTACACCTCGACAACGCACCATCGCACTTTTATAGAATCACCATCCCACAGAACCAATTTATGTATTACCCTTAGAAGGGACACTATTATCTACGATCAGAATTTCACCCTCGAGCCGTACGTGTGACGTAACAGAAAGTTCGTGTCGACCGTGTTCTCGGACGAGGCAGCCGCTCTCATCGGAGCGTCCCGTACGACTGAACTGAACACGCTGTTAAAGGCTCCGAGGGTGAGGGGAGGGACGATATCAAATGTTTTGTATCCTCACAGCTATTTCCCTCCAAGAGCGGGCACCACGTGCCGTGTTTAGTCAATTTTCGTCTGAATGGCCCGACTGTTATTTGTATTTTTATTGTTGTCATTAAATGTAACATAATTAGTGCCGGTTGTTATTTGTTGATTGGCTGCTACTGTTCAAACGAGTTTAATTGAACAGTTTTGTTCTTGATAATTATGAATGTTGGTGGTTTTTTTGGCTAACGGTCGGTTTGATAACTGTTTGGATTGAACTGTGATTCCAGGACGGTCGATTAATTTTAGGGCTAGGTACGAAAGTAGACTGTAGAAGTAGTTCTAACAGAAAATGTTTTAGTGTATGAAGATACGATATAGAAAGTAAAACACGTCTTCGATTTTATAACGATAACGTCCGAAGACGAAACTCGTATTAAAGTCGGTGGAGATGGGCGAAGTTTTGTCGGTTTCGTATTAGGCCGGCTTGATACAAAGAGTTTTAACCCCGCCGGAGTCTTAGGCCCAGATTCAGAGACCACACTTTGACTTTACTACACTTTTCTTTTGTAGGAAATTAGTTTAACACGAAGGACTACATTATATGCAAAGTTTACTTTGAAGCCAAAGTCATGATTATCGACTACTTACTAAGTAAAGAACAGCTTGAAGTAGATATCTTTCCATCAAAGTAAAATCAAAGTGTGGTCTCTGAATCTGGGCCTAATACACGACTTTGGGGGTTGATACTCGATTCCGGAACTTTATGAACAACGAAAAAGTGTGAACTATTTATTATTTGTTTATTCTGACCTGGATGACTGTTAATTTTGGAAATTGCTGTTAATAATTCTGACCTATTTCTTTGACTTAAAACTTAGTTTTAGTTAGCATTGATTTCTGAAAGTTTCGTTTGTAGTATCATATACCCACATGAAAAATTAAAACATGAAAGTCCGTTTTTTACACGACTGCCCCAAAAAAAAGAGTGTTATGTTTTTAGCGTTCATGTATGTATGTATGTATGTATGTATGTTTGTTTGTGTGTTTCTTTATTCCACCGTAACTTCTAAACGCCTGAACCGATTTTGATGTGTGTGGTATCATTAGATTCTTTGCGTTATCCCGGGTGACATAGGCTATAGAAAAAAACCAAAAACATCATAGGGTGGCCATGGTTTAGAAATAAAACGAACTTTTAATTTGTTTTTATTGAAATATTAATGTAAAATATAATCATCGTCTAGAACTTGTTTAGTAGATTTCAAAAATATACCACAGTGGTATTCAATATCTATTGTGTACTAGTAATACTACTCAACAAATGAAATGTTAACATTGTAAACCCGGGATTCGATATGAATAAGATATATATCAATAGATTCCTTGTAATGACAGAAATAAAACTGGCTAAGTTACAACTCCCAAATTCGTCCACGACCGCAGCTGAATGGTTTTAAAGTTTGTATGAAAAGTCAATAAGCGTGAGTCAATTTACTTGAAACATGGTAAGAATATCCACTTAACGAAATAATAATGTATGCATTCATAGGTTTTTCAAAAACACTCATTTAAAGGGTGGAAAAAGATATTCAGGGTTGAATTTTGTATGGAAAAGTCTTAGTGCGAGATTGAAAACACTTTAAACTCATTAAAGCTTTGCGTGTGTAATACAACAATAGATGTGTGCAAGTGCGAGTTGGATCCGTTACCTATGGTTCCGTACCAGCATCTTGGTAGGTAGGTACTATACCTACTTGAAACTGTTTGGCACTATACTTGAATTTCTGTTGATTCCTAAGAAATGAAGAAATACGTCTCCTGATTTTTGAAAATAACCCCTTACACTTAGGGTAAGTTTAGAGTTATACAGAATTAATAGTTCACTTTTATAATGTACAACAAAATCAGTACCTAAACTCTGTGAACAACAAACTAGGTACATAGCAAATATAATCTTTGTAATGCAATTATTAAGAATAATTCCGGCTAGGTTTCACCCCCCCCCCCCTATTTTATAAAACAATACAAAAAAATTCGCGCTCGCTTCGCTCGCGCATCCACCCATTTCGTGCTTTCGCCATTCCTAGTCATTTCACAGACTTATCTACATGCTTCTATTCTCAATTCTGCTGGTCTGAACAAAAAAACTCAAGTCCCTCTGGACTCTAATAAATTATCTGCATTGCATAATTAATAAACTGAGTTCGTGGACAAACATAATATTAAGCTTCGTGGAGCTCAAATGTTGAAATTTTACTACTTTTGAGCTCCATTCAGGCATGGTTATCCACCGCTTGGAGTCGGCTTCCAGCCAAGATGGGCTGAAAACTGGTATTTTACATGGAACCGCTGCCTTTTTGTCCTCTTCCCTCCTGATAGCAATATCTTTGCCCCTCCCCCGCCCCCTTAACCCAAAACCAATAAGAATCATACAAAAATTTTCGCGCTCGCTACGCTCGCGCATCCATCCTGTTCTTTCTCCGATCTGCCCTGCTTGATACGTTCATCTACTTCTATTTTCAGTTAATCCAGGGAAATTTGACCAACGCTTTAAATCCTTTTATCCCCGTATATAAGTCTCATTGGGTAGCACTTCATAAAACATTTTAATAAAATCAAACGACGCAAACAATGATTATGTTGGCCCGTGATAGTGCACAAGCTGCAAACGGTAACATTGAACAGAAGCATAGTAAATCTAGACGCGTGAAACAGTTACGTTTTAGATCCACGTTAGCTAATCCCTTGATAAACAGTCTCTCCAAGAACTATACCACCTAAAATCTCAAAGTTAGTATCCACGAAAAATAAACGATTTACATACATACATAAACTCACGCCCTTTTCCCATAGGGGTAGGCAGAAACTACAGAACGCTACCCGCTACGATCCTTACATATTCCTTTTGCCTCGTCCACATTATCATTCATACATATCTGTCCATACCCGCAAGCCGGTTACGAGTACTACGCACCTGTCCTTTCTGAAGAACGGCACCATTAAGATCAGTGTATGTCTTTCTTGGGCGTCCTGGCGTTGCCATTTACATCTGGCTTGTAAATACCTTTTGCTAATCGACTTTCACTCATCCTCTCCACATGACCGAACCACGATCCGATTGAAACGATTTAGTTTTGCATTATCTTTGCCGCGACATTGCTTTCCCGAAAAATAAAGCAGTATAATGAAGGCCGGTATATCACTAAAAAGTAAAATACCGGTATATCACTAAAAAGTATTAAATAAAAAACAAATAATTTAAAAAATTAAAAACACGCCTGCCATGTTAAAAAGTGAACTAAAAAGTCAAAAATAAGTCGAACGACTTCAGTGATGAAATGAGAACAAGGTCCCGTAATTGTATCCGAAAATGGAAAACTGAAAACTAAAATTTTAATTGCAGTCGGGGGACAGTTCGGTGGAATATTTCTTTACAGGTCCCCCGACTGCAATTAAAATTTTAGTTTTCAGTTTTCCATTTTTTTGACATTTAGTTAGTACTTTGCGTAGGTCGTAAATAATACAATCTAAGGTTGAAAAACCAATATGTCAAAGGTGTAATGTGGGAGTTATTAATTTATCAGAACGACAATGTAAAATCAAATTACTACTAATTATACATTTATACAATGGGACGTTTACAAAATTGATGTTCGAACATTATGAAACCTAGGTTCTATTTTGGTCTAAATCAAGATACCGTTATTTGAACAATGACTAAGTACGTCATAAACTCCAATATTACTTAGTATTACAAAATCAAAAGTTTGTGAGGATGTATAGTATAGATGTTTATAAATACTCTTCACACTTTACTTCACTTCGTTTTGTCAATAGCTGTGATGAATAGCTCAAGCCAGAGACAGAATTGGCTACTTTTCTGACTAAAAAGAATAATATGATTCTGTTTAGTTCGTCAGCTAGATTATCGAATAATTTTGGATACATGTTTTTTATTTTTATCAAATTAGTAATCCACTAACTAGACCAACGAGGCAGCACCATCAACTTAGTCAAAAGTCCTCGATGTTTAGTTCTTTACTAAAATTACAAGCATGTGCAAGCGTTTTCACACAGAGGCTACAAATTACTCCACGGGAACAGAGTCCTGGATCAAAAAGTATCCTGTGTCGTAGCTGTGTGTGTCCAAACATAGAATTCAGTGCTAGAAAATGGAATAGACAGACAGGCACACGTATTTTCGAATATATAAGGTCCCATTAAAATAGGTGGACAAATTTTAACACAGCGTTCAGTAGGTCTAACCTAACACCTAAAAAACAAAAAACATCAAAATATGTGTTTTTTTTTTACTTAAAATAATAAATTGCCGGCGCACTCTAGAACAAACTCATCCTTTAGGAGTAGGTACTTAAATGCGTTTTTACCATCGTCCTTAATTTGGTGGTCTGAATTATTTCTGAAATTTTGTCCACCTATTTTAATGGGACCTTATAGACTGATAGTTGGTCTACTGGTCGGTCGCAAGCGCTGTGCATGAGATCCTGGATTCAAATCCCAGGTCGCGTAAAGTGTTATTGGGTCTTCGTCTAGGAATTTCTTAGTAGCAGATAGGGTCTTAGTCTGGATTTGTGCCCGGTTGATAGCAATAGGCTCGCCCCCTTTTACATGACTTGAGTACAACGCAATGTGGGTGTGCCAATGGGTAGACATCTGCCTATCCCTTCGGGGATTATAAGCGTCTTGTTATGTTATGTTTATGTATGGGTTATGTTTAAATGTGATAGTGAACCAATCAAAGGCTTTTCCAGTATTATGACTAGGAAATTATAGCTCCGATAGAAACATACTGAAATTGACAAATTAATGTACAGTCACGAGCACCAATATGTATACACGAATCAACTTTAAAAAGTGAATATGCGTTGCATTTTGGAAGCCATAAAATTACAAAATAGGTCTTACCTCAAAGTAGAAACCGTTATAACCGAAGAAAATCGCATCGAATTTGGCTCTTCTTCTGAGGGATGACAATTTAAATTGTGACGGCCCAAAATTTGATGACCAGTTTGGTACTTTCAGTTGAGTCCATCGCCTCCTGTACAGATTTCAGGTGACCCATCGTATGTTAGGCAATTACACCACTTTTATACTCCAGGGCAGAGCCATCTATGAATCTCTACCCGAATTTTGTAAAGTTGTTTTTTTTTTAAACAAACGTTGCCCCACACTAGGTATTTCTCCTGTATCGTGGGTGCGTTTACAAACATTGAAACTCACATACACAAACACGCACAGACCTGAAACAACTATCTGTAGGCCATACAAATACTTGTTCCGTGCGGGGATCGAACCCGCGACACGTAGCGCAGCAGTCCAATCGCTTAGCCACTGCGCCATCGCCAACCGTGTCGTCGTAAGTGTATACTTATGTTTGCTCATGACTGTATTCATATACGTATGTCTCTGTATATGGTTATAACATGTCGTGTAACCTGTCATTTGTGTTATCGACGCATCGCTTTATGTGCTCATCGCAATTTTTGTGATGGCTGACATTTTCTTTTTATATGAATATCCAGGTTTATTGGATCGTGTGCCGGTCAGGTATTGTTTTGTGTTTTGTTTTTAACATATTGGTTTTCTAGATTTGGTGGTTGTTTATGTGTAGATGATTATGGTGATGTATTTTTATTGACTTGGTGTTGTAAATGGAATTGTATTGTGTAGTTTTTAGACACAGCAGGTTTTTAATCTATTGCATAGATTCTATCGCGGGCCTTGTGTTGAGTTGAGCGTGGAGAGCGAATCCAGAGATTTCCTAACAAAAATATTCAGTTCAAGATTCAACCAGGTTGCTATGGTTACGGAAAATAACAAGGTTGTCAACTGAGGTTGTCAAATTAAATAATTGTTTGTCTCTCTGCTTTCTCCTTCTAAAATATTCTTACTCGTATAATTTGTGTACAAAGTGTTTTAAATATGAATAAACAAAGTGCATTTATTAATGAAGAAAGTCACGAAAAAATTGTGAAAGAAAATTTGTGAGGAGTGAGTACTCTATAAACATTCATTTTATTATTAGTACGCATCTATCATAAGTTTTATTGGTTTTTGCATTACTATTCTGCGAATCGGTCTAAAACGGTTCGTTTTCTTATAAAATATCTAAAATAAAATAAATAATTTTCATATTTTTCAATGTTATGACACTTACGTCAGGCTGTCAATACTTTTTCTTTTAAATTTTCTGTCATAGAGTTTCTTACTAGCTTACTTAGTCTATGAAGGTTAGTTTTGATTTATATAATGTACATCGCGCGAAATTCGAAGATCAAACTCTTAATATCGTTATTTTTGTTCAAATTTTATGAATGAATAATTATTTTGGTGTGTAATTATTATTACACTATTAATACCTAATTATTTATATCTATTATTGCATAAGTTGATAAAAAATGCTATGCAATAGATTTACCGCGGCAGTCTCCGAGTGCCACACGTTTCATTTTTTTTAAACTACTGGAAGCATACTAAAAGATTGTGGTACTTCGTAACCTTCCTTTAATTACGGAATACTCTCTGTAGCCAACCAAGGTTGCCGACATAGCCCGAAGAATTGCCAAGCTTAAGTGGCAGTGGGCTGGGCACATTGCTCGCAGGACGGATGGCCGATGAGGCCGGAAGGTTCTGGAGTGGCGACCGCGAACCGGAAGACGTTGCGTTGGAAGGCCTCCCACTAGGTGGACCGATGACCTGGTGAAGGTTGCGGGGATCCGCTGGATGCGAGACGCACGGGACCGGTCAATGTGGCGACACTTAGGGGAGGCCTATGTCCAGCAGTGGAAGTCTTTCGACTGAAATGATGATGATGATAATGACTCTCTGTAGAAACTATGATGAATTTTGTTCAGATACATTTTATGACTGCCTCGTTTAGTGGTCGCGGGGATTTAATTCTTAGGTCAGGCCTTTGCCTGTAATTGAGTTTCCTTCATTAGATATTAGGGTGGGTCACTTATGTATGGAGAAAAAAAAAAGTTTAGTTTTTAAATGGGCACAGCGACAAAACGGTGCTAAATGATGAGTGTAAACAGATTATGAAGTTTCATTGCAATCGGAATTTATCTTCTGCCTCCGGAGTCATGTGGAAATTGTCAACAAATGTGGTAAAAAAGGCCTAACAGTATTATACACAAAGAACACTCTATTTATAAATAAAAGTCTTTAATCGATAGTAAATAAAGGTTTATTAATGAGCAAACAAATTTTACAACAATAGGACGTCCTCCTGTTTTGGAATACTGTTAAAAATAGAAAATAATAATTATTAAAATTAAGGGTTTTATTGTGGCGAAATCTTTTTTGCTGTCGAATTTCGGCATTGCTTTTCTCGAGTCTATCTGAGCTTTGATAAAACCTTCTGTCATTCTTTTATTGCATAAGGTGGCTGATGCTTCGGTCACAGCTTTAACTGCTCTTTCTACTGCTTGTGTGTGACACGGAAGGCGTAATCAATCCAAGTTTCCTTCTCCTTTTTGTTGAATAAACAAATGGAGATTTTCTTCGGTTACAGATTTTAATAAAGGTGGCTCAGTGATATTTTCTTGCCAATTTAAAAGGTCATAATATGTTAAAGCGTCAAAGTTTATCTTTGGTAACTGAAACATACGCAATTTTTTTGGTGTTTCTGATCTAGCTTTCAAAATTCGCCGTGCAGCTAATTCACGAACGTGTGGCTGGGGATCTGTCAACATTGCAAGCAATAAGTTTTCCGGGTGTGGGAAATTGCTGTTTCTTTGAATTACTGGGTCGACAACGGCTTTTAAAGTTGTTGGTAAATATCTGGTTAGCTCGATGAGTTTATACAAGTGTCGCGATCCATCTTTACAGCTAGAGTGAGTTGTTATGGAAAACCAAATCGGAGCGTAAACCTTGACGATATACGCTGCAAGAGTCTTTAGATTTTCAGAGGCAGTCTCTACTGACACATACAGACGGAGAATCCTGTTGGCACGAGTTAGCCATCGGGCATGGGACATTTTGCCTGGTGATTTGTTAGCTAAATCACTAGGAAATATGCCAGATGAAATTGCTTCGACTATCCTGTATAAATATTTTTGGTCTGTACTAATATCTTTAGCGGAAAGCTCCGGTAAGCTCGCTGGTATACGTTGAAACTGAGCTAGAGGTCGTGTTTCACAGTTCTCAAGTTCTTTTCCAATTGTCCCTGAAAATGTTTGTGGCCCGGACGTACTGCCATCAATGTGTTGAAAGAGATGTCTGAATGGCAGTTCATTCATATGCAACAAACAAATAATCCATTGTAAAGGTCTAACCAATCTTTTTTCTAGCATCCGTATAATACCGCCGTATTTGCCAACATTTACGTTTGTCCCATCACAACCAAATGCAATCAAATGATCCAATACATCAGCTTTCAAGAAAAAGTTGGATATTTCTTGTTCTATACACTTTGCAGTGCCTGAAGCAGGTGTACCTAATGTAACCTAAAAACTTCGAGTCAGGTTCTTAAATCAAAGAAATATACTCTTCAAGTATTACGTCGTCTGTACTTTTTCCCTTCTTTTTCACACATAATGAAAGTTTGATATTTTCTCCCATCGAAGTATAGTGCTGTAACAGTTTGTTGTGAAATTATATTTTCTCGAGTTTTTTTTCGTTCTCGGCGAAGTTTATTTTTGTCTATTACATGAGAACTCGACGCATGTAGAACTGCTGATGCAATTGCTGCTCCTGCCCTGTCTGAGACTCCAAATCTGTCGCACGTTTTCGATAGCAAAGCATGCTTGCAAGTGAAGTTAAATATTAGTAAAGTAACGTCAAAAATCTACTTTTTTTAAATAGTTCGATGACAGTCCGGAGGCAGTAAACCTTAAAATAATTCAATAAAACTTTACATATGAAGTAATGGTACCATTTAGCACCTTTTTAATGCTGAGCACATTGGAATAACGAAAAAAAAAAAATTGACCCACCCTATTAGATATTTATCAGCAGTAGTCAAGGATACTAAAGTTTTGCCCGGTTGATGGCAATAGGTTCACACCCTATTACATGGAACTGAATACAACTAATGATACGAGAGCGTACTACCAAGTACATCCTTTACCTAACCGTTTGGGAATTACAGACCTGATTTCATGTTTCTATACTTTATATTACATGCTTGTTAAACAGCATACATTTTGTATCATAAACGTATAAAATTAAAACGATAAAAACGTGTTTACGCTCAAAATTCGGAACAAACTGCCGACTGATCGTCGAGCGCGTTTACGCACGAGATCACTGCAAAACGCAATCAGTTGGCAGAAAAAAACCCTCACTGATAAAGTGCTTCCAAAAGTACTAACAGCGATATCGACTGTATTGCATGGTTTACACACAAACGTTTAAAAAATAAAAGTTTTACAGCAATTCGAAAATCGTATTTCAAATTGGTAGGACTGAATAATTATGGGATTTTTGGTATGAAGTTCTTGGTGAAAATGATGACGTCAGCAATGATGATTGGTAGTTGTTACTGTCTTGTGATATCAGCACTGATACAGGGTGTAAACGAACCCTTGACGAAGGCAATTAAACATTAGGTACATCGAAGAAAATGATTGCTTGAAAACGACGATAGGTACATGAATCACGCCCTTTCCCCATGTGAGTAAGCAGAATCAAAGAACGTCGCCTGCATGTGGAATTTGGCTATTTGTGGTACCGATACTAAAATAGATGTTCTGATAAATTTATCGGGTTCTTCTGTTCGTAGACATTTTTATCAAAGTTAGGTCGACTTTGAGTTTAACCGAAAGCAGCTGAATTTTACATGGAGCGACTGCCTTTCTGACCTCCACAACCCCTGTAGTAGGTACTGAGTAATACGATCCCTCTAGGTAAGACTGGTTGTCGGATTTTCTGTCCCTGATCAATTCACAATGATACTAGAAAAAGTATCTCTAAAAACTTACAAATCACTCAACAAGATATAAAAAATCAAGAAAAAAGAGTAAAATTATAGCAGAAACGTAAATAATTGGTCATATAGACCCAGGTAAAAACAGACACGACCACGACACATCCAAGTACGAACCACATACATAGCCATTACTAACTGGCCACAACCGACATTTATGTATTAGAATAAAATATCGTCGGACCCCATTACGTAATGCGTCCATAAAATGTTTCCGCGTAATATCACTGATATATTATCCGAAAAGATATATTTTCCGAATAGTGTTGTAAAAACTGGTTGTAGTGTTTTCATGGAAATTAAACTGAATGGTCTTTTAGTTTTATTATGTGAGCAGGTTGGTTTTGTGGATGGGATTCGAACCACAAATTGTATACCACTGCTACAAATAATGTACCTTGGTCAATGTTTATTGTAATATTTAAAAAAGAGAATGTGGCACTCGGAGACTGCCGCGGTAAAGCTATTGCATAGCATTTTTTATCAATTATTTAATTTGACAACCTCAGTTGACAACCTTGTTATTTTCCGTAACCATAGCAACCTGGTTGAAAATTTTCGTTACGGAATTTTTGGATTCGCTCTCCACGCTCAATGCCCGCGATAGAAGCTATGCAATAGCTTAATAACATAACATAATAATAATAATATAACCCCTGTTATTATGGAAGGGTAAGGCAGTGGTGTGACTACTAGAACACCTACATTTTTGATAGGGGGTGACCCTATTGCTAAACACCTCGCAGCCAAACACGACGCCTACAATGTGTAGTTATAATTTAAAAGGGTTTTTCATAGGTATTCATCATCATCATCAGCCTATAATTTTTCCCACTGCAGGGACTCAGGCCTCCTTTCTAGGAGAGGGATGGGCTATAATCCACCACGCGGGCCCAGTGCAGATTGGTAGATGTCGCATATCTTCGAATTTTTGGTTCTATGACATGCCGGTTTCCTCACGATGTTTTCCTTCACCGTTTTGAGAACAGTGGTGATGAAATAAATTACACAAAGTAATGCGCCTGCCTGGTTTCGAACCCACGACCAACTGTGATAGGTGATGTCATAGGTATTAGTTTGTTGTTATTGTTTTATATTAGGTATTAGTGAATTTTACCTATGGGTCTTAGTCTGTATTTGTACCCTGTTTTTAATAATAATAATCATTTTATTTCAGACATCTAAGGTCCGTAAAAAAACCCAATGAAACTTGGCCAACCCGAAAATCAAACCCAATACCTCAAGTGCAGCAGTCGTACTTGCGACCACTAGTACAACGAGGCACTCAAAATAACCATAATTATTATAAAAATAATTATTTAAATAGATGAACTCACATCTTTTTCTCAGAAAACACAGAACGCCACCTGTTACGATACTTACATAATAATATTCCTTTTGTCCCGTCCACGCTCATGAGCAAAAATACCTACTTTCACAATCGTATAGATACTTCATTCTGTTCAATAAATAGTAATTTAACATGTAAATTATTGCGTTGTTGATGGAGGCTACTGAAAGTGCCGAACTCGTCGCCAAATTTTGGGCCGACTCAATTTAAATTGTCATCGACACGCTAAGAAGAAGATTGCGTGTCGGTTGGCAGGTACGAATAGAAGAAAAAAATTTTTTACGCCGACCCCAAGTCACATGAGACAAGGGCAGAAAGATCATGATGATGATTTAAAATCTCATCACCACAAGTTTCATAAATTCTTTACACGTTAACACTTACACGGTTTGATTAAAACAAGAGGCTTCATCATCATTATTTCAGTCAAAAGACGGCCACTGCTGCACTACCTCCCCCAAGTGTCGCCACATTAACCGATTCCATGCGTCTCACCTTCATCAGGTCATCAATCCACCAAGAGGGACACTCGAGAAAAGTGAGAAGTATATTATTAACCTCTCACCTATTTAAAGCCGATATCCTTGTTCTCTATTAATGAGAGAGATCTGGATTGACAGAAATCAGAAAATTCAGGATGACACAGAAGCATATTAAGTTTCATTCATTCATCAAGCATAATTAATCAGTTTATAACGTCCCCACTACTGGTACATAGGCACCCTCTCTGTAGGCCACGACACGCTATGTGGGTAGCTACAAGTCATCTGTCTTCGATTGTCTACGCAAGCATTCGCGAACAGTAAATTATAAATAAATAATTTTACGTCTTTTTCAGTCCGAAATTTATAGAATAGAATATGTATTTATTCGTTAATGGACAGCAGCAACACAAAAGAGCAGCACATACATAAACAAATCGCTATCGCGATATCTGATCTTGGTTTTCAAGGCATTCCTATAAAGAACCATACAAATTCCAACAAAAAGTTATTTCAACGACCTTATCAAATTAATACGTATACAGGGTGCCCCCAGTTATTTCTACGCAGTATTTTGTCCGCCATGCTACGCTTGGCTAGCGACCACCCTCATATTGCAGAGCCCTCAATAACGTCACATATGGTGTGTCCTGTCAATAACAAATCCAATAGATTCTTATTAAATAGTTAGTCAACCAAAATACTTACTTCTTGATAAGGGAGGGAATTCTTTAGAAGATTATGTCAAGTTGGGTTTTCTAAACTGATCTCTGATAGGATCGGGTTTCGTAAATAAATTGTGGTTTATCAGAATACAAATATGATTTTAGTTGTCAATGCTTGCAAAGAAAACTTAGTTTTAAATGTTTTTAATAATATGTTACATTTATCAAGTCAGTTTACAATAGGGGATCGGACTGGGTCAAAATAATATGATTCTGTTTAGTCCGTAAGTTAGATTATCGAAAAATATTGAATACGTGTTTTTTGTTTTATCAAATCAATAAAAAATGACGAAGATAAAACGCGTCAAAGATCTTGGAGTGGGGCTTGAAACGTCACTTGTGTCGTCAAAATGTACTATCATAATATGACGTCACACGAGTTTTCGAAGCACTGTATCATCTTCATTTTAAGTTTACGTGAAAAAAGAAAAAATACGTGTCCAATAATTTTTGGAAATCTATCTGACGGACTAATTAGTTTTTTTTTTGTCCGATCCCCTATTCAGTAGTTAGTTTTGCTTTATTAATGAAAATTAAACGATTTGTTACTGACCTTTTAAATCAGAAAACACCGATACTGGCCAATAATTGCCACTTCAAGTGCTAAAACACTAACCTAAGGTGACCGTTAACAAACTTTCAACATAATCATCAACATAATAGAAATACTCATAAAACAAACCGCTTGTTCCAGTCACACTATAACAAGAAACTCGTGTGCAAAACTTTTCTCATAAGTTTCACATTCACACCCTTATAACTCTACCCAAAACTTCTCACGGTCATTGCCCTTATAAAACAATACCAAGGTGATAACAATAACAATAATTCAGTGATATAAATAGCCTACAATTGCAATAAGGACCTTATATCCAACGTTCCAACCACAGATATAGATAGACCTAGATATCACAAGAGCAAATACTTCGCGTGCCTTGCTTACGTACAAAAATCGTAAGTGACCACTTTCGCGCTCAGTCTGCATCGGTGTATAGCGCTAGTTGGACGTTGGCGCTGGTGCAAGGCGGGGGTTAGGACGAAGGGGGCACCGTACGCGACAGCGTCTTTGAATCGATTTAATTTTGCCATCACTAAATAGTGCTTGTGACGTCATAATAGGTAGTCAAAAAATGGCACGCTTTGTTTTCATAGAAATCGTGATAGTTGCGTTATCTAGGTCTATCTATATCTGTGGTTCCAACACAGTAACGCTTGGACCGGGCAATGCCGGGCATGTTGTAAAGCCCATCTGTGACCAACGGCAATTCGTTCCAAAAATAGGCAATATTTCTTGTACAACGCTCTATGGATGTAAGTGCTAAACATTAACACGCTATTATATAGCTTTAGGGAAGATTAGTTAGGTATCTTTATTATTTTTTATTTATTTTAAGGAAAGACTTATCTATCTTAAGTCATCTTTGGCCTAGCTTTTTCCAATTAAGTTGTAGGCGGCTTTAATCAAACTGAATACCGCTGAATAGTATTTTTCATGTAGTGACTGCATTATCTAAACACCACAACCCAGTTTGTACTGGGTCTTAGATTTCCTTTGGTAAGACTGGTTGTCAGACTTTCAGGCTACTGACTACCTATAACGACTGACAAAGATTTATATAATGGCAGCCGGGACCAACGGCTTGACTTGCATTCTGAGGCACATCGACGGATCAACCTAAGCAATCACGGCTTTAGCTAAATACCGACCCAAGCAGCAGTTATTATTAAATTACGAGCTCCTCTGATCTTAATAGTATAACTGTTAAATTACAAGGTAATAGGTATCTGGCAGTTCTCATTCTTCATTTTATTTACGATTTCAGTCACCTACTTCACACCGTGTTTAAGTTAGTTTGAGTGTATCCTTTGGGAAGATACTTTAGAAAACGAATTCTTGCAATTCAAAACGTTTACTTTGTTGTAATATTTTCACTTCGCTAAAAACATTACCTATATGTTTTTTGACTGATTTAGACGGAGATTATAATGTAAACGTTCACATAAACAGGAAAATTATCTCTCAATTTAATGTCCAGCAGAAAATGCCTGAATTAAGTATTTGATATATAATAGGGTAGACGACTGACTAAAAAAAATATGATTCTGTTTAGTCCGTCAGTTAGATTATCGGAAAATATTGGATACGTGTTTTTTGTTTTATCAAAATAATAAAAATTGACGAAAATAAAGCTTGTCAAAGATCATGGAGAGGGGGCTTTTGACGTCATAGTATGGTAAAATTGTACCAAGCTGTGACGTTGCACGACTTTTCAAAGCGCTGTATCGTCTTCATTTTTTGTTTACGTAAAAAAAGAAAAAATACGTGTTCAATATTTTTTGGAAATCTATCTGACGGACTAATTAGATTTTTTTAGTCGTCTACCCTATTATAATACTATCGAATTTAAAAGGGTAGCCGTACCAACGCTGTTTTTACTAAAATGAATACCTTGTCTCATTATGTATGTATTAAAAGCCGTGTTTGCATATTAAAATAAACCTGGAATACTCTGGCCGATGTAGATATTTTTAGATGTTACTTGTGCTCTTTCAGATGTCCATTAGCAGCCAGTCGTGCAATCCTGCCCAAGCTTAGGTTCTTATTTATAGAAATAGAAGGCAAGCATCTTTTGGGGTACGTGTTTGCAACTTGCGATAAAGTTAGGTGATCGGATTTAAGTACGAAACGATCGTCTGTATTTTTAGCGTCTTGAGAATTAGAAGAGTTTTAGAACAAAACATCACACCTGTATTCCCCGAAGGATTACGTAGAGGTGTGCCTTATAGTACACCCTTTTTTGCCCGATAATGTTTATGTCCCACGAAATACGGGGCGAACACATTGCCATGAAACGGGCACAATTGCAGAATCCGTGGCAGCTGCTAAGAAATTCGTGACGGAAAAACCCAATCGTCCTTCGTCGAAGCAAAAATAATACAAGCAGTGTGGGATATGACGGTATTGCTACTCATATATTAAAACATGTTGCGGATGAAATCTGCGGTCACTTGAGCCATGTTATTAATCTCAGCATTAGTGCGGGCGTTTACCCTGATGCTCTAAAAGTGTCTATCGTAAAGCCACTATTTAAGAAAGAAGATAGGGAGTTAATGGAGATCTATCGGCCGATATCATTAATTCCTATAATTTCGAAAATATTTGAAAAATTTATTTACAAGGAACTGAGTTCATTTATAGAAAAACATAATATTATATGCGAGGAAAAGAAAGGATTTAGAATAGGAAAAACCATCAATATGGCCATTTATGATTTTTTATATAATGTGACATTTAACGTGGATAAGAGGAATCCGGTCTGTGGCGTTTTTTGTGACATGACGCAGGCCTTTGACTATGTGCATTATGGTACACTCTTAAATAAACTGGAGGCATATGGAATTAGAGGAAACGTCAACAATTTAATAAAATCTTACTTACATAATAGAACTCAGGTAACAAATATAAACCAAATTAATATGAAAAGTAAACATGACATTGTATATAAATCTTCAGAACGTATTGTTTCATTTGGTGTGCCTCAGGGGAGTGTTCTAGGGCCGCCTTTGTTCATATTATACATTAATGATCTTCCGAAAGGCATCCCTCAACCTCTGACACTATTTGCTGATGATAGCACCATAACGATACCTTGCAAAAGTGTTGATACTTATGAAAGTGACATAAATGATTCTATAAATCTAATGGTAAAATGGCTAGACGACAATAACTTAAAAATTAACCTGACTAAAACTAAATTAATACATTTTAATCAACGGATCAATAGTAAAAGTAATTTGAATATACACTACGATGACCAGCCTATAGAAGAGGTAGACACAACAAAATTTTTAGGACTACAGATTGACAAAAAACTGAACTGGAAAGCCCATATCGAAATATTGTGCAAGAAAATTAGTAAATCTGCCTATGCCCTGCACACTTTGTCGTCTATAATAGGTGTGGAGGCATTACTTACAGCCTACTATGGTTTAACAGAATCTCATCTACGCTATGGTGTCATTTTTTGGGGCAACTCAACGGAAAAAGACACGGTGTTTAAGGCTCAAAAGAGATGCATACGTTCAATATTTAAAATTAAACCTACTGATAGTTGCGTGCCATACTTCAAGAAATATAAAGTACTTACTTTGCCATGTCTGTACATTTTAGAAGTAGCTGTTTTTGTCAAAACAAATGCACAGCTATTTAAACGACTGGATGAAGTAGTCCCACGTAATAGGCGCGACAACAGCAAGGTATGCTCTCAAACTGCGAGAACAGCCCTCATGAGCAAAAGTGTTTTTTGTATGGCTCCTAGCATATTTAATAAATTACCCAAAAGTTGGAGAGAACTGCCCTTGTCACATTTTAAAAATAAGCTGAGAAGTTTTTTAGTTACTAAAGTGTATTACAATGTTGTAGATTTTTTAAATGAAAAGGACTTCTCTACTCCGACTTCAGATACATATTATTAGGAATACTAGATAGGAATAACAATTAGATAATGTGATTTTTTAAATAATTAATTGACTATTGAATAATTCTATTTGACTGCATAATATTCTGGACATAATTTAATCTATTTATGTACTATCATAATAATTATCTTGACATCAATTATTATTTTATTTCTTTCGTATTTTTGTAATGTTTAGAATAACTTATTTATACCTATAAAATTTGTACGCCGTTATTGGCAAAACATGGACGCTCACAACATTAATATTCAATACCTTGCATGTCTGATTACTCAGTTTATGTAAACGCATGTTTGACAAATAAATGATTCTTATTCTTATTCTCGATTACTTATTCAGATATGAAGCATCCCACACTACGCTAATACGCGGTCTCCACATCAGAAATTGACACAATTCTGTTATTCAATTGACAGCCATGGCCTGCCCAATGTCACTTCAGCTTGCTTCTCTCTGCAAGCTATATCAACAACTTTAGTTCCATTCTGAATAATTTCATTTCAAACCCTCAGAGCATAGTGCATATCAATATCTGAGTGACATTGTATGTATGTAACAATATTTTGATTTTTAATTTAAAAGAGTGTCCATGAACTTGATTGCCTCTTCTTCTCCTTAAAGATCTACGCTTTAGAATGGGCAACTACAGTGCTTTCACAAATTATTACGTCAGTATATTGCTGTTTTTTTACATTCACTTGTGCTTGTAATGCATTGATTTTTATGGAGCTCAAAAGCTATCAATGCTTTGAGTTTGATAGTTACTTATAGATCTTCTTACCTAATAAAATTAGATAATAATCGTTCTATAAGAGAAACAACGCGACCAAAGGTATTCCCGAATCTCTTTGTAAGTAATATCTATTATAGCAAATCTCAACCTAACAAGTACACCCACAGGCGGGCCAGTAATAACATGACCATCTTTTTTATGAGGCAGCAGAGTTTAATGTTATTAGTTCTGGACCGTCCTGTGATTTACAAGGATAATGTCCTGACCTTAATAGACTGTTCCTAATGTCCAAGTAAATTGTGGTCGCATGAGTTGCTTTGTGGGATGAGGTTGTGTAGTAAATGATTTTTTATAGGTATTACGATATAATGGGGGGTTTTTAAAAGGAGTTCGGACTGACGAAACCTGCAGTTGCAAGTCTCGTAAGTATATACAGCTGCATCCAGTTAGTCTGGAAGCCAATCCCAATATAGTGAGAAAAAGGCTAGGCAGATGAAGTAGTCTAGAACTATAGACCACCACATCCGTACGTGCGTAGTCCTTTTTAGACCTTTTTTTTTCCTGGTTTCTTTCAGAAGTTTCCCATTGTCCGTGGACGAAGTGTTCTGGATGTTTTGAATGTGGAACGTAATTTTTGAACTGGATACTTTAATTGTCTCTTAAATACGTATACGAGTATGCTTGTCTTAGACACCTCCTTAATATGAAGAACTCTAACTAATTACTAAAAAGTGATAACAAATAAATTATTTTCCTCCACACCGTTTAGATAAATATTATCCCAACACGGGTACAAAATGTTAGCAATGTTTGTACATTATTGTACCGTAACCGATATGGCTTTGTTTCCGGCTAATATGTAGCAAACGGTAATTAAATCCAGCATCATCAACCCGAAGTATGTAATTCGAAATACTAACTTCAAATCGAGCAATTTGAAATAGATTTCGGTGACAGTGTTTATTTTGGGATTGCAGAATTTGTGATCACCCTTCACGCCCATAATCCCGAAAAAATGAGCCGACATGAACACAACGGGTTACATATTATTATAAACATACAAAGCGTTTATTGAGTCATAAATTAATCATTTTAATTTCTGTAAATATATTTTATAAATTACATTTAGATGCCACAACTAGAAACAGTTTGGACATACCTTTAATTTTCGGGGAGTCAAACCCTCATGGATGTCTTCAGCCCTGGGACGAGTGGAAGAGTCTTTCAGATTCTAACTAAAATCCACCCCGGTGTTCCCTTCACACACTTGTACCGGGGATCAAGGGAACGACGAAGAAGAAGAATACTAAGGATTTACCTGGGAATCGCATCCCAAGATTCCATGGATAATAGATTAACCTGCAACTAATAGAATAATGTAAGTCAGTAGGTAGATAGCCCAGTTCCCAGCAGCAATAGGTCATTGCTACACCCGTGGGCGATATGAAAGGAACAAACATTTTATTTCGCCCACATATTGTTCTTTTAGATCGGTGTATGTGACATTTGTGTTTATAAACGCACCCACTATACACGAGGAAATTATTATTGAAGAATCGTTTGAAAATAAACAGATCTGACTTTTTATGAATTATTCCGGTCTGATCCCCTAAAACTGATACCCTAGGGGATTCGTTTTATTATAAATAATTTTCTATTCCGGTCTGATCCCCCGTAAAAGAATCCGATACCCTGACACATTTTTAGGAGAGTCAGCAACAAAATATTTGTACAGGTTCTATTAGATCAAAAAAAAAGAATAGGTAGTAAAGTCACACAAACTACCAGGAGAATAGAAGTAGGAAGGAGATGAACCTTCAGAGGAAACAGGGCTCAAATAGGTCTTCATCTACTTAGCCTTTTCCCAACTATGTTGGGATCGACTTTCAGTACTCTAACCGCATGCAGCTATTTTACATGGAGCGACTGCCTATCTGACCTCAACAACACAGATAACACTAGGTAATACGATACCCTTTGGTAAGACTGGTAGTCAGACTTGCAGGTCACTGACTACCTTTACCTAAGGACTACCAAAGATCTTTATATGGCAGCCGGGACCAACAGCTTATCGTGCTTTTCGAGGCATGGAGGAAAGTCGGTATGCAATGGGCGGTCACCCATCCACTGATCAACCTAGACAAACGCGGTTTAACCTTAAGATGAACCCGATTGGTAGTTGTTATTTTAAAAAAACCACAGCCGTCGCGCTGCTCGAAACCTGTCCTCGTAGAGAGTGGAGTGGAGATCAGTTAAGTAGTCACGGCATACAACATTATGGTATTCAGCTGTTTCTGGTAAGACTGGCGACTCCAACATAATTGGGAAAAGCGTAGGTAGATGATGACTCTTACAAATAGGTACATGTAATATCAGATAATAGTGTATATAGCGTATTTTTAATCTATTATATACTTCTATACTAATATAATATTATAAAGAGGTAATATTATAAAAAGAAGTAAAGTTTGTGTGTTTGTATATTTGTTAAAATTGTAAGGGGTAATCTCGGGATCTACTGAACCGATTTTAAAAATTATTTCACCAATAGAAAGCCACATTATTGCTGAGTGTCATATGCTACTTTTTATCCCTGTATTCCCACGGGAACGGGATCTACGCGGGTGAAACCGCGGGACGTCCGTTAGTTATTGACTGGCCTGTTGGTCTAGTGGTTAGTGACCCTAACTGCTATGCCGGAGGTCGTGGGTTCGATTCCCACCCAGGACAAATGTTTGTGTGATGAGCACGATCATTTGTTCTGTGTCTGGGTGTAATTTATCTATAATATGTATGTATTTAGAAATATATAAGTATGTTTATCAGTTGTCTAGTACCCATAACACAAGCTCTGCTTAGCTTGGGACTAGATGGCGCTGTGTGATAGTTGTGGAATATTATTATTATTAGTTATTCCATAAAGCCATATTCCATAAGGTTCAATTTTATTTTACCACGCTGACGTGATGTTAAAATATACCAAAAAGCGCGAAAAAAGTGTAAAATCTGGAATAATCAATGGCATGAATATTATAATGGGCACGTTGACACATTTCGCAAGTCATGTGAATAAATGGCCTTCACAAGGTAGTCATTATAGGGTAATCTAAAAATTATATCGTGTCATGTGAACGTTGGTGGGCAAAATACTTTTGAGCTCCTTTTTCTTCCAAAAATGAACCTTAGATGTTGTAAGTGCATAAAAAAACTCATGGTTATTGATTGCATTAAAAGCGACATAAAGTTTCGATCAGGATTGTTTGGGTTTTCTTATTTTTTTTGCATATTTCATTTTGGTTGTATCTTCTTCAATCTGCTATCAAGGGTGGATACAAAGATACCGCGGCCTCGATATAAAGGGCTAAGAAGGAACATGGGTTGTTTTTAGTCAGTAGAAGTCTGACACTCCCTTTCGCTCCGCCCAAGAGCGGAATTATTATTTGATGATTTTCCACCCACCAAAAAAAATATATTATATTGTCGACGAGTGATTATGTGTTTTGTAATTCAGAACAGCTATTCGTAACTTATAACCAGACATTGACATTCACCGTGTAACAGGTTGAAAATCTATTAAAGAAATTTGACATCGATACGACGTAGAGACATTCGTAGCGCTGTTATTAGTGTAGAGACTGCAGGCCCAGGAGTGAGTTTAGAGTGTTGCGATAGTACTGAAGTTTTAAGGTACCCGAAACAACCGATAACCAATATCTAAGCCTCCGAGGATTACTCTTGTCAGATTGGACTAATACTATAATTCACCAAACTATCCTACTTCCCTTCAATATGATTTTGTATGATAAAATGCTAATACTGTAAAGAACAACAGCAATATTTCACAGCTATCGTAGTCACTAACCGCCCAAATATTACTAGGATACGTAACACACCATATTACGGATAATAAATTGTTAAACATTACCCCGCTTGCCTTAAAAACAAAGGCAAAGCGTGCATTTTGTCTCAAAAATTACGTGTCCTATAAAAAATGTTGTAATATTTTTATAAGACACTTTCTGTTAATAGAGTCTTTTAAATCTAGCGGAGGGACGAAAGAACGATGTAAAAAGTGGTATGCGATTTATACCCCGCCGCAGCGGGCAGCAAAGAAAGTCGTTTAAAAGATATATTAACTGAGAAAATGCAAGAGAATATGGGACCACGTTATGCATCACGAAAGCGCTTGATTTAGAGAAGCTCTTTATTACCAGAATAATTGAGAGCCTGGAATTCAACGCTCGCTGAAATACTCTTGTAAACGTAATAGATTTTAAAGGCTTTCAAATATCTAGCGAACTCTACTGCAACATTTTGTCACAAATCAACTATCGCAGAATTTACGCATGGCAAAGCTCTCTAAAAAAGTATACAGATTATCTCACAACGACGAAGATAACAAAAAACCACTGGAAACGGGCCAGGTCGGTAGTATTCCGGAAAAGCCGCAACAGCGCCGAAGGCTCGCTTGCTATTTGTCCACATAATTTGCCACTGAACGACCAAGACTGCCTCATAACAAACTTTAAATCTCAGCAGTACGTGTTAAGTTGCAGCGAAATACCCCGGAATATCCAAGCCATTTCGCACCCCGTAACACAATGGCCTCTATAAATTACTAATATTGTGCTCCTTCGATAAGGACGATATACAGCGCTGCTCCCAAACAGATACTAGACACTGGCTGTGTTAGAATATTCAGCAAACAATTCAATAGTCGTTTTTTTCTCCAACGTAATTTACAGTTCACAGTTGTCAGTCTCGGGGCGAAGAAACTGGTATTCAGGTACTCTAACGGTAGAGTTACAGTAAAATAAGTTAATGGTTCCGTGATGACTTAAAAAAACTTGTTGGAATATTTTACAAGTTTTATTTAAAATTGCCTTTTTAGAAAGGGAAGTTACATGGCTACGGCCGCTTTTAAGTGTAGGTACTTTTAAAAGCGAACAAAACTGTTTTATGGTGAAATTTGTTAAGAGTAACTGACGTCACTAATAAAGTTGGCTGAGCCAAATCATGTTCGTTAAAAGCCTTTTATCGTTTTCCATTTCAACCAATAAATTTATGTAAAAATATGCCGAAACGATTATTTTCTATTGCTCTTAGGTCTGTAAAAAACTTGACTGTTTGGTGGTAAAATAATATAGCTATACAGACATTTTGCATGCCAAGTCACGCTCCAACTAAAATTTTGTTAAATTTATTTAAAAATCAGACGATAAAAATGCTATGTTGGTTTTCGCTTTTGAATATTTGCTGTGCCGGCGATGTCTCGACAGATTAAAATCACGATTTACATTTGGTCCATTTTGTTTCTCGTAAACCGAATTTGCAAGCAGACAGTAGTGTCTGAGCAAAGAAGTTCTGGATTAATAGAATATACTGTGACTATACTACACTGTACTGAAATGAGTATACGTGTGTAAAAGCAACTACTGCATACAAGTTTTCGGGAAATAACCGTAAAATTAAATTATCTAGATGTTGCAAGTATCCTTGTGATATTGTTAGGAGCTCTGGCAAATTACTTCAGACATTGCAATTGTACATTTCGGCTAAAATGTTCAACTTCCGTAGTAATCAGGTCGATGCTCCATGCAACAAAGCACTCCAGCCAAATGTGTATCACAATGCATAACAAAGTGCAGTCATTACACAAATTGAAAACTCCACGCCAAACGATGCCAAATGTTCTCCATTTCGGATGACAAGACACATAACGTTACGCGGAACATATTCACAAGTTAGAGCAGTTCACGACCTCAATTCACGACCAAACAGTTTTTTTGAAGTGACAAAGCGACCACAAACTCGGATGTCGTATGTTGGGTCACGGCCTCAGTAAATCCTGCGGATATATGCAAAGGCCACGGACGGGAGTGAAATCTGATCAAATGGAATGCGGAGGATTCAAACTTTGAGGTCCGATGCCATTTTGCGGATTTTACGCCCTCGATCTGTTCCTATGTTTGGTCTAATCGAATCAAATAGTTTGGGACACATGCCTATCTGATATCCAAGTTTTGGTGGTTTAGCGTTGGGTAGAAAAGGCCTCTTTGGTTATACCAGATGCTAGTGATTTTATTTACGTTTTTTGTCGGATAAAAGTTTTTTCGTGACACTTTTGCTTTCATCTAGTTCGATTTTACTGTTGCTGCATTGATAAATGATGTTTATATTGTAAATATGTGTTGTACAAACACTGTTAAACTAAGACTTAACACAAACTAGATGGTGCTGCTGTGTTCTAGTTGACTACTCCAAGAAACAGCCTAAACAAACAAAGAAAATACATTGGTCAATTGTATCTCCACTTAGGATTTTGATTGATATAAATGACATCACCATTCCCCTCTTAGCCTTATTCAAATTCATTTGGGGTCAGCGATATCTTCTCCTTCCATACTATTACTAGTCATCTCATGAGACATCCCCTTTCTTGCCATAACACATCATGACATTTTTTCTTCATTCCTTCACATCACATGTTCATATCACGACAACCGTAAATTGATATAAATGATCCAAAATATAGATATCAATGTCCTACCAACAGACATTACACCATCTTCACATAGAAAACAAAAGTGAAAAATATATCTCATAAATAGCATAATGGTCATCATCCTGCAGGTCTTACGAATCAATTGGAGGAAACAATTTTGTTATTTAATGGGTATCAATCAAAGTTAGTTGATCTTACGTGACCGCGAGGAGTAGGTCCTGTGACCTATATTGATACCGAGTCGGTGTTTAGAGTTTTGTAGGTAAACTAGGTCAGAAATAGTGTAAAGGTCATCATCATCTGCCTAGCCTTTTCCTAACTATTTTGGGGTCGGCTGCCTGTCGAACCAGATAAAGCTGAACACCAGTATTTTAATGGAGCGACTGTCTATCTCGTCGTCTGGGGTCGTGGTTTCGAAACCAGGCAGGCACATTACTTTGTGTAATTTATTTCATCACCGCTGCTCTCAAAACTGTAAAGGAAAACATCGTGAGGAAACCGGCATGTCTTAGAACCAAAAAATTCGAAGACATGTGACATCTAACAATCAGCACCGGGCCCGCGTGGGATATTTTAGCCCATTCCCTCTCAAAGAGATGAGGCCTGTGTCCCAGCAGTGGGAACATTAATAGGCTGTGATGATGATGATGGTGACTGTATATCTGACCTCCACAACCAAATTAGTGTAGAGGCGTTAATAGTAGCACATTATGGGGAACCATGTTCTTTAATCGATAGTTCTCCATTTTTCATTATTGCTACTAAAAGTGACAAAATGTCAAGTGTTCACGCCTACGAAACTAATTCATTATAATTATTATCTTATATGTATCATGACTATAATTAAGTACGCATATTTCCACTAATAATCACCTTATTAATTGTAGTCATGTTCCATGTTAAATTCCCCATTTATTTTTAGTTAGCTGAATGTTTTGGCAAATCAGCCACGGTTCGTTGATTGGCTGTCGAAATCAATTCAATTGTTTCATATTCCTGTGCATTTAGGACCCCAGGCGATGATCAACTAAACTGGTTGGTTGTGTCAATGCTGAAACCTATAATATTTATTGTAGGCTTGACTGTGATTCGGTTCAGCAGGTCGTGTGAACTGCGCTGCGTATAAAATCAAATTACCCACCATTACACCCGTAAAAGTGATGGTAGTTTTGATTTTAGAGTGATTGGATTATAATCTAATAAATCTGTTATACTAAATATAGTTTTTTTTGCATTTTTTTTTCTTTATGAACATTTTCGCTTTAAAGAAGATGTAGCGACAAAAATTTAAAAGTATGCTTATATGGTTTGGTCATTTGGAGAGGATGAGTGAAAGGCGGCTAACAAAAGGTAATAAAAGATGTGAGTGGAGGCCCTAGAAAGACATACACTGACCTTATTGGTAAGCTTCTTAGAAAGGACAGATGCGTAGAACTCGAAACCAACCAGATGTATGAATGTGGACGAGGCACAAGGCTTCTTCTGCTTTTAGCATACCTCATGGTGAAAGGGCGTGAGTTTAAAGTACGTGTATGTAATCCTTAATATTGGAAGTAGAACTAGATTCATAAATTCACCAAACTCGAGTTGCACAGCATTGCAACTTTGTAGCTATTTATTTGGTCAATACTAAAATTACGAACAACCGCGACATTTATGACGTATATAAACCTAAAACTTGTTTGGTATTCCATACTCAGTACAAATTCCACAACACAATCACAATGGCCGTCTACCTAACGGGTGTTCAGAACACTCCAACTTTGCGGGCCAGTTTGTCACTCCGAGTCAAAAGTTCCCCCCACTTGAAGCGATTCGACTCGGACTTTGCGTGATTCGGAACCAAAGTTTCCCGTCCTACGCCTTTTTATTTTATGACGGGTGTCAATTACTGGATATCTTTTGTTCTTTTCGTCGAGTTTGAGGAGTTAAACTTTCCGACAGTTGGATGTTTTTATTTCAGTTCGCTAGTGTATTTTGATATCATAATAAGGAGGAGTTTCGAGTTGGACGAGTATTACAGTTTGTAAGTGTGTTTTTGAGACAAAGAGAATCTGGTTTTGAGGAAAGTTAGTGTTTTATTTGTATCGTGGAAGCTGGGAGTAGTTCGTAAGGCGGAGAGATCCGGAACCTTTGGTGCTTCCGCCTTGCAAGCGAAGTCTTGTGGTATAGCGCCGATGTGTTCCGGCTGCGTATTAAGGGCGCATCCCTCCAAATTGCTGGAAACATCCGCTGCTGTAGTATGTGGCAAACTGTTTGGTATTCACGGATGGTTTCGAACAACGTATCAGGCATTCTTTATTAAGATTACATGACTATATATATTCATGCATGATCGGAATGTGAGATACGACTGTATTCCTCAAGTATCAGTATGAATGTTTACGTTTATTGGGTATATTTAGGTACTATTAGTTAGTAATTTCATATTTAGTGACTGTCTCTTTAGTCTAGTGGTTACAAGCGTGACTGGTATGCATGAGATCCTTTTTTTTTTGGTGGGTGGAAAATCATCGAATAACCCTCCCCGCTCTTGGGCAGAGCGAAGGGGAGTGTCAGACTTCTACTGACTAAAAACCAAACCCATGTTCCTTCTTCGCCCTTGTGTCGGAGCCGCGTTAACCTTTCGACAATCCACAGCCCCGACGGGATCCACAGCCCCGACGGGAACCACAGCCCCGACGGGGTGCATGAGATCCTGGGTTCAATTTCCAGGTCGGCTAAAGTGTTATTGGGGTTTTCCATCATGATTCTCAGTAGCAGCCATGAATTTGCGCCTGATTCACGCCAAAAGGCTTACAAAAGGCGAAATGTGTGTGCACTAAAGGATACACTCTGCCTTACCGTTTTGGAATTAACGGCGTGATATTATATTATGTTAATATAAGTTTCTGCATGATTAAAATGCCCTGATTAGTCGCCAAGTCACAGCTGTGTACATAGCTCGATCACCAGCAAAATGCATGAGAGTGACTAAGCTGATGAAATCACGGTCACTAATCTGTGCTCGGCTATTCTCCATTAGTTGATCTCAGATTATGTACGCTCACGGTTCGTAGTTAGCTTTGAGCAATATCTGCCTATAACTAATATCGTGATATGCATACACAAGAGGGCCTACACAAGTGGTAATCGCTTTAAGTTGCCCTAAGAGTCCCTGCAGATTCTATCGGCCAATAGTTTAGTTAGGTTGGGCTGAAAGCGCGCACAATTTTTGTTTTCGGAGTGAAAAATCCTCATGAATGTCCTCCGCCCTAGGGCGAGTCAGAGAAGTCTGTCAGACTTTAACTGACTAAATTTCACCACGATGTTCTCTCCCTTCACTTACACTGGGGATCATGGGAACTGTGCGCCTTCCACGAACCCCGTCACTAGAGCGCATACTATGTCAACAACTGGGTTGGTGACGACTGAGCAAACCAGACCGACAGCCGATCGACAGCGTGCTAACGATTGGCTAGTTGGTAGGTGGTTTTTGAAAAGAGCGCTTGCAGAGTCGGCCGATTAAACAATCGAGAAGTGTACTCGCGCCCTCGCGGGATAAGAGCGCTATACTGACCTAGCAGTTGACCGATAATAATAATAATGTTTATTCAGAATAAATAGGTACATTTTTTACAGTTACAGTGCTTAGTCTAAACTAGAAGTACACAAAAGTAATTTGCATTTGAGGCCGAACTAGGCAGAGCCTGTATTTCAGCCCTCAACGCCGATCCCCCTGAGTTACCAATTATATTTATTTTGAAATCACAATGATCAATGCATAGATGTACAATTAAACATAAAATATATACTTTAAATTAAAAGAAAATAAAAATGTTTAAACAAAAGAACAAAGGTTTTTCCTTCTCCTTTTTTAAAACTAGAGAAAAAAAGAAACGACATTACTATTTTAAAAAAGGAAACATCATTTGTGTCCAGTCCTCTCTTTGTGTGTGGTGTGGGTGTGAATGAATGAGTGTGAGAGGGTGTGTGAGATTGCGGAGCATGACTTTAAGTTGTGTCTTGAATTATCTATTCAGGTATCTGAAGTAGATGTTCAGTCTCCTCGTACGTGAGTTTCTGTAGGTATTCACTCACCGCCGCTTTACAAGATTTTTTTGACATCGGGTAAATGTTGAGATTTTTATTAATTTTATTGTAGATGTAGGGGCCAATAAATGAGGTAAATCTATTGCTAAATTTAGTTCTAGATTTACCTCATTTATTGGCCCCTTATATATATATAAGGGGCCAATATGTAATAATGATATGATGTTGTTGTTGATAGTTTATCGACAATATAGTTTGATGGCAAGCATGAAGCTATAATCAAACTGTTTTATCAGCTGATATCAAAACGTTGTCGTAAGTATGCACACTAACATTACATGTCTCTTGTACATGTGTCTTGTATTGTGTGTTGTCTTGGACTTATTCTGTTGCACTTTGGGTGAATTTACAAGAACAAGTATGTATAGAATTTGTTATGTTAAAACAATTAAGTAAATTATTTTAATTTTAAGTCTGCAACAATATCGCATTGGGTCTAGCCTGTAAGGATATTTGTATGTATAGAGAAAATAAATAAATAAATAAATAATAAATAAATGTCCTAACTTTTATTTTGATTTAAAAATTGCAGGGACTCTGAACCGACTTTCCAAAGTTTTTTAGAGTAAAGTAGTCTAAATTCTTCTTCAGTTCAAAACATTGGTAACTTTTCCATCATTGTTATCTCAAATAGAACGTCCTCGGCACACTTGTAAAATAACAGAATAGCTTCAATTCATTCAACAGACTTTTCCCGCACTTTACAGCTCAGTTCTTCTAGCCACCAAGACACGGAAGTCAATTCAGCTTATTAATAAGCCATTACAATACCCTTGGATCCATTAAACCGCTAACGACTCGGACAGGGAGCATAAAAGCCGCGGCGACGGCGTCGGATAAAAACACACCGTACTAGGCCGCCTCAGTATAATCCTTGCAAAGCTGTGGCAGCAACATTTTATTGTACATTTCCCTGCAAAGTGCCTAGAAAGGCTGAAAGCAGAGCGAACACTCATTTGCATAAAATGTTACAATATAATGTTGCTTTTAACTCGCCACGAGGAATGCTTCATTTTGTTCAACCAACAATAGGTTTTTAACGAAGCTGATTGATGGAGGGGTTGGGTCAGCCGAGGATACGCTTGGGGTAAAATACACAAATTATTGGAAGAGAAAAATCGGAAGCGACACAGAAATATGCTACTTTTGTTTACTCTTATCCTTTGCGTGGGCGCCCAAAAATGACTATACACTTTCCGCAAGCGTACCCTTAAACGGGGAATAGGGTCTTGGGTTCAATGTTATCTTACTGAATTTTGTACTTACACCTTTTGAGATAAATTATGGTCAGCTTCCTGAAAAGATTAACAATACAATAGGAAAACTTAAATTATGAGTGTTTGATCTACATGTTTAAGTATGTAATTACAGTACAGGTTTTTGGGAAAAATCTCTTTAAAAAACGTCATGTTAAATAATTATGCCACCCTGATTTCCCCCTTCATTAAACCCAGGGGTCGCCAACACAATTTTAATAACGGAGGACCCTTCACATTTCCCTAGAAGCTTACACCTGGATAGCTAGATATTATCTACCTACGTTATACAGTAAATTGCAAACACAAATACACGCGCCACTGTTGTACAAACTGTGTTACTTTGAATTAGGGGCTGGACAAACAAACAGACGGTTGAGGCAAATTGCCGCTGGCCTTATTTATTACGGGATCCCTAAAATAATACGATGCGAATGCCTACTACTGTCTTGCTTTCTAAGATGGTTGTGAATTTTCATCTGGGATGGCTAATTTGTTTTGTGTAAACCTAATTTAAAAGTAGATTAAAAAAACTTAATCTTTGTGGTCGTAATATCATGAGTAAAAAAATAGATAGCTACCAAGAACTACTTGGAGTGATTTGAGTAATACTAAAAGGTAATAAACCTTCTATTATTTTGAAGCTACTCTGCCAGTCTTAAATAATAAGCTATTAATAATATAAACTGAATAATAACAAGAACCTGACCTGGTGAAGGTTGCGGGGATCCGCTGGATGCGAGACGCACGGGACCGGTCAATGTGGCGACACTTAGGGGAGGCTTATGTCCAGCAGTGGACGTCTTTCGGCTGAAATGATGATGATGATGAATAACAAGAAACTGACTTGTCTATATTTCGACACAACCCTATTCATCATCTGCCTAGTCTTTTCCCAACCATGCTGGGGTCGGCTTTCAGTTTTACTGGATGCAGCTGAATATCAGTACTTTACATGGCGCGACTTGTGTAGGCCCACACAGTCTCAGGAGGTCCACATATATGACTTCCACAGTCCAGTTAGTACTGGAACCAGTCTATTACAACTCTATTCCCTAAATTAAATCAAACTGGCCACAATACCCAACTAATAAACCAAAGCCGCTGAAACTAAAGAAAATAATACACAACTTTCAATTCTCTCCTAACTATAACTTATCCAAAGTGCTATGATACTGACACACACAATAATTTCCTGACATAATGTTACGTTACAACTTTACTTACGACATCATAATACATTTACATACAACAGAACTATGTTTCCACAAAACGTTTGTTGGCAAAACAAGAAAAAAAAATGTATGAAAGATATTATTTTTTTATGATACCTCTGCTACTGTTATTCTATTCCGTTGCCGTCGACTCCCTTTATGTTTCATAAAAATTTAGTAGATACTTATATTTCTGCTTACTAGTTACAGCAGAATTGTATTACTGTTTATGTAACTTTATTTTTTATGGGCGTAAGCCTTTCTCGAAGTTTGACGACTTTTTTTTGCTATTTTGATGAGTAATTGATGGCTTTAAGATTTTATGTGGTTATTGCTTCTTACACTCATCTCTTTTGTAGCCAATCCCCAAATAATATGTTTTGGCTAAATGATGCAGAAGACCAGTATTTTACATGTATCGACTAAATCTAAGTTCTATCACTGGGCACTATGGTATCCGGTAGAAAATGCATAAAGCATTAAGAGCGTAGACGGGCTGCGTATAATATACGTATATATAACTATTGCCGTCGCGCTGCGCTCTAGCAACCGGGCGGTATCAATATGTGAGTGCGATAGAGACAACTGCAGCTCAGAACGATTTTACCTATAAAAAACCTTGACCGATCGACGTTTCGTATTCTCCTGTTTTCTCCTCGAAACCTAAGCCAATTAAATTATATTTGGTATCAAAATTTAAAGGAAGAATAGATCTATGCCCCTATTACTTGTTTTTATTTTAAAAACTTTTCAATTTTCATTGGTAGTCATCTGATTACGTAGGTAAAAACGGGGTTTTTTTTTAGGTTTTTGGTAAGTCATATTTATTTTTGTAATAGATTTTTTGAAAAAAAAAAAATGACAGGGGCATGCCTTCAATAGACCTGGATTTTTATAAATAAAAACGATTACTCTAGAGGCATTATCCAGGAAGAGAATAGGGGAATACATTTGTATGGAAAAATGCAGCCCGTCTACGCTCTTAAGTCTGCCTCTGTACTTTGTGTTTAAAGTATTAAATCAATAAATACTTCTTTCAGTTACACTTAAATACCTCCTCCAGATAAATTCTCTGAATTATAAAATGGTGACATTTTGCGCAATAATAACCTTTGAGCACGTGACTAGAAAACTGCGTTTCCAAAGTTCAGGGTCAAAAGTCAAAGATAAACTACCTACGCCTACGTTCTGAACTTTCTACAGTTCTATTTTACAATGTTACCCTGGTTTTGAACCCACATGTAGCGTTAAAGGTTGCTTTACTTAAGTCTTTGTGATATAAATATTTTTACTAATAATTATTTTTCTAATCTATGATAATTTTCATACTTGTAATAAAATTATGAAATTAAGTCAATTGTGTAACCAATTATTTTGATATTTATTTATATTTCAAAATGTCACACAGATTTATTTTACTAGATATATAGTTACACTGATTTCCGGAGAAGGAAGTCAGGCTACTTCCATCCTGGATATCTGTATCAATATGCTGCAACACAAAATAGGTAGGTACTGGTACGCGTATAAATGACGTAGCAAACAACACCTAGTTTGGAAAACTCAACAAATCGCTTAAAAAGAAAACAAGCAAATTTTATTGAAAACTGTCGTCTATAGTCCGACAGTACACTCATACAAGTAGAGGCTGCGGGTTGTTCGAAAGAGATACCGCGGCCTCGACACAGGGCTTAGAAGGAACATGGGTGGTTTTTAGTCAGTAGAAGTCTGAAACTCCCTACCCGTCAGAGCTGAAGGGGTAATTTGATGATTTCTCACCCACCAAAAAAAAAAGCCACATTTACATACTTACATCAAAAATGTTTGCGGCCTAAACAAACACATTTTTATCATAAAACAAAGCACCACATCCCAGCATTCCCAACACTGTAGGAAAACTCATTAAACGCCCAACATTAAGAGAACTCGGAAAAATCCCATACAAATAGACTATTAACGTAACTTTTAATGGCTACTACGGGTTACACGGAGGTTAATGGAGTGCCATATTTGGCACCCTCACTTATATCTTGAGCCACGCCGAGGATTATACGTTCGAATCCCGCGCGAAACTTAATTAAAGTTTTAATGAGCCACGCAATATATGTATTTCGGAATACTGCCATAGGTTAAGTTTGGACTTCGAAGAGACAGGCCAGGGCTTTGAAATGGTTCGTGATTTCTACATAGTGGACGTTGGGAAAATACTGCTAGGCTAAAATTATGTCAGTCGCATGCACAATGACCGCTGGGCAAAAATCTCCTTACGATGGCTGCTGGAAGACGGATGGTGGCCCCAAAACCGGCCCAGAAAGAAGTGGCGAGAAGATCTGGACGTGTACTGGGAAGGCTGGCTCAGGAGGGACATTAACGAGATCTTGGGAAATTTTTGGGTAGGCCATGGCCCAGCAGTGGGATGGCACAGGCCAGCAGTAACTATTAGGTACGCCTCTACGTAAATCTTCGGGATTACAGGCGTAACGTTAATATAATAAATGGATGTAAGATAGTATAATATGATGAGGAAATTCAAACTAGCATCTATCGCCGATACTACTGACACTACTTTGATAGCTAACTCCCAGTCAGAAGCAAGCACGATGATCAAAGCTCGTTTCCTGTCAGTTTTAAAATTAACCCACAATTTCGCCCTGCAATGAGACAATAACAGTTCCCAATCATAATTTATTCAGTCTTCTATTTCTTGTGGCCTAGGCAGAGATACTTATCATTCCATATTATCATTTTACTGGCCCATAAGTGTCTAGCCTTTGCATAAATTGCTACAATGAACGATCGTGAAGAGATATTGCCTTGGTCATTATTCAGCGAACTTGGCAGGCGGCAGGATGAATCGTAGAAAAATGTGGAGCATTGTTTTTAGTTTGGTTGTTGAATGAAGTTGCAGTTAGTTGTCCGGAGACGAGGAAATCGATTTTCATCTGTAAAAGCCTCGTTGTAAAAGCTTTAAAATGTACTATTTATTTTTATTGTGCCTTGTTCATGGCAATAGGCTTGCCGTCTATTCATCTTTTTTATTTACAGCAACACTTCACCCACTGCTAAATATAGGCCTGATTCGGACTTTAATTACGCCAAGTTCCACGTTCTCTCCGGCTTTATCCAGGATATGCCATTTATTACGTGGGATTCAAACATAACAGGAGAAAAGTGTTTCTACAATTGGCACATCTCTGCATAAACAAGCTTCGAAAAAACTATCGCAACTGCAACTATCTCTAAATCATCTTTGCATTTAAGAATCAAAAATGATGGTCTAACCTTAGCAACCTCAGCAGTGGACAGCTTATTGTGTGACCATTGGACTATCAAGTAATAGGTCTCTAGTTCAAACCAAGACACGCACCGCTGAGGAGAACCAAGCTGTGTAAAGCCAAGTCTATGGCTATGGTAGCATAAAAACTATGACACCTGATTAGGCGCTAACTACACGTTAAAAGAGAAAGAAGTAACCTATAACTCCTACTTCAAACAACAGAGATTCTAAAACAACACACTAGTAAAACATTCCGTATTCTTTTGTCGACTTATCTAAACTACATCGCCTTACTTGGCCGTATTCCAAAGTCCGTTATTAGTACAGGAGATTTGCAGATTCACCTGGCCCAGATCTTAAGAGTACTTAGCACCTCGACGCCTTTGACATGCCAAAACTAAGGGAGACTTACTGGCTATAATCGGACGAGGCTGTTACATTTTGTGATGCATTTACATAATTGTTTGCGTGTGTAATGTGTATGTGTGTGTAAATTTGCTCCCACATATTATTATTTCGCATGCATTTACATATTATATTTCGTCAGTGCCTTAAATACATATCTGTCATCATCTGCCTAGCTTTTTGTCAATTATGTTGGGGTCGGCTTCCAATCTTACCGGGTGCAGTTAAACACCAGAATTCTACATGGAGCGACTGCTTAACTGACCAAATAACAATAACGAATAGTTATAATAATATAATAATCATGGTGAGCATTTTCTTAGTGAGTCATTTACGCATAATCAAACACTGTTCTATTTTATCTTTATTTTTTTAATATACATAAGATTGTCTCATCTCCTCTTTATTCCGAACCACCCAACTTAATCTATGCCCCCAAGTTTAATTCTATGCAATGAGCGATATTCAACTAAATTTAGATCAAATATTACTGAACCTATTAACCAATAGTTTCAGTTTAAAATGTACGTTATTTGTGGATGGCCGGCATGATTGTATGTAGAACTTCAATATTGAATTTGTGTTTATTAGTTCAACAGTTATGATAGTACTTTGTCTGGTCGGTGTAATAAACAGCCAATGTTATAATTTATTTATTTATGTACACACAAAATACAAAAAAGGATAACAACATAAAAAAAATAGAAGAGCACAAAGGTACTACTTATGCTTGCTTATTATGTACGTTTGCTTTTTGATAATGTGTGTGTCCTTAAGAGCATAGACGGGCTGCGTATAATATACGTATATATAACTATTGCCGTCGCGCTGCGCTCTAGCAACCGGGCGGTATCAATATGTGAGTGCGATAGAGACAATTGCAGCTCAGAACGATTTTACCTATAAAAAACCTTGACCGATCGACGTTTCGTATTCTCCTGTTTTCTCCTCGAAACCTAAGCCAATTAAATTATAATTGGTATCAAAATTTAAAGGAAGAATAGATCTATGCCCATATTACTTGTTTTTATTTTAAAAACTTTTCAATTTTCTTTGGTAGTCATCTGATTACGTAGGTAAAAACGGGGTATTTTTTTAGGTTTTTGGTAAGTCATATTTATTTTTGTAATACATTTTTTGAAAAAAAAAAATGACAGGGGCATGCCTTCAATAGACTTGGATTTTTATAAATAAAAACGATTACTCTAGAGGCATTATCCAGGAAGAGAATAGGGGAATACATTTGTATGGAAAAATGCAGCCCGTCTATGCTCTTAAGTAGTGTGGTTTTTGTTGTTTCACCAAAGGTTGCTCTATAAATGACGGCTGGGACCACCGCCCTATCGTGCTTTCCGTGGCACAGAGGAAACTCAGTATATCATGGCTGGTCACCCATCCACGGACCAACCTAAGAGAGAAGATCGATCTGAGCAGCTGTTATTGTTTAGCCACGAAAACGTCTAAAATATAAATGAGGTAGTTACTTAACTTTTATCAGAGATTCTTCATAGTAAGAAATAATAACGAAATAGATTTTTCTAGACGTAGACATTACCAAATAAAAAATATAGACACACAGATTTTATAACGTTCTATTGCAGAGAAAATCCCATTTTCATACAGAAAGATCTACTCTGAAGAAATAATGTAAGTAGTTGCTTCTCAAAGTGGGTAATAGGTATATCTTTCCTCACACGCAAAGCGGTAAAAGCCAGCAAGTTAGAAGAGTTGGCCAAAGGAAGTGAATTATTATGATACTTCTGAGCTAAGAACTTGTTACTATTAAAACTTGGTGCAATAATGCTATGTTTATACTGCACCTGTTTACTTTAAGTGTACTTATCTTTAAGTTTATTTAGAGCTATGGTTCTTTGAGATAAAATACTGGCATTCTCCTTTTAAATTCTTTGTAATTTCGTAACTAGAAGTATAAAGAGGTCTGCCTATACACCGTATGTATCATACTATGACAGTGCTAGGAACTTATCATTCACAAACAGTTTATTTGTACCAACACAGTCGCGTCCCATGCACTAAGCATCAGATATATGATTGAGAATATTCTGCCGGCGTCGATACGCTATGAGCAGCATGACACGCGATAGTGTTGGTCAGTGATGAAACTGTCTATATCACTGGCATAGTGTCATACAAATAATTTAGGGTTAAATTGTGTATAATGACCGTTCTAAACCCGTTATAACCGGGTACGATACGCTGTCGAAGCTTTAAGTGCGTCATAGTAGTCCATGACACGTTGTTTAAAATAAACAAAGTGTTTAATGCCAAAAGGGTCTCAGCTAAGCCTACTGGTTGAATGTAAGAGCTTCAGAAAATGCTCCTGAATTCAATAATGTGACTTACTAATGACGACACACTGTTCGATTATAATAACTCCAGTACTTAGTAGGACTTCTCCAAAAATCGATCGAAAATAATCAAATTAAATCAAAGGAATACGTAACAGAGGTATGTTGGCGTCATTCCAGCGTTCGGATGCCGTCTGTTGCCAGCCGTTTAGACCGGTAATTACACCAATATTTTATATAATGCTTTCCTAAAATCATTTGTATTAAATTTGCTTCGTTTGGCTAACAAATTAGAGGGGATTGGAGAGATTTGATTAATTTTCCTAGTTATAATATTTCATCTCGTTTCCTTGTGGATTACTGAGTTATTTTCAAGATTTGCTTGGGTCTGTAAGTTACCTTCTGTAAGGCTACATTGTATAATTTAAATACTAATTTACTATATTGACTTTCGCGGCTGTCTATATTGGAAATGGGTGTCAAGAAAACAGCAGCAATTTGAATTTAAATACTTTGACTGAGTACGTTTATTATTCAAATATAAAAACACCCACAAGGAAGGTTATAGTAACTGCCTCCTAGCACAGTTTAGATAGAAGTGAGAGCTCGAGTAAAGACAACCGTCCCTTTTATAAGAAACGTTGTGTTTGACATAACGTGACGTTAGTGACTGTGTTGCCAGTATAAAGAAAATCAAAGATTAATTTTTGCATAATAAAATAGACTAAATATCAACATTCCCCCTCAAAAATTAATCATCAATTGTCAAAATACAAATTAATTTTTATACAATCATAATCACCTATATAACCAGAATACTATAAACCTTCCAAGTGATTTCTGGGGAAACTACAATATTTATGGCCCAACATTTGTTGCAAGGACTAGGGAAACCCAGGAAAACCTAGCCAGACCATCTCATCAAAATGAATAATTATATCTAATTTTATAATTCATACATGATTACCAATTACAACAATTTATAATTAATAGTTATAATAGAACCATTCAGTAGATCAATTAATTTACAATAAGTAAATTACCACAAATAAATCAATACTTAAAATGTATACACATAGGTACATAAGTAACATTGTTGCAAACTTATCTCTGACTGCATAAGCAGTTGACAACAGCTTGTAGCGGCTTTGTTAGCACATCCGCTATTTGTTTACATATTATGTTACTTCATTGCAAGCCCATCTCATCTCTGAACTGCTAAAATACAACAGTTTGTAGCAGCTTTGTTAACACATCCGCTATTTGTTTACCTGTGATTACATAAAAATAATTTTATTATATTATTTTCAACTTGTTCCTTGGAGAAATGATACTTGATGTCAATATGTTTTGACCTTTTATACTAAAAAGGATTATTTGCTGTAGGTACTAATACAACCATTATTGTCTTTTAAAATAGCAACTGGATTGACAATATTCATTTTATTACTAGTGACTAGAGACTTTAGCTATAATGATTATTTTACAGTTTTAAATAATGCCATGTATTCAGCCTCAGTTTACAAACCCGCAACAGACATTTGCCTCTTTGTATTCAAAGTTATTGTACAGTTATTGAATAATTTAAATAAATAACCTGTGGTATTTTTTTTTATTATTGACATCATTACCACCCCAATCGGAATCTACTTATCCACATAATTTATGATTAACATCATCACATTTTATTTTGTGACTTAATTTTAATTCCATAGTGCCCTTCAAATATCTAAGCACTCTTTTGAGACAAATAATTACAACACTTTGTTCTTTTTGTTTGTGTATCTGCTCAAAATATAAATACTAGCACTTAAATCAGGGCGTGTACATAACATAACGTACATTAAACACCCAATAAGGTTGCGGCAAGGTGTATTATATTCACTATTTACATTTAGAACTTCGTAATTTGGTTTATTATTTTATAGGTGTACTAATGGGAGTACAGTCAGACATACCTACCAAATTTTTACATTACAAAATGGTTTTTTATAGAAGAACTTTGATCTAAAGTTATTGTATCATTACTTCGAGTAAATTTAATTCCTAGGAACAATTATTTAGATCTACCATTTTCAATTTTGCTCTTTACTTAATATTTATTTATCAACTGATGAATTTACAAACCCTGTTTGTTAAGACACTGATGTATTAATTCGAACCAACACCTAGCAGCTTGTTTTAATCTGTACAGAGCTTTATTCGTCTTTATTGATTACACCCACTGGCACTTTCATGTTTTTTTTTTTTTTTAATGCCATTTAAAGATACGGTTTTTAGATCCGTATGATGTAGTCATAAATTATATTGATTTGCAAAACTAATCATACATCTAAAAGTTTCAGTTTAATCTGATAAATACTTTTGACTATAAAAACTTTGGCAACAAGACTTGCCTTATATCTTAATGGATTGTCATCATCTCATGATTCTTATATTTAAAATACTTTATTTTATACATTTGGATAAATTTATGGTGTTCAGTTTCTCGGACACAAACATTAAAAAAAGTCTAAGAATTATGGTTTAGTTTTTCATTAAGTTTTGATAACATAAGTTTTGTGTCAACTGCTTTGTATTTTATTTCATATAGATAAATCTATTTTCTCTTTAAGAAAATAAATGTGTTTAAGCCGAAATATCCACTTAAACCCGACTATATTTCTATAAATCGGTTTCGGTTCTAATGTCCAGGTATCATAAGTTAAAAAAAAAAAAAAAAAACCAATTCATCTTTAATTGCACCTTTCCATAAACTCCTTTCATCCTGATTATTAACTTCGTCAAATGAACTAGGTACTTTGCAACCAATTGAATGAACACAATAAAATATCCCCGATTTCACAATATGAAACAGGGGGATGACCCTTAGGGGCCTTAGGTAAGCATAACACTCCTTCCCATTATTAACAATAATCGTCGATATTTGTATCACAAGAACTGCGACATCATGGTTTGTCATTAACATTTGGCTTTAGTACGTTGGAATCATTATGGTCTTATTTATATTAAATTATCTGGTTTTGATCCATCTGATTTTAAACCGTTCAACAATGAACAATCAGTTTTGGAATTAATATCAGATTTATGGACTGTCACTGTCTTGAGGATATTTTATTGACACTGATTTTTTTTCTAGACAACACGTCATAACTATCATCAGTTTTGTCACGGAAATGTTCGATTTCATTCCCTTCATTACAAAAATTAACCTCATTACTATGACATCCTGACCATTTCATATTTTATTTCATACTTTATAGCCATTTGGTATATATCCAACGAGAATACCTTTCCATGATTTTTCATCGAAACTGTTACTTATTTTTATTTTTGCACTATGCGGTAGAATCAAAACCTTCAACTACCTACTTAATTGCAGGTTATTATTATTATTTTTTGCCACCATTCAAATGGTGTTTGATTTTGTTTTAATGGGCAAGGTTTATTAAATATACTGCAGTTAAGACTACATCACCCCAAAAACCCTTTTGTAATTTAGCACCGCTTATCATAGCGCGGGTTTTTTTACTAATTCGTTTGGAAACGTCATTTTTCTGTGGTGTTCTTGGAATAGTTAAATGACATTCCTTTAGAAACACAGTAATCTTTCATTTCATTAGACAAAATATTGTCGACAATTTTCACAGTACAAAGTAACTAGTTTCAAATTAAATTTAGTCTCAGATTTTTCCATAAAATCTGTAAAAGCAGTGAAACTGAACACGTGAGATTTCTATGTCAATAAATACACAACACAATAATGAGTGAATTGATCGTCATATGAAACAAAATAATTTCTATTATCGACTGTAGAAGGAGTGATTGGCCCATACACAACAAATAAAGGAATTTTATTGTTTTTCACTTCAGAAGTGTGAAATGGTAATCGTGCCTGTTTCCCGTTTATGCAAGCTTCGCATAATTTATCATTGGGTGTTCCGTGTTACCACCTCAATTGAACTTATGTTTATGAATCTACAGTTATCTTTCAGCTCTAAAACTTTTGTTTACTAATATGGCCTAACCGTTGATGCCATAAATAATGTAATTAGCATCATTACTGTTGCATATTTGAGAAACAGGTTGATTAACTTTAACCACAAAATTCACACAAATTAAATAATTAATTGCCATACCTCGCATTACAGATATTGGTTCCATGCTGGTCGAAGGTCAATCCGGGACGCTGTATCTTGGTTACTGACAGCAGCTTGTATGAGAGTACCATGGATTGCTGACAACTTGTAATGTCCTCAGTAGCTGTAAAGAAATTACCGTGTTTAGCAACTAACATTTTAAACGGTTTAATAAAATTTCTAAAGTTAAAGGATAGAACTTCCCTGTTAATGATGTGGTCCGATGCCTTGGAATTTAGCAGGAAGGTTACTTGGTTTTCCTCTGCGCCACCTTCATAATTTCCGGAAAAAATGCGAAGCCGGAAACCACACTGGAACTTGAAGCACCCCGAGTTATTTCCACAGCTTGAACTCTGCGGAATCTGTCTGCAGGTTTTTTTGTTGATTGGATTGAAGCATCAAAATTGCATTTGTATTTGATGTGACTCCATAATGGTGACACTTCTTGAAGGATTTCTTCTTGGCCTTAAAACTTTTGTTGGTTATTAGTTTAAGGCTTTGTGTCGTTGTGTTTCTTTAGTTGAAGTTTTGAGTTTTAGGTTCGACGTGAAGAATCTTGCACTGAGATCGTATTTTAGCAAAACCAAGGAAAGATTCTGCCAAATACTCGACGATTACACTATTTACATTCTTCGCAATCCGCTTATTTTTCACCAAAGCCTTTGACCGTATTATAATAATAATAATAATAATATATTTATTCAGAAATTAGAGTTGGCACAATAAATACAATTTAAATCTTAAAAATAATGTAGGTATAACAGAATTCGATGCCTGTACTAGGTTAAACCTGTATCACAGGCGGCATATTTCTAACAATTGAGATTTGGACAATAGATTTCTTAATAATATTTAACATTATAGTGAAAAAACACAATAGTAAAATTTGTTAGTATGAGTTAATATATTATAATAACGTTAAACCTAAAGTACTTTATACTATTTAAAGACACGGACAAAAAATATTAAGGTCATCAAAAATTCAAAACATGTATCGATAAAATCTAGGGAAAACAATTTGTAGCACTTAATTGTTAATAATTATGTACTAATATCATTGTCAGCAGTATAAAACAAGTAAATATTGCAAAATAACACTGTTCAGGTATTCTTATTGCAGGCGACAATTTGCTGAGATAACTAAAACTATGACGCACTAGGTGCCCTCATAATCGACGGAATTTATGTATCTGTATTCCGCTATTTTTCTAGCAGGGCATTCAGTGTCTCCCGTTTTGTGGTCACTGGGCTTTTTAAAGCGTGAGCAAGTCGCGCATCTCGGAGTGTCGTCTTTCTTCACGCATTCGGACATCATATGACCTTCTTGACCGCAGTGCCCACATGTAGAATCCACTTCTCTGCAAGATTTGGCGGCATGGCCATACTGTTGGCATTTATAACACCGTGTAACTAGCGTAAAATCCCTCACAGGGCAAGATGACCAGTTAATAAATATCCTTGATTGAGGTATTAGGATTTTTCGGATATTAGCCGCAACTTCAATAACGTAGTTACAGGTTGCAGCCTCTCTTTTGCCAGATTTGTGGCTTAATTTTACCAACGTCAAGAAGGATTCCAAGGACATCGTTGATAACTTGTCTGCCACATTTTGTTCAAAAATGCACTTAAAGACCTCATTTTCAGCTAAGGACGTCGGCACTCCTACAACCACTATCCGGGGTCTGCGTTTGTTTGGTTCGTCGGCGGTAAGTCCAGAGGTAGAGAGCTGGACTGCGTTCATCAGCTTATTAGCGTCATGTTTCGTCTCCGTGCTAATTATTACGCCACCATTTTTCGTCTTTCGGACTCCTCGAACTTGCAGCTTCATTTGCTCGGGCCGTATGATTTTTTGCACAAGTTCTTTGGTTTCGTCGCTGGTTTTCAATTTGTCATTGGGATAAATAGCGACAGAGCTGAAATTATTAGGTCGAACGAAACGGTCAGATCCCTTTTTCACCATTTCGGCAAATGAAGCATTTCCCGAAGAGGTGGACGCCTGTATCGACTGCTTGAGCTCGGAAATATGATCAGTCAGGTCACGTTGTTGCTGAAGGGTATCGATCATGTTATTCGCGTGTATGGCTTTTTGCTTAAGCGACTGGTAAAGGACTGCCATTTGTGACGTTCCCGATTCAACTTTACGGCAAAGGTTTGTGATTTTCATCTTCTGCTCGGTGTTGAGTTTCCCCTCCGCGGCAATAAGACAAACTTCATTTAAGTGCTGGTGGATGCCGGTCATCCATCGTTGGATTTCGGGCGTTGCAACAATAACATCGGCCGTGGCTGACTGCGACGGAGAGGCGGATGGTTGCGGTGGCCCCCTTGGGTTACAGGGGCTGTTTTCCATTTTGTTAAGTTAAAATAAAATTCACCTTTTCGTGTCCATAATTCACTAAAACTACACACTAAGCAAGATTACTTTATGCATTACGAAATATATACACTAAAGGAGGTCACTAGTATTAAAGTATTATTAAATAAATATTGCAAATGTGCACGTCTGTACGCTACGACTGCTACGAGATATATCCATATGGGTTCATCGTCGATAACTTTGATGACATCGTTCTTGGCTAACAACGCTCGAATACGGAATTCCACACACTGTACCTCTCACCATCGAAAGGTTTAATATTTCACTTGGTCTTCAGATTGTCTATGATGTGTCACGTGTTTTTTTTTTTCAGACACTCAATTATAAACACGTGTTTTTACAAGCACTCACTATACACACGTGTTTTAACAAGCACTCAATATACACACGTATTAAACCAGCACACAGTAAGCGCAACAGTATATCAAAGCAGTCCTGGGCCCATAACCTATTGGAAATGGGTGTCAAGAAAACAGCAGCAATTTGAATTTAAATACTTTGACTGAGTACGTTTATTATTCAAATATAAAAACACCCACAAGGAAGGTTATAGTAACTGCCTCCTAGCACAGTTTAGATAGAAGTGAGAGCTCGAGTAAAGACAACCGTCCCTTTTATAAGAAACGTTGTGTTTGACATAACGTGACGTTAGTGACTGTGTTGCCAGTATAAAGAAAATCAAAGATTAATTTTTGCATAATAAAATAGACTAAATATCAACAGTCTAATGCATGAGACTTAAACATGACAAATGTGGTTGTACTACTAGGTACAGCTCTGCCTGAGAGATTACAGGCGTTATGTTATGTTTATTAAAAAAAGAATCATCAAAATTGGTTCATAAACGACGAAGTTATTCGCGAACACATAAAAAAACGAATGAAAAATGTTCATAAATTATAAAAAAAATAGGTCATAAAATGAAAAGTACTGGGCCAAACCATGCTAAATTTTTATGGGACCAAATGGCAACTATTTCGCATCAAACTAAAAAAGAATCACGTAAATCGGATCATAAATCGCAGCGTACATAGAAAAGAAAAAGAAAAAAACATACCGATCGAATTGAGAACCTCCTCCTTTTTGGGAAGTCGGTTAAAAAGGTGGAAGTCAAGCATTTGTTCAAGTCTATTCATATACGTAGAGACTTTCTTAATTTAGGTATCTTATCTTTACTGATATCGGTGAGTATAAATCATGGTATAAATAATATAAGTCTGCAACTGCTTTTCAGTCTTGAGAAAGTTTAGCGACCCTTCTTTAAGAAGAAGCATAGTCACAAAACACACTTAATTTTACCGTGGGGGTAGACAGAAATCACAGAACGCCACCTACTACGATCCTAACATACTCTTAACACCTCATATACGTTTATACATCGGGTCGCCCGCGCCGGTTACAAATCCTCTGCATCTGACCTTTCTAAAGAACCTCAAGAACGTCATCAGAATAAATTAACTTAGATTACAAAGACGTGTAACAGTGTTAAATTACCACAATATAACCACATCTCTTCGGAAACCATTGCTTCCCAGGCCATATCAATAATGTGCCGTTAGCAACACATCTCCGAAGGACCATTCCGGGCGATCCATTTCCTGACTTTTACTACTTGCACCGGACAATATAGCTGCCTTTATGTCCTGCCAAGTAAACCCACATTAAACTCCTAAAAATAATGTTCGACGAAATAAACTTAAGCTAACATTGCAACACTGTTATAGATAATTATATACCTACCTGGATAACGCAAGAATATCACTACATAGGTAGTATAAAACAAAGTCGCTTTCTCTGTCCCTATGTCCCTTTTTAAGCTTAAATCTTTAAAACTACGCAACGGATTTGGATGCGGTTTTTTTAAAACAAAGAGTGATTCAAAAGGAAGGTTTATATGTATAATAACATCCATTAAATAGTGGAGAAAAGCCGGGGCGGGTCGCTAGTTACATTATAAAAATTCTGGAGTGGCGGCCGCGAACCGGAAGATGTTGCGTTGGAAAGCTTACCCACCCTAGTGGGTAAGCTTTCCAACGCAACATCTTCACCGACCGATGATATTATAGTGAAGATTGAGGGGACCCGCTGGATGCGAGAAGCTCGGGACCGGTCAATGTGCCGACACCTGGGGGAGGCCTATGTCCAGCAGCGGACGTCTTTTGGCTGAAGTGATGATGAATGATTAGATTATAATAGTATTTTGTACTTGACGTGGTTACTGCAGTGATGACGTGTATGAAAGAAGAAGACTTCCTTTTAGACCCCAAATTGATTGAATTTTATTGAATTTGAATTTGAAATTGGGATAAGGGCAAAAGAATGATGATGATGAATGATCGCTGCAAGCTAATTTAATTAAATCAATAACATTACACCGTTACAAATTAACAACTTAATTTTAGACAATTAAAGGACAAAAACGTAGTCTATTTTGTAAAGTAACTTGTTTGTATGGTAACTGAATATGTGTCAAAAAATGGTTTTCTTGCATTATCTAGTTACTAAAAATGTCTGTGCATTGCATCCTCAATTTAGATTTTTGTCACAGTTTTTGTCCTAAAGGTAGTTACGGCTTTTGGTTGTATAGAAAGTTTCGTCACCAATAACGATATTTTTTGCCGTTATAGCCAATTAATTTGTTGTTGCAGGCGTTTACAACACTAGGACGATTTTGTCGCTCGTTTAATTAAGGTAGGGTAGAAATATTGCTAGTTGAACGTGAATAAGCTTTTGTTACCACGGCGCTCGGCGTAGACCAGCTATTCTATTGGGTTTTGTTTTAAATCTTATTTTAAAACACAGGCATACTTATAATATGGTAGGAAAGGAGATGTCTCTCGTCATGTCTGATGAGATTACGAGAATTAAGCTAAGAAGATTTCTCCCTGTATTTAGTAGCTTGTTAGAGACTGTACATATGGCGCGGCACACCAAACTATACATTTTCAGTATAACCTCAACTCACTTTGTTTGAGCTTCCCGTACAAATGAGCTTCATGTTTCAGTTTTTTGAAAAATTTCACCAAGATACTGGTGTGTGTTTTGACTCACAGCTGCCTCGTAGATGTTTAAAATTCCTGTTTAATTAAATTAAGTGAGAGACATAATTCATTACAGTACACTTGAAACGCGGCAATGAATTTCCCTGTTAATAATCATGATGATTAAAGAAATTCAGATATTCCCACCCAACAGATGTCGTTTTGTGAACAAAGTGACTTAAACGAAAATGGTAATTATAATGAACACAATGCTTTCAAAATCGCATTTAAACTAACGACAGTCAAATGGACCACTAAGGTCTAAAAGGAAGATGATGTCATTTCAGAACAAATCGCCAGAGGCAAGTGAATGAACCCACCATCCTTTTCAATAAAACCCTGGCCACTATCTAAAATATCACAGGTCAAAATCTCCAGTAAGTGCGAACCTAATACAAAACGTTCCGTTTAAAACGCAATAATCTGACGGACCGGATCTGGACCGGTTGGCGCGACGCCAAACATCCGCACCTTCGCAAGGATACGTACGTTTCCGGTTTCTGAACGAACCCGCCACGACACGTTAAAATTTAGGTCGGCCCTGCGTCATTAGGATGTTCAGGTACACTGGAAATAGACAGGTATTTTAGATAGTTGAGCCTCTCTAGTTCTGAACGCAAAAGCAGGTTGGGAAAGGAAGTCGTGAATCATGGGTAATATGCGGTGCAACTGTGTCAAGATTTGTTGCGAATTTGAGGTATTTTTTGTAAATGTTTGTAAAGGCGAGAAAACTGTTGCAACGTGGCGTGGTAAAATGCTAAACATAAACGCAAAACACTACTGATGTTTTAATAACTATTTTGTCAGACCGTTGCCTTAGATTTTAGATTCTAAATTAATTTTCTTCCCTCAGATAACTAATCAAGTATCCCAACTCATAAAAAGTTTTATTTACTAGACTTACAAATATAATAAAAAAGCAATTTAAACAAACTACATGTAAATTAGATTAAAAACAAATTACAGGGCGTCAAACTAATATTATGCATTAAACGGTTCTTCATTCATGATTGCCACATAGCCATCAAATGCTTGTAAGATTCTGATTTCAACGGCTTTTACCAGTATCTTCAATACTATGTTTCCAAGCACATAATCTCATTGCCCCGCCATTAGGACCCTGATGTCGGTGATTATTGAAAATGTTTACGTTTGGTTATCTTGACCGGTAACCTAATGCCTAACAACTGTATAAACGCAAAAACGGGCCCTGATTAGGGTAACCCTTACCTAAAATTGCGATAAGGTCTGTCTATTTTCCTTATTATAGGGTTAAAAGCACTTAAATGTTTATGCAAAATACCTATGTCTTAATTATTGATTATAAAAGCATTTCCAACATTATTTTGTTATAACCTTTTTAGGCAGTCTCATTTAAAGTAAAACTTCATTTGGTTTTTGACTCAGATTTGCTCCCGGTTTCCTACTAATTGTTTCAACATAGCCTATTAAATTTAAATATTTTAATGTTTTTTCGGGTCACAAAATTTAATTTCAAAGGTCTCAAATTTTAAAGCCTGATAAGTTCTCAATTTAGAAATCTCAATTCAGAAATTGAGAGCCAGACCTATCATTTTGCGATCATCATAATATAATTTACTCCATCTTTGGCTTAAATACTTTCTTCATTAGTTAAAAAATCAAAACAGAATGCACAAGAAATGCAATCCTTTTTTGATCTCATTCTTTTCAAACCGATTTTTAACGGCACCATAGAATTGGACAAAATCCTTTGTAAGGTGCAAATATCGTAGGTGCATAAAGCTTTGTTGAAAGCTTTGTACACAGCGCTTGTTGGACAAACTCAACGTCCACGTTGACGGATTAACCTTTGTCCTTTGACGAACCTCTTGCATTCAAGAGGAAGTATAAAAGTATTTCTGAACCTTTGTGTGTGATACAAAAGGAAGATTTTTGAGTGTGATATCTGAAGATATCTGAAGTTATCGTCAAAAAAGTGAGTGAACGTGTGATGATGAACGAAGAATGATTTAACATTTCCATACACGTCTTTTAAGTTTTTTTGTTCTGAAGTGTACGAGTGGAAGTTTGTAATAAAAAGTTGGCTGCTAGAAATGATTCTTAATTTATTTATCTTGTTAATGTATTGTGTATAGGCTGATCCCCCTATTTACACAAGACTGAACTGCTACTGGACACTAGGATGTGGCCCAACCTCCTGCCTAACCCTTCGAGGGTTACAGGCGTGATGGTATGTTACGTTAGATAATTATAATCCTTAGGACAGCAGACACCTAACATGACGGCACCTCTTAGCTCGCTGATTACATCAGCATAAAGCATACTTAGTACACGTCACGGGTCCTAATAGTACATTTTGGAAAACAGAATTGTTTATCCGATGGCAAATTCTGGCATACAGCCAACGCAGGGTACAGCCAACACCTGAGCTCGTAATTGGCCCGCATTTTGGCCTGATTGTCGGGAACGGATACCAGATGATATTTCATTGGTATGGATTATTTTGGTATTAGTAATAGGTTGGTGTTTGTTTCATGGGGATCTTGTTAAAGAAACGATTTCAGATATGGTCGTAATTTAAATATCTATTAGTTTATATAATACTATCTGTATAAATATACCCAAAGGACCCAATGGTTGACTTGTAGAGAATGCCTTGTGGCATTAAGTCCGCCTATGTACCACTCTTGTACATGAAGTTTAAATAAATTAATTAATTTCAGAAAGTTACTGAAGCCAATTTTTTATTTGGACCTTACAATAATTTCTAAAAGTCATCCTAAGAATTCTACGCAAGTAAAACTACAGACAGGCAGACACAGTTCCAAGAGGCATTTCCCATATTTTATCTAAGAACGTTTCCATTCTGCTCTGAACATAATCAAAAAAGATATAAAACTACGAATGCACTGACAGGTGGATTGCTCTAGCCACTCTCGCAGCGAGCAAGCGAACTTGGCTATGGAACTAGGTGTCGGATGGCACTGAGTCGCTAGTCGCCCGAAACCTTCGCGTTGGTTGCACTATGTTACTAGCTAGCCGACTCACTAAGATCTTGGTGGAAAGCAAATCATGGTTTACCTACATTTTTGACATTCAATTGTCGGCATTGTCGCTGAGTTATGATTGCGACTAGAGTATGCATTTCGAGAATTGGCCTTCTTGTCAAGACGTCAGCGTCAACGTCACACAATTTGCAAACTTCATGTTGTCTAATTTTCAGATTTGTTTACTGACATCACAAAACTTAAGTTTTTCGGATAGTTTATTTTATAATTATACAAAAAATAAATTGCTACCTAATCCTCACAGCATCGAAACCAACAGACACGTGACATTTTATTCCAATTCAAATGAACATTGAGTTCCCTAAATAATTTAAACCCCATTGTTTCGGGAATCAAACAAAATTGCCTGTTTTAGCTTTAAATAGCTCGATTAATATGTAAGAGTGAAGACAGATTCGACAATGTACCGACAGCCAATTAGGGCCTATCAGTACTAACATGAATAATATATTATTGTTGAATAAATTATTACGATTCACACGTTGAACTGCTTTTTGTTGTTAGAATTATTGATTTGGTTCTATTTTAATGGTTGTTATAGAAAAGGGCGTGTTTTATCGCGCCGTTGTGATAGTTTATTATTTACTAGTCATGTGCCCGGATACGATTGCTCATCGGTTTAAATTAGGTACGAACTTCCATAAAAAAATATCTCATAGGTACTGAACCCTTTCAGACCAACAACCGATCCATATAATATTATACATTAGTACGCACTTCCGAACTATGATAATAAACCATGAAAACAAAATAATGTACCTACATACGCAATTAGACTGGCACGTGGAGGACAAACCAGTGTTTATCAAACAGACCATTATTGCCTCCCTTACCACTTTTAGAATGCTGTTGGAGCTTGCCCGTTTACAGTGCAACAGAGAAGGCGACGTTCTTCCTCATGCGGCTTGAGAGCCATCAATATGAGTATCTTGGAAGCCCCAAGAAGAACATTATTATACTGTACTCGTAAGGCTTTCAGTCCCCGCTGAGTACAGCTGATCTACAGGGTGCACGAGTAAAACGAAAGCCCAATATTTTGAGCCTAATTTCAATCTTGTAGACCCCTTCATTCAAGCCTTACGTTGGCTGTTACGAATGAATTTAGTACATAACTATTATTTTATAGTACATTTGCTTTCATTTGTTCAGGTTTCCATTTTCATCAAGTACCCTTACCTCTACACGTTTATGATCCTCAAACTAATATTGAAAAAGATATTACAAAGTACTCTTAGTCTAGACATACAATATCGGCATTTTGACCTTTACAATAATGTATTATTTTTCATTAGACGACTCTAATGTTAACTTATTATAACAGTATATCTTCTGGAGCCAATTAGACTTGTAAATATCGAATGCTGAACACGGATCGAACATTGTATAGAGCGGGCTCTTTACTTTGTCCACTATGTTTGGTCACGTACAAGCTTCAGAATTTGCATCAAAACTAATGTAGATGTAGTTTGGTACTCTTCGTTTAATTAATTCCTTGATATGAAAAATATCTTTTGTAAATGGTAGGGTTAAATAATAAGACAAGTTTATTTTGGTAAGATAGTCAGTAGCTTCAGTTAAAATACTGGTTTCAGCTGCATCCAAATTGTTTTGAAAGAGACTTCAACTGAGCAAAATAGTTGGGAAAATTTTAGTAGTGTAAAGATGACGGTCGTCACGCAGTGGGTGCCAGAGGACGGACGTCGTCGCCGAGAGAGGCCTAGAAAACGCTGGCGTGACGACTTAGAGGCTTTTGTACGAGATTGGCCGGAGAAAGCCGCACGGAGAGAAGAGTGGAAGACTATGGGGGAGGCCTTTGCCCAGCAGTGGGACAATATAGGCTAACAAAAAAAAAAAAAGATGACAGCGGCCGGTTGATGTTTCAATTACTTAGGTATATCGCTAAAATGCTTTGTTGGTCTAATGGTCGCAATTGCGATTGTTGAGCAAGAGGTCCCTTAGTTAGATTCCCGGGTCAAGAAAATTGTTTTTAACTTTTCCATCAGGATTTTCTCAAAAGCAGCCACGGAGTCTGGATTTGTGCTCAGTGATGACAACAGAGTCCTCCTAAATTACATAGGACTTAAACTTAACTGGCGAAATGGGGGTATACTAATAGGTACACCTCAGCGTATCCATCGATGATTGGAGGCGTAATAATAGTGATACGTGGTGCTAATGCCTATTAAGATTTCGTCGGCTTTACATGAAATCCTAAACACCATAACACAAAACCATGAACAAAATAAACAAACAAACACCCATTTATGTTTCAAGTCGATTTTTGCCAGCGTTCAGCGGTAGCTACGTAAGCATTAATTACTCGGCTTGACCGGCGCGTGGCGTCGCATAATGTTTGGACAACCTGTGATCATTTATAACTTGCGCGCGTTTGGCTAAGAGATAAGCGTTTGAATACTGACAGCCTGTGTGTGTGGGGAAAAATGTGGGCCATATTTTATAAGGTTTTTATTTGGGTGTGGGTTCCATGGTTGGTGTGAGTGGATTAGAATATTGGAATTAATTAAGTGGATATGAATTTTGCTTTAATAGTGTAGAGTGTTTAATAGTGTAGAGTATGTGGTTTAATAATAACAGCCACTAGGGTTATATTTAGGGTTCCGTACCTCGAAAGGAAAAAACGGAAACCTTATTGGATCACTTTGTCCCTTTTTCTCAGGAACGCGTGGAGGTATCAAGCTGAAATTAATATCAAATACTCAAGTCTACTGTCCCTTAAAGTTGTGAAAAATTCACGCAATCAAAAGATACAGCCGTTTATGCCGCATATTTTCGACACTCGCAAGGGAATCAAAACCTACAGGGTCTTCCCATGAACTCAGAATCTTTAAATTTGGTGCAACCGCTTATAGCACAGTGCACAGGTAATAGAAAAAAATGCTAAATTCGTATTTTTTTAGTTACATCATATTATTATAATAAAAATATTTTTAATACTAATATTAATACCCTCAAGTGCGCGAGTTCGAGTAAGTTACACTTGGCCAGTTTTTCAGATTAAGTCAAGCTGGCCTAGGTTGATCCGTGGAGAATGAGTGTCCACTGTGCCTCAGAGAGCACGTTAAGCTGTTGGTCTCGATGCCCATTTGTAAATCTTTGACAGGCATTACAGTGGCCCGATTTATTTAAAATACTGGTATTCTTGTGCTTGTGTAAATCCTAAATGAAAGTCAATGCAAAAGTGCAAAACGCTTTCAAAGCATTGATATAATAAAACCCAAGTTATACACTCCGCGTCTCAAAACCGTCCGCTTAAAATGAGTTCACAATGAACTCATTTCAAATAGTCTCGCGTCGCTTGCGTCTCTGCACGGTCGTACAAAATACTTGTTATATTGCTTTTTAAAACTGCATTGTAAAAGGAATCTGCGTAAGGTTGAATTTGCCAAAAAAAATATGTTTATAGTGACGATAACTACATGTAGTAGTGCGTGTATTGGTGAGTTTTGGCGACAGCTTCGACTGTTTGTTTTGTTCGAGACTGTGCATCTAGGGTTTTATTATATCAATGTTTCAAAGCGATCGCTATTTATCTAGATCTCTGTTCTCTCTGACTTATGAAATTAACTTTTGAAAATAGGAATCCATTAATAGTTCTGTTTTCTCTTTCTATCATCATTTGCGTATCCGTTTCCTAAGTACGTAAGGGTCGGTTTTCAATGTAATCGGAAGCAAGCTAAATATCAATATTTACATAGAGCTGCCTATAGAACTGCCTATCTGAGCTCCAAAATAATACGATCTCTTTGATTGTCAGACTCTCGACTACCTGTTAAAACTGTCAAAGATCTACAACGAACGACTTGACGTATTTTGCGAAGCACAGAAGCACGTCTGTTGTCTCTTTCTACCATATGCGGAAACTGAACCTCGTGTCAAAGCTACACTATTCACTTCAAAGCCTCTCAATAATTCACTTCAGCACCAACACAACATTTCTCAAGCTAAATCTTAGAGGAACTACTCGAAACCGACGAAAATAACGCTGACATATCAGTATTCAAGCAAAATTGCTGAGACGTACACCCGGTCTCACATATACAACTTTAATGAACTTTCTCTCGTCGACGTCGGCTAACTTCGTGGCCCCGTACAATAGTAAATTTGTTGGGACTAAATGTTTATTAATGTAGTGTGTGTTGGTTTTGTTTTGGGCTAGTGTTTCATTATTGTTGTTACGGAAAAATCTGTTAATGTATCTATTTACAGTTGAGTCTAGTTTGGTTGAGACAGGAAGAACAACGGATTTTGTTTGGGTAAGTTTAGATAGAACCACGGCTTAATTTTTATTATTTTAGATAATTTGTGATACAAGACTAAGCATAGTTGTAGTAAATATGCTTTCTCGTATGTGTGTTAACTTTGGTCTCGAAATTACTTAGGACAGGGCTAAAATCAATAACTAAGAGATGATGACAAATATGAATTCGCTCAAAGGTTAAGATTCCGTAATCAGATATACGCTAAGCATAACAAATGCACTCAAAAAAATAAGGAATAGTTTAATTTATTACTACACACATTACATTTAGATGATGACCAAACATCCACAAATAATCTGGACAATATTCAAACACAAAACAAATAGAAACAACCCTAGAAAATATCTATCATATTAACTCGTTTATTAAGGAATAGAGTATCGTTAAAAAAATAAACCATTGATTTAGTTAAAAAAAAAAAACTATTTAATTTTTTTTAACAATTTTACGCGAACGAAGCGCCGACCTTCTAAAAATATTATAAGCCTATATTATTGTCCCACTCCATGGGAAGGATTCATCTTGCTCAAACTCACAAGCAAACATCATTTCCTGCAATACAATGAAAACCAATCAATCGATATATTACCAACCAAAATACTAGAGATAGATTAGGCACTATTGAAATTGATACGGAAGCCGTAGAATGGAAGGGGCTCGGTGTGAATCGATAGGATTATCCCCTTACGGCGACACCTCCACAACCTCTGCTTTCACACCAAATTGGGGATTAGGGACAGTTCAGTAAAATGAGATTTTTTTTGACGTAATTTTATCTATTTTGATACTTAGTTTGAGGTGTGTATGGCACGTGTAGCGTGAGAAAGTTGGGCTGAATGTAGGACTTGGTAGCAGTTGTGCATGGATCGTGAGAATTTGTTGGTTTAGCAATGGATAGGGAACGTAGGGCGTTGGCAGGCCGGAGTAATATGTTGGCGTGCAAGTTTGCACGTTGTAGTGTAAGCATGTTAAAATAACGATTTTTAAAACTTATTACCAAGTATTCCAGACGTGCAGCCTGTGGACCAATGCTAAACGAGCCATTACTGGTCCAGTAAAAAAATGATGGCACAACTAGCTTGTGTCTAAATAAACAAATTATTGTAACTAACAAAGTTTGATGTTGCTTGTCCAAAATAAAAGTTACTTTGTTGTATTTCGAAATTTGTGAGGCGGATCTCTTGTCGCATTGAGTTACCTACTTCTGAACATAAAAAGTTCTCGTATACTATGAACCCTTTACTCAATCCAACACAATATCGAAAATATCATATTACTTTAACGAATATAACAAGCAAAAACATAAGAGATGATAAGCATAACATTGAACATCGTCATAATAACGAGAAGATATTACCCATCACAACTTACAGGAAATACGACAGTTTAGTACAGTTACTGATTTCAGAACTATCCTGGCATATGTCCAGCAAATTTCAAGACAATATAGCAGTATTCTATGATGAAGATATTCATAAAAAAACGCTAACACCAAAAACATTACTAGCCATTGATATTGTCACTGCTGATGCTTCTAAAATAGAGGAAAAGGACGTAGAAAATATGCAGTAAAGAATATGTTAGTAAAAGACAGCTGACAGACCTCGTAATAAAATATTATGTTTATTAGTCTGTTTTCTTTGGTCATGTAATGTCCTTTGGTCCTATTTGAGGATTATATATTTGGGTAATACATTAGGATAATAAGGGTTTTGTTAGATCAGCAAAAAGGTAACTGAAAACGGAGTTTTCGGAACGATTGATGAAATTGGAAATCTGTTTCCATTTTCGAAGACAAACAGGAAAGATGGTGTGGTTAGTTTTGTCTACCAGTGTTTGCAAACAGATAATAATAAAAACCGTAGAAGAAGGAAATACATTGTATTTTATTCAATAGATATCGAACACAGTGAAAGTGGAAAATAATATTAAACATAACATAATATCACGCCTGTATGCACCGTAGGGTTACGTAGATAGATGTGCCTTATATTATAGCCACATTTTGCTGGTTATGTTTAGATCCCATAAAAAAATAAGACTCCAAAACCAGGTACAAATTCAGACTCCATGGCTGCTACTAAGAAATTCCTGACTAGAAAATCAAACCCCTTGCTCAGCAATCGCGCTTGCGACCGCAAAATCAACGAAGCAAGCCATTATTAATTTTGTAAAAAAGTATATTGTTTCTTTATTTTTCTACCCACACAAACAAAGTACAAAACTTTGTCAAAAGAAAAGCCACGTTCATATTCTTTTTCACAGAAACACAAATCGCATTAACTTCTTCAATCTCAACATTTAACGCAATAGTACTTACGAAATAATTCCCTTCATAGTGAAAGCTATTGTGTTTCGAGTTTATTTCCTCACTCATTTTTCAAGGAGGATCAGACTCTTGCAAAGATGTAAATCATAGATTGTGCTCTTACTATACTTAGGCTGCACGAAAGTCTTTACTTAAATACGTGATATCACAAGTCCTGCTTGAAAATTTATATCAAACCCAAAAATAAAAGTTTTTTTTTTATTTTATTTTTTTTCATCAAAAGTTACATCAGTAGGTTTCATACAAATTTTCTGCCAAACTGCAGGACAGTTTGTCGGCAGTAAAGTAATTTATTCAAATTATGCTGAGTATGTTGGTTTGCTGCTGTGAACGTCAAAATTTACAACAGACTATCCAATTGTCTATCCCCCAAAACATCATCATCATATCAGCCCGGAATCACCCACTGCTGGGTGTAGGCCTCCCCTTTTTTCCGCCACGCGTCCCGATCCTGTGCGTCTCTCATCCAGGTGTTTCCCGCAACCATAACGATGTCGTCAACCCAACGAGCTTTAGGACGGCCCTGGTTTCTATGGCCTAACGTTGGCCACCACTCAGAAAACATCAGCCTTTCACAATTCCCTGCTGTTTTCGTTTGAAAGAAGAATTAGCGGAACAAACTCGCAGCAAAATAATAACAGTATGTTATATTAGAAGCTAATTTTGTACGATACCTAGTGTGAGTGAGCGAGACAAAACTATTCCCATCTCTGTCAGCGAAATAGAAACGTCACCATTTTCGCCGCGGTATCTAAGATTTAAATCTATTGCGTCTCGTCTATTGTTTGTGCCGTCATCGTGTGGGCTCATTGTGGCGTCGCCCTACTTGCCAAGTCCCTCGTTGGTGCTCCACGCCCGAATGTCCGAGACACTTAGTGCACTCAGTTTGACGGCCTCTTGAGCACTGGCTTGGATTAATCTGGGGAATCAAATTGGAAATTGATTGAGGAGCTGTTTGATGAAGAATATTGTGGGCTGACTGGGGCTTAAGATCTAAAGGCATAATTAGATGATGATGGAAATAGAAATGGTGAGATGACTTCTATGTCTTTCTTAGGGATTGAAGAGAAATGGCGCAGAATCGGGACCAATGGAAAAATGTTGCTATGTCAATCTCAGCAATGGGGCAGTTCATCCTCGGAATAAAAACTACAATATTTCAACTGTAAACGTATTAGGAGTGACAGCCCTCTAAAAATACTAAAATGACATATATAACTTACAAAAAATAAATAAGACTTCATTACTATCAAAATCAGTCATCCAAATATTACTATTTATGCCTAAACCGTCAGGAAATTCGTATTACAGAAAACGGTACTGCTAAACGCAGCCAGTCCGCCCTGAAAATCACCAAAAACAGACCCCAAATAAAAGTTAACGCTGATGTCCATTGCGGTCCGTGTGAAAAAAAAGTCGTACGACACTTAAAACATCCGAACACGGACAGAGAAAATTAAATGGCGGTAGAGTAATAATAAAAATGAGTGTTGGTAACACAGTGGGTGTGCCTTAGCTCCTACAATTTGGCCAGAGAAGGAAGGAGGCTGGTCATTCAGAAATATTTGGACAACACTAACGTGCTCTTAGAAACTCACACTAACATAACCTGTTGGATCTATGCGAGAATTTGTGTCACAATGACATAGGTATGTACCGAAGGTTGACTTTATCATCAACAGCAGAAACTCAAACTTTAATGATGAACCATCAGATTCCTGTAGCCTTCACCAGGTTATCGGTTCACCTTGTATGGGACAAATTTTCTTTATTGGAATGCCTTTCTAGAATCTTTTGCCCAAAAGAATGCATCTTAACACACATGCTACACGTACCTAAATCAAGGGCGAATTCTCTCGTGACTGGTATTTAACTGAGATATACCGATAAAACTTGGATTAAGCATGATAATGATCATGAGAACGAGATCACCGTGCGTAAAAATCTATGGGTGCCTGCCCCTGTTTTGAATATTAGCCTTCTGTAGACCTTTTGCGACTGTGAGTCCAATTCCCTTTGTCCATGTTTGTCACAATCGCACACAGTTCATATGACTGTGTGAGTTTTAAGGTTCCTTCTGCTGAAGTGAATTTCGTCCACGTTGTGACTGAGATGACCCTTCCGAGTACAATGGCCGGTGTCCATTATTAACGGACGTGTGTATAGCGGGCGATGGTTGAGGTATTTTTCATGATGAGAAAACTCCGAAAATCTTTTGAAATGAGGTTTTATCGAATGGGTTAAAACGCTTTGCTGGTTTTGCAATTTGGGTGTGTACTGTGAAGGTAAAAAATGTGAAAATCAGGTTTATATCTTGTATGTTCACAGTTAGTCAGGTATATACAACGGGTTCAAGTTGCCCGACATTAAATTTAATGTTATTATTGAATGCAATGGATTTAATTAAATAAATTTGCCAAAAAAGTAAGCCTCTTTTCCATGTCATCAGTAACTGTAGTGCCATTTAAAAGACAAACGCATAAATTAAAACGCAATCAACTGTTGTTTCCGATGTGTTTAAGTAGGTATATTTTGAGTTGGAACTTTTTGAGAGATGTGTACTGAATATATTAAAACTTTGGCTGTACCTCTGTCCGCCTCTCTGTAACCTTTCCGTGTCTTAATGTCAAAATAGATTTTGATGAAATTTGACGTACATAGACTTGGACAGGATAAAGGACACTTTTCATCCCGGGAAGTAGTAAGTTGCTGTGGCAAAACCGATGTGGGCAAAGCCGTTGTCAAAAGCTAATACATTTATAAGCAGCAAAAGGTCGGTTTAATTATATCTGAACCCAAACTCATTACTTGGCGTGGTCATTTTTTGCATAACGACTTCATTTTGTAAGATTTATATTTTAGCTTGATTATAATGATTAGTAAATACAACCTTGTTTAATATTTGAGCTTTGAGAATTCTTTTACTTGCCAGTCACGCGATGAGATTCCTTGAACGTAAAAAAGGCACTCAGGGTATACTTACATTTTTCCTTTGGAACTATTTATAAAGTTTCAGTAAATGTACTGAAGTAACAGCTCTTATACTGAGTCACTACAGAGTACTCTAATCTCAGGCTATATTTGGAAAGAATAAAGTAAAAAGGTAAGAGCAGGTCTTCAAAGAACTGGTAATGAAATGTAAGCTTCTTCTTCGTGTCGCTGTGGATATTTCAAATGTTGTTGACCTTTAAGTTGAACAAGAAGTGGGCGGACCACATTTTAATTTGGCGTAGATTGGATAGTGGATGAGCGGAAAAAGTGGCTGGACCACTGGCTAGGTTGACAGACGATTTCATTAAAGTTGCCTGAAGAATCAGGTTAGCCACGACACAATCACCAAAAGTTGACCAAGGTGAAAAAAGAAGAAGAAATTGAAAAGCAGCACTATGTAGATGTGAGTTTTGAGGGTTACTTATAATTGAGTGACGTTTGAGTATTTGGGCGTAATTCTTCCATACTTCTCTATAACTCGTACAAGCTAATTACAGTCCATTTATAATTACTTTGGTCTTTCTCTACTCTAATAGGTAGGATTTCTCTCAGCATTTCCTCATTCTTTTTTATCACATATTTATACCACGATAACCGATGATAAAAAGACTCATCATTTTCAACCACAGCCTGAGTTCACTCACTGCTGGATATAGATAGGTCTCTTTATGCTTATGCCAAGCTCCACGCTCTTTGCAAGCCCTATCCAGGACATTATAGAAAGACTATTAAAACTAAAAAGCAATTGGCAACATAACCACACAATTAATACTAACATAACTTTACAGAGATGCATTTTTTCTGTACCCAAACTAACTGCGGTTTAAGCGAAACAAAGCTACTCAAATAATAGTTTTGTTTGTGGTAAAGTTTACTATCAACTTGTTAGCTTATTTTATGCGGATTGAGCGATATTCACGAGTGGCTTGAAGTTTACAAGGGGCTGTTTAAACAAGTTTTATGAAGGGTTTTACGATTTGTAATAACTGATTGTTTTGTCATTAAAAAAACAAATAAAAACGTTGGTTCTGCTTGCTTATTAATTACTTTACCTATTAAACCTTGTAAAGATCTATTTTATTAATTTTGAATTCTTTGCATAGTAACAGTATATTTTTGTTTTTTGAGAATTCGTTTTTCTTACACTAAATACTTATGCTTTTTTACGTTTACTTACTTTGATTTATTTAATGTTTTTAATTGTAGTCATTTATGGTCAATTTTAACATTTTTTTGTGTAATGTTGATAATAATATAAAGAATTAGAAAAAATAAAGAATATTAAAGAGTAAACAGATAGGTACATAAAACATTATGACATGGTATACAAAATCACAGCACCAAACCCCATAATACGAGTAATCTTCGATTCAGTATACTATTATTTTAAAAAGCGTCATAATAATACCTGAACATTTTGTTATTCAAAAGTGATATTTAAGGAAGCAAGCCATAAAAGTTATAGTCGGTTATCTATAGCAGCAATTATTTGTTAATTGGCTTACATTTATAGACCGTTTTAAGGCAACAGAGGCTATTGAATGGGCCTAAGTGATGGATTGCGAGCGGTCAGCGCAAAGTACTGAACGCTTGTTGGAAATCAATTGATTCATTTACTTTTTATTTCTTTTGGAATTTATTTTTACAGAATGAATTGTTGCTGGATGCATGTAAGTAAAATAAATTGGGCATATCTTATGTAAATGCAAATAAATTAACTTCCCTTCAGTCGTGTAGGTACTATTAGGTCCACCTCTACCTAACCCTTTGGAGATTACCGGCTTGATGTTATATTATGAGCAGTTCAGTTAAATGGTTTTGATTAGATTTTTAGGTTATTTTATTAGTGAAATTGGGACTAAGTTAGGTCCAAAAAATTGTAAATAAGCAAGTAATTAGAAATAAAACATCTTGAAATTGTTCCAGTTTAAAATCAAAATCCAAGTTTTTAAATGCCCAAAATTAAACGGGATGTAGTCATTATAACTTGTGAAAGCAATGTAGTTGCAGTAACATTATTCAGAATCGCTCTCGCTGCTGTTTATCACTAACTCCCCACCCAACTTAACCGTCACGCAAGCACCCGCTTCTTTAGGCTCAGCGATTATTTAACAATAAATTATTCGTGCCACAATAAATTTACATATTCAGAATCGCCCTCCGTTGAGTAGTAAATAAATTACGTTTCGTTACCTTCTCACTTCGTCATAATTGAGTGGTAAGGTGTATTGACTCGGGCGTGCGTTCGTGATCGAATGAATACGGGGAAAGGGCTTTGTATTGCATTATTCTGGTTATTTTATTACGATTATTACGCGTCTTTTGATTGCCAAGCCAAAATGATGAACTTACCTATTATGTCCAAAATAAAAAAAATAGGTAAGTCCTTCCCTAGAGGCCAAAACAAATACTCGAACCCAATACGCTGCGGTGCCTGTTTTAGAGCTCGTACACAATTACTAGGCACCATCAAAGATTAACGTGTTAAAGAGAAAAATTCTGAGCTACGCCGAAGTAATTAAAGCAGAAAATAAATTATTTGCTGGCAATATTTAAATAATTAAATTAGTTTACAGACTGAAATAAAGAGAAGACAGGAGATGATATCAAAAATTATGTGACTAGACCTGTCTTTATCATAATATCACCACTCACCATCACTCAACATTCTAACTTCGTCATAATTGAGTGGTAAGGTGTATTAACTCGGGCGTGCGTTCGTGACCGAATGAATACGGGGAACGGGCTTTGTATTGCATTTCTTTTGGCTATATATTATGAATTTATGATTATTAGGCGTCTTGAAAAGGGAAATTCTGGGCTCCGTTGAGGTAATTTAATCAGAAAATAAAATATTTGCCGACAATAAATAAATAATTTAAACTTTAATTAAAGCTGTATCTAATTTCATAAAGTAAGTGGATCCGTGCATAAGTAAGTAGGTGGGTTAGTAGGTATTGTTAGTGTTTACAATTAAATCATTTATTTAGACCCCACCCACTGTCTTTGGAAAGAAAGGGGAGTCGTGTTTGGCAGCAATCGGCTACAAAATACAGTTGCCACTGTATTAAACGTAAGCGTATATCATAATCAGCCTATAATGTTTCCACTGCAGGGACTCAGGCCCTCTCTCTAGGAGAGGGATGGGCTATAATCCACAAGTTGTTGGGCCAGTGCGGCGTATATGGAGAGTATTTTTAAAGTGCTTCAGAGACCTGAATTTGTGTGATTAACAAAGCATCAACATACAAGACAGTGTCAACGTAACTCTAGGTGCGTGAGTCAGACACACTTGTGTAGTTTTTTTCTTTAAGGTTGAACAAGCCAGTCATTCTTCCATACAAACTTACGAAAGTGATTACTCCTCTGTTTGACGGTGTAGGTTCAAAATTAAAAATTGTATCAACTGGTCTTTTCATTATCTAGGTCTGTATGGAAGCAGAATTGGAAAAAAAATATTGATTTGGAAGTTATGAACGTCAAAACTTTCATATTTTAGCACTAATTTTAACTCATTTTTGGGCGTAAATAAGTAACGTATATAGTATGAAAAAGAAAAAAGTGAAACCATACGGACATAGATTAGTTATTAAAAAATTTAAATAAATTGATTTGTAACAGATACATTCCATAGATTTTTCATGAAACCAAATATACCAAAGGTCTGCATAGAAACAATCGCGCGCCCGTTTTAGTTGTGTCTCTTTCGCTCTATGCATTTCGCTCGTGATGTCGGGTGAAATAGCATGCATTTTAGCCCCGCCCACCAACTAGTTCGTGCCGTTGGCTTGTTTACCCTTAATAATTTGAAATGATTTGAAACGCTCAAGATATAATATAATTAAATTAAATCATTTTACAACAAAACACTTGAAACTCCAGCCATTATAATTAAAACATAAATCATTTCGGAAGTTCATTGCAAAACATATGAAGCTTATAAAGGTTAAACATGAAGGTTTTTCAGCCCTAAATCGTTTATAACACTAACATAATAATATACCTTTACATAAGAAATAAGAATTTTCTTTGAACTTTCAATTTATTCATAGTAAAGTAGCATGCAAGTGCACGCCGTCGATTTTTCCTTTCTTTTTTTACACATTCATTATGTTCAGAAAAATTAACTAACGAAGGGTTATTTTTCATGATTAAATTGCGTACAAAGTTATTTTCTGATGTTAAATTACGATCAGAAAAAATCTTTTTGTTTCTGATTGCGTTATGCTGTTAACGTTAGGTATGCGTTTTTATTTAACTTCATATTTTTTTGCCCATAGAGGCAGCATTGCTATTCAACGTATAGCAATGCTACCAGTCTTCTGAGTACTTTTCCTATTGACGATATTGTGGACGAATATTTTTACGCCCTGTAATTATTATTTTCCCCTTTTGATACTTGTACTTATTTTATTCCCTTTATTTAGTTTTCAACAAATTTTGCACATTTTTGAATATTTCTTAAAATAAAATATTATTATTATAGATCTGAACATTGTTGTTAGTAAATATTGTAAATAAAGTTCTATTCATCATGATAGTGTGGCAGGATTAAAAAAACTTAGAGGATTTAAAAATAAATCGTAGAATGAATCTTTTTTAATTCAACTACAATAAACCTAACAAAACACAGCCACCATAAGAAACTAAAGTACATTTGAAATATATTTTGGATTTATTTCTAAAGCTCTGAAAACGTAAATGATACTCTATTCAAAATGAAAACAGACAAGTAAGTAGATCTTAAACCATTTGACTAAAACATTTTCGATAATTTTATAAAATTACCAAAAATTTCTTACTTATTTTTAGAATCTGATCGGCACGCCTACAGACCCAACATGTTTATGAAGAGGTATTTTTTATCTATCGTTATACATTGATTTCTCCAAACTTGGAGGTACTTGAATTAGTTTATAGAAATAGATCCTAATTTCTAAATCATACTTATAATAATTTAGGTACTTATTTATTGAGCACACTGTCTAAAAACTACAACCGAATTGAGAACCTCCTCTTTTTTGAAGGCTGTTAAAAATAAAGTAAAAAGAAAAAATCGAAATGTGTGCTGGGACACATAGTAGAAGTGAAACTTCGACGGACAAGTGGAAAATCGAAACTCAAAAAAAAAATTACTTCCAGTTTTACGGGCAGGATTTCAAATTTGACAAGTACATTAACAATCTAAATAAACATAGCTGGTGTAAAGTGAATATACTAAAGGGTACACCACCCTTCAGGGATTAGATGCGTTATGACATGTTATGTTGGTTCCGCATAAGTACAAAGATAGAATAGTAGTCGCTACGACAATAATTATGCAGCTCTAACATACTTGACACACTATCATTCCTTTACACCTACCGGCGTTAATCCCTAATTTTGTTAAGGGATAAGTACCTTATTACCTTGTACTATTCACACCCCCTAAGCCCCCTTTAAGTCAAAAAACCTCATTGACACAAGGTATAAGCCCCGGTCGCGTGACCGCAACCACGGGATCTAATATACTGGCCGGGCCCACTTAGCCAATTATAGTGGGGGTTGACGTGTGGTTGGTGTGATGGTTCAATTAAAACCAATAATAATTGTCGCTGAAAAAATTGGCTTTGAAATAATTGTTTGTTTGCTCTATTGACGTTTTATACGGACTTCAAAACAAGGAGGAGGTTCAGAATTCGGTGTTTTTTTTTTTAAATAATATATTATCTTACTACAAAACTCCGTCATTTATCAAGCGATCTGAATAAATCCTTTTTCTGTGAAAGGATATGTACCTACTGCTCGATTGGTCCCAAAGAAATTTCAACAAAATCGGTTTAGTAGTTTGGTTCATGGAGGTCCATAATAACGGTTAGTAAGAATATGAAATTTATTCAAACCACTTAAAATAAAGAAATACTTTCACCATAAAAAACTCAACAGATTTAAGAAAGTGAAGTTGTTTTAGTCTTATAATAACAGTGTTTTTTTAAAAGTCGTTTTTTTTTTTGCAAAAACTATTTTTAGAAAAGTAGTGCCCAGAATAATATACCTATACAGCTGGTTTATTATAGGTTAACAGTATTTAAAATTACATTCAATAGCTAAATATAATTATAACCTATAGCTAGATTAAAATATATTAATTGCTAGCTAGCCCCAAATTAATATTGAAAGGTATTAGTTATTGAAAGTTTCTTCTTATTATCGCAGAATCGCCAACAGTTATAGCCAATGGAATGCTGCAGTCGAAAACCCGATCAAAGGGGTGGTTTGCGAAATAGTTGAAGGCCGGTTCGGGCTGGTTCTAGCCGGTGGAATCCAGTTACTTTTTACCAGTGGAGTACAAGTTGAGAAATGTTAGTCCATTTTGTTATGTTTTTTTTATTCAGGTAATGAATAAAGGAGAATGGGCAAAATGGTCTATGAGCGGCCAACAACGAAATTGGTATTAAATGAAAGTACTATTACTAAGGACTAACTTTTACTATGAACGTAACATTGTAGCTCATTTAGAAAAAAAGATACATGTAGGTGAAATACTTAGATAATAAGTGCAAGAAAATGTGCATACCCATTTATGAAAGACTTAATATGTTATCTTAAACTTAGTTTATGTATTCAAAAGTATTTCAAAACGTTGTCAACATACCGTTCACAAGACTCAACCCAAAAACGGGTTTATTACATGGACCACCTGAGTCCAACGGACCAATGAGCTTTGAGTGTAAAAAAAAGAGCCGGCGCGAGGAGCTCGCCGCTTAATAAGAACTGCCACTCAGGTCGATCTTTAGGTAAAGCTGTGCTTGCCTAGGTCGGTCGGTGGATGGGTGACCGCCCGACATACCGAGTTTCCTCCGTGCCTCGGAAAGCACGTTTAGCTGTTGGTCCCGGCTGCCATATATATAGATCTTTGGCAGTCGTTACAGGTAGTCAGTAACCTGAAATTCTGACATCCAGTCTCACCAAAGGGTATTGTATTACCTAGTATTAACTGGGTTGTGGAGGTCAGACAGGCAGTCGCTTCATGTAAAATACTAGTATTCAGCTGCATCCGGTTAGACTGAAAGCCGATTAACGATAACGATACATTAACAATCAAATCACTAAGATCCAGCCTGTTATATTACTGCCTTTCCCAGTGGTATCATTGGGGGAGACAGCCCTAAGCCGAGGTTCGTAGGTACCCCTTAGCGTGCTGTCACTCAGTCTATAAGTTTTTACGCCCTGGCTGGAGGCCTCACACTAAAGACATTCATTGGATAGTCCGCTTTTATTAAGCAGAAGGCCGCCTCAACAGAAAAAAAACACAGTCAACGCAGCCTAGCGTAATTTAAAATTGACTGTGACACACACAAACGTGTATATGCTAAACACAATAATAAAATAAAGAAAATAATAATAATAAAGAAACCGCAATAACGAACCTTAGACTTGGCACGACTTTGTCTAGATTTCATTACTTTTTAGAGATAAACAAGCAGCTCCATCGAGACTTGGCTAGTTTTTTACAGAATGTTTTTGTTGGGATTTCACTTCTTTTTGTAGAAACGTGGGCATATTGATTTATTTTATTAGATTTTCTTATTTAAAACAATTTTTTTTGTAGTTTTTTTTTTTTTTCGATTTTCCTACTTTTTATAGTTTTCCCTTTATGTGGCCATTAAACCCTAACTCTGTACCAAATTTCAGCTCTCTGAGTTTATGGGAAGTACTAGTTCTATTTTGATGATCATGAGTGAGTGAGTGAGTGAGTTTCATAAATGCGAAACTTTGCTTTCGCTTAACTTCGGAACTAAATGACCTACAGACTTGAAACTTTTTATTTTAAGTGTGATTGTATAGCTTACTGGATGACGAAAATTTCAGCGTTCTGGTCTTATCCAGAGGTTCTTAAATAGGGGCCTGAAAATGCGGCGAAATGGTTCCAGTAAAGGATGGTACGGCAGTGTTTGCTTCGCGCTCGACTCGGCGGGGGCACTGCCGTGCCCCCAGATAAAGGAAACACTGCATGACAAGACACAGCCATCTAAACTCAAGGAAACTTCGAAATCCTACCGTCAATATCCAACATGCCGTAAAACATCCGTATGAACGTTTCCCAGCAAAAACCATCCGGAGATTGAAAACGTCACTCCTGTACTACGACACTCCACACTCGATGAGACAATTTATCAATCAATATGGGATTTTGTGTATCATATTTTTCACTTTCTGCGCCCATTTTTTCCCATGTCCTATATTCTGTGATACGATTTTGAGCTTATTTTTTCGTGTTTGCACAGGTACTATTGTGTTGGTTTTTTTTTCGTTTGCTATGCAAAAATCTACCTAACAAGCTAAGTGGTTGAGATCAATAATAAGGCTGGACTACTACCTACTAGGGCTGAGACTTGTTGTAGCTCAACATTGCAGAATAGGTAAAAAAATAAAGAATGCATGTCAAATACTTTGTCATCTAAACTTGGTCACGTGTTGCCATAGAAGACCATGAAAGACCTAGAAGAACTGTACGTCTTTGAATAGACTCCGGACACAGGTTGGCTGAAGAAACGGAAACTTATTCAGGTTAATAGATGACTCTGCCCTGAAGTGTAAATCCGGTGGTGCGTCACAAACGATCGTGTCTGGTGTCCGGCCTGTCCTGGTGCTTGCACATCACAGGATCTGATGGACGCTACCGAAAGTGCCAAAATAAGTAATTAGGTTGGTCCTTTTTTTTTTTGATGGGTGGAAAATCATAAAATGACCCCCCCCCCCCCCCCGCCGCTCTTGGGCAGAGCGAAGGGGAGTGTCAGACTTCTACTGACTAAAAACCGAACCCATGTTCCTTATTTGCCCTTGCGCCGAGGCCACGTCATCTAGTTCTAAAATCCGCGGCCCCATTAGGTTGGTCCTAGACTAACCTAATTACCTACGGCGTGGATTATTACAAAGGTAGTTTTATTTCCTATCGCTGTAAGTTCATCACTTAGTCCACTATCTTAACCGCTAAAACTTTGCTTAGGAATGCTCTGAAGTGGTTCCCATGGTTTTTGAATTATAACATTAAGCTTTTGTTTTACCTACCTACATAATATTCTATTCATATAATAGGTCAAATTGTTATGATATAACCTTGGTCTACTGATTTAGAAGTGTGCAGTGCAGTAATTTTCATCATCATCTGTCTAGCCTTGTTTCAACTATTGTCGGTCTAATTATCAGAAGTCCATTTGAGCAAATTTTACAGGAGCAACACAAAACTGATTTTCCAGCAACTTTGAAGAGGTTTGATGGCGTTCTATAATAATTTAATTTAAAATGGGTGTAGATTGATATTTTAATAATATTTGAATTTTATGGCTAGACAATAAATAATTTAAATGGCATTATTAAAACATAATCGCGTTTTTGGAGATACGAATTGTGATAATTAGTCCAACGCTATGTTGTGGTCGGCTGGTTGTCTAACCAGATGCCACTAACCTGTATTTTATAACGAGTGACTGCCTATCTAACCTTCATAAGCTCATAACCTTTTAAGGAAGGTTTCAAGTAATCCTATCTTCGGCGCGTTTAAGCTCGTTTATAGAAGCGCGTGTAGGCTTACACGGGCCTAGGCCTATTACCACACTTGCAACTCAAACAAGTGTTGACGCGTGTATAAGCGCGAGCCGCAAGAGACTTCCTCTTACTACACCTCCCACGAAAACGCTTGTTTATGCGCGTGTAGGCGCGTTTGATATTTTGAAGCGCAAAACACTGGCGTGCGTCGACGCGCTTAGCCGATACGACCACTTGCAGAAAAATACGCTGGTTTGAAACCGCTCTAAGACTAGTGGTCAGACTTTCAGACTTCTGACAACTCGTACCCAAAATCAGCGTGAAGAATCCATACTATCGTCGGTGGTTAGGTACTGTATACCTAGCCATCCATTTTTTACACAATAATAATTACCCCAGCTTTAGTATAATCACATCCTATAATACGAGTACTTACATTCTTTAAATTTTTAATGGTCATAACCCGGTTTCCTTTCCATTACGACTCGAACAATATCCTCTTCCATTTTCCAAATTTCGGTGCGAATCCGCAAAAGGATTTCGGTTTTCCTCCATTTTAATTAGTTTTATTTCGCAAAATCCAACTTACAGATCTTATAAAACGTTGTGGCCGAACAATTTTAATGAAAGGATTTACACCATCAATTCATAAGAAACTTGTTTAATTTAAGTCAAAATTGTGTTTTAACAAAGTGTAAAGCGTCAAGCAGTCAATTTCGAAGGAACGAATTTTAATTATTTTATTTGTCGTCCTCTAACTCTTTTTGATTAGGATTAGTAGATTTAATAATATTTGAATATGACGTTTCAGATTTGTATTAATTTATATTCTTGTTACATAAAAAAAATTAAACCCAAAAAAAAAAAAAAAAAATTTAAAGAAACCGGCAAACATCTTTTTCAAGCCAAAAAATGGGTCTTCATCGGCAGTGGATGTTTTTCTTTTGTGGAAGTAAAAATGATGATTGTTACTGCAAGAAATTATGGATCTAGAAAAAAAATAAGCGACTTCAATATAAATAGGAAAGAAAGAAAGAAAGAAAAAAAAAATATTTGGGACATAGGAGGATAATTATGTATTCAGCCATTCAGCCAGTACCTTTTTCAAATCTACGACATGTCTCCTGGCCTCTTCTTACCTTTGATAATATCATCATTTTACCACAGATTTTTTTACAAATAGTACGAATTAAAATAACCCATGTGCAGCTGTTGGTACTACAGTAAAATATATATAATCGTGGTCCATCACAACACTTCCACCACCCCTTTAGAGTATAAAGCACGATGAGAATTTGTTATTAATGCATGGGTTACCTCGCGGTGTTTTCCTTCACCGTCTGAATTTTAATTATTTGGCTGACCTACATTAATGTTGAAGGGTGTTTTTTAAAATTTTATAAAATGGACGCGAATATTGTGTTTCTCGCTTAAAATTTCCTTGTGATGGTCAGATGTACTTTTTTCCTCACAAAGGATAATTCATTAAACCGTTGTTTTTAAATAAAAATGCCAAAATATGTTTTTCGTTCGTTTTAAAATTAAGTACGTGTGCTTCTGTCCTTCTTCTTCTATTATCTGTTTTATTATGTTTGGTTTGCCAATTCTGTCAATTCGTCCCTTTTTATATTTACCGACAAGGTCAATAGCCATATTATAATAAACGGTATAAACAACTTAACATAATTATAAAGCTCAAGACTTTCATAATACTGCTTCGTCACTATGATTAAACTGCCTTGTTGGTCTAGTGGCCACAAGCACGAGGTCCTGGGTTCAACTCCCGGGATGGGTAAAATGTTATTGGGTTTTCCGTTAAGAATGTATCATTAGCAGACACGGAGTCTGGACTTGCGACCGATTAAGGCCATAGGCTCGCGGATTTTAGTACTAGATGACGTGGCCTCGGCACAAGGGCAAGGAAGGAACATGGGTTCGGTTTTTAGTCAGTAGAAGTCTGACACTCCCCTTCGCTCTGCCCAAGATCGGGGGGGGGGGGGGGGTCATTTGATGATTTTCCACCCATCAAAAAAAAACTCGGCTCGTCCCCCTATTACGTTAGACCTGAAAAATAACTGGCAAAATGTAGGTTTACTATTATGTACGAACCTTTTGGAGGTTACGGACATAATGTGAACGTTACTTTCATTATAAACCCACACAAATTCAATAAAAAGCTATATCAAAACAGACTTGACCATTAAAAAAACAGAAAAATACATACACATGAAAGAGTGTCTATGAAAGTCCCATGTCCGTTCAACTTTTCACCCACAAATTTGTCGTTCACGATAAACAAAGCCTCTTCAGCGATACAACATGGAGTTGGCGCTATGAATATAAACAGTTAAATTACGGGCGGTCCGCACGGGCTCCTAATATGATATACAACATATGCGGATAATTTCATTTCACTCGGCGAATTTAGTAGCGTCCCTTGTCGGTGATAGTTTTTTTTTTTTTAAGTTTGTGCCATAATTTAACTCGTTATGAGGGTAAATTAAAAGTTTTATGATACATGGATTGTAAAGTAACTTATGTAATGGTACAATTTAGGGGTCGTAAAATATTTTGTAACAATATTTTGATTTTAAAAGATAGTCCATGGAATTTCTTACCCTTTCTCCTCTATAGAGTTCTACGGTTTTACAGTATTTTTACCAGTATTTGTGCTTTTTGAATGTGAATGTAGCTACGCTCCAAATCAATTCATGGTACTTAAACCGCATACTTTCTTAAATTAACGTCTGGGTGCACCCTGGAAAGCTAGCCCTACTAGCATCTCGCTGACTTTGCATATACACTGTATGTCATTTTCCCTACTATTTTAGAGTCGACTTCAAGTCTAACCGGATGCAGCTGCATATCAATAATTTACATGGAACCAATGCCTATCTGACCTCCACAACTCAGTTAATAACAGCACGTAGTCCCTACCAATTGAGGTGAAGAATATTACCTAGCAGACATCCCTCTTACTCTTAACCCTTTCATATCTTCGATTCGGCAAAGACTTCACTTTCCCATGTATTGTACATTTTGTAAGACCGGATTGTTACCTTTCATATCGGCTTTACAGAATCCGGTCGGCGTCGCTTCTTACGGCTCTCACCAGGTTTCACCGAGGGCGCGGCTTTCAAAGGCATACAAATCCTTCGCAACTTTGGGTAGGTAATGTTCAGATGAGTGTGAGTATGATGTAAGTAATGTTGAGATGAAGCAAGGGTTGATAAACAAATTGACTAACATAACATTACGGCTGTTATCATGGCAATTATAGTACACCCAGATTTCTCCAGTTTTGTTTGAAGTCCCATGTAACAGGGCCCAAGCCTATTCTTACCAACCGGGTAAAAATCTCGATTTCATGGCTGGTAGAGTCCTAGGCACATAACTTGAAACAAAATGGCGTCGTTCTGCGCAGGTTCCCTACTTGATTTGTATGGGACGTCTAAAAAACGACTACTGCGCATGTTCAAATTATATGCCGCGTGCCATACTGATAATTTGATGAAAAACCTAATAATACTTTTTGTCCCGACCTGGCTAGTCAAGACCTCGTACTCACCAGTCTTGGTTGCGAACACTAGACCAACAACTAAGTCAAACAAATTGACTGCTAACCATACACTCACATTACAACAGCTGTCATTTGAATTATATGTAACTTCAACCGTGTGGATGTCGCTTAACTTATATACTAAGACCTTCCTGAAGAACCACACTACTCATTAGTGAAAACAGCATGAAAATTGGTGCAGTACCTAGTTTTTGAGTTTATCAGACGGTAGAGGAATTTGTTTTTAACCGACTTCCATAAAAGGAGGAGGTTCTCTATTCGTGAATATGTACCTAATTGTTTTTTTTTTAAATAATATACTGGTGTAGTGATTGTTATAACACGGCAAAATTGTTGTAGAGTATCTACAATCCACTCTGCTATCAAATCCCTTGCCTGAACATAGTTTAATACTGTAAAAACAAAGCCTAAGTTTTTTACCCGACTACGGCGAAGCCAAAAGGAAGGGTAATGATTTTGGCAGTCTATGTATGTATGTATGTAGGTATGTATGTATGTATGTATGTTCCACCGTAGCGCCTAAAATACTGAACGGATTTTAATAAATGAGGTGTCAATAGATTCGTAAGAATAGCTCGGGTGACATAGGCTATATAAATTTTATAAATTCTTTTTATGACGGAATTTAAATGTCAAAAACTTACCTCAAAAATATTAAATTGAGATAATCATAACATGTTTGGTATCAAATGAAAGGTCTTGGAGAGCAAAAACCAATATTTTATTCGTAGTCGGGTTTTAGATTTTTAAACTTGTTACAATACAGCTTCTGCACGCTATTGAAAATCGAAAAGAGAAAATGCAAAGAAATAAAATCTTCGGATTATTATTTTCTTAGATATTCTTTTTCTTTTTATGGCAATTACATATTTTAATTAACTCGTTAATTAAAGACGTCTGTCTGAAGTAATAAAATTCTGCTAACAATTCATGAGACGTACGATGATGGTTCAGTGCGAATGGATTTTTTTTATAATAATTGTTTGAGAGCCATTTATAAAATCTGTTGAAAACCAGTCTCTGTCTGTCAATTTCAAAGTCCTCTCCATTTATTTTAAATCAAGTATGAGTCTTGCACTAACTTGATTTAAAAAAATGGAGCTTTAACTTTTTAAACTGACATACATACTTATTAGCACTTCAAACGGTTTAGGCGCAAAATGCCAAATTCTCAAAATGGCAACAGAGTCGCAAAAGGACAAATTCTCAAAATGGACAATTCTCAAAAAGCCAAATTCTCAGAATTGCTAATAAGTATGTATGTCAGTTTAAAAAGTTAAAGCTCCATTTTTTTAAATCAAGTTAGTGCAAGACTCATACTTGATTAAAAATAAATTTTTAATCAAGTATGAGATAATATTTAATCAAGATATTTTTAATATATTTTTTGAGTTCCCATTAATTTGGCAATGTTGCAAGCGCCATGATCACAGTTAAAGTCAAGTCGGATGCAAGTAGCTTGACACCAAATTCAAATCACAATATTATCATCATTTCAATCGAAAGACGTCCTCTGCTGGACATAATGCCTCCCCCAAGTGTCGCCAAATTGACCAGTCCCGTGTGTACGGGCATTAGCACCGCACACTGAGATGTATTCTGTAGTTGGACGAATCACTCGGGATGTGTACAGGAAAATAAACTCACTGTTATGTGTCCGATAATGATTGACCATTTATTAGGTAAAACAACAAATTATATAATACCAAAAGTAGGTGGTTTGTGGCGGGCGTAATAACCTAGTCAGCGAATGTACATAAATCGGTGAATTAGCAACTGCTTGTTCAGGTAAAAACTAAAACAATTAATATCATGTGGCGATGCTCGTACATCCTGCCGACTATAAAAGTACAAATATCAAGTAAAATGCATTATCCAAGCGTCAGTCAAGTATGTGAAGAAAGTTAATGGAAGGTTCTATGTTCGTCGCTAACCGTTATTGGCGACGTTTCGCGATCCACCTTGTTGCTGTTAGGAAGATGTCTGGTGACCTCTTCTATATCCGGGGTGTCTGCCTTTGCTTGTCCTTCCGTAGGAAGATGCCGTTCAGTACTACTTGGGGCCATCTCAATCTCTTCCTTGTGCGCCTGCGTTGCTGTTCTGTTTCTTCGAGGTATACGGAGACAGCGTGCTTTAATTTGGACGTATACCCATATGCTGAATATTGTTGCACAGGTTATCATAAAACCGTACAGGACGTAGTGATGTTGCTCCGCCTCTACGGAGTTAACTAGTTGTATGTCCTGTTGTTCTTTAACCAGCTCAATTTTTCTCTTAAGACTCTTTAGTTGTTCTTCATGTGTTTCAATTTCCATATTTGTTATGTTTGTCAATTGACTATTGCTTGTTAATAGTTCGTTTAGATTTATCTCTGGTACGTAGATCTCTTGCTCATTTCCTAATTCCATGGTGCTTTGCATTTTGTAATGTGCATGAATCAGATGTTTATCGCCGCGCATCATGCAACCTGTCGCTAAGGTGATGATGCCTGTATTTTGTAGTGTCTGTGACGTAACTCCCGCAGGACAGAAAATGCGCATAGTGCATTCCTCGCAACACGTAAACAACCAAGCTCCCTTACTGTGTAGTTTTTTCCAGTCATTGCTGCAACTCGATACCTTAGTGCGGCAGGTTGTGACTCCTCGATTGTTTATTATGTCTGCCTCGCACATTTTTGTGGCTGTTTTTATACTGTATATAGGTAAGTCAAGGTTGCATAGCAACAGCTGATTTGTGTTTACTTGTTCGCACGATGAAAGATGTTGTTGATCCAGTGGTATCATCATGTCTAGCTTCAAGTTAACGGCTATGTATTTGGTTGTTGGTATTATGTTAATCATGGAGGTTCCCTTAATGTTGCGGATTGGGATGACTTCGGTTAGTTCGTACTGTTCGTCTGCTACTAACGGGATTTTTACTTCGAATATGATGAAGTCTTCGGTTAGTTTTCCTTGCACACTTGCTAGTTTGTACATTTCCCGGATACACTTGAACTTGTTTGAGCAAGGGAGAGATAATCCTTTTGGGACTTGTCCTGATATGATGTTTAACTGTTTTTCGAACGCATCGGGTTTCAACAGGTGAGTGTCGACCTTGCCGTGACGAAGATCTGTGACTAGGCTGATCAACATGTCTTGTATTCTCCGCAAGTTTGTTACCATCATGTTTGCGGCCAGTGCAGTAGCAGTAAGGAACGTTGCTTGGTCTTGTTCGGTTTTCAGTTGTTGCAGCGAGTCTCTGAGACTTTTGTTGATGACAATGAACTGTCGGTTCATTACTTGCTCGTTCCTCTTCAGGAGGTTATATTCCTCTTCGATTATTGAAGTATGTTGTTTGTACAGATTGTACAAGTGGTCTTCATTGCTGTGCAGTAGTTTGATGTCGTTGTTGTATTTTTCGGCGAATTTGTCATCAAGTACTCCAAAGAGAGAGTTGGCAATGTTCCCAATTCCGTTTATGAGACCTCGCTTGCTACGTATTCCGTGGTCGGATTGTAGTACTTCGTTGTAGTGTTTGAGCTCGTTTAGGTCGTGCTCGAGTTGTGTGGATATAGTCAAGTACGCTATATTTCGTTGACAAAGTCCGTGTAATTGCTGGACGTATTGTTCAACGGCAGAAATACTTTTCCAGTAAGTCGACATGTTGTAGTAAACTACCAGTCTCCATTCGTCTTGTATTATCTGTAAGTCAGCGGCTTTGTCAAAGTATACAAGGCGCGTCGGGTCTAGGGTTGTTACATTGACGAGTTGTTGCATGGACGGTGTCACACACGTAACCATCAGTACTAGTAACGTGCTTAGGTACTTGAGGACGTTACAGCTGGAAACACCCTTCTGTGCCCGTCTAGGGCTCACTCGACGTTGAGATGTTGATGAAGTCGCCTCTGGTTGTGTTGGATGTTTTTGGGAGTCGTTTAACTTAGCGTGTTCTAGTCTTCCTCCCACTTGAATACCTTGTGCGTCTAGCATTGGGCTTAAACTCAACAGTTTGCTTGTAGCCCGTACCTTGTTATGTTTGTGTAGGTATGCTATTTCATCGCCAAATGTATTGTTCTGTGTAGTTTTCACAAGCAGGTTTTGAGTCTGCACAATGTCTTCCGTAGTTAAGTGTGACCTGTGGATGGCTCTTGTTGCGTCACGCGAGTTGTTTATGAATCGTCTGATCCAGCTGATGACTCGGGTTGCATAAGTCATCGTGCTGTATTTTTGAAGTAGTTGCTCGATGAGTGGCGCATGTATTGTTTGTATTGCGCAAGTTTGACCTCGTTTCTTTTTCTCTTCATTCGTTGTAAAAATACCTTGTTTGGGTATGTTGTTGTTTTGAAGCCAGGATGGGCCTTTCCACCACAGTTCGTGCCCTATCAAGGCTGATGGTGAGATTTCTCTGCTTGCGCAGTCTGCAGGATTGTCTTCGGACTTGACATGGGCCCAGGAGTTGGGTGGTGTTATTTGAATAATTTGTGTGACTCTGTTGGCTACGAAACTCTTCCAACGGCTCACATCACCGTGTAGCCAGCCAAGCACCACCATGGAGTCTGTCCAGCGATGTATGGTGTGGATCTGCGAGTTAATGGAGTTTTTAACTTTTTCGATTAGTCGGGCTAGTAGTACTGCACCACATCAGTCGTGGCAGAGAAATAGGATTTTTCTGTGGGGCTAATTTTGTTTTAGCTGCTACTAGCCTTATCATCTGTTTACCTTCTTTATCAGTGGTCTTGCAATATATGACACATGCATAGGCTCGTTCTGATGAATCACAGTAGCCATGTAATTCGAAGGGTTGTTGGGTGTCGCCGATCCATCTTGGTATGGTTATGTCGTGTATGTATGCGAGCTGATTGCGGAATTGCTCCCATTCTTGTTGTATCTTTGGTGGGAGTTTATCGTCCCAGCCCGTTGTTGTTGACCAAGCATGTTGAAAAATTAGCTTGGCTTTTACTGTTACCGGTGATAGCCAACCAAGTGGGTCGTACAGTTTTGATATATCCGACAATAGTGTGCGTTTTGTGTCGACATCACGTTTGTGGCAGAGTGGTATTTGTTTGTAAGTAAACTGATCTGTGTGCGGGTTCCAAGTGATGCCTAGCGTTTTGTTGGTGTCTGCATCTTTGAAGTCGAACATTTTTTGGCTTATCAATTCATCGGATAAGCCTTCAAGTAGGCGCGTTTCGTTGCTAGCCCACTTTCGTAAGTTGAATCCACCGCCCTTCAGCATTGTTATAAGCTGACTTCGAGCTTTCTGTGCTGTTATGAAGTCGTGACTCCCGCCGATTAAGTCGTCCATGTATAGCTGATTGGACAGAATTGCCGCCGCCAAGGGGTACTGCGCGCCGTCATCCTTTACCAATTGCCTTATGGTTCGCATTGCCAGGAAGGGAGCGGACTTGGTGCCATATGTTACTGTGGTCAGTTGAAACTCTTGTAACGGCTCTGTGACTGAATCCCTCCACACTATTTTTTGTAAGTGTTGGTCTTTTTCCTGAATACGTATTTGTCGGTAGAATTTCTCAATATCCGCTGTGTACACGTATTCAAAAGCCCTCTATCGTAGAATGATAGCTTGTAAGTCTTGTTGTAAGTTAGGCCCGCATTCCATCAGTTGGTTTAAACTGTGTCCCGAGCTAGTGGTTGCTGATGCATTGAAAACCACTCGGAGTTTGGTTGTCGTTGAATCGGGTCTCATTACTCCATGATGGGGTAGGAAACAGCTTGGTGTGTCCGGCTCTGTGCACCTTTTCATATGTTCTAGAGCTTTGTATTCGCCGCTGAAAGCCTTGTAGCTTGAAGCGAGGGTTTCGTCTCTTGTCAAACGTTTTTCTAGTTGCTTGAATTACGCGATTGCTTGAGGCTTTGATCGTCCTAAATTTTGCTCGAAGTTGGTCTTCATGGGGATTCTAACTTCATACCGCCCATCTTGTTGTCTTTTTGTTGTGTCAGCGTACAGCCTCTCGCAGTACCCCTCCTCGACAGTCGTAGACTGGTTGTCTGATGTTATCTCTTCAATTTCCCAGAAGCGAGAGATATCGCTAGTGTCCACCACGACATGACAGTTGAACGTATTCGTATTTCCAACTAATACCCAGCCGAGCTTTGTTTGTTGTGCTATAGGTGCGTATACGTTTCCTCGAATAATGTTGCTCATGACTATGTCGCCATATACCCCAGCATCAAGAAGGATGTCAATCGGCCTTGATAAGTTGAATTGTGGGTCGGCCAGGTTAATGTTTTCTATGTGAGGCCAATCTTGTTTTTCAAAGGAGTAGTTAGGCAGGTTGTTGAGTAGTTTAGCCATTACTCATGCCGGCGTTGAAAACTCGTAATCTCCGTAAAGAGACTTACAGTCCAACTGAACGGTCCCGTTGCTCTGGCTGGCAAATGCTCCGATCCCTGACACAGTTGAGTTGTGGTTGCGTCGCGGAAGGCCAAGTCGTTGCACAGCCGATTCTGTTATCAGGTTCAGTTGGGAGCCTTGGTCTAGGAGGCATCTAAGTACGGTGTAAGTTCCATCTGCGGCCTTTACTTTAAGTTGTACTGGTAGCTAGTAGAACTTCGTTAAAATTTCCTGACACGTGATTGGTTTTTCGCTGCATGTTGTTGTTTGTCACGCTGTCGGTCATTTGGCTTGACGACAGTGTCGCTGACGTTGTATCGCGGACTAGGTCATGTAGCGTGGTGTGATGTGCGCCGTTACACACTTTGCATCTTTTCTGCGAGTTGCATTTCTTTCCGTTGTGTGGATACATGCAGTTTCTGCAAATGTTTAATTGCTCAATTGTCCTAATTTTTATGTCTGGCGTCATATCTTGGAACTCTTTACAGTAGAGCAAGATGTGGCTTGTTTTGCAAACCGGACAATTTCTGTCGGAGCTTGTATGGTTTGCTTTGGGGTAGCGTTTGTATCTGTTGTACGCATCCCTTTGTACTGTTGTCGTCGAGGCCCCTTTGTTTGGGGAGACGTCAGCATCGGTTTGTTTGTTGGGTTTACTTGTTTTCGTCACTACTGACTCCAGCGCCGTGAACTTCGCTTCGATGAACTGGATGAATTCCTTGAAGTCGGGAAGCCCTCTTGGATTTTTCCTCGCCTCCATGTAGTCAGAGTAGGTCTGCGTGTCTAGTTTTGCCGCCAGAATGTGCACCAAAATCGGGTCCCATGTTGCCGTGTCGATGCTCAAGTTACGCAACGCGTGCACGGTTTCGAGACTGGTGTCGTGTAGGCGCTTCAGCTCGTACGCGTTTTGATTTTGAATCGTATGTTGACTCATCAAAACTTGCATTTGCTTAGTGAAGAGCATCTGTAAGTTATTGTACCTATGGTGGAGGATTTCCCAGCAGGAGTCGTAGTTGCTCTCGGAAACAGACAGATGTTGCACAAGGCGCTCAGCTTCTCCTTTTAGCTTTCCTTTCAGGTGTTGCATCTTCTGCCCCTTCGAGAGAGAAGGGTTATTGTGGATAGCCGCGATGTATAGATCGAGGAATGTCGGCCATTGTGTGTAGTTCCCAGAGAATATCGGTATTTCGATCCTCGGCGCACTATCCCGTTGCTGGACAGCGTGGTTGAGTTTGCGGTTGAGACCTCGCTTTGTGCACTCGTACGTTTCTTCGTACTGCGAGAACTCGAGCTCGTAGTTTACGTCGCTACCGACGAGAACGTTGTCGAGCTGCCAGTGCACTTCGTCAATCGCCCTCCATCGAGATTCGAGGACCCTGAGTTTGTCTTCTATCTCCCATTTCTCAATAATGTCAGCAGTACGCAAGTTGCTGACGAAACGTGAGAAGGCTCTGAAGTTGGTTGCTTGTTGATTTTTGAGCTCGTCTGATCTTGACAGGACTCCAGTGTTTTTGTTCTCCTCTTCTGGGCGACTCGCGAGTTCCGCAGTGCTTGTTGGCCATGTTTGCAGCTTATGTTGTATGTTTGAGTAGTTCGACTTGACCCTGTCGTACACTTTTGTAGTGTAATATATGTCGGTCTGGTCTATGGCGCCCTGTAGCACGCCATGATTCATTTCGAATTCGTTCCAGTGCGCCTGGAGGGTATCCAGTCTGCCCCGGATGTATGTTACGGTTTTGCGGTCAGGGCCATCTTTTCCGAAGTTGACACCAATTTTCCGGATGCCCTCTGCGATGATTTCCTGCCGCTTGAGAAGTTCTTGTTGTCTGGCGTCCATAATTGTTGCACGAGTATGTATGCGTGTTGTGGATGGACGTTAGCTCTGTTGACTTCACTGTTGAATTGTTGTATGTAGTTCCCGAACCACCAAGTGTTGATGTTTCCCACGACGATCGCAGGGTGCGAAGGAATCTCTCCGTACGATATTGTGCGCCGTCTCAATCTGACTGGGGCGATCCGCTTGTGGAAGACCAGTCAAACCGATTCGCTATCGTAAGTAGATTACACTTAGTACCTGTGCGACTTGCAGGACTGTTTGCTCCAGTAGTGGTGATCCGGCTCGAAGGACCATAAATGTACGGGCATTAGCACCGCACACTGAGATGTATTCTGTAGTTGGACGAATCACTCGGGATGTGTACAGGAAAATAAACTCACTGTTATGTGTCCGATAATGATTGACCATTTATTAGGTAAAACAACAAATTATATAATACCAAAAGTAGGTGGTTTGTGGCGGGCGTAATAACCTAGTCAGCGAATGTACATAAATCGGTGAATTAGCAACTGCTTGTTCAGGTAAAAACTAAAACAATTAATATCATGTGGCGATGCTCGTACACCGTGCTTCTCGCATCCAGCGTATCACAATAATTATGTTGATATGACTGCGATGACTTCAGTAAATTAATGTTTCACCAAAATATTTGCAAGTAATCATTTACTAAAAACGCGATGAAGACCATTATAAATTCCTAAACATAATTTTGGCTTACCCAAGCTAAACTATCTACTCCATCTCACTACAAATAATACTCGCTTAGAGAATTTATCTCATTTCTAAGTTTTAACAAGTTATCAACTATCTTTTGTGCTTGGCCTCTGGCCGTGATCATGATAGTTGGCTGTCTTAATTGTTATTTGAAAACTTCTGGCATAATTATTATACAGAATTAGATAGACCGTGTTAACAGAACAAGTTCTTGATTATGAAATATTTAAGCGTTTGACACGAGGATGGTAAGCGAACTAGAGATATTAGTATACCTATTCCTTTTGGAGACTGTGTAAAATGACATAAACGTTTAGTTAATGGAAGAAGAACTTCACACCGAGTTATTTGTATCCCACAAATAACTCGGTGTGAAGTACGTCTTCCATTACCAGAAAGGAAGGTTTCTTCAATCAGATGTGTACTGTGTCTGGCTCCGTTGTAATGGCTCTTAAATAAAGTAACGGAATCAGTGAACTAAATACCTAAATCTGGATTAGTTGTTCAAGACTATGAATGGTTAGTTACATCGAAATGTCACCTAATCAACATGAGGTCTGGCTACTGCATGACGCGAATAACTTCAATAGCGTGACTCAAAATGTTGATGTTAGCTCTTTACTTTGAGATGTACCTGGATGGCTGTGTGGTTCTGTAGTATTTTTGTACTTTTCAGCTTTGTGCTTTTCATAGTGCTTTTTGCTATGACGCTACAAACGTTTAATTGAATCTGAAAAAAGTATTCGATAAAAAACTAACCTATTTTCGTAATTAATAGGTCACTGACCAGGATTTCTAAAGGCTAGTAAAACTCTGCTATCTTATCTTACTGGACTAGAGTCGAGTAACAAGCTAGTTACTCGCCCAGTAGTTGGTACTGGACAAGTAAGACGAGTTACTTAGGTAAAGGTTTTCGAGTGTCCAGATTGGATAAAATTAGAGAAATAACAATTATTTGGTCTCTGAATTAATCAAATAAGTTTATATTGTTTTCTACTGTCCGATATTTTGATATAAGAATACAGTATACTTAATTAGGTATTGAATACAGATTGGAGGAACATTTCCAAGTTAGTTATTGTTTTGCTCCATTTATGTATAGCGAACCGTCTCGATCTCATATTGGTACTTTATTACAGAGCCTTCTTCTATTAATGTCACCCGAAAAACGATTTGAGTAACTGTAACATTAATTTGTTAAGCTAAATGGGATCCCTGTTACAATGAAGTTAATAACTGCTGCTGCTCAGAAACGTCATTCAATGTTATGCATGACTAGCAAAATTGTAACAACATGAATGTATCACAATCTATTTCACGTATTTTTACTGTGAGTAACATTTTGTGTTGATTTATTTCACATAAATATTTTAAAATTGTTAGGCAGAATTCCCACGTGTCTTATGTTTTACATAAGTTGGTTTGTAAGCTTCAATATTACCGCTATTAAACTAATTGGTTTTCCTCACCATTTTCCTTCGCCGAAAATATTTTACAAAATCAATTAACAGAACTCCCAATGGTAAATGATTCAAGAGTTAAAGCTAAGAATAATTGTCAGCGATAGCTCCGAATTTAATACAAAAGGAGTCAATGCTGCGATTTGTTCCTTAAATGAAATCCAACCGCGAGACAAAGAAGATAGATTTACGTGGAAACGTCCAAGTAATTGTGAAAAATGCGGATCGTTTCCAAGCAAAAATAAAGGCTGGGACCACAGTCTACTGAAATTTAAACTTTATGCACAACAACCTTCAATTTATTTTCGATCGCCCGAAGTAGCTAGTCCTTCAAAGCATGTTTATATAGAAATCTGGATAAACCCTAAACGTTTTCGTTGGCGCGTTTGTTACTAAATCCGGCCGAATTATATCCCGCAGGAATAAATTATGAGGGCGGGCCATTCCCTCTCAACAGCACGGCTAAACTTTAATTAAGCTGCATTTCGACTAAAATGGGTTCCCCTTTCAAACATTTAGAGGCAACTTCGTACAGTCAAATGATGCCCAACTTTATATTAGTCCTGGTGTTCTGAAATACTAGACATTTTGTGGTCGTGCAAAAATGCAGGGTGGTTAGGTCCACCCCCTTTTGCCCCCTCACGAAATGACTTCATTTTTCCACGTAATGCTATGAAAGAATTCGAATAGGCTCATTAGTGCTTTTTTCCCATTGCATGTTGAACACATAGTAAATAACTTTAAAAACGACAACTTTGTTAATGACGTGTGAAATACAGCCTGTGGTGTTTTATGTTCTATTTCAACGAGAACTTTAAAGCTAGCGAAGTGCCTAATAAAACAGCAATAATGGGGGAAGCAAGGATATTTTGTAATACTTTGCAGTTTATTTGTTTTACAAATCCTGCAGTAATTGAATACCGATTTTAAAAGTCTTTTGTCTCAATTTTTGGGATTCCTGAGATTTCTGCTGTCATAGGTTCCTAATATTTTGGTTTACAATTTCAAAAACAATTACCTTTTTAGCTCAGAAAGTAAATATCTTGTTTTTCTAATTTACAGTTTGATGAAATTAAATTAAATTTACGTAATATGTCTGTAGTAGTCTGAAGCAAAGGTAGGCAGCTTCGAAGATGGGAGGATGATATCAAGGAGGTAGCAGGACCTTACTGGATGAGGATAGCAAGGGATAGACCGTTGTGGAGAATATTTGGGGAGGCCTATGCTGAAGAGCAAGACAATCACGAAACCGGTGTTTAATACAAATAATAACATTTAATTAAGTTACTTTCACGAACAACCAAGTTTAATTATTATAGTTAGTAGTTTAGTTAGCAGTATATAAGATGAAATGTAACATTGATAAGATTGTTAATAAAGGCTTTTATTATTATTATTATTGTTTGTTTTTATACTTTTACGTATCTCGGCTTTATTACCGGAATTATGGAATAGTACGGGCCGAAGCCAAGTACTACCCCTGGAGAGTGGTGATGGGATGAGATGATGACATAGTCGGGTTGTGTGATGATGAGTGAGCATTAAACTGTGTATGTGCGGTGATTGAGGGTTGAGTATGTGAGGTGGAGATTACTGTCTCATTTTCATTATGTAAAAATTTTCTCACAATCCTGCAGGTATTAAGGATTGCGGCCTTCTGAAGGCTTTGATACGTGTATGGTGGTAAATCAAGTGTTTTTAAAGACTGGTGGAGCTGTTTAGGTATAACCCCTGTTGTTGATAACACAATAGGGACTATAGCGACATCCTTAAGATGCCACATTCGGCTTATTTCAATTTTAAGGTCGGTATATTTTGCGAGTTTTTCTGCTATTGTGTTTTGAAGGTTGTGCGTATTCGGTACGGCGATGTCGATGATTAACGCGGTTTTATTAATTTTGTCTAATAAAGTGATCTCTGGTCTATTGTAGTGTATTGTTCTGTCGGTGAAGATACCTCTATCGAAATATAATTGGTGAGTGGCGTTTTCAAGACTAGTTTCGGGTTGATATTTATAATAAGGCACTGGCGGTGTGGAGATGAAGTTATATTTGATTGCTAATTTTTGATGAATTATGTTCGCTATTTGATCATGTCTGTGCTTATAATCAGTCTGGACTATTGCTTTACACGCACCTGTGATGTGCTGAATCGTTTCCGAAGAACTATTGCATCGCCTACATACGTCTATTGTCTGTGGGAGTCTCATTATGTGTTTCTGGTAATTGCGGGTTTCTATAACCTGGTCCTGTATAGCTATCATAAACCCTTCCGTCTCAGGGAACAGTTCTCCACGCCTTAACCATTCGTTCGACGCTAACTTGTCGACGTTGGGTAGATTAAGGTCATGTCGGTGTCTCCCATGTAGTGACTTTGAGGTCCATTCTGCGATTTTTGTCTGTCGGTCAGTCTGTTGTTCATTACTCTGTGTTGTCCTGTCATACATGTTTAAAGGGGTAAATTTATTGTCATTATACGCTATTGCTTTGTGTAGGGTTGAAGTGTAGCTTTTAAAATCAAAGTATTTTCTTAATGTCGTTATTTGTTTGTTATGTAGGTTAGTGATATCTATTATTCCCCTGCCACCATCGTTTCTTGGTAGTGTGAGTCTCTGTACACATGACCTAGGATGGTGTCTCCTGTGTTTGGTAAGAGTGGTGTTTATAATCCTTTGTAAGCTTTTAAGGTCAGTCTTGTTCCATTTTATGATGCCAAAGGAATAGGTGAGAATGGGGATGGCATAGGTATTAATAGCTTTAATGGTGTTTTTGGCGTTTATCTGAGTGTTAAATATTGTTTTTAACCTATGCTTAAATTTCTTAGTGAGTGTAGTTTTTATTTCTTTATGCAGAATCTGTTTAGCCTGTATATACCCTAGATATTTGTACGTCCCGGTTTCATCTAACGAATCTATTGTCTCGCCTGTCTGCATTTGATATGTATGTGTATATGTTACTCCTGCTCTTATTGAATTGATTTTACATTTATCAATCCCAAACTCCATAGCTATATCTTTTGAGAATTGTTCAGTTACATCCGCTAGTTCATATAAGTCATCAGATGTCATCCATGTAAAGCAGATGGTTTACTTTACAATATTGTTTGTCAGTCGGAATGTCAGTCATTGTATCAATATATTGGAGTTGGTAACCGGGTAATAATGCATTTAGTTTGTTTGAAAGGGGGTTTAATGCTAGACAGAACCATAATGGGCTGAGTGAGTCTCCTTGAAATATCCCGCGCTGGATCTTAATGTGTTCTGTTTCGACTGTTCCTGTTGATGTGTTCAGTTGTAATCGTGTCTTCCATTTGCCTACAATGTATCCTAAACAATTGATGAGTTGTGGGTGTATTTTATAAATTTTGAGAACTTCGAGTAACCACGAGTGGGGTACTGAATCGTAGGCTTTCCTATAATCTATATACATAGTGTGTAAATCTTTTTTGGTACGTTGGACATGTCTATGTATTACTGCATCTATTGTCAATTGTTCTTTACATCCTTGACTTAACTTTTTACACCCCTTTTGTTCTTCTGTTAATATTTTCTGTGTTTCAAGATGTTTATAAATGATGTGACTAATGCATGATGTCATAATTTTATATATGGTTTGCAGACACGTAATTGGCCTATATTTTGCTGGATTAGCTGAGTCACTAGGGTCTTTCGGTAGCATATAGGTCTTACCTTCAGCCATATATGAAGGGATCGTTGAGGGATCTTTTATGAAATTGTTAATATGATTAAATAAATGTGGATGTGTGTGTGTAAATTTTTTGTACCAGTAGTTGTGTATGTAATCTGAACCAGGGGCTTTCCAATTGTGTATTTTTGATAGGACGTCATGAAAAGTTGTTACATCAACTTGTTCGAAGATCATCGCCTCTGTGTTAGTATGTATGTCCTGCTCTGTTTTAATCCATTCTGCTTCAGTGTTATGGCAGACAGGATTTTCCCAAATGCCGGCCCAAAATTGTTGTAAAGCTTCTGTCGTTGGTAATGCTGTATGTGTATTGTTAGTAGATGTTGTTTCGTTTGTTGTTGCTTTCTGCAGAGACCTATAAAACTGTTTTTCGTTATTCCTAAACTGGTTATTTTGTGTTTTACGAAGTGAGCATTTAGTGTATCGATTTAGTCTGCTTTTCACTACTGTTAATTTCTGTTTTAGGGTATCTAGAAAATGTTCAGGTTTTGTGTTAGGTGGTTCGTGTAATGTATGTATTCTGTAATCTTTGAATATTATTTCAACTGCTTTGACTAGTCTCCTGCTTCTTTGGCCTTGAATATACTGAGTTAATCTTCCAATTTTGGCCCTGAGTGATTCTATTTTGTTTTCCAACCTTTTTTGCCATTTAGGTTTGTAGACTTGGTGCAGTCTAGTACTACTATCTACAGGAGGAGCGAGAGAAATTTTACTACCGTTAGCCTTTGCAGCAGTCCATGCAGCGCAGTATATTATTGTCTGGATATGCTTGAAATGTGTATCACTGGATATTTGTTCGGGTAAAATTACTGTGTTTATGTAACTAACTATATTTGCTAACTTTTTTGATGCCTTTTGCTTGGGTATGTAATTCCTGTCTGTAGGTTGGGTATCTTTGTAGTACTCTAATGTTTGTGAGAAAATTTCATGTATTTCAAGATTTCTAACTGGGTTTGTGTGTTGTGTATTATGATGTATAGAATGTTCTGGTCTTGAGTTATCGATATTACCGTCATTTATTCCTACTCCTATATTCTCTGTTTGTGATGACTCTATACTTTCTATCTCTATATTAGGTGTTTCTGTATTTGTAATTGTGTGTACATTTTCTACATCTGTAATTAAAATTCCATTGTCAGCTTGCCTTTGGGAAGACTCTGTTTCAAATAATTGATTTTCTACAATTGTTTTTAATACCTGTAGCCGTGCTTCTGCAATCATGTTGTTATTAACTATTACTCTTTTTTGGTCCGAAATGCGTTGTTCTGATAAGTGTGATAAATGAGGGTAACATTCTATGAATTTTTCTTTCAATTTTTTCCTCCAAACTGTCATATCTGTCTCCAGTTTTGTTACCATAAAATAACATTTCATGAGTGTCTCATTGAGTTCATTGGACCATTTCATTCTACGTTTAGGTTCTGATTGTGTGTGCGGTTGTGAGTCCGTTTGAGACGGAGTGAATTCCGGTGGTAACTGTAATTCTAAGTAATTGTTGTGAGTTCTTAATTGGTTGCTTACTTCAAGCCTAATTGTATCGAGTGTGGTGGAGGGTAGTAACTTCTTGGAAACTATTGCTCTTCTTTGATCTCCAATTCTTTGCTTGGAGACTTCCATATTTGGAAATTTTTCTACGAATTGATGATGTAATGATGTAAGATATGCTTTCGTGTCAGATTCTAAGTTTGTGATGATGAGGTAGTTACGCCAAATGAATTCATTCATTTCTTTACTCCATTTTTTTCGCGTAGTAGTTGAAACAGCAGTGGGTGAAGGATTATTGGCCAAATTAGCCTCCGACACATCATCTGCTGCTGTCAGTGGTGATAAAATTGATGATGATCTTGATGAATGTGATAAATATGAAGGTGGTGATGATGCGATTGATGAGAAGATGGACTTTGGTGATGACGACGAAGAAACCGGTGATGTTTCATCATCTGCGATAGGCATATTTGCCTGATTATTTTTTTTTGTTTTCGACCTTGTTAACATATTATTCCCACGAGTAGCTAGGGACTAACAAAGTCGGCCACAGCAGAGCCCTGCGTTCACTGTGGTAAGGGTAAATAAAACTGGAGGTCCCCTATTATCCAGAGTTGGCACACTAGCGACTAGACTCTCCCCTAGCCATGCAGCCCTCGGCGTGTGCGACCTTGGCTTGGATTGTGTTGTATCTCTCTTGGTCTGGCCCCTCACCCTAAGCCTATCTCAGCAAAGTAAACTGTACCAGAACAGACCTAGGGCTCATTGGAGCGCACAAGCCCCACCACGACGTCAACGTAAAGATACGGCGGTGGGGTTATTATTATTATTATTATTAATATGTCTGTAGTATGGGTATGGAAAACTGTATCTGTAAGTTGCACCCACTAGTAGTCACAGAAATGTCAACCTTAGTCTACACAAAACAGAACTTAGAACGGAATGTATCTATAGGCACTATAACACTCATTGAGTTACAGAAAACTCAACCTTATACTACACAAAACAGAACTTATGAAGGAAACCTAACACATTTATTTGAAAAAATAAAGCAATCTCAAAAGAGACACTCAAGTAAATTTTCGTTTCATTACTTAATGTCATCAACCATCGCATCGGTCAGAGAAGCAAAAAGCCTGTGTGGTATAACCGAGGGGCAGCCATTTTAATTTTATGCAGACTAGAACCACTTAAGAGACGTGCACTGCTAATTACTGTTTCCGATCCTTCGAAAGACTGAGTGCAAAAATAATTTGATTAATATAGCAACATTATCGGACTCATGGAGTGTTTCTGTTCTGTAAAAAAAGAGACGACTAAATTGGTTATGGTTTCAAATTGGATATTGTGTGTTACAAGGGGATTGCTAATTACAATAAAATCGTGTAGAAGACAATGACAGCGTACAATCCATACTAATATTATAAATACGCAAGTAAATTAATTCCTACTTTTGGGATATTTTCCTTTCCAAGCGAGCTAAGGCGAATAAACAAGTCTTATGGATCAGAAGGGTATTTAATTTTTTTTAAGAAACGACGACAAAGTAACCTCGAACTATTTATTTTTAAATAGCACATCACAAAACCAACACAGTTATGAAAATATTAAGAAACCGTCATAGCTATAACCACAGGTCCCAATAGACGTCTGTTGCAGTCGAGCGCCCGAGCAAAAGTGAGCGCGCTCTGAGCGTGCGCCGGTTGATATGCTCTGTCGCCCGTTCCATTCGCTGCGTCGTCACGAACATGCGATATTTCTACCCTCCGGCTGAGGAAATATCTAACACGGCCGTTCCTGACAGCTGAACGACCTCGTCAGCTTGGCTCACTGGCACCGAATGCTGATCCTCGCTCGCTTCGTCCATCCTGCACAGATACGCTGTTCAGCGTCTGATTATCACTTGTTTGGACCTCATTGGTAGACTTGTCATCTAAAACATAACAAAACCAAAACTTGAATGAGGTATTCTGAAAGTTTAAACTTTTAACTGCCCATTGTAATGAAATTACTAGCAATCGCACCAAAATAGGCAGCAGTTTGTAAATTGTATCACCAATGAAAGAGTTCGCGACCTCAATCATTACCGAAACAACCACAACATCACCTGGTAACCATCTATCGGGTTTCCAGATAGCCAAATATCGATGCCAAAACAAACAAAAGTGCCACAATGTCGGGGCAAACAGATATAGCTGTTGATGAAAAAGCTCTTTTTAACAGCACTCATCTCAACAGCAAATAACTTAAAGCGACTAGCTTCGCTTAGCATAGCGTAGCCTACGCGTAATAGGTGTGAAACATACAAATATCCAAACCAACCACCCGGGGCGGGACTTGTCGGAAGATCGCCACCTCACGACTCGCTAGAGACCTACGTGAGGCATAACTTTGCGTGTGTGAATTGGTCCACATACAAGTACGTTTCAAACCAATCCCATATACATCACCCATTAACATGATACCAGTCACCAGATCTGCGGTTGCAGTCCGCCTTGCCATGTTTAGGGCAACTTGTATCTTCCATGATGCATCGGACCAACATTGGTCACCTCGACACGCAACATATCGAGTACCATCCGGCAGCATCGTTTACATCAGATCCATCCGTCACAACCTGACCATCATCATTTTCTTGTGTCATCACTAGGTTCACCATCATCAGACTGGTCGTAATCATCTGCAAAGTAACAACAACACATACTGTACATTTGTTTTCTTGCGTCACTTAAGTGTCTGAAGCCATAGAATAGTAAGCACTCGAACTGATGTTGTTAAGTACGCGACAGTGAGCGTGCACTCCCACCATCAGGTACCCAACTAACTAACAGGAAGGTTTTTTTTTTGTAGGTAAGTGAAATGTAAATTTAAAAACCTCAGACTAATAAATATTTCAAAATCAGTGATCTAAAGCATTAAAAAGTAAATGGAACTAAATAGCATTCCAAGCAATGGAATTCCGGACTCCCATTGGGTGGAATACTAGCCAAGATAAATAGATAGTAGTGAAGCAGTAATATACTTAACTAGAACAGAAGCCATGAACCGTAGGTCCAGGCCAAACAGAAGTCATAAGCCAGAGGCTCAGACCAAACAGAAGCCATGCACCGGAGGTCCAGGCCAATCAGAAGTCATAAGCCAGAGGCTCAGACCAAACAGAAGCCATGAACCAGAGGTCCAGACCAAACAGAAGTCATAAGCCAGAGGCTCAGACCAAACAGAAGCCATGAACCGGAGGTCCAGGCCTATCAGAAGTCATAAGCCAGAGGCTCAGACCAAACAGAAGCCATGAACCGGAGGTCCAGGCCTATCAGAAGTCATAAGCCAGAGGCTCAGACCAAACAGAAGCCATGAGCCAGAGGTCCAGGCCAATCAGAAGTCATAAGCCAGAGGCTCAGACCAAACAGAAACCATGAACCAGAGGTCCAGGCCAAACAGAAGTCATAAGCCAGAGGCTCAGACCAAACAGAAGCCATGAACCAGAGGTCCAGGCCTAACAGAAGCCATAAGCCAGAGGCTCAGACCAAACAGAAGCCATGAACTAGAGGTCCAGGCCAATCAGAAGTCATAAGCCAGAGGCTCAGACCAAACAGAAGCCATGAACCAGAGGTCCAGGCCAAACAGAAGTCATAAGCCAGAGGCTCAGACCAAACAGAAGCCATGAACCGGAGGTCCAGGCCAAACAGAAGCCATAAGCCAGAGGCTCAGACCAAACAGAAGCCATGAACCAGAGGTCCAGGCCAAACAGAAGTCATAAGCCAGAGGCTCAGACCAAACAGAAGCCATGAACCAGAGGTCCAGGCCAATCAGAAGTCATAAGCCAGAGGCTCAGACCAATCAGAAGCCATAAACCAGAGGTCCAGGCCAATCAGAAGTCATAAGCCAGAGGCTCAGACCAATCAGAAGCCATAAACCAGAGGTCCAGGCCAATCAGAAGTCATAAGCCAGAGGCTCAGACCAATCAGAAGTCATAAGCCAGAGGCTCAGACCAATCAGAAGCCATGAACCGGAGGTCCAGGCCAAACAGAAGCCAGTAGGGCGCGCTGGCACCGTGGAGTGCCACGCGCAACCGCGCCAGTGGGGCGCGCTGGCACCATGGAGTGCCACGCGCAACCGCGCCAGTGGGGGCGCTGGCACCGGGGCGCGCTGACACCGTGGAGTGCCACGCGCAAATGCGCCAGTGGGGCGCGCTGGCACCGTGGGGTGCCATGCGCAAATGCGCCAGTGGGGCGCGCTGGCACCATGGGGTGCCACGCTCAACCGCGCCAGTAGGGCGCGCTGGCACCGTGTAGTGCCACGCGCAACTGCGCCAGGAGGGCGCGTTGGCACCCTGGAGTGCCACGCGCAACCGCGCTGGCAAGGCGTGTTGGCACTGTGGAGTGCCTCACACAACTGCGCCAGCAGGGCGCGCTGGCACCTTGGAGTGCCACGCGCAACCGCGCTAGTAGGGCGCGCTGGCACCTTGGAGTGCCACGCGCCACTGCGCTAGTAGGGCGCGCTGGCACCTTGGAGTGCCACGCACCACTGCGCTAGTAGGGCGCGATGGCACCCTGGAGTGCCACTCACAACCGCGCGGGTAAGGCGCGTTGGTAGTCTGGAGCGACGCGCTCAACAGCGCCAGTGGAGCACCCTGGCAACCTGCGGGCCACGTGCGCGCTCACGGCGTCACTGTAGCGCAGCCCTGGCAACCAATGCTGCGAGCCCAGGCAGCAGCGTTGCGTTGCGTAACACAGACCATACGTCCACGTGTAAGGATTATTCTGCAAACAAACAAATCTACAACAGAATTTTGTTCCACTCGGTCACTCCTGACCAAACTTTAGTTTTGTTGAGTTTGATTAAATCAAACGTGGTTACACTTGGGAAAAACATCAGTGAACTACCCTTGTCGCTCAAATCAACCTTGAAAACTGTATTACGACAAGAACTACCAGGTTTTCAGAAATCATCAAGTAAAACCTTTTAACGCCACTATCACTACGTTGCCCCACACTAGGAATTCCTCCTGTATCATGGGAGTGTACATAAACATTTAAACTCACATACACAAATACCAAGACGCGGAACAATTATCTGTTGGCCATACAAAAATTTGTACCGTGCGGGAATCAAACCCACGACAGTTCCTTGACGATATTCAACCGCAACAAGGACTTTCGGGCATAGCCTGCATACGTGGTAAATTTATTCGAATTCGTACTCATAACGTCATATTGCACAGTGGCCATATCAAGTTAACACGGACACAATGACCAAAATACGGGTTAAAAAATTAGTCCACGTTCTGTTATTGGTCACCCAATCTTTAAGCCACGTCTTAGCACCACCATGAAAACAACCACCAATGCGTCCGAGGCATTGTCGATTGCCCCAGTGACTTCATAAACACACACACACAACATAACATCACGCCTGCAATCCCCGAAGGGTTAGGCAGAGATACTCAGTATACCCACATCTCGCCAGTTATGTTAAGTCCCATGTAATAAGGGCAAGCCTATTGCCACCAACCGGGCACAAATTCAGACAATAAAACTTTGTCCGATCCGAGAATCGAACCCAGAACCTTCATGTTCACGCGGTGTGCACTCGCGATCCGTAAACTGACCACAATATAATTAACACGTGGGTGTTAACCCGAAAACGCATAAGAACACTGTGAAAGAAACACACTAAGACTTGGATAAACACTTTATTAAAATACTTTTATGAACACTTTTACAAACACTTTATATTTGAACTGTACAGCTCGGCGGTTACATCAAGAGTGCCTCTACGCACCGTATTCGATTTACTTGAAAGCTCCGAGTCTACATTACCATAGCGGGGGAAAGCGCGCCATTTTTAGCCAATGGCGGTGGACGAATTTAATTCATTTCCGGAACCATTTGTTAAATATAATTTTAATGGTATTAAATCGAATTTAAGTTAATTTGTACGTATTTTATCATAATATAATAATTAATCAATTTATTTAGAGTTATTGAACTCAAATTGCTTAACGACTAGTCAAATGACGCACTTTTACTATTTTAATTCACATTAAAATTATTATTTATATTGTAATTGCTTACATTCGTCCATCCTGACTAACACGTCGCGCCCTCGCGAAATTAAACAATAAAGAAACTGCTATACTTATAGGAGAAAAATAGAGACAAAATATAAAACGTGGACAAATCAATAGCGTACAATTCTTTTCTTAAGCGAGTAATAAAACACAAAATTGTATACATTTTCCATAGATGTATGGTTTATAAAACTAAACATATCTTATTCAACAATCTGTCAATAACAGTTTACCGAGTACATTAAGAATTTAGGCTAATAAGACTTTTTGACAATAAAAATTCACAATTTACGCTTGTCTGATGATTCCACATGAATCATAAATCTTACCACAATACAAATTCACAATTTAACTACACTTGTCTGATGATTTCACTTGAGTCATAAATTCTTACCACTATACAAATTCCCAATTTACACTTGTCTGATTCCATTTGAATCATAAACCCTTGCTACAATACAAATAATACAAATTCACAATTTACACTTGTCTGATTCCACTTGAATCATACACACTTTCCACAATACAAATTCATGATTAAATTTTTCTGATTCCCCTTGAATCATACAACTATGTAGGTATATCACAATTCAAATTCTCAATTTTCACTTGTTTGATTCCACTTGAATCATACACACTTTCCACAATACAAATTCATGATTTAATTTTTCTGATTCCCCTTGAATCATACAATTATATCACAATTCAAATTCACAATTTTCACTTGTTTGATTCCACTTGAATCATACACACTTTCCACAATACAAATTCATGATTTAATTTTTCTGATTCCCCTTGAATCATACAATTATATCACAATTCAAATTCTCAATTTTCACTTGTTTGATTCCACTTGAATCATCAAATCTCACCAACTAGTGGTGCCTCACCTTACTAACCATACTGACCATACTAACCATACTAACCATACTAACCATACTAACCATACTAACCATACTAACCATACTAACCATACTAACCATACTAACCATACTAACCATACTAACCATACTAACCTTACTAACCTTACTAACCATAGTAACTATACTGTCTATTAACTAAGCTAAGCTAAGCTTTTCAGAGCTACCAACGACAACTAAGAATACTTCTGTGCGAATCTTTAACTAAACCACTTAAAGTCCCAAAGCATACAACATAACTGCGTTGTTACATCAGTTCAATACATTTATAATTTATTGGTCTGCATCCATGTCGGAATCATTATTACCACCATCGTTACTCTCGTCTGACACTGACTGATAAGCAAGCCAGGGGTAAATTTTATCGACCGAAAAGATTCCTACATACTTTTGTTTACCTTTCTTTTTAGTGATAGGCGTGTCCTCTACTTCGTACCTGTCATTCTGTAGGACTTTGGTAACGCGATAAGGACCTAAGCATTTTGGGACTAATTTCTTACTTTTTCCTTTCTGACCTACTTCTCTTTCCACCCTAACTAGCTGTCCAACTTCAAACTCACGGGGGGGAATTCGTGCCTTATCCAATACTGTCTTTTGTTTTTCCTGAGTCCGTACTATTTTCTCTAATGCTTCGTTTCTTATATCTTGGATGTTACTTATATTAGTAGGTATCATCATATTCCTGAACTGGTAAAGCCAGACCACTCTCTGACAACCCAGTTAGTCGCAACCCAAATAATAATTGAGCTGGGGTTTTACCCACCGCTTTATTGACCGTATTATTTAAGCCCCATTGTATTTGTAGTAAGTACTCATCCCATCGTCTCTCATCTTTCCCAAAAGTCATGGCTGTTAATGAATCTAATACGGTCCTATTATAACGCTCCACCTGCCCGTTTACGCGAGGAGTGGCGATGGCGACAGCGTTTAAAATGTGTTTAACACTTTTATCGGACAAAAATTACTTAAATTTTGAGCTAGTACCTCTATCTGTTATTATCCGTGAAGGTACACCGAACAAACTGAAATATTCTTTATTTAAAAACTGATATAGTTGTGTGAGTTTTCGTATTTTTAACAGGTTTTAGAATAATAAATTTCGTGAACGCGTCAATAATAGCGAATATATATTTATTCTTTTACTCTCATTGAAAGGACCGAGATGGTATGCATGTAAGGTATGGAAAGGTTCAGATATCTTTGGAATTGGATGCAAGAACCCGGATCTCTTTCCAGCTGGTATTTTTCCGTGAGCGCATTGAAGACACGCCTGGCAACATTTTTTTGACAGTTTTGTTTAATTTTGGGAACCAATAAGTTATGTCTTTTCTTAAGAAAAATGACCTATTTCATCATGACAAGCGCGTAAAACTTGCCATCTTACACCTTTTGGCGCATACCATCTAAGTTCTTCCTCCGTTATTTTATAAACTACCCCACGTTGTAAAGTAAAATTTTGTTGAATTTAATTAATTGTTTTTGAATCCTTGTCATCTAAAATCCGTTTAATTCTTTGCATCTCATCATCATTAGTTTGAACCGTGGCTAACCAATCAGCAGTGATATGAAAAACTTGGAAGTTAACAGGGTTTATACCACTAGTAGGTTCTCCCAAAGGATTTCTGCTTAGCGTCTACGTACGTCATGGATGTCCCTGGTTTATAAACTATGTTAAAATCAAATTCTTGGATCATACTCCACCAGCGAGCAACACGGGGAATCATATCCCTTTCAGAAAAGGTGGCCCGCAGAGAGTTACAATCAGTGACAATAGTAAACTTTAACCCTATTAAATAACATCGAAATTTAGTCAAGCTATTTACAACCGCTAGAGTTTCTAATTCTTATGATGAAAAGTATTGCTCTTCAGGAGAAGTACGCCTACTAAAGTACGCGACTGGTTTCATAGATTAGTCATCTTGTTTCTGTAAAAGCATACCACCTACACCGTGTTTACTGGCATCCGTATGCAACTCGGTAGTAGATTTAGGATTGAACAATGTTAAAATTGGTCGGGATACTAATTTCTCTTTTAGCTGAGCGAATGCACTCTCTTCATCTTTCCCCCAAGTCCAAATTACATTTTTTTTTTAAGCAATTGTGTCAACGGACGAGCTATTATCGCGAAGTTTTTAATAAAGCGCCTAAAAAACAAGCAAGACCTAAGAACTGTCTAATATTGTGTACGTCTTTAGGTGTAGGAAACTTGTCAACAGAAAGACAGAAAAGAAAGAAAGAAAAATATTTATTAAAAGCGTCTATTTTGCCCTTTCCAGGTTTTATACCATTCCCCGAGACTTCGAAACCAAGAAATTCAATTTTAGAATGAAAGAAATTACATTTCGACAGTTTTAACGTCATTTTTTATTTTTTCGAATACAAGTTCTAATTTTTTTTAGACCGTCATCGAACGAAATCGAGGGCACAAGGACATCATTCATAAACATGACAACCGTATCAAATCCTAAATTATCAAGGACTTTATTGATAGTTCTAAAACAAGCTCGGTAACGATTTATAACTTCCAATAGTTGCATTTTCTGAATGTGGTTTAAGCTATCGTCAAAAGCTAAGTTATTTAAACTAAAAGGTTGTAAAGGGCTGACAACAACAATCTTATTTATAGAGGGACAATTTATAATTTTTATCTGCAAATATTGCCCTCTTGCTATCAGCTGGTCCTTTTTTAAAGTTACTGCGTTTAGCGAAATATTATCGACCAATAATACACCTTTGCCATTTTCGATTGAGTAGACCCCCTCTTCTATATTATGTTCTAAATTAAGTATGGATCTATAACTACCGTATACTAATATGGAACCTGTAACGTTTTGAGCAGAGTAAACTTCGACATAGGACCATCCGGGGAGAATTGAACAAAATTCTTTTAAAAATAATTTAACCACCATAATAGTCTCTGGAAATTCACGCGAGATTATCAATTCATGACTAGTGTTTAAGATTTTTACCCCCAATGCATCGGTAAATGACTGACCAACCAATAATGGGTACTTCAAAAAATTATCAGGTACTACAATGACATCTAGTTGGACAATAACGCCTTGAATTTCCAAAACTACTGAACGTCGACCTATCGCATGGACTACTGCTCCACCAAATCCCGTCATCGCCACTGAATAAGTTGTATCCCATGTTCCGAATACTTCAACATCATCTGTCTTTCTAATGAGCGTATATTCGCTACCTGTATCTAAATAACCAACTTTTTCATAGCCGTTTATCAAAACCGTTTGTACATATTTATCATTAGGTTTAGGCTCGGCAATCGAAATTTCTAAGACAGCTTTTGCGTCTTCCTTCTTTCGATAACATTCATTATATTTGACTGGCCTGTTGGTCTAGTGGTTAGTGACCCTAACTGCTATGCCGGAGGTCGTGGGTTCGATTCCCACCCAGGACAAATGTTTGTGTGATGAGCACGATCATTTGTTCTGTGTCTGGGTGTAATTTATCTATAATATGTATGTATTTAGAAATATATAAGTATGTTTATCAGTTGTCTAGTACCCATAACACAAGCTCTGCTTAGCTTGGGACTAGATGGCGTTGTGTGATAGTTGTGGAATATTATTATTATTATTATTTATTATATTAGAATCGTGACCAACAATTGAACTGATTGTACCTTTTTTTTAAGGGTTTAGTACATTTACTTAAAATATGACCCTCTTCCTTGCAGTGATAACACCTTACTGTTTTATTATTACCAGGTGGTTTATCTTTGGTTGCAAATTTCTTATTTGAAGTTCTTTGGACATTATCATTTCTTTTGTTACGATTTTCGGGGTTATCAAATTGAGCTGCCTCCGATCCTATCCTAATGGCCCTATCGTCTATGCCAAAGATGACGCATTCTACTGCCCTTTTGCCCTAAATTTCGCACCTGTCGAGTAATGCGATTTTATCATAATAGTAATCCTCTAATAGTTCCCCAATTTTAGCTCTTTTTTTCCAACATGTCAGAAAGCGTTTGCCCATAATTTTCATCTGATGGAAATGCCGCTTTAAGTTTTTCTTGCCACTTAGCCCAACTATAATTAACGGTTGCAAGACCCTCGTACCATCGCTTTACATTGCCAGCAAGCTTAGGTATCGCATTATGGATAATTTGTCGGTCTGTCCAATTGTAAATGTTACCTATTTCGTTAACTTTGTGTATCCAATTATTTACGTTTTGATTTTTAGAGGATGGATCGAACTCAGGAACAACATTAAAATGACTAATTCTCTCACTGCCCCTACTTGAAATTTTATCAAGAACATCGGTAAGCTTAGAGAACATTTCAGGAAACGACTCACGTGCACTGGTAACTTTGCTCGGCGAACGGGTGTCTCGGTGAAAACGCGCATCCCCGCTTCGTCGGTAATTTCGGGTCTTACTCCTGCTGCGTCTTGACCCTAATTTGTCATTCGCGCTGAACTGCTCCTCTTCTTGGGCTGCGGCTCCGATGTGTAGCTATCCGTCCAAGCGGCGACGTCTCAAGCCGTTGCATTCGATGACCAGAACTCCGAAGACGACTGCGACTGCGCTCGCAGCTGCGCCGGCTGCTGTGCCGGCAGCTCTGCCAGCGGCTCTGCCCGCGGCTCTGCCGGCGGCTAGGCCCGCGGCTCTGCCTGCGGCTGTGGCTGCTGCTCTGGGTGTGCCTCGGCTTCCGGGTCCGCTTGCGGCTCTGCCTGCCCAACACTGGTGACGGAGATCGCGGCGGTTGGGCCGAACTTCTATCACCATTGTTATCCGTTTGTAGACCTGGACAATAAAAAAATATACGGACACAGCTATTCTTTGATGCGATTAACATATACACATTTTTTTTTTTTTTTTTTTTTACTAATATTACAAACAAAGATAGGCGAAAAACATAACCCTTTCCTTGTAGTCGGGTGAAACGAAAGGTTACATCGACGCATGGATTTCCATTTAACCTACTACTAATCTTGAAAGTAGTATTTTATTCTTCAAAATAAACCAAAAATCCGTTAAATGGCGATACAGTGCAACTGTCTTTCCTTTTTTGTTTTAAATAACAACGACGGTTGACATCGACACTAAAATTGCAATAAACTATACCCTGTTCGAGACGTATGCTCGTAATTATCTTGTATTTTTATAATCCCCAGGTTGGCAAGCAGTTTATATTATGTTAATACAGCTGCCCCAACAAGAATACATCGTGTATTCGTGATAAACATTAATAATAATTAAATCTAACCGTCAATAAGCACAACATAATTATTAAACAGTATCTATTTTTTTTTTTATTCTAGCATGGTCACACTTGTTATTGGCAATTAGCAATAGAATATAAGACAAATAACACTTACGTGAAGTTATCCCACTTCTGAACTGAAAGAAACACACTAAGACTTGGATAAACACTTTATTAAAATACTTTTATGAACACTTTTACAAACACTTTATATTTGAACTGTACAGCTCGGCGGTTACATCAAGAGTGCCTCTACGCACCGTATTCGATTTACTTGAAAGCTCCGAGTCTACATTACCATAGCGGGGGAAAGCGCGCCATTTTTAGCCAATGGCGGTGGACGAATTTAATTCATTTCCGGAACCATTTGTTAAATATAATTTTAATGGTATTAAATCGAATTTAAGTTAATTTGTACGTATTTTATCATAATATAATAATTAATCAATTTATTTAGAGTTATTGAACTCAAATTGCTTAACGACTAGTCAAATGACGCACTTTTACTATTTTAATTCACATTAAAATTATTATTTATATTGTAATTGCTTACAACTGACACTTCGATTAATACGTGGTTAGAGGTTACTTTGAAACGAAACGCTTTAATGCAAAATAGATGGCAAACGGTCAAAGACGCGTGTAAGCGAATCCCACTTCTGATCTTATGGATCAGAAGGGTATTTAATTTTTTTTAAGAAACGACGACAAAGTAACCTCGAACTATTTATTTTTAAATAGCACATCACAAAACCAACACAGTTATGAAAATATTAAGAAACCGTCATAGCTATAACCACAGGTCCCAATAGACGTCTGTTGCAGTCGAGCGCCCGAGCAAAAGTGAGCGCGCTCTGAGCCTGCGCCGGTTGATATGCTCTGTCGCCCGTTCCATTCGCTGCGTCGTCACGAACATGCGATATTTCTACCCTCCGGCTGAGGAAATATCTAACACAAGTGTTTCTATTCGCCTCAGACTATCTGTTTATCTCTATTTGGCCCCATAATGTCTAATCCATTACTACCCTTTGATACAATACGCAATAACAACCCCACAACTTAATTTAGAATACTCAAAAACAAGTCAACATCAACAGAGACCATCAAAACAGATATTATGACAATAATAAAATATTATTTTCATGGAAGGATCACGGGAGAGTCGAGTGGCTTGACTGCCACTAGTCTAGGAGCACAACGGAATTCAAGCTACATACTTACAAACTTATTATTGCAGATAAAACAAGAGATTGTGCACTCTATGGTGTATCAGATAAAGGAGGTCTTGATGGTGAAGATATCCTTGTGTAAATTGCACATTTGGCTAGGGCCCAGCAGAGATTCGGTACGTTTTGGAGACAAATCATTGAGAGAAAACAGATTCGCGCCACCATTGCACGCGACTACAGAGGAAATATCGTTTGTTATTGTTGTTTGCTTTCTTCCATTTGTAGGGGGATTCATGAATTCGCGCAAATCTACTTTGGAGTGCAGACATAATAATTCCTGAGAATATACGGTATACTGTTTGTAATTGTTTTGGTCGGAATTTCTAACTGGAAATATATTTTGAAGACAGTTTTCTTAGTTAATTGACTCTAAGTGGTAGGTGAGCTACACTCATTAAATGGTAAAAATAACCTAGGTCTATGTATAATCGAAAGGTAAAGGTGACTCCTTGAAAGTGTTGATTTATTGTTTCTGGACCAACTATGAAACATTTTACACGTTATGAAAAAAAAGCTCATTCAAAATCAATTTGCGTTTTTGGGGGACTGTCTTATAAAAATTTAAACACAGTGAAACCTGGTTAAATGTGTCTCAGATATCCAAATCTGTCTCATGTCTCAGTATGAGTTCCAGTAAAGTTATAGAAGTTTCTCACTTATAGTCCCAGTTAGCCAAATTTCACTGTAGTAAAGTAAAGTAAAGTAAATTTTGACCTTCGAAAAGTGCTGATTATCAGCCTAGTTTGAATAAATGAATTTAGACTTTTGATTTTTGAATTTTTGTTCGTCTCAATATTTTCCAACCAAAGTCCCAAAGCCCGTCCCGAGCTAAACTCGACACTCAGTCTTGATTACATCAAAATACAATATAAACAATATATCGTCCCCAAACTAATAATAGAGGTCGATGACGACACTTCAACTTATTGAACATCAAAACTAAATAAAGCTCTGGTCAAACTGAGGCCAAACCCGCGCGGGACGCCGGACGATACTCGGTCGACTATGTCAACTAACTTGTATGATGTTCAAACTATCACCAACAATTGTCTGACTTCGATCGAATTGACGCTCACAGTAGCGTTTAGCATCATTCATGCGGTCACCTTGTCCGTAGACTACGAGTGACACATAAGGCCTAGACTCCACCGACAACACGGCCTTTGTCTCCACTTAACATGAGCTAAAAGAGAAGAGAAGATGTCATAAATCATTTGGCAGAAGCATACAGTCGAGACGATTGTCAAGCGGTGTTCGCTGTGTGGTGTGCGGCGTACACTAAACTAGGTGTGAGTAGCCTGCACACATCTCAGCTCTGTTCTAGGCAGTACGCATCTCCGCACAGCTTCGTATCTGTTCTGCCGCTGCCTTAACTCACATTGCCTGAGGTCGTGAACGGGACATGAAACAATTGACGCACATAGTCGCGTCCCAAATACCGCACGGGATTCGCCTCAGTTTGATCAGTTCTTTACATCGCAGCGATGACAACAGATAGTAAGTCATCAATCATAGGGGCACGCGACTATCATTCCGCGATAATTACTTTCGTTTAATTATTAAAATGTCAATCATTGCTGATTCAGTTCCCGATGATTAACGTAATATTTTGATTAAAATAGGGAATATTGTAGACCAACAGTAATCAATTTCAACGCAGTCATTATTACAAAATAAATGTAACCAACCTAGTGTAGCTCCCAATTCGTTTAGAGGTATAGTTAGACCACTTGTACATAATCACTTTCAAAGATTTTCGTATGTTTAAAACTAGGTACTTACAACAAGAATAACATTATTTAAGCTGTCCCGTAGCTCATTATTATGCACATCCATATTTGAGTTTTTCATCATAGAACAGTTATCTCCGATAGAATAATATTGCAAGTCCCATGATCTAATTTCTTCGTTCTATTAATGGCTGTTCGTCATCTATGTATAAGCAATTCAGCAACAGAGCGTGCTACCGAACGCATTTTCAATATTACCGCTTGTTATAGCATTCCCGCTCTGTTCACACTCTAGCAAATAGTTCAACAGTTCTGAGGGATAGAAAAGGATAGAAACACGGAAAAGTGTTAATAGATAAGGTTCAACCCTAAATAAAACACTTACAAAGCAGGAGTGAATTTCCCTGTGAAAAATCTTGATGGTTTTAAACGGTATAGTTAAATGCCCTAAGCAATCCATTTCATAGTAAATTATTATGTGTTTAATTGTTTCGTAGACGGGCAAAGCCTAATATTGTATTTCTAGTAGGTACTGTAACTACTTACATTGTTTGAACACGCTAGTAGCGTATGTAAATTGGGTTATTAAGCTGGCAGTACGTAAACAGCGACTCATTTTCAATTTATTAATTTAATTATGTAACGTTATCAGCTTTAGTGGAAATCTCTAAATAGACTCCGAACCCAGGTCGGCCGTAGCAAAGACAATGTCTTCAGATGGGGGTTCACGGACGGTTCAGATCTCAAGTGCGTATGCGGCGTATCTCCACAGACAATGGCCCACCTTACATCTTGCGCTGCATGCCCTGACACCTGCACACTTGACGATCTAATGACTGCATCAGCGAGTGGAGTTCGCGTAGCTGAATATTGGGCCAAATTTATTTAATGTAGGTATTTGTGAAGATTTGCCATCGACACGCTAAGAAGAATTATAAGAAATTATTATTAACTCATTTATAATTTAAAGTAGGGTTTCACTTTTTACTAAATTAAACTATATCTAGGACGTCTAATAATGATAACGCAGACATAACAATCTAAGTAATCGCATAAATTCACGCGTCTTTCCCATGAATTTCCGATTACCCAATATCAAACTCCCCTACAACCTGCAACTACCCTATTTAAATCAAACTTCTTCTAGTACCAATTTCACTTCCACACATTCAGGTCATTCATGTACACATACCGCACGATAGGACCGCACGAACACACCTGGCCTTGCAGGAAAAAATCACCAAAAAGGTCAATGTCTAAAACGACGAGAGGGAACGCTCCAGAGAGCGTCCCCACTCGGCTTTTCCACTCACATCTGCCTTTTTCAAGGCTCAACTTTGCCCTTGACCAAACGACCCTCGAAACCATTTCCTTAACAAATAAGACATTATCATAAACCGACCCAGCACCTTATCCAAACTCATTTCCAGACGACTCAAAATACAACCTAATAAAACTAATTTAACAGTCGAACCGTTGTTCTTTCCAAAATTACGGTTATTACTGCGACCGAAATTGGTGTAAACTTGTCGAAAAACCGTACCTAAATACAATCACGCGAAAATAAAATAAAAAAACCGGACTCGTTAAGTCTTGTTAAATATATGGGCGTATGCACCAAGTTTCTTTGGAACACTCAAAGTTTACTATAATGGGGTCTTATCGAGGGGGTCGATCAGTTCTTTCCATCGAAATTTTCTTTTGGTTGGCACACAATTAGCTCTGATAGCTTTTTGTACCGCGTCATGCTTGCGTGGCGGTTCGGGTGGTCCAGTTGTGATTAGTGCTTTCGATACTAAGTTGAAGAAAATACAAAATTAATAAATGTATTGCGAATTTTCCTACGGAACATGGAGGTGAAACTTTGTAAAACCATTACTTTCGAAGACTAAATATTTTATTTAACCTATTTTTTTTTTTTTTTTTAATTTTTTTTTTTTTTTTTTTAAAACGTTGCCCCACATTAGGAATTTCTCCTGTATCGTGGTGCGTTCACAAACATTAAACTCACATGCACAAATACACCCAGACCCGAAACAACTATTTGTAGGCCATACAAATATTTGTTCCGTGCGGGGATCGAACCCGCGACACGCAGCGCAGCAGTCCAATCGCTCAGCCACTGCGCCAACCGTGCCGTCGTTATTAGAATGTTTTCGCTTTGAGAGTTATTTTATGTCTAACGTGCATCCGTTAGTAATAAATAACATCATACCTGTAATCCCTGGTTTAGGGATAGGGGGGCCTATCCCTAAACCAGGGATTACAGGTATTTAGATAATAATAATTATCAACAACCACTTTGGACCATTTGCCAGTTATGTTTAAGTCCCATTTAATATGGGGCGAGCTGTTGCCATCAACTGGGTTCAAACTCAAACTCAATAATATTTAAACAGACCTGGGAAACGAATCCAGACCCTCATTAATTTAAACATCAGCTGGCGAACACTAGACTAGAGAGGCTGTCAGAAAAAACGTAAACGTAAAGAATAAATTATCGATTTGTAAAATTAAATACCTGTTCCATAATAATCTTGATACTACCAATTCATTCATTTAAAAACTTTATTCGTCACTATAAATCGTAATTAAAATAACTTCCAATAAAACAAACTTAGGTTATTACAGGTATTGAAATCTTTGATTAAACTTTTGGAGCATAAACGCTGTCAATAACAGGAAAACAACTTCATAGCGGGCTTTTCTAATTGGTTCAAGGGCTCTCACTGTGGGTTTAGTTTGTTGAAACCAATGTGAAAAGTAAATCAATCATGGTACGCAGTTACACATTAAGGAATTTCAACTTATTAACGGCTTTGGTTTGGAAATGTTTTAATATAGAAATGAAAGTATTTTGGACATTTTATAGAGGGGAATATTGAAGTTAAAGCTATAAAAAGAAATTCTCGCGTTTATGGGCTTGAATATTATTTACTGTGTTAAGTTTGGGGTTATGTGAAGAATATATCCAAATCTAGGATGACTAACATAATATATCATAACATCACACATCCCTCAAAGATTAGGCAGAGCTATACTTAATAGTAGGTACACTCACTAAACATAAAATGAGATTTTATTTAAATGTAAGATTTGGCATAGTTGGATTATGAATTGTCTACAAAGAAATGTCTCTGTTGAGAAAATATCAGAGAAATCTAAAGGTCGCTCCTTTAAGGTTGATTTTCGTATGTTATTTATCTATCCACATTGTTTACGAAGAGAAATTTCCGTAGAAGTTTTCTGGGAACAATAAAATAAGGAACGTGACGGCGGCGCGGGAGACGAATGGTGGAAGCAAAGGCGTTATTTCGGAAAACTTTCCAGCGTTTTCCCTTCAAATTGCACTTGGCGAACGAATTAAACAAAATTTGTTTTTCAGCCTTATTGCTTTTTGGCGGATGCTTGTTATAATACGTACTTATTGTTTATGTAAGGGTATTTATCATTGGCTTGAGTTTTTCTTTGTGAAGGGCTGTTGGTGAAAATGTGGCTCGAATTTCAAGCACCATTTAAACGTCTTGAACATTGCCTATATTCGCATATTTCTCCATAATTTAAACTTTTTCATTACTTTCTTATATAATAATATGTACTTGTTTTGTAGAACTATAACAAAATCGACATAAGCCGTTCAAAAACAGCTATCCATATGTGTTTTTATTAGAAGGATGCCACTCGACGCCGCGTCAAACTATCAACTTCATTGAATGGAAATAAAGCCTTTTCAAGCAGGTGATGACAAAATGCACATAATATTCTCTGCTCATTCCTTAACGTAATAAATGTTGAAGGTATTGTTAGCTCATAAGCCGGCGCCATCGAGGCTTTGTGATACTAATATCATTCAGGCAAAATATTGTCTAATGATCAAAGGATTATCATAATGAGTAGAGCCGGCAGCTATCTTTTACATTATTTTATCTCTCATACCTAAACGAAGCTAACATTGTAGTCGTGCTTGCATATTTAATGAAAACCTCTAGATCCAGTGCAAAAATTCGGTCCATTTTTCTGTGTTATTTTTTCTGCATTTCACTATTCAGTTTTTCATTTTTTTTGTGCCTAGTTCGTAATAGGGATAATTATAAAATGCAATTCTCAAAACAAAGTTTTATTGGTATCAAGAATTTCTTACGTTGTATGTGAGAAATGTGCTCGGTTGAAGGCTAAACTATTAGGTACTTACCTAACTCTTCAGGGAAAGAAAGAAAGAAAGAAAGAAAATTGTGTTTATTTGGCAAAAATACCTTAAAAGTTAACAAAAATAAATTTAAAATTATTAAAACTAATAATGCCAAAAGGGCCTCAGCTCAGCATAATGCCAGATGGCAACACAAAGTACACCACCTGACGCTGATTTTCAGCTGCTGCCCACGAGTGCCATACGCAGTGCAGTGCAGGGATTACAGGCGTGATGTTATGATGGTGTACCCCTAAAAGTATGACAATATCAAATTGCAAATCAATAACCATGCTACTAAAGTTGAAGATTTTTAAAATCAAAATACGCGCATGGACGTGGAGTTGCAGACACCAGCCTTTTAGACAATACCATTATTTTACACTGCACTGAAACAAACCTTTTTTTTAGGGTTGGCAAATCATCAAACAACCCCTCCCGCTCTTGGGCAGAGCGAAAGGGAGTGTCAGACTTCTACTGACTAAAACCAACCATGATCCTTCTTAGCCCTTTGTGTCAAGGCCGCGGTATCTCTTTCGAACAACCCGCAGCATTAGCATTACACTAAAGTTTCATTTACAGTGCACTAAACAAACCTTCACCTACTTCTACTAACTTAAACCATATTATTTTTAACGCGCTTATAAGCCACGTTACTGTGCAAAAGTAGGCAGTATTAATCAATCCTCTGGCTGGTGGCGAATGTCTGGCACTCCATGTTTTCACGTCGCCTGTTATTTATGTTCCTCTGATAGTGTTGCGAGGTTTTATGCTTGTTTTCATAATATTTTCTTTTTATATTTTTATTTTATTAACTAACTAACACATTACGGGTAATGAAAATAAGCTGTTTAAGTGTAATTAAACATGGCTGTTGTTGTTATAAATTTTATGGTGTTGGCAATGCTATTGCATTGGAAAGGGTTTACCTTGTGGGAACAAATAGTACCTATTTACTTTTCAGGCTTTTACAGTTAGTAAGTAGTGTGTTTTATCCCAATAAAAGCTTGTTCTTCTTACTATACGAGCCTTATTAAATACTGACACTTCGCCCACGACTTTGTCCGCAAAATTGTGATAGCGTGCCTTATATACATGATATAAATATATATCGTCCTATTCATAGCAATCATGAACAGTGCAGTTTTCTCCCAGTGAAAGAATTATCGACATTGGTTCATTAGTTTCGGAGAATACCCCCTACACACAAACAAATTTTACATGTTTATAATATTATTAGGATACACTATCTTTTGCCCACAATGACTGAATTTGTCTGCAAGCAATGCTCTTGACTTTACATTGCACCTGTTTAATAATTAAAAGCACTTCTGATTTAATTATCTTTAAATCAGTAACTTTGATCCCTAGAAACGCCTAATTTTGGGATAAATCTTACGTTTGAGTTCACATAATATAATTTCCATAAAAATATTCATTTACTCAGTACGTCTAGACTCATTTCCTATAACTCCCCTCAAATTGATAACGCCAAATCAAGCAAGGGGAGCGATATGACTCCCAAATTCGTTCTTACTTGAATCAAATTGATAAAATAGCCATATTTATCGGTTTACATATAATATGTATCGATGTCGCTTCACCTTGCATCGATATAGCTTGGGGGATAAATAAAATTCAATAGGAAAGTCACAAGTCGCAACATATGGCCCGAAGCGGGATGTCGGACGGTGAAATTCAATCGCTTGAAAGCTTCTTCTGGATGTAAGTAACGATAGTGTGAAATTTAAAGCAATGGATGCTTGAACGAATGGACTTTTTAAGGCGTGCTCGTAATTTTGCTTCGTTTTGTAAAGAACACCTTATGCCAGGGGTGTATTAATTCTTAAAGGGTTAGGTAGAATTGCACTGATGGTAAGTAAATCGACATTTTATAGTAATGGGAAGCCTATTGCCATCAACCGGATGCCAACCCAAAGTCCGAACTACTTAAAAAAATCAGTTGGAATTTTTTTTTTACTCCACCTGGTAATTTAATTAAAATAAAAAAAATCTTTTTATTTCAGACATATTTGGTCCATAAATTTGTTAGTAGCGACTTAAAACTATGTTACATGGAGTTATGTTAATTGATCCCCAGATCAATCCAGATCAAGAATCAAGAGTCATTTATTCATACTAGGCTGATAATCAGCACTTTTCGAACGTCAAAATTTATTTACAAAAGACAGTCAATCAATCAATACATCCTAGTGTTTTAGATGGCACGAAGAAGTGGCGGAACGAACTCCCCAGCAACATAATAATTATTATTATCTGTCTGTTAGGTTAGAAGAACCAGACTCAATACAATAGTGAGGTGTAAGTTAATATTATATTACGAATTACTATAGACACAAATCAAATCTTGCTCTAGGTCTCTACTAACTATGCTATCATAAACAATATCAGTATCGAAACTACACTTCAAGTAGCTTATAACACAATAGAAAATACTACCAATAATGATAAAGTTAGCCAACATCAATAAGCCAAACAATTCCATATGAACTCATATCAATTCATAAAAATAACGAACTGCCTTCCAACTTGCTAACTTGTTCTCAACATAATTTGGTCACAAAACTGTTAGGGAGAGACTACACCATCTACCGCGTGGTGGATTACGGCCCACTTCATACGTCTTCTTCGTTATTACCACTGCTGGGACACATGCCTCGTCCTTGTGAGTGAGTAATAAGAGGAGGCCAGCAAATGAAACCTTAGAAATTGATAATGCACATCTTTTAATGGGGGTTGAGCCAATCATGTATCACTTTCGACTCTACTACTAAATAATTTGATTTGTGTAAAAACATGGTACGTTAAGGTCACTCTTCACAGAATTCTGAACTTACCTACATATTTCATCATAGAATTTGATGGCGAAAGATGTCTGACATCATGGCTGGTCTTATACATTAAGCACTTCCTGATCAACGCTATAAGATACGACGTAACATCGAAGAGTGTAAGCACTCCCTTATCGTCAAACTTATGTGGATGGAACGTCAAATTCGTCCACTCAATCCTTCAACCAGAAACAAACAGATTGCAAGTTTTGCAAGTTCCGAACTCACGAGACTTCGGCAAGGTGTTAGGACTTACGAAGGATTTCGGGTAACTTCGTTGACTAACTAGGTTCTAATTGGAGATGTAGGGCGGTTTGCGAGGATCTTGATTGAATCTTAGCCTGTCGAGGTAAATTCTTGTGGCTTTGTGGTGTTGATCAGGAATGCTGAAGTCAGAACAAAGTGGTTGATTGCTGTTGGTGGGCTTTTGTGGAGATGTAGTTTAGCTTAGTTTTTTCTTCTTCGTATGTTATTCTCCATTTTTTTCTACTCCGCTCTTTTCTTCTCCGTCTTTCCTAGAGTTTCTAAGCGAAACTTTTTTACATATGCTCAGAACACTGCTAGCATGTAAAAAGTCTTGCCCTATATTCACCATGGGTAATGCAAAAGGCTATATTCCAAACGATTTGTCTTCTCTTAAAAGGACGAACTTATGAGGGCTTCATAAAGAAATGAAAGGGCGACACCTTCCAGCGGAACAACAAGCAAGTTTTTTTTAAAATTTTAAATGTGTTTGCCCACTCTTGACCTCAATCTTGTCCTCAAGACAGACATGAGGTCGACAATGGAATGAGCTAACCCAAATTAAACCTCTTGCGACTGAAATAGATTAGCTAGCTCAGCAGTTCATCGTCTTTTACCCGACCAGGTGCCCTACTATGACGTCTTAAAACAGTCCTAACTTAATATTATTCCAGTGTGGAAACGTGACAGAACTATACAGGGTGTCTAGCGCCATCTCTTTTCCACACTGTATTAAGAATAAGTTAGGACTGTTTTAAGATGTCATAGTAGAGCCCCTGGCTATCGAGCTCACTCGACCAACGAGGCAGTTTATTGAAAGTCATCATCATTCTTCATCATGATTCTCTAGCCCTTATCCTAATTCAATTGGGGTCGGCGCAGCATATTGTCTACTTCATTCCTACTTCTCTGTTTCTCATCATCTCATGAGTAGGTATTGAAAGTATCAGGTAATAAGTATGTACAGTCAGCATCAGAAGTATATTAACATTACTCAAAGTTTCGAAGCTTTTTTTTTAATAAAAACTTGTTAGAAATTACTCGTTACTAAATGTTATTGGAGTATAAGGACTATTTTAACGAATAATCTTCTGAAACATTCAAAATAATAACTAGAGTCCTGTACATAAAAGAATTAAAATTCCGAATTGTTCATCTACTTCTGATGCTGACTGTACTTGTCAATCGGATAAAATGTGATCATTATAGAATAAAAGCACTTAACTGGTTAATCTATTTATTACCAAACCATAACCATTTTTTATGAAACTATTCAGGTTATGAATGCCTTTGCCAAGCTATGGAGTGCCAGTTCCATGCTGATTTTTTTTAAAAGGTTTTTTCTTTCATTTCGAGTAATCCAATCTGTAAAGCGTTACTCGATTCCGCTCTTAGTTCCGTACAGTATAAAATACACATCTCGTTAACATTGATTGAAGCTTGGTTTTTTCTCTCAATGTAAAAGCTTTGACGTACATCCCTACGTAGGCTACGTTGATATACTGAGCTTTGCACGTATTATTTAGACGTATTGTGAGGATATGCGATAGAGATTTTTATTAACCAAAGGGGCTTTTTAATCATGTATGCAGCTCGTAACTAAAAAATAACAGCCTCTCAGGTTAAGCCGCGCTTACTTAGGTTTGTCAGTGGATGGGTGAACACCTTATTATACCGAGTTTCCTCCGTGCCTCGGAAAGCACGTTAAGTCCCGGCTGACATTTGTAGATCTCTGACAATCGTTATAGTTACTCAGTGGCCCAAAAAACTGCCATTCATTCTTATCAAAGGGTATCGTTTTACCCAGTTACTGGGTTATGGAGGTCGGAGGCCTATGTCCAGCAGTGGACGTCTTTTGGCTGAAATGATGAAAATGACCGGCATGTCTTAGAACCAAAAAATTCGAAGACATGTGACATTTACCAATCCGCACTGGGCCCGCGTGGTAGATTATAGCCCATCCCTCTCCTAGAGAGGAGTCCTGAGTTCCTGCAGTGGAAACATAGGCTGGTGATGATGATGAAAATGATGATGATAAAGGTCAGATAGGCAGTCGCTTCATAAAAAGTTCTGGTACTCAGCTGCATCCGGTTACACTGGAAGTCGACCCCAAAATAGTTTATGAAATACCTAATCTAAGCAGATTAACATTTCAGTTGATAAACATTTCTCATGACGTTTACCTTCATCGATTAAGCTAATACCGTCAAAAATGATTGAATACTATAAAGCCACCATAACTGCAAAGCGATTTTACTTAGTTCCTTCCAGTATATGTATTCTACTTAATTTAAAATTCCCGAGTTCGCGTGCGCTATATGCGCAATGGGTAATCAACATGCAAGACGTCATAGGGCCGAACAACGAACCTACCTACCCTCTATACTAACAAGTACTATAACTATTAATTAAATAACCAAAATTTTATAGCCCTCCCAAAGATCTTAATCAGCGTAATTTACAACTTTTACAAGTTAACGACACCGTAAATCCTAACTATATATAATATTATAAATGCGAAAGTAACTCTGTCTGTCTGTCTTTCTGTCTGTCTGTCTGTCTTTGCTTCACGCCTAAACTACTGAACCGATTTGTGTGAAATTTGGTACAGACATAGTTTGGAACTTGAGAAAGGACATAGGATAGTTTTTTTTTTTTTTCGCGAGATAGGGAACTATGTGGGTAAAACCAAAAATCTGCCGGAAGTCACTATTCCACGCGAACGAAGTCGCGGGCAAAAGCTAGTAATAAAATAAATATTTAGTCGGTAAGGGGTAACTAAACATGTGGGCATTTGTTACTTTTATTGGGATTTTATGATAATCTATTGTGCGAAAGTATCTGGAGTTCGTGGCTACATTATAACAGGTAGGGGTTGGTCTGCAGGTTAAGCTGCAGTTGCCTATATACCGAGTTATATTTTCATTAGTTAAGAGGTAGGCATAGATGCACTGTGTATCTATGATATGTCAATAACGTATAAGCCTCATATCATTACAAACTCTGAAATCTCATATGCGACTAAGATATTTCTGACGTTGGGTTTCTAAACACAAAAAACCAGAATCCATTGGATTTGAAAAAGTGAAATTATTGAATCTCAGAGGCCATTCCGAGATCGATTTGTTAAAAGACTTCAAAGGATTAACTTAAACCTTAATCTGAGATTAGTAGGTACTAAGCTACCCAGTAAGTTGGAGATAGCTAAAATAAACAAAATAAACAACCAATTTTTTTTTTAAATATTTTCTACTTCGTGTATACTTTTATGGTTTCATTAAAATACTGCTATTTTAGAAGTACAAACTGGCTCTTCAATTTTATTTCCAAGTAAAGATTACACGTAAAACAAGATGAAAATCTTCCACAAACGGCATCTAAAACTGACCTGTCACTTATCCCGTTTTCCCTTTACACATTCGTGGGGTCCACTCGACCCCGATACTGGTGGCGTGTGAAACAAGCGTTAGCCTCACCCCACGTTTTTAATTTTCACATATCGCACATATGCTGCCTCGCTGCTTGTACCGTTCACACGAGTATTCGCTTTATGGGAATGTTCATTTTGTAGTTTTAAGATTTTTTTTTTGATAATTTTAATAGTTTGACGTGTTTATTGAACAGGTTAATTGATATGTAAAAAAAAGTAGTATAGACCAAAGTATAAAGTTCCTTTTCCCGACTATTTTATTGAACGCCCTCCGGATTATGGTTTTTATAAATGTAAATAAAGAATATTTTAATATTTTAGTTTAAATCGTTATAGGCTTCCCACTAGATTAACCGATTACCTGATGGAGGTTGCAGGAATCTGCTGAATGCGAAACACTTGTGACACTTGGAGAGACCTATGTTCAGCCGCGGACGTCTTTCGGCTGAAATGATGATAATAATGATTCTAGTAACACAAATCCAAATATGGGGAATGTTTGGATTTGTGTTTGTGTCTAAATTCATTAAAAAATATTTAGTTCATCTGTAAAAGATTTGTTAACACGGCACGAATTTTGCTAAGGGATAATTTTAGTTCAGTCAAAATTTAAAACTATACCTGAGCAGAATTATCAAGCAAACCCAACAGTTTGACTTCAAGATAATAACTTCCCATTAAACTTCCGCTCGTTATAATCATGTTCTTCTTAGAAAACTAGCATCCGTCTAGACTGTTCTAAAATCCTATTTACTTCTACTTTGGATAAGAAACTCCAGCTTTCTACAAATGTCTCTAAACTCTAACTAAGCACTATGCATCTTGCACTAAACTACTAACAAGAAGGATTGAATTAAAATTAATTTAAGCTTACGTTGTCCAAGTTCAGACAACTTCCAGAACAATCCTCTACCTAAATGTAGATTGTAACTAGACGATTTACCTTCTAATTATTTCAGATTAGAACGAATCCCTTGTTTAATGTACATCGCTTTGTTAACTAAGAGATGGGAGTGCGATTAAGAATTTAAACAGCAATGGATGTGCACGGACGGGGAGATCGTATCAAGTCGTGTTTCTTGGTGAGCGTGAGGAAGATACTACAAAATAATTTAAGAGTCTCGCGTTCTACTTAATATCATCATAAGGCTTAATTGCTGTACTGAGCGTGTGTGTTTTATTAAACTATTCTGTCTTTGCTTGCGACGGAAGATGTCTGCAGATTTTATATCAACGCACACTTAAAGGCACCGCACGGGATCAACATAGCTTCGACTCTTCAGACCCAGATGGCTACCCAACGTAATCAAGTAGCCGGATCAGATCAGTATCGTCGGAGCGACACTGGATTCAGACAACACTTGTGGTTAGGCGTGGTCCCGCTTACGGCCAGCCTACCGACCTGAACTTAATGCTGTTTGAAGGTGACAACACCCTACCTAAGCAATGCAATAGATCGCTTTCTTCTTTCTTCTTAATGGTGTGACCGTCGGACTGTAAGTTCTCGAATCGAAGGCACAAACCACAAATATTAAAGAGAGACTGACTGATGAGTGCTGTGTAAAATATCATAGAAATAATTTCGACGATATACGTGTGCGTTTGCCTTAAATTTCAAGCCTTTTGTTTTGCAGCAATTTGCTATTGTTTCTATTGAGACGATTCATCTCTCACAGCAGTGAAATAACAAAGGTTTATAAACTGGTAATACAATACAGTCCCTGGATCTAATTAGTTTGGCGCAGCACTCTGCCCTGCGGCATTGGGTGCCATTTTTGAATTATAAATCTTATGACAGGTAGCTTTACTGTTCAGGAGATAATAGACGTACCTACCTAGTAACCTAAGGAAACTTTTGGTTCATAAGAAGACTACCATGAGTTGAATGGCAGAGGAGCTTTCAGAGTTTCTAAACTGCCGCAAGGGCCTCTGACATGGTTTGACGACCGCCATTTGGCGGCCGGGACCACCGGCTTGTACGTGCCTTCCGAAGCACGGAACCATCTTTTTATCAGACAATCAGGTGATTCAAGCCTGCAATGTCCTAACCAAACTTGAAACAACTTCACGAAGTATGCTTCGACCACCCGGTTACAAGTTAAAAAACATACAGTCTTAATATATTTCTAGAATCTGTTTTAGACCATTTTCAAGATCTTCTTTCATTTTCTTGTAGGTAGTCCTTAATCTGGTGACAGATTTTTTATGCTGTCCATGGTTCTCTGACTTGGCTTCTTATACCGTCGAGAAATCTCAGGCATGTTGGTTTCTGCACGATGTTTTTCTACACAAAAATATAGAGATAAAACAATGAATTTGTAAATAAAAATACCAAAGCATATTATCATTGAACATTTCTTTTTCTTCGAGGAATTTTGCCTATGAAGAATATAAAATAATAAAGACTATAGTCACTGCTCTCCTTTGATAGTTAATCACGTTGAGATGCCTACCATATATTTACTTTACTAGCAAAAGAATATCTTAGTATATTATACAGATTTCCCTTTCTTGTGGCTTGGCTTTTTACTACGTGTGTATTATTTGCAAGCACATAATATCTTGGAGCTGAGGATAGAGTCTCACACCGAATGGAATAATACAATTTATTTTATAAAAGTTGTTTTTGACGGCGGGCAAAATGTACTGCTTGTTTGTTGCTTTGTGTTTTCTCTTACTTAGTTGTGGGCTAGGAGATAGGCGGGTTGGTTTTCTTGGTGGTTCGACCGCCAAAGATAACTGAGAAAAAGAAGGTGGTAATGTCTGTTATGCTTACTCTCATGTCTCTTGTTTAACCCGGCTACATTAATCTCTGTAATCTATCCAACATAAGAAAAAATATTCTACCTTAACATTATATTAGTCACAATGTTCTTTATAGTAGAGTTTTTTAGATTAATGCATACTGGTCAATTATTTCAAACTTCCTATATATCCCCGAGAGATCGCATAAAATCACCCACGTCTAGGAAAATTTCAAAAAGCGTAGTAACACAAAAAGGTTCATTGAATTAAAATTCTTTTCGCAGATCTGGATCAAATGGAAAAAAAAATGAGTTTGAAAAACCTTTGATTTTAATTAATGATTTTAATGTATCTAGATTCGCTTTATTGATTCCCAAGACAACCCAACTCCCGCCACTCTCGCGGCCCACTGCTAAGGATATAATGTACTGTGCGACGACTCCACATTATATGAGTCCTTGCTTTTGTTTATTTTTATATTATTCATTTTTATTTCGTTCACAGTGATGTACAAACAACAATACTCTCTAGATATTAGGGAACGTGGTCTATATTTGGTTTTCTTACATTATTTATTATTTCATAAGAGCTTCCGTTGTGTGATTTTTGTTGGATAAGTAAATAATGTTGGAATTGGTTACATGTTTGTGTGGGCGAGTATGTCAATTTTTCTTGTTGTATGGAATGTTTTATTTATTTTTGCGGGATGTGTCAACAATACTCTATATGAAAATATTCAGATTTGGTATAGAAAAGCAATAACACAAGACCGAAAGGCATTATGAAGATTATCATTATCATCAGCCTACACACTACGTCCACTAAGTGGCTACAAGTCTGGCCAATCGCTCCATTTATCTTGATTCTCGAGAGTCCACATTCCGTTGTAAACACTGTCACCACTTCGCCAATCACCGCCAAAGGTGTCTCATCTAATGGTACCTACTCCACGTCTCGTTGTAAACACAATCACCAGTTGTCATCGCCAAGGGCCATAGATAGGAATCTATATTTTGCTGACACGCGATCTTCTCTCAAGAGCACGTCATCCACCGCATGGTTTATGGTTCCCCACCATCCTACATCGTGTCATTACCACGTTTGGTTCTCCACCATAATCGTTTCATTATGGGTTCCTCATTGAAACTTCTTACATAGCCAAAGCTAGCGAGAAACTCTGAATTTTGAAAGTAGTTGTACCAGGAATCGTCGAATTAATCAATTCAAAGTGAATATACAAGTACTGCACTTCCTTGCAAGTAAGTGCGTTTATAATCTACCTTCAGATTTTTGATTTTCTCCGCCTCGGTGCGACAGAGGCGAAGGGGCGGAGGTAGAGGTCGAGCGCTGGGCTCGGCGTGAATAGTAGTTCGTATTGAGTCGCGCTGGGCGTCGAACGAATATTATAGTAGCCATAGAATCACGGGTGAAAGTGCACGCGCATTGATTAAATCGACTTGTGGAGTCATTTCGCGGCACCCAATTATACTAGTTAAGCAGTACGGTTAGCGACGCTGTGAATGTCGAACGGGTTATTGATAATATCATTGGTTTGCCTTGTCACGGGAGTGCTATTGGGAAAGCACCGAGGCTTTTGTGGTTAGACTAATACGGAGTGAGTGTGGTGGCTCGCGTTAACGGCGTGGCTTGCAGCGACGTGGAAGAATCGTCCGGAACTACCAGCAAACCATCGCAAGGTCATATACACTCATTATACACATACACAGTTACACAACTTGCGAGGGGTCAAGGAAGTGAGACCGGCTCGAAGAAATGAGGTAAGGGTAGCTATAAGTTCAGAAATTGTAATATTGTTCGGAGGCGCGTATCGCGTCTATTTGATCCCGTTAGGACGGCAGCTGTTCTGAGACCTGTCTCCCATGGGCCCGAGATAAGGTTCGGCTGAGTCCTGGCGCGATCAAAATCTGGTAGCAGAGCATGGTTTATTTAAACCCACTTTGTAAAAATTAGTAGGTACTTGGTACCAATTTACTTTGTAAAAATTGTGTTCATGTACAAATTCAACTTGTAGGTAGTAGTACATTGACCTACATACCAGTGTACACCTCAAGTTGAGTTTGGCGTTATTAATAATAAGTACATGAAATGTGAATATTCGTTGATAAAATAATTTGTTATTTACGTTCGGTTACGCACAAATATAACCTCATCACAAATCGTGTTATGATTGTCAACATTTGAGACATAGAGGAATAACCTCTAGAGCACGTAGAGGAATAAGTTCAAGAGTTGGCATAGCGTCGTAGATTTATTCACTCAACGAATGTATTATTATTGTTAGTTCCGGATACAATAATTGTTATTTTTTTTTGGTTATTGTTATTTATTATTGCATAAACGCGTATTGAAGTTGGTACTATGGCTCCGTCAGTAACGAAAACTATCGCAGCCAGAATCGAAGCTGAATTGAGATGGTTTTCATCGGTTGTTACGTTGGTAGGTCGCACCGATCGTGAAGATGCGTTATTGTCACGCGCTCGGCAAGTTGACGAACGATATGACGCCGTGTTAAAGTGTCACGCTGAGTATTTAGCATGTCTCGAATCGACGGATCTGTCGTCGGTGGACAAGGATGCTCAGGTGGTACGGGGCAATGTGGACCAGTGTGGGGAAATGTCCATGAGCATAATCCAGGCGGCGGCCGACATTGAGCGATCGCGCATGGGTGACGTCAGGGAATCATGTCGGCCAGCAGGCGTAGGAATTCAGGCGCCGTTGCCACCAGTACATGTACCCGAGTTTAGCGGCGAGTATGCCGATTGGCCGCGATTCCGCGATATTTTTAATAGTGTCGTGCATTCGCGTACAGATCTCTCGCCCGCGTACAAGATGGCTCAATTAATGGGTAGGCTTAACGGTGAGCCGCACGACATCTTGACCCACCTGGAGATTACGGACGCCAGTTATGAGACGGCATGGGGCCTATTAATCGACCGATATGATAATCGGCGATTAATAGTTGATGGCCTCATTGATAAGATTTTTGAAATCCCGAAGGTGTCTAACGTGTACGAAATAAGGTCGAAAATCCTTAATCCGGTCACGGTTGCGGTGAACACGTTAGATCGACTTAAGTTGTCGTTAGGGGACAATAAATATATCATCGTCAATAGGGTTTTACGGAAGTTGCCGATCGACGTGGTGGCGCGCTTTGAGCAGTCACATGGTGGCGAATCGACGGACCACCTCCCAAGTTACGATGACTTGAGGGTGTTTTTAGAAGGCGAGTGCCGGCGGGCGGATTGCCAAGGGGCATCCACGTCGCACCCTCCTCCGTCAACCCGACGTACGAGCGGGCCCAAGCCGGTTGAGCCCCGTCGGGGGGGGAAGAAATACCACGCCCTCCAATCGGAAGTGTGCGCCTTCTGTCGGAAGGAAGGGCACGGTCTCGCCGCATGCGCGGACTTTAAGGCGCAGCGGGTGCATAGACGAAGAGGGGTGGTCAAGCAGCGCTATTTGTGCTTCCGCTGCTTGGGGACTCACTTTGTACGTGAGTGCCACAGGACCACTAACTGTGGAACCTGCGGAGGAGCCCATCACGAGTTGCTATGCCTGGCGGAGAGTAGGGAGGTGCACGGAGCCTCGCCGGGAGGTCACCCCCCCTCTCCTAAGCCAGATTCGGGTGGTCGGTCACCCCCCCCTAGGGGGGGTGGGTCGGCCAGGAATCAGCGGTCGCCGCCCCCTCGGGGGGGTGGGCCAAGGGCTGATCCAGAGCACAACCCGATACCGTCGTCTTCCCCGCGGGGGGGGGATAGGCACCGAGACTCGGGCAGGGGCCCGGAGGTAGTACAGACGGGTTACGCGGCGTACTCGAATGCGTTGGGGGGCATGTTGCCACCCCCGAGTAGTCGCTTCTCCCCGCCTCTCGCAGAACGCCCTCGGCTGACGGCGCGCCCGCCACCGTTCGGAAGGATGCCAGTAGGCTACTTCCGACCGGCACGGATGTCACCGATGGGTCGGGAGGGTTACTACCCGGGTTGGGACCCGTATACTGGGACAGTATTTACTCCCCCTCCGGCAGGGGAGGAGGGAGGTGCCTCCTATTAGCAACTAGCAGCCTGTTCGTCAGTGGTGCCCACCCCGACAGTAACGGTATTATTACCGACGGCTAGGATTACTGTCAGGGGTACTGACGGACAGCCGGTTCACGTGCGAGCACTGTTAGATTCAGGGGCACAAGGTTGTATTGTGTCCAGCTGTTTAGTGAAAAAGCTGGGCCTTACATTAGAGCCATCACGGGATGGCGCCGTAGGTATAGGTGGCAATCGGGTGCCTCACCTCAGGGGTCAGACGACATTCCTGTTCGAGATGGGTGACACGGCATCGGTCACGCGGGTGAATGCCACGGCGATCGTTTTGGACGAAGTGGTTGGGGTCCTCCCTCAGACTCGGTTACCGTCTGCGGTAAAAGGGTTGACCAATGGATTGGAGTTAGCCGATCCCCACTTCGCGATCCCCGGACGGGTGGACGTCTTGCTTGGGTCTGACGTCCTCGGGAAGCTGCTCCGAAGCGGCAAACGGGAGCTGCAACCAAACGGGGTTGTGGCCATGCGTACCGCAGGTGGTTACGCGTTATTGGGCCCAGTACGGGAACCACAGCACTCAACGGATTATAGCTCCATATATTATGGCAGCGTGTTATCCGACGTCCTGCAACGGTTCTGGGCAACGGAAGAGCCACCCACCGCTCTTAGAAATAACCCACGTGATGAGGAGTGCGAAACATTCTATCGATTTAACACGGTGCGCCTCCCATCGGGTAGATTTATGACAAGGTTGCCATTTCTGTCAATTCGACCTCCGCTGGGGAGCTCATGGAGTCTGGCAGAAAAGCGGTTAGTGGCAATGGAAAGGCGCATGAAGCGGGACTCCAACTTCCGACAGAAGTATGTGGAGTTCATGCGCGAATACCTGACGTTGGGTCACATGTCGGTGTCCAGGGTTGACTATCGTCATGAGGAGCATTATGTGTTGCCTCATCATGCTGTTTTGAAGACACCTGACTCAAAGATTAGGGTCGTGTTCGACGGGAGCGCGGAGACGTCTAGCGGGGTGTCCCTGAATCAATGTCTCCATGCTGGTCCTAAGCTGACCAGAGACATTGCAGACATTCTCACGGACTTCAGGAGACACCAGGTTGTCTTCGTTACGGACGTACGGATGATGTTTCGTCAAACTGAGATTCATCCAGACGACCGTCGGTTCCAGCTGATATTGTGGCGAGAGAGCCCAGAAGAACCGATGGTCACGTACGAGCTCAACACAAACACGTACGGATTAAAGCCCAGCCCATATGTAGCCATGCGTACGCTACGAGAACTGGCTGATCAAGAACGGCTCCGCTTTCCCCGCGCGGCTGCTGTCATTGATAGGGACGTCTATGTAGACGACATTTGTACGGGCTCAGACAGTATTGAGCAGGCGCTCATCTTAAGGGATGAATTGGTGGCGCTCATGGCCTCCGGTGGCTATGAACTCAGGAAATGGCTGTCGAACTGCCCAGAGGTACTGGCAGGACTCCCAACTGAGTATCAACAAGACCCGCATTTGTTTGAGGATTCGGAGAATCTTCATGCGTTGGCCATTTTAGGGGTCCAGTATCGACCGAGTCAGGATGCCTTCACATACAGTTGTGAGGCCGAGTTGCTGTCGAAGACCTGGACCAAGCGATCGGTCCTTTCGACTATCGCACGAACGTTCGACCCAACCGGTTGGATCGCGCCGGTCACGTTCATGGGAAAGTGCTTCATTCAGAAGCTTTGGTTGGCTCAACTAGGTTGGGATGATCAGCTCACGGAGGAGCTGGCTCGGGAGTGGTCGGCATTCGTCACCACCTTACCACAGATCTCAGAGATTGAGATCCCGCGTAAACTGCTCCCGCAGGCAGGAGTCAAGGTCACCCTGCACGGGTTTTGTGATGCGTCGGAGAAGGGGTACGCGGCCGCAGTCTACCTGAGAACAGGTGAGACCGCTGGTAGGGGAACGGTACGCTTGGTACTGGCCAAGAGCAAGGTTGCACCTGTTCGGACTCGTTGGACGATTCCGAAGATGGAACTGGCAGGTGCAGCCCTTCTGACGCGGCTCTTGAACCATGTGGTGCGGAATTTGCGTGGTACGGTGGCTCTGAACGAGACGGTCTATGCATGGACTGACAGCCGAATCGTGTTATGCTGGTTGCAGACTTCGGTCCACACGCTCGAGGTATTTGTGGCCAACCGAGTCTCACAAATAAATAGCTCAGAGACTCCTCTGGTCTGGAGACATGTTCCAGGTGAGATTAATCCGGCTGACTGCGCTTCACGCGGCTGTCCGGCGCCTGCTTTGGTTGAACATTCTCTTTGGTGGGGGCCACAATGGCTGGAACAGCCACATGCGGAGTGGCCATTTAATGAGTGCGGTCGACATTCATTACCCCCAGACCAAGGCTTGAGGCTGAATGTGACTACAGTGGAACCCGCCACCGTAGACCACACCCTCTTGGAACGATATAGTTCGTTAGGGAAGTTACTTAGAGTAACGGGATGGGTAATGAGATTTTGTCAAAATTGTCGTTGTCCTGTCGCGCAGCGAAACATGTCGCCTATAATGGGACCTGAAGAACAGCGAAAGGCTCTCTCACTCTGGGTGAGAGTCGTTCAGAGGAATGAGTTCCAGGACGAAATTAGGGTCTTGAAGACTGGCGCAGGTCGATTGAAAAAAGGTCTTGTCCGCCTCAACCCGTTCATTGATGAGCATGGAATGCTCCGGGTGGGAGGACGATTACGGAATGCCGACTTGCCCTATGCAGCGCGACATCCTCTAATTCTCCCCAAGAAGGGAGCTTTGGTGGAGTTGTTGGTTAGGGACCGTCACACCAAGAATTCACACGCAGGCTGTAACACCCTTCTGGGCATTTTGCAGCGTGAATTTTGGATTTTATCGGCCCGCAGAATCATACGGAGCGTTGTGTTTCGTTGCTTGCCTTGTTACCGACTCAAGGCAGCCACAATGCAGCCACAAATGGGAGATCTCCCGGCCGATCGAGTCACGGAGGCTCGGCCATTTGCTGGCGTAGGGACAGATTTCGCGGGGCCTTTCATGGTCAAGACATCGCACCTTCGCAACGCGAAGTCGGTTAAGGCATATCTGTGTGTCTTCGTGTGTCTGGCGACCAAGGCCGTTCATTTGGAATTGGTGGCCGATCTCTCTACGGAGGCCTTTCTGGCGGCGTTAGATCGATTTGTTTCTAGACGGGGAGTACCGTCACTGATTCGGTCGGACTGTGGTACCAACTTCAAGGGCGCCGACCGGTGCTTAAAGGAAATTGTATTGTTTTTAAGTCAGAATGAGCGAGAGATTGGCACGGGCCTCGCCAGTCGGGGCATTTCGTGGTATTTTAGTCCACCTGGATGCCCCCACTGGGGTGGAATTTTCGAGGCAGTAGTCAAGTCTTCCAAGACTCACTTGTATCGGGTCATCGGCTCAACGATTCTCACCTTTGAGGAGTTGTCAACGGTGTTTTGCAGAATTGAGGCGGTCTTAAACTCGCGACCTTTGTGCCCGTTGAGCGCTGACCCGAATGACCTTGAGGCCATGACCCCAGGTCATTTTTTGATTGGCCAACCACTTAACGCCTTGCCGGAATATCCGTATACTGATGTCAAGTTGTACCGGTTGTCACGGTATCAGATGTTACGGCAAATGAGCCAAAATTTTTGGAAGCGATGGTCGCTGGAGTATTTGCATATTCTACAGCAACGCGTTAAGTGGACGGACAGGACGACCCCACCCTGCGTTGGAGACCTCGTTCTGGTTAAGGATGCTAACCTATCACCGTTGTGTTGGCGACGGGGGCGCATTGTTAACCTGATTACGGGCAAGGATGGGTTTCCAAGGATCGCAGACGTCCAGGTGAGGGACTCGATCCTTAGACGGGCAGTTTCAACTTTATCTCGACTCCCGGGAGTTTGAGCGGACCGACAACGGGTCGGTCCGGGGGGGGTGATTGTTTATAATCTACCTTCAGATTTTTGATTTTCTCCGCCTCGGTGCGACAGAGGCGAAGGGGCGGAGGTAGAGGTCGAGCGCTGGGCTCGGCGTGAATAGTAGTTCGTATTGAGTCGCGCTGGGCGTCGAACGAATATTATAGTAGCCATAGAATCACGGGTGAAAGTGCACGCGCATTGATTAAATCGACTTGTGGAGTCATTTCGCGGCACCCAATTATACTAGTTAAGCAGTACGGTTAGCGACGCTGTGAATGTCGAACGGGTTATTGATAATATCATTGGTTTGCCTTGTCACGGGAGTGCTATTGGGAAAGCACCGAGGCTTTTGTGGTTAGACTAATACGGAGTGAGTGTGGTGGCTCGCGTTAACGGCGTGGCTTGCAGCGACGTGGAAGAATCGTCCGGAACTACCAGCAAACCATCGCAAGGTCATATACACTCATTATACACATACACAGTTACACAACTTGCGAGGGGTCAAGGAAGTGAGACCGGCTCGAAGAAATGAGGTAAGGGTAGCTATAAGTTCAGAAATTGTAATATTGTTCGGAGGCGCGTATCGCGTCTATTTGATCCCGTTAGGACGGCAGCTGTTCGGAGACCTGTCTTCCATGGGCCCGAGATAAGGTTCGGCTGAGTCCTGGCGCGATCAGGTTGCATTTTATACTTTCCTCGTGGACTGTTTTTATGTTTTGTGAAGTTTTTTGTAGTTCTAATTATGTCAAATGCATGAAAAATATTTTAATAAGAAATGTCACATCAGTTTCTGTAGCCATCTATAATATACTGCATTGAAATGTTTATTTTTCTAAACCGAGTGGATTGTAGCATTATCATGTTCTCACCTACATTACTTGTGGTTGGCTCAACACATATTTTTGTTCCATTGTCCCCTGTCAATCGTAACTATTTTTCTTAACATTCCTTACACAATGCATCCTTTTTTCTTTGATCTTCTTCTCCCTATGCATTAAACAACATTTATATTAATTACTCTTATAGCCACATGCAATTCATCCCTCCTCATCACACGCCCATATAGACAGTCGATTCCCTTTCAACTTTTCTGTATCTGACGCCACTTTTAAATTTCCTCTAATATACTCATTGACTGTGTGTGTGGCGTTAAATTAAACTACTCACCACGGGCGAAGCTGTGGGCAAAAGCTAGTTAATTCATTTATTTAATAGTATTCAGTCTTAACCAAGCCTCAACCATTCAGAACAGCAAGTATAACACCAACATAAATTGTAAAACCGCAGTTTTCGGTTTTACGACCACAGTAGACGAATCTCAAAATATTAATTCAGACATGGGTTATGAACTGATTGAATTCACCAAAAATGATGTTTTTATTCAAATTGTTTCAGTTAATCACAATTTACTTAATTTAATTCATTGTTAGGCATAATATTTCAAGGAAAAGCACGTTAAGGTTTTTGAACCGCGGATTTTTGAAAAGCTTATACTGTATTATTATGATACCCCTTGGTAAAACTGACACATCTGACTATATGAAACGACTGTCAAAGTACTCCAAAAGAGAGAACCAACCTCCTTTCCGACGCATGGAGGTAATGGACACATCCACGGCTGACATAGGCAAGCACGACTTAATCTTAAAGTTCGACCATGTGACTGTTATACCCACGAGCTCCTTTGAACAGTATGTTGCAGTAAAAATATTCCAAAACTGCACACAAAAGTTTAATTTTCTTTACAATGATAAAAGAATTTTCAAAACTTGATCGGTCGTTAAAGAAAATTTTAAAATACAAACTAAAAATTAGCGCTCATAAACAAAATATCAAATTTGACTCTTGAGACTGTAGTTCTGTGCAATACAGCCCAGAGCAATAGGGAAGAGCTACTAAATTTCTAAATTTCTCTCTGGATGACACTAACAAAACTTCGGCCCCATCGCGTCTTAATAGAAACATACGGCGCTATATTATTGGCAGAAACGTATAAATAATTATGTACCGTACGAACCATGCACACAAATAATACTAGTAAACATTTATTTGTGTACTGACTTACGAGCATTAAGTCGTGGTTTGAGCCCATGCAAGCAAGCGCAATACTTTATGTAATTTATTTCATCACAACAGCAGCTCTCAAAAAGGTGAAAGAAAGCATCGTTTGGAAAGAAGCTAACATTCAAAGACATGTGACATCTATACAGAATACCACTATTTTACATGGAGTGACGATACGCTGATTGATTATGCTTATGATATTTATGTCCCGATAAAGGACAAAATCCTCCAATCCCTCTTGTATCCCATACTTGTTATTAGACAATCTTTGAGAATAAAGTCGAGTTGTCCCACCATCTCCTTCTGGGTCTGGATGCACTCAAGCCGGTCAATATTTTATTAAGACAAAAAATGACAGAAAATTGGATCCCACACCGGTCATGTGACAAGCGATTTTGAACCATATGCAGTACAACTATTACCGTCATATTAACCTGACTTGCAAACGGTCTTGCCACGGGCTTCGTTGTCTTTTTCAATCAACAAGGATTTGAGGATGAGGTCAGCATAAGATAAACTATGTCCATCCATTAATTTGAACCCAACAATGGGATTTAGGATACCCCATGATTCTTCTAAGATATATGTGGCTTTTCCCCTTAGTGAGAAAATGTACAGACATTTTTTTTTACGCATTCTTACGAAAACTGGCAACAATTAAAAATAGACCTTAAGCGAGTTGAGATGCGAAAATTTTTTTTTAAGCAATCTCTCTTTTAATTTTTTATTTATTTAACAATTTATGTACACACAGAAGACATCACAGGAAATTAACATAAAATAACCAGAAAGCATAAATATTAATAATTCAGTTCAGCACAAATCAAATTTAACTTAAGGCGATTGAATAATACAGAAACTCACCCTTTGATGCTCAAAAACTGCGTCGTTTGTGTGTACACACACACAAACGAACGAACGAACGAAACGTGGAGTCTAGATTTGTGCCCAATTGATAGCAATAGGCCCACGTTCTATTACATGGGACTTAAACATAACTGGCGAAATGTGGGTGTACTAATGTTATCCTATCTATATCTATATAAATAAAGAGAGAAGTCCTGACTGACTGACTGACTCATCAACGCCCAGCCCAAACCCTTGGACCTAGAAAGCTGAAATTTTGCACAGAGGTTCCCTTTATAATGTAGACAAGGAATAAGGAAGGATTTTTCGAAATTCAACCCTTAAGGTATTTAAATAGGGGATGAAAGTTTGTATGGAAAATCGTCATTTTCACGCGGGCGAAGCCGCTGGCAAAAGCTAGTGTTATTATAAAAACCGCCAATGCAGTATCTCCCACATCAATATACAGTGTGTTTCCATAACACAGTGGCGCAAGTTTCGCGGCCTGACGTCTATACAACCACAAACAGATGCAAGTTTAATGTCTTTCGCCCCACAATACGCTCTGAATGTGAACTACTACACGAGTGTATCGATTTCCTTTTGAATTTACTAGTTATAAAGCGATTTGTTCAATTGTACTGACTAATGGGAACATTTGAGTTTATGCAAACGATGAACAAAAAGTCAGTTAAAAACATAGATAACAGAAAAAAAATATCTGTGGATTACTGCATAAAACACAAATACAGTGAAACTTGGTTAAGTGGGACCTGGATAAGTGATAAACCTCCATAACTGGAACTGATGCTGAGGTCCCATGAGACAGATATTGGTTATCTGAGACACTGGATAAGTGGAATACCTCTATAAGTGAGACGAATTTTCAGGTCCCTTGAGGTTTCACTTAAACAGGTTTCACTGTATGTAATAGCATTTTCATTAGCGTTTATTACTTCTACATTATTATAATTATTTTCATCATCATCCCTGTAATCCCAAAAGGGTTAAGCAGAGGTGTAACAGTAGGTGCACATTTTACCATTACTCATTAAGCTCGATGTGATAGGGGCTGAGCTGAACTGGGCACCAACCAGGCTCAGCGGCTGCTTCTAAGAAACTCATTATTCTCTTGCCCTTATCCCAATTATTCATTTGAAGTCGGCGCAGCATGTCTTCCTCTTTCATACCTCTCTGTTTCTCGTCATCTCATGAGACACCTCCTTACCATACCATTTTTCCAACCCAGGAATCGAACACAGCTGGGGCGCTACTACAACGTCTTAAAACAGTCCTGTTTAAGTCTTACTTTGCATTTTCGTACCATCACGTCCTTAAAACAATCTTAATGCAGGACTGCTAAAAATATCAGTTTTGATATCGTTTTGATGACGTCACCTCAAATAGTTCATTCAATTGGTACCACGACGTGCCTTTTGACAGCGAGCAGGATTGTTTTTATGTCAAATAGCAGGAATGTTTGACATTCTAAATAAGTTGATCTGGGGCGACGAATATATTATTGTTTTATAAATTATACAAAAGAAATGTACTGCCGTGATATACTTGGTAATAAAAACACATTTATATACGTGCAAGGGGTGTATTAAACACCTCTGCCCAATCCTTCGGATGTTACAGGCATAATGTTATGGTGTCGTAAAGTATTCGATTGGACTATGTTTTCAGTGGTTTCAGTGCATCATCTTTATCATTTTCAACAAGAAATTGTCTTCTGCAGGACGTAGGCATCTTCCAAGCATCGCCACATCGACCGATCTTGTATTTCTCGCATTCCGAAAAGGAGGAAGAGCTAGAGAGACTATGACTAGGCTGATGATGATTTTGTGACGGTGTTAGGAGGAAGCACCGTCAATGTACCAACAAGAACCACTGTGACATGACTCCATCGGAGCCCAACGTGCATATTCGTGCCGCGAACCCAAACACTCCTGTGTACATTTCCCGCATACACTACACCAGTACGGCGGAGGACATCGTGGAGTACGTGCACCAGAAGACCAAGTAGGTACGTGGCGAGAGTGTGGAGTTGCTGGAGTCGCGCAGCAACGTCAACTTTGGGGCGTTCGTGGTGTAAGAACCAACATGTTATGGATCTGCATAATCGTGCTGGAAGAGGACATTAGGCCGCAGGAAGTGGTGTGGTGGCAAGTGCCATATGTACCTACGTGCAGCACAAAGACTTAGTGCTTAACTGAAGTGTTACAAACATAGTTTTAAGGCTCTCTTTACTAATACAAATTGTATTTTGTCATATTTATGTTAGTCAGCTTTGCATGACATACCTACTAAGGTATGTAAGGCTGCCAAAGATGCCTGAGAAAAAGTGGATGTTGTTGTCGTTTGTATTTACATCATAAACATCGATTTGTAAAATGTACTGTTGCTATAGATTACCTACCTATAACTTGTATTGCTGGAGAATCAATAAACTACCATTATAATAACAGCTGTGTTATTGTTTGTATGCTTGAAAATTAACGACCCCACACACCCTAGTGTTTGGTTTGACAAACCACAACATGGTTTGACGACAGCAATTTGGCGACAGGGACCACCGGCTTAGGGTGCTTTTCCACCAGAGATGCGCTATGCTACGTTGCTATGGATGCGTTATATATCCGCCAATCATATTCATTGGTGCACATAGCTTAGCACTGGTGTGCTTGATGAAAAGCAGCCTTATACGTGCCTTACGAAGCATAGAGTGCCTTCCAAACATTGCTACTGAAAATCAATCTAGTTTAACAAACTCGCGGGAACGCACAAGCGTGTTTAACCGAACGCTCTTACATCGTTTGAACATAGTCACCCTGAAATCATCCACAACTTCTTACACGCAGTTTAGCAGACCTAAAGTACTTGGGTACCTACTTAAATAAAACGATCAAAGTTAATAATGGTTTATAGTCAGAATTCTTTATTATACAGTTTAAAATATCGATTAACAACTCGTAGATCAGTCTATTTATATTCGAATTTCCTGGAATTATTTTAACCAGCTCCATGGTCCATAGTGATAGGTAGTGGTTTTTATGATGCATGGATGCAGTTTTAATGGTATTCTTTCCATTGGTTGCTCTTCATCTCTCAAGGGAAAATAAACATTGGCATGTCCACGTTCACGTTAAGATTTTTATTTCAATCCAGCTTCAAAATAAGGATAAGATGAGTAGGTACCCATCGCATCCAGCATTTTGGTACATATTTCATAATAAGTCCATCATAAATATGTGAATATCGAAAACGGTTCAAATTCACAATCACAGCACACAAGAAAAGTAAATAGGTACCATAATTTAATTTAGAATTATTATATAAACATAAGATGTAATTTTATTGAATTTTGTTGACAACCACTCACTGACAAGTATAATGACATAATGCATTGACATGGATGCCACTTTAATATAAAACGATAATGATACCAGCCAGTTATAAAAAACACTGGTCCGAATCTTATTATGTTACAATGAAGGGCTTAACCTCCTTCGAAACATTTTCTTACTTTGTCAAGGAAAATCCTCCAAGATTTTATAAATGTTACGATTTTAATTATGTATTTTCTTAAAACTACCTATAAAAATGAAAAATTGTATGGTAAATAATATTTCTATTTTCATTAAAGTTACATTTTGTTTCATGACTATCATTTCGGAATACGATTCGGACCGGATTTTTGAGAAAGAGACATCGCTATACAGTTTACGTATTGCTAGTTGCTTCTTTCATGTTAAAGCAGGGAATAGACAAATTTTACAGATCGTTCGTTCTTTCCCCGCACTAAGCAAGAGTAAAACAGTATTGTTTTGTAGAGGTCATGGTACCAAACAAAGTGTTATTGTTTTAAGCCTGAATCAAAACGTTCCTGCAATAGGATTGTTTTGTTATAGGTGGTAGTAGCGGCCCTGGACTCCTTGTAAGACCTACGAGGCGGCAAACATCAGTCCGCTAAAGAATACTGTTTAAACAGTATTCATTAGCGGACTGATGTTTTTGTTAAATATTATGAAGCGTAACATTACATTACATCTCGCTTGTAATTCCTGAAGAGTAAGGAAGAGGTGTAGTTACCCATTAGTACACCCACATTTTGCCAGTTATGTTTAAGCTTTGTGATATAACAATTGATTTCCTTCTTTCTTTCGATTATAGTTGATGTGATCTGTAATTTATTGAGTATCTGTACTGAACCAACCGTGCAACAGTGCCAATAAAGTTGACTTCAAACAACACAAAATATCTCTTCACAACAATTTTTCAGATATCTGAAAAAAATTTCAAACATAAACTTCCAGATATTCTTTTAATTGACATGCCAATTTTTATTGTGAAAGGGCAATTGAACACAAAATTAATACCCTACCCATTCATAATTAAAAAAACAATAAACGCGACCAACAAAAATAATCTCAAAGCCATTTAAAATCACGATACACTTTGCAATTTATTAACTCATTCACCGTCGGTCGTAAAAAGCGTCGGGTGGACCATTCCACCCTACCCAACTCACTTGCTAAATCATCCGTTAAGATTCCCGTTACAGCAATTGTAATTAACCTGCAACCGTACCCGGCAATGGAGAGTGAATCATTTGTTAGTGCCGCCTGATTTCTAGCCGTATACGGTTATCAATCTTGGCTAAATATTTAGGTAGGGTTGCTTTCACGATGTAAGGCAGTTTGCTGAGTGACCATCAGCTACTTCCTCCACATAAGAGCGTTACCTCACTTTTCATTCAAATTTAAATACTATATAGCGCCTAGGTGTGCACGGATGTAATCGACTAACGTGGCGACTTGTACATAATTTAGAAGAACTAAACGTGGCAGTCACATAAACGGATATGGATATAGAAGACTCTGGTATGCTTTTAATTAACATTATACAAAAATTGCTGTCTTCCTGTCTATTACCATTTTTTTTTTTTTTTCAGACCAGGGCCCCGAGTCTGCTATTCAATAGTGTCAGAATGGTCGATCATTGATCTCATAATGGTTGATTGACGACAAGCCAAAAAGTACCTTAAGTCGACAGGCATAAGGTACTTTTTGGGCCCTGTCCGCCACACTATCCCCAAACCACTGCATTTCCACCACCAAAACCACTGCTTTTTTGGTCGTTGCCACTGAAAACCACCGGATCTTCAGTGGCAACGACCAAAAAAGCGCCGGGACAATAAAACTCGACAAAGTCCCAGTGAAACAATTTAACTGTCTTAAATCCCGAGAGCTCTCCTAGAGAGAAGGCCTGAGTCCCTGCAGTGGGAACATTATAGGCTGATGATGATGATGATGAATCCCGAAACGAATTTAATGAGTAAAGAATAGTGGAGGAGTAGGAAAAACATACTTTGCACTGTTATACGTTTATGAATGAACTCGAGCGCCACGGTAGGCTATGAATTAGGTTAGGATATTTATATTTTATCCATGAGACAGTACGTTCCTTTGTGATATTTCCCAACCAATACATGCCACGAGCAAAGCCTGATCTCCACCAGTGACAATACAATACCGATCAGTCATCCTCATGACAAACGAATTTCTCGGAAAGTATAACCGTGAAACACAGCCTTTATAGACCCAATTCTGATAACACAGCGTATATAGAGGTGAAATGGTTTCAGTTCAGAGCAATAAATAGCCCCTTTGATTTTAGTTGAAGAGTAATTGCAGTGGCCCGTGTAGGGGGCTCGTATTCACAACGTACGTATTGAATGGTCTTCTGTGAGTGGTTGGACTTGCACTTTGAAATCTCATTTGTACGAATGTGGTGTTCGGGTGAGTTTATATTAAATCAAAAATTTAAATTAAAAGTCATCAATTCCAATTTGGCTGATAATTTATCCCCTAAACGCCCAAACTTCGACAATTCCTAGTGTTTTGGCTGGGAAGAAGAAATGGTGGAACAGACTCGCCAGCAACACAAATACAATAGTGTGTAAGATAGTAATAACAAAGAATACATTAGACAAAATTATATTATTGCCTTAATATGTCAGCTAGCACACACCATTATGACTTGTGAGCAGTGGGCCCACTGGAAAATGACCCGTAATGTGCATGTCTTTGAACGATACATTCAAAGACACTAAATCAACCCGCACTGGGTCCATGCGGAAGTTTATGCCCTAATCTCACAGAGAAGAGGCCTTTGTCCTATAATAAGTCTTATTTTTAAAAGCTTCCCTATGTATACTTTTATATTTTTTGGGTTTTTATTACCTACATTTTCAATAAACTACAAAGGGTCATTAGATTAAACTTAGCCAAAAAATGGCAATTGGGAAATGTCTTCAGTCGAAATATTTTTTATTTCAGCATAGCATCGATCGCCTTCAACTTTTATTCAACTTCATGTCGATAACCACCGATTCCAAAGAAAAAAAAAGCACAAACCGATTCCTTTTCCCAGTAAACACTCAAATCTAATGGTCTCCACTTTCCGTGACCCGACCATGTAAACTAACCATTAATCGGTATCAGAAATCGTTATTACATTTCAAAGAGCATTTTAATAACTCAATTCAGAAGCGAGCGGGTTCCATTAAATGCGGACATTTATCGCAGTGAGGGTGCAGTGTCATTAACTTTGTGAAAAACCCGATGATTGTGGGTTTAAATGCTAGTTTGGTTATGTAGTGGTTTGGTAGTTTATTAGGAGCACAGCCAAAGTATGGATCTCTCTGCTTGCATCTGTGTCTCCTCTAGCATTTAACTTGCCTGCCTTCAAAGCCAGAGTAAACAAGCTTCTGGGCATGCTCGTTACATCATAGAAGTCATCCAGTGTTTCCCATGAGACGTGATCGAGGCCAAGAGCAGGCAAATTTTGCAATACAAAAACGATCATTTTTGCAGCATGGTCGGCGCAGTGGTTGAGTGGTTGTCTGCTGCACTACGTGTTGCGGGTTCGATCCCCGCAAGGATAAAATATATTTGTCGGGTCTGTATGTAGTTTTTCCAAGTCTGACTGTTTTTGTATGTGACTTAAAGTTTTAGTGAACGCATCCACAATATGGTAGAAATTCTTTGTGCGGGGAAAGGTTTAAAAAAAAAAGCACAAGTCAAACTATTCACAAATTCAAATCACTTGTATGAAATGACAAGAATAAGACAAAATTAAATAATTTGCCTAACCTTTCATTTCCATGTTAGCATGTAGTTTTACATAGGAAATTAGGTAGATGGTACAAGTACAAAGTTCGAAGAGTACGTAGAAACACACAGAAAAAACCTCAATGTGTTTTTCACTGGCTTCCGTAAAATACGTTTTGTTGAAAATATCAACCTTAACATTTTACTAACAGTAATTAAATCCAAACTCTCCCACCTACGCACCAAAATGTCATATCACTCAAAACATATAGGAAAAACACCGTTCAGAAAAAGAGGCTTCCGGCGACTGGGACCGCAATTAACTAGGACCGCGGTCCCAGTCGCCGGATCCATAAAAAATGAATATTTTTCTTCCGGCGACTGGGACCACTCATAAATGATAACTGAAATAAAAAAATGTACAGTCAAACGAAAATTTTTTAGATGTAATAATTGAAGAAAAATCCTTTTTGATTTAAAAACATCATTTATTGATATAAAAAAAACAGCCTCTGACTACAGTTCTGTTATTTAAAACTTTCATAATAAAAACATACACATAAATCATGCTAATAATAGTAATAAAAAAATAACATAAATCGTGCTTATAATAATAATCAACAATTTTTAAACAATTAAGAATCAGAAAATAATTATTTATCACAAAATCAGCCTTTAAGTGGTACCGTAAATATAATAAAAAAATAACATAAATCACAATAAAAATTATAAACGTAGGTACTATCTATGTCAATCACAATTAGTTTAAAATGGCCGTTATGGCTTCACCCAAAATTAGTCAAGTAAATAATTATCACGAAATCAGCCTTAACTCTGTTAAAATATAAAAATAATGTTATACATTTAAAACACCCTTTGACCACTGTTCTGTTATTTAAAATATACTTAACAAAAAGATACACATAAGTCATGCTTATAATAATAATCAACAATTTTCAAACAATTAACAATCAGTAAGTAATTATTTATCACAAAATCAGTCTTTAAGTAGTACCGTAAATAAAATAAATAAAAAAAACATAAATCACAATTAGTTTAAAATGGCCGTCATGGCTTCACAGAATCAGTCAAATGATATAATAACTTAAAACCTACATATAGATCAATTATACCCATATCCGGAGTCAATGTTTATCGTAATCTCTCCAAAAAATGGCCGATACTTATTTTACAATTAAGTAAGTCAGTAACAGAATTATATATTTTTTTCATCTTTGCAATCGAAGAATGCTTCCTCTTCGATATTTGGATACCGTTAGGATTTTTTAATGCTCCAGAATAGTATTTCATATCTTTTATGAGGCCTTCCAGCAACTGGGCAATGTTTGGCTTTGGTTTGATGTACTTTCTAATGTGGCTATTCCATTGCTCGACAGCATTATTTGTTTTGTTTAATTCCCCATAAGTAGTAAATGTACCTGCGAGTGTTGAATTTTCTAGCCATGTTTGTACAAAGTAGTCATTAAAGTTTGTAATTTCTGCACTAATTGGCGACTCTTCCATGACATACAACCAGCCATCGTCGACCATATCTAGTGGGAGATGAGAAAGCGCCGAACATAGCTGAACATGGTCTTTTCCTGGTTGAGTTTTGTCGACGCCCAATTCCTTCGCTTTACGCCACAAACTTTTTTTGAAGTGATAAATGCAACCTACTATTTTCACACCAGGGAAAAAATGTTTGACCGCTTGTATTGATGAAACTTCGAAGTCCATGGTCATTACAGCCGGCTCCCATTCGGGTATCTGGCTTTTTATGAGTTCAAAAAGCAACTTATACGTAGACTTCTTCTTATCAGGTAGAAGTGCGTAAGCTACTGGAACAACATTTACGTAGTCTTCATTACTTCCAACATCTGCATGTATAGTATAGAGTTGATAAAATGACTTAATACAAATTTTAAATGTGCCATCAATATAGAAATGTTTGCACAGTTTAAAATATTTTTTAATTTCTTCACTTGCAAACACAATTACGCGCTTTTTTTGCCCTCTATAGTCAGCAAGCAACAATTTTTGGTACTTTTTTGGTACTTCGACGTCGGCAGCTCTGTGAAAAGTGACTTTTTTTGCTCCAATACCATCGTTTCTTTTTTTGTAGAGTCGCTTTTCTATGTTGTGAAAATGTGGTAATTGTGTAACATGCTGTAATCCCTCGTCTTTAAGAACTTCCATATTATTTTCAAACACTTGTGCAACAGGGATATTTATATCCTTTTGAACATCTTCTACACATTTTTGCATTTGGCGGTTCACTTTATCTTTCGCGAGATCAATAGGTTCATGACAATGAGCAGTTTCGTTCAAAATAGTCATCGCATCGACTCTGATTTTTACTGTCGCGTTGCAAACATTTTTTCTTGCACATCGCCATAGTTTTGAGCCATCTTTGTTTATTCTTTTAAGAATATATTCATAGCCAGCTCTTCGCAAAAGTTCACGTCCTCTTTGTGTGACATCAATATAAAACGACTGTTCACCACGTGAAGTTGAAGGACTTTTTTCATCCATTTTGATAATTCTAAAATCGAAAAAAAAATAACTATCAGATAATCTTAACAAATGACATTTTTTTTTGTGATATTAAAAAGTCGCATCAAAGATGAGAAGCAATCTAAAGTAAAAATATTTGTAACCACGTCGTTTAACCCCCTTATTAGCTTGTTTTGTTTATAAATAAGTTACTAAAAATTGTTTTACATACCTGAAGAGTATTAAATGAAGTCACTATACACCACCACTTACATCACACAATTTGCAACAAATATTCAGCGCAGTATCTTACAATGATCTAATATGACACTGTCTGATGCAAAACTTGACTTTCTTAAACTGATAAGCTTCTTGTTCGTGATTGGCCGAGCCAGCTTCTTGTTCGTGATTGGCCGAGCCAGTCATCGGGCAATGCAAAATTTCTCGTTTATAACAAAAGGGCTACCTGACCTTGAAATCGACAGGCAAAACGGACTCGAGTTAGAGAGTGATAGTCATAGTATTATACAATGCTATGCCCTTTGTGTGTGTTTTACCTGCATGTGTGAATTATGTTAAAACGGGCTAGCTTAATCTATTACTAAGCGCATAGGATAAAATCATGTCTAGAACGAGTCCAATGATATTCATATAAATAATTTAGAATTTTTTTCGTTTGACTGTACCGATTTTGGCTTGAATTATAGATTTTTTTAAGTTATCTATGAGTGGTCCCAGTCGCCGGAAAAAAAATATTTATTTTTTACGGATCCGGCGACTGGGACCGCGGTCCTAGTTAATTGCGGTCCCAGTCGCCGGAAGCCTCCAGAAAAATACTCAAAGCGATATTTTTGCTTCGTTATTTATTCACAACAACGTAAAATCGTATTTAATTATAGAGGAGTGTTAGCACCCACTTAGCACTTTATACAGAGAGAAAATTAATAATGAAACGCCTACGAAAATCCCCATCCTGAATATTTAAGAGGAACACAAAATATTTCGTCGTTCCAAAATTATTATTAGAATAACATCGCTTTAAACGTACGCTTCTCAATTTTAGTTCCATTAAATCAAATCCACTAAATATAAAAAGTAAACAAGGCTAAGTTCATAATGTGCCTGAAGAATCGTAATAGAGCAGGAATTTATTAAATTTCGTCTAAGCTACGTGCTCGTCCTGAGGCCGTGGGGTTTCAACCCCATTAACCTTGTCTCGCCATGATTTAGGGGCGAAATACGAATTTCCCCGTATTTCTGCTTTTCACCTTTTTGTTCGGAACAGATTTTACTTGGGGTTTAATAAACTGACACTCGGTAATGAAGGGAATTATCGCCCATTTGTACATTTAGATTTTTTCCAAATTGGTTTCGGTTTTCTTTGAATTGAATGAATTGAAGTTAGCGACTGGATTTAACAATGGCTTTGTAAAATGAGTACTATGTACAGTCATTTACTTGTATAGGTTTTTTGAACAGGCATCATTATCCACTTTCTAGAACCCTGACGTAACCAGAAGGCGTCGCGGCAGACAACATAGAAGATGAGAAGACGACCTAGAGACTAGTGAAGAGTGGTCCACACATTGGCTTTGGATCATGGAAGTAATTGGGAGATGCTTTTGCCCAGCAGTGTGAAAAGGCAGTCTTACAGTATTAGCTTGGGGACTTTATTAAACAACGGAAAGTACAACGACACAATTGGTTAAAAGATTTTATAGCAGACAAAAATAGTGTTTCAACTAACAAAAAATAAAATAAACAGATCTATTCTTCACGCCCGTAATGAAAAAAACGCTTAAAAAAGATAAAAACACTGAATTCATATTTTTGCTAAATAAAATCGTTGACGTAAGGTTTTTGAACACATATTTCAAAGTTAATGTTCAATGTGAAACAGCAAGCAAAAAATATTCTTACTACTAAAATAAAATATCCATTAGGATCTCCATAACACATTTAAGATCGTAAGAAAATGTAATTTACGGTTTCTGTTTTCACTAAAATTATATATGTGAAGGACTGCAATTTATGACGATTTTTTGAGAACCCAAGGCACCTATTATATGTATAATCGATTTCGTAATTGCTTAGGTTACCTTTAAATTGAAAGTCACTTGTGCGTCATAAAATGCCACGGTCTTTTTCATTACAGTTTCAACCTTAGCGACATTTGAATTCACTCTTCAAGTTATTTATTTTACAGCAGTACAGTAACAGCAACTTCATTCACGGATCTGGCCTACACATTGTGACGTCATTATCATCGTCCTGCCCTTCTTCCATGTGACTTGGGGTCGGCGCCACACTTTCTTTTTTGTTCCATTCTCCTCTATCAACTATCACTACTCCTTTTTCATTCCTATATAGAAAGAAAGAAAGAAAAAATATTTATTGTCGCAGAATCATGATACAATAAAAAAAGCAGTAAACACAACTTACAACTATTATAATTATAAAAAAAAATGAGTACAAAAAAGAAAAAAAAACATAAGTTTGAGTATAGATAAACACAACTGCGACAAATAGGTTACCACTCAGCATGGTGCTGTGCTATGGGGACCAACAACACAGCGCTGTTTGTTTGTATATCTGTTTGTTTCTCACACTATCAGTTCATCATTCCTTGGTCTTTCTCTCCATCACTGCATCAGCATTTATATTCATCACAGTTTAGTTTTTCTCACTCATTTGTTCCTCCCCATCACATTTCCAAAGCAAGACAGTCGATTCTTTTTCTCGTTTTCTGTTACTGGCGCAATTTTAAATTTCCTCTAAAATATTCATTCATTACCTTATCCATTCTTTTCACAGCACACATCTGCCTCAACAGTCTCATCTGAGCTACATGCAATCTTTTTACATCAATCTTTACCGCCTAGTATTTCGTAAACAAACTCACGTTATATTTGTAGCTGCTAACAATAGGGTAGTCGACCGACTAAAAAAAATATGATTCTATTTAGTCCGTCAGTCAGATTATTGAAAAATATTGGATACGTGTTTTTTGTTTTATCAAATTAATAAAAATTGACGAAAATAAAGCTTGTCAAAGACCATGGAGAGGGGGCGTTTGACGTCATAGTTAGGTAAAATTGGACCAAGCTGTGACGTTTCACGACTTTTCGAAGCACTGTATCGTCTTCATTTTTTGTTTACGTGAAAAAAGAAAAAATACGTGTTCAATATTTTTTGGAAATCTATCTGACGGACTAATTAGTTTTTTTTTGTCGATTACCCTATTGCAGTATCTCCACTGAGAAGCTTGCAACCGTCTGTCCCAAATCAACAGCCCGTTCTAATTATTCACATAGAAAATATTTAGTTTTACAGACAAAATGTCTGCAACCATTATAGGGCGTAATGGAAGACAGGTGACGGATGAGGACAGATGACGGATGCAGTCAAAAGCAAAGCCTGTGAGATGATCACACGTCTCTCTCAACAAACAACCAAAAAAAAATTAGAAATGTTCACTATAACAAACTACAAGTCATGTGTCTTGTGGATGAAAATTTCAGAATTATTATTAAGACTCATCATCATTCTATCTTACCGTTATTCAAATTCATTTGGGGTCATAGCAGCTTGTCCTTTTATTGTTCTCTATTACTCGTCATCTCACCAGACTCCTATCCTCTTATCTTGCCATACTATCCTTCAAACATTCCATCGATACTCAAAACTTTCTTCACGAGTAAAAGGAAAATATTGAAATTTTAATTCATAATCCTATCGACTCGGACACATCCTAAAATCTGGCTAGACCACACAACAGTTTATATTCCAGTCCTTCCATAATCAGCACATCACTAAACTAAAGGCAAACACACACGACACAGGATAATCAGGCTTCGGACGGCCGGAACTATACTCGAGCAGAGGATATTAACGGGTAGATAAGGGGAAACAACTGATTGTGGAGGAAACGCTGGTGTGTGTATAGAGCCCTATAAAGTAGGGACTCGCAGTTTAGTGTATAGTTCGGTGATTTTGAGTGTGGGAATGTTTTAGGGGGAAATAGTGCTGGGGTGCATTTGTTTTTCGGGGGTCTGAGGAAATGGGTTAGTTAAGCATGCATGGATGGTGGATGGTCACTATGGGGAGCACGTGTTGTTGTACAAGTTATGAATGTTATTATTATGTTGTGCTCAGTTGATGGTAATAGGCTCGTTGCCTAGCATGGGGCTTAAAGATAGCTGGAGAAATATGGGAGCAAAATTAAGAAAAATATAACTCTTCCTAACTTTTAGGCAATAAAGGGATGTTTGTATTTATTTTTAACTAGCTTTTGCCAGCGGCTTCGCCCGCGTGAAAATTACGATTTTCCATACAAATTTTCATCCCCTATTTAACTCCCTTAGGGGTTGAATTTCGAAAAATCCTTCCTTGTTCCTTGACTACATTATAAAGGGAACCTCTGTGCAAAATTTCAGCTTTCTAGGTCCAAGGGTTTGGGCTGGGCGTTGATGAGTCAGTCAGTCAGTCAGGACTTCTCTTTTTATTTATATAGATGACGGTGTTATCATTGTAATTTTTTATTTATTCTTTAATGATTCTTACAATATTCAGTTTCCTTTTTAAACAAAAAAATTACTGGCGAAATGTGGGTGTACTATTATTTACATCTCTCCCTATTCCTTCGGGGATTACAGGCGTGATGTTACGATGTTATGTTACTATTAACACGCCAGCTAATATAATGTCACAGGTGCTTTTTTACGGCACACAAGTAGAAAATTAAAACGCAATTTTAATCTTCTGACAACCTATTTAATTCCGAGAATCGGTCCCCGGGGCAAAATACCAACATAAAATGGATTCACATTACTTTTTTTGGCGAGAAAACCGCCATTATTATTCAACTACTCATTCCATTAGCGTAATTTTCGCACATTTTGATAAGTTATTCGCGTATTAATTACTCCCGGCTTGGCTAACGCAGCGGGTTGTGGTGAGGTGCGTACATTGACGCTCTAGTGCATTATGAAAGAGTAGTTTGTTCACTGATCACGGTGTTCAATGTGAATAAAGTATCTCTTTTTTGTCATGAAATGAGAAATTTACCATACAAATTGATGATGATTATAATATTCAATCGAACAAAAATGTATGTCTCTTTTTCACCTCCTTCTTCTTTATCAACCATGCTCATTGTACTAAAAATGTACCTAAATTAAAGTAGTGAGTGCGTATCTACGCAAAAACAAACAAAACTACAAAACAATCCTAGTTACATAACTCAGTAGTTTTTGATTATTTATCAGCTAAATAGTTGTATTTCAAAAAAATAAAGGTGGTGTTTTAAAAACATTTCAACATATTAAATCTGTAAAGAAAAGCACTTGAAATAAACACTAAATAAAATTGACCAAAAAACATTTTAACGAGGTTGACATAACATTAAACGGCGTTTAACTGAAACGGGTTTAACATTTTATCATTAGCCAGATCATCCTAGAAACGGTCGTCTAAAACATTTTCCGTCCATTACGGGTCATCGCAGCGAGGGGCATGTATCAACATTTTATCCCATCTCCCCCCACTTCCTGCGGGCCAAACCTCCCCGCGAGATAAAAGTTAATGGGCCAACTTACCGCGAATTATTCCCTAGGCACGGCATATTTTTTTTCGGTATCTCAACAGTGTAAATGTTTCAATAATTTAGGCTGTTCTCTTTTTTAACGAGCAGTATTTATGGTTTTATGGTAATTTTGGTCTGCGCCCCCAAATTGGTGGGGTCGGGAAATGTACAGTTTTTAGGGTGAATATTGGTAAATTGAGTAAGTTGAAACTTGCTAATGTTTGACGTTATAGTTTGGCAAGAAGGTCACAGACCCAATATTATATTTAAAACGACCCACATGTTTTGAATTGCCTGCTCTGTCCCACAGCTGGGCAAAGGCCTCTCCCACGTCTTCTTTCTCGCGAACCATCTTCCTCGTAGCCCACGGCTACCGCGCGTCACTGTGTCAGGGAACCAGTTTCTGATATTTAGATTTTGCTATCCAGTTTCTGCAGCCTTTTGATTTAATACGGCTTTGCTTTGCTCTGGATGTTAGTCTAAGACTAATAAACCTAAGTCTAAATATCCACAAGTCATAATTTCAAATTTAGCCTAATTTTGCTAGCTCTTTATAATTAACAGATTTTAACGAGAAGCGTCATAATTTAATAGGATTAAAATCAGTGTACACCTACAGTATTTTACTTTTGAAAACTAAATAATTTACTTTTGCCATAAAATATTGAACTGTGACAATAATAAAATTAATATTAATATAATAAGCAGCCTTAACAATAGATACTTAAAATTAATAAAACATCAAATAAACGCCGCCCGTAGGCTGTCGCTTAATTCTCGTATTGTATTAATAATGAATATAGTAATTTCATTACTCTGGTATATTTTCAATAAACGGTTACAAATTGCTTTGACAATGAGCTGCCGTGAAATTAATTTGGCATTCAAATAACGAAATTATTCGTTTGTTCTGATCATTTTATTGATGTTCATTAGGAAAAAACGTAATAAAATTTCAGCCAGTGGGTAGAAACAGATTTTTTTATAAGATCAGAAGAAAATGGAATGACAGAAATCATAATCATCTGCCAAGCCTTGTCCGAAATTCCGAACCATGTTGGGGTCGGCTTCCAGGCTTACTGGAGGCAGCTGAGTACCTGTATTTTACATGGACCTGGTACGGTCAGCATCAGAAGTAGGTGAACATTTCGGAATTTCATTTTTTTTATGTACAGGACTCTAGCTATTATTTTTAATGTTTCAGAAGATTATTAGTTAAAATAGTCCTTACACTCCAATAACTGTAGTAATGAGTAATATCTAACAAGTTTTTATTAAAAAAACAGCTTCGAAACTTTGAGTAATGTTAATGTACTTCTGATGCTGACCGTACCTATTTGACTAGACAATCCAGTTACTACTGTGAAATACGCTACTCCTTGATAAGACGAGTTGTCAGATTTTCGGGTCCTATTCACTATAGGACCTGAAAATCTCAAATCTGAAAAAAGAAGAAGAAGATCTGGAAATGACAAAAATATAAAAATTAGTTAATGATTATCTTGTAAAAGAACGTTATAAATTACAGGGCCTTGTATTTAAAAGAAGTAGGGTACCAGCTCTTGTACTGCTACAGTACCTATTTACATTGTTCGGAAAAAACCTTCAATTCTAAGATTTCACTGTTAACTTTTCCAAAATACTCCGTTGTGGCCGAGTCATATTACAAAAATTCTCCCTGAACGCCCGAAAGATGTCTTATATAATTATTTCGACGAAGGGTCACGTTTTTGTAAAATGATTTCACGTCGGACAAGCCACGTGTTTGTCTTATCACGTTTTGATTTATTTTCATGGTTTGATTATGTCAATTTATTATTTTTTTACCAATGATTGGGTGTTTATTTTGGGAATTAAGGAAGGAGCTCGACGTTAAACAATAACAACCGTATAGATCTTTTGATCTTAAAGAATAATATTATTGAGTGACCACCGAATACATACTAAGTTAGGTCTCATCCTAATGTCCTTTTGGCGCCACACTAAAATGTCACGGCTCTTCAGTTTCGTTTCGTCTGTGTCATCTAGTTGTCTGTCTTCCCACATGAAAGAAAAGAAAGAAAGAAAGAAAAAATGTTTATTTGACGTCGGTATATACATCAAGCACACACACAATAATATTAAAAAAAAGATTACAAAAAAAATAGGTAAAAAACTTTTTAAGTTAAACGGTTTTATGTTAAACATACATTGCAATGTTTAAGATAAATGTACTAAAAACCAAAAAATAATAAAATAGAAAACCGTGGGGCACGTCAATTGTCTACAAATTATCGACTTAATTATTATTATTTTAATCAACGATTGTAGACAATTGACGTGCCCCACGGTTTTCTATTTTATTATTTTTTGGTTTTTAGTACATTTATCTTAAACATTGCAATGTATGTTTAACATAAAACCGTTTAACTTAAAAAGTTTTTTACCTATTTTTTTATTTTCTAGTTTTTAGTTTTTATTTCGCATTCTGTTTAAAGAGGCCGCCATCTTGGATTTTAATTTTATATAGTACATTGTATTATACTGGTTGAGCACTTTCATTTGATACCCATATTGATGGGATCGATAAAACCTACGTTATCCGCCATTTTTTAGCGGCCGCCATCTTGTATTTCAATTTTTTATAGTATATTGTATTCTGCTTGTTGAGCCCTTTCATTTGATACCCATATTGATTGGATTGATAAAACCACAAAACCTACGTTATCCGCCATTTTGTAGCGGCCGCCATCTTGGATTTCAATTTTTTATAGTATATTGTATTCTGCTTGTTGAGCCCTTTCATTTGATACCCATATTGATGGGATTAATAAAACATAAATTATCCGCCATTTTGTAGCGGCCGCCATCTTGAATTTATAATGATAATGAATAAACATAATTGTATTGTCACCAAAATCCAAAGTGTATACAAAATTTCAGATTAATCGGTTGACTGGAAGTGGGTGAAATTTGAATTACTAAATTTGATCCAAGAATAAAACAAACGGGGTGAGCTAAATAAAACCGTTTAATAATAAAAATGGAAATACCTTCATAGTAGGTATGTGCTGTGTGCCTCACGGTTGCGCTAAAAAGGTTCATTTCAGCATTCATGCCAGACAGGTGATGCTGTCTGACGCTGGTCTTCCAATGAACCTTGATGGGGTAAGTGACAGACAGAAAACCGTCACATGCTTCCGTCCCTTTTGTTTTTGGCGGGTGGTAAATCATCAAATAACCTCCCGCTCTTTGGGCAGACCGAAAGGGAGTGTCAGACTTCTACTGACTAGAAACCACCCATGTTCCTTCTTAGCCCTTTATGTCGAGGCCACGGTATCTCTTGCGAACAACCCGCAGGCCCGACAGGATGTTTCCGTCCCTTGGTCTTCACTACAGCATTTTCTTCCTCCATCTTTCATTCGGCGGGCTATAATTACCTTTTATGTATTTAAAAAATAGTAGATCGCCTACCAGTTTTCAAGCAAAGCTTTTTACAAATGCGTGGGTCGTCAATTAATAGGTTTCGTTCCGAAAACGTGGGATCGTTACGTAAATTGAGGTGGGTAACCAATGCTGTCAGGGCTGCGAGTTATTCAAAAGAGATACCGCGGCTCCCGACACAAAGAGCTAAGAAACAACCTGGGTGGTTTTTAGTCAGCAGAAGTCTGACACTCCCTTCCGCTCTGCCCAGAGCGGGAGGAGTAATTTTTATGATTTCCCACCGTCCAAAAAAAAATAAGTTTGGGAGCCAATGCTTTGGGGAGTTACACACTTTTTCGGCACCTAAGATTCGGCAATATTTATTTTACAACATGGCAAGGCTAACTGGTGCCAGTTGTTTATTGTTGTTGTTACCTACCATGATGGGGCGTCGTTGTTGCTGCTTAGTTAATGATAAGTTCATTTGAATTTTGCTGATCGGCGAATAAAGTTCGGCATCTATCATCAATGGATAATGTTCGGGTAGGCTCAGCACAACATTCAAGCTAATCCGAGCGGCTTTTCTTCAAATATTATCTACATTTAATTAATTTTACCATCCACCACCTTTACTGTGTGTGTGTGTACACCTTCAACGTGTTTAGCACCCTTTACACGGTAGGAAAGTACTTCCGGATAGCTACTTCGATAGCTCAAAGGTAAATAAGTAATGCTTTGAATTGTTAACTTTGTATCTAAAAATAAATAAAGCTGGGTTTCGTAACGAATTAACGTAAGGTCAAAAGTCTGACGATCCTTTTACAAGGTGATGTATGTTTTGGTGCTAAGCGTGTTTCACATTTTTACTAACATATATAATTTTTGGTATTAACAACAGTATAGGTACATACATACCAAAATTTTATGCTTTAATACACAAGAGGGTTAACGGTTAGGTTCACAGTATCAAAATTGTCCGACTATGCCCAAGATCAGATCTGATGTTCATTTTTGACAGATGACATTCATCATAAATATTTTAATATACCCACATATTTCAATAAGGCATACATAGAGGCACTTACGCCCGAATACTCGAACGTCACTCAATTTTAAGTTGCACTTAAATCTCGTGCTGTCTTTGTTACTTTAACGCAGAGTGACAGAGATAGCACGAGTTTTGAGGGCTACTTATAATTGAGTGACGTTCGAGTATTCGGGCGTTAGTTTACTAAAAACCGATGTTATTCAACGATAAAACCAAAGAGACAGTCAACATTAAATTCTCCCTACAACAACTAAATGCAACATAATAATATTTTTTTTACCTTTGTCTCATTCTACTTGGTGTTGGCGCAACATGTTTGGTTCTTCTATTATCTCCTGTCAGAAGCCACTAAACACAACATACTAACTAAAAAAAAAGTAAAAACGTATCCTGAAAATCTTGTTTCATACTTTTTCAGCGTCTTTTTTTTGTCCTAGTCGGGTTTTAGGTTTTTACTTTTTTTTTATTTAAACAATTTTGGTGTTATTTTTCCAGTCAATATCATAACCCTCCTTTGGTTTTGCCGTAGTCGGGTAAAAATATACCAAAATACAGTGACAAAATAATATTTCACTAAAATCACAACATTTGAGCTCCATATAAATTAACTTTAATATCGTTTAATCGTCAGACTGTACAGAAGTAATTAAAGCTCTTTCCGCGTCTTCCTTAGCAAAACAAGCATGAAATATAATTTTAAACAAAGTGAAATTTTCGTTTTAGTTTCGCTTTGCAGCAAATATAATTTAGCGCTTTCACTTTCAACTCCGGAACACTCGAGTGCGCTTTATTTTAGTAATAATTGACCCGAGAAAGGCGTGTCAAAGGATTTCTGGTTATTAGAAATTATGTTATTTTGCCAAAGATTAATTCAGTCACTCACACAGACACGGTATGTAAACTTGAGCGGTTGTCATTAGAATCTTATGTTTGTTTGTTACAAAGTCATTAATTTGGTTTATATTACATATCTATAGATCCATCTGAAATTTTAGTTATATTCCGATACTCTTTATCATCATTTCAGCCGAAACACGTCCACTGTTGCTGGACATCTCCCCCCAAGTGTCGCCACATTGTCCGCTCCCGTGCGTCATGCATCCAGCGGATCCCCGCCACCTTCATCGGTCATACTCTTTATATAGAGTGAAATTTTCAAATGGGCCTGGAGCCAAATCCAAAACTATCAGGAATAGCGAAAAATACTTGAGTATTTTATTAATGTCTTGGGCCTGATTTTGACGAGATCTAAAACTCCATCATCGATTTTTTGCAAAAGCTATCTAAGCCAGAAAAAAACTGTCCAATCGAGAATTGGCCATCCACGCCCACTAAAAGTCACTCTGTTCATATAATAATACCCCAAATGGCACCTTTTATTGTCCAGTTAATGAAACTGAGCTCAATAGCAACTTAAAAATAACTCCCAAAAGACCACAAACAATGACAGAATTGTTTAACCTGCAACACCAAATTGCATTTAACGTTCGAAAACAAAACACAGTGGCAGAAAAGCGTTTCTGTTTATCATTCCATTTGAGCAGTTCCCGTCGCCGCTCAAAGACATGCACACATCGGCAATTATAAAACAATTAGTATAACAAGTTTGTTTGGACTGGAGTTCAGGGGATAGTTATTAGCACGTTGTCTTGTTTACATGGTGCATTCTGTTGATGGTGCTTCGGTGGTTTTGTTTTTTAAGGAGAGAATTTGTCGTGGACAGTCAGTCACGAGTTTTAATATTATTATATCTAAAGTTGACAACTTTTAGAAGGAATTTTGATTAATTGTAATTTTATGTTGCTTTATTGTTGGGTATGACATTGTTATAATAACAGGGAAGTCTTCTTTTACATTATATTAAGCCTCACATACAGTATATTATTAATTTCATACTTACAGTACCTATATCTCTGAGTTCAGCGACCTCCTCTAACATTTCCCATTGATGTCCATCTCTAGCGACTCTTCTCCATTTTGAAAGTCTCCTGCTATTTATTAACTTTGATATTAATAAAATGACGCAGTCATCTTTTGACCACCACCTTTAAACTTAAAATCCAATTAATTCCTAAGCACCAAACAACACTTAGGTCCAAACCCAAAAACATTAAAAAGTAATCACCTTATTTAGCGCCAAACAGCAGCATAACATCTTAGCGGACGCCGTGTTAGCTCAGACAAGCGAAAATACAGCGCGATATACTTTAGCACCACACTAAAGATACGAGGAGTTTATATCCGAGCCATCGCAGCCACATCATACTCCGGGAACCGCAGATGGCCGTGTAACAATCTCTATAACAATAAAGGCGAAAAACGTTAAAAAGCGCCATCTAGCGAGATACTGGGGAACTATTTAAAAAGAAAAATTATGAAAAGTTTTAAATCGCGTAAGTGAAGTTTTCAATTAAAATGTTACTGCGGTTTTGTTTTATAATCTTAAGTTCGTACTTGCACCATGCTATTTGTCGCAGTTGTTTTTTTTTTTTATCTTTTATTTAATGTAAACTCAAACTTTTGTTTTTCTTTTTGTACCTATTTTTATTTATTTTTTTAGTTGTAAGTTGTGTGTTTACTGCTTTTTTATATTACCATATTTCTGTGACAATAAATATTTTTTCTTTTCTTTACTTCTGCTACTTAGTAGAGAACTTAATTTGGTCGTTACCTCTCTTTCTGTGGTTGTCATAATATTAACTAAGAATGTTATTCAACGTTCTATCGATCTTTCGGGAATAAGTAGTTCTTTGTGATCAAAATGAAGATGATGTTGGATTGCCTTTTCAGTTACCATTACGAGTGTAAGTTAGAACACAGGGTCTCATGATGGGCATGTTGATGATGATATCGGAACTTTTATAAAATACTGAATGGAAAAACAATAGGACAATTTGTTAAACGCCGATGCTTAGTTATTAACAATAGGATTTCTAAGATTTGAAATATTGTATTTTACTAATTATGAATTTTGAATAAAATTTTATTATTATTATAGGAGAATATAGTGAATATGACAGGATTAGAGTGACCTATTTTATGGGTATAATTCTGCTACAAAATTTTCTAAACTAAAAGGAGCGTTTCGTCGTTACAAACACGATTTTCGTTTGAAATATTTTCGTAAAATAAAATATGAGCGCTGACTTGGTCGCTTCTCTACCCAATAGGAAGCCAGCGGACATTTGACGTACATTCTACTTATATTGCCATAACGATACCTTTCAAGAATATGAAATTGAAAATTTGTGTCAAAATATTACGTGTATTAAAGTTGGTTTGGATATTATTGGTTTTCTATACTGATTTTTGAGGTATGAGTTTATGGTTAACTTCAGAAGTCCTGATCTAAAAATATATTTAGAGTGCATGGAAAAAACCGGCCAAGAGCGTGTCGGGCCACGCTCAGTGTAGGGTTCCGTAGTAATAATTCTTTTTTTGTTTGAAATACAGGCCAATGAAACTTGACCTCTGGATTGTAAAGGCGCTCATACGATTCAGGGACCAAATTATATTGGTTAACTGCAGTTTCCATCTGTTGTTTCCATCCAAGTTCAAAATAATTTTCCTAGAAAGTCCTTATAAAGTTCTACTTTTCAGATTTTTTTCGTATTTTCTAAACTTATGGTTCAAAAGTTAGAGGGGGGGGGACGCTTTGTTTTTTACTTTTGGAGCGATTATTTCCGAAATTATTGACATTATCAAAAAACGATTTTAGTAAACCCCTATTCATTTTTAAATACCTTTCCAACAATATATCACACGTTAGGGTTAAAATTAAAAAAAAAAATCACTTCCCACTTTACTTAAAGGGGGGCTACCCTAATAAAACATTTTTTTTCAATTTTTATTTTAGCACTTTGTCGGCGTGATTGATACACATATTGGTACCAAATTTCAGCTTTCTAGTGCTAACGGTCACAGAGATTAAGCGAGGACGGACAGACGGACAGACAGACAGACAGACATGGCGAAACTATAAGGGTTCCTAGTTGACTACGGAACCCTAAAAAGGTAGGTAGTGCTTATGGGAATATTAATGAGCTTATTACACAAGGCAGACAAACTAACTATGAAAGAGGGTAGACCAATTTCTCTGCACTTTATTTACCAACCACCCGTATTGAGTCATCTTCTCACAATAATAGAAAATCACGGAAAATATCCCATAAATGACAGTATTTGTTTACACTAGCCTGTTATTATTCCACCTGCAAGGCAAAGGCAGATACGTATAAAAACAAATGAATATTTATAATATTTCCTAGATATTCTCGCTGAACAAACTTCTCCTTAGGTACGCCTCTGCATAAAACAGTTTTATTCAGTCAGCTACAAAAACAGAAAACGCAACTCCCATCTCCTGCAGAGTAAAACAAAACCAAATTATAAGAAAATAAAGCATCTTTTAATAAAAACTGTCAATACTCTAGAAGCGTCATCTTCAGTTCGTTCTTACATAATCTAGGGTACAGGCAAAGAACATAAAAAATAAATTGAGTTGTTGCTTGTACGACCTCGATGTTTAGATCCAGTCGTCAAGATTACCTAGATTTTTGTGGCTGTACCTGGGTTATAAATCCTTTGCCTACCTAGACCTAGCTACTAGGTTTACGGCTCGAGTGTTATTTTGGTGATAAAATTTGGGTTGTGGTTGCTAACATTACTCTTATCTATTCCAAGGATTTATAGGATTGAAGAATGTTAAGACTGTCATAATTGTATATCTTTGATATGCTTTGATGCCAAAACTGCTAAATGGAATTTCATGGAAGTTTTCGGTAATACAGCTCATATAATTATTAATAAACACATTGGCTGTACTTTATTAGGATAAAAATGATCATCATCATCTGCTAAGCCTTTTCCCAACTATATTAGGGTTGGGCTTCACAGGCAAAGCTGCTGGCGGAAGCTAGTGCTATTTGAATTTGGGATAAATAATTGTCTCCCTTACCGTCCCGTACCTGACGGTACATTACATTATAAACAATTGTTATAATCCAGACTTGATGCGGAAACAACTGTGGCTGTCCGTCTATCTGTCTCTGTAACCATAACATTAGATCCACAGGTAGAACACGACCTGAGCTAGACATTCTCGTGGGATTAATCCACGAGAAAATATTATTCTAGCTCGGATTCTTGCAAAGATGTAAATGTAAACAAAACACAAAAAATAACAGCAAATATTTTCACATTTCCACACTCCGCTTTGCGGTATGCGAGAGTGAAACCGTGGTGCACTTACAAAAATATAAAAAGAAACAAAATTCTCCACTACCAAAGTACCACTAAAAGGAGTGTCCATTTTCTTCGTTCTCATTAAATTTTCACACATGGTGAAAGAATAGTCGTGTGCGAGAGAAAATGGGTATTTCTGATAGGAGTTACGAGTTTGAATAAAACTTAGGGAACGTACGGTCTAACAGACGAGCTAATGGTTCTGAAAGTATTGTTTAACTTAGTATTTTGCGTGTATTTATAGGATATGTATGGTACAATATGAGTGTATTACAAGTAAAAGCTAAAGGAACTATTTAACAATCCTTGACTTGGTTATTCTTTGACATTAGTTTTTGAAATTTTAAGCAATAATTGGTTTCATAAGCCAGACTTATGTATGATATTATACTATTTATCTTTATTGTTTCAAGTAGTTTTGTTATAAATTGTTCTAAGAACGACTTACTCATTGTTTTTTACCGTACCAACTCTTGAAGTATTTTTTTTACGTAAAGCATTTAAAAAAACCAAGTTCGCTGAAACATTTTCTTAACATTATAAATTATGGCAAAGCAAAGCAAAGCCTTCTAACGCAGTACTAAGAAACCCATTCCTGACGGAGAAATTTCACACACAATCTGCAAGGTGATTTACTGTACCTACAAGTATTATGTCTCGGGCCCAACCCCTCGATTTATGGAGCCGTAATCCGAACTTACCTGCAAATGTAACATTTGGAATCTTACTGAGTGACGGGTGGGCAGCATAGGTTAATAAATGTAAATGTTCCTAATTGCACGAGTCTGTTTTACGAATTAATCAAACAAACATAATTATATTTTTTTTCTGCAACAATGATTAAGCTGAATCTTATAGTAGAGAGTCATCATTATCATCATCAACAGCCTATTAATGTTCCCACTGCTGGGACACAGGCCTCTTTGAGAGGGAATGGGCTATAATCTACCACGCGGGCCCAATGCGGATTGGTAGATGTCACATAGTAAAGAGTAGTCACCGTAATATTTGCCAGAACCTACTAGTTTCATGAGAAATTGAATTCTAAAGATTTTATTATACAGAATCTAGCAAAAAGCTAAAATGCAGTTTTTATCTAAGTAAAAATCCAACAACGTAACATGACATTCTTCAAACTGGCGCTTATAACAGAATCGCTTTTACAGCTACCATCGGGTCAGAGGCGTTTAATCGTTCGGAACACTTTACGAGCAGTCGTTCCATTCACAGCCGGAGCTCCTTTCGAATATTTCACCCTCACATATCCGAAGAAAAGGTGCACGTAGAATGTATGTTGTAACAAAATTAGATACAGCCAAGGCTGTAAACTTGTAAACAGTTCAAGCGCCACATTTTATTATTGTATTGACTTATTTTACGGCTCATAAAGTTTTCGACTGTATTGATAATATTTGCATGTTAACATCCCGTTTAGTTTCGTGGCCTTCTGTTCTCCGATATTTCGTGATATTCGATTTGCTTAACAACTTTTTGATTACTCCTTACGTTTAGAAACATTATGGAATTCCAATTTTAATGTTGGACGTTATGTAAAATGTATTACCGATAATAATGGGTTGGGTTTTGAATGAGTGGATGTCTCCGTTTTGATCAGAGTTATGTCACGCAACAGCTTTAACTGAACCCGGTGATCTAACTGAAGCGATCAGTCACAAAAATATGTGATCGAGCCATTATTGACCGCAAGGGCACACATTTGTTCGAAAACTTGAAGGCGTTCTGACGTGTTCGCCGATCAAAGTGAACGTGAAGATCGCGTGTTCGTCCAGCGTTTGTTTTGATTGGGACGCGGCCATAATCATCTGAGCTCGGTAGCAGACTATGTCGTGTATGTCGCTAATAACATAAAACATACATAATAATACCAAGCAAATGTCTTCGAGTATTCGAGCTTTCCAATACTTTACGATCGTTTCTTGTTGATTTATGTCAAGATAAAATCACTTAAAACGACTGAATGGGTTTTATTGAGATTTGACTGGAGTATCTTCAGTGAGAGCTACGAAATCAATACCTATCTGGTATTAAATTGAAGAAGGATTTATATAATCTTTATTTATTTCATCGCCTTGCCCCGGGTTGTTGCTATGTTACGGGTCGGGAGCTGCTACGAGAAAATATCATTTTAACGTAAAGTTAAAATGATATTTATCTGATTTAGTATAAATATTTTTGTTGAAACAATATATCTTTTTCAGAAGTTTATTTATAGTTGTTTGTTTGTAAATGAACATAAAGGATTAGGTAGATCAACATGCCTAAAATAAATTGTCCAAACGGAGTAAGTATATTTTTTGTAAACCACCGTTTTGTCTGTGGACATGAGAATGAAACTATAGTTTCACACACTATAGTGTGTTTGAATTCTTCCGGTTGAAATAATGATGATGATATTATCAACCTACTACATTTTGCAAAAGTAATGGATACAATCGCCTATCCAATACCTCCGTCTCCACATGCTCAAAGATATATACGAATCCTCACACTTTACAGTCCCCATTAGACATAAAACTCGTAACCGTGTCTACTGTTCGAGATAGCTCTATATTCTAAGGCTCGCGTGACGGCGAAGGGTTTACAATCAACGTGAATCAGTGCACGTGAAAGTTTGGTACAAGTTTATTCAGAACGTTAACAGTTAACGGTTGTTGAGTATGTTGGGTTTTTGAGTCCTTGAGGGTAGAGTGAGAAAACGGGGAGAAAGTGTTATGTTTTGTGTACATAGTGTTTTTTTATTAAATGTACTTCTTTGTAACTGGTGTGTCCACAAGTCAAAAGAGACCAGAGAAAAGACATAATGATTTAAAAGAAATATGACGCCGTCCAATGTGAGTCTTGAAAGCTACCAAGGTAACTAAGTGCATCGTCTCTTGTATCTTAGTTAAAAAGTAAATAGTCACATCACAAACGAAAATTCATTAATTACGAAACGGGAAAAAAAACACATTCGAATACATTTCGATACGATTGTTACATAACATGAAAACCCCAAAAAAATAGTAAATTGTGTAAAACTAATAATATACGCTGTAGAATGTTATCAAAAACTTTACAGCTTTTACGATATTCGTTCTCGATACACATCTAAATTATCGGACATCACATACAAAAAGGGAAAAGTATTATTTAAATTGTGCCCGTTTGATGGCAATAGGGTATCCCCGTATTACATGAGACTTAAACACATTACACCAATTAAGTTTAAGTCTCATGGACTTAAACATAATTGGTGAAATGTGGGTGTTAAGGAAACCTCTGCCTGACCTTTCGGAGATTACAGACGTGGTGTTAGGTTAAGTTATCACACACAAAATTAAAAATCAGAAATTCAACATTTTCCCACAAACCGCCATTTTACTTCCCTCCTATTAACGTTGGTACATCTAACCCAATTTCGTGTTAAAAGGGAATAAAAATTCAAATTAACCGCTTGTTCCTCAGCTTACCCCACGTCCCATACCCGGGTGTGTTTTATGCAAAGCAACCGGCTAATTGTGCCAGCTCTCTAGAATTGTGGCGATGGAGCAAGCACGCCTTTTCGACCCGGCGGAACCCAACTTTATGGGCCCGTAAAATATGGGAAATTCAGACGTTTTCGTACTTCTAGTGCACTCGTGGCGTCGTATTGAAATTTTATTGGCGGTTTTTTATACATGTATGTAGATGTAGATTTTTGATGTTTGATTCAGGAAATCGGTTTTCGTAATCATCATCATCACTCGTGCCGTCGTCGTGCTGTCAAAAGCCAACCATTTTTGACTGGGATCGGAACTGTTTATCTTAAAAAAAAAGAGCAGTACACAGTAAGTTTCCTAATTAAATAATATTTACTATCAAAATTCGAAAGACGTGGTAATAGACACAATCGTTGTACTTATACAACTGAACCACTCGCTAACTAGATTAGAGTAGACATAATTATTATGATTGCAATCTTTATGCAAGAGTGAGACTGCCAAACTCGAAACAATTTTGACACAAACAATGTAACATTAAATAACCATACAAACACTGGCATCAAAACTATTTCAAATTAAAATTTCAGCAAGATTAACTAAAGGAAAATGGGCAAATTCAATTTAACGCCAGTCGACCCTCTACAAGCCTCCATTAAGGGAGTAACTGAAGAAAAACGCCGATAACAGCTGTTAATTAATCGTATAAATCTATAAGAGAAAAGCTATCAGCAGGCTTGTAATAGAACCCGTCGGGGCTGCGGATATCGGAAAGTTACCGCGGCTCCGACACAAGGGCGAGGAAGAAGGAACATGGGTTGGTTTTTAGTCAGTAGAAGTCTGACACTCCCCTTCGCTCTGCCCAAGAGCGGGGGGGGTTATTCGATGATTTTCCACCCACCAAAAAAAAAAAAAAAAAAAAAAAAAGGCTTGTAATAGAATGATATTGCTGGTTAAGCGTTGAGTGGTGTTTGTTTAGTTTGTGTACCTCGATGTTTCGGCTCGTTTCGGATTTATAAGGGCTTTTATTGCTGATTGCGAAGTGATTATGAAGTGTTCTGTTTATTGGCAGTATTGTAAGGGTTTAATAAAGTGCTTTTGCTGATAGTTGCACTTTTTTTTTTCAAATGTAGTGTGGATCTTTTGGATTCGCGATTATTACGATAAGCTTGTTGTCATTTGTAGATCTTTAACAGTCGATACATGTAGTAAGTGTAGAAACAGTCTTACCACAGTGTTGTGAAAGTCAAATAAGCAGTCATCATCATCATCATCAGCCAGAACTCGTCCACTACTGAACAAAGGCCTCCCCTTTAAGGGGGCGTTGCCATAATCCCCACGCTTAGCAGGCGGCTTGGGGATCGCAGTAAGGTCACCGAAAATTTAAAGAACGCTGCTGCCCGTCTCTCGGTGGCTGGTCGCAGTTCAAGGACGCGGTCGCGCCGTGTAAAATACTAGTAGTCATTTGCATCCAGTTAGAGTCGAAGCGAACCTCAACCTCGTTGGGAAATGCTAAGCAGATGGTGATAATTTGCATTACACAGAATCAGCTAACAATGCCTTAAAATGAAGTTTAACCAATAATTCCATTTTAACGATCCGTGTTTATCAATTTAACAGCAGCTCAGCCCAAATTACACACACCAATACCTCGCCGAATCCAGGTAAACAAAACTTCGTATTTATTCGTAAGTCAGTTCATAATAATGCACCATCAAAAACACGCCATGAAATTGATATTAATTAATTTAAAAGCTTACCTACGGCTCGTTGGCAGGGAAGCAGGTTTTACTGGATTTCCATATATTTTCCGCGCATATTAATTACGAACGGTTAACGTCTGGCGTCGAGGAGCATTAGCTTAATTCGATGTCAGATACGATTTCGATTTTATTAATTTTTCCGCTCACATGGGATTGTGGAGTGAAAGATGCTGGATGTGGCTAGGGTGTGGTTTGTGTGTGGTTTGTGGTAGGGTGTGGAAGAAAAACTGTTTTACTGTGGAATGTGTCCGTGATAACTGCCTCGTTGGTCAAGTGCTTGTCAAGCGCGACTGCTGAGCAAGAGGTGCTGGTTTCAATTCCCGGTTCAGCCAAAGAAATATTGGATTTTTAATGAGGAACTTTGTCATTAGCAGCCAAGGCAGTTTGGATTTATGCCCTATTATTGGCCATAAGCTTGCTTCATATTACATGAGGCTTAAATACAACGTGCGAAATGTGGGTGTACTATAATTGGTTAAGCTTCAGCCTATTATAATCCTTCGGGGATTACAAGCGTGTTTGTACTACGGAATGTGTATTTTAATATTGAAGCATGTTAAAGATTGGGACCAGTCAGTTGTGTTCTTATGAAGAACTTCAGCTCTGAACCTACTTTTTATAGTACTTATTTCAGCCACCATGGGTTGCTGTGTTCTAGTTTGTTTCTGTTAATTTCAGTTTTGTCTCTGGGTTAGCATCACACCTTCGATTTTGCAAGGTTTTGGTAAGATCAGTAGTAAATAATGCCTGCTTAACAAACAACACAATAAGATTTTGCTAATTAGAACCATACAATGCTTTAGCACTGAATCTATTTTAAAAAAAACTAACCGCTAAAACCAAACTATTGAAAAGTAATTTCATATAATAAAACGTAACATTAAATCCTCTGCCACTTCCAGCGCCCATAACTCGCAGAGCCCACAAGGGTCGCGTGGGAGACGCACATTACGGATCCGAAGCGGTGAAATACGACGTACGGTATCAGCATGTCACAAATATTGGTGAGCGCGTGCTTTTTATTGGCGAGCACGGATCTACGGATCTGCGGGTGTGTGGTGTACAGATCTGTTGGGATGTTGCTGAGTAAGATACACCTGTATTGGTCGTTTTATGTTTGGTTCTTTTTTTGTAAAGTTTTTAGGTGCTTTGAATTTGAATTTTGTTGGAAGTATTTTACGGACATTTTTTGCCGAAGTAGGGGTAAAAAGTGAGAATTCATGATAAGATAATTGTAAATGAGTCAACATTTGTTAGGAAAAGGTTGTCTTACCTTTGTTTCCGTCGTTCGAAACAAAGGTAGGAGAACATTCTCCCAACAATGTTAATTTCTAACCCAACAGACTGAAGCTTAGTTTTTGCCTACCCAGCCCATTTGTGCCACTTGATGAACTTCCTTCCTAGACACGATTTGCCATGGGAAATCTTTAGATACACAGTTTGGCCGAAGCAAGGAAAACCTGTTCAGGTGGATATTCATAGACTAACTGCCGCTCAGAGTTATTTAATGATTACTTAAGCCGGCCCTTAGTAAAGGTTAAACAGAAAAACCTTCAATAAAATGACAAAATCTTTACGAAGTAATCATTATATAAATGTGATATTGCCCAACACACGATGGAACACTCGATATCGTGTCCTGCCTATTCTGTTGTTTGCACATCACAAAGGCTTTGGACGTTACAGAAAGTGCCAAACTCGGCCTAAATTTTGGGCCTATTCTATTCAGATTGTCATCGATTTTCTAGGAATAAGAAGGAAAAGCTAGCAATGCTGGCACTATAGAGAGTTCTTAGAGGAATTATACGAGACAACATACATAGATGGACACACACTGGGTCACAGTGATTTAGCCAGAAAAAATCCAAACAAGCAATTATACATACACAGGTTATCTAAAAAAAAACAGCCCCCATTTAGGCTATTGTTACTTGAAGTGTTAGTTTAACACAATAAGTATAGTTTAGTAATAAATAATGAGCAGTGGTGGCTCAGTGGTGACGGCCCCGACTTACAAACAGTGAGTTGTGGCTTCGAACCCAGTCATGCGCATTAATTTGTGTAATTTATTCCATGACTGCTGCAAAACTGTAAAGGAAGATATCGTGAGGAAAATGGCATGTCTTATAACCAAAAAATTCGAAAACATGTGACATCTACCAACCCGCACTTGCCCGCTAGGTGGATTATAGCCCATCCCTCTCCTAGAGAGGAGGCCTGAGTTCCTGCAGTGGGAACAACATAGGCTGACTGGTAGTCACAATAATTTTACATTTTCCTGCAAAAATATCTGTAAAAACTTGATATTTAACTAGAAAACATTCCACCTTTATCTTAAAACGCCACTTCTTAAACAGCTCTTTATTATTCATATTTTTATCACAACAGTTTGCTAAGTGCAACGCTCAAAGCTACGTGCAAGAAGTACTGAAAAATATATTTTACGATTGTTCAAGCCAAGTTGATACTTATCACAGTACTGTTGTCGACAAAATTAGTATTCTTCCAGGGGGTGGAAAATACTGATGAATAAAATTAAAGTTTTACTAGAGATCGAATTTCTCTTCTCATTGTTTTGGAATGTAATTTTGCACTATGAGTAAAATATTTTGCTTTAACTTTTGTAGCATTTTGATTGAAACTTTTTTTTTTTTAATTCTTGTGTTAATAAAATTCTTCTTGAAAGTCCCCGTAGACTGTCAACTTTTAATCAGCAGATAGTTTAGCTGGGTTGGGATGTTAGCGCGCACATTTAGCCAAATAAACGGCTAGGTTAATATAATAGTTGCTAGATGGCTTTTGAAGAGCATACTATACAATCAATATTTATCTAAAGGAAGTCTATAAAAAGAAACCTTACCCGCCTTATTGAGAGCAAAATAAATAAAAACCTAGTCAATATGTATAAGTACTGCCCGTAAGGTAAAGCCTCTTGTCTATAGGGTAGTTGCTCGTGACAACTAGTTTTTAACCGACTTCCCAAAAAGGAGGAGGTTCTCAATTCGATTGGTATTTTTTTTTTCTATGTATGTACTTGTACACCGATTACGCTGCGATTTATGATCCGATTTACGTGATTCTTTTTTAGTTTGATGTGGAATAGCTGCCATTTGGTCCCATAAAAATTTAGCATGGTTTGGCCCAGTACTTCTCATTTTATGATCATTTTTTTATAATTTTTGAACATTTTTCGTTCGTTTTTTTATGTGTGTTCGCGAATAACTTCGTCGTTTCTGAACCAATTTTGATGATTCTTTTTTTATTGGAACGGAGATATTTCAAGTGTGGTACCATGATATGGAAACCAGATCCTGGTGATGGAATCCCAGAGAAATCGAGGGCAAACCTCAAATTTCATAGGCACGTATTACGTGTTTCGTGCTTTTTCTGACGCTATAATTACAAGTATAGGTTTCATAGTAAATATTTCTTTAAGATATTACAACTAAAAATGAAAAAATAAAAAACTTTTTTGCAAAAAAAAACAACCGACTTCAAAAACACCTAAAAGTGAAAAATAAACTTCAGAAGAAAAATCAGCTTCTGAAGTCGGTGGCAAAAAAGCCAAATGAAACAAACAAATCGAGCCATTACCGCCGTCTTATCGTAAGCGACATTTTTACTTAAACAGCGTTTTTTATCGCAGACGACTTTTTAAACTATAACGGACTTGTTCTTCGACTTTTCCCGCCAAAATTACAAAGTTATAGCAAATGCTAAGTTTATCGTTAGCACAACATTTTTCTATATTTTACAGTAACCGACCTAATCAAAATTATCGTAAGTTGCGTAATTATCTAAGAATTGCAGCGTAAGCGACCCTACTTATTATCGCAACCGACACAGTACATCCAAATTTTGTCGTTTACTATAACAAAGTGGCAAAAAACGTGTAGTGACGTTTTTTTGAAAATTTTAACCGTTACACCTAAGGTTTCAAAAATCATTATTATACGTCAAATTTCAACTTAATAGCGCAATTATTTATAAAGTTATTCAAAAAAAACCTTCTCCTGTAAAATTTGGTTTTTGTCGGTTACACTAAGTCGGCGGTAATGGCTCGAAATGTCACCGACTTCAGAAGCTGATTTTTCTTCTGAAGTTTATTTTTCACTTTTAGGTGTTTTTGAAGTCGGTTGTTTTTTTTATCAATAAAAGTAACTGAATTTTATTCTTAAATCTCTTCAAACCCTTTGTCACCGACTATACAAAGTCTTGCTTAAGTCATTATACGTAAACACTGCAACAGAAATACAATAATATCGCGCGAGTAATTATGTAAAATTTTTTTTTTTTCAACACGCTTACATCGCCGTACTGCTTTCAGTATACCAATGAAGTTATTTTGCGTGACTCTAATATGACCGGACTACTAGGGATGTGCGTGTTGCTTAATAATTTTTTGTATCCGAAAATCTGTTATTATTCGATATTATTTTGTAAATTATTAGTCGTAATTCAATTTTGATGGTTGCGATGAATTTTCGTTACAATGTTGCTTTAACTGAAATAATTATCTATGCTTTATTCATAAGAATTTATCAAAATGTTATACTGTGTTACAATATACGGTGCACATAATACCTACCTACTTTCGTGTAATTCATAAAATGTAATTCCCAATTGTGTTTTCAAGTATAATTCAGGCTTTACATTCAATACCCCCTTTGTATTTCGCTATTTTGTTTCGTTATTGAATATATCTACAGTTATGTGGATAGTATCCGAAATTTTCATACCATTTATCATTTTAAAACCACTGTAAAGGCATTTTTGTGCAATTTTATTTATAAGCATGGTTCGTTCTATCCCTCATTGAAAACTTCAACTGTTAAAAAATAAATCCGCAAACCGTTTATTCGCTATCGAACATTATTTTTCCCACCACTACTCTAATGGACGGTTAAAAGAGTAGGTATGTAACATGTTTTTATGCAAAAACGCTAATGTTGAAAGCTTTTGAGAATTAACTAGTATTCAAATATATATTAAAACTGGCAACTTTTTGCATTCCGGTCTGAATTAACTAGTAGATGACTAGTTTTTAACGTAGACTCGTTGATTTGTATTTAAAAAGCCAATTTGTGAAATAGATTTTTGATCTTTCTGCTATAGAAATGACGGTACAATGGCTTTAAAAATGAAATTCAAACACTCTACACATACATAAACTCGCGTTTTTCTGAAATAGGGATAAATAAAAACCACAGAACGCCACGTGCTACAAATCTTTTAAAATTATTATTTGGCTCACTTAGAATTGAATTTACCTACTGCTTCAGAGATAAGATACATCCATTAGAGTCACAGACAACTGTATTAACCTCTTACAGGTAAGCACATCATGCACTACTTATTTATCGTTGAGTGCCTACTTAGGATCAGATGAGCACCTAACTACTCACCGTATATCCGTACCGTGCATCCGTCCGTGTATCGTGTACTGTTGGTCTAGTGGTTAGTGACCCTAACTGCTATGCCAGAGGTCGTGGGTTCGATTTCCACCCAGGACAAATGTTTGTGTGATGAGCACGATCATTTGTTCTGTGTCTGGGTGTAATTTATCTATAATACTCGTATGTATGTATTTAGAAATATATAAGTATGTTTATCAGTTGTCTAGTACCCATAACACAAGCTCTGCTTAGCTTGGGACTAGATGGCGTTGTGTGATAGTTGTGGAATATTATTATTATTATTATTATATAACTATGGTTTTAAATTTAATTTACAAGCAAGTACCTATGTATTTAGTATACAACACAATGAGTTTATACGTTTTTGTAAATAATACTTCAGAACTTACTAAGTGAGCCAGAGTGTTCCCTGCCTTCTGCTTAAATAGTGAACTCCCAAAAATCAATCGCTGTGTACTTATGTCACAAAATTGTATAACAAAAGTCTCAAAGCTAATAGAGATCTATCTTCCTTTTAGTACCAGTCAAGCCACCTAAAACAAACTACATTCAAACTCAACACACTTTTGCTCTACACTCTCCAACAAAGAAATATGAGCATAATGCACTCCACTTCCATCACCACACACTCTGACAAATAACTAGTAGGTATCTCCATCACCAACGACCTAAAAATGCTTCCTTCCACTCTAACTTACAAACATACCTACATAAAACACCTGAAGATTTGATACCTCATGCCATCTCGTTCTAAAAGCCAGATAAGGAAAGAGATCGCAATAACTCTTGGAGAAGATAAAACGTCTCCGTGTCGTATATTCAAACCGTTTGTTCTGAACGGCTCATGTACTTTTATGTTCCCAGTCAAGTACAATACTGAGTCAGTGTACTTGCATCGGTCCTTGTTATCGGTTAAGCTTTTAAAATTGTTGCGGGAAATGTATTTGTCTGTTGTGTTTTCGTTTTGAAAGATGAGTAAACTTTAAACAGTTACGAGTGTGGGTTTCAGTCAAAAGGTATACGATAAGAAAATTCCAAACAATTAATTTTATGGAGTAAAGATAAAACCCTTCCCTATGAGTCGGATAACAAGAATAAATGATATTATTGTCAAATAATGAATAAGCGAATTACAGCACAACATAAGAAATCCCACCAGTAATTCCCAAATGGTTTGGCAAAAGACGTAGGCATAGGTGAACGTAGCAAGTACACCACATTATTTTCGCAAGGTTATAAGAAGTCTTGTAAACCTATTGCCATGAACCGGGCACAAATGCAGACTCCTGCTATTGAGAAGCCCGACCTGGGACCTGCTCTCCACTCTCCTCCTCTCATTCATCAGGGCTTTTAGTGAATGATTGAATTAAATTCACTATTTACTGTTTGTCAATTGAATTTGCCTTGCCTAGTAAAATATTGTATGGAAACTACTGGAAACTTGTGGAAGATTGGTTCGCACTTGCATGTCTCAAGGTTAAAGTACTTTCTTCCTAACAGTGAGCTGTGACCTAATGTTAGCATAAACGAGCATTCAACGTAGTTCCTAGCGTATTCGTATCACGCATGACACATTATCTCTTTATTTTATAGCAGTATCCTAGAAAATGTGACCTTTCGGGCCATTCAGTGTTAGGTTTCATCGACTTTAGGTCGTCCAACAAACCCTTTATCTACGTGTAAATAAATGATTAAATTCGATAAAGTTTTTAAAAAAATTAAAGGGTTTGACTTACCTTAGTTCCTTAATTTTCCATAGCAACTATAATATAGTTGCTATGGAAAATATATCAGGTATTTAGATTAAATAAATGAGTGAACTGTGAATTTGTTCTTGAATTTTTACCCGACTGACCCAGAAGAAGGGTAAGGTTTTTCGTACTTATTATTATGTTATGTGTATTCGTTCCTCGTAACTAAAACCAGAGAAAAATATAATAAAAAGGAGATTGAAAATCGTCTGCAAAATGTATCACTAAACTAAAGCTGAAAATAATAAAAATATATTTAAAAACGCGACTAAAAACAACCAAGCAGCAACCAGTTTGTTTTTCAGTCAGGTTTTTTAGTTACTTTTTCATGTTGTCTCCATGTAAATTTCGACTACAAGGGCTGTTCACTTTAAACTATTACAATTCACGAGAACAACTCCATTCTGAAAAGCAGTACGTGCCTTGCTCCCATTACTAGTAGATGTAAAGATGTCCTAGCGAGAGGTCTCGGGGACTCATTAGGTGCTAACGGTACCAAACCTTTTACCTTTGGTTTACCTAGCAACTAGAACTGTGAAACATTAGTCAGATCTTTTGTTAATGTTCAGTTGTAAACTTGATACTGAGGCGAACCTTTCTGAATTAGTTAGCATGTTTTAGAGTTTCAGTGTTTGGGGTTAGATTTTGACCTCATTTCATTTATAAATGTAGTTAGCTGTAGTTTTTTCGATCTACAATATTATAGTTGACTTAAAACGAAGCATCTATACCTACGGAAAACAAATCAATTCTGTGTTTTTGTTGTATAGTTAAAATAAATAGATTCGTCTCGATAATTCAAGTCATAATAACATTTTGACTTTCAAAATAAAATGAAGTTTGGGCATAGTACAAAATAGTTATGCATATCAATGGGCCTTTTACAATAACTACAATGTGTAAATTCGCTTTCAACAATTTAAATTTGAACCATCACAGATTCTTAAATAAAGTTCAAAATAGGTTCATCAGAACATCTACCAAATTATACATACATACATACAAGTAGTATGTACCTACGTACCCATTAGGTGGAAGCACAAAGCGACTGCAATTCCGTTTGCAGTTGCCTGCCTTTATGCAGTCGAAATAGGGTAGCCATGTACCCACAAACTTTGAGGATGTTAACTTGAATAGCTGAAATTACTTTTTGAAAGTTATATGGGTTTGCAAGGATAGTAATTGTGGCTATAACTATGTACTAGGTAAAGCTGTTTTCTGCGTTTAAGAATGTAACTTTATAATAGAAACTAAAATCCTATTGTCTCTTAATATCTGTAACTCATTCTTTTCACTTTTGGTCCAGTGTTTTGGTCTATCTCCATTTTGTTTTATCTTTGAAACGTGAGAGGTAACATACCCCAGTTTGGATAATCTTTCGCACGGCTTGACCACAAAATAGAATTCATTAAGATATCTGTACGTTTCTAGATAACACATGACGTATTGAATTTGCGTGCCGGAGAAAAGGCCATATTTGGCCAAAACGTTCTTCAACACTGGGAAAATCTCCTGTATGTTAGTGGGTTTGTGGAACAACTACCTGCAGGCTGTACAAACATTTGTTCCGTGCAGAAATTGAACATGCAACATGCAACGAAGCTGCCAATCGCTAAGCCACTGCGACTTCATCATCTGCCTAGCTTTTTCCCAACTATACTGGGGTCGGCTTCCAGTCTAACCGGATGCAGCTGAATACCAGTATTTTACATGGAGCGACTGCCTATCAGACCTCCACAACCCAGTTAATACTAGGTAATACTATACTCTTTAGTAAGACTGGGTGTCAGAATTTCAGGTCACTGACTACCTGTAACGACTGCTAAAGATCTATATATGGCAGCCGGGACCAACAGCTTAACGTGTTTTCCGAGGCACGGAGGAAACTCGATATGTCGGGCGGTCACCCATCCACAGACCGACCTAGGCAAGCACAGCTTTACCTAAAGATCGACCCGAGTGGCAGTTCTTAATAAGCCACGAGCCATACGTAGTAATGACTTCTGATCGATAAAATTATTCAACAAATTCTGTCATGTCAAATGTGCCATACAACAAGTGTGTCTCGAATCATCCGAAGTAGGATCATGAGTTAATTACCAGTCAATTGATTATCGAGTTCACCCGACAACAATATAGCTCTTACTAACTATTCCGTGATTAGATCACGGTAGTTCTAAGAATCTTCCGAACCTATTATCGAGAACTTGTTGTTACACCACAATTATTTACACTAGCTTACCCTTTCAGAGAAAACAGGTATAATAATTATTTTGTGTAATTAACAACAAATCTAATATTGAAATTAACTCGAAAGGTAAATCAAAGAGCTACGCGTAGGCGGTCTACGAAGTGCTACGCCAACGTTTTCGTTGCTAAGGCGTAGCCATTAAATGCTGCGGTTTATATGAATGGTAAGCAATTTTGTTTTGTTGCTATATCTTCGATTTAAAAGCACTTTTTAAAACCAATATGAAGATGACTATTGACTAGCCTATTCCCCTGAGCTTCGCGAGAACGAATCTACTAAAAGGTTTCTTAAGACTTCCATCGAAAACCGTTCTACAGATATGTAGAAGAAGCAGTCAACAGACAGACAGACCACCGGTCCTGGTACATTTATAATATTGGTATAGATAAAATAATAGTACTGTTTGACGATATGTGGAACAGTATGTTTTCAGCATTCGATATTTGATAAATAACAACAGACATAACACGTTGACACGTACTTATCTAATTTTAAACTTATATAAGTTTAACATGTACTTATCTAATAGTACCTACACCCACTTTTGCCAGTTATGTTTTACATTCCACGTAATAGGAGCGAGTCTATTGCCATCAATCGGGCACTCACCCAGACTCCGTGGCTGCTACCGAAAAATTTCTGGAAAAACAATAAAATTTAGCCTAACCCGGAAATTGAACCCAGCACCTCATGTTCAGCAGTCTTTCTTATAACCACTCGACCAAAGTAGTAGTTGATAACTGAAGACTGCACAAAAAAAAACATAAACATAATTTAACTAAAATAACTTCGAATATTCAAACAAATTCTTAAGTTTCGTTTATTCCACGTCTACCTAATTTAAGGATAAGAAAACCCGTAATTATCAGGACGAAATCCCCTTATCTTTATACGTAGTCTTCCTACTAAAAGCGCAGCTTATTTAATAGTTTCTTAATTACTGCTAATCTTGCTGCACTGTATCCACCTAGTAATTTGCTCTATTTAAACCGTCTGACGAACTGAAAGGGCCTTCTCACTAAATTAAACGCGAGAGAAATAGACGAATGCTGAGTCGGGGCGGTTCTTTATTTTTAACTTGGAAAGGTACGATTTTATGTGAGGAAGAGAGATTAGTCTTGACGAGATTATTTTTAGATCTTTAATCTTAATTAACCAAGTATTGGAAATTGTAGGGATGGTGTAACTAAATTCGAAATTGTAAGGGTGTGTACACATTTGACGCTGTGCACGAGCAAACTTCTTTCCGTTCGCTCCAGCTGAATACGTGATAGCAAAGAGAGACATTTTTTTGAAATATTTTGATTAACTTGCCTTTTATGTTTGCCTTGCCTTTTTTGTTTATCATTCATTACATTCCATGCGAGGTCTTACTTCGCTCGCTTCGCTCACTCTCTGCAACCTTTTAACTTAACCTGCCCGAGTTGGTGCCCCAAGTCCCGAGCTCGCTTTTCTCACTCTTGCATTAAATATAATAAAAATAAAATAATTGTCTAATTTATAATTATCAAGATCGTTATAAATCGCTTTCATATTACTATCTTCTGTGGTATATAACTATCTCCCTAGGAACATAACTATATTGAAATAGATTTAAGAAAGACTTTATAATTATAACGTTATTTATATTTGTTTTGTGTATATCATTACTATATTATACTTACTTACTGTGACATATTATATATAAGTAGCAATTGGCTTCCGCATCAAGTCGGGACTTATACGTTGATCAACAAATACATCATTAATTATGCTAGCGCAGTATATTCAGAAATCTCATTAATGTTATGTTTGAATTTGATAGATTATGCCAATTACGTGGTCATTGCACCGCGTTTGTGGTTCATTAGTGGTCAATCTACGGTTTACTGCATCCTTATTTACAAATTAAATGGAAACTTGAAACTCCGCTTATTACGAACATAATTATTTTGTTTACAAGAATACTATGACGTCAAATAATTAAGGAGCAAAACTGGAAAAAAATGGGTTCGGCTATTTATGGACCTGTAGTATTTGGTTGTGAATTAAAGAGTCTTTTGCCCCAAAATAATAGCCGAATGTTCTAGGAAAAACTACTCGTTTTTACTAATAAAATCATAGTATTTCAGCATAAAAAGAATTGGGGTCGTTTAATTGGGCCTTGTGAGCCTCAACTAAGTTTTTAAGCCAAAAAAATCCTAGAGTGTATTTAAAATCTACCATTTTTCGATACAATATAGCAGCAAACCTATAACTTCATCTGTTTACATAGAAAACCGTCCTTGAACTTTGATAGTCTACACGATAAAATCTCGTGTTTTTTAAGGCTCTCGGCAATGTTTGCAGAGGCGTAAAAATTGTAATGGTAGGCCTCCTACGCCTCCATCCATTGATATGAAACCGTGTAGGTACTACCTGATGGAGATAAACCAATTTCACAGGATCAGATATCGGAGTCAACCTACTATAATAATATGATAGGCTGATATCAAGTTTGAACTTCAACTAAAAATATAGTACGCGATTCAATTTCGTGGGTGGTATGAAGGTCCTGTCATAAGAAATGAGCTTCCTCTGAGGAATAAGATAGATTTGTTCTGATATTTTCATGATTATCAGAATTTGTATACTGGTAAAGTCAGATAAACATAAGAGATAGTCTGTAATTTTGGATGTGGGAGGTACCCTCCGAAACTGTTCACACAATTTCAAACATTATTTTTTGAAGTGAAAACTTCTTTAGCGGCGTTGAGCACTTTGGGAAATTGTTCTGTGATGGGTATAAAATCTTAAACTCGCGTCAGGACAAGTGACCACGTGACCCTGATCGAAAATTCGTCAGGACACGTGACCACGTGACCCTGATCGAAAAAGCGTAAGACGGATGGAGAGTAGACAGCTATCCCCTCTCTACGGCGCGGCGAAAATGTATGCCTGGGCCTACTGTTTCGTTTAGGCAGCGCAGGGCGCTTAATAATAATAATAATTATTATTAATAATAATATAATTAATAATAATAATAATAAAATTATTAATAATAATAATATAATTAATAATAATTATAATTAATAATAATAGGTAATAATAATAATGATGACAGCTGTCAAAATTGAAACAGCTATATCTCGGAAACTATCGACCTTAGACTAGTTGTGTGTAGGGACAATTGATAGGTCTCAATGAGATCTACATTTCGGATGACAGCTGTCAAAATTGAAACGGCTATATCTCGGAAACTATCGACCTTAGACTAGTTGTGTGTAGGGACAAGTGATAGATCTCAATGAGATCTACATTTCGGATGACAGCTGTCAAAATTGAAACGGCTATATCTCGGAAACTATCGACCTTAGACTAGTTGTGTGTAGGGACAAGTGATAGGTCTCAATGAGATCTACATTTCAGATGACAGCTGTCAAAATTGAAACGGCTATATCTCGGAAACTATCGACCTTAGACTAGTTGTGTGTAGGGACAAGTGATAGGTCTCAATGAGATCTACATTTCAGATGACAGCTGTCAAAATTGAAACGGCTATATCTCGGAAACTATCGACCTTAGACTAGTTGTGTGTAGGGACAAGTGATAGGTCTCAATGAGATCTACATTTCGGATGACAGCTGTCAAAATTGAAACAGCTATATCTCGGAAACTATCGACCTTAGACTAGTTGTGTGTAGGGACAAGTGATAGATCTCAATGAGATCTACATTTCGGATGACAGCTGTCAAAATTGAAACAGCTATATCTCGGAAACTATCGACCTTAGACTAGTTGTGTGTAGGGACAAGTGATAGATCTCAATGAGATCTACATTTCGGATGACAGCTGTCAAAATTGAAACGGCTATATCTCGGAAACTATCGATCTTAGACTAGTCGTGTGGGAGTTGGACATTTTGACCCTGAACGTTAACGATGTCGACTGTACAGTCAATAAAATACAAAAATAATTTATTTTGAACTAGACTGTACAATGTTTTTATGATGCTTAATCGGAGGCATGGGAAAAAATATTCCCGCTCCTCCTACCAATCGGAGTTCCGATCGGAGGACAGGGAAAGACAAAATAAATGGGTTAGCATAGTTATGGCGGAATAATTGAATTTTTAAATAATGAATTTGGTTTAACTATGTCGAATGATCGCAATCTTAGCACAACGAAATACAAAACTACTATTGATGCGGTCTTTATTAGACATTTAAATAGGTTCGAATCAAAACTGTTCGTTTCTTACTTCAGCTACCATAAACCTATCGTATCAGTTTTAGAGATTGGCGATGATAGTTCTGGTAATGATGATGGTGAAAAAGTCGTTGAAATTATGGATGAAAGTTGATTTTTCGGAGAGATAAACTTTTTAATGTAAAATAATTGTAATAGTTTTAAAGTGTTAAATTTTTAATGTAATATAAATTGTCATGTTTGTGTACGATAGCGCAATAAATCAATATTGTATTCTACCACATAAATGATAGTACTTTTATACTGTTAAAGCAATTGGTGCAAAATTATTCCCTAACCATTCCAAAATATCAAACATGCTCAACGTTAATAATCAAGTTTTCACTTCTGCCGGCACTCCCGGAGTGCAACCCGTCTTTTTTTTTCTGATAGAAAGTTACGAAGTTGTTTTTTTTATTTTTTTTCTGGGCACAGCACGCTCAGACACTTCACCTGCTACAACCCTTATTAACTTATTTTGCCTCGCCCACGTTCATACATCTGGTCATGCACGCCAGTTGCAAGAACTACGCACCTATCTTTTCTGGAAAACGCCAGTCGGTGTATGTTCTACTATAACTCCTCTACTTTATTTAAAATGGTTGTGTTAACTATCTTTTATGATTTTTACCAATTAAACCAATTAACTTACTTTATCTTTAAATTGGTGTTCAAGTTGTTCATGCATGTCAGTTAAAACACATATTATTATAAATACAAAAAGAGAAAAGAAATTAAGCTATATCGCTTGTTGAAAATCAATCATTAAACACTACTAAATTTTTAATCTGACATGGTCGCTGACACTACTATTAATACTGAAAACGGGATATTTACCATGTTTACTTTTGTTTTGAGTTCCCGATATTTCGTGTGGGTGGATGTTTATGAGCAGACAAATTGGTCTACAGCACTGAAATATCGGGAACTCGAAACAAAAAGTAAACATGGTAAATATTCCGTTATTAATAGTAGTGTCAGTGACCATGCCAGTTTAAAAACTTATAAATTATTCAACTTTTATCAGTTTTTAAACGAAACATATTTTGTGTTCCTTATTAATATTTCCGGTAAGTTACTGCCACTTGCAAATACATTAACGAGCGTCTACCAAACTATTCGACGTCCTCATAATATTCTTGCAAAACTAGTTAATGACATTTTAATTGCATTCTAATGCCAGGTTTAATTAGTGCAACGTCAAATAAGTTGTTGGTAGTTTCCTTCAAAGCTTATTAATTCAGAATTTTTACTCAAAAGTTTTAATTACTTTGACGTACGGCGCTTCGTAAATGATAATAAAACCTTTGCAACTTCACCGTTTTTTATATTTTTCCGGTTTGTATTAAAATAATTACTTAATTTTTTTTATTATATTTTTAATTACTATACTCGTCTGACGATTCGTTAATTTAATAATCTCTTAAAACGAAGAACAAATTTTGATTAATTATTAACTTTTTCTGAGAATTTCCTGTAACATTTAATAATTAAGATTTGATTACGCTATCAGAAGTAGGACAAAAGCGGATTCAATGGTAACAATGAAGGGAGGTCAGCAGTGGGACTGTACAGACTAGCTATAAAACATACAAATCATCTTATTAAAATATTGCTAGCTATAGCAACATAATATAGAATAGACAAATAAGTATAAACATTCTTGTGTGTATACACTTATCTTCTCGTAAACATTTACGCGGCAATGCAGTCAATCTTATTTCCATTATAGTAATTTTTACCTCGAACTCGAACTGACGCATCTCGAACCAACCATCAGCTTATTCCAGGAGCCTCATGGAAACAGTTCCTGGAAGGACTTGAATATGACGCCTTTACCCAGGAGTATGGCAGTACAGCCTGAGCAAAGCAATTTATTACTTGCAGCTGGTTCGAAATGGCTTGCTTCGATGAAGGAAACCAGCATGCCTTATTTATTTAATTTTTTTCGGGGGTGGGAAATCATCGAATAACTCCTCCCGCTCTTGGGTAGAGCAGAAGGGAGTGTCAGACTTCTACTGACTAAAAACCACCCATGTTCCTTCTTCGCCCTTGTGCCGTGCTCTTTCGACATCCCGCAGCCCCGACGAGCGCCGGCCCTTGCATGTTGCTGACATCTCTTTGAGGCGCGCGTGGGACACGAACGCGCCGTCGACACGGCTGTTGTCGTCGTAAGACGGACAGACGGCGCTAGCCCATTACTCACCGTCCACAGGCCCGCGTCTACGGTGGCCGGAAGCCATCACGTGGCCCCGACGCCCGGACCGCCTCCCACGGCAAACCAGCATGCCTAAGAGGTATTTTCTCTCGACGGCATCTAAAGCTACGTCAGATGCCGATTAGGCGGCATAAAATCTATGACACCAATTTTTGCAATAACCATTGCAACAACCACCACGATAAAAAAGAAAACCCTGAATATCATGATTTCTCTAATTTGATACCTATTATTATAACAATTAATGTTAAAAGTACACTGCGGCTCATTTGCGGTTCAACAAAAGAGCTTTGTTGATACCTCAATAACGGCATGAAACAACTCGAAACAGATAGTTACCTACTGAAATAAAAATAACACGGTCGACTGAATACATCGGACGCCACGAACCATCCATTCTAATCCTTCCCGCCGATTTAGAAATTTAAATTAAGGGTATACCAGACAATTTTAATATTTCACTTCGGGGAGCGTTGGTAGAATTCATTATGTAAAATAGTTAGCGGGCACATTGAAAATTAGCTGGTATAACACGCCTAATGTGGGTGGAAACAGAATTGGTATATCGTTTTGATCAAAGATCTGTTTGTTTGTCAATTGAAGCGATTTAGTTAACTGAAATATTGATATGGAAAATTATTACAGTTTAGTTTTAAACTCATTTCATAAGACTATCCGAAATTTTTCAGAATTGCACCAGATTCCCGCAATATCTCACCTTTGCATTAGTTTATTCCGATCTGAGAATATCTTCTTTTATTTTTGGGGTGGTGGGAAATCATCAAAACCCCTTCCGCTCTTGGGCAGAAATAAAGGGAGTGTCAGACTTCTACTGACTAAAAACCACCCATGTTCCTTCTTAGCCCTTTATGTCGAGGCCCATCTCTTGCGAATAACCCGCAACCCGACAAGATCTGAGAATATCTACGAAACAATTTATTCACAATTGCCTAGTTACCTTCGTATCGAATACACATAAACTCAGCAAGCCCTTCTGTTTTTCTTTCAGAATCATTAATGAATCGCTACCTTAGCAGGTTCTCCTTGCTGCGACCAACCTGGGTCCCGGTCTATTTAAAGACTGCCAGGCCTGTAATTTGGGATATGGTTTAAATAGGTATAGGTGACGAAAATACCTTATTTGGATCGAGAATCCTGTCAGGTTATGTACCGAGTTATCAAAAAGCGATGAGAAAATAAACATCAAAAGTGAATAATTCGCTATAATAACAAGTAAATTGCTACGGTAATTGTGCGATTCTAATTAGAGAAGCACTTAAGACCCCGCATAATGAACTAAGTCATGTTCCTAATTAGGTTTCTAAGCTAATTATGACTTGTTGCAATTTTAACCAAAGTAGCGTTGCAGCCAGTGACTTAAAAATGTTCTTTTGGCTGACTAATTAAGGTACAGCGTCTGTAAAAGGTTCAGAGAAGTCACAGTTCTTTTACGAGTATAATCAAATTACTTTTAGACTGCCTCATTGGTTGCTATTGTTGGTCGCGCCACTGCTGAGCATTGACGTGCTGGGATCGATACCTGGGTTAGGCAAATTGCTCTTGGGTTTTTTCCACTGGAATAATAATAATAATATTCCACAACTATTACACAACGCCATCTAGTCCCAAGCTAAGCAGAGCTTGTGTTATGGGTACTAGACAACTGATAAACATACTTATATATTTCTAAATACATACATATTATAGATAAATTACACCCAGACACAGAACAAATGATCTTGCTCATCACACAAACATTTGCCCTGGGTGGGAATCGAACCCACGACCTCCAGCATAGCAGTTAGGGTCACTAACCACTAGACCAACAGGCTAGTCGAATCGGAATCTATCAGAAGCACATATGGAGCAACCATTTCTGCCCGGTTGATGGCAAATGGCTCGCCCCTTAAATTAAACATAACTGGCAAAATGAAGATTTATGTGATATAACATAATTTGCCATTTATTTAAGGACTAACCATGAATATAACACTTTCAGTCTCATGGGGTTTTGCTCCATCACACCTGCAATCCGCGGAGTGTTAGGCAGCTGTGTTCTTTTAGCATACCCACATATTTCCTGTGACGTTAAGTTCCGACCGTCACTGCACTCGGTAGCATATTGCTGTGAGTTCTGATACCAATACTATTCCCCCCGACTCTTGTTCAAGCCAGCCCGCTATACTGAACCAGAAGTTTTAAACCACGCTCTAAATAATGATCACAAAAGTCAAAAGTCAAAATTCATTTATTCAAACTAGGCTGATAATCAGCACTTTTCGAAGGTCAAAATTTACTTTACTTTACTATAATACAGTGAAATTTGGCTAACTGGGACTTGGATAAGTGAGAAACTTCTATAACTTTACTGGAACTCATACTGAGACATGAGACAGATTTGGATATCTGAGACACATTTAACCAGGTTTCACTGTATTTACATTTTTATAAGACAGTCCCCCAAAAACGCCCACCCATCGACGACACACTCAGATCCAGTCTGTCCTGTTGCTGCCCTCCCCAGTGACGCCCTAAACCTATAAAGACTAAGACGAGGGGTGTCTTTAGGAAACTGTCACTTGGTTAATAAGTTTGTATGCCCTGACTGATGACCTTACACTCAAGGTAACCACAAAATAGTTACGTTAAGCAGAAGCCAGCCAACCAACCAGGTGGGATACCTGCGAAATGTCATTTAAAATGCACTCATAAAACACTATTCTATTTTAAGCCTTTGTAGAACAGTATATTTCTTCATCATACTTCATCTCTATTTTCTCTTTAATCATTCACATACAGAAAAAATACGCTGCAATGAAAAGAAACTCATGTTTATTCGACGTGACAAAAAACCCCGCATTTTTCTCAAGTGATCATGATACAGTAAAATGTCCTATACCGGCCCCATCCCTAGCAATTCAGACATATTGGCTCGCAAATACGATATGAGAAACGTGTTCCGTTATCACTCTTATTAGAAACCTTAGGGTCTGTTCACAACCTAAAGTTGTGCGACTTGCGTTAAACGACACGCGAATTTTATTTAATTGTAATCCATGTTTTAGTCGCTGTTGCAAAATCGTGTCAATTTTGTAATGTCATTCGTGCATGTAACTTGTCTTCAAGTGGTATGGTATTAACACACAAATTCAAGTATACCTTTATAATTATGATCTCGGTTTAGATCTCATTTTTATTTTTGTTTTAGCTTTACGATCTCAGTTTCGATCTCATTTTTGTTTTTGTTTTAGCATTAATAACTTTTATATTTTATGTCTTTTTTAAATGTTAGTCGTAATTAGTTGATAAAATAGCGATACGGTTTTTCTTTATGAATTTTATAATTTTTATTATCTGTAAGTCATATTTCATTTCAAGACCTTTATTTCGTTTTAATTTTTGATGTAAGTATGTTTTGTTATGTTATCACTTATTTTTGTGAATGCTGGTTAACCAGTTATTGGCGACTGTGTAAGTCTGAGACTGTAAAACCTATGTACTTATGATATGTTGTACACAGAAGCTGTTGGTGAACCTATATTAATTAATAAATAAAATAAATGAAGGAAATCCTTAAACCATTTTATTAATCGACTTCCAAAAGGTAACCTAATTAAGTTCCTATGTGGATAAGCATATACTTAAACTAAAAATACGTGTATTGTTAAAAATGTAAAATTAATACATACCTACCTAAATATAAAAAAATGGATAGGATATTAACATTTGTGATGATTGTTCTTCTTCCAGCATTGTAGTTACCGTGAGGCATACAGACAAATGGTAGACCACCTGAAGCTGCCAATCAACTGACTCCATGAAAATCGATGAAAGAAATTAGAAAAATTGTATTAGATTGATGTGCAGGCGTCTGTATGTATATATCTCGCTCGCGACGCCATTTTTGCTATGTGTGTCACTAGACTTATTTCATACGCATTTTTAACCGACTTCCCAAAAAGGAGGAGGTTCTCAATTCGATCGGTATTTTTTTTTTTTTTATGTATGTACACCGATAACGCTGCGATTTATGATCCGATTTACGTGATTCTTTTTTAGTTTGATGCGGAATAGTTGCCATTTGGTCCCATAAAAATTTAAAATGATTTGGCCCAGTACTTATCATTTTATGATAATTTTTTTATAATTTATGAACATTTTTCGTTCGTTTTTTTATGTGTGTTCGCGAATAACTTCGCCGTTTATGAACCAATTTTGATGATTCTTTTATTATTGGAACGGAGATATTTCAAGGGTGTTACCATGATATAGAAACCAGATCCTGGTGATGGAATCCCAGAGAAATCGAGGGCAACCCTCGAACATAGCCACGTATTACGTGTTTCGTGCCTTTTCTGACGCTATACAAGTATAGGTTTCATAGTATAAGATACACAACTAAAAATGAAAAAATAAAAAAACTTTTTGCAAAAAAAAAACAACCGACTTCAAAAACACCAAAAAGTGAAAAATAAACTTCAGAAGAAAAATCATATTCTGAAGTCGGTGGCAAAAAAAGCCAAATCAAGCAAACAAATGTCACCGACTTCAGAAGCTGATTTTTCTTCTGAAGTTTATTTTTCACTTTTTGGTGTTTTTGAAGTCGGTTGTTTTTTTTTTTGTTGCTTCAAGTAGATGTCAGAATTGAAGGGACGTCTCGCTAAAATTAAATATTCCTTTGGGCAGACTCGATTTGCATCTGTATTGCTCACGGAAACTGTTTCTCTTTGCTCTCAGATGGTATTGAGTTAAATCCGGACTGGAAATTCAATACAGAGCTAATTAGATTGTGTGTTATTCCATTAAAAGTCTCCCAAAAAATTTGTAGGTAGAAATTAACTGAAAAATTATAACTCAAGACCTCATGACGCTCAGCAGTAGTAATAATAATAATAATAAAAAGTTTATTTCAGATCATACAATCCATAAATCAATAGTTACAAAACAGAATAGAATAGCCCGCCTACACATACAAAATTAAAATAGAAAATAATTACATAAAGAAAATTAAATAACAAAAGTCAAAATTAATATAAGTACTAATGATCATCATGTCAAATAGTCAATAATATTAGAAATTGCACACATTAAATACATTACAAAACAAAGCAATAGCACGTCAGTATTGTCCGGTAGATATACACATCCACTTATGTTGGATCGGACAGTCACTGCGAGAAGCAATCATCCTGAGGATGCCATTGCTGCTGTCTCTCACTCGTCGTAATAACGAAGCAACCCTTTTCCGAACTATAGCTGGATAGCCATCCGTTCGAGCTTCGGCAAACATAAGCGACGCACTGCAATAGGGAGGCAGCCGCAACAGCATCCTGAAGATGTTGTTGTATTGAACGCGCAGAACATTGGCAGCCCGACGGGTATGATTTACCCATAGACTGCTCGCGTAAAAAGATTGACAGTATGCTTTAAACAAGGTGATCTTAACTGGAATAGAGCAGCGAGCAAATCTACGGGCAACCATGTTCCCTCGGACCGCCAATGCCCTGCGCTCCCGCTCCAGATCCTCGTCATCGGACAGATTCTCTGTCACAATGTGACCCAGGTACCTAAAACTGGTCACTCTCTGCAGTTCCTCACCATACAATTTAATTGAAGGAACACACACTGGCACGGAAACACTGACTTTCGCCTTGAAAAGCAGAACTTTGCTTTTGGAAATATTATAGGTCAGTCCATGTTCCCCCGCATAAATGTCACAAATAGCTAACAGCTTTCGTATAGAACCAACCGATGGTCCCAGCAGCAGTAGTGAGTATGTCTCCTATTTTATCATTTTATAACAAGCCTTATCACTCAACCCAGTAAGTATCATCTACTTTAATTATTTTCTATAAAATATATCGTGTGTGTAGAAAAACTAATCTGCTAACACTAACCAGTGGGACGTGTGTAGCAGGGATGTTATGGAGTTTGGTAACCCTAACCGAAACTTTCGGATATCCGACATAAAAAAATATACGTAACCGTAACCATAATCCATTCATAATTTTCGTATTTTTTAGGATAAAAGCGGAGTTTAAATTATTTTTAATTATTTTATAAAATATTTTTAGGATTATTTTCAAGTAATTGGCGGGATTCTAGGGATTTTAGTTTTAGGGATAAATATTTTTAAAGTTGGTGTTATCAACTGTGTTTCTTATGCCCGGCCCAGCCGTCACTTGTCAGTTGTCAGATTGTAGTGTAAGATTCTAATATCCGTAACTGAAATTATCCGAAACTAGCGAATAATCACACTATAATATTATAAAGGCGGAAGTTTGTGTGGCGAATGGGAAAGAATTTCAGAATTTGTGAAAGAGTAACAACTCTTTCACGCAAAAACTACTGAACGGATTTGGATAAAATTTGGTATACCTACATTTAGTTCATAACCTTCATTAACACAAATAGGATAGTTTCTATCCCGATTTTATCTTTCGTGTGATAATTTTCGAGTTGTAGCGGGCGAAGCCGCTGTCAACAGCTAGGCCGAAATAATTATATATCCGTAACCGTATCCGAAAACGGTGTAATATAATTCCTATATCCATATCCAGATCCAGATACCAAATTTTATATCCATAACATCCCTTGTGTGTAGCAGGACACAGTAATGGCGACACTTTGTCTCCGACATAGGATGCGGCTGCACTTTGTCAGTGCGCGTCAACGCAATTTTTATTACATAGCTTGCTTTTAAGGGGATTGCTGGTGTATGTTCTGTGTGGATAGTACTTGGGGTTTGTTGTGGTCAGTTATTCTTGGGGACGTTGCTTTATGGGGGTGATGTTGTTCTTTAGTTCTTAGACTGCTGTATTTAGATCAATTTTCTGATGGCGGTTTATCAAAAACCTTATCGCTGCCACGCTTTCTTGTTGAGTAGTTTTTAGCTACATAACATCACGCCAAAATCCCTGAATGGTTAGGCAGAGGTGTACATAATAGTACACCCACATCTCATGTAATAGGGGGCCTATTATCATTTATTTTTAAAGTCTCATATATCCGATAATTTCGGTTACGGTTACTCAGATCCATAACATCCCTGGGACACAGTAACGGCGACACTTTGTCAGTGCGCGTCAACGCATTTTTTATTACATAGCGTGCTTTTAAAGGGATTGCTGGTGTGTGTTCTGTGTAGACTATACTTCGGGTTTGTTGTGGTCAGTTATTCTTGCTTGGACGTTGCTTTATGGGGATGAAGTGGTTCTTTAGTTTTTGAAGTGCTGTATTTTGTAAAAATTTATACCTGACCCAATAACACCCAACCACCCAATAACACTTTACTCGACCCAGGGGCCGTATTTTTGAATCAATAGAATTCCAAATCGTGTACGAAATCGCAGAATTCGTATGCGAATCCGTACGAAATCGCTATTTTTGAATATATGAATATTCAAAAATAGCGATTCAAAAATACGGCCCCAGGACTTAATACTAAGCAGTCCTCTTTCGACCACTAGACTATCAAGGCACTCAAACGAGGAGTTATAGCTACAAAGGTATTTTTTTTGAGGAGCGCGTATTCATCTCATTCTCAACCAAGCAGCGGTCGAGCGAATTCGCTCGACCGCTGCTTGAAGACATCATATAGAAGATCACCCGTCACCTCTACATTCCACACGCACTACACTCCACATCGCAGCGCCCTTGTTTCACTGAAGAAATCGTCTTTCATTTACATCTTCCTGAAGTTCCTGAATATCCTGAGACTACAACCCTAATTACAGTCCACTGCAAGTTGGGCGCATCACTCTGCTGAAAAAGTCTGCGCCTTTCAGGTGCAACTATGGTTATTGTAAAATAATTAAAATGTAGCTTCAATTAAGGCGACGGTAAAATTGTAAATAAATGCTTTAGTTTAAAGTTCCAATCAAAAGTCATAAGCACCAACCATGAAATAACACGTAAACTCCTGACAAACAAACTGAACATCTACCTAATCCAATAAATCTCTGATTTTCGAATAAATAAAAGACGTGAAGTCCCAAAACTTCTCAAAAACAAAATACCTTATTGTCTACATTTCAGTTTTAACAAGATATCCATAACAATTAAAGTAGGGCCCGTCAAAAAGTTTTAATGACTGCTCAGATCCACTTTGTGAAAAAATTGTGAGCAACGAAACAGCGATTGAATAGAAGCCGTCAAAGAAACAGCTACCTGCCCTTGCTTCTGTTTTCCGTTTAAATTCGGCTGCGTATTTACTGGGCTACTAAAATGGAAGAAAAGCCGTCAGGAATAAACTATTTGGTTGTAACAATCTTGTGTTCACATGGCAGTTTGAGAGGTATCTTATAGTTATCGTGCTATAGTTATGAAGTAAAATTAAATCATATAATTAAATAAGACAATATTTATAAGCAGTTAAAGGCATGCCTTTCACCATTTCACATCCGCCTTTGCATTATACAGCATCAGAAAAAATAAGATTTTTCTTAAACTGGGGTAAACATTGAAAAGTAAAGACAAAACCCACCTGAAAAGAAAAATTAAAGTAGACTTATTGCTTTGTCAGTATCCACAATATTTTGTCGACTAGTGAATAACCAGCTTTATCCCACTTATCCTTGAACAGTTTTTGGGCATACTTTTTTCTTACGTTTTATAATTACACCAACTTTCTGAGAAGTCGTGTTAATTTGATCGCGGAGGGCTGATTCCCTTTTCATTTTTTGCGGAAGTCCGATAAAGTACTTAAGGGCCCGAAACTAAAGTTTGGGAGTTTTTGTATTGTACCTCCATTTTTCATACGTATTATGTTTTATGAAGTTCGTTGAGAACTCTCATTTTCGTTCAAGGATCGGTTTATTGGGGTCGTAAATCGTGCTCTAAATAGGACCAATGCGTTGTGACATGAACTTATTCTACTTTGACCATTAACCCTATTAAACCTTTTCAGCTATTAATCTTAGAGAGCCAGCAATTTCACCAGCACAAATATGATAATGGAGATTTAAGGATACGAATATCCATTTGTAATGTACCACATAACATAAAGGTCATATCATATGTACTGTTAATTTACGTAATAGCTCAATAAAAGGCCCTGGTTCCGCTAATAGGCTCTGTTTTGTATATGAAACAAATACCCAAAAGGGTAATAATTCATGCGGAGTGTTTTGCGTAATTCCAAAAATGTTGGGAATGGCCGAACTTTGCGCGGTTTATCTGAAGCAGCGTTAAAATGATGCGGATAGTGTTTTAAATTGTTCATTCCAGTTTTGAAAACTTTTGCTTGTTGATTGCTATTTGTTTTTTTTTTGTGTGCCTTCGCTGTATTATAGAATATTGTGGATTGTTATAATTGTAATGCTGTAATGTACGTGTGCATCAATAAAACTGTCATATTTTAGAGCCAACGAGAGTTTAAACTTGAGTCCAATTTATCATTGAGAGTCTAGCTAGGTGTATGCATAGAGCTAGTGGAGGACCATCGTTGATTAAAAAAACACACTACAAGAAAAAAAAAAACATGTTAGTGAAATAAAAATAAATTATGTTTTAATGCTTTTGACGACTGTATCCTGAAGGAGTTCTTTGTATGTTTAAAATCCACTCTACGTTCTTAATATTAAAAACAGTAAAGCCAACAAATTAATATTTCAAACACGTAATTCCAAGAACACAAGAGACAGTACATTCTTTTAAACTTTACAAAGAACAATCTCATCTAAAAAAATAAAGGTCAAAGTTCTAAGTCGGTACAAATGTTCCCTTTGTTGCTTTTGATAAAACAATGAAAGTTGTTATGTTAGTACATTACACCCTGAGGTACACTAATTTGTGAGATACAGTGTTTTGTTGAATAAGTTGCTTATCGTCTAGGCAATATAATCTATTAGGTGGTACTTGCGAACTGTTGATGTTTTTTTATTCAAATGGAAAAACAGCGTCAGTATCTTTTTTTTATCAAAAAACATAGACATCAAAAAATATGTAAGATTTATTGACAGTATTGCAACCCACAACGCTGTTCAAGCTGTTAGTTACTAGTTAAAGTATTGTAACTTGCGTAGCAGGTACTCGGTGAAGTTTTGTGGGGCTTAGCTTATTATGTTACTTACCTTTTAGAAATAAAGATAAATAAAAGCTTTCGAAATATATGTAAGACTACCTATGCCCCGCGATTTTCATACGCGTGAAATTATTAAAAAAAACTTCACAACTCTTTGCCCAACCTAGGAACCGAACCCCGTGCTCAGTACTCGTGCCTACCACTAGAACAACGATGTAAAAACAACAACTTCCAAGAAATGGATAGATATTTATTTTGTATCAAGATTTTTAACTCAGACTGAAACTATCAGAAAAAAAAAGAGAATAGGAGAGAATAGGGAATTTTTCTAGTTCTTAGAAACATACGTTAAAGGATATTGTTATATTGTACTATTAGTTATTGTTACCTATATTTTGTGTGCTTCGGTGAATTAGATTCCTGGAAACAATTTTCGAAAGCTTTACTAAAAGTCAATGTTGGTTGAAAACAACACAAGATACTTTTTTTGTGTGTATGTTCAGTAATATCTTTGCCAATTTGTGAACCGATGTCGATGATTCTTTTTTATTTGGAACAATTATATTTCACGGTGGTCTCATTTAAATTTCGTCAAAATTTGAAGCTGATTTAATGAACAATGGAACTCTTCAATAATATACAGTAAATCTGTTGGGATTGCTGCAATCACTTGGATGTTTATTGTTTTCACAATATTATAAAATAACGCCTGTATGCTTTAAAGGGTACACGGAAGTATACAGTGCACGCACATTTCTAAAGTTAGATAATTATGTTAAGTTCTATTTAATTGGGGATAAGCTTGTTAATATTAAGGCATGATGTATTGATAACAATGTAAAATAAATGCATAGAAAATTATTTGTAGAAGTTAAAGCAACTAAAAATGAATAAAATAAATTAAGTCAACATTAAAAACACAAAAACTGAAAACTATTCTCAAGGACAAAACACGCTTAAATATTTGTACCTAATAAACTTGGAGTAGGGGAGGCTTTGTGATGTTGACAAAGAATAAGTTTTAAGTGACACTAAAAAACATTATTAATCTTTTAGCTTCTTTTTCTTTACCGCGTGGTTAGTTAGTGCCTGACCTTGTGCCAGTGTGGTTATGCCGCCCACGGGTCTCTTACTTGGCTCTTAATCTTTTAGCAGACTAGATAGCTAGTAAGGTATTCAGCAAGGTGCCAAACGACAGCAAAACAAAAGAAGAATCGGAATACTGATTAACTAATATACTAGATAGGTAGGTGCTTATCTAGTAGTAGATAGGTACCTATCACATAATATATTCAAATACAAATTATACCTCAAACAGTTTTTTTTTTAGATCTTGTAAAGAAAATACTTGTACATTACTGCAGCCACTGGACAGTAAAACAAAATCCCACTGCTCACTTTTTCAAATCAAACAGCAAAAAGAAGTTCATTGCCATCGAAATTTAAAATACATACTTATTCTGTAAACGTCTCTCGAAACTTAGTTGGCGAGTTGAGATAACTCGAGTGCTGAGTGAGTATCCATCTATCTGTGTGCGTCAATCGCGTGTGGAAAGTGAAAAGTTTCCACGTGATAAAGTGAACGTGAGTTGAAGTTGTGAGGTCAGAATAGTACCGTGGTTTTTGGATGTGCTATGCAAGTTTTGTCGGTTTTTTTTACGCTTTTATTGCACCTACTATGCGAAATCAAAAAGGTTACCAATTTATGTTTCTCCTTTTAACACAGGTTATCTTGTAACCTAGCTTGGAGGACAGTGCTTCACCCACTCGATTGTAGACTACTTAACATACTTATTATGTATTGTAAGAACTTTACTTTACTATTGCTAACTATAACCATGTATACCTACTACAATCTGTCTGTTTGAGTAAATAAAATTTATTATTTATTATTATTATGTTTTTTACAGGTTTTTCTCCGGGCTACTACTAAGAAACTATTATCATTACCAACTCTTTAGAATATGACTTGTCGTTATTCTTGATTACAGCTTTACACATGACAACGCATGTGTCTGAGTTGCGTCCGAAGACGACGTGGTTCAATGGTAAAGCGCCATTTTTATGTGATTGCAGGTAAATCCTGAATGAGCCAGTTACAGGAACATGGGAATGTCTTAATTTTCTCTATCTAAAGGTTATCTCTATTAGCCATTAAATGATGAGTGGGTCGCTGATTTTACTATTAAATAAAACGTAGATTGTAAGGTTTTTTGTGAATATTGCTTATGAAAATGATACCTCATCTTTGTCCTTGGGACAACATTAATTTCAAGAGTAGGTCCATTTAATATTATAAAAAATATGATACCACATCCAAACATTTGCCATGTCTTCAAACACCACAGGCGGTATCACTCTTAGCGTTCTGAATTTTTAAGAAGCCCAGTTCACCGATGCTTTCAACGAGTTCCTCAGAAGAAACCCTCACTAACTTACCTCGATTTACATAACACGCGTAATGCAGACACCAACTTTGGGTTTCTTTCGACTGTTGGTTTACTTTCAGTGTTGAAAGTGCTGCTTTTTGGGATAAAGTTTTCAAGGTGTTTTATTGAAGGACTGTTAAGATTTTCGGATAAAGTTTGTGTCGGTGTGAATTTTATGGTGTAAAATTAGAAGAGAATTTGGATGAATTATTAACAGGTTATACATAGATAATATTGTTACTTAATTACGCTCCATATTACAATGTCGTGACTTAAAGATAACTGGCGAAATGTGGGTGTACTAATAATAAGCAACATACTCGTTTCGCGAACATCTTTTCTGGTTTACAATAATAATTTTATCCTAGTATTATCTCAAAATACTGGCTATCCAAATAGGGGATCGGACTGGGTCAAAATAATATTAGTGTAGTCAAATTAGGCCATTTTTTAATAAAGATTGGATTAAATTCTCCGGAGAGGCAAAAACGTTTGTGATGGATTTGTATGAGTTAAAGATCGAGTATAAAAAACAAATTGCTTTTACCACCCCTACGGAAGGGGGTGAAAACTATTAATTAGTCATAACTAACCAGAGAACACAGATGTACTCAGCGTAATTTTTTATACGCTTTATTACACCTCAGTCTACATTATTACATTTTATTTATTTTAATCAGACCAACGCAGAAACAGAAAAAAAAATAAAAATTAAAAAAAGTGTTTTTTGGTCATTGCGGCTGTGGGGAAAATTGTGTAGTTTTGTAAACTGAGGAAACGGTTAGACATTTTGACCTAAATACATTATTGATTTTGCACCCTAGTGTGACATATGGAAATTAGTTTTTCACGCATGTCTGCCGCTGTACTTCGGGGGAAATTTTGATTGTTTTGAAAATCATCACAATCATATTAATTTGGTCTCCTTTAAATTTGCACCCTTTAAAAAATTGGCATTTTTATATGAAACATACATTTTTTTAGTTTTGTAGTAATTGCCACTGAATAAATACGCCATGGAAGTGACAAGCGCGCGACACGGAATAATAAACTAACAAGAAGAGATAAGCGTCGTCATCACGTATGCGCGTTGTTTGATGTATTTTACTAGGAAGGAGTACTTTCTAATTGTGAATGCTCTGTTAGTAAGTAATAGTGGACGCACCTAAAGATTATATTTTTAATGATAAAGCAGCTTGTGTATAAACGAAAAATAAAATGGCAGTGTCCTCCAAGCATGTCCTTTATTTATTAACCGACTTCGAAAAGGAGGTTCTCAATTCGTCGCAATCTTTTTTTTTTTATGTATGTTCCCCGATTTCTCGTAAGCGTCAGGAACTCAGGACCCCTGGACCAAAAGAGATTTTTGATGTTTTGAAAATACCAAAATGCCTTTTTTCTACTATTTGATACCTAACTTCAAATATTAAGTACCTCGACTGACGGCGAAAAAACACGTAAAGTGGTCAGACATTCTGACGTCAGGTTGTCTGGACCATTTTTTTTTCATAGTTCGAGACAACATAACGAATTTATCTCTTTGTAAATATGTACTACCTTTTTAGTACCTCAACATATGTTTTTTTCAAATTTTTTTGGCATTCCAGAAAAATCTTTGAGCCGAGCACGACGGAGCCGGTCTCGGCTTCGTCGTTCGCGGCGTAAGACTAAGTGTGGACGTACAACGAACCTACAATGATCACGGTCTTCGAACGTAGTCAAATCTCTTTGTGTTCGCCAAAAATCCGTCAATTTTCGGAGCACAGCCGAGTACGAACGAAATGCTCGCAGTGCGTTCGTTCGAGGCTTGTAAGTCGGTCCACACTAGACGAAGAATTGTGTTTGGCTCGTGCTAGGCTCGAATAGCGTAGACGCAGCTTTAAATTACAGAATAAGCAATAAAGTTAATAATTAACATATGTATATTTTTTTCAAAGAACAATGGGCAGGTTTGTATAGACCCCGTCCCTCCCCTTGTAACACTTTTTCCTATATATCAAATGATAGAGCGTAAACAATAAAAAAAATGATTGTATGGCAATAAATGTGTGAATAATGAGGGAAAAAAGTTATCAGTGCAGGCATGAAAACTTTTTTCCCTCATTATTCACACATTTATTGCCATACAATAAAATGTTTTATTTTTTACGCTCTTTCATTTGACATATAGGGAAACGAATTATAGGATAGGTACGCAAAGACGATGGTGGATCTCGAAGAGCTCGGGATCGCCGGGGGCCTCCGAGTTCGAGCCACCACGACAGGTGCTCGTATGATAGAGATTCCCGGGGAATCGAGCGCCTCGACCGCAAAAAAAAAAAAGACGCTCTAGCTGAAAAGCTCAGAGCGTCCCTAAATGCGGACAAGGTTCGAGTGTCCAGGCCAGTTAAGTGCGCAACCCTGCGCATCCTGGGTCTGGACGACTCTGTATCCGAGGAGGAGGTGGTAGTCGCCGTCACCGCGGCCGGGGGGTGCTCTGTCGAGCAGATCAAGGCGGGCACCCTACGCCCGGGCCGCGATGGTATGCTGACCGTAACGGTTAGCTGCCCTGTGACGGCGGCGAAGAAAATTGCGGAGGGCCACACTCTGAAGGTGGGCTAGTCCAGGGCGCAGGTGAAACTTCTGGAACCCAAACCTTTGAGGTGCTACCGGTGCCATGTGGGGCACCACGTAGGCTGCCGATGCATCTCGGAGGTGGACCGCAGCGTATTATGTTTCCGCTGCGGTCAGCCCGGTCACAAGGCCGCGGCGCCTCACTGCAATGCATGTGCGGCGGCTGGGAAGCCGGCCGAGCACCGGGCAGGGAGCAAGGCCTGCGCTCCACCCGCCAAGGCCAGGGGGAAGGGACGGCCCTCCGCCACCAACCCCACCGTCGTCAACGCCGCAGCCGCCGATGCCGCTGCTAAATCCGCCACCACCGTAACTCCCACTGCGGTTATACCACAGGAGGTCCCGGAGGGGGCTGAAATGTAGTGCCATTAATGGCCCCACTAAGCCTCCTTCAGGCGAACATCAACTTTTCTGTGGCCACGTGTGTGCGGATGCGGGGCGAGTCGGTGGTGGACATTTCGTGCGCCAGCTCCGCTCTGTTACGACGCGTCGTCGACTAGCGCGTTATGGAGGGAGTGGAGACCTATTCCGACCACCGGTATATCCGGTTTGAGGTCGCTGCCCAGTCCTCGAGCGCGCCGGTCTCACAGACCCCGAGTGGTCCACGTTAGGCGCTGAAGCAGCTAGACCGGAAGCTCCTCCTGGAAGCCGCGATCGTGCAGGCCTGGGTGTCATCACCGGTCAGGCACGCCGACGTTGACACCGAGGCAGGTTGGTTACAGGAGGCCATGTCCGAGATATGCGACGCAGCAATGCCCCGAGTCCGGCCAGGAAGCGCCCGGCGTCACGTGTACTGGTGGTCGCAAGAGCTGTCGCACCTGCGGCAGCAGTATGTGGCTGCGCGGCGCCGGTACGCCAGGCATCGCCGGCTCCGCATTCGTCCTCCGAGTGCGGAAGCCATCGAGGCGGAGCTATATGAAGGGTACAGAGCGGCGAAGACCGCCCTCTTCGAGGCTCGTCGGCGGGCCAAGGCTCAGGCCCGCGAGGAGATGCTGGAGACTCAACAGAGATCCGTGGGTCCGCCCTTATAAGACGGTGCGGAATCAACTCCGCACCCGGCCCCCCCCGCTGACGCAGAGTCTCCGGCCTGAGCTTGTGGAGGACGTGGTGAGCGCTCTGTTCCCTTCGCGAGAGGAGCATCGTCCCCTGCTAATGGCTCCGCCACCTGCGGTGCCGGAAAACCGATGACGCCATTCCGGAGGTGACTAGGGTAGACCTGAGAGTGGCGGTACGGAGGTTTAAGGCCAAAACTACCGCCCCGGGGCCCGATGGCTTGCCTGGCAAAGCCTGGACCCTGGCCTCAGACTCAGAGGCTCTTGGGCCCCGACTGGAGTGGCTCTTTAGCGCGTGCATGGAAAGAGGCCAGTTCCCGCTTCGTTTTAAGACGGGGAAGCTGGTCCTCATCCAGAAGCCGGGGCGCCCTGCGGACTCGCCGTCCGCATACCGGCCCATTGTGTAGCTCGACGAGGTGGGCAAGCTCTTTATGAGTAATTGCAAACCGCCTCGCCGAGCACCTTGAGGGAATGGGTCCGGATCTTGCGGATAAGCAGTTCGGCTTCCGCAAGAGGCGCTCGACGGTGGACGCCATCATGCGCGTGAGAGCCCTCACGACGGGAGATGCGGTCTCTCGGGGTGGTGTGGTCTTGGCGGTGTCTCTCGACATCGCCAACGCCTTCAACACCATGCCCTGTAGCTGCATCAGGGAGGCACTCCGGTATCACCGGGTGCCGGCCTACCTTCGTCGTGTAGTAGTCGGGGACTACTTGACAGACAGGGCTGTCATCTGCCCTTTTCAAAACGGAGAATAGAACCGGCGAGAGATGTCGTCTAGTATGGACCGACTTACAAGCCTCGAACGAGCGCACTGCGAGCATTTCGTTCGTACTCGGCTGTGTTCTGAAAATTGACGGTTTTTTGGCGAACACAAAGAGATTTGACTACGTTCGAAGACCGTGATCATTGTAGGTTCGTTGTATTTACGTCCACACTTAGTCTTACGCCGCAAACGACGAAGCCGAGACCGGCTCCGTCGTGCTCGGCTCAAAGATTTTTCTGGAATGCCAAAAAAAATTGAAAAAAACATATGTTGAGGTACTAAAAAGGTAGTACATATTTACAAAGAGATAAATTCGTTATGTTGTCTCGAACTATGAAAAAAAAAATGGTCCAGACAACCTGACGTCAGAATGTCTGACCACTTTCTTTACCATTGACGTAATCAATGTGAGGTAGATACGGTACTAAGTCACAGCACATGGTCCTACTAAACTAAGGGATTGCCTGTAGGTGGCACGCAGTCGCAGCTAACGCGATTTCGCTCGCACAACAGCGTCGGCTCTTATGTCTGTCCTTTTCTATCATGTGTGTTTCGGTGCATGTTTTTCTGATTGCGATGTTAGCGCGTACCGTATCTTCCTCCTTTTAATATATCAATGTTCTTTACGTGTTTTTTCGCCGTGAGTCGATGGTACTTAATATTTGAAGTTAGGTATCAAATAGTAGAAAAAAGGTAGTACATTTTGGTATTTTCAAAACATCAAATATCTCTTTTGGTCCAGGGGTCCTGACGCTTTTGATTTCTCGATAATACTATGCGCGCGTAATACGATGCGCAAAAACCTAGGGATGCAAGAGTCGAAATAAGTTTTTTTGGGCCAAAATGTTTGTTTAGGAACGTTGACAATTATTATTAAAATAAGAGGAAATGATAATTATTTTGCGTAGCGCACGGATCGCTTTTTGCCACAACAAAAACAATGATCTAAACGCAACGCGAACGCATAGCACTCCCGCCGCCCGCCCGCGTCTGCTTCGACATCATTATAATTATATACAAACATCGTACGCTAGCTCTGTATAAACTTCCGGCTATATATTTCTTATTTTTATGGGGTGCGAATGTAGTATACTTAGAATACATTACATATTAAAAAATCCATGACTACACTAATTTGCCCCGAAGTACAATTTACAAGTATTATAAAATCCTGGTTTCCTAGGGGTGCAAAAGGGTGCTAAAATAACTGGGTGTTCATGATGCTTTAAAAAGCATATTACGAGTTTGCACCAACAGGCTGAATTTCCCTTGAGCCGCAAATTAAAAATAATAATTAATTAGTTATTCATACACCTCACACTGTTTTGGTGAAAAGTATTTATACACCAAAGGGGTATCTACAAATATCTAAACTTACCACAATTAGTTATTAATAAAATTTCAAAATAATGGGACTTGTGTTAAATACCCTAATATTAAACGATGTTCCGTACATAACAAGAATGGTGCAAACTTAGAGGAAACTTATATTCATGTCTTCTAATGATTCCACAAAAAATTACAACTACACGAATTCCGTCCAACCATTTTGCTAATTCGACTACACTATATGATTTTGTTTAGTCCGTAAGTTAGATTATCGAAAAATATTGAATACGTGTTTTTTGTTTTAACAAATCAATAAAAACTGACGAAGATAAAACGCGTCAAAGATCTGAGTGAGGCTTGAAACGTCACTTGTGTCGTCAAAATGTACTATCATATGACGTCACACGAATTTTCGAAGCACTGTATCGTCTTCATTTTAAGTTTACGTGAAAAAAGAAACAATACGTGTCCAATAATTTTTGGAAATTTAACTGACGGACTAATTCGTTTTTTTTTGTCCGATCCCCTATTGCCCTGCAACGTATATAGGTACCTCACACGAGAACTATGTTGAGACGGTTTGCGTTGTTGATTACCCCGAGCGTCATCCACTGACCGCATAACAAGATGACTCGCTTTGTGTCTGCTACTGATCACTCATTTGAAGCTGCAATAGTAATGATGTTGATGTTAGTAGGAAGTTTCTAGAGACGAAGATACACTCGAGAGCAATGAATCCGGGTCACTTAAAGAATGTTAAAAATCTCGGAAACTAAAAATGATAGGTTAATGCAATAAATTGTATTTAATAGACAATGTAATACTCCTTAAATAAAAGTAAAAAAAATATGAGTCACCATACATTTTATTAACACAAAATTACATAAAGAAAAAAACTGCTGATCTCTCCTTAAAACAAAAATAGGAAACATGAAATTTTTGAACTTTATTACGATTTTCTTGAATTTTAATACTTCGTATTGCCTCCTCGTGCTTCCATTACTGCGTTTACGCGGTTTGGCATGCTGTACACCAAGTTCCGCCTCATACGCCTGTATGATTAGTCCATTAGCATTCAAGCTATTTTTTTTTAATGTACTGGTCATACAAAAACAAAATTTAATTAGTAATCCGGTTCTGTGCAAAACATTTGAGATTTTTGGGAGAAAGACAAAATAAAGGTTTGTTAGCATTACCTCAATCTTTGTGGTATGGTTCATTTTCGGAGCAATTAAAATGTAAGTCGGCCCATAGCATACCGATTTTTGCGTTTTTATAGATACAAACGCAACGCGCATCGTTGGAAACTCATTTGAAGCGCGAACACAAGGGGTTGCAAGTAGTTAGCAGTTGCAAGCGCGTGGACGTGCACCCTGTGTGCTTAGGTTACAAGGTTATTTGAGTTATTTTATTATGTTAAACAATGATCCTATTCTATACTACACTTCTGGACACATCTATTGGCCCACCTTAGAGTTTAGGTTTCGATGGCCCCTACCGAAATATGATTGCTAGATTGAACAAAAACTGTTGATGCAGTTTTAAACCTGATACATTTTACCATCTTTTTCGATCGTATTGTTTTAAATTTGAATTCAGAATACCATACGACATGGAGCTACGCCTAACAAGTCGGATATGCGCCTTGTTAAAGGCAATTGAATTTTGAATAAAAAACATGTTTTATCAAATAAAGGTTTAATTTAATAACGCGTGTTGCCTCCATGGGCATCTACCACAGCTCTCATACGATCAGGCATAGAGTTTATCAACCGCTCTATGAAATTTTGAGGGATCATCTCCCATTCCTCTTCTATGGCAGTTTTCAACTCCTGCATCGTCTGGGCAACTGGCTGACGAGCCCTAACACGTCTTTTTAGCTCGTCCCACATGTGCTCAATGGGGTTCATGTCTGGGCTTCTGGCTGGCCAGTCCATAACTGTGATGTTCACATCCCGAAGATATTCCCTGACGATGCCGGCCGCATGGGCTCTTGCATTATCATGCATAAAAAGGAAATTTGGGCCCACATAGTCCGCGTATGGTATCACGTGAGGTTCTAAACACTCACGAATGTACCTTTCAGCATTTAATGTTGGCAGCCGTGGTCCTGTAACAACCTCAAGTTGAGTTTTGCCGCTCGCGGATATACCGCCCCAGACAGTCCATGAGCCACCGCCATAAGCAACCCTCTCTTCAAAGCAGCATTGTGCGAAACGCTCTCCCTTACGTCGGTAGACCTTCTTCCTTCCATCATTGCCATGTAACACAATTTTAGACTCATCAGAAAAGAGTACACGGCTCCAATCTTGTTGTGTTCAATTTAAATGACTGCGTGCGAAATGAAGGCGCGCTGTTCGGTGGGCTCGCGTTAGTTTGGGCCCATTAGCTGGCTTGTGTGGTACCATATCGCGTTCTTTTAACCTTCTCCGAACAGTTCGAGCGCTCACAGATACTCCGTGGAAGTCGCGAAGTTGGTTTTGTATCTCAATCGAGGTAAGGTGACGATTTCTCAAGCTGGTCGTCACGATGAATCGATCCTGCCTTTCAGTTGTGACCCGAGATCGTGGCCTTCCTTGGCGACGAACAAAGCCGCCAGTCTCTAGGTACCTCCGATAAACATTTCGGACCGCAGATCGACTTAAATTAAGTTGAGCACTCACGTTTCTTTGGCTGTGTCCGGCCTGAATAAGTGCCACAGCTTGGGCAGCGACTTCAAGTGAAGTATCCATAGATTATTGATAGAACCTCACCTTAATGTTAAGAATAAGTAATGTTTGTTGCAAAACCAAAGATATCAATCACTTTTTCAAGAATTAAATCCAAGTAAACCAATAAAACCAAGTTTTCTTAGTATTCGATTGTTTGATATCAACAAACAGGCTCCAAATTGTCTTTTGTTTCTTTAAATTCTGTGTTCGAAATTCAAAAAAAGACTATTGAATGAAATTGTGAATGTGCCAGGTTCAAAACTGCATAAAAACTTTTTGCTCGACCTAATATAAAATTTTAGCTAGGACCAAACGAAACTGAAAATACAAGGTGGGCCAATAGATGTGTCCATGTATTTACTTTAGTTAGTGACCTCAGCATTCACCAACCATTTCATCTTGCTTAAGGTCCGTTTCATCAAACGTAGCTAGCTATGCATCTCGATCGATCTTATCAAAGTTCAGCCATACACCCTCCACTACATGTAGGTACCAGGGTGGCATGAACCGATGGAGTGTTACAAATGAAGGCGGTCAAGCGTCGCTGCTTCCGCCACAAGTCTAGAGATAACGACCAACATGGTGAAAACAACGGGACGTTTTCAACAAATTCACAACTAGGACCGAACTTGGTGAGAAATTATGTTAGCTTCGGTAAATTGAGTTTAGAATATAATTTAATGAACAGAATATGCTTGGTATTGTGGTAAAAACTGAGCAACTTAATTTTTCCAGATATAAGACCAAGCTAGATCAATGTTTCGCCCTCTTACATCGCCATATTGCAACTTTCATCCAAATCTTTAGAGGCGTTTTCGAGAACGTTTGCTTTTTAATTACTTTTGAACTAACAAAACTAAAAGCACAACACCTAAATTAAAGAAAAAATTCAAGGTGACAAAACTGAACAAAAAATTACACAATCATTATCTGATCACCCTCAATCTTTAATGACCCAAAACAAAGTACAATTCCTCTTTTCTTTTATCTTTTGTGCCATCCTTCTCGGTTCCATTATTTGATAGATAGCTCCACAATCTAGATGAATAAATAGCAGCCAGTAATAGTGAAATGATACATTTCTACCTGAGACTCGAACTGATCTGAATAGTGAATGGATCCACTTCGATTGCAACGGTTCCGGCTATGAAGTATGATTTGTGGATCCTATTTGATTGTTTGCAAAAGTAACTAGGTAGAGGTTAACTGATGAAGTATTGCTAAGATAATGGAAATGTATTTGTTGGAGAAAAGCATAGTACAAAACTAATTGATTACAACTCGATGTTTTTAGGTTTCAAATAATATTAAATTACTTAAATGTATGCACAAGGAAGGGTAATTATTCACAAAATATTGCTACTTACTAACTTAGTATACGTGTAATACTAAAAATGAAAATTTACTGAAGGATGATATGGCTAGAAAAGAGTTAAATGTTAAGAGCATAAACGGGCTGCATTTTTCCATACAAATGTATTCCCCTATTCTCTTCCTGGATAATGCCTCTAGAGTAATCGTTTTTATTTATAAAAATCCAGGTCTATTGAAGGCATGCCCCTGTCATTTTTTTTTTCAAAAAATTTATTACAAAAATAAATATGACTTACCAAAAACCTAAAAAAATACCCCGTTTTTACCTACGTAATCAGATGACTACCAAAGAAAATTGAAAAGTTTTTAAAATAAAAACAAGTAATAGGGGCATAGATCTATTCTTCCTTTAAATTTTGATACCAAATATAATTTAATTGGCTTAGGTTTCGAGGAGAAAACAGGAGAATACGAAACGTCGATCGGTCAAGGTTTTTTATAGGTACAATCGTTCTGAGCTGCAGTTGTCTCTATCGCACTCACATATTGATACCGCCCGGTTGCTAGAGCGCAGCGCGACGGCAATAGTTATATATACGTATATTATACGCAGCCCGTCTATGCTCTTAATAAAAAAACTAGCACCAAGGACATGCTGCATCGTACTTAAATAAATTGGGAACAGAGCAGGAGAATGATCGGCCATTTTCTCCGAGAATTCCTCGCTCTAGACGTGTCATCATAACTAATACGAACTTACACCTACTTTTAGGCAATTCACAATAATTATTGTCTTTCATCATCTATCATCCACAGCCAGAATTCATACAATAATGGGTATAGACCTCTTTACGCTCCTGTGTCATGCAGACTCATCCAGGTTTCTCCCCAGATGGCAACTCTATGTCGTCTACCCATCTTGATGCTAAGTGTCCTACCCAACTCCATTTGCGTTTCGCAAGGCGATATTGATTTATCTTTACCCCTATTCAATTAAATCTCTATCAATTATGTCGTTTTAAATCACAATAATCCGTATTCCGTATCGCAATTCCTTTCAACAATAGAAAAGGCTTTCAACGACTTCTTAAGAATCGAATACGAATTACTTTCCAATACAGTCCTTTGTTTTAAATTGAAAATTCCTGACGTCGATAGGAAGAAGTAAGTGAAAGCTCAGACGGCCGACTGACTCTTATAATTGATAACACTCGAAAACTCGTCAATGGCAGGATTTATTTCGACTTTAATTGTATTAATGGTGATTTAAATTTGTCGTTTTTGTGCCTTTCGTCTTCGGTTGTATTGTAATTAAATAGTTGGGATTTATTTTTGGTATTCTGGTTTTTTTTTCAGACTGTTTCCGAACACAACGCAATGCGTCTATTTTAGTCTACCAATAAGCGAGACCTATAAGACGCCACAGATACGGCCACTTATTGGGCCCAAGATCTCAAATCGTACCATCGACATGAAATAATAAAAAAGTCTACAAATCCAGTCTAAACATATTTAAATGGCGAAGGCGAAGGCGAGTGTACTGTATAGGCACACTTCTGCCACACTCTGCAAAATAATGCAGGCATTATGTAATATTATGTGAATCGTGCGAAAAGGATTTGACCTAAGAAAAGTTTTTTTATTAAATCATAAAATCCGAAATAAGCTATTGTTGCTTGTCTCATACAGAATAACCTAAACACGTTAACGTACACATGATAATGTTAGTTAAATAAAGCCCCTGTCAAACAAACTTTTTAAATCAACATCAGCAAATAATAATATTATTATAATATAGCAACTAACACGTCCCATAAAGCGCCTAATATTAATATGTTCCTACAGGGCATCTATATCAGAAACGAGGTCAGACCTCCGTGGCAGTCGCTAACCTCGAAATAAACTAGAGTCCGAGGAAACCCGAACATCTGCGAACGGTCTCGAATTGATGGACATTATTTGCCGAAATCAGTTATGTAGTTTAGTTGCGAAAACGTTTATTTATATTGAGGCTGTCGAAACTATTTGATTATGGATTCATAGTTTGATATTTGAAGTTTTATAATTGTGAACTCGAGAATTTGAAAACACCAATTATCAAGTATAGATAACCCAATATTTTGGAATTTCCCAAAGAGCAGTCAGATAAAAAGGCAAATTAAATGAATGATGGTGGCTTATGGGATTAAATCTGCCTGTGTACTTTCTACTTAAAGTGTTACATAAATACTTATCTTTCGTTTTACCAATACACAGTTCACCAATGACGTACAGTCAGTATTAGAAATAGAATAACACTACATAAAGTTTTAAAGCCGGCTTTTTAATAAAAACTTGTAAGATGTTACTCATTCCTTACAAGTTATTGAATAGTAAGGAATATTTTAAAGAATAATCTTCTAAAACAATAGTAATAGAAGCGTGAGTCCTTTACATCAAATAATAAAAAAAACGAAATATTAAGATACTTCTGTTGCTGACCATCATCATCATCACCTTTCTGCCCACCCATTCTTTTTGGGGTCGTCACACCATGTTTTCTTTTTCCATACTTCCCTGTTAGACGTCACAGTGGCATTTACTCTTTTCTCTTTCATATCATTATTTATTCTTACATTTCACTTCTGCTGACCGTACTTAATTGGGAAATTTTCATGACAGAGTATTCTTAAGGGCCAGCTTCGCGGACGCGCCGCGCGAAGTTTAGGTTTTTAGCGCTACACTCACAACGATCGAGGCTCGCGCACCGCACACGCACACATGTAGGTATGCACAGTGGGTCGCCACGTCAGACTTTGACTCGCCAACTAAATTGTAACTTTATTGTCACTGATTTTGATAATAATATGTGGTCAAATATGTGATTATTAGTGATTATTAGATTTATTAGCATAGCGAGATTAATAATGTACATATATTAAATTGTAGATATATAATTTTATTATTTTAGATGCACAATACAAAATGAAATTGTTATTCCCAATTACAAAAATAATATATTGTACTGAAAACCGTGATCACATAAATCTTGCAATTGCTTAAAAACAAAGTCAACGTCGACCAATCTGCGGCCAACAACCAGTTCATGTTCATCAGGCTGCAGCTCCGGTTCCATGATTAGTGCCGGATATTCTTGATTCTGCAATAAATATAACATATCAGATACCTAATGAAATAAAATGAAGACAGACAAGCACACACACACACAATGTGCAGGGCTCCTCCACACGGCCGGACCTACAGGGCTACAACGATAAATGCCTACACTGTTATTCACAAAAATGTACAAAAACTGTTGTTTCCATCCAAGTTCAAAATTATTTTCCTAGAAAGTCCTTATAAAGTTCTACTTTTCAGTTTTTTTTTCATATTTTCTAAACTTATGGTTCAAAAGTTAGAGGGGGGGAGGGGGACATATTGTTTTTTACTTTTAGAGCGATTATTTCCGAAATTATTGACATTATCAAAAAATCACAAGCAAGTCATTCTTCCATACAAACGTAGTATGGTGATTACTCCTCTGGTTGACGGTGTAGGTTCAAAATTAAAAATTGTATCAACTAGTCTTGTCATTATCTAGGTCTCTATGGAAGCAGAATTGGAAAAAAAATATTGGTTTGAAAGTTATGAGCGTCGAAACTTTCATATTTTAGCACTAATTTTAACCATCTTTGGGCGTAAATAAGTTACGTATATAGTACGAAAATTAAAAAAGTAAAACCATACAGACATAGATTAGTTATTAAAGAATTCAAATAATTCTATTTTGAACATATACATTCAATGGATTTTTCATGGTATCCATACTACCAAAGGTCTGCATAGAAACAATCGCGCGCCCGTTTTAGTTGTCTCTTTCGCTCTATGCATTTCGCTCGTGACGTCGGATGAAATAGCATGCATTTTAGCCCCGCCTGCCCCGCCCACCAACTAGTTCGTGCCGTTGGCTTGTTTACTTGTTTAAAAAACACTTCCCACTTTACATATAGGGGGGCTACCCTAATAAAACATTTTTTTCCAATTTTTATTTAACCGCTTTGTCGGCGTGATTGATACACATATTGGTACCAAATTTCAGCTTTCTAGTGTTAACGGTCACAGAGATTAAGCGAGGACGGACAGACGGACGGACAGACAGACATGGCGAAACTTTAAGGGTTCCTAGTTGACTACGGAACTCTAAAAAGGGGGAAGTACGGTATCTTCATACATACAAACGCACCGCGCGCGGCTTATATCTGTGCGCCATAGTAGGTATCTTTTTTGTTGGATAATTACGAGAGCAACTTGAAAATGAGATTTTTTGTTTGTTGAGATATCTTAACGACTTTTTGTCAAATGAAAATTCTAGGTATAAAACCATTCTATCCGTTTGAATCTTAGAAATCGGTCCACGCGTTTATCAGATAATTAAGAATTAGTATAATGAAAATGTAAACAACCAGAATTTTTGATGTTTTTGTTCTACGAACGAAATGTAATGTCAAATCAGACGCACAAAAAAAAAAACACAAATACACAATAAGAAACACATACCTACCAGTACATTGCCTACTATCTAATTTACGAGTAATCATATTGCAAATTCACAATAATATAAAAAGTATACTTACTCAATTTCAAAACTATTATGGTATCACAAAAGTTTGTCGCGAGACCACTGTGCACTGATTTTGTGTACGTACACGGTTCGACTGCGATCTGCCGATGCGGCGCAAATCGACGTGCTCTCACGTTGGAGGCGCGTGGCAGACTGAGCCACGAGTGGGTCCGTCGAAGCTTGATAAGAAAGCGCTCCGCTTCATAGTAATTTGTATGAAGATTTTGAGCGAAAAACATGGGCAAGTTTGTGATTTTTTTACACAAAATGAGAGTATGTTTATTAAAAAATGAAGCTTTCAGTGACTACTTTATACTTTTAACTTTATTATTTAATAAAATTCATTTAAAAATTCTCAATAATTACGACTCAGTTGTTACAATACGGGAGTGCGATTTACTCGTTTTTAGTGATTTTCTGATTTTTTTTTACACTTATCCATAAGCATTATCTTAAATTCGAAAGTTTCAATAACAAGTTACATTCATTGGCTAGCTGTGTGATTTATTTCAAGGTTGTGGAGCATCGTTTTCTATCTATTTCTATGACATTCCCAACCTTCGATTTCCGGAGCCGGCCCTTAAAGAAAGCCCTAATTCAACGATCAAAGCAAAACCATTATATCTCACAAGTATTTGACCATACTATTCACAAAGTAAAACCCTCTAACCTAGATTTCTCCTCTAACCCCAAATCCTCATTAATGTAGAATTTCCTCTTGCACTCCGTAATTAGAAATTAAAGCAGAGCGGGGACTCAAAGATTCGATTTATCTAAATGCACTCAGGTGTCCACGTGTCGGGTTAGGTGAGGTTCACAGAAGGTACAGTGGTCTGGTCGGATTTAGTTTTAGCCAGATTTTGTGTCCGACAGGCGACAGCTCAGGATTTACACTTACGAAAACAGCTGTGAGAGGATTTTTGGCTGTAGAATAAATCTTTGAGATAGTTTAGTTGTAGGTAAAAAGTGATTACTGGTTAGTCAGTAAAGCTGTAATGTAACGTATACAAACTAAAACTTAGTGTTGAACTTCTTCTTTTGTTGTGTGTAAAACTTCTTCTTTTACGTGTGGTTAGCGCCTGACCGGTTGTCAGAGTAGGTATTTGTGCCGCCCATAAGCCTCTGAGTTGGCTTTGCTTACCGTCAAGAAATTCTCATATTGATGATTAATGAGTCCTATTATATACCACCACAAAGTATATACCATCGGTGGCCAAATTAATAGGGACAGTAATACGATTTTTAAATTTTCGAGTTTAAGTTGATTTGTGTAATAAATAATTAGTTGTAGGTCTCATATATATTTTTTATTAGTATCTATGTTCTATTGGGATCACAAAACATCCAAAATGTATACAAAACTGTTCATTATTAATCAGGTAAAAAAAATATATATTTGGTGAAGCTCTTATTTCAGCAAAGGGTGGTATCACCCTTTGCTGAAATAAGAGCTTCTATGTGTCGGGGCATGCTCTAAATAGAATGTTTTGCATTTTCCTTTAGTTTGGCATTATGATGCCATTCTCTGGTGAGGGTTTCTATAAGTTGCCTTTCGGTGGTAGACACTTCTTTGGCAATGGCCCCTTTGGTGAGTTCCCTTTTTTCAATGGGATTCATGTCAGTTGAATTCTCTGGCCAAGGCAAAACAGTGTCATTCTTTCAGCCAAAAATGCAGTAACGCTTCTGGCTTTGTGGCAGCGTACTGAGTCATGCATAAAAATCTATTCAACATCCTCGGGGAACCATTCATTGACCTGCGGCAATACCTGGGTTTCTAATACTCGCTTGTATTGGTCTTGTTTCATCGTTCCTCTTACGGTGTATAGGCGCCCCATGCCTTTGGCTGAGATAACAGACCAAACCGTATCACTAACCGGATGTTTAACCCTCTCTACGATGCAATCGGTGTGTAATCGTTGACCAGGGCGTCGTCATACAAAAGAACTTTTGTCGACCAAAATTTGAAAAGTTGATTCGTCAGAAAGGCACACCTGTAAATTAACAGAATGAATAGTAGAAAATAGTAGAAAAGTTATTGACTAATTGCATTATTAAAACAAGTTATTTTTCTTCGACTCCAACCTGCGACAGTCATATTTCGATGTAATCTGGCCCATTGGAGTCGTTTCTTTTTCATACTGTCGGTTAAGCGTGGTTTTTTTAAAGGCCGCCGTCCCATCAAGTTCTATTCGACCAACCACCTACGCATTGTTCTTTCCGAAATCTTTACACTCTCGTCGTTCATCATCGTGGTCAAATGAGCAACACTCTTTTTATGAGTTTCGAGGCAGATGCTCCTAACTCTTCGATCGGTACGAAGTGTGGTGATCCTTTTTCTGCCACATTTGCCAACCCGAATTGCCACAAGAGGCTTTTTATTGTCAATTTTAATTTTTATTCGATTTACGAAAGAGTTTGAAACCTCAGCCATAGCAGCTATGACTCTCTGGGAATGAGTGGAGTGCAGTAACAATGTTAGTATCTCTCTACATTTTCTTGGAGAGGTGTCCAAAGCCTTGTCTATCCCAAAAAAAAGAAAATTTGAGGATATTGCGTCTAACTATTAATAAAATGTAAATTCATAGACAAAACATAGCTAAACTATTTTACTACGGGGCATTACTTACCTTTTGATTATTTTAGACAAAAAAAGTCGGTTAAATCAAATGAAAAAACAGTTTCAGAAAATTCAAAAATATATACTGCGAACCGCGCTTTTTAACAGACAATGACCGAATTAGAAGAAACGTCCCAAAATTGACAAATGATGCACGGATTCACTGTGTTGCCACTTGGCAAAAACAATAATAGTAGCAGTAGCTATATCAGATAAAATAACCCTTTAAATTCAACATATTTTTTCAAATATACATAATAAACTATAAACTCTATAAAATCAAGCACTGTCCCTAATAATTTGGCCACCTACTGTAATTCACAGTGTCTAGTAGGTCTGATGCGATTATCAATGGATCTTTCTTCAGGTCATTTAGGATAATATATATAAATTCACACTGTAGCTTGATCCACCTTCCCTGTACCGCGTATGCTGGCGATGAACAACGCACTCGTGGAGACCAAGCCTAGTTTGTCCTTACGGTCAGACTATCACTACATAGTATGAAACAAAGTCGCTTTCTCTGTCCCTATGTCCCTTTGTATGCTTAAATCTTTAAAACTACGCAACGGATTTTGATGCGGTTTAGATTTAGATAGAGTGACCCGTGCGAAGCCGGGGCGGGTCACTAGTTGCTAATAAATGGAAGACGAAAAAGTTAGAATGTTTGTGGTTCTGTGACATAGTGAAAAGATTACTTAATTTTTGTATTAATGGCTTATGCTGTACTCATTATAAGCTTCCTGTCTTTTTCCCACGCTTAATTGGGTCAGCTCAACACGTTTTTAACCGACTTCTAAAAAAAGAAGAAGGTTCTCAATTCGGATGTTTGTATTTTTATTTTATTTTTTTTATGTTTGTTCGGGCATAACTCCGTCACTTGCTAACCGATTTGAAAAATTCTTTCTTTGTTGGAAAGGGTATACTTCCGAAATGGTCCCATTTTTTTTTTTTTAATCGGACAAGCGGTTTTTGAAAAATCAAGAAAACTCAAAAAAAAAACTACACTGTCCACATTGACCCATGAACATGTGAACCACTAAAAAGTGAAAAATAAAAACTTTTTAACAAAAAATAAAACCGACTTCAAAAAAAAAACACAAAAAAGTAAAAAATAAACTTTAATAAATGAAATCAAACAAACAAAAGTCACCGACTTCAGAGACTGGTTTTTTCTTCTAAAGTTTTTTTTTTACTTTTTTGTGTTTTTTTTTTTGAAGTAGGTTTTATTTTTTGTTAAAAAGTTTTATTCCTACATTTTTCTTTATCAGACGTTTTGGCATCATTTACTGCTTTCCCTTTTATATCATTCTTCACACAATCCATCCATCTTTTCTTTGGCCTTCTGTTAATCCAAAACCAAACCAAGAATTTCTTCGATAGAATCCACACTCTGACCCTTAATTTGATAAAGTCCGGTGTGACGGACGTCAACAAAAATTAAATCCTACTAGTTTTTTATTCGATTCTCATCGATTACAAAAAGACTAAATACTTCTTAAATTCATAAACTAATAGTAGAAAATATATTTTGAGTGTGACAGCACTGCATTATGTCATTCGTGACACAAAATGTCAGCGCAAAGACGACCACCTGTTATGCTCAAGGTATTTATATATTTTTTTCCTCTTTTTTGCTTACGAATGTCTTGAAATCTCGACTCAACTATTAGAAAATCACTCTATAAATAATTATAACCTACAAACCAATACGCTTTTTTACATTTTCATGCTGTTTTTTGTTGCTAAAGTGCTTTGTCCGTCACAGCGAACATTGCTAATTGTTTAGAGATGTAGTACTTTATTACTATGTCCGCTGTGGCGGACAATGCCAAAAAGCGGATTTTTTTTCTGAATCGTTTGTTTTTTGTTTTTGGCGTTATTTTTCATTCTTCGGGAACATTATGGCATCTTTGCTTTAGGTATTATCCGAGGCAATCGCCTTAGAGGAGCAGAAACTGTTCTGCTTACTGATAAGGCTATGAAAAAGAAGCCCAGAGGACATTTTGTACAAGCCGTTTGTAACCAAAATAGCTTAGCAATAGTTCGCTGGAATGACAATAAGGCTGTCACATTCATTAGTTCTTTTGTGGCAAGTGAGCCTGTAGAAAAAATCCGCAGATATTGTAAGGACGCAAAATGCAAGATCGACGTCCAATGTCCACAGATAGTGCGCCAATACAATAAACATATGGGAGGTGTTGATCTTGCTGACATGCTCATCTCAATATTGAGATGAGCATGTCAGCAAGATCAAAAAAAGAGAAATGGTGTTTTATATATATAAAACACCATTTAAAAGCAGGAGATGGTATTTAGCTATTTCCTCACAAATGCTGGATATATTATGTGTGAATAACGCTTGGTTACTCTACCGTCGTAAGCATTTATGTAACGCGAAAGCTAAAATACCTTTAAAAGCATTCAGATACGATCTTTATGAAATATTATTGAAAGCAAACAGATGTGCCAAAAGAAGTAAAACTAAGACAGCAAAAGTAAGCAAACCACATGTCGCCCGCCCATCGAGTCCAGTCAAATATGACAACATAGGCCATTTCCCCTCATCGATGGAAGAATGTCGTTGCAGACACTGCCAAAAGAAGACCGTAGTATATTGCATAAAATGCAATACAAGATTTTGCTTTGTAACAGGCAAAACCCCGAGAAATTGTTCTCTAAATTTTCATACCAAATAAAAATAACATTTTCAGGTCAATTTCTGCGTTTTTTAATTTTTTATTTTAATAAAATAAACATAATAATATTAACGTTTTTTATTTTTCCATTATTTGGCATTGTCCACCACAGCGGACATGCAAATCTACGCGTTCATCGTTAAGTTATTGGTAATGTCCGCTGTGACGGACATGAATTTTCCCAATAGTGGGCAACTCAGGATTTATTTGAACATTTTTTCGAGGCTCTTTAGCACTCCCCCAAAGGCCTACAATAATTAAATTTATGTTTTTCTTACTTGTTTTTCGTTGCCAAATTAAGGGTTACCAAACGCCGCAGCTAAATCTATCCCACTCATTTCCTCCTGATAGGTTAAAAGCATTCTATTCTCAGAGAGTGTATTCGACCAGACCTTAATACCTTACAGTAGTACAGCGGCTTGGAATAATTATTGCTAGTCTAGGAAAACGTTTACCCTAATTAAAACCTATTCTTAGGTGTTTGAGAAAGGTTTATTTAAAGGAGTTTTCCCGTTTTCTTCGTCTTTAAAGGTAAAGCTTAAGGTAAGTATTTCCTATAGCTTTTGTGTTATGGAGCGGTAGAGTAAAGTAATTAGGTGTACTAGGCAGCTGTAAGTGAAATGTTAAAACTAACTTACACTTGGAAGACTGTCTTGTTGGTGTAGTGGTTGCAAGCGTGACTGCTGACCATGAGGTCTTTTTTTTTGGTGCGTGGAAAATCATCGAATAACCCCCCTCGAATCCCAGAACATGCATTTTTGCCAGTAGCAGAGCTAAAACATTAGGACTAATCGAAGTGGAATGTTACAGAGACCTGATTGTGGCAGAATTTGACTTTTCCCCATCAAGTGGAGGGAAATGCAGAGCAGCCATAATGTCAGCATACATTCCAAGTGAGACCAACTACAAGCCGCCAACACCAGAACTGGAACGGGCGATAAACAAGTATGGAGGTAAGAATATTCCGATCATTGTGGGGTGCGACGCCAACTCACATCATGTGGCTTGGGGTAGCACAGACTGCAACAAAAAAGGTGACTTGCTACTAGACTTTATTATAAGCAGTAATTTAGAAATAATAAATGTAGGTAACATACCCACTTTTATAACCAGGTCAAGAACCGAGGTGCTGGATATTACGATGGCATCCAGCAGCATAAGCAAACACATAAAAGACTGGAGAGTTGATGAGGAGGATTCGTACTCGGATCACCGTAGAATCACCTTCAGTCTAGACTGTGAGATGGAGAAGGTAATGATCAGAAACGCAAAGAAAGCCTCCTGGGAGATTTTTGACTCAAAAATAAAGACATGGTCTCCTAGCCAAAAACAAAGCTACGAAACAGCAGAGGAACTCGAAAAGGAAGCCAAGCGTCTAGAGGAGGCATTAATAGAAGCCTACCACTGCGCATGCCCTCTTAAGGAACTAAAATTAGGTAAAGGCCAACCATGGTGGAACAAAACACTAAGGAAGATCAGAAAAAGCACGCGTCGAGCTCTCAGAACTGCCCTTAAAAAAGGTGGCGATGAGAACTGGGACAAATATAGAGAATTAAGGAACAAACTAGGACAAATGTGCAGGAAAGAAAGCAGATCAGGATGGAACGCCTACTGTGAAAATATCAGTAGACACACTGATACCGCGCGAATAGTCAAGGTGTTGTCGAAAGACAAAGCATGCAAACTGGGAAGCCTAAAGATAGGGGAAGAGATCATATCCGATCCAAAAAAGATATTGAACGAAATGATGGGAAGTCACTTCCCTGGATGTGTAACCTATCAAGAAGAAACAATGATGACCGAAAACCAAGGCGAAGTGACACAAGCCGAGGTCGAGGGAATCATTACAGAAGACCAAATAGATTGGAGTATATCATCCTTCCAACCATATAAAGCACCTGGCCCGGACGGTGTACTCCCGAAGATATTACAGCAGGCTTACAAGTATATTAACAAAGATCTACTAACTCTATTCAGAAGTAGTGTGGCCACAGGCTATATACCTGAAAATTGGAGAAAAGTTAGAGTAGTCTTCATCCCCAAGCCTGGGAGGACGACGTACCAGGAAGCAAAATCTTTTAGGTGCATCAGTCTCTCGTCTTTCGTGCTGAAAACCCTAGAGAAAATAATAGACAGACACATTAGAAACAAAGTGGAAAAAAGTGACACACCGCTACAGAGAAATCAACACGCATATATGGAGGGCAAGTCCACGGAGACAGCTCTCCATAACATAGCGGTAAGAATCGAAAGAGCGTTAGAAAACAAAGAATTCGCATTGGGCTGCTTTTTCGACGTGGAGGGAGCTTTTGACAAAGCCAACTCCACAGCGATCAAGGCCGCTTTACAAAGGGAAGGCATAGCAAGCTACATGTCAAGATGGATAGAAAACGTACTAAGACACAGAGCAATTCAGGCCGAATTAGGCAACAATACCATCACAGTGAGAGCGGTGCGGCCGCTCGCCGCTCCTATGGTGTTTGCTACTTGACGACCTGCTTAAGAAGCTAAACGAGATGCACATATTTATACAAGCATACTCGGACGATGGAGTGCTATTAATTACTGGAAAAGTACTTAGCACCATGAGTGACGTAATGAAGAAAGGAATTAGGGCCACCCTCGAATGGTGTAGGGAAAGGGGACTGAACCTCAACCCCACTAAAACGAAGTTGGTCCTTTTTACAAAAAGAAAGAAATACACGGAGTTATCACCAATATACATAGACGGTGAACGGATAGAAGTAACTAAGGAAATAAAATACTTAGGAGTGATCTTAGACAAAACCATGTCATACAAGACGCATATAAAAGAAACATGTGAGAAAGCAAAAATTGCATTACTACAATGCAGAAGAGCTATAGGTAGAACCTGGGGAATGAAACCGGCCATAGTAGCCTGGATATATAATGCCATCATCATACCCAGAGTCATACACGGAGCAATAGTATGGTGGCACAGAACACAAATCAAGACTAACAGCACAGAGCTAGCAAAAGTTCAAAGAATGGCCGGGTTAATGATCTCTGGGGCAATGAGGACGACTCCCTCAGCGGCCCTGGATGTCATACTAGGAATGATACCGCTTAGTCTACAAGTTAAGAAAAGAGCCTTGGAGCAGTGGTTCAAACTGAAAAGCTTGAACCTCTGGAAAGGCAATTTTATGGATAAAGGTCACTCGGAGATAGCAAATCTGTACGAAGACAATCAATGATTATGGCAAACAATGACTTAATCAAAAAAGAGAAGATCTTCGACAAAAAGTATAGAATACATATAGGCTCAAGAGAAGAATGGACAATCGAGAGTGATCCATCTATAGCGGTCTGCTATACAGATGGATCAAGGAAAGAATCAACTAAGCTATCCGGCTCTGGGATACACATACCAAGACTGGAAATAAATAGATCATTCTCACTAGGAACAGGCGCAAGTGTGTTCCAGACAGAGATACATGCCATTATGGAATGTACCAGAATAATTGGAAACGCCCTTACAGGTGATCTTTCCAAAATAGTTATATACAGTGATAGTCAAGCAGCACTCAAATCACTGAACAAAGTGGAAGTCACATCTGCACTGGTTAAAGAGTGCAAGGAAGCACTCAACCAACTAGCGGAAAAAGCAGAAGTAACAGTCGCATGGGTCCCTGGTCATCAAGGACACGAAGGGAATGAGATAGCAGATGAATTAGCCAGAAAAGGAGCAGATGAAACCTTTGTGGGACCAGAGCCCAGGTTACCGATCCCACATCTTCTTCTTCTTCTTTATGGGTTTTAGGTTTCCGCACTTAATCCTTAAAGTGGACCATTGTGCGTGAGCCGTGGCGGCCGATTATTCCAACCAGCCCACCTCCCTCCAGAAGCAGATCAGGCTTCCCGGTCTCCTCAGGGCATCCGCAAGAGATCGTGGTGTTCCCAGGGTCTCCTCACGAATCTTGGTAACGCCTGTGCACTCGAGGAGCACATGCGCCACAGTTTCCTCCGCCTCCATGCATGCCCTGCACAGGGGACTGTCAGTGATTCCTAGGGTGTGAAAGTGTTTATTCAGTGAACAATGTCCGGTGATGGTCCCCGCCACCAGGCGCAGGCTATCTCTGTCCAGGCGCAGAAGGCGCCTGGTCAGTTTTGTATCCAGGGATGGCATAGCCTCCTTGGATTGCCTGCAGCCTGGTGTCGAGCTCCACCATTTCTCTGCTTGTATTCGAGTATGTTCTTTTAACCAGCTTCTTAGCTGCTTGAAAGGGATGGGCACAATGGGTTCGGGTCCGTAAGGCCTTGTGCTGGATCCTCTTCTGGCAAGTTCGTCGGCCGCATCGTTTCCAAGCGATCCGCTGTGACCTCTAATCCATTGCAGCGTTACCTTGTTGTGATTTATTTCCGTTATTCGTTCCAGGGCTTTGTGGCATTCCAGTATCAGTCTCGACGTGAACTGATTACTCTTCAGGGATTGAAGGACTGAGGCACTGTCGGAGAGTATTCGAATATTGGTATCCGTGACCTCCCTGGCCTCTATAGCGTGTGCCGCTTGGATGATACCTACACACTCTGCTTGGTAAACAGAGTTAAGTTTTCCAAGTGGTTTGGATATCTTGATGTTTAGGTCGTCGGAGAACACCCCGACGCCTGTCCCATAGTCGGTTTTTGATCCATCGGTGTAAATCCTTAGCTCATTTGTACCTGAGTAGTCACACCACTCCTCTATGAGCTCTATGTTGTAATGTTTTTGGAAGCAATGGGTCTTCAGGGTTCTGTCGATGGGTGATGTCATCATTGGCTGTTCCTTGATTGCATCTTCTCTGATGCGTGTGTGTTTGATTCTCGAGTCATTTCTTAGGATACCGGATACTTCGAGTCTGAAAGTCGCTAAGGCCGCCTCCTCTCTTATGACGAGATGCAGGGGAGGTAGCCCCAGCATCACCTGTAAGGCAGCAGTGGGGGAAGTTCTCATGCTGCCGGTGATTGCTACGCAGGCCAGCCTTTGTAGTTTCTCGAGATCCTTTTGGGTTGTACTTAGGTTGGTCCTAGGCCACCAAACTAAAGAGCCGTATGTGATGATTGGTCGGATAACTGTGGTGTATAGCCAGTAGGTTATTTTGGGGCTTAAGCCCCAGTTTCTTCCCAGGAGTCTCTTACATTGCCATAGAGCTATACTGGCTTTTGTGATGGTGTGCTCAGTGTGTTTTGCCCAGTTCAGCTGTTTGTCCAAAAAGATGCCCAGGTATTTGGTTTCAGTCGATAGGCTTAGGGTTGTCCCAAAGAAGCTTGGCAATTGTAGCGTTGCCAACTTCCTTTTCTTTGTGAAGAGGACGAGTTCCGTTTTGGTAGGGTTCACTGCTAGTTTGTATTCCTTGCACCAGTCCTCAACTATTCTTAGTGCTTGGCGCATAAGGTTGCATAGTGTGTTTTCGTGTGTGCCGTTTAGTATTATGGTCAGGTCGTCCGCATAACCCACCGTGTAGTAGCCCCCACTATTTAGGCGTTTAATGAGGCTGTCTACTACGAGGTTCCACAGTAGTGGCGAGAGGACACCACCTTGGGGGCATCCCTTGGCCACTATGGCTCTAGTAGTGTCATTCACCGTAACTTGTACGGCTCTCAGTCTGAGCATGTTTGTGATCCATCCTCGCAGTGTCGAGTCCACACCGTGTTCCTCGAGGGCTGCGTTGATGCTATGGAAGATGGTTTTGTCAAAAGCGCCTTCTATGTCAATGAAGACAGCTAATGACGAGCATTTGTGGTCCACTGCACATTCGATCTTGGAGATCACATTATGCAGCGCAGTTTCTGTTGATTTACCTGTGGAATACGCGTGTTGTTGTTTGTGAAGTGGTCGTTCCCGAAGAGGTCCGTCCCGAATGTGTCGATCGCAGAGTCTCTCGAGGGTTTTCAGTAAGAAAGATGTTAGGCTTATCGGTCTGTACGCCTTGGGTTGTGTGTAGTCTGGTTTTCCTGGTTTAGGGATGAAAATGACTTTCACCTCTCGCCATGCTAATGGTATATATTTCTGTGCTATGCAGGCTTGGTAGATGGCGGTCAGCCATGGCGTTAGAGCTTCTACTCCCCATTGCAGTAGGGCGGGGAAGATTGTGTCCAAGCCTGCGGATTTGTATGGTTTAAAGGTCTTTATCGCCCATTTTATTCTTTCTGCGGTTACTATGGTGCGGGCTCTGGCCCAGTCTTGGTCATCCGGGATGTGCGTTGGCTCACTTGCCCAGGTTCTGTCCTCGGATAGACTGCAGTCCGGGAAGTGGGTTTCCAAGAGAACTTTACTTGTTTCGTGGTCCGACTTGGTGTATGTGTTGTCTGGGGTTTTCAGCGACCCGAGGGTGCGATCTTGATCGGTGGATAGGATCTTCCTCACACGCGCGGCTTCGCTGTTCGATTCAATTTCTTCGCAGAACCTCCGCCAGGCCGCCCTGCTGGCGTTCCTGACTTGTTTTTTGAAGATGTATTGTGTTTTCTTAAATGTGTCCCAGTCTTCTGGTAGTCTGGAGTTTTTGGCTCTGTTAAATTGTTTACGCATAGATTGCCTGAGCTTACTAAGTTCCGCGTTCCACCAGGAGTTGCCCTTGCTCTTGGTGTTTGGATCTCTTAGCTTGCAGCACGCGTGGTAAGCTTCAATTATAAATTCCGAGAGTTTTGTTACGGTTTCTTCAAGTTGTTTGGGGTCCATTAGAATTTGGGGCGTTTGGTGCTGTGTTAGTAGTGAGGCCAACAGCCGTTTGTAGCCAGGTACATTTGTACGGCGTGGGTTGCGTCTAGGTTCGGGTTTTTTTATGTTAGCAGTAAGTGAGAAGCGAATCCTTCTATGATCAGAGCAGGAAGGCTCGTTGGATACGTGCCAGTCAGAGATAAGTTTTGCCGCGCCTTCCGAAACCAACGTTAGGTCGATAATCGTCTGTCCGCGCGATGTGACCCAAGTGGGTTCCGAGCCGCGGTTTGCGATGTTAAGGTTAGTTGAGAACAAATATGTGCATAGTACCTCACCTCTAGTGTTGGCTTTGTTGCAACCCCAAAGCGGGTGATGGGCGTTTGAGTCCGTGCAGATGACCAGGTCCAGGTTGGTGCCTTCACAGTACCTTATCAGGTCAGCCATCTCTTTCGGTGGGCAGTCTTCCTCCTCGCCAGGCATGTATACCGAGGCCAGGACGATGTCGGGTGCGTCACCGTCGGTTTTGAGCCTGACGGCTGTTAGATCTCTGGAACATAATTGCGTGAGTGTGGTGGTGGGTACATCTTTGGGTATGTAAGCACAGGTTCGTGGTTTATCTGTGCCTTGTGTGTCGAGGATCAGCTTACCTCCAATGTTACCTAGGCCGCATACTCTGTTGTTGCGGATCCACGGCTCTTGGATGAGTGCAATGGTTCGGGGTTCCATCTCCAGTGCTCTGCGCAGGCAGGCGGTAGCCGTCTGGCTATGCTGGAGGTTGGCCTGGATGATGTTTAGGGGACGGAATGGGGGCGGCAGTGGGGTGGAGTTAGGAGGAGGTCGATCCATTGGATGATTCGCCCCCCTCTTCCAGCCCATGCTGGTCTTCGTTCGGTGCCGGTGGCGGTGATAGGAGCATCTGCTCCGACCACCCTGGTGGTGAGGTTTGCCTTTCCGCAGCGTCGGCATCAGCCATCGCCGCTCTGGCCATCTCCTCCTCCAGGTGCGTCATCGTCGGGTCATTGTCGGTCGGAGTCGGTTTCGTCCGTTCAGTGTCGTTGTCCGTGTCAGAGGGGGCGGTTTTGGAGAGGAAACGCACGTATATCGACCCAAGTAGGTACGATACCCGTCGCTCCCTCTCCAGAACCTTCTGGACTTCGTCCGGTGGGATAGCCAGGGTCATGTAAGTCCCGTAGTTTTCGCCACCGACCGCTGTCGCCCTGAGCATCGTCCACCTACCGAAGCTGTACCACGGGTTCTGGCAGGCCAGGAGCGTCTGGAGCACTGGTACCTCCCCTTTGTACCGAGGTACGAAGAGCGCCACCCGAACCCGGGTCGGTATGTCGGACTGTTTAACTACCGTCAGTGTCTCGTCAGTGTTGGTCATTTTGACTTTGGGTACGTTCTGGGTCAGCCAAGTCAGGGCGTTGTCGTTCTCGCACCACACGTGGACCGTGCCGTCCGCTTCCCTTGGGAGGCCACGGAAAGCCGGGACTTTGGTGGGATCGGTTAGGCACGTCTCCATGATGAGGCTCTCGAGGCTGAGCTTGATGTGCTCGAACTCCACAGTCGTCAAGTCTCGGGATGGAGGCGAGAGGCAGATTGCTACGGCGAGTCGCGCAGGAATATCCTTCGTGGCCCGCGCGTAGGTTCTCCGCTCCCCTTGAGCGGCCTCGGTTTTACTGCGCTTGGCGTCCCCCTGGAGCGTACTCGGTGATGCCGTGTCGTCCGGGCGCTCCCTCTTCGCCGCTCCCTGTCCACTTGGGCCAGGTTGCGGTTCCGAGGAGCTTGGCACAGTGCTCTGTGCCAGGGATACCCGGTGCAGAAACCCAGACCGCTTGCCTCGCTTCTTTTTCGTGCGTCGTCGGTCTACGGTCTCGTCGCGGTTCCGGTCGTTTCCTCCGGATGGTCCTGGTGCGGGCAGTGATCTCTCGCGCTGGGTTTCCCCCTCGCGCACTGTTCCCTGCCCGCTCGTTTCCGCGTCCGACTGCTTCACGCGCTGGGTTTCCCCTTCGCATGTCTGCAGCCGGTCGCGTACTCCCTTACAACTAGCCGTTTGTGCTTCGCGCTGGCTATTGCCCTCGCAAATCTTGCTCAAACGGCTGTTGAGTACTCTTTCCCTGTTTCGGATCTTTCCGCAATTTGACTTCAGCCAGCGTACTTCGTCCACAGAGATAAACCCAGAACCGTCGGATTCCACTTCCTTTCCCGTCCCGAGAGAGGTCATGTCCCTCAGCCTAGCCTCGATCTTCTCGCGCTGGGATGCCAGCACGCGGAGTTCGTTGCTAAGACTGGATTGTCGAGCTCTGTCATCGTCATTTTCAGGATTGTTTGTCACACTGTTCCGAACGATGCTCTGCTTCCAGGCCATCGTGGGAGGTGTGACATTCGTCAGGGAAATTGGCGCAGGAGTCGCAGCCGTCTTGGGGTCAGTAGGTGCAGAAGTTGCAGCCGTAGACGCGATGGATGGCGCGTGAGCCGCAGCCAAAGCTGTTGGCGCCGAAGCAGCCAGCTGCGCAGAAGGCGCAGCACTAGGCAGATTGGTGCCCCCCCCCAGATTACGGTGGAGGCAGACCGACGAGTCGGTGCAGGATTCTCCGGCATTGCCGGTACCTGCCTGGGGAATAATTATTTTTCCTCTCTGCATTTCATTGGATTGGTGGTGGGCTTTTTTGGAAATGAGGTTACCCGTCCTCATGGACCGAAAGGAGAAGAGGGATACGGGAGGGAGGGACTGGGCGTAGGATCATGGGAGTGGGGTGTGGGATCACCCTAGGCCTGGTATTTGGCTTTCGGGAATGCGAAAAAGCGCCCGGGAGTTTTTGTTGCGTCTATTTCTTATGGAACTAGACCAAGAAACAGGGTGGCAACCTCGTGAAGGTGAATCCCCCAGACTTGCCTTGAGGATCTACACGACCGTGGCGCTCCCCCTCAAGACCCCGCCATCCTACCGCCTCTGAGGGAGGCAGTAGGATAGGCCTGGGTTTATACTACCACCCGTGCGTGTGCAAAGCATGTCGCTATAAAATCGCAAAAGCATAAGCCCAGACCCACCCCCACGATCGATCCCACATAATATAACAAAAGGAATCATCCATAGAATAACTACAAGAGAGTCAAATAAAAGATGGAACGCAACAGAAGGTTGTCGACAATCAAAAATCTTCTTAAAGTCATACGATGAAAAGAAATCCCACAAGTTACTCAAAATGAGCAGGGGAAACATAAGACTAGTAGTAGGGGTCGCAACAGGACACTGTGGACTCAATAGACATCTGACGATTATGAAAGTAAAGGAAGATCCAATATGCCCAGCATGTGGAGAAGCAGAAGAAACAAGTTTCCACCTTGTGGCGGAATGCACAATGTATGGGCCACTCAGATGGGAAATCCTAGGAACAGATGAAATTAATGAAGAGAAGCTCGCAGAAATCTCCACCGAACAACTGGTGAGCTTCTGCAAGGCAACAGGAAGATTCGCGATGCCGACCACCAGTAACCCATGAAGGGGATCCACCAAAATGGGGAACTGGGCGAAATAATCCACAACGAAAGGACTGATCGCCCGTCTGGTGTCTGCCGGCGTCCCCGAAGATAAATAGAAATAGAATAGAACCCCCCTCCCCCCGCTCTTGGGCAGAGCGAAGGGGAGTGTCAGACTTCTACTGACTAAAAACCAAACCCATGTTCCTTCTTCGCCCTTGTGTCGGAGCCGCGTTATCCTTTCGATAATCCACAGCCCCGACGGGCGTTGGCCCTTGCAGGCCCCTTCCATGTTGCTGACATCTCTTTGAGGCGCGCGTGGAACACGAACGCGCCGCCGACACGGTCTGTTGCCGTCATGACGAAGGCCGGACGGCGAGCTAGCCCGTTACTCACCGTCCACAGGCCCGCGTCTACGGTGGCCGGAAGTCATCGCGTGGCCCCCGACGCCCGGAGCGCCTTCCGCGTCGGCTGGTTCGTTGAGAGGTTCTCTCCCTCTCTCGTTCCGCCACCACCTTTGCTAGCATCACTGCTTCGCAGAAGGAGGCGACGGCGTCACATTCCTCTTCGCCCTGGACCATGGCTTGCACCAGGGCCGGACGCGAGAGGTCGCCACCGCCGATCGCCGCTACGAGAACACGGCGGGGCTCTGCCCAAGCAGGGCACACCTCCACAGTGTGCTCCACCGTGTCCTCTGGTCGATCCTCGCAGTGGAAGCATCCGGGACCATGAGGTCTTGAGTTCGATTCCAGTTTAACGGTCGGGCAAATTATTGTCATTGGCTTTTTCCATCAGATATTTCTCCATAGCGTGACTGGCCTGTTGGTCTAGTGGTTAGTGACCCTAACTGCTATGCCGGAGGTCGTGGGTTCGATTCCCACCCAGGACAAATGTTTGTGTGATGAGCACGATCATTTGTTCTGTGTCTGGGTGTAATTTATCTATAATATGTATATGTATGTATTTGGAAATATATAAGTATGTTTATCAGTTGTCTAGTACCCATAACACAAGCTCTGCTTAGCTTGGGACTAGATGGCGTTGTGTGATAGTTGTGGAATATATATGACGACGGTAGCTCAACTATTTCGGGTACATCGTTGGCAGAGTCCAAGTTCAGCATGGTTGAAGTACGAAATAATAGTCTCAACACTGATTACAACTGCCTATTTATTTACTTCCGTTAACAAATTAACAAAATCTCAAACGATCAAGCCGATGGAAATGGATTAAAGTACGGAAACGCGGTCAGTTCGATACAGGCGTGCAGCACAACCGTTCGCACTCGTGTCTCACCAAAAAGTAACGTCCCTCCAGTCAAATGCGTCTAACGTCAACGTCAACCGACCACTCACAACTGACATTTGACATATGACAACTGACAGCTGTCATCTGTCAACCGAAAACTGTCAAACCAGACCTGCCACGCACTGTATCGACCTCACCCAAGCTCACTGCTTGACGTTTCCGACTTTAACGATGATAGTTCCGAAAAACGATGATAGATGGCGTTATTCTAAATTGTCAACTCTAAATATTGTGCCTCGGTGTTGAATCTGCGACACGGCCATCTTGACATTTCACACGTCCTCGTGTGAGGTATCTGCAACAAGAATTCACGGAAAGTAAATCGTCCCTTACTCGGCCTCATTGACCAAGACGTCGGAGTATTAACACACACACACAATTCAAAACAAAATTTTGTTATGATCCATAATCTCATCAAATCTCATAAAGAAAATCTCAACATTGAAATCAACATTCTTCAAGAATCATCAACTTTCGACCAAATCTAGTATCCGATCAAATCCAGTATCCGATCAAATCCAGTATGCAATGCTCTGCTCGGTACCCAGCTTCGTCACATACAACACAGAAAGCTTCCAATAGGCAACCATGGGACGTCCATTCGGTACCCAACCTCAACACATCTCATTGCCTCCATCCGGCAACCATGGGACCTCCTTCCGGTACCCAACATCAACTCAACACATTGCCTTTATTTAGCACCTTTAGCTACATTGCCAATTGCCATGCTGGACGTTGGTCACAGCCCTCGAGTAAACACTTACACGCGTGCAGCAACGAACAGCATTGCAATGTATGCAATCTGAGTCACTTGCATACTACATTTGCATCTTTTACCTCTCACTTAAGGTCTGACCCCTTTATCATCACCCGATCTCGTTTTGTCAGTGTCTATCGTGACAAAGTCAAATTTACAGTCAGCAATTGCGTCACATGCCTCAATTGACCGTATTTTCTCAAATCGTATCTCATTTGATGACATTATGAACCGAAACTAATCTCAAATAATTGTCGGGTAAAACGTGAAATAGAATTTCTAAAACCATTCAATCGGTCTCAACAGAAGTCAAAATTTGTACAGTTGGCCTTACAGAAGTCTGCCCAATACCAGTCGTTCGGCCATTCCTGGCCCAAGTGGGTGGGGAATAAAAGGTATTCTGATCAAAATCATTACAGGTTCTAATGAAAATCATAACAAAATCCTTCTCTCAAAGCTGACATGTGGAACAACACCCATACTCATTCAAATAATATGAAACTCATTACAATATTGCAGTGCTCATACTCTGACCTCTTTCCGGTTTTCATCATCACACTTATAGCCTCCATCCGGCCATAAGCATCAAAACAATCGACCTCCATCCGGCCATAAGCATCAAAACAATCGACCTCCATCCGGTCTTCATCATCACACTTATAACCTCCATCCGGTTATAAGCATCAAACCAATCGACCTCCATCCGGTCATCAACACGTGACCTCCATCCGGTTACATACACAACAGGCAACCTCTATCCGGTCACCTTCACATGTAACCTCCATCCGGTTACATACACAACACCATCAAGATAATCATTTCGAGCCTTTTTCAAAATAATTTTTAAAGTAGGGTTGTTCAACATGTTACTTTATTTTTCCTGTAACGTTACAGGTTATAAGAAAACTCTTACTATGCTAGGTACTTTAAATGTTAAGTTGACCACTTAGTATTCAACTAGTCTTGTTGTAATATGGGATCTAGAAATCACTAGTAAACAAAGATGAATATGCTGTCAATAGATTAATTAATTGGGAACGAAATTCTAACGGAACATCTGTATCAACTGTATTGAAATCAATTTGAATATTAGAAGCATTCTTGAGCTTATTTGAAACATCACGTAACCTAACAACCTTTTCATGACACAAAAACAACACTATCACACGTCTAACTAACGTTAAATCCTTGTTGTATAATCTCAACGCCAATTAAAATATCTTTTTTTTTTTTTTAAAACAACTATCCGGTACAACATGAAATAAAATCTCTAATAGTAAATCGATAATCATAACCTCAGTAAATAATTGTGAAGTACAAACTATCATGACCTATCCCGGGTCAATTTACAATGTTATTTACACGCTTGCCACTGAACTGTAACGAAACATTTTTGATCAGAAAGCATTCGGCACCAGAATCATAGTAAAATGGGTACGACTCACCAGATATTCATCAGCACACCGCTGGGATTGCTCACGTAGCAAACTTCAACACGTCGCTCGCTATTTGCCTCTGCTGCAGGCTGCAGGCACTGCTTGGTCAGCCTGCCGCGCCGCCGCGCTGCCAACCACGCGCCGCCAAGCCGCGTCCCGCCGCCGCGCCGCCGGCGCCGCTGCTGAAGTAAATTCTCAGCGCACCGTGACGTCATCGCACCATTCTTCGTATTTTCTTCAGCTCGAGTGAATCCCGGTTCTGATGTCGCATCAGGGTCTTCGCGATCGTCATCACCATACGGGGCGCTCCAGACTATAAACAGCTCCTTAAAATCGCTCCATTTCATCCCAGGACAAGATATGGACGACTGCCATGACGAAACTTCTCCCATGAGTCTCGTGGAATTCGCTTTCCTGTAGGCACGCCACAGCGCCGGTTTCACGGCGCTGCTGTCTTCACAGCACCCCGGCGGTCCATCCCCGCCAGGTGAGACCAACGGTTACCCGGAGGAGGCCCAGCGGAGGACAACCAGCGACGGAGGTGCCGACTTACGACGCACCTACAGTGGATGTGTGACTCCCGTTCGTCCCGTTTCTCCCATATCGGATCGATAACACACATGTCGGCTGTTGCCAACCAAGCACGCGGGACAATATTCCGTTTTTCAGAGTCAAAATGCGGTAGGCGAATATCCGTACTCGCAAAAGGTGTCTTCATTGCTTGCACAATAGCCATAAAGTTTTTGTTTAGCTGCTCGAACATAAAACACCACATTTCCGTTTCTATGTCACTTTCAGACGCACGCGCATTGTCTTTACACTTTTCCGGTCTAGCACTGTCACTTACACTATGTAGGCGTTAGAGTTACATCCCACTTCTGATGACGACGGTAGCTCAACTATTTCGGGTACATCGTTGGCAGAGTCCAAGTTCAGCATGGTTGAAGTACGAAATAATAGTCTCAACACTGATTACAACTGCCTATTTATTTACTTCCGTTAACAAATTAACAAAATCTCAAACGATCAAGCCGATGGAAATGGATTAAAGTACGGAAACGCGGTCAGTTCGATACAGGCGTGCAGCACAACCGTTCGCACTCGTGTCTCACCAAAAAGTAACGTCCCTCCAGTCAAATGCGTCTAACGTCAACGTCAACCGACCACTCACAACTGACATTTGACATATGACAACTGACAGCTGTCATCTGTCAACCGAAAACTGTCAAACCAGACCTGCCACGCACTGTATCGACCTCACCCAAGCTCACTGCTTGACGTTTCCGACTTTAACGATGATAGTTCCGAAAAACGATGATAGATGGCGTTATTCTAAATTGTCAACTCTAAATATTGTGCCTCGGTGTTGAATCTGCGACATATATATATAGCAGTCACAGAGTCAGGATTTGGGCCCGATTGCTGGCAATAGGCTCGCTCCTTATTATTTGGGAAATAAACGTAACTGGCGACGTGGGCGTACTATAAGGTAAACCTCTGCTTAACCCTCCGGGGAATACGGTCGTGATATTTTTATTATGTATATTTTGAAGAAACCATGCCCGGTATTAACTGTATACACATTCTGTCAATAGAAAAATACTATGGGTAAAATAATACTCGTAGGCCACATTAATCTGACATGTGGAACACTATAAATATAATTGATGTCAGCAAATATACAGTAGATTAGAGGTGTATCTGATATACGTATAGGTACCTGACAAAATAAGAAAAAAAATGTGCAGAACGTACCTAATAATGTTTAACATTGATCATGACGAGAAAAAAAAAACGCTATGTCTAATTCAATTCTCCAAGATACCTACACCAATAAAACTGTCCAAACTCTTACACCCAAAAGAAACCTAGACAATTTCACCAGTCATAGAGAACGCAAAAACATGAGACCAATCAAATTAGGGACGCAAAACTACTGAAGCAACAAACTAGGGTCCGTAGCGAGCAACAATCCTAGGGTCCTAACTAAAGCCACGAGTAGCGCTCGACGGTAATATAAAACAGCCTGTAATGGCCACTAAAACTTTTCTAATGACCACGATGTCCCAAAACTGTCTCCTGGGACCGAAGTTCCACGTAAAATATTTATGATTTTTGCCCGCTCCTGGCATGTTTTTGTTGGCGTATTTTATTTATATTGCTTCCTTTCTCCGACTTTGAAGTACGGTATGCGAGAAAAAATGCTGTGCGATTCAATTGGGCGAAATTGTTTTAGTGTGGCGCGTGAATTTATTATGTTTTGATAATACCTATGGTTTAGAAACATAAAAAATACAATATTACAATGATTTAAGAGCTCAACAGCAAAATAAATTTCAAAATATGTTATGACATGAATTTCAGCATAAATCGACTTCAATAAATAAAATAAATGAAGCTATAATTTATTCGTAAAAATTATTTTGAATATTATTAAAAAACATGGATTGAAAATATGATTTACTTTTAACATGTCTTGACAGTCGAACCTCATAATAAATTCTCGTTTTGATTTTTGTAATAAAGTTATTTCATATTTTTTAGCACATTTTTGGTCAAAAAATAGTAAGTAGTACATAAATACTTGTAGTTTAGTAACTAACAGCTGGAATGAAGAGCTCGCTTCGCTTGCTCGGCTTCCGCGTTAGGTCGAAATCACCTTCGAGAACATTGACAAAACGCTAGAAAGTAAAAACTAGCCTCTCTAGTTAAAAAAAGGCGATTCTCATTTGAAAGTGAAAACTATATAGAGAATCAATTAAATATTCTCCTTTATTTTCTACTCTGCTAAAAGCATTAATAAATAATTATTACATAGTACCGTACCGCGATACATTCTAATAACTAAGATTTCAGTATCATAAAGTAAAACGTTTTATCGACCATCAGAGAGCGACTGTGGACCTTGGCTCGAATTATACAGATTTACACAGCGTGCCTTCAAGAATTGTTAGCTCCGTGCCTTTGGGCTGGATTTGTATTGCCTTACGCGGACAATATTGTAATAAAAATGTAAGGCTGGATACAGACGTAGACTGAACCCGTATTAAATTATACTTATCTTTATCTTTTCTATTATAGAACAAAAAGCTTTACCTCATAAGGAAATTAAAATCGGTATGAAGAAAATAACAGAATAAGATTATTTTATTTTTAAAATACCTTGCTTCTAAGCTTATTTACAGCCTAAAACAATCGTGATAACGAGTATTATCATCTGCCTAGACTTTCCCTATTCTGTCTGGGTCAACTTCTAGTCTGTCCAAACGCAGCTAAATACTAGTATTTCACATGGGGTGACTGCCTATCTGACCTCCACCACAGCCCAGTTAATACTGGGTAATACAATACCCCTTGGTTAGACTGGTTGTCAGACTTTCGGGTCAATGACTAGCTGTATCGACTATCACGCAAATACAGGAAGTATTTGAGTGTCAAAATGGAAAATGTTCGGAATCAAAATTGTATGAAAAAATTCGCAATGTCCGCTCTATAAGTCTTTTTAATCTGTCTGTTTTTAACATACAAATAAACTCGTAGGCAGTTCATGTAAATAATCCACGAATGATATTGCACACCTGTCACATCAGAATAAAAATACAAATCATAAAATGTTACAAGTGAAAAGTGAATGGAAATAAATTGAAACGCGATGATGCCTACATGAACACTGAAACAGTAGAATGTTGGCTAATATTATTGTAGTACTGAGAGAGTCGAATTGCAATGCCACTGGAGAGGCTTTGGTCTATTGTCCAGTAGTACATCGCTGTAGGCTGATGATGATGAAGTAGAAGAACAGTGGTGGCCCAGTGGTAGCAGCACCGTTTTACGAACAGTGAGTCGTGACTTCCAGTTCAAACCCGGTCAGGCGCATTACTTTGTGTAATTTATTTCCTCACCACTGCTCTCAAAACGGTGAAGGAAAACATCGTGAGGAAACCGGCATGTCTTAGAACCAAACAATTGGGCGTGGTGGATTATTAGAGGCATAGGCTCATACCTCTCCTAGAGAAGAGGCCTGTGTCCCTGCAGTGGGAACATTGTTAGGCTGATGATACTGATGATAAAACAAAGCATTTTTTTTTCGAGATAATATATTACGATGGTGTACTTTTAGCCTTACCATTTATGGTTTGATATTGAACCGTACAGATAAAGTCGTATTATTGATCTGTGTACATTTTTACGATGTCTTCCCTTGTGAGATTTACAAAGGGTGAAACGGGGTCAATGTTAGCATGTGTAACTTTGTCACATAAATATGAAAGAATACTGGTTTTCAAGGTCGGTAAAAATTAAAAAAAAATTAACGTTCGAATATATTATTCGTTTGCGAAAAAGGCTCTGCTACTGCGCTGGCCTAACATAAATTGGGATGAATCCAAGATAATGCCGTGTTGTTAGCATTATCTTGGATTCATCCCAATTTATGTTAGGCCAGCGCAGTAGCAGAGCCTTTTTTAAACCTATTTCTTAGACGTCATTGTAGTAGTCAAGCTTTAGGGTTCCGTAGTCAACATGGAACCTTGACCTTAACCATTTTGAACGTTAGATAAACAAAGAAAGCTTAGCTATGGCTACAATCACAGATAATAGGCATTGTAACTTGCTAGGTAGTAGTTCACTATGGTAAGAATGTCTTTTTTAAACGGTTTTATTTAGCTCACCCCGTTTGTTTTATTCTTGGATCAAATTTAGTAATTCAAATTTCACCCTCTTCCTGTCAACCGATTAATCTGAAATTTTGTATACACTTTGGATTTTGGTGACAATACAATTATGCTTATTCATTATTATTATAAATTCAAGATGGCCGCCGCTACAAAATGGCGGATAATTTATGTTTTATTAATCCCATCAATATGGGTATCAAATGAAAGGGCTCAACAAGCAGAATACAATAAACTATATAAAACTAAAATCCAAGATGGCGGCTAAAAACTAGAAAATAAAAATAGGTAAAAAAACTTTTTAAGTTAAACGGTTTTATGTTAAACATACATTGCAATGTTTAAGATAAATGTACTAAAAACCAAAAAATAATAAAATAGATACAGTCGTGGGAAAAAACCGTGGGGCACGTCAATTCGGAACTGTCGTGCTGCGGAAATTACAATTGACGTGCCCCACGGTTTTTTCCCACGACTGTATCTATTTTATTATTTTTTGGTTTTTAGTACATTTATCTTAAACATTGCAATGTATGTTTAACATAAAACCGTTTAACTTAAAAAGTTTTTTTACCTATTTTTATTTTTAGTCATTATGTCAGCAAACACAGAACTAGATAAACAACAGAATAATTTAACCCAAAATACAAGCAGTGAAACCACATTTAAACCAACGCATTAAGCCTAAAACCAAAAACGGGTACACGGCCGCGAACCGCTAAAATCCGTATTTCGCCGAGGATTTGCAAAAGCACGGACGGTTTTAAACGCATTACATTTTTTGCCCAGAAAACACATTTAAAGTCGTGAACAAATCAGTTAATACTGGAAACATATATTCGAATTATCATGTAATGGCTTTTAACGTACAAAGAATGGATGCAGCCGCAGCCAACATTAAATTGGTACTATTGCAATAGGATCCGCAATGTTGCTAAATGTTTTATAGTTTGTGGAACTTAAGGCAATTTGGCTGTAAATCTGCTGGATGGGTAATCCTTTTGTGGGTATTTTTCCAACGGGTTTAATGTATGTAACATTTTATGTGGATTCACACGTTAATGTATCGTGAAGTATGCCATTTATAAGCCTATTCATGGCTTAGGCAAAGGTCTACTAGTACACCAACATTTCATCAGTTATGTTAAATCTCAAGTATATGTTATGGTTCAATAGACTCGCCCCCTATGGGCGAGCCTATTTATTCATAACCTGGGCACTAACTCAGACTTCGTGGCTGCTACTAAGAAATTTCCTTATAGAAAAATATCACTACACTTACACTTGCTACCACTAGAACAACAAGGCAGTCAGAGACTTAATTACAACCTTATATACCTACTTAAAAGCTTAAACAGCTAATTTATCGAACCGTAGGTACACGCGACACGTGGAAGAATTTTTAATCAGTCGCTAACGAGATTGAGTCCCCAATAACACACGTTTGAGGTCAAAGCTTACGGAAATCTGTTTTGACGTAAATAATATTCCTTTTTACTTTGTTGTTTTTGTAGGTAATATTATCTGAATCGGGAGCATACGGAAGCATCAATATTTTCGTTTATTAACATTCATGTTTGTATTTGCCATTATTTATTATTTTCATAGAATTGTAAAAAAAAACAATACCATGCATGCAGGATATGGGTTTTTATAGCTTCTTTTATCCTTTCTATTAATTTAGTGGCAGTAAAGACAGACAGACAGAGACAGAATATTCTTTACTATGTACAAAACATGATGTCAAAACCTTACAATCTTGTCTTGTCTGACAACCAGTGTTACCAAGGGATATCGTAACACCCTGTAACAACTGGGTTGTGGATGTCAGATTTATGCAGTCGCTCCGTGTAAAATACTGGTATTCAGCTGCATCCGGGTAAACTGCAAGCTGATCTCAAAATAGTTGGGAAAGGACTAGTCCTTTCCAACTATGTTGGCTAAGTACCCAGGTCATACACTACTATATATGTATGACCTCAGTACTTTTTATCCCCGTAGTACTATCCCGTGTGACAACACCTGAAATCAATGCGGGCAAAGCCGCTGGTATAACAAAGTACCAAATAAATGAAACAGCAATTCAATCAAACTCCGCAGCCACTATAAACAGCTAATCCCAGATATACTGCAAACAACTCCTAGCAACTATTAGGTCGAGAAATATGATTTCTGGAGCCCTCCCCGGGGGTTCACATAAAGAAAACTTTAAGGCGCTATTAGCCCCGGTTTTATTTGCCCCCGCCCAGCGGGCTCGCTGTGTGAGATTTACGCACGCACCACCGCTAAGATTTAACACAGTTCTGCCCATATTTTAAACTGGGTAAATCCTTTTGGGAATGTTATATTATTTTGTTTTATTGCTTGGAAATCAAATATTGAAGTTGAGTGCTGACTGAGCTTGAGCGGCAGTTGTTACTTGATTGTCTGATTAATTTCCAAATCGTTGACTGGGGTTTTTTTACGGAAAGATCGTGTCTAGATAATACAAGCCGCACTTGCCTAGGTTGGACTGTGGAGGGGTGATCACCCATTACATATCGAGTTTCCTCCGTACCTTGGCAAGCACGGTCTCAGCTGTTCGTTGTAGATCTATGACAGTCGGATCAGGTAGTCAGTGGCCCGAAAAACTAACAACCTGTCTTAACCGAGATGAGGTCAGATCGACAATCACTTCATGTAAAATACTGGTATCCAACTGCATACGGTTTGGCTGGAAGCCAACACCAACATCGGTACTTGGGAAAAGGCGAAGCTGATGATGTTGACGACTGGTGATTTTTTCACTACCATTTACGAGTAGGCACTACCTAGTTACTCTTGAATGAGATGTAAAAGTAACACCAACAGGCGAATTTATATTTTAAAAGAACTCGATGTTGATTATTTCCTGGGAGCAATTATATCGTTTTAAACTGAAATAACGTAGCTCATTTACACCAGCGACCACATATGGTAATTTAGTTCATGTAAAGGTTATAATAACATGTAAATTAACAAACTGACTTCCTCGTTGGTCTAGGGGTCGCAAGCGCGACTGCTAAGCATGAGTTGCCATGGTGTATATATGTTATGGACCAAGTGATGAATTGGGCAGTATACATAATGCCCGGCCATTATGAAAAATGCCCAATATGAAAGTGCAATTTGATAATAATTATTCAAATAATCAAATTGACTGGGCATTATACATATTGCCCATCACCTTTTGGGCAGAGTAATACAAACACATTTAATTACTATTTTTTTATTGTTATTGTCATTTAACTTAAAATAAACTAAATATTAAACAACTTAAATAATCGGTTTGTAGGGTACCGAACACGTAACTAGGAAAACTTGGATGCAAGAGCGAGCGAAGCGAGCTCGGGACTTGGGGCACCCCGACACGGACAGGTTAGGTTAGAAGGGGATGGCGGGGTCGATTGAGCGAGCGAAGCGAGCGAATAGACCCCGCCATCCCCTTCGTGGTTATTTTTTTTAAAAACCACAAAAACAATAGCGCTTGAAGTCCGCCGCACGAGCCGCACGCTGAATGGCGGTCTCTGATTGGTCAAAGCGTGTCACGCCACGCGTACTTCCCTCCCCGCCCTCGCACCGCGTCAAATATAGCTTTATTATCAAATTGCCCAATTGTCATGTAGCAATATAATAATGACCGTGCAATGTGATAAATAATGACGTTAAGATAGTAATTAATCACTTAGCCCGATAAAGCTAGACATTATTCATAATGCTCGTGCATTATTAATAATGCCCGCATTAATCACCTGGTCCATAACATATACATAATATATAATTTTTTGATTTGTTTATTATATCTTTTTACTCTGGACGCTCTTAACTTGCACGTCTTGCTACATAGTTCTCACATAATATTCCATCTCAACATGAATGATATAGTGTACCAAGATTTTGTAACAAATTCTGATTTAAAAGAGTGTCCATGGAGTTTCTTGCCCGTTCTTCTTCATGAGATCTACGTTAGGGAACTGGTAACTACAGTACTTTCACAAGTTATTATGCCTTGTGATTGTGACTGTAGCGTAGGAGTGCAATGCGTCGTTTCGGGAGTTGCTGCGTCGGGCTGCGCGGCGCCGGATGTTACCGGCGGCGAGTGCTGTGAGTGCGGGGGCGCGCGGCGGCGCGTGCCGTGGCGGCGAGTGCGCGGGGCTCCGGGTCGCGGGGTGGCGGTTGCGCGTTGTGGCGTGCATTCGTTGTTCCGTGATTCGGTGTCTTGTGCATTCGTTGTTGCGGTGTGCGTCGCAGCGTGCTTTCGTGCTCGCAGTGTCCGTTGTTGCGGGCATTCGGTGGCGTGTGGTTCGGCGTGGTGGCTTTCGGAATGACGTATTGCACTCGTAGTTTCGTTCTTCTTCCGTCCTTCTGACATTCAAAAGTGCCTGTAATGGCTTAATTGAAATAAACGGTTTGAGTTTGAGTTCCTGGGTTCGATTACCGTGTCGGACAAAGTGTTATTGGGTTTTTCTATCAAGAATTTCCCAGTAGGAGCCACGGATCCTGGATTTGTGCCCGGTCAATGGCAATAAGCTAGCTCAATACTACATGGGACTTAAACACAACTTGTGCAATGTGGGTGTACTATAAGGTAGACCTCTGCCTAACCCAGGGGTTTTGGGGGTTACAGGCATGATGTTATGTTATTAATCAACTACCAGGCTTAACAATCACACATACAAAACATGACGTCACAGAATCTCGTCAGCAATAAAACGAAATAAACAGCTCTTAAAAGTGTATTGGAGCTAATAAAATGCCAATGAAAAGTTGGAGAGCTCGGCTGTCGTCGTAACGCTACAAATTTCCCCATGTTTATAGCACTGTGCTCCCATTTAATATTTTAGTCATAGCAGAACCCTTCGCTATTGTTTCAACCGTACTTAAGTAAGACGAAGTTCTGAATAATTAAATGTGTCAAAAGTCAGTGTGCTGTCCGTCGAGACGTTTCTTTGTGGGATTAAGAAAAATTGTAAAAAAATTCTAAGGAAGTTTCAGACTAAAAAAAAATGAGTTGAAGATTTAAATTGTTTAAAGTCTCTTTTGGTTCGTGTTTTGAACACATTAATGTATATATTAATGCATGACCATAGTCATACATTGAACAAAGATCGACTAGGAGAGGGTGGCTAAATTAAACACTGGACTTTGTACTAAGCGCGTATAATACTCAATTCACAGTGCTTGCTGCTCACACAAAAAAATTATAATCATTCTGACCTAGTCAAACGGCGGAGAATCTTGATAGCGCGATTCAGAAAACGCCGCTCAACTAACAACGCCATCTATCGAGTCATCGACTGAACTCTTAAACTACTTTCGCACAAATTACACAATAGATGGCGCAGTGAACCAATATAAATCTAAACATTCCGCCCACCAAAGACATTATGGCGAATGTCTTTCAAGACTGACTACCGTGAATAATAATTGTTACAATGTAAAATTTCGTACAGCCTTGATGCAATGAACCTATTACTAACAATTTTAAAAACAATGAACTTAAAACAAACAATTTTAAAGACAATGAACTTATAACTAACACTTGCAATTTCTAGTAATATTATTACTACATCTACAACATGTAAAACACATCACAAAAATTGTATAAACTTAAATAATAGCCCCAGGTTTTTAAAATAAACAAACCTTATTTTAATTTGTAACAGGCAATACACATAATTTAGACGTAGGTCTTTTCATAGTAGACGATGACGTTCGTAATGTCACCACCCGTGTAATACCATCAGATCCAGGATGTTTCTGTTCTACCGTACCTAACAACCACCTGCCAGGAGGCAAATTGTCCTCCTTGACTAATACTACGTCACCAACACATGGCTCCGAAATTTTATGTTGCCATTTATGCCGTTGTAAAAATTGGTGAAGATAGTCGTGCGACCATCGTCGCCAAAAGTCCTGCATCATTCGTTGTTGCAGCTGCCATCGTCTTAAGCTACCAATATTTGCCCTTTCATAATTAGAATCGGGTGGCAAGACAAGTGGTTCCCCCACCAGAAAGTGACCTGGAGTCAAAATTGACAATTTATCCTGATCCTCAACATATGACAATGGTCTCGAATTAAGGCACGCCTCAATTTGAGCCAACACCGTGGCAATTTCCTCAAAGGTCAGCGTTGAATTGCCAATAACCCTCTTTAGGTGATGCTTTGTGGATTTTATCCCTGCTTCCCAAAGACCTCCAAAATTGGGAGACTGAGGAGGAATAAAATGCCATTCCGTGCCATTGTTCCCTAACTCATCTGCTAATTTAGGATCAATTCCTGACTTTTCCTCATTGAATAAATGAAGTAACTCTCGCGCTGCCCCTACAAAATTAGTTCCATTGTCGCTGTGTAGTTCCGCACATCGACCACGTCTAGCTACAAAGCGCTTAAAAGCCGCCAAAAAACCCCTAGTGCTTAACTCGCTTACTGCTTCCAGATGCACCGCCCTTGTTGTCATACATATAAACAAGGCTATGTAGCCCTTGTAGGACTTATTACCACGACCCTTTGACGTTCTAATACTTATAGGGCCCGCGTAATCTACCCCGCTCCGTAGAAAAGGTTTGCCAGGGGTTACCCGAGAGGACGGTAGCTGACCCATAAGCTGTGTCCTCACTTTAGCTGTATACCGAATACACTTAACACAGCTCCTTGCATATCCCTTAGCCAAAGTCTTTATTCCCACGATCCAATACTTTGACCGTAAGTATGTTATCATTAATTGTGGACCCCCGTGCATAGTTTTATCATGTGCGTCGGCAATTAATAGCGTAGTTAAAAACGATTCCTTTGGTACTAGGATGGGATGCGCTCTTTCATAATCCAACTGCGACATCTCAAGCCTACCTCCTACTCTAATTATTCCCTTCGGATCTAAAAATATATTTAATGAATTCAAATTTGCGTTTTTCTGTACTAATTTTCCGGTTTTTAAATCTTTCAATTCGTTTTCGAATCCTTCTTCCTGACATTTTTTGACACATATTTCTGTTGCGCATTCTATTTCCAGTGTAGATAACTGTAACGACCTTGTACCATTACCCGATGCTACCCTATTCCTCAAGTTTAAAAATCTACGACAATATGCAATTACTCGTATCAGTCTTGACAACGAAGAAAATCTGTTCCAAAGTGAAACATCTACCGTGCTCGTATGCGCCTTGATTTCTTCTAAATGTGTGGCAAGATGTTTGGGTCTTTTATATTCAACTACCGGTTCCCTTAAAAAGGTTGGACCTTCCCACCAGAGGGAAACACTGGCCAGTTCCGCCGGAGATATCCCGCGTGAAGCACAATCAGCAGGATTTTGTTTCGATGCTACATGGGCCCAATGATGGGTATCCAAATTGCTCAAAATTTCGGAAACTCTATTACCAACAAACGTCTTCCAACGACTCGGATGACTATTCAACCACGCTAATACCACTTCGCTATCTGTGAAAGCATGAATATTCTCCTTTTATTTTCATAACTTCGGCTACTTCCAAAATAAGCTTGGTCAAAAGAACTGCCCCGCAAAGTTCCAGTCTTGGAATGGAGACCTGCTTTATAGGCGACACCTTCGTTTTGGCAGTCACTAAGGATATGTGAATATTCCCCATCTCGTCTACTGCTCTATGGTACACAACTGCTGCATATGCGACCTTCGAGGCGTCCGAAAACCCGTATAACTCTTGTTTTGTTTTCTTACTCGTGTTTAACCAGCGCGGTATTTTTAGGTCAACTAAAGACGCTAAATTTTCACGGTAAGTTACCCATTCCTTTACTAAATGGTTTGGAACTTCTTCATCCCATTGCAACCCGGCTAACCACAGCTTTTGTATTAACACCTTTGCTATGATTATGCTTGGCGCTAGCCACCCTAATGGATCGAATAACCTTGCAATATCAGATATAATTTTTCTTTTCGTTACAGGACCAGTTACCGGCTTAAGTACCAGAGAGTATTGGAAGCAATCGTCGCGCGAATTCCAGGTAAGTCCTAATATTTTTGTTATTTCGTCGATTTTTATCTGTAATGCTTCATTATTTCCACCTCTAATACTATTTAATAATTCTCCGCTATTGCTTTTCCATTTTTGAAGTTGAAATCCGCCTTTAGCTAGCACCTTTGTTAACTCCGTATACATTTTTAACGCATCTTCTTTAGTTTCAGCTCCTGACATCAAATCGTCCATATAAAAATCACTTACGATTATTTTAGCGATATCTGCATTATCCCCGCATTCGTCAACTGCTAGTTGTTGAAGAGCCCTTACTGCTAAGTATGGTGCCGAGGCTGTCCCGAATGTAACGGTTATCAATTCGTACTCCTTTATTTCCTTTTCAGGATTATCCCGCCAAAGGATTCTTTGCATGGGAGTATCTTGCCTATTTACTAGAACTTGCCGGTACATTTTTATAATATCAGCCACTATACAAATCTTGTGCACCCTCCATCGCATAATAATATGACGAAGTTCGTCTTGCAAAGACGGACCCACCATTAGGTCATCGTTAAGAGACCTCCCGTTGCTGCGCTTGCAGGACGCATCGAACACAACACGCACCTTGGTTGTGTCCTTATCCTCCCGGACGACAGCGTGATGCGGTAAGTAGACACCCTTTTTATTATCTTTTTCCCTTTCTTCTACTTCTACCATGTGATCAAGAGTTAAATATTCCTGTATGACTTTAGCGTAGTCCGTTTTTAACTTATCATCTTTTGCTAACCTGGTTTCTAACCCTTTAAGGTGGTACCCTGAGCAAATAACCTTGAGCATTTGCTCCCTCTTTGCCGCACCCCACCTCTACAATACTTCGTAAACTATTACTTGCGCCACCTGGCGAACTTCATACGAATACAAGTAAAATTCACAGATCTAAGAAGTAATAGATATGGCATTCAAAGAAATATTTTTTTATGAAATGTTATTATGAATTCAGTTACTATACTCACGTCGATAAATAGGTAGGTACTTTCAACTTTTACAGTGATACAAATATTACGATTACGAAAATGAGGTCAAAATGAAAATCCAAGATGGCGCCGACGAAAATTATTGGTTTTTCCGTTATGGGTGTCGTTTTCGTGGTTTTAGGGGTCGCTGATTACGAAAATGAGGTCAAAATGAAAATCCAAGATGGCGGCCATGAAAATTTTTGGTTTTTCCGTCATGGGTGTCGTTTTCATAGTTTTTGGGGTCGCTGATTACGAAAATAAGCTCAAAATCAAAATCCAAGATGGCGCCGACGAAAATTTTGGTTTTTCGACTATATATAATATATATATATATAAAACGACAGCCATAACGGAAAAATCAAAAATTTACCTGGCCGCCATCTTGGATTTTCATTTTGACCTCAAAAACCATGAAAACGACACCCGTGAAAGAAAAACCAAACATTTTCCTGACCGCCACCTAGGGTTTTCATTTTGACCTCATTTTCGTAATCAGCGTCCCCAAAAACCATGAAAACGACACCCATGACGGAAAAACCAAAAATCTTCGTCGGCGCCATCTTGGATTTTCATTTTGACCTCATTTTCGTAATCAGCGACCCCAAAAACCATGAAAACGACACCCATAACGGAAAAACCAATAATTTTCGTCGGCGCCATCTTGGATTTTCATTTTGACCTCATTTTCGTAATCAGCAACCCCAAAAACCATGAAAACGTAACCCATGACGGAAAAATCAAAAATTTTCGTCGGCGCCATCTTGGATTTTCATTTTGACCTCATTTTCGAAATCAGCGACCCCAAAAACCATGAAAACGACACCCATGACGGACAATCCAAAAATTTTCGTCGGCGCCATCTTGGATTTTCATTTTGATCTCATTTTCGTAATCAGCGATCCCAAAAACCATGAAAACGACACCCATGACGGAAAAACCTAAAAAATCTTTACCGCCATCTTGGATTTTCATTTTGATCTCATTTTCGTAATCAGCGACCCCAAAAACCATGAAAACGACACCCATGACGGAAAAACCTAAAATTTTCCTAGCCGCAATCTTGGATTTTCATTTTGACCTCATTTTCGTAATCAGCGTCCCCAAAAACCATGAAAACGACACCCATGACGGAAAAACCAAAAATCTTCGTCGGCGCCATCTTGGATTTTCATTTTGACCTCATTTTCGTAATCAGCGACCATAAAAACCATGAAAACGACACCCATGATGGAAAAACCAAAAATCTTCGTCGGCGCCATCTTGGATTTTCATTTTGACCTCATTTTCGTAATCAGCGACCATAAAAACCATGAAAACGACACCCATGACGGAAAAACCTAAAATTTTCCTAGCCGCCATCTTGGATTTTAATTTTGAGCTCATTTTCGTAATCGTGCCAATATTATTTTGTATCACAGTAAAAGTTGAAAGTACCTACCTATTTATCGACGTGAGTATAATAACTGAATTCATAATGACCAAAAGTATTTGGACGCACCAATAAATATTTCATAAAAAAATATTTCATTGAATGCCATATCTATTACTTGAAATTACTTCTTAGATCTGTTGATAATGTGACGTAAGCGAGCGAGCGCATGAGCCGACGCGGCGCGGTGACGAGCGACACGGGTTCCCCCTTCGAGGCCTGGCGGCATACTGAATGTCAATAGATACGGTTGCGAATACGCTCAGAATTTTGCATAAAAATCTTTATAAAATCAAATTTTGAAGTTTTTGAAAAAAAAAATCGTACCATAATGTTCATTATAATATTGCTTATCCATTAGTGTAAAAACAAAATAAAAACAATTGTTAGTTTTGGAGAAGTAGCATGTTTTCAATAATTATTTCTCATTTCTGTGGTTTCGTTGTGAGGGGATTAATTAAATATTTTACTTAAAAAAGAAAAAAACAAAATGTACCATTTTGAAGGTAAGAGTATGTAGAAATTTAATGTATTTTTTGTTGGTTGATATATCTTTTTTTTTAAGAGTTATAAGCTCCAGAAAACTGCATAAAAAACGGCTAGAGCTACGTTTTGCTGGGGGACGCGCCTTAAGTCTTTTTTCAGCTATCCCTTTGGATTCGCCGCCACTTTCAACCAGGTTTGTATCCCGTAACGGCAATCTTACCACATATCTGCCGTCTTTATTTCTTTCCGTTGTAGTTTTAAACAATTCTTCACATTTTGTTTCATCCTCTGTAAGCATCCTTTTTGTTCCAGATGTTTCTTCCAGTTCCCAGAATTTTCTCAATAAATTATCATCTTGGACGCTGGTATGCATTACAGTTATTTTTGAGGGAGAACTTATACCTTGGTCAACTTCAAACGCACCCGACAATACCCATCCTAAAGTAGTTTCTTGCGCTAATAGAGTCCCGTTTGTATTCTTCTTAACCCCGTGCTGAATGACCTGACTGTATATTTCAGCGCCCAATAAAATATCGATTCTATTGGGTCTGAAGTAACCCGGATCAGCCAAATCATTTTCGTTCAATTCTACCCATTCTACTCTAGCGACTTTAGAGGACGGAAGAAGAGACGTTACCGATTTTAAAACGTAAGCATTCACCTTTATTTTAATAGAAGAATTTACTCTTGACCGAAGATTTATTACTACTTTAGCCGTCGACGTTGTACCTTTGTCCCCTACACCGAGCACCGTATTTTTTGACGGTATTTTCTTTAAACCCAGATACTGAACCACGGATTCCGTAACAAAGGACCCTTGTGATCCCTGATCTAGTAGTGCCCTAACCACGTGGTACGTCCCATTCTTCGACTCTGCCTTTACTAACGCCGTCGTTAGTAAGACCGTTTTGCTATTCCCTTTCGCAAGACATGAGACTACCGGTGGCGTATTGGACCCCTCTGCTTGATTAGCAGCTATATTATTTTCATTTGTTGAGGTTTCCGCTCGAGCAGCACTACTACCCTCACCAACTTCCGACCCTACACCACCCGGCTGGTGTAATAATGAATGGTGGCGTCGTTTGCACACCTGGCACTTGAGAGTGTTTTTGCAAATTTTAACATGGTGGTTGTCAAGCAAGCAAACGAAACATATTTTTTTCTTGAGAACAAAGTCTCTCCGGTTTTCAATACTTTCATTTATAAATTTTTTACAGACATTTATTTTATGCTCACCTGCACAAAATGCACAGGATCCCTTTTTATCTTTCATTACGTGTAGTGCCTGTGTAGTCCTTTGGACCCTATCTACCTTAGTATCTAAATTCTCTAACCCCCTAAATCGATTAATCAAAAATTCCTTTAATTGATCAAAGGTAGGAAGATCATCGCTTGGATCTGATGCTACCTTTAATTCCCAAGCCCTTCTAGTAGCCTTGTCCAATTTTTCAGTTACAATATGAACAATTAAAAATGATGCAAGATCTATATCTAAATTCCTTATTGACTCTAAACAATCGGTAGTCGTACTTAAAAGTTTTTTTAATTTCAGGTGCGGATTCTCCTGCTAATGTTCTTTGATTAAATAAGCATTTTACTATACCATTCGCTAAAAACCTTTTATTATTGTACATGGACTCTAATTTTTCCCAACTTGAACTATAATTTTCAGAGGTCACTTTTACATTTTTTAATAACAGTTCCGCTTCCCCGGATAAATACCCTTTTAGATAATACAATTTTTGTGCATCATCTAGTCTACTATTTTTGTGTATTAACCCCATGAACAAATCTCTAAAGGTAACCCATTCGTGATATTTACCAGAAAACATTGGTATTTTCACTTCTGGTAACCGAAAGTTATGGAATTCTTTGTTACCGCTAAGTCCCAGGCTACTACTATTCTCGCCACTAGTTATACATTTATCTACCCTAAGTAACTCTTTCAAAGCACTTTTTATTTGAATATATAATTCTTCAACCTCGTCATAAAAAAATCTGGATAATTCGAACTATGTAATTCGGATTTTTTAACTTCACTGATTATTTTAATATGCGTATTATAGAAAAGTTGCCATTGTTGTTCTAAACGCGTTTCAATATACGAAACTGTTAGCCTATCTTTGGGGCATTTTTTAAAGTTAATCCAAGACTTTTCAATTTTAATTTTTACATCTTCTTGGATACCGATCAATGAATCCATTTTGGAAACACGACTTATGCACAAACACGCAATTAAAAAATAACAAAAACAATAAAATTTCTAACTACAGCACAATAAACAAACAATTACGAACACAAACAATTTCAAATACAGAGAATTATTATAATTACTTGCTTCACTTCTTCAATCTTGCAGATGTTCTGAACTCCAAGTTTAATTTCCAGCGAAAATTGCACAAGTTTTTTAATGTTGAATTTCTGTGTCACATCGGGCATAGGTTCCCCGTATGACACCACTTTTGATTTAATAACATGAAAGTACTCACGAATTCACGATTTACACCAGACACACTCACTGACACTTATGACGTCACGTCGCGATGTACTGCACCACACAAGTGGCGCCCTCTGCTTGCTTGACCACGAACTGTTGACCCTCTTCCTTCCTTGCGCCTTCCGCCCACCAGTGATGCTTCGCCGCTTGAAACACCAACTGCTCCCGGCTCCTTCCGGATCCACCTCCAGGTACAGGTCCAAGAACCTCTCACCTGGTACCCCAATCAAGGGGATGCTCTGGACAGCGATCCACTGCCCAGTAATGACGCGAAGGATGGTATAAAACCACCACCGGAACCACCAAAACACTCCCGTACCACACCCGGCTCTCGAAGGACCATGAACAAAGATCGACTAGGAGAGGGTGGCTAAATTAAACACTGGACTTTGTACTAAGCGCGTATAATACTCAATTCACAGTGCTTGCTGCTCACACAAAAAAATTATAATCATTCTGACCTAGTCAAACGGCGGAGAATCTTGATAGCGCGATTCAGAAAACGCCGCTCAACTAACAACGCCATCTATCGAGTCATCGACTGAACTCTTAAACTACTTTCGCACAAATTACACAATAGATGGCGCAGTGAACCAATATAAATCTAAACATACATTAATGCATGACCATAGTCATACATTAATGTATGCCATTTTTTCATTCAGAACGCGAAATTGGAATCGTTGGGATTTCAGCTGCTGCATCACAATGCAGCCAATCCGGTATCCCAATGTTATAACTTAAAACAACACAAAAGTTGTCTTAATTTTATATGTTTATTCTTCATCATCAAACATACAAAGATTTCTCCTAGAAATAATTACAATCATACATACCTATTTATTACCTACTAATCCTTTTTTTTTGTGGGTGGAAAATCATCGAATGACCCCCCCCCCCCCCCGCTCTTGGGCAGAGCGAAGGGGAGTGTCAGACTTCTACTGACTAAAAACCGAACCCATGTTCCTTCTTTGCCCTTGCGCCGAGGCCACGTCATCTGGTACAAAAATCCGCGGCCCCGACGGGCTTACCTACTAATCCTTACATCACAATCTAAAACGAGACCTATCTACAAAACCCCAAGGTCAAAATTACCATTCAGACACATCACCTAAAAAAACACAAAAAGAAAAACAGAGTGTTCTAGCAAAAACTTAGCCGAAGTTAATTGCGAGACTGAAATAGCCTTCAAATATGAATAAGTGAGTTTCGGGTCGCTCACACGTCTGTCTAATTACTGCTCCAAGGGACTCTAGTTAACTTAATTAGGTGTCGACGAACAAAATCGTCGTAATTGCTGACTTTTTAGCTCGTTCTTCGGTTTTTGGAGTTTTTTTTTAAATTTTTAACGAGACTTGAGAATATTTTAGGCTAAAATTTAAAGGTATGTTTTGCTTGTAATCAAAATTGTGTACATATGTGCCTTAGATGCCTACAGTTACTGGTGTAAGTGGTCTTCCTTTGAGAATCCCTAAAACTAAATTATATTTCTAAGAGCCTTGTATTCTATTAATAGCGCTCTATTGACGAAAAGCGTGATCTAATTGCAAATACGAGTCGTCATTATAAACGATTTCTTTTTTTGACTAAACCCGCCGCACTATTCCCAAATCACTGTTATTTTTGAAAACCAAGATAAACAGTGGCAACCACTAGAAAAGTGCCGAGACAATCGAATGGGCTTCATTGTCTCGGCACTTTTATGTCCATGAAGTCACAGAGAGACAATTTAACTGTCTTGAATCCCGTCAGAAAATAATAGCGGAGGAGTAGGGAAATTTATTTTTTACTACTCCATACACGATTATTGCATCAAAACCTTGACGATCACTTCTGTAGAGCGAAAAAAGTCTTAATTGAATACATTCATAGATCGACTCAACGCACCCATTAACATCCACAGTTAAGGAAATTCCGGTCATCCTGATATTGTGCATTCATATAATTATGATAAAACACTTTGTTTCTTCAAACCTCCTCAGAACTGAAAGTACCCAAGTACTACTATAATGATGCTACTATACTTATGTAAACATGTCCTATGTATGTACATATGTCACCAAACTCACAGTTTCAACCCCAAGCGGCTAGTACGCCATTGTTGTAAATATTTACTAAATCCGCGGCTAACAAAGCTTATCACAGTTTATGCATAAATAAAGAGATATAAGTCGTTTCGTATAAAGGACTGCCCTGAATGTACAACGGTCGTGGAGCTATGAAAACTAATTATGGACGGTGCGAATTTTGTGCAGAGAGAGACAAAAAGATGATGTTTGCTAGTGGATTTTGGGGGCCCAATTCTGCCAAGTTTGAGGCCCTTGAGGCGGTTTAGTAACTCTGACACTACTAGGGTGTTTAGGGTCGATAGACTTTACTGCCCACACGAGAAGAAGAAGAATTATGTCAAGGGCTGGACTTCAGTTCAAATCAAAGCAATGTTATAAAATCATTTTTTTTTTTTGTTTTTATGGGACAAGCCCGCCACACTATTCCCAAACCACTGTAACTCCTGTTAGCCAAAATCAACAGTGGCGACCACAAGAAAAGCGCCGAGACAATGAAGCTTGACGAAGTCCCAGAGAAGCGATTTAACTGTCTTGGATCCCGCAACGAAATTAATCTGAAAAGAATAGCGGAGGAGTAGGAAAAAACATACCTTCAATATGCACTGTTACTATCATGACTTGATAATAACAGTGGCTTACCTACGTTGCTTCGTGGATTGATGACCATCCATTACATACCGAGTTTCCTCCGTGCCTCGGAAAGCACGTTAAGCTGTTGGTCCCCGTTGTCATTTGTACATCTTTGACTGTCGTTACAGGTTAGTGGCCTAAAAGTCTGACAATCAGTCTTACCAAATGGTTCCGTATTATCCAGTACTAATTGACTTGTGGGGATTGGATAGGTAATCGCTATAAAGAGCAGCTGCGTCCCGTTAATAGGAGGGCCAGACCTGAGCGACTGTTTTTATTTAGCCATGAGTTCCTCCTGACCTAAACATAATATTATATATTAATTTAATCAAGCTTGACAGGGGAAGGTAAATGATTGCACAAAATATGCCTTTTAATTGCCTCCTTCCATTCCTACGATCTTCGTACCTCTACGTTCATGTCTCAGAAATAATTCACACGTCCCTCGAGGACAAAGCGTCGACTAAAGGGGTATTTTATACATTATACATACGAATATAACCAAAGAGTATACATTGTGCAGATTAATATAATGTTCCGGTAAGATTCGCTACTAATACAATTACGATCAAACACTACTAGAGTAATGTATTCACTTTGTTCTGAACTATGTTCAGCTGATGTATATTAACCGGTAACTTAGGCAAAGTCCAAAGCGTGTATTTCATCATATGGAAAATATACGCTCTGGACGTGGAGTTGCAGACACCAGCCCGTTTTACAATACAATCAGTTACACTTGTCATTCATTTTCACCGGTCAACTGTATTCATTCATCAAGGGAGCTGGAATACTGGCAATGCTTCAAGGCATTTCGTATTTTTCGCCACCTATTCCTGGTTAAATTTGGGACATACTTTCTCCTAGTTGTTAACCAGTATAAGCTGGTCATTATGAAATAAATTAGACGTTTCACAAGTTCCCATGTAGGCCTGTGTGAAATAAAATATTAATTTTGACTTTGAAAATACAAAAACTGTTTCCCCGAAAAACAACACGTAAGGAAAAATATTCGAGGTTGTGTTGCACTACCCATTCCAAATTTCATCCATGCATCACAATTATGGTGACATTCTGTGGCCACGTAGAAGAGAATTTGATATTTCAAATAGTTTTTAAAGGTGCAAACGCTTGACTCAGGGAGTCGTATCTCTAAGTTTCTTGCGAACTATGCCGATCAAAGTTAATTTAAGAAGCGTTTGTGATTGCGTTCGATCTCTGACGTGGTTGAGATGCGGTGCATCTTGAGATGAAGCTCATACTTGCTTGCAATTAATATGAGTATAAAGAGCTTTACTGAATTATTAGATTAAGGTCATTAGAACACCTTCACTTCTGTTACATTTTCGTAACCTTAAAGTTACATAATTATCTGAGTACTATTTTGTCTTAATCAAACAAATATAACTTGGCTTGTCAAAATATAAACGTTGGTGTACCTCAACATCTTCCTACCATGTTATTTTGGGGGTCGCCGGTCGGCGGCAAACGTTTTTTTTTCAATTCCGTCGCGCTATCATTTAACGTCGCGCTCCTTTTTTTTTCATATGAATCCTCACAAAATCCGCCTATCGTTTCCTTGATCTTCCTCTCACTCTTCATTTGTCAACATTTATATTCGTCCCTCATCATCACATATCCATACCAAGACATTCCATATACCTGCGAACGAAAAAAACAATTCAAGTATGTGTGTAAAACAAAAGACACTCAACAAAACAACAGTTACTCACTAAATCACGACAGCCAAAACCAATCTGTTAAAAACAACGTTCGTACCATTCACCTCAGAAACACGTACTCGTAGTATCAGACATTTTTTTTATACAAACTGACTTTCCTCCAAGTGTGGCGATTTCGCAAAGTTTAAGTGGCCATTAGCAAACTTGTTTACAGCTGCCCCAAGGCAACTGGTTCAGTTCCCGGCTACGTTTTATTACTGAAGCGTACGCTTGTCAGGAAATCGAGGGCAAAATAGTAATACAAGCTGGTTTCTAAGCTTTCCTTAGGCGCAGGAAATAAATGTTAATTATGAAAATGGAGGGCTCTTCTGTGTATTAAAGTTGGGTCGTCAGATAGGATCGTTTGGGACTAAGTGCCTGAGGAAAGTTTTTGTCTATATCTTCATGATCGTTTCTTCTTGGGGGCCGGCAGAATTCTAAGGGGACTAATGTTCCAATACTAATTAGGTAAGCTGCGCACTTAACAGTCGTTGTGCCAATCGTTTTTGTACTTCTATTACCCACTTTGACTTAAGTACGGTTCCGATTTATTAAACAGAAAAAAATATTCACCGACTACAAAATTGAGAAGGTCATCAGTATGAAGAAAATATGTTACCTATTCAATGGTTTGATTTGTTATATTTTGTAGTTTAATAGTAACTTGCTAATAATGTTAGATGCCTGTACTAGGATGAGAATATTTTGAGTTTCTGTTATAAAAATATTGGAGTTATGTTCATTCATCAAAAGATCAGCTGGAGAAGCAACATAGCTTTGAAAGATAAATATTCTAATCTGCCAAAAAATTACACAATCATTACAAAAGATAAACTACCAAAATCATAATAGGGAACTACCAACAAATCGCTTTAAATCGGCATTATTCAGATGGCTTATCGATAAGACATTTTATTCTGTGAATGAGTAGGTACCTTTTTTTTTTTTGGTTGGTGGAAAATCATCGAATGACCCCCCCCGCTCTTGGGCAGAGCGAAGGGGAGTGTCAGACTTCTACTGACTAAAAACTGAACCCATGTTCCTTCTTTGCCCTTGCGCCGAGGCCACGTAATCTAGTACAAAATACCGCGGCCCCGACGGGCATACCGCGGCCCCGACGGGCGTGAATGAGTACCTTATCCTAAAAGATTTACGTTGACATTTTCCTATTCTAATTGATGCAAACTTATTGACATTTTACTATTGACATTCTTAATTTTACAACACCAATTATTACCAATTAATAAATCACTTTTAATGTATTAAGTATTTAATTTTGCATGCTAGTTTTAGCGAATTGTGTGAGCTACTCTTACAAAACCTGACCATCAAGACTGTACTAAAATTCTAGCGAATAAAGTTCATTTAATTTCATTTCGATAACTTTTCCCCGGTGCAAGGTAAAGATAAACTAAAATACTGTAGTACACCCACGTTCACCAGTTATGTTAATACCAAAACTAAAACACTGAAACACTAAAGGCCAAAGGCCACTGTATGCACATAATTGAAAACAATATTTTGACTTTACAGTCCAAACTTGCTCGAACTCCACAAATAGACAACACAGACCTAGCTGACACCTAAATGACTGCAAACTAAAGGGTCCAGCAACGTCAATGGGTTCCGTACAATTTGGCTTGTTAGGGCTCGTGCACGGTGAGAAGCTTACGCGGGTGCTCAGGCGGGTACAACATTGCAGAGGTAACTTTCTCTGACCTTTGGAATCGCCGCCAGCATCATCAAGAGCCACCAGCAGGTATATAAATAAGCTTATTTTATTACTTTTTATCTGAAATGGGTCTGCTCTTGACCTAATCTTGTCCTAAGGGCAGACTAGATGAGGTCGACGCTCCTGGCGCTGCCTTTAGTAAGTAATAATTCAAAGCCGACAATGTATTTATGTAATCATTTGGTTTATTAGGAAATTGTTGACGATGCCATCTCTATTAGCGGCCAACGCGTCTGGGTATTCTGTGATGGTTATCTAACCTGTGAACAATTGCGATTTTAGTCTGATGCATTGAGACCATTAATTCGTCACTAGACGTCTACTACATCAACAAGAGACGTTTCGTCATGTTTATACTACAGCCTCTTGCAATGGACTATTGAAAAACACGTCTACTACACTCTACAACGACTGGTTGAACTAAAGCTAAAAATCGCTTCCGCGTCCGCCTCTGCTCTCACTACTATCCCTTCACATTTCCACGGCCTATAGCGAGCAATCTGCTATTATTCTACTTTGTAAAAAAACACACGACGGTACGCGGTCGGTATCGCAATCGCTCTAGCCACCATGACCTCACCCTGTACGTTAGACGTCCGCTACATCAACAAGGGACGTTTCGCCATGTTTGTTGTACGACCGGTTATGTTGTGATTATATTAGTGGAGCAACGTAAATACAGGTAGGCTTTATGTAAACTGAGTTACGTTGTGTCGCTTCATATTTTTAAAAACTATAATGAAACAGAAAACTATCTCATTAAGCTACAGTGACTGTGATCAAATATTACCTCACTTGACTTCAATCAAACCATGATCAAACCAAACACACATTCTCTTTTTCAATCCTTCACTCACATACATCTACACTCACACATACCACTTACACACACGCACACATACCACTTACACACACGCACACATTCCACTTACACACACACACACAACCCGAACATATTCTATTAATAACATTATTGTAGTATTAAAGAAATATTTAAAAAAAAAAAAAAAAAAAAAAATGTACTAGTTTATTGTAACTTTTTGTAAGGGTCAGGGACTGTTATTCCTTAATACAGGTTATTCTATAACCTAGCTAGGAATAGCAGAACTTCACTCACTAGATTGTGTCTGACTTGGTACAAACTTATGTCTAACTTTGTGTATGCCTCTGTACTACAATCTCCTTTTTATGAAATAAATTTAATTTATATTTTAAATTTATATTATATATTTGGGCCGTGTAGCTTAGACCGAGTTAGATCCAATTAGCACCAACCACGTTTGAGATTATAATCGGGGAATTATAAAACGAGCGAATAAAAAATAACTAAGCGACTGATGATGATATACTGTTTTTATAACTTGAGCGGTATTAATTTGAGTAAGCGAAAAATAAACTAAACTAACGACAAATATTGATTAATAATAAAATCCGGAACGAGCTTACAAAAAGTGGGTTGTGATAAATCCATTTCAGATAATAAAATTACTAACTGAGCGACAAAATTACTAAGTGAGCGACTAGAAATACACAAAGGGTAACTTAAATATTAAGATGGAGACGATTTTTCCAATTGAGGTTTTACATAATAAACCACTAAAAAGTTCAGATTGAGCAACGTTTAATGGTTACTGATATTCTATTTGAGGTCTTATGTTTATTATTTTGATAACTTTTTTAAATGAAAACTACAGATTGTTTGTTGCTAGTCGTCCGCTAAGTGGATGAATCACCGTCTCGTGACAGTATCCTTTATGGGCGGCATGGGCACCGGGCCGTAGGCCGACGAAGGAGGCCGGCGGAGGCCCGGCACTTCGGGGACAGAAGATAATTAGTGTTATATAATATGCGAGCGTAGCGAGCGCGCGTCATGGAGTACATGCGTTGCATGTATGAGTGGCGTGACATAATATTATTATGATAAATAAACATTATGTTATTTTAATTTAGGACTTAAAACTTTTTTGGAAAACGTTTTTATGTCTTTCGTATATTATTGATTGTAATATATAAGACAAATGGATTTAGGTCATATTATATTTAGGGATTTCAATTTTATGGCATGTGATATTATGTGATATTTAGTTCGGGTAAGTTATCATTCGGACAAATGATGATTAGGACAAAAAAAGTTATGGCATTTTAAATTACGGATAAAAAAGTTAGGTGACACAATAGAGAACCCTTCATTTTGATTTAAGTAAATACATATTGCTTTATGTTTTCGGAATACATGCAACCTACCCTTAATTAATTAAATTTCTTAGCTAAAAGTGTTTCTTCAAATAGTTATTTCATACAAACATTTTCAAAAAAAAAAGTGTAGTCATTACTCTACTCAATAAAGTAATTTTCAAAGTGATTTTTCTAATCGAAACACTTCATTTAAGATAAAATGCCGTTCAGTATAAATAAATCATTTGCCAAATATTGAAAAAAATGCAGGACGTAACGTTGTCACTCATACAAATGGTCGCTCAAAAATTATGAAGCTACTCATTTTGTATTTTAAGTAGCTCAAATTAATGTTTGTAAATTGCCGTTCTGTTGATTTCTTGTCGCTCACAGTCAGTCGCTCACTTAGTAATTCTGTGACCTAAATTAATTATTTTTGTAACTTAAAATTTTCATTTACAGTCACTCGTTTAAATACTACCCATTATAATCTCGTACGCGTACGAAACTCGTACTTGTTTGTGAATATGTGTCTACCTTTTTAATTACGGGGTTTAGTCTAAAATGTTAATACCCTGTAAAAATGTTTCAATGTGAATGACAGGGTGGCGTCATTCTTATTCCTTTGAAACTCAAAACGCCCAATCCATCTCGAACAACACGAGACTTATTTTAATAAGCCTTATCAAAAAATACGATCCCCCAACTAGGAAATCAAATACACGAAAAAAACACGGTAGGGAAATGAAAAAAAAATCTTATTTTACGTGGAAAATATTGAATATCTGGTGACGACACACGGTATTGCGTATCGCGGGGCTTCGAGGAGTAATCGGTGTCGATTATCACGTGATATCGGAAATCTGTCACGATCACCTCGCTTCCGCAACATGTGTTTAAAAATCGCGAGACGGCAGCTTTTAAGGTGTGTTTACACGAGGTTTTAATGTAAATCGTAACCTTTGGGGGTATAAGATTGTTACTTCATAGTTACCTATATTTTGTAAAAGATCTCTTTTTGTGGAAATGTCTTGAGGAAAGTTTTGAGCGTAGAGGATAACCAAAAAGAAAAGATGGCTGGTCTATTTGACAGACAACATGAAGGCGAATGATGATGTTCAGGAAAAATTGCTATTAAAATAACAGTACCTTCGGACACAAGTATCTGCCTAGTCTTTTCCCATCTATGTTGGGGTAGGCTTCCAGCCCAACGGGATGGAGTTGCATCCAGAAAAAAATAAAACAAAATGTGGCACTCGGAGACTGCCGCGGTAAAGCTATTGCATAGCATTTTTTATCAACAGCAAATAATTAATTATTTAATTTGACAACCTCAGTTGGCAACCTTGTTATTTTCCGTAACCATAGCAAAAAGTACTGAATCCTGAATATTTTCGTTAGGAAATTTCTGGATTCGCTCTCCACGCTCAAGGCCCGCGATAGAAGCTATGCAAAAGCTAAAAAAAATGCTGGTTTTCAGCTGAATACCAGCATTTTTCATGGAGCGACTGCCTATCTGACCTCCACTACCCAATTAGTTCTCGGTTGTGAAGGGATACCCTCTGTTTGAACTGGTTGTCAGACTTTCAGGCCACTCTGTAACAACTGCCAAAGATCTTTCAAAGTAACAGACATCAATAAGAATTCAATCATAATTCAGTACAAATGCTCATCTAACCTACACTAATCATTTTGCACGTTTAGCAAAACAATTCGTGTATTTTTTCACCGTAAAACATAAATTGTTTTAATCTTATCGTAACTGGCTGGCAACTTACTTAATGAGTCCTCAAATGGCTTCTGTTATCAAAACAGACCTTGGACCGGTGAAACAAATTAATTCTACTGATACAATTATACAAAGTAGTACTGGAGCCTAAATTAACAAGGAACTGAAAGTCAAAGCATTTATTTAGAACTAGCTTTTGCCAGCGGCTTCGCCCGCGTGTAAATGACGATTTTCCATACAAACTTTCATCCCCTATTTAACTCCCTTAGGGGTTGAATTTCGAAAAATCCTTCCGTAATCCTTGTCTACATTATAAAGGGAACCTCTGTGCAAATTTTCAGCTTTCTAGGTCCAAGGGTTTGGTCTGGGCGTTGATGAGTCAGTCAGGACTTCTCTTTTTATTTATATAGATATATATAACATTTCTCTACACGAGTCAGACAGCCTCGCTGGTATAGTGGTCGCAAGCGAGTTGCTGTGGATGAGGTCCCGGGTTCGATTCCCTGGTCGGGCCAAATTACATTGGGTTTTTCCTTATGGAATGTCTCAGTATCAGCCACGGTGTCTGAGTATTTGTGACTGGCGAAATATGTTAGACACCTCTGCGTCGGGGCTGCGGGTTGTTAGAAAGAGATACCACAGCCTCGACGCAAAGGGCTAAGAAGGAACATGGGTGGTTTTTAGTCAGTAGAAGTTTGACACTCCCTTCCACTCTGCCCAGAGCGGGAGGGGTTATTTGATAATTTTTCAGCCACAATTTTTTTTTTTAATTGTTTAAGAACTGCAGGCGTGATGTATTGGTAAATCCATATTCATCATCATCTTTCTGCAATCGTCCTTTTTTACTTAGGGCCAGCGCAATACGTTTTCTCCGTCCATTTTCTCCTGTCAGACGTAATGGCATCATTGACGCCTTTCTCTTTCACATAATACCAATTCACTTTTTTAGATAATAATGTTAAGTCAACATCGTCAAAAAATATAAATATTTACAGATTCTACTCAAATCTCTGTGTGTAATAACCTTAACTCAAAAGCACGTGCTTCCCACATGACATGGAACGCGACGCTGATTAAATTTGAAACCATAAAAAATCATGAACAGGACCTGCTACCGGGGTTGCGTGCTCATACATTGTTAAATAAATTGTACCTTTTACCCGGTCAAAGGTAAACATTGGGATCATTGCATGTCCCTTAGCCGTATGCGGCTCGAGTTACTAATTCTAGATTGAAAGATATTTTTTTATAGATTTCGAATTACGCAATGAGGTTTTTTTTTTTTACGGTAGTAACTATTACGTTCGTCTGGGGGTGGGTTTTGCTTTGATTAAGTTTTTATAAAGAACCAACATGTTGGTCTTTACTTTATTAATAAAAAGGTACCGTTTGACCCACAGATGTAGATGAACCTAGATAACGCAGGAGAACCAACTTTGTGTCGGGCCGGTTACTTAAGAGCCTATGCTACCTCAAATTAGCAACTCTATTTGTAGTGGTTCAAACTTCGTTTGAAATACTGTTAGAATAAAGTTCTAATCAGCTTGCACTACGAAGCGGTTGTTACGTCTTTCGCTGCGGCCGAATAGTGCGAAATTAGTGGTATTTTGCGATTTACGAAAAAACTATTGATTGGACTACCTAAAAAAGTAAAACATTATGATTTTAGTAGAGAGAGAGTAGTGCTTGTAGAATTATTTGGCCAAAACATCAGAACGATGACATGTATTTTATTTAGTATGGTTTTTACTCGTTAAAAGAAATTTTTTAGAGGTATCTTTGTGATTTTATTCTATCAAGCAAAGTTAGTTGTATTATGTTTTCACAACACTATGTTACTAGCATATTATTATATCCTGAAGAATATCATATATTTTTCTGATTTTGTTTACTGCAGTTAATCATATACTTTTACGCATTATAAAACTTGCGTTTCACGTCTGTTAGCCGCTTAGGTATTCTATACTTAACGGGTTTACTGGGGCAGCAGGGCATTTTGTTTAAAACAACAACGTTACCCCGCTAAAACTCAAGAACTTCATTGTAGATATTTAAAGAACAAAAACAAAATCTATTTACTATAGTAACTGGCTTGTATAGTAACTAAATAGTGCTTAGGACGTCATAGTAATTAGTCAAAAAATGGCACTCTTAGTTTTCATACAGATCGTGATACTTGCGGTATCTAGGTATAACTACATCTGTGGTTTGACCCTATAGAATATCTAGCTCGACATTTACTATTCATAAGGGAAAAGTAGGGTAAAGTGAGACTAAAATCTGTAGACCACAAGACTGTTTATACCAAAAACAAGTGAACTCTTACTAAAAGTACTTCAACGAAAGTTTTAAATATTCATAATCCATTGACCCTTTTGTGATTCAATAGTAAAACACAAACAAAGATACACCCAGCAATGTATACGAAGTTAAACAGTTTGTGTGGACGAGAATTTCAAACGATGCAAATATGCAGTTTGCTGGCGTTTCGGGCTACCTTAATGGCTTGTTTACTTTAATAGATAACGCATGTGAAATACTGCTGCACGTGAATAGAACGACGACCCTCACAAAGGTAGGGGAAAGGTGGAAGGATGATTCAGCTTATTGCGGAGTTTAAGTTTATGTGAATATCACGGGAAAGTTGAAAGCAAGCTTACTAGACGATTTAATGAATAACTTATAGCCCCGTAGAAACCGACAATAAGCATGGCTAAAATCATAAAACGTAAACTATTATGTATTAGTATTATAGAACAGTTATTGTGATGTGAATTCAATTTCGCAACTTCGAGAAACTTATGCTCGCTGCTCAAAGCGCGCTAGACTGCGAAATTTTGGTAATATTTTCAATTTTGCTTTAAAAATCTAAAATTATGCATTTTCGACAAATAAGGAACCCTATCCCGGGCTCCCAAAGCCCCACCCCTCAGCAATCGAGCTTACGACCACGAGACCAATAGTCCATAGTAACTTATACCGCAAATTATCAGTACAGGGTGTCTGTACTTCACTTACTTTGTTTTTCTGACATTTAAAAGTGCCTGTAATGGTCTTAATACTTTGAGTTTGACTACCGATTTGCCTGCACTTTTACGATAATCCGTAAAGTGACAGCGACATTATGAAACTAAATTCAGGTGCGTTTCAGAATTCAGTAGATCTATGCAATTTATATTTCATACTAACACAGTCACCTCAGAGACAGTGCATATTCAACAGAGTGCCACTAAAAACAAACTACATACTTACTGCACCACACCTGCGGCTTAAAAATCACACCATCACGATAAACTTCGCATAAAAAATTCAAAACAACTGCTCATGCATTAAAAACTTTATGAAAATATTCATAACAAACATTTTTGTTTGAAAAAAAGCTAGAGAAGTTTGTATGCAAACGCACAGGCCCCGTTCATGACATCGGTGGTCTAGTAAAAATAATTTATCGTTCAGACTCAACACTGACTTTGCATTTGCCCCAACGAGAATAAGCACCGCAGAATTTAAGATATACGGCCCTATTCTAGCTATTATGGTAAAGCTGAAATATTTCTTCCGCGTTTAAGTGAAATGTGTGAATTTTGTTTTGCATTATAGATGGAGATTTGATTTACAAACAGGATATACAGAAACGAACGGTTTATATTTTATTTCGTAAACAGTTCAATTCTACTGGCATTCAAGTAATAGTTTCTAGGAACCATTCTACGGGCGAGATTGTCAGATGAGCCTACCTAAAACTTAATCATTGGAAATCTATATTTTTAACAAAGATGGGGTTCTTAACATGTTCATAACTTCTACGATACAGTAATCGTAAGCCATTGTAGGTACCTACTTTGTATCTGAGGCAGTTTATTCGCCTTTGAAGGCCTAAGTGTAACTATAATCATCAAGACAAGACTCTGTTAACATAAATGCTAAGATAGAAAGTACAATATCGATCCAATATTGCAGCATACATTTCTAGCCTCTCCAGAATACAACGACATTAAGGATGCCGGACACAACCTGCAAATAGAACTTGAGAGAACTGCCGTAAAGATGCACAACAGTCCGGGGTTGGGATTATTTCGGGACGTGGCACAGCCTTAGCCTATTGTGGGACAATCACAGATGTAGACTGAAACTTAGGGGCTATTGCAACTTATATAGAAGCTGTATCTCTTTGAGTCAAATTGCACTTTGGAGCGAATTAGTATTGTACTGTTGTGTGTTGTTTCATGAGTAGCTTGTGGCTAAATAATAACTGCTACTCGGGGTCGATATGATTTTGATTTTTTTTTTAAGAAAACGTTGCCCCACACTAGGAATCTCTCCTGTATTGGGTGCGTTCACAAACATTTAAACTCACATACACAAATACCCAGACCTTGACTTAACTAAAATTCTTCTTTCCAGCTAAACACTAGGAAGTGTCGATGGGTGGGCGTTTTTGGGGGACTGTCTTATAAAAATGTAAATACAGTGAAACCTGGTTAAATGTGTCTCATATATCCAAATCTGTCTCATGGGACCCCAGTATGAGTTCCAGTTAAAGAGATTTCTCACTTATCCAGGTCCCAGTTGACCAAGTTTCACTGTAGTAAAGTAAAGTAAATTTTGACCTTCGAAAAGTGCTGATTATCAGCCTAGTTTGAATAAATGAATTTTGATTTTGATTTTTTTGATTTTAGACCCGAAACAACTATCTGTAGGCCATACAAATATTTGTTCCGTGCGGGGATAGAACCCGCGACACGCAGCGCAGCAGTCCATTTCTTGAGCCACTGCGCCAACCGTGTCGTATTTAGGTTAAGCTACGCTTGGCTAGGTTGGTCCATGGATGGGTGAGGAGTTAAAGATAAGGAGTTTCCTCCATGTCTCGGAAAGCACGTTAGACACGACACGGCACGTTATGGTTGTCCCGGCTGTTATTTGATGATCTTAGACAATTATTTACAGGCAGGATAACTAGTTTTGCAAAGGGGTATCGTTTTACCTAATACTAATTGGGTTGTGGAGGTCAGATAGCCAGTCGCTCCATGTAAAATACAACTAGTTTTCAGCTGCATCCGGTTAAACTGGAAGCCGACCCCAACATAGTTCGGTAATGCTAGGTGATGTGTGCTGTTTCTAAAAATATACGTGGTGTTGCGGTCATGGTTGCAGAATTTGTGGGATGTGCGTGAATGTTTGAAATGTGTTTGTGTAAACAGGTTTGAACTAACCGTAATAATGACAATAACCGCAACAAATTCAGGTTGTGACGTGTTATTGAATATGAGTTTGTGTATCATAATTATAATATTGTGTTAGTTTTAGTCAATATGGCTATATATTTTATTCCTATTTTTATTAAGACACGTGCGAGAAAACCGCGATGTCTTAGAAATAAAAAAATTTGAAGACATGTAACATCTACAAACCCGCACTGGGCCACGTGGTGGAGTATAGTCCATCTTCCTTTTCCCAGAGAGAAGGCCTGAATAACATTATAAGCTGATGATAATGATGAAGTGCTCATGAGTTATGAACAGTCATGAGCAACACTATATGTGTCTATATCTCACTAGAGAATCGCTTTTGTGTATAAATAGGTATAAGTGTGTCATGAGTGTCGTGACATTTCTTACCTTCCATCATATTCATCAGACGAACGTCGACTACCGATTACTTCCGAATCACATTAAGCAAATTAGTGAATCCCGAAAACTCATGAATATGGAGAGAAAAATAATAAAATTGGGTCACTTCACTCCATTACCTAGCAGAAATCAATAACATCAGGTAAGTACGGGAAGGCTTTCACTCGAAGACGTAATTGCTATGCTATACCTTAGCGAAGAAGAGAGAACAGAAGTCTAACTTGTTTTAGCAAATATATAATCGCGCCTGTAATCCTCAAAGAGTTAGGCAGAAGCGTACCTGGTACACCTAATACGTGAGAGGAAGAATATTGTCTTCAATCATGCACGCATTCAGTATTTGTAGTAGAAAAACCCAATACCACTTTGCTGGACCTACATATCGAATCCGGGAATATTCGCTAGGCAGTCGTACGAGTATTAGTTTAGTTTAGTTTAACGGGGCTTTTATCCGCACTTAGTCTCTTAATTGGGCCATTGTGCGTGATGTTTTAAGAATACCTACTCCAACCAACATAGGTCGTCCCAGAATTGCAGCAGCCTTCCCAGACTGCTGCAGGCTTTCGGGAGAGTTAATGGGGATCGTAGAGTTTGTGCTCGGTGATCTGCTACGCTCGTGCACTCCAGGAGTACGTGCCGTGGCGTTTCTTCCGCCTCCATGCATCCTCTGCACAGTGGGCCGTCTGTTACACCTATGTTATGTAGATGTTTGTTTAGGGAACAGTGACCCGTTAAAATTCCTAATGATTTTACGGAGTTTGTCCCTTTTAAGTTTGATGAGATTGCGAGTAAACTTCATTGATGCCTCCGGAACTGCATCTTTTGTTTGCCTGCATCCTTCGCTGTTTCTCCATTCGGTGAGGTGTTTTTCTGTGGTTCTTGAACGCAGCCATGTTTTTATTTGGGCCTGAGGTATGGGCAGTAGTGGTTCCGGTCCAAATACTGTATTGCTTGAGCCTCTCTTGGCCAGCTCATCTGCTGCGTCGTTACCCAGCGAGTTGCTATGTCCTTTTATCCATTGCAGGGTTACACTATTCGTGGTTGCAATAGATTGGAGTGCGTTGTGGCATTCCAGTATTAGGACAGAGGTAATTGTGTTGTTTTTTAGGGCTTGAAGCACCGATGCACTGTCTGAGATGATCTTTATTTTAAAATCACTGACGTCTCTGGCTGCAACTGCTTGTGCCGCTCTGGTGATACCGATACATTCGGCTTGGAAGATTGTGTTTAATTTATCTAGGGTATTTGATATTGAAATGTTTAGATCATTCGAGAAGACGCCGGCTCCTGTACCATGCTCGGGGTGATAAACCCCTAGGTAGCAAATATTTTTCTAGCTTTTTTTTCTCTACGTGCGTAATGGAAATTCTGCCTACTCTCCTAACATCACATGAATGCGCCCTCAGGTAAAAGGCATTACGTTAAAAGTCATCGTTTCTCTCATGTAAAGACGTGGGAGCGGATATAAAGGATTTTTTTAATATCTACCGTATAAGATGCTTCCTTGGAGCGTTGGATGGATAGGAACGCGATACCGTAATGATGTTTGATGTCGAAGGTGACGAATTTTCATGCATTATCCCTGATTTTCAATAGAAAAGAATGAGTTTAATGTGCAGGAAAGATTATTTGAGTATTGAAATTTGTAGTAGGGATACCCCAGTGGAATTAAGCTTACTCAGCAAGGCGCGGTGATGGCAGGTGGAGTAAAACTATGCTCGAGTGCCGTTCCAAGACTGGCAAGAGAAGAGATGGTCGTCTGGCGCGGAGACAACATTGTTGATATTTTGGGTAGTTATTTAGGAGATCCTGGATGAGGTCGGCCCAGTAACGTTGAGCCTCGCTCAAGCAAAGAGAAGCCTATATACCAACAGTACGTAAAATCGACGATAATCGGCGTAAAATCGGATAGTGAAGAATTTAGCTTCAAAATGTAACTGCCAAAATGTCCGCTGGGCACTTATATGTTTAGGTACTTATGTATAACCAAACGAATCTTTTTTCAAATCCAACAGAAAGCTAACACAATTAGATCCAAATTCACTTAAATAATTCTAAAACAACGAACTAAAATGTTCCATTAAGATCTTTAATCGGATTAACCGCTACCCAGAGCGTTGGAACATGCATCCAACACAACAACGCTATTCAGTTGAGTTATTATACCTATATGTACAAACACATACAGCACTGTTGCACTATGCTGTTTTAGAGTAGGTACAGACGAACGAACTATCTGGTATAGAGGCATAACTTTGTCATCTGCCTTGCCTTTTCCCAACTACGTTTGCCTCAGATTCATTCTAACCGGATGCATTCTGATTTCCGTGTACCTTAGATACGCGGAAATCCGAAAATGTCGATTATTATTTATTAGTGGAAAACCTGATTTTCTTATCTTGTTTAATTTTATGGTAATAATAATCGAAGACATGTGACATCTGCCAATCCGTACTGGGCCCGCGTGGTGGATTAGCCCATCCCTCTCCTAGAGAGGAGGCCTGAGTCCCTGCAGTGGGAACATTATAGGCTGATGATGATGATGAATAATTGAATCAGTTTAATCTACTAAACCAGCATTCTCCAGCCGTTGTCCCAATTTCATTTTGGAGTCACAGCACAGCAGCCTGACTTCTTATATCATTTTCTGTTACTCGTCATCTCAGCAGTCAAATCCTTTCTAGCCGTATCATCTTTAACACAGTCCATTCATCTTATTTTTGGCCTTCCTCTACTCTACAGCCATCCTCCTCACGACATTTTCCTGATTTCCTCGCATCACGTCAAGTCCATAACATAATCACAAATTATTTCACTGGCAGGCGGTGTTATTTCTAGCTCGCCGTCCGGCCGTCTTATGTCGGCTACAGACCGTGTCGACGGCGCGTTCGTGTTCCACGCGCGCCTCAAAGAGATGTCAGCAACATGGAAGGGGCCCGCAAGGGCCGACGCCCGGCGGGGCTGCGGATTATTGAAAGAGCATACATAACGCGGCCTCGGCACAAGGGCGAAGAAGAAACATGGGTTGGTTTTTAGTCAGTAGAAGTCTGACACTCCCTTCCGCTCTGCCCAAGAGCGGGCGGGGTTATTTGATGATTTTCCACCACCCAAAACGAAAAGGCGGTGTTATTTTCAGACTGTCTCTTATGTATCCAATCCTTATTTTATATAATCTACTAAACCAATTTAACATAAAAAAAGTTATTTTCTGCCGACGAAAAACTCAGGGCAAAGCTTTCACTGGACTTTTGCAAATTGTTGGTCATTATGGTGTTCATAAGCTATGGAACAGCAAACACCATAATCATGCACTATTAGCGACTGTGACTGCGACGTCCCACGATCGCTTCCCAGTAGTTGTTCGAGTAAATGCTATGGAAATGTTATTTTCATGTCAGTGGAAAAACGGTTATTGGTAGAACAGGGAAATTATAGGAAAACTTATTAAAAATATGAAAACATACCTTTTAAATTAACCCTTTGGGAATAATATTAAGTACTTAACAAATATGTTACAAAAAACATTATCAAGTTTAAAAATTAATGCACTTGGTTATTTATTTGCGTCTTATAGAATGATTTATCGATAAAACATTACGATATACACAGAAAATACAGAAAAGTACACAATTACACAACCAGAATTCAAATTTACATTAATTTATTTTGTAATAGTTTTTGTCATGTAACTTTTATTTACAGTCTGATATAGATGACAAAAAGTACCCACGCCACAGTCAAAACAATATCTACACCAAAACCTAAATAAATAAAAAAAGCTAAACGTATTCCACGAATAACAGGAAAACTGTTAAAAATAAACAAAACATTGAAAATGTTACACGTATATTTTGCTAACGCACTGTCCACATGCGGCTCAAAAAATATACCGCCACTGAAATAAAATATAAATAAACGTCCCTTTTAGTTGCGGTGGCATAGAACGCGAGGATAATAGGGGGCCTATATCGTATGATGCTCGAATGATGTGGATAAATGAAAAAAATGGTCAATGGTCTCCTCCAGTTTTATTGAAATACTGTGGGGTCATGAGCAATAGTAATAACATGTACTAAGCAACGTTAAAAAGTGATTTTCTGGAACGCTTGTGAGTAATAGTACATTGTTCACCGAGAGGAGAAAGTGACCGATTACCGTCGAGGGTGTCGTTTAAAGCCCGGAGCCGTAGGCGAGGGCTTTAAAACACCCGAGATCGGGAATCGCACTTTCTCTCGAGTGATACATAGTGCTTTATACTACACAGCTACGAGGAAAATAAAAAACTAAATTTTTACTAATTGAAATTTATATTGAAATTGTTGCAGTTAGTGAATCTGAGCGGGAGAGAAAAGTGTATGAAAATCCATTCTCTCCCGCTCAGATGCGTTTTCTCCCCGCATATTTGTTCGATATGCAATGACGTACTTTCTACCGTTTTGATAAAGTATCAAGGTACTTTCCAAGCAGGTGTAGTATAAAAGAGTTTGTCTGCTTTCCATTTTAATCGTCTTTTCTGAATCATCATCAATCTCAGTATTCTTTTCTTACCTGCCAGACTTTCTCCCTCGCACAATGTTGTAACATCCACTATTTAATTCTTCTAACATCCCTATCACGTCTCCGATGGTCTCATGGTCACAAGCTGGATCCTGAGCTAGACTGATCTGTAACCAGTCTTACTAAGAAACTGGTTAAGAATGGTTGTCAGACTTGACATCATCATCTGCCTAGCCTTTTCTCAACTATATTGGGGTCGGCTTCCAGTCTAAACCGGATGCAGCTGAATACCAATATGTTACATGGAGCGACTGCCTATCTAACCTCCACAACCCAGTTAACCCAGTTTACTAGGTAACACGATACTCTTTGGTAAGACTGGATGTCAGAATTTCAGGTCACTGACTACCTGTAACGACTGCCAAAGATCTATATATAAGGTCCCATTAAAATAGGTGGACAAAATTTTTGAGATCATTCAGACCACCAAAATAAGGACAATGGTAAAAAAAGAAAATAAGAAAAACGCATTAGATACTTACAAAAAAATAAAACAGCTAGAGAAAATACACTAAAAGTGTTAGTTACTCAACATTTTATGTAAAAAAAAAATCACTTTAATTAGTGTTTTTTTTACTTGGATATCTTTGGTTAGACGTACTGAGCCCTGTGTTAAAATTTGTCCACCTATTTAAATGGGACCTTATATATGGCAGCCGGGACCAACAGCTTAACGTGCTATCCGACGCATGGAGGAAACTCGGTATGTCGGGCGGTCACCCATCCACAGACCGACCAAGGCAAGCACAACTTTACCTAAAGATCGACCCGAGTGGCAGTTCTTATTAAGCCACGAGCTCCTCACTTTTTTGGTTTCTTTTTTGGTTGTCAGACTTGACAGGTCGATCATATTACCCAGTACTAACTGGGTTGTAGAAGTCAGTTATGCAGTCGCTTCATGTAAATTACTGGCATTCGACTGCATCCGTTAAGACTGGAAGTCGACCCCAACATAGTTGGTAGATGTTGATGGAAAGAGTTAAAGCATAGAATATCCTAAGGTAAATAAACTAGTACGTAAGTATTTAATTACTTACGTACTAGTTTATTTACCTTACATGAACGATTCCCGTTTCTTTCTTATCTTGTCGTTTTTTATTGGAAAAAAATAAATTTAAACTGGCCAATGTTCTTGAAACTTTCGAAAGAAACACTGAAAAAAATACACGGAATTGGAAAGAAACGGGAATTTTTCCTGTTGCTTTTCAACAATTTTTAAGTTAACTAACGTAATGTGGGTGCACTGTTAAGTACAGCTCTGCTCTCGAAGATTCCAGGCATGATGTCATGTTTTATTTTCCAGTTTGACCTTTAGTATCCGCTGACACTGACCACCATGACCAAAAACAGTCACAAGTACTATTATTATAATAATATAACTAACGTGTTTTCCCATGTAGGAGGACTTTATTATTTGTAAGATGAAACTTCTCGGCGCCAGTGAAAGCATTGTAGAAGCTGTTACTTAATTAATTGCTTGAGAGATGCGCTTATTACGAGCTTATAGAACATAATGTTATCTAATAAGCGTGATGTATTCGAGTGCTCTTATGTTTCAGTTAATTTTATACTCTATGTTTTAGTAAGTGAGTAGAAAATCATTAGATAAAGTAATGAATGGAGTGGATATAGACCTTGACTTGAGTGTAATGTCTTGAGATTTACTGACAGCCTCCTTGATCTTGTGGTTGCACACACGTCGGGTAAAGTGTTTTGAGTTTTTCCATCGGGAATTTTTCCGTAGTAGCCACGGAGCCTGGATTAAAAATTCTTAGTTCGCAACTGGTTGTGAAACCCAGTTGCAATCACGGCCGGAGGGTTTGTACCGGGTAGATTGCAATAGGGTCACCCCCTATTACATGGGCCTACATAATGCGGCCGCCACACACTCGACGAGTGGCATGGGAAGTAGCGAGGAAAGGAGGCAGGGACATAGTGTGGCAACGTTACTCGTCATGCCGCACGCCATGCTCCTCGTCCTGCCCATCGCTCCGCGATGATCGCGCGATGAATACATGTGATCCACCATCTTCGTTGGCGAGGACGATGACGACGATGTATATTTCTTTTTATGACATTGATATAATTAACTATACTAAAAATGGGTAGCACGCACGCTGCCACAATCGTCCACCAAAGGCAAATAACAAGTAAGGAGTGTCGCGATTAATTGCGCGAGTAGAACATCGCAGCAAATAGCGGCAGCGCGAGGAGCATGGCGATGAGCAGCGCGAGGAGCATAGTGTGGCGCCCGCATAACAGGCGAAATGTGGGTGGGTATACTGTGCGATGTTATGTAAAAAACTGGAATGCATCGTTTGGTTAAACTGCACATAGGTACATTTTCATTACAAAAAGAAAACGTGATTTACTCCACTTACTTTGTATTACTACATGAAATGATTGATTTACTAGCTGTCTAGCTTGAGGCTGACAGGCAAGCAACACTGACTATGTTACCTCAATTTGTCTGTTTTTGTATTAAGTACCTACTTGTAAAATAAACAACTTTTCATTTCTATCCGTATGTTTCCTTATGTTTCAGAAACATGAATGCAATTGAAAAGGCGACTAACACCGTCTAAACTCAAGGTCTCGGCAGACCACGAAGAAGATGGCGGGACAAACTGGATATCTTCCCTGAGAATCGGAAAAAGGCTGTACAGAATCGTAACTGTTGGAAGGAATGGAGGGAGACCTTTGCTCAGCAGTGGGACAATATGGGTTAGCTACATAATTTAATAATTATAAATAGCATACAAACTGCGACAGGAGGCTGCAGAGGCCCTGCAGCTACGGAGTTTGGACTTGTGCCTGGTTAAGCCAATAGGCTCGCCACATGGACTTAACCATAATAACTGTTGAAATGTTAATTTTACAGTTCTGCTGAACCCTTTGAGGATTAAAGCCTGACGTTATGGTATATAAGAACCATCAACACGACGAAGTAGATTAAAAAAAAGACGGGTTGCACTCCGGGAGTGCCGGCAGAAGTGAAAACTTGATTATTAACGTTGAGCATGTTTGATATTTTGGAATGGTTAGGGAATAATTTTGCACCAATTGCTTTAACAGTATAAAAGTACTATCATTTATGTGGTAGAATACAATATTGATTTATTGCGCTATCGTACACAAACATGACAATTTATATTACATTAAAAATTTAACACTTTAAAACTATTACAATTATTTTACATTAAAAAGTTTATCTCTCCGAAAAATCAACTTTCATCCATAATTTCAACGACTTTTTCACCATCATCATTACCAGAACTATCATCGCCAATCTCTAAAACTGATACGATAGGTTTATGGTAGCTGAAGTAAGAAACGAACAGTTTTGATTCGAACCTATTTAAATGTCTAATAAAGACCGCATCAATAGTAGTTTTGTATTTCGTTGTGCTAAGATTGCGATCATTCGACATAGTTAAACCAAATTCATTATTTAAAAATTCAATTATTCCGCCATAACTATGCTAACCCATTTATTTTGTCTTTCCCTGTCCTCCGATCGGAACTCCGATTGGTAGGAGGAGCGGGAATATTTTTTCCCATGCCTCCGATTAAGCATCATAAAAACATTGTACAGTCTAGTTCAAAATAAATTATTTTTGTATTTTATTGACTGTACAGTCGACATCGTTAACGTTCAGGGTCAAAATGTCCAACTCCCACACGACTAGTCTAAGATCGATAGTTTCCGAGATATAGCCGTTTCAATTTTGACAGCTGTCATCCGAAATGTAGATCTCATTAAGATCTATCACTTGTCCCTACACACAACTAGTCTAAGGTCGATAGTTTCCGAGATATAGCTGTTTCAATTTTGACAGCTGTCATCCGAAATGTAGATCTCATTGAGACCTATCACTTGTCCCTACACACAACTAGTCTAAGGTCGATAGTTTCCGAGATATAGCCGTTTCAATTTTGACAGCTGTCATCTGAAATGTAGATCTCATTGAGACCTATCACTTGTCCCTACACACAACTAGTCTAAGTTCGATAGTTTCCGAGATATAGCCGTTTCAATTTTGACAGCTGTCATCCGAAATGTAGATCTCATTGAGACCTATCACTTGTCCCTACACACAACTAGTCTTAGGTCGATAGTTTCCGAGATATAGCCGTTTCAATTTTGACAGCTGTCATCCGAAATGTAGATCTCATTGAGACCTATCACTTGTCCCTACACACAACTAGTCTAAGGTCGATAGTTTCCGAGATATAGCTGTTTCAATTTTGACAGCTGTCATCCGAAATGTAGATCTCATTGAGACCTATCACTTGTCCCTACACACAACTAGTCTAAGGTCGATAGTTTCCGAGATATAGCCGTTTCAATTTTGACAGCTGTCATCTGAAATGTCCCTAGTAGCAATTGCCGTTGGCTTCCATACGCCAACAGTTGGGAATGTATTGGCAGACGGTTAGTTATTCCGCCAACCCAAACTTAAAATAGGCCCATTGTCTTAAACATGCACTATTTGCCCTACGAAGAGCCAACGACGGGCCTGCGTTACTATTCTTACTGTTGGGTGATTTTTGTAGGGATTTATGTTATTAAAACAACATTGGGCCAACTAACGACGGGCCTGCTGCTTCTATTCCTACTGTTGGGAGATTTTTGTAGGGATTTAAGTTATGATAACAACATCGGTCCAACTTAGATACCCTTCAATGGCCCTGTTACTTGCTGCTCCTACGGGGTGGTATCGGGGTGCGCGGGGGGCGGGCGGCGGCACTCGGCGCCCGACCCGCCCGCCATTTTGCAGTTTGTTATTTCATTTGTGCGGTGCCGGGTGCGCTTGCGGCTGCGGAGTATTTGTTTTATTTATATATATAAAATATTAGCCTGACAGGCAGTGATAAAAATGTTTAAAGTTGTGGAATTTGACGATGAAGATGGTTACGGTGGGGAACTCGGTGTGGTGCGTGAAAACTGGATGACGCCACGGAAGACGCATTGCATGTGGCCTCCATATACCTAAAACTGCAATTATATTCAACAAATGCCTTAGCAGTAACGAGGCTCCAACTAAGATAACATGGACATTATGTCCTGTAAAACGTTTATTTTACGAAATGGGTAAGTTTTTCTTATGTAGGTATTTATCTACTTAGAACCCGTGCGACCTTGAGACCTGGGACTAAGATGCTATTATTTATGAAATACTATCTTATTTTGTTCTTAACTTCTTAATAAATCTCGTGCAAATCTCTAGCTAAAAAAAATACTACGACGCATCATTTTGCACAACATAAATTGAAATTGAATCATCGGCCCGGTCTCAAGTTAATTCGCACATAACCTAACAAAAAATTGTCTATAATTTATCCTTACTGGCATTGCATGTATTTTTTGTTTTACTTTAATGGGTTGTGTTGTGTTTGTTGCAGATAAACTACATAACCTACATTGGTGGGAACAAAACTGGTCCTATCACAAGAAGAATCCTTGAACGAATCTTTGACAACAACTTAGCTGCAAAGTGTAACTTTGTAAAAGTAGGTAGGTACTCTATCAATGTATCATAGTAGGTACGGTGTGTTTTACTGCAGAGCTACCGTCTCCAAATTGTGTAAAATTTGTCTTCATTTTGTCAATAACATAATGTACCTATCAATAAATAAATATTCAATTATCATAATTTGTATTTCATTTAATTTCAGTTAATTAACACAAAGTATAATAGGTCAACGCAGACGACACAACGTCCTCTCATGTATAATACTCACGTCAAAGTGCAAAAGAAAGAGAGACGACTGTTTGGTGGGTGACTTTTGTATGTCGTCGTCTGGGTTGGCCTATTAGGGCTGGTTTCAGAGCGACGCGTCTTGCCAGCGCCGGCCGCACGCACGTCGCTGCACATGAACCTTATCGGCTTTAAAATAAGGTTGGTTTTTCAAAACATCGCAAAAACCAAACTTATTATGAAGCTGATAAAGTTCATGTTCAGCGACACGCGTACGGCCGGCGCTGGCGAGACGCGTCGCTATGAAACCAGCTATAGAACCAACAAACATACAACCGCTTGCCTACATGTATTATGTGTCGTTGGGCCTACCCATAACACGTTTTCCTCGGGCCTTCGTAGGGCAATGCACGTTGGCCCTATCGCAAGTTGGGCCTTCGTAGGCAAATCCACGTAGGCCATCAGTTTTGGGCCCAACCCGCAAACTGCCCGCCAATTGTATGCGTTTGCCAACTAACCAGAGGTATGTGGCCCAACTAAATGCCAACAAAAAATGCTACTAGGGGTAGATCTCATTGAGACCTATCACTTGTCCCTACACACAACTAGTCTAAGGTCGATAGTTTCCGAGATATAGCCGTTTCAATTTTGACAGCTGTCATCCGAAATGTAGATCTCATTGAGACCTATCAATTGTCCCTACACACAACTAGTCTAAGGTCGATAGTTTCCGAGATATAGCTGTTTCAATTTTGACAGCTGTCATCATTATTATTATTATTATTAATTATTATTATTAATTATTATTATTATTAATTATTATTATTATTATTAATTATTATTATTAATTATTATTAATTATTATTATTATTATTAATAATAATAATTAATAATAATAACCACTTATCGCATAAACTTAAAAGAAAAATCAATCTTCTAAGGTAATCATAGTATAACGTAGTTACTCATCAATTGTACATAAGTAAACCGATAAAGCCCGTATACATAGACGAGGTAAATATGCATCGGTGGAGCAAAACTGTGTCGCCCGGACGTTCACCTAGCACTTTGTCAATATAGTTCACTTTCGCTTGCATTTAAATAGGGTTTTTATGCTGAAAGAGGGAGAATATCTGAAAAAGAATATCAAGCGATTTTTATGTAAAGGATAGACATCATTCAATGGTAGCACGTTTTATCCATTTGTATGTTGTTATCTTTGGAGTTTGTTTTTATTATTATTGTACCTACCTTACTGAAGCTTAAGATGCAGCTGAAGACTAGTAGGTATTTTACATGGAGTGACTACCTCCTACCTACCTGATCTCCACAACCCAGTTAATACTGGATAATACGATACCTTTTTTTTTGTGGGTGGAAAATCATCGAATAACCCCCCCCCCCCCCCCCCGCTCTTGGGCAGAGCAAAGTGGAGTGTCAGACTTCTACTGACTAAAAACCAAACCCATGCCCTTCTTCGCCCTTGTGTCGGAGCCGCGTTATCCTTTCGATAATCCACAGCCCCGACGGGCGTCGGCCCTTCCATGTTGCTGACATGTCTTTGAGGCGCGCGTGGAACACGAACGCGCCGCCGACACGGTCTTTTGCCGTGTGCAAAAGACCGTGTCGGCGGCGCGCACTCGCCGTCCGGCCGTCGTCATGACGACGGCCGGACGGCGAGCTAGCCCGTTACTCACCGTCCACAGGCCCGCGTCTACGGTGGCCGGAGGTCATCGCGTGACCCCCGACGCGCCTTCCGCGGCGGCTGTGACGTTGAGAGGTTCTCTCCCTCTCTCGTTCCGCCACCTCCTTCGCTAGCATTACTGCTTCGCAGAAGGAGGCGACGGCGTCCCATTCCTCTTCGCCCCGGACCATGGCTTGCACCAGGGCCGGACGCGAGAGGTCGCCGCCGCCGAATAATACGATACCTTATTTGGTAAGACTGCAGGTTGTCAGACTTTCGGGCTACTAATATAATGACAGTCAAAGATGTAGGTACAAATGACTGCCGGAACGAAAAGCTCAACGTGCTTTCCAAGGTACAGTAGTAAGTAACTGAACACGTAATGGGTGGTCACCCATCCATGGATAATCCTAGGCAAGTTCAGCTTAACCTGAAGGTTGACCCGAGCGGCCGTTATTATTTAGTCATAATCTCCTGTCAAGCAGGATTCTGTATTCTTAAATAACCATAGTGACGTTCAAATCCAAACTTAATTCTTTCTAACGAGTCTAGCTTATTCGCTATTCGTTAATCATAAAACATTTTAAGTATGACGAAACATTAAATAAGTGAAATGAAAAAACTTCGCAGCAGTTGAAAAGTTTTAAATTATCAAGTTCTCAGAAACGTCTTAATCAAAGGTTAAGGAGCGTAATTTTCTAAAATATTAACACCTAAGTTAGAACTAAGTAATCTTTCTGTTCTTGATTTGTTAGCAGAATGTAAATTAAAGTGACTCAAAAGTTTTGATGTTCGACACTTACGAACTTGTTTGCTGTTAAAATGGAAAAATATATTTATTGCCTTTTTTGGTTTTGGTCTAGTAGTGGCGGACCCGACTTACGAACAGTAAGTCGTGGGTTCGAACTCAGGTAGGCGTATTAATTTGCGTAATTTATTTCATCACCACTGCTCTCAAAACGACGAAGGAAAACATCGTAAGGAACCCTACCCTGAGGTGGACCAATACCTAGAACCAAAAACCTCTCTCTGGAGATGTCCTAGTACTAAACAAATATTCTAAGATATGTGAGATCTCGGAATCCGTACTGGATCCGCGTGTTGCATTATAGCCCATTCCCTCTCATAACAAAGAGGCCCTTGTCCTCGCAACGGGAACATTGTTTTATGTTATTTTTATGAGGCCCAGATGGAGATATAGCGTAACGAACTGGATTCTCATCAAACAGATTGCCATTGGGCCCAAACAGCCAAAGACAGGGATAATTGGAATACGGGAAGGAAGGCCTTTTTTTGCAGTGGGACAAGCTGAAGCTTATAATAATACAATAATGTTATTTATAAAAAAGTAAGAAAACTAATTATCGTAAAATTATATATTATATTAAAACAAAAATAAATCAGAAGCGGTAATACATAACCTCATCATTTTATGTCTAGATAACTGCTGCACAATGTGCATGCTGAATCCAAGAAAGTTCTACATGGGCTAAACTTGAATAAAAATAAATATTACTGAAACTAAAACGTAAACTTAAAAGTTTGTGGTTACGATGTCAACAGGATGCAATGAGAGCATGTGTGTGCATTATTAAAGAACAACAAAATAACTGAATCAGTGCAGAACTTAAGTTACGGTGTCTGACATACGAGCACCCGCTGTTTGTGTACAGTTGTACACATTCGGACAGAAAAACTAAGCCAAACAAAGTGTTGGTTTTCGAATTTATTTTTTTGTAAAATTCTAGCAAAGTTGGTCTTAAATAACTGCTTTGCATATAACAGTTATACTTTAGGTTATTGTAAATAGTAATTAAATATAAAATAATATCAACTGTAGTGTTGGCTACCTACTCAATTAGTAAAACACGCACTCAATTAAACAACCACCCACAATATTTACATAATTTTCCAAAACCCACAAACTATGCTATCAATATTAATTAACAATTCATTCGCAAATACATTTCACACTCACAACTATGGAATTCCACTAACATGCCCAATTTACAAGTAAAACCGCAACATTTAAACACTTTTTGATAACACATTTCAATTCAAATTTTATAAAATGATTCTATGATACCGCTATCGAAATAGTTTCGAAGCAATATAACTTTTAACTTATATTGGCCTCAAGTGTATAGTGTTACAGTGTGGTGTATGGCAGTGCAACGACCACGTATTGTAAAGAAAGCGTAACAAAACCGGTTTAAATCGAGTCTAACAATTTGTTTTACTGTTTTGTTATCATTGGTTCAATTTATATGGAAAACAGTGTGAAATAAAATGTAATAGGTATTTAATTAAATATAAGCAGTTTTACCGTCTAATGGTAGCTATCCTTTTAAGTAAGGCTTATAGGCCATAGGGATTTGAAAATGTTCTGTACCATTAACAGGGAATATTATTGAGGAATATAATTAATAAAAATATTGAATTTATAAAGTCGCATACAACTGTTCATTTCTTAAACATTGACTTCTTATATTTTATTTAAGGGTTTCGTACCTCAAAAGGAAAAAACGGAACCATTTAGTGTATGTTTACGTACAGGCGGGGCGTCGCGCGGCGCGTGTTGCGTTTTTAATTCAAACTCATGGCGATGTATGAAAAAGTTAACGATTTCACGAGAAGCGATTTTTCACTCGTTAGTTTAAAATGAAGCGTTTGTTGCGGTGTACCCGTCTCTCAGTAAATTAATAAAAAAGCACGAGCCTTCTGCACGCGCCGCGCGACGCCCCGCGTCTCCGTAAACGAGCCCTTATAGGATCACTCGTGTGCCTGTCTATCTGTCTGTTCGACCATCCCCCCCTCTTATCTCCGAAACTACTGAGCCTAAAATTCTGAAAAAGATACCGAAATTAGATCAACACTTATATATATATATTTTTTAATACCACTGACGCCCGGGATATTATACTTTTGTTATTTAAAACGGGAAGAATAAACGGCCCAATAAGTTTCCTCATAAAAAATGGCATTATTTACTCGGACTTTGTATTGTATATTATGTTATTATTAAGCTCCTTGACCTTCGACTATAGTGTTTACGTACTTACGACTTTTATTTTAATGACTGTGTTCACGAATAAAGATTGATTATAAAGACTGTTCTATCAATCAGCCCGTGCTGACAAAATGCTATTGACCATTTTAAGGTCAAGGTTTTTAGGTGTGAGATCCAACAACAAAACACCAACACAAAAAGTTCACACTTGATTTGCCATAATTATTGTGTTTGTCATGTGTGTGTCTAACAAAAAAGCTCGAAGCTCCGGCCGTGGGTGACCGGTGTGACGTGCCGGAAGCGGGCCGTGTGCGGACTTCCGGCCCGCTCGGCCGGAACGCTCGCCGCATTCCGATAGGGTGGAGTTTAGACTTGTGTGATTACTGGCTTTTGAGTGTGATACTGTTTTGGGTTTTGGAAATTAGTTTATTTTGGCACTAATTAAATAAAAATAAAAAAACAAATCTGCTAAGATTTGATTTTTTTTCCCAACTTTCGGCTTTGAATTGTACCTAATGGGGAAAGTTGTTTCTTTGATAGCTTATTATATAACTCGGAAACCTGGAGCTTTTGAAGAATATAAATGTCATAATATACAATGCTTGTTTGTGCCAGCAATTAGGTTTTAAATGCATAGCTGCTACTTGAAAAATAAATTAAAAAAAGGAAAGGAGTTAAGTAGGTAACGCAGCATCCAATAAAATCTAACCCTTTATTTATTTCATTCGTGAGAATGTGGATGTAGTATAAGGGTAAATATCAAAGTAACTTAGACTGATAAAATTTTAGAGACGATTTAATAATTGAATTCTACAAAAACCACGTAAGAGGTTTTAGTGTTATTTATTACTAGCTTTTGCCAGCGGCTTCGCCCGCGTGAAAATGACGATTTTCTATAAAAACTTTCATCCCCTATTTAACTCCCTTAGGGGTTGAATTTCGAAAAATCCTTCCTTATTCCTGGTCTACATTATAAAGGGAACCTGTGTGCAAAATTTCAGCTTTCTAGGTCCAAGAGTTTGGGCTGGGCGTTGATGAGTCAGTCAGTCAGTCAAGACGTCTCTTTTTATATAAATAGATATATAATATAGAAGATAGATAGATTGATATTGCCCATAGGATCCCGTTTTTGTTAAACTACGTAAAGAGCAGTAAAGACTGGGAATGAAAAAAATATGGCCACCTTTGAAATACAGTATAGTGACCATACTTTTGTTTTAAACAAGCAGATAAGGAATTTGGGGGTGGGAAATAATCAAATGACTCCTCAAACTCTGGGCAGAGAGGTAGGGAGTGTCAGACTTCTACTGACTAAAAACCACCCATGTTCCTTCTTAGCCCATTGTGCCGGGACCGCGGTATCTCTTTTGAACAACCCGCAGCCCCGACGGGCAGGTACGTGATCCCTGACACGTCACAGAGACACAAAAGACGTAACCAAATTAAGTCAGACAAAGTAACAAATGAACACAAAATCGTCTCTCATAGTCAATAAACTCCCCCACATCTTGTCTCAATCATTAATCGCTCACAAAATCTAATAAACGACAAGATAAAGGAATCCGTGTTCAATAGACCATTCAATAAATAACATAAAAGGCGTTTAATTAATATTTATGGGATCGCCGCGTCCGGTGCGACTTTATTGAATCAAATCATTGTCTGCGATGTTTGGACGATCGATGTTTACGTGTTTTTGTATTAGCTTTTCTGGAGTTCTGTAATGATGGTGGTTTAATGTGGATTCCAGAAATAGAAGTTTTGACGAATATGATATTACTCATATCTTTACCAAATTAATCTGTACCTAATCGTTCCCATGGCAACATAGAACACTAGAAACTTCTAATTTAGTATTTCGAGAATGCTTAATAATAGAAAGTGAAGCGATACCTTGACGTGGAGTTTCGCAAGAACCAAGTACTCAACAATTAATACAAGTTTAACTATGAGAATTCTTGGCCTGCTTAACTGAGAAACTCCGAGACTCATTTATATTTAATTTACTTCGAGATAGACGCGACTGAATGTTTTATAAGCACTTGTTTTGTATGAACTTTTAGTTAACTCTTTCTGTGTTGTTACTAAGTTTAAAATGGTTTTTTTTTGTAAAAAGTTTGCTGATTTATTTCTATCACGTTATTAAGGTTTTAACGGGGTTTTTTTTATGAAGGTTTTCTTAGCAATAGCCACAACAATAATCCCTGAAGGGTTCGCGCGCAGAGATGTACTATGGCGGTCTTATGCGCCTGATCACCACTAAGCTCATTTTTGCTTGCACTCAAGAAATAGAATCGCTCGCTAGCCCGTGGCAGCGCCTCGGCACGATTTAGGCGATTTTTTTTTAAATGATCAGGCGGAACTGTCTTCGATCGTACCTAACACCCACATTTTGCCAAGTATGTTTAAGTGCCATGTCGTGCAATGTAGGTTTTTGCTATCAACTGGGCACAAATCAAAACTCCGTGGTAGCTATATAATTGTTAATAGAAAACCTAGAACCTCCAATCAGGCAACAGGCAACCTTACACGCGTATCTATAAAAAAGTCAAAGTGATAACTTGAGTAAGTCCTATCATAAGTTACGATTGATTGCAGAACTCTCATGAGATAGAATTCTTATCTTTATTTTCTTAGCGGTTCTTACTTCGTTTTAATTCTTGTCTATTGCATAGATTTATTTTTGTAAGTAATTACTTAAACTAGGTATGGATACGGGCTTGAATTTCAAACTGGCAGACAAAGGTACCTTCAATCTTCAACCGTTTTAAAAGAAAAGAAAAACCTATGGCCGTACTATGGGCCATACACACAAATAGGCTGGTATTCCAAATTCTATTTCGCCCAAAAACGTAAGCGGAAACGAGCCACGTGCAAAGCTAACTTCCTCAAAATATACCCCGCAAATAGAGGTACGAAATTCAAATCGCGGCTGTAGACTAAAGATAAAATTAACGCAGAGGTCTTAACTCACTTAGAAATGTTATACAAGCGGCGTACAATATTCGCATACTAAGTTGGTGATGTAAATTGTAAATGAACGTAAGGCGATGGGTGAGGCACTGATAGCAGGCGGAAGGGGCCTACTAGACAGTTAGACGGTACGGTACGGTACGACATACGGACGGCGAAAATATTGAAGGGATTTTTGGAGAATCGGGGTGAATTTTGGTGATGTTTTGATTGAAGTAAAAGTGAAAAGTTCTGATATTCGTTTTAATGAAAATATTATAAAGTGTTGTTTACATAACGCTTGTTCTAAATTTAAGTTACACACTTATTTAAGCACACTTATTTTTTTACTGTATCCTATATTCAATGTCAATGTCATGTATACTTGTTATTTGCATGGTCACTGCTGTTCGTATTCTTGTTACTAATTAATTTAAAAAAATTGGTACAATACTTATCTTTGCAGATAGGTGTTTTAGTAGGCGATAGAAATTTTGTGCGATATATTTTTAAAACAAATTAATACAATATAATTCTAAAACTCATAAAACACTTAAAGAACATAATCGCAAGACACTATACGTACTTACGTGAAGTATTAGAATAAATTACCCAATAACTACACAATACGAAGTGCTTCCGATATGGTCTGCTAGCTACCGGACGCCAGTTGGCTTCGTCGGTTAGTTTTCGACCCGGGTTCGAACCCCACACACGTAGGGAACGCGGTTTAAAACTTTACGCGCGTTAGTTCGAGAGTTCCCCAACTTTGTAATATATTCTCTTTACGGAATATAAAGATACTAGTTTATAAGCAGTTTATACCAGTTTGTACCGGTTCTTGTTTTTGGTTTTCGCGCGTTTACGAGGCGTAAGCGCAGTGATATATTGGTTGGTGTTTCGGTTTATTTTGGTTGTTTTTGGGATAATGTGGTGGTTGCTGAAGTTGTCCATCGTTTTGCAATGTGAGTAATGCTTTTTCAGTATTATTTTTAATCTGTCTAGACTTTTTTTTTGTGCAAAAATGTTGGCATGATTTTATTCAGTGTTAAGTTTAAAATACTTAAGAGAGTATTAAGGATATTACAAGCTTAAAAGTTCTGCTTATTTCATAAGAATTTGCTTGAAATTGTGAAGTGTGTACCTAGAAATTACAATTTTTTGAGCGTGCTGCGTGATGTTGCTAGACATTTTTTCAGCTGCTGATCGCATAAATTGTGCAAAATATTAAATTAATTGTGCAATATCGTATAATCATACCTCATAATTATTTTATTCTTACACACATTACCTACGGGTCGTTCGTCGTTTCGCACCACGAGCGGTTCGGACCGCGGTGTGAAACGCAGAAGAGCTCTTAAGAATGGGCTGTTTCGCACCACGGCGGTTCTTGGAGCGCCGAGTGGTGTGAATCGACCAATAGCTCTTAGGAATGGGGCGATTCGAACCACTATGTTTAGATTCGAGCTAATTTACCTACATGACTGTGTTATCATTTTGTTGTCATTTGTGTTAAGAGTATGCCTACGCAGCACTTATGAATTCATAAAGTCACGCCGTTTTTGTTATTGGGGCAACTTTCTGAATTTGCCAACTTCAGAAAGTCACCTGCTATGATCATTGTAAATGAATTACCTCGTTTATAAAATTCAACAACAAGATTATTTCTGACTATTAAAAGAGACTATGACCTCTGAGTTTGTTTTGACTGTTTCTTTTCAGAGTAGTTAGATACGAAACACGGCACAAATAAGTGTAAAAGAGTCATAAAAGAGTTTGTAAAAACCATTTTGCAAAATTATCACCAAATAACAGGTTTACTATTTTGTCGCGTCAACAGTGCTATCATAGTCACTCAAATGTAATCAAATATAACCAACAGCACACTGACTCTATAAAGTGATCAATATTGTCAAAGGCACCGGCCGTGGCCCGTGAGTTAACCACGTTGGTATCGAACTATTATCAGGTGCTTTGCGATTGACTAGGTAGCATATTGTAGTTAGGCAGCTTCCGGCTTTAGTTATTATGTAAAAGAGTGTTCATTAAATGGGGATGGAATTCTCAATTTTCGGTACTGTAATAGGTAAGCTTCCAGAGATCTAATTAGTTTTTTTTTTGTATTTTTGTAAGTACGTGCGAGCGAAGTTTTATAACCTTTTGAACAGATTGAAATTATCAAGATAATTATTTTCTTTGTATCAAAGAAAATAATTATCTTGATAATTTAGCGGTTAGTAATTTGTACTGAATTAAATGAAATTAAATAATTATCTGATAATATATAACATAATAATTATACATACAGTTATATAGATTTTTATTATTACCAAGATAAATCAGGATAATAAATCAACGATAGTATTACCACTTCAACCCTGTAAATGGGCGTCGGTCTACACATATTAGACTAATGACTATTTGTTTCATGGTACAAAGCTACATCATAGAGAATCGTAAAGTAGGGCTAGGTGAGAAGGGTGAGTATGTAAATGTACTACAATGACTATTAATTAACTGTAATGGAAGCACTAGTCATTTATTTAACTGGTCAAGTGCCCGTGCATTTCAATGTAATATTGAGTATGAGGTCTTGCGTTCGATTCCCGGGTCGGGTAAAGTGTAATGGGTTTTTCCTTTAGAAATTTCTTAGAAGCAGCCACGGAGTATGGATCTGTGCCCGGCTGATGGCGATAGGCTCGCCCCCATTACATGAGACTTAAACATAACAGGCATAATGTGGATGTACACCTCAGTTTAACCTTTTTTTTACATCACAAATCTTACACTTTACCCGACCCGGGAATCGAACGCAAGACCTCATACTCAACAGTCGTACTTATGACCACTAGACCAACGACACATACATTTCTGTAATTCGAGTCTTGGAATAGTACAGTCTGCACCGAGCATTACGTGACCCCTTTTGTCACACCACTTGCCCTCTTCTTGTGTATAAGAGGGGTCAGATAATGTTGGGCGCTGACTGTACCATATTAAACTGCCTATTACCATTAATGAGTAAATTAAACATGCTTGATAAACCGTGGTTCAGGAGTAGGTGAACCACAATTGTGCACGCGGTGCGTTTTATACGTTTGACCCGTGAATTATCGATTCACTGTCAACGCCCTTGATTGACGGTACGTGGTTTGTCAAATGGTCAATATCCTGTTTAAAAAATCATTTATAGTAAATAGAATCGATCTTTATTTGCACAGTAAGTACAAGATACATATCGTCGAACTAATATCAGAATTCGTATCTACAAAATGCCATTTTCTGCGCCATCTTTTTTAACGCCGTTGTTTTATTCCCTAGCCATAAAAAAATATAAATATAAATTATTAGTAAAATATCAATCTACACCCTTTCTAAACTTAAATAATAGAACGCCATTTTAGAAACCTCTCGAAACTTGTTCCAAAATCAGTTTTTTGTTGATCCTGTAAAATTTGCTCAAATGGACTTACAAATTATTCTGATGCAAATTAATGATCAGAATTTGACCGACCGACCGAGGATATGTTGAGTATTAAAATTAGCCTTATACTTATTACCTAAGTAAGGCATGCAAACAGTTTAAGCTATAATAAAAACGACGAGATGAGAGTCGCGATTATATGATCAGCTTCTTGTCCTAATACCAATTTATTTGGGGTTGGTACAGGGTGTAACACTACTCTTATAATCCCCGAAGGGTTAGGCATAGGTGCACCTAACAGTATACCCACATATTTTCTCATTTGTTGAAGTCCCGCGTAATAGGGGACGAGCCTAGTCATCGAGGGCGCAAATTCAGACATCGTGGTTGCTACTAAGAAATGCTTAAGAGCATAGACGGGCTGCATTTTTCCATACAAATGTATTCCCCTATTCTCTTCCTGGATAATGCCTCTAGAGTAATCGTTTTTATTTATAAAAATCCAGGTCTATTGAAGGCATGCCCCTGTCATTTTTTTTTTCAAAAAATTTATTACAAAAATAAATATGACTTACCAAAAACCTAAAAAAATACCCCGTTTTTACCTACGTAATCAGATGACTACCAAAGAAAATTGAAAAGTTTTTAAAATAAAAACAAGTAATAGGGGCATAGATCTATTCTTCCTTTAAATTTTGATACCAAATATAATTTAATTGGCTTAGGTTTCGAGGAGAAAACAGGAGAATACGAAACGTCGATCGGTCAAGGTTTTTTATAGGTACAATCGTTCTGAGCTGCAGTTGTCTCTATCGCACTCACATATTGATACCGCCCGGTTGCTAGAGCGCAGCGCGACGGCAATAGTTATATATACGTATATAATATTATACGCAGCCCGTCTATGCTCTTAATGAAAAAACCCAATAACTCTTTGTTCGACCTGAGAATCGGTCCCAGAACATCTCCTCACCTCTTTTCTAGCTATATTAGCTATTTTTATTTTGTCTTCCCCTACTTTATAGTAATCACATTTAACATTTTCTTTATTTAACTTTACGATTGACTGATTGACTCCCAAAATTATGCATGTTATTCAACTTTCAGACCTCGGCCGGAAATTTAAAATCAGTGTAGTCATGGTGTGTTGTTGCCACCATTATTAATTAGAAAGAATGTAGTTAGCTTCTTCTAATTCATAAATTGAAATAAAATTACATAAAGATTTTCGTGGTAATATAAACGATAAAGCAATAGACGGTCTAATAATCCAGACTGTAATAAAACAGTAACATACTAACACGCAATTCTAGTTGGAATACCGAACCTAATAATTTAAATGAAACCCATAACAAATATTCACTGCTTCGAATACACAATAAACATGGTGTACACTGCGTTCAGTTTCAAGTTTTGATCCGCAGTTATCGAAGTAATATAAAATTCAAATGTGGAACGAAATAGGAAGCACCAAAATTATCGGATGTATTATTCATTCATACAGTCCATTCATACCTAGTTTACCTCTTGTATGGACCTTATCTTAATAGTAATAAAGTTCACTATTGCAGGATCAGACGTAAACTAATAATGAAAGGACTATTGACAGGACAGTATTATTCATTCGTAGTGCAGTCGTGTCGTCCGTACTCCATCGTTGTCATGATATGACAAGTATTTAATTTCAAATAGAGAACGAAGAATTAAGTGCCAGCCATGTTTGAAATTTTAATAATGAAAAGGTTTTAGTGGAAAACAATGATGGTGTCGTTGTTTCGTAACTTAAGTGACTTTAATGGTATTTTTGTGTATGATATATGTTTGATTACTAATTGTTTTGTTATTTTATGACCTAATCACTCCATTTTTCGTTTTATTGAGTTTAAAAGAAAAAAATGTAAGGATGAAATCTATTCGTATTTTATATATTTGACGGTTGGATGGATGTTTGTTAATAGGGGATCGGACTGACTAAAAAAAATATGATTCTGTATAATCCGTCAGTTAGATTATCGAAAAATATTGGATACGTGTTTTTTGTTTTATCAAAACAATAAAAATTGACGAAGATAAAGCGCGTCAAAGATCATGGAGTGGGGCTTGAAACGTCAATTGAAGGTAAAAAATGTACTATCATAATGACGTCACGCGAGTTTTCGAAGCACTGTATCGTCTTCATTTTTTGTTTACGTGAAAAAAGAAAAAATACATGGTTAATATTTTTTGGAAATCTATCTGACGGACTAATTATAAGGTTTTTTTTGTCCGATCCCATATTTTGCTCGTAAAAACTGCTGAACGGATTTAGATGATTTTTTGCTAGCAAATATGGATATGGATTAATACATGGGTACTTCTAATCTTGGTTGTATAAACCTGTGCGATACTTCATGAACGCCATGCGGGCGATGCTGCGAACGACCCATACTCTGGTAATTTATAAGTTTTATTAAATTGGCCTGGCTGGCTGTAAAGGGTTAACAGGTCAGTGTCTGGTTGTATTTTGATGAAAATGAGATTATCATCTGTAATACATAAGTGGTTATAAAATTATAATCATTACTACATACTACCCTAGCGCTACGGCCTCTAGCGCTGAAGACTACAAATAATATAATCGGGTTACATTTTCAGTTACAATACAGTTCGACAGTTAAATGAATTAAATATATTATTATTAGTAAACAAAAAAAAATGTAAGCTATTAAAAGTTGTCAAGTCATGCAGTATTTTAAAAGTATCTAAGCATTATTCCGACAACCATATTTCCCTGACATAAACATAGCTGTCATTGTGACATTTGAATGATAGTCAAACCACCCCTAATGCGAGCCCTTGAAAGAACCAATTCTTTATTTATTTACTGAACAATAAACTGCTTTTTGTTGAGTCACTGAGCCGCACTTATAGCTGATAAATAGCAGTTGTTTTATAATAGGCCACCATGATATTATTTGTTATAATGGTTTTTTGATTTGTTTGGTTTAGTTATGAGAACAATGCGAGGGGATTGTACACATACTAAGAAACATCAAAAGTGACTTCAATGTATACAATAGGGTTTTAATAATTAATTAATAAGTAATTTTTCACCAAAAAAATCTAATTGGTCCGTCAGATAGATTTTCAAAAAATAACTTCTAAGTTATTTTTTGAAAATCTATCGACACATATTTTTTATTTTCTCACGAAAACAAAAGATGAAGACGATACAGTGCTTCGAAAAGTCGTGTGACAAGGTTAGTACTTTTTTACCCACAAAGTGACGTGAAAAGCCCCCACTCATGATCTTTGACACGTTTTATTTCCGTCTATTTTTATTTATTTGATAACACAAACAACACGTATCTAATATTTTTCGATAATCTAACAGACGGACTAATTAGATTTTTTTGGTGAAATACCCTATTGAAGTCTGTTTAATTGATGGCTCTTGGCCTAATCCCAATTCATTTGGGATCGGCGCAGTCTTTTTCTTTCATAGTTCTCTATTGCTCGTTATCAGACATCTCCTTTCTTGCCATCATCCTAAGCTTGTCCTCTATGACATAGGTAGGACTTAAACGTACCTATCTCGGGTAAGACATTTAAGTACACCTAGCTCTGCCTTTACCTTTCGAGAATTACAGGCGTAATGTTTATTTATTTATTTATTTTACTATTTATGTACACACAATTACTAGACAACACAGGAAAACAACATCATATAACATTAGAGTACAAAGGTACTGCTGCACAGCTTAATAATGTTATGTTTGGTGTAAAACAATTTTCAAAGTGTGATTTTATTATATTTTTTTTTTTTATATGGGCTTACTCTTGACCTCAATCTTGACCTAAGGGCAGAGATGAGGTCGACTATGGAATGAGCTTACCCAGAAGAAGCCTATTTACTCGCGACTTAAATAGATCGGGGCTATATGAACTCGGGATGACCGACGCAGGCAGGGTGTTCCACTCCTTGGCTGTACGAATAATGAAGGACTTAGCAAAACGATTTTTTTCTACGATGCAGAAATACTGTTCCTTATAGTCAAACTACCACAATTAAAACAAAGCATTCCTAATTTCTCAATCTAGCAAGAATGCGGCCGCCTCCACAGAGCGGTATGCATTAATTTATTCATTCGCATCGCAATCAAAGCGTGGCGGAACCTGTGGGCGGAACCGTGAATTACGATTAAGATGTTGACTTACCGAAAAATTCACTTACTCCCGGAATATTTCCGAATCCGAAACTCCGAAAGTCTACAGGTGGAATTCTAAATAATTGGATTCGGAATACCGGGAACACCTTGATCTGCGAACCGTGTAAGTGTTACCGCCTGTAATGATAAATCATTGTCGTCTATGCGACATGGAATTTTGTGTTACCGTATGATTTCGGAATAAGGAAGTAAATGTGAAAGCCGTTTTTCGTTGATGGAAATCATCGGTTTTGTGATCAAAAATTTTGTGTAAATCTTTGTGTCGTGTGATTTCCGGTTAGAAATGCTACATTACTTCTCTTTTTGTAGGTTTTATTTTATGTAATTGTTTGTGTCGAATGATCATACTTGCATTACGATCGGCAGTTACTTTTGCAAGGTATTTTGAAAAACTAAATAAAAACTCTCAAAAACTGCCTCGTTTGTCAAATGGTCGCTGGTGCGACTGCTGAAAATGACGTCCTGGTTTCGATACTCGGGTCGGGCTAAGTGCTGGGGTTCTACTCTCTAAGCACGAAACCCGTAGTTTCGGTCGAAGATACGGGCGTTTCCTAATCTGTATCACTTACGAACATAGATTTGGTTAGGTACCCGAACTAAAGAAAGAACGTCAACACTCATAATTATTATGAATCTGAATATTATAGGGAGTAGGGTTCATTTCAAAGTTACTTAGTTCTTTCGAATGTATTTTCATATCCCAAATTTTCGTTGACGGACTTAGAGAGTAGCCTCCCTGTTGGGTATTTCAATCAGGAATTTCTTAGTACGATGGAGGCAAAATCTTCGAGCATGGGACTTATAAACATAACTGGTGAAATGTGGATGTAGGTACTATTAGGAATAGGGTAGTTGACAAAAAAAAAACTAATAAGTCCGTCAGATAGATTTCCAAAAAATAATGAACACGTATTTTTTTTTTTCACGTAAACAAAAAATGAAGACTATACAGTGCTTCGAAAAGTCATGAAACGTCACAGGTTGGTCCATTTTTACCAGACTATGACGTCAAAAGCCCCCTCTCCACGGTCTATGAAAAGCTTTATTTTCGTCATTTTTTATTAATTTGATAAAACAAAAAACACGTACTTATCCAATATTTTTCGATAATCTAACTGACGGACTAAACAGAATCATGTTTTTTTTAGTCAGACAACTACCCTATTGAATAAACCTTACCCTTTAGGGATTACAGGTGTGATATTCTGTTATGTTTTTTTCCCATAATAACCACGAAGATTCAGAAACTTACATGGCTATTTTAATTTAAAATCATTAGGTATGATTGTGTGGCCCTGGAATCTTCAAGGCATAAAACGAATAGGTAGGTGCATAGACAAATGAGTTTCCTTTTCCTTTGTTTATTCCGAGTATGAGGTCGAGTACGTACGCGCCGCATCCTGACTGATGAATGCTATTTGAATCATCTATGGTTCACTGCACTCAACTGTTGCAAAATGCAATAACATTCTTGTAAGTATTTATTATTACTGACCTGATAAGGTTTTAAACGGGTGCTAATTAAACCGGCTTCTTTTTAATAGCATTATTTGCATCTAAAAATCTAACTTGCCTTCTAAATTACTAAGTCAGCCACAATTGACGAGCATCTAAATAATACTATCTTAGCCACAAGTTATCTTTTTTAAAGCCACTCTAAATACAACTCAGCATCGTGATTATTTTTTAGCATCTAAATTTGTAACATGGATTCAAACAGTAAACTTCTAAAATATTAATATATGGCATCAAAAAAACATTCTATTAGCTTCTAATTTATTAACTCAGTACGTTTAAATTATAACTCATGCCACATTAACTGAGCATCAAAATTTAATTAAAATTGTCATCAAATATTATATTATAGCCACTAATAGTACGTATAAACTTCTGTCGTGTCATCGAAAGGCTTAAATATAGAAGTTCAGAGTAAAGATCGATTTTATTTACATGTTGTGCTACAAAAGTTATCGACAGAATCGCTTCAGAACTTCATTTTTATCGGAAAACTAAACAATAAATTGTGAAAACATTTTTGCAAGCAACTCGGAAGTAGCGCTCGCCGGCCGCTGCCGCGGCACCGCTCGCTTCGCTCGCTCGGGTCGCGCGCGTTTGGTCACAGTTTTAACCTAACCTAACCTATTTCCCTCAGTTTACAATAACGGATCATACAGTCTGCCTGGGACTAGTCAATTAGACAATGGTAAAAACATTTCTGTAACTAATAGGTATTTTTAACGTAAATATAATAATCTAAAGTGTATCAAAAGTTGACATTTCATATATGATATACGTTGGCGCTCTCTGATTGGTGCAAATGGTCGGTCGCTGCCGTCTCGCGCGCTCGCGCCATATCTTTATGTTGCTATTTTCACGATAAAAGAATGTGATGTATTATTTTACATGCGAAGTTATAATAAATGATGTTGACTACGGTCGCTTCATTTATATTTTTTTGAGGGCCTTGTGTTGAAGCTGTAAAATGTAAAATGGTGGTGAGATATAAATTCCGTGGCTGAGTTAGTAAATTAGGTGCCTATGTATAAATAACAAGGACAAGTTAATATAAAAGTTGATCGTCACTTGATGCTTTCTATAGAATATTTAGTGGGCGTTGTAAAGAAGACGAATTAGTATATGAGAGGCTATATAATTTTCCCGTGGCTTAGTTATAAAATTAGAAGTTTGATCCTGTGGCCAATTAAAAAAACTGTGGCTCGATTAATTATATCTCGTTTTAAACTCCTTGAGTTATAAGTCGAGCTAACCGATAACGGATAAATGCGTGCACTGACTGGACAGCAGGGCTATTGCGTATGTTTTGAATGTCAGTGGCTATCATAAAATATAGTCCGCCACCACTGAGCCACCGCACTGCTCCAAAGTTTATATAATTTAATTGTCTACAATGTACTTTCGTTTTACCCAAATCAGACACGGAATAACAAACTAGGACTATAATTTTAACAAACACCCCTTCGCAACATCCCTTCGCGAGTAAATCTTAACAAGTCAAAGGCGGGCATCAATTTTAATTGTTTCAGAATTGTATTCATTCCAACCGTGGAATAAACTTAAACATTAATGGAGTTTTACATTAACATCATGTCGCGTGCGGCAGATGCCTTGAGCTCAGTTCGCTTCACTGCATATTGCCACAGATTGTATTAATACCAGAAGGAACATCTCGTTAATAAAACCTTTGATTCGCATCATCAAGACTCATCTGGGCGCTCTTAGCGTGTAGTCGCTTAATTTTATGCGATACACTGAAGGGACCTGGGATAGCCTGGTTAAGCAAACGACCACGTTCTAGGTTGATCCTTGAGGTGCCATTATCACAAAATTAATCTTATTGGGAAGATTACACTCGCAAAATATTACAATTCGTAATTGCTGATTAAATAACCTTCTTCCTTCTTTGAATTTGTTATTTAGTGGACGAAAGTATAACTGAGCCAATTTGGACAAAATAATGAACTGGAAACAAAGACGATAAGACGTTTCACATCGCAAGAATATCATAAGAAGCATAAATAAGATCCTACTGACAGTTTTCCTGATAAATATTCTCTAAGTCCTTTACAGCAATGATAAGTCAGAGTACTATTTACATTTTCATTTCCCGTTTTTCATCGTCTTAGGAAATATGACGCTTCTGGCAGTCTTTACCTAATCTATGACATCGCATACACGAGCAATGTACTCCTTACTTTTAAATACCACCTACTACTAATATTAATGGACTTCCTTGTTCAGTACAGAATAAAATTAGAAAGAAAAGAAAGAAAAGAAAGAAAAAAAATATTTATTTGTCGCCGAAAGAGATACATACAATCAAATGCAGTAAACATGCGTAATGCAGTAATTACGTTTGTTTTTAGTTCCCGTGTCGTGTTAAGTGATGTTTCGTCACATAATTGTGAGTTATGAAAGATTTACAGAACTAGGTTAGTAGGTTTTTGCGTGTTAAGGATAAGTAAATTACAATTTAATTTAGATCATATTTATACAGGTGTTTTGACTCCAACGCCTTGCTTTTTACACACATTTTTAATAATGTTACACGTGAACACAGGAAATGTTATTTTTCATAATGACGTCAGTCAGAAATTAAAGTTAGGAATGCATAGCAAATGTAAACTTGGCATTGTGATAACTGATGAAATATGTATTAAAAATAAGATATAAAAGAAAATGGTCATGAAAGGGGACTTTCTGGACATGTTTTACATCCGAGTCCAGTTTTCCCCCCTGAGGGGGATTTTCTCAGGGGGGAAAAGTGGAATAAGCCATAATTTTTGAGGCATGAGGCACGTTTTAACTAAATGTGAATAGTTAAAAATAGTTGCTTGATAAAGAGAAAACGGTGTAGTAGTGGCGGGCACGCGTCTTGCTATGCCACGCCGGGAAATAATTTTTGGGGCTGCGTACCAGGAGGAATCTTCAATCCAAAGACGGTTTAGATACACACTTTTTATTGTACAGCTTTGGGTACACAACCGTTGTTACATACAATATTTCTTATATACTTTTAATAATTAAATAATTGAGAGGGAAAAAAACGTGACCGCACAGGTTAGCTCTTAGCTGGCAAGGGGAGGCGGAAGCAGTGTGGTGTTGCCACTACAAAAATATTACAACATTATTGCCAATTAATGATACTTAAATTTTACTAGAAAAAAGAATATTTTTATGTTGTTGCCAACATAAGTTGGGGGGGGGGCCTACGGCAGTAGGATTACATAAAAAAATATATTAATTAGGTAAACCAGATTTTACAGAACAAATACTTACTGAGTTACTTTGAATAGGGAAGTTATATAGTCCAACAAGAGGAACATTTACACAGTACTTACAATTATATTGTGCATGACCTAAAACTTAAGTACTTAACCTAGAGTACAAGTTAAAGTTAAAATTCTTATACTAAAGCTTAAACTTCTATAGGTAACACGCAGACCTATTGTGCTTATATCCATTAGCAGTTTTGACTTCTACGACGCGAATCTTTCCGTCCTTTCCAGGAAAAACATTGGTGACACGAGCCATGGGCCATTGCAAAGGTGAGGTGTTATCATTACGTAATATAACTAGACTATCGATTGAAATATTTAGTACATCATTGCGCCACTTAGGGCGACTTTGAAGTAGAGTCAAGTAATTCTTGCTCCAATTTTTCCAGAAAGCCTGCTTCATATTTGTAATTACAGACCAAAATTTTAACAAATTTACATTAGTATCACTTACATTTTGTTCAGGAATACTATTAAGAGTTTCGCCTGTTAGAAAGTGTCCAGGTGATAAAAAAGAATAATCGTTAGGATCTGCTGTAAGAGCAGTTAATGGGCGAGAATTAAGTACGCCTTCAATCTCTACTAATACACTATTTAATTGTTCGTAAGTGAGCAAGGCTTTACCTACGACACGCTTTAAGTGGTGTTTTGTACTTTTGACGCCACTTTCCCAAAGTCCGCCAAATATTGGACTATAACTAGGTATAAAATGAAAATTGATACCGCGTTCAGCAGTGTATGACTGTACTAGACTTTGGTGAACTTGAGAAGCGTGCAAGCGATACATTTCATCTAATTGGTTCCTTGCCCCCTTGAAAGTTGATCCATTATCGCAGAAGACATCACTGGGCAAGTTTCGTCTCGCAATAAATCGCTTGAAAGCTGCGAGAAAGGCGTCTGTCGTTAAATCAGATACTAGTTCAATATGAATCGCCTTTGTCACGAAGCATACAAATAAAACAATGTAACCTTTGCTGATGACTGGTTTCCTCATTCGACTATTTTTGACGGATACTGGCCCAGCAAAGTCCACTCCGACCTTCTGGAATGGGCGACACGCGGTGACTCGCTCGGCAGGCAAGGAACCCATCAGCTGAGATGCAGCAACCGCCTTTAGTCTGAAACAGGTTACACATTTATGAATTACCTTTTTTACAGTTCGCAATCCATCAACAATCCAGAATCTTTGTCTGATGGAACTTAACACTAATTTTTGTCCTGCATGGAGCAGTTTCAAATGTTCATCTCTCACAATCAAACTGGTGACAACAGATTCCTTTGGCAAAATGACCGGATGTTGTTTATCATACGGTATAGGTGCATTCTGTAGGCGACCACCTACCCTGAGAATATCAGAGCTATCAAGGAAGGGAGCTAGTGGCTTAAGGTTACCTGATACTTGATTATGGGATGACAAACATTTAATCTCATTAGCATAATATTGGTATTGCTCATGTTTAACAATTAACAATAATGACTTTCTTAATTCTAAAGTTGTTAAAACACCCTTTTGTTTTGTACTGTTATGCTTAGCATTATTGCAAAACCTAATTACATAAGAAAGTACACGAGACATTTTATTAATATTTGAAAATTTCTTTAAACTTTCAAAAATATTGAAATTATCAGAAGTTATTGTGGTACAAGCAACCTTAACATTTTTCTCACATTTCAATTCAGGCAACTCTAAAGGGGGTACATGAACATTTACCTGAAATATATAATTATTATCATGTAAAAATGATGGACCATTCCACCATAACTTATGGTCATTGAGTTCATGAGGTGTTAATCCTCTACTAAGACAATCAGAAGGATTGTTTTTAGTATCAAAATACTGCCAGTGACAGTCACGCGTAATCTCTGTAATTGCTCTTACCCTATTTGCAACATAAGCCTGTAGCTTTGTTGGTTCAATTTTTAACCATGCTAGGACAATTTGAGAGTCAGAAAATAGGTGAGTGTCGCTAATGTGTAAATGTGTAGAAATAGTGCGAAATACCTTAGCAGTCAATTCAGCAAGCAGTAGCACAGCATTGAGTTCAAGCCTGGGAATTGTTAACCTTTTCCTAATAGGATTTATCCTAGATTTGGAGGCCAGCAATTGGACATGAGGTTTACCTTTAAACCTTGATCGTCAGTACAACGTAAATACAGACAACAGCCATAAGCCATTGAGGAGGCGTCAGCAAACCCTATCAGCTGGTTGCATACACTATCAGGAGGCCTGACACAGCGAGGAATGTTGATTGTCTCCATATTGGATAAATCTTCAACAAAGTCATTCCACATTGTCCTGATATCCTCAGGAGGAGTTGCATCCCAGTCTGTTTGGCTGGTGCACAACATTTGCATAATTACCTTGGCACGGTTATAGGCCCAACTAGCCCCAGTGGATCAAAAAATGAACTGAGGTAACTTAATATTTCACGTTTCGAGTCGCGTGTACTGATATAGGGTTTGGGACAACTAGCTTTGAATATGTCATTATTAACATCAAAGTTGATACCCAAAGTTTTTACAGACATGTCATGCCGTTCTAGTTCCAAATCCCCAAAATGATGGGTTTCCCTAGGAACATTTTCAAGAACTGAATTACAGTTGGATGCCCACTTGTGCAGCTGAAATCCTCCCAGAGCAAGGAGCTGAATCAATTCAGACTGAGTTTTTACTAGTTCAGAGCTAGTTTGGCTATTTGATAAAATATCATCTACATATGTATTATTTTTTAAGATTTTAGACGCTAATGGAAATTGCTTCTCATACCTATCTGCAAGTTCAATGAGGCAGCGAGTGGCAAGATATGATGATGGTTTAAGACCATAAGTAACAGTTTTTAACTGTATGCATTGAATATCTGCATTAGGTGACTCACGCCATAGTATATTTTGAAGTGAACATTGCTTAGGATCTAAGTTGATGCATCTAAACATCATACGAATGTCGCTAATAAAAAAGAATTTATTTAATCTGAATGCAAGAAGAACTTCGAACAGATCCTTCTGCACTACTGGACCATTGAGTAAAAGGTCATTTAAGGAAACTTTTTTATTAGTATTCATAGAGCCGTCAAACACTGTTCTTAACTTTGTGGTGCGACTGGACTCTTTTATAACAGCATGGTGAGGGAGAAAGTACACAGGATCTGTAGATAAACTGTATCTACTTATGTCATAAAATGCACCATGGTTTAATTCAATATATTGATCAATAAATTTTTTGTACTCGAGAAATAGATTTTTATCTTTGTGGAGTCTTTTCTCTAAATTAATAAATCTTTTAAGTGCAATGTGAAAAGATTGTCCCAGCTCTGAGCTTACTTGTTCTAATGGAATCTTAATGGGCATTGAGACTTGAAACTTTTTGTTTTCAAGAATTGTAGTTTCCTTAAAGAACCTTTCACAATAATCATGCTCTGGCAGTTGCTCTGGGAAGATTTCAGGCACTTTTTCAGTTTCCCAAAATGCCTTCAAAGTGTCATTTAAACTATCATTACATTCAGTACAATACAAAGATACAACCTGATTGTTTTTATGTGTAACATTGGTGAGCCCAGCGACGATGTGCCCAAACGCTGTGTGAACTACTGAGGGTTGCTGTTGGGTAGCGGTGCTTGCAGAACGGGACTGGCTGCCTGCAGGAGTACTCTCAAGCGGCGGCAACAGGATCTGGAAAAAGATGTCAGCTCCAAGCAACAAGTTCACATCACCAGGCACATTGAAGTTTGCGTCGGCAAGCTTGCAGTTAGCAGGGAATGTAATAGATGACACATCAAATCGTGTTTGAGGCAATTTGGTTGTTATAGATTTTACCACATGACAGTTGACATTTAATTTGAATGGATAAATGGTGGAATGAACCTCAAGATTGATGCATTTGTCAACTGATTTGGAAATGTTAGTAATGCCGACAATGTTGGAGCTAGTGCGCTTAGGGATCAAGCCCAATAGGTCGAGTGTGCGCTGAGTAACAAAAGAAGCCTGCGACCCACTGTCTAGCAAAGCTCTAGCATAAATTATGCTGCCTGACTGCGTGACCAATTTGACTTGTGCAGTAGGCAGAAGCACTGGATTCTTGGTGTTGCAGGTGTTGTTAAGCGCCACACTTGATAAAGCCTTTGTGTCAATCCCATGCAGCAATGAATTGTGACCCTCCTTGCATTCAGCACACTTGAAATGAAATCTGCATTTGCGCTGCTTGTGCTGCCCTAAACAAACTTTACATAGGCCAGATTTTTTGGCAAACTCAACGCGTTGATCAGGAGCAGCAAGCGCAAAGGCTTCACACTTAAAAAGTTTGTGATCAGACTTACAGTATGGACATGCAGCTGGCGGCGTTGCAGCTACAGTGTGGCTGGCCAGCCGGTTGCTCTGCGGCTTCTGGGTGCAGTCACTGGCTTCCAGAGCCAGGGCGCGACGTCCTAAATACTCGAGGAATTCCAACACTGTGGGTTTTACCCGGGCGTCGCGATCCATTTGGAAGGCGCGGGATGTTACGACGTCCAACTTCCGCATTATAATGCAGATGACGACGCTGTCCCAACTCTCGCCCGGCTCGTCCAGATTTTTTAAGGCCGCAAGATGCTGCTTGACGTCTGAAATTAAACTCCGTATATTAGCGGGAGTAGACCGATTAATTGATGGTATGTCGATTAATGTGCAGATGTGTTCGTGTGTGATTTTAGTCTTGTTGTCGTACCTATCTCGTAGCAACTTAAGAGACTCGGCGTAACTGTCACTTTGCAGAGGCAAATTATTAATAAGGGCATGGGGTTCCCCATTGAGAAAACTTTTAAGGTAATATAGCTTTTCGACTGAAGATAAGGATTGATCTTTATCAATCATAGCTGTAAAAATATTAATAAACTCGTAATACTCTGTGTATTTACCGGAGAAAGTGGGAATACTAATGTTAGGTAATTTAATTTTAGAATAATTACTATTGCACGACTTTGATTCAGAGGGCGGATTACATTTCGCTACAACTGTATTGATCTGGGCTAAGAGATCGATGTAAATATCTTCAATCACCCCGGGATCCTCGGTATCGGCCTCATCGATAGTTAAAATGTTGATACATAGCCTATTGTAATCTTGAAACACTTCCTCAAGGCGTGCCTTTTTTGCTTTTAAATTTTCTATTGATAAAGATTGTATATTACCTTCCAAACTCTTCTTTAGGCGTGTTATTGACGCCTTTGCATATCCTCTATTGGCAACAAGATGCTTTAAATCGGCTGGCATTGTGAATGCGCACGCGACGCAATCCAAACTTACACAAAATTACGAACAAAGAAAACGTATACAAGATGGCGGAGGGCGAAGTGCCGAACGCTGCTCGACGCGATGACGCGGCGATTGCCGGCGATTCGGTGGCACTCGGCTGCGCTCGACGCTCGTCGGTTCCGTTGAACGTAGTGAAGTTCGGTGCGGGCAGGAGGGCTGCCAACCGCACCAACCAAAGATGATAGTTGAGTGTTGACTGACGACGCTTGCTTGACTTGGCGCGAGTAGAATGTCATGCACACTCTTGTACAAATGCACACATCACACGTAGAACATAACATATGAAGTTAAGAATCGGTAGATACTCCTTTTCTTGCAGGGTCTTCGTTTTTAATGTTTCCACAGGCTCTGATTTCTGCTGGGTTCTGTATTCTTCGGCTGCCTTTATAATAATATATTGCTAGCTTCGCTAGAGCAGTCGTTGTGATCTTGAGATCTTGAATACAGACACGCAGACATCCGGCTCGAAGGACCAGAATGGCGGGCACGCGTCTTGCTATGCCACGCCGGGAAATAATTTTTGGGGCTGCGTACCAGGAGGAATCTTCAATCCAAAGACGGTTTAGATACACACTTTTTATTGTACAGCTTTGGGTACACAACCGTTGTTACATACAATATTTCTTATATACTTTTAATAATTAAATAATTGAGAGGGAAAAAAACGTGACCGCACAGGTTAGCTCTTAGCTGGCAAGGGGAGGCGGAAGCAGTGTGGTGTTGCCACTACAAAAATATTACAACATTATTGCCAATTAATGATACTTAAATTTTACTAGAAAAAAATATTTTTATGTTGTTGCCAACAAGTAGTTTATAAAAATGAAACTACTAAACGAGTAGCTAAATCTCCTCCTAACGATAATGATACAGCTGCTCTCAGCCTACTTTATAAGGGAAATAGAGCGTGAAGACACGGTACTGATGTGTGGTAAATTAGACATTATGGACGAACAAAGTGAAGAGCGAAACGAAGTCACACCTCATCTTATGAACTAGCTGAAAATAAATACAAAAGTACCTCCTTCTGTCTTCTGAGGTTAAATTACTAACAATTTTCTTCGAATTGCGTATAGGCCGAAAGACGATTGATTAGTGTTTGATTCTGAAGATAATTTGTCAGTATCACGTAACAGAAAGGCAGATAGTCAGTTAATTTAAGTCGCATGGAATGGGCTCCGAGCCTATTGCCATCAAGCGGGCCCAAATCCAGATTTCGTGACTGCTACTCAGAAATTCCTGATGGAAAAAGTCAACTTTGCCGTTCTAGGAATCAAACCTCATGCTAAAACGGTGGTTCTTGCGCCCACCAGACTAACAAAGCAGTCAATTTACTGTGTCATCGTCTGTGAGCTCATCGCCATATTATAGACACAATTAAAAAGCCATTGTTATAAATCTCCTGGAGATTTATTAGCGGACGGGAGGTTATAACAACTGAACGCGTACGGAAGTTGTCGACATGCCCGATGGCTTATGTGTTATGCACACTACGAGAATATTGACTTTTAGAAACCGAAGGCATTGAAGGTGGTTTGTGGCAGAAGTGGCACGTTCAATGTATCCTCCGGCGATGAACTTCGTTATTACTGCTGTTTCTATAAAATTAAGTATCAATTTTCGATAGTAAGCAAACCCGCGGTACAGGATATAAATAACGCCCTTTAAAGGCGTCCAGTCAGTTTGGTCCAAAGTATCTGTTTAGCCAAAAATCCATATCAGAACAGGCCACCCTATACCTCCCCATGGGAGTCGTTAGACGCAACTAACAGATATCCCGCGGATGGACGGCAGTATCCCCCTCATATTATTATGAGACATCTTGATTTCCCTAAGGAGATCAGGTCAAATAGTATAATAACTAGAAACTGGATTCAAGATAAAGTTCAGTCTGCTGTAAATAAAACAGAACGGAAATGAACAGTTTATAGTATTCACTTAATACCAGTCGGCAGTCGTAATGAGAAAGATGTCAGAGTTCATAGTATTTTACAGAGTCATGTCATACATGGAATGACATCGATCTTCCTAGATAACCGATATTAGCTTATTCGCTGTAAAATCTAGCTGAAGTTGTAGATTTTGAAGTGCAACGCAAAAGCCTCCCTTCTCAACATAATTATGCTAATCTTTCCAAATCTGCCAAACTCTCTTTATTATAAGAGTCTAGTTTCTCCAGCTAGACCTGGAGCAATGAGCAGATAGAGCCATCAAAATGAAAACGAGGAAATTTGAATTCTTTTTCTTCTCTTTTATGTTGCTGGTACGATAATTTAAAATTTTGGTACCCCAGAACACCGCGACTTCCGCGGCATCGTCGTCGCTGGTAGCAGAAAACTCACTACGGATGAGATGATGCATGTTTTTGAACAAAATTGAATCCTAATCACCTGTTGTTTCTGTTATCTATGCTAATCACCATGCCAGATATTTCCGGCATCAATCACAAATACCACCGTAGTCAAAACAAAACCTAAACTTTTTGAGGCCAGTATCACGTCACGTGTCATTGATCCGACTGGTACACTCGAACAAAGTTTTGATTGTATTAGTGAATCCATTGTTACCAACTTTTGATTGAGACCCAATTAAAAATAAAACTCGTATGACAGCTCCACGTGCCAGTTGGAGGAAATCGCAGTTGTGAAAAATATTATTTTTTATGAAAATGGGAGGACAAATTCGATTCCTACCCTGAACAACTATTTATATGCCCTAATAAGGTAACAGCCTAGATTAAAATACCCTTATTTTACAAAACAACAATACACCTGTAGTCCCCGATGTGTTAGGCAGAGCCACATTTTAATAATAATAATAATAATATTCCACAACTATCACACAACGCCATCTAGTCCCAAGCTAAGCAGAGCTTGTGTTATGGGTACTAGACAACTGATAAACATACTTATATATTTCTAAATACATACATATTATAGATAAATTACACCCAGACACAGAACAAATGATCGTGCTCATCACACAAACATTTGTCCTGGGTGGGAATCGAACCCACGACCTCCGGCATTGCAGTTAGGGTCACTAACCACTAGACCAACAGGCCAGTCTCAGGCAGAATTTTGCCAGTTATGTTTAAGTCCCATGTTAAAGGGCCAGCCTATTGACATCAACTGGGCACAAATACAGACTCCGTGGCTACTGAGAAAATCCACATAGAAAAACTCTAAACACTTTGCTCGACTCAAAAATCGAATCCAACACCTCTCTCACTAGGCCAACAAGGCAGTCAACAACGAGGCACTTTACAAATGCCTTATTAAATACCAAACTCATAAAATACTTGCTCCACATTCCCTGCTAGCTCATCAGTTGTTGAGGCAACTTTGACGACGTACAGACTGAGATTGACGCAGAAACATTGTCACGTGTCATGCAAATCATGGAGGATAAGTTCAAAAGAGTTCGCCACTCGGCTCATAAAGGGGCGAGCCTATTGACATCGACCGTGCACAAATTCAGACTCTGTGGCTGCTACTGAGTTATACCTGATGGGACAACCCAATAACATTTACTTGACCTAGAAATCGAACCCAGGACCTCGCGGTACCAACGAGGAAAGTCAACAATGAGGCACTTTACAAATGCCTTATTAAATACCAAACTCATAAAATACTTGCTCCACATTTCCAGCTAGCTCATCAGTTATTAAACCCGCAGCGAGGCAACTTTGACGACGTACAAACTGAGATTGACGCAGAAACATTGTCACGTGTCATGCAAATCATGGAGGATAAGTTCCAAAGAGTTCGTCACTCGGCTCCTGTAGGGAGTTTGGTATTCGGTAGTAGGGCCATACTTTGGTGGATGGGCTGGGAATTTGATGTGTTGATTTTTTTTTTGTCGTCATTTGTGGGTATGATAGCTGTTAAGTAAGTGAAAGATGATTTTCTTTTGTTTATTTGACAAATGAATTCAAGTGTATTTAAGGACACAAAAATTATAGGTCATCAAATTGAATTAATTACACTATGAGACCTTCATCGATATCTCGAAATGTATCACATTTGGGTCGAGTGGAATTGTGGAATTTATAGGAGATAGCTGATATTTTTTTCCTGATTACAGTGTCTACAGAAAGTGGTTTAGTTTGTTAGTCTGTATTATTCTCTTAAATATTATGTCCATACCGTTTTATAGACACTGTTTACATAGAAGTTGTTTAAGACAAAGAATAAACGCTTCGAAAAATACCGAGGTGATTTATCGCTCAAGTGAAATTCACTACAACAAAACTCAAAAGTAGTTTACTATGTATCAACATAATCATTACATTATCACATAACTAGGCTATAAACAAAAAGTTTATTCCAGAAAAAAAAGCTCTAGAGACTTATTTTATCCTATCTGAAAACCCGACAAAAGTTACTGCTAACATTATTTCGAATGTAAAAAGCCTTTCGTGGTCTCTCGAAATAAGCTTTCGTTTGAATTCTTAAAGACGCGTCGCGTAAGTTAGCCGCGTCCCTAATACGAAAATAAGACCGCAAACGGAATCTGTAAAATATCTTTAAAATGGTGGTCGCCCTAATGCATGAGAAAGTTTTAACTCGGTAGCTTTAAAAATTCAAAGGCCCAACTGACATCGGAGTGTCGAACCCCTATTTAACATTAAGCAAGTCACTTTCACGATGTTCCTCATCGGAAAACTTTATATTATTCTTTGGAATTTGATACTGAAGATTCTTTAGATGTGTATTTAATGGTTCCGCCTCCGACCCGGTTCGAGTTCATGAACGATTTTATAAAGGAGGTGAGGATTTACGTAAAGTAGCACGGCTGAAATATTTTGCACGAGTTCTTGGGTATTTTAGAGTATTTTGCTCCAGTTGTAGAAGTTTTGAATGGTTATTGAAACTGAACAGAAAGGATTAAACTACACAACAATAATATTATATTGATAAAGAGTGGTGTTTTTCCTACTCCTCCGGTATTCCTTTTTGATTAATTTCGTTACTAGGTTCAAGACAGTTAAATTGTTTCTCTGGGACTTCGTCGAGCTTCCTTGTCTCGGCGTTTTTCTGACTTTCAGGAGGTGCAGTGGTATGGGAACAGTGTAACTGGTCTTATACGAGTACCATTTTTTTTTATAAAGTGATTGGTAAGAAGAGATACATTTATTCCAGCAGATAGTAACGTCCGGGACTGCGGGATGTTCACAGGCCTCGACACAAAGGGCTAAGAAGGAACATGTGTGGTTTTTAGTCAGTAGAAGTCTGACACTCCCTTTCACACTGCCCAAGAGCGGGAGGAGTTATTTGTTGATTTCCCACCCCGAAAATAAAAGGAAAGGATGTAAACCTGTGTGTCTACCTGCACATGCAAAAATAGTCCATTTACCTCTAAATAAGCTCTAACTAGCTTTATAAATCAGTTTCTTTCCTACTTGAATTTATTTTCTACTTCGATGACTTCTAGACACCATAAAACATGAGCAAAACTAAGCAAAAACGCTACAGAAATCAAGTCTTCCTGCCAATGGTCAGGTCATAGCATAAATCAAAAACCTGACCTTTACAACGTCATAAAACCATGCTCGTTTCTTCAAACGTCTTCGCCCCTAGAGGCAAAAAACGTATGTGCACAAGAGCAGGAATCCTGTTTTTTATAATCAAACACCTTTGTCCTTAAGTGTGGGTAAGCAGACCGTGAACACATGTCTTAGTCGCGTGCCTTACACGAGCTGCTTTTGTTTAATAATGCAGAAAAAAAACAAGGGAGCCAGGTCATGACTCGTGCGGCCATAGTAATTATATTATGTTTTATAATTATTTTTCATGGTAGTGGCTATAGCCGGTAGGATGATCACGCTGTGAGGTAACTTTTTTATTACTTATGTAGATTTGATTAATAAGTCTTGGAATAAAAAGGTACAGCTTAAACATTGACTAAGGTAAAAACTATCTATGCAAAGATTTACCAAATGGCCTAATCAAAATGTAATTTTACCAGCTTTAATGGTTATTCTAGAGTTTAAAAAATATGGGCTACTGAAATGTCATAAAATAACTATGGTATATAACATCAAAACATTGGTTGATAAACGTCACCGCTGATAGAATAATATATGTCACTTTCTCTAGACGTTTTATAAGCAATGGTAAAGCTACATATTACGTGATCGACTACACATCCTTCACAAGATAAACCATAACAATATAAGGTCCATACCCTGCTGTTTATTAACAAAACAACCACAAATTCCACCGCATCCGAGCGCTCCGGAAGAAGACGAGTTTGTAAGGCTTCCAGGACTGTACCGTTCCTTGTTATACCGGTATAATGAGATGCCTTTACTTCTGGTTAATTTTTGTGCACCCTGTAAAAGTATAAATAAAATAGTGGGCTTGGTTATTAAAATGCATTAAGTTAAAAGTAACTATCCTGCGACTCGATCACGATCCGCGGACTCCACCAAGGCGGAGATGTGCCAAATGAAGAGGAGATGTGCCAAATTCGACCAATCACAGTTACATCTGGTCTTTTGCCCTTCCTGTGATTGGTCGAATTTGGCAATCTCCTCTCCGCTTGGCACATCTCCGCTTTGGTGGATTACGGGCCTTACATCTGGTCTTTCGCCCTTCCTGTGATTGGTCGAATTTGGCACATCTCCTCTCCGCTTAGCACATCTCCACTTTGGTGGAGTCATGCCCTAAAGGTCGAACTCACTATACTCGTCTCTCGCCGCCGCCGGTGCGCAAAATCTTTAGGAAATTATCACTTAAATTAATCATTTCTTCAATATTTTTTCCTCAATATTAATAAAGTAGGTATGTGTCACGAGACACTTTTTATTTCGGTCACTGTCGGTCTTCAATTAGTAACCATGGTTACGAAATAACAGAAAAAGAAGGAAGGAAAAGAAAACGTGTTTTACTGTCTCAGATACACGTGCATATAAAAAGTTAAGTAGCGAGTCATATTTATTACATAACATCATGCCTGTAATCCCTGAAGGGCTAAGCAGAGGTATACCAATTAGTACACCCACATTTGGCCAGTTATGTTTAAGTCCCTTATCCTCCCGTCCGCTAATAAATCTCCAGGAGATTTAGAACAATGGCTTTATAATTGTATCTATAAAATAAGGCATATGAGCTCATATGAAAGGGAGTCAGTCTATTCTATTGCCATCATCATTTCAGCCAAAAGACGTCCACTGCTGGACATAGGCCTCCCCCAGGCGTCGCCACATTGACCGGTCCCGTGCGTCTCTCATCCAGCGGGTTCCTGCAACCTTGACCAGGTCATCGGTCCACCTAGTGGGAGGCCTTCCAACGCAACGTCTTCCGGTTCGCGGTCGCCATTCCAGAACTTTTCGGCCCCATCGGCCATCCGTTCTGCGAGCAATGTGCCCTGCCCATTGCCACTTAAGTCTGGCGATTCTTCGGGCTACGTCGGTAACCTTGGTTCTCAAGCGGATGTCCTCATTTCTGATTCGATCACGCAAGGAAACTCCGAGCATAGCCGTCTCCATTGCCCTTATTGCCTTATTGCCATAAACCGGGCACAAATCCAGGTTCCATGGTTGCTACTAAGAAATTTGTAAATGATAAAACAATAACACTTTACCCGACCCGGAAACCCAGCCCAAGACCTATTGCTCAGCAGTTGCGGTTGCGACCACTAGACCAACGAGGTAGTCATATTTAGTAGCACTTATAAATCGTGTCTTTACCGAGTTAGAAAACATTACAGGTAATGACATCCTAGTAGAATAGTAAATAGTATTATATGCAAATATGCATCCGTTCATTTGTCGTTCGGTCACGTCGGACTGTCGGAAGGCGATGATTCTTTCCGCAAAAATAGGTCTATAGTGGGTTTCCAATAGAAATGACTAGGACCACGACTTTTGGCCGCAGAAGCAACTTTTGGTCGAAACCAGGAATAAACGAACTGACCAGTTTTGTTCAAGATCGACCGGTCATAACTAATGTGCGAGACCTTTTTTATAGTAAGTAAAAACTTTTATGCAATATTATTATAATTATTTACGGGAGCCTTCTCTAATCTAGCCACGAGAAACCAGTTACTTACACGAATTTGTTACCATATTCTTTGCTCAACTTACATACATAATTACATATGCAACTGCACTACATACAAAACAGATAAAGAACAAAAACAAAACACAATAGCCTAAGAACAATATGGCGCCAAACGCCGACAGTTACCTGCTATCGCTGATAGCATCAGCCGCTCGCTCATTAGACTGCGCACGAGCCGGTCACACCCGATGACTCCGATACAGATGTCCTATATCCATCCCCCTCACTCCTACCTCAAACGGAGGGGAAGACTGTTCTTGTCTCTTTCTTACGCACAACATGTGAATAATTCGAGAACACGTGCCGGAAGGTGCGCGTTTAAATATTCACGATGAATGACTTCGAATTATTAAACGGATCTCCGGTCAAATGGGAACGTGCCAAAACGTGGCTTGCGAATTATGTAGAGTTAGGAAGGTGCGTAAGGATAGGAACTAAATAAGTAATCCTAGAGAAAATAGTCAATGTTACTTAGTATTAAAAATCGGGCTAGTTTTAACCCTTCTGAATGTCCCTGGTGCTGACATATCATGAACGAATGTCACCGAAGCAGGTATGAAAATACCCATCCATTAAACCAGTACTACCATCGACTCCTTTGGTCTAGTGGTCACAAGCGCGATGTTAACCCACCAAAAAAAAAAAAAAAGCTCCTGAGATCGAATCTCAGGTCGGGAGGGCAAAGTTTTGTTAGTGATTCCATCAATTTTCTCTCAGTTTATCAGCAGCCACGGAGTCTGGATTTGTGTCCGGTTGAAGAAATAGGGTCGCCCATGGGTCTCCCCACCGCGGTCCGAAACAGCCCATTCTTAAGAGCTCTTCTGCGTTTCACACCGCGGTCCGAACCGCCGAACCGCTCGTGGTGCGAAACGACGAAAGACCGCCCGGCCGCCCCTATGACTTAAAAGTAACTAATGAAATGTGGATCTACTTATAGGTACAAATCTGCCTAACCATTTAGGAATTAGGTAAAGACTTGGTGCTACGTTATTCGACCCAAAAAGTAGCAGATTTTAATATGATAATAAACTGTTTAAATTACAAACCATCACTGAAGGAAGCGACCATATTGCGCATTAGTGTGTGTAAATTTGAATATCAAGAGGTTCAAAAACGACGAGAACAACACGAAGACGGCTTCTTCACGTACCATACTGGCTATCAGCAAAAGCATACACTTTATCTCCAAGAAAAAAAAACGTAAATTGTACTAACATACTTGCACACCGTGACGAGGGTGATCAACGAAGCGATGCGCAGGAGCAACGGCCTGTGCAATACTTGCTGAGGCTTTCTTGCAAAACATGCTGTTTGTTTGTTTCATGTTATTATTGTGGTGTTTGTGAGGGTTATTTGATGCCAGCTGGAGTCTTAAAATAGGGTTCTTAAAGAGGTTTCATCAGAAGGTTTCATTTGTAGCTGATTTGCGATATTATTTAAGTTATCAATGTAATTTTTCGACCGGTATTATCTGTAGAATATAATGTGTGGATATGCGATGCGGAGGAATGGGGAAAATGTTGAGGATGAATGTAGATGGTTTAAGAGTAGAGGAACGCCAAAGAAATGACGGATGGACTGTGTGAAGGATGATACGGCTAGACAGGAGGTGACTGCTCAGATGACGAGTAATAAAAATAAAATAAAAAAAAAGCAGTAGCAGTAGTGTAGTTAAAGTTAAAAGTATGGAAGAAAAAGATGCTATGCCAACCCCAAATAAATTGGGTATGAGACTGATGATTGTCTGTAGAATTGATATTTAATAAGTGTTCAATCAATGAGTTTTTGTACTTACATAATATTTACTATCCTTCCGAATAGTTAGTAAGTGGCTATTGCAAACAGTGTATTGAAAATGTCTGTTCGAAAAAAAGAGGGCACAATGTGATAAAACAATATTTTTGAAATATCAAATCCTTTTCGCTTAACGATCGTTGACCAAGGGTTTCAAAAATGAAAATAACAATTAAAAACTTTATAAATTGATAAATATTTCAGTTTTCTCAATATTTTAATATCTCGTCAGCTCCAACTACAAAGTACATTATTATTATTATTATTTCGAGTGTGCTTTTGCTTCTCAGCTTTACTGGAGCTTCCAACTACATCTACGGGTCGAAACCAAAGTAAATGCAGCGTGTGGTGTGTTATGATTTTATGATGAGGGTGTGTTATGATGAGAACCTATTTCGTTTTCTTCAATTTCCATGAACTTTCTGACAATTCGACAAGTATTTAAAATTGCAGCTTTTTGTAATGTGATATAGAGCGTTTCTTTGAGGTTTAATAATTTGAGGCTATGGAGTAAATGATTCGGAATAACACCTGTTGTTGAGAGAACTTTAAGAACCACATACACTTTTTCCTGTTCCCATATTCTTCTTACTTCCTGTTTGAGTTCTGCGTATTTACTAATTTTTTCGGTGATTGTTTTTTGTATGTTGTGTGTGTTGGGTACAGCAATATCTATTAAGTAAGTGACTTTATTTATTTTATCTTGTAGTATTATATCCGGCCTATTATAGTGAATTGTCCTGTCTGTGAGAATGGCGCGGTCATAGAAAAGTTTATGAGTTTCATTTTCGATTGTATCTTTTGGTGTGTAATTATAGTATGGTGTGTTTGTGTCTTGTATGAGTGTGTATTGAACTGCCAATCTTTGATGGATAACATTTGCCACCTGATTGTGTCTGTGTGTGTAGTCGGTCTGCGTGAGGGTTGTGCATGCTCCTGTTATGTGCTGAATGGTTTCTGGTTGTGTGTGACACTTGCGACATTTATCATTTGTTACTGAGGGATCTTTGATAATAAACTTTCTATAGTTTTTAGTGTTAATTATCTGGTCTTGTATTGCAATGATAAATCCCTCAGTTTCTGGGAATAAACTACCTATTTTGAGCCATTTGTTTGATGCAACCCCGTCGACATGTGGTTGTTCTAGGTCATGAGGATGTCGGCCATGAAGAACTTTCTTCTTCCAGTCTTCAATTTTTTGTATCTGCGGGTCTTCGTTAGCAATGTGTAGGGTATCTGATTGTTCACTTAAGTTAAGTAGGGTGTAATTGTGATCAGTTTGGACTATGGCTTTATGGATGTTGCTATTGTGGGACTTTGTGTGAAAGAATGATTTTAATCTACAAATTTGTTTCCGCCATAGGTGCTGGATGTCTATTAGGCCTCTCCCTCCATTTTCTCTTTTGATGGTAAGTCTCTCTATGGCAGATTTAGGATGTAAGTTATTGTGTTTTGTAAGTGTGGTGCGAATAGTTCGTTCTAGTTGTTCTGTGTCTGTTTTTAGGGTTCCGTACCTCAAAAGGAAAAAACGGAACCCTTATAGGATCACTTTGTTGTCCGTCTGTCTGTCTGTCTGTCTGTCTGTCAAGACCTTTTTTCTCAGGAACGCGTGGAGGTATCAAGCTGAAATTCATATCAAATACTCAAGTCTATGGTCTCTTGGAGCTGTGAAAAAATCAAACTTCTAAGTCAACGCGATCAAAAGATACTCCCGTTTATGCCGCAAATTTTCGACACTCGCAAGGGAATCAAAACCTACAGGGTACTTCCCGTGAACTCAGAATCTTGAAATTTGGTACGAAGCAACGTCTTATAGCATAGATAAAGGAATAATTACGAAAACCATAAATTTTTAGTTACATCACATAATATATTTTTTTTACGGAACCCTCGGTGCGCGAGTCCGACTCGCACTTGGCCGGTTTTTTGTCCATTTAATAACTCCAAATGAATATGTTAATATGGGGATAGCAAATGTATTTAAAGCTTTGATGAGATTTTTGCCAGACAGTTGGGTTTTACATAAAGCGAAAAGTCTTCTCTTGAACTCTGCAGTAAGTGTTTCTTTAATTCTAACATGATCTAGCCCCTTCAATTGTGTGTAACCTAAGTATTTGTACAAGTCGGACGGTTCCAGCGCTGTTATGGTGTCTGTGTCATTTACGGTATAGTCGCCGGGTCGTATCTTGCCTCGTATGATGTGAAGTGTTTTACACTTATCCAGACCAAATTCCATATTTATATCTTGGCTGAACTCTGCTGTAGCTTCTACTAGTTTCTTCATATCTTTTTCGGTTTGCGCGTATAGTTTAATATCGTCCATGTAAATCAGATGTGAGATTGTTGTTTGTTCTTGTGTTGTAGTGTTTTTGAGACAATATCCAGCCCGGCAGCGCTGCAGCAGATGAGACAGAGGGTTTAGTGCAAGACAAAACCACAGGGGACTCAGAGAGTCACCTTGATAGATACCTTTCCTGATAAATATTTGTCGCGTTGTAATGTTATTGTGATTAGAATTTAATTGAAGTGTGGTTTTCCATTGTGACATTATGTTGCATAAGAAATCTATTATTTTTGAATTTACTCTATAAATTTTTAGTATCTGTATCAACCAAGAATGGGGAACACTGTCAAAGGCTTTTTTATAGTCAATATAGGTGCAATGAAGATTTCTGTTCTTTGTGGTGGCATGTTTATGTATAATAGAGTCTATTATTAACTGTTCCTTGCATCCCATGTGGCCCCGTCTGCAACCCTTCTGCTCTTCCGCCATTATGTTGTGGTGTTCAATGTGTGTGTTAATTTTCGCTGTTATTGCTGATGTTAATATTTTATATATTGTAGGTAAGCATGTGATTGGTCTGTATTGGGAAGGGTTTGGTGAATTTTTAGTTTTAGGCAACATGTATGTTATGCCTGTTGCAATAAATTCTGGTATATTTTGTTGTCCTAATATGATTTGTGTTAAGTTTCTTGCTAATGGTTTGTATAGTATGGTTAATTTTTTGAACCAAAAATTGTGTACTTTGTCGATACCAGGAGATTTCCAATTGTGTAATCTGCCTGTTATATGTGTGATATCTGCCTCAGTTATCTCTACAAACTCCATTTCGTGTATTGCTTCCCACTTTGTTTCTTCTTCTGTTATCCATGCTGCTTCGTCATTGTGCTTTGCTTGTTCTTCCCAAATACTAGACCAATATGTTTCTAATTGGTCTTTTGTAGGTTGGTTAGGTGTGTCTGTGTTAGTGTCGTTGCTTGTGTCAGTGTTTGGTTTGTTTAGATGTCTGTAGAATATTTTTTCATTAGTGGCAAATATGGCGTTATCATCTTTGCGCTGCTGTGCTTTTTTGTATCGTCTGAGCCTATGAACTTTAAGTGCTAACTTTTGTTTTATAGTGTCTAAGAACTCCTCTGGTCTTCTGTTGTTATTCTCATGCCTCGTGTGAATCAAATGGCTCCTAAAAATAGCCTCGACTCTTCTAACTACTTTGTTTGATCTGTTGTTGTTCATGTATTGTGTAAGTCTAGCTATATCTGCCCTTAATTTTTCTATATCTTTTTCTAGCCTCTGTTGCCATGCTGGTTTGATATTCTGTTTTGGTCTTGTGTTTCCCGTGTTTTGTTTAATTTTAAAGTTAAGTTCTTCAGATATGACTACTGCTGTGCAATATATAAGTGTGTGTATATCAATAAGTTGTGTTTCGTCGGAAATAAATTGTTTTAGTATGTTCTCATTAAATAAGTTCACTAAACGGAAAAGATTAGGGCTATATCGGAGTTTAGGTAGTCTTGGTCGTATTGCTGGGTCCATCCCAGAGTATTGTGCAAGAGTTGTTGTGAATTTATCATGTATTTCTTGAATGTAAGTGTCTGTACTTGTGTTATGATTTTCGACGACTAAGGTCTCGATATCATTTTCTAGCGTAAGTGTTATGTATTCAGTTTGTGTGGATGTGTGTGATGTTTGCGTGTAAGCTTGCGATTGATTGTTTACTTGAGATTCTAATTGGGTATATGGTTGTGTTTGTGGTGGTTGGTCAATATTAGTTAAGTTTTGTAATAGTGGGGTAGGATTGGCATCTGCTTGTAGTTGTATTCTTATCTCTTCTTTTAATTGGTCTATTATGTCTTGAGATAAAAGTTTATTTCTAACTATAGCTCTTCTCTGATCTGAGATTCTTTGTTCTGATACGGTTATCTCAGGATATTGTCGTGTAAAAAGTTCATGTAATTGTTGTCTGTAGGTGGTCATGTCGGTCTCTAATTTAGTGATATGTAAGTAGGTTCGCATGACAAATAGGTTAACTTCTTTGTTTCATCTCATGCGAACCCTTGCTTTTCCTGCCTTGGTGGACGCGGGTAAAAAGGTAGATACCTCCCGCGCAGCATTCAAGGTTGGAGTGGGTGTAACTGTATTTAAACTAATGATGTGTGGGGGTGATGAGAGTATTGGCGACGATGGTATGGATGGTGATGATCGCCCAGAAGGTGTGTATGAGACTGTGCTTGGACTATACGGTTCTACAGGGGTGTCTGTCCTGTCCGTCAGTCTGTCACCATCGTCAATGATTTCGGCTGTAGTATCTTTGTCGGTGGGAGCCCGCCTGTTCAACTCCTCACCGCTGACGGTTCGCATGCTGTGGCACCCAGCGTCAGCTCCAGATGCGCCCCGACGATCGCCCCCGGGTAGCGGTCCTATACGTTTACTTTTAGATCGAGTCTCCATTTTTTTTTTTTATGGGTTTCCAGAGCCACGTTAGCCACGCCAGTAATTTCTCATTCGTGTATCCGCCCCCCACGTGATTAGATGGTCAATCAGGACGTGTGGTTGTTTAGGGGGCTATTATTATTATTATTATTATCAGCCATTTGTGTCCCACTGCAGGGCAAAGGCCTCCCTTCCCTCTTTCCACTTATCCCTATCCAGTGCTCCGGTTTTCCAATCTCTGCAAAAAGAATCCAGTTCGCCCCGCCATCGCCTTCTGGGCCTGCCGCGTTGTCGTTTCATGCTGATTGGGACCCATTGCGTGGTTGCTTTGGCCCACAGCTCCTCCGGCATGCGGCAGATGTGGCCAGCCCAGTTCCATTTGAGCTTGGCAGCCGTGTGACCTACATCGGCAATTTGAGTTTTGGAACGCAGTATCGAGTTTCTTACGTGATCAGTGAGCTTAACTCCAAGGATACTACGCTCCATTGCTCGCTGACAGACCCCTAGTGCGGACTTTTGATGCTTGGTTAGTGACCATGTCTGCGCTCCATAGGTGAGGGTAGGAAGAATGCACATGTCCATGAGTTTTCTCTTCAAGGAGAGAGGAAGAGGTCCCTTCGTTATTTGTTTCATCGACCAATAGCTCTTCCAGGCGTTCTCGGTGCGTCGAGCAACTTCTTTGTCTTGTCTTGCCTGGAAGGAGACTATTTGGCCGAGGTAAATGTACTCATGGACATACTCAATCCTCACACCCCCAACTCCTATGGCGCGCTTGGTGCTGTTGGTCATCACCTTGGTCTTCTCCATATTCATCGCGAGTCCGACCTCGAGGCTGGCACTGCTCAGTTGGTCGAGCATTAGGCCTAGCTCGGCTCTCGGCGACAAAGTACAATTCACATAATATTGGAAATAGAATTTAAACCTTTAAGATTCAAGTCAGAAGTCAGTTAAGTGGCGATATATCGAATATCGCCACTTAAAGGCGTCATAATTTAATGTCAGTTTGGCATTGTGCCAAGTCTGTCTGCTATATTGCCACTTATATCGCAATTTACTCATTTCTTGAGGCGAAACCTCTTAAAGATGACTTGGCGTTGGCACTTTCTATAGACCTTTGGCGACGTCCTTACTGGAAATTAGAAGTGAGAGGCCTAAAAGGATCTCTGCTTTTTTATATTTTAGAGACCAATTTATTATTTGTATCACTCCAAGATTTAAATCGGTCAAAGTACCCACCGTACTTAGGTCTCTCTCAAAAGTGTATACATGGAACGAAATACCTATATTACTTTTTTACAGACAAATGTAATTCTTTATATAAAAGAAAACGCGAGCAGAAAACAACACGTAACGTGAAAAAAAAATGTAAAGATTTAAATCGGTGATAATAAAATTATCGCTCTTATCTTTAAAATGGGTCTTCGTTTTTTTAGTTGGTCTAGTTTACGATTACATAGAACCGCTACAATAACTACTAAAGTAAAACTATTAAACTCGTTAACTGACTGAAACATCAAATACTGCGTTCATCTAAAAAAAACCTACCAAAAAAAAAATACAGCACCATATTCCTAATTTACAACCGAAATCCGACCAACACTGCCCAAATGTTGCCAACTCCTGCAAAACAAAAAAAAAAGTCCTTTGACATTACGCTGTCACGTCAAACGTATATTTTTTCATTTATTTTGTGGACAGTACTGAAGATAGTGTTCACTTGTTCAGTTCGACCAACTTATCTATGCAGGCTGGAAAACATGGAACTAAAATAAATGTAGGCTAAGTTTGACGTAGCGATGCATTTTTTCTTGACCAGTGGCGCCACCATGAAATTCACACTTAAAATGGTCAATTGTAATGAGTCCGTCTGTTGACAATGGTACTGGCTGTTACGGATCGTAACTCAGATAATATGGCGGGTGTATGCAATATGGCGACGGGACGCAACTTTCTGCGATGTGCACACACCCCAATGAACTGTCGACGAGTTTTAATAAAACTGTTTTGTTGGGTTGATGTAAGTGAAACCAATCAGACCCTTATTTTGTGTTGTTGTGGGAGTATTTAAGTAATGTCTTGCTGTGTGGTTTGTTGTTTTGATTTTACAATAAAGATTGTTTATGATAGATGAAGTGAAAACCGTTTGTAGATACGTATATTGTTTAAGTTTTATTCAACTACTACTTAACTAAATTACTTGGGTCATTATAATCAGCCTATAATGTTCTCACTTCAGGGACTCAGGCCTCCTCTTTAAGATAAGGATGGTCTTTAATCCACCACGAACATCCAATATCCTACTAATATTATAAATGCGAAAGTTTGTGAGGATGGATGGATGTATGGATGTTTGTTACTCTTTCACGCCAGAACGGCTGATCGGATCTGAATGAAATTTGGCACAGAGGTAGATTATAGTCCGGAATAACACATGGGCTATATATTATCCCCATAATAACTTAAGGGGGTGAGCAGTATTGCATTATCCATAATCCTCAACTGTTTTACAGCTTGATACTGGAAATACGAAATAACGCAAGGGACATCGAGCGTGCTGTGCAATTTTTCACTTTAGGAGCCTGGTGCGAGCGTTGCAAATCCAAGAGAAAGCTGAAGTCCCTTACGGCATTTCCGGTATCGAACCACAATCGAACTGTCAACTGTCATACTATATTAAAATAGAAGATCTGTTTCAACCTATTTGTCACTGGTGTACGCAGTCTAACGGTACGGAGGCTAACCTGGAAACAAAGGTACGCAAGTTCAAATCACAGTCAGTATCCACTTTTTGTGATTTTTTATAATGTTGAAGGATTTCCAAAAATGTTAAATAATGTTCGCGAGTTCGATCCCCAGTCGGTTTTCACTTTTTGTAAGTTCCAGGTATTTATTTTTATTTTGATGCTATATGGTTTTCAAATCAATTCAGAGTAGATTAATATAATTAATTTTAAATATAATATTATAGAAAAAAATGTTTTCTTTTATTGTGTTACAATCATTTTTAGAATTTTTGTACCTATGTAGTCTGTGTGTCTTGGATGTATTACTTTATTATTATAGTATTATCGTGTACATTTTAAAACTAATATGATTAGGGTTTTAGTTTTTGTTTCATTGTAATCGGTGCTCTCTATCAAAAGATAATTATATACGAATTTAAAGTGTTTAAGAAGAACTTATCATCGTTAAGAAACATACATGCAACGACATCTATTGCACCAAAACGGTACTAATTAATAAATGTGCTCACAAGATAACTTTTAAATCTACTTTTTCAAACAGTTACGATACCAAAAAATAAATAACTCTTGATTTGTTTTTTTTTTTTTTTTTAACGTTGCCCCTCACTGTGAATTTCTCCTGTATCGTGGGTGCGTTCACAAACATTTAAACTCACATACACAAATACCCAGACCCGAAACAACTATGCTGACTATGACTGGCCTGTTGGTCTAGTGGTTAGTGACCCTAACTGCTATGCCGGAGGTCGTGGGTTCGATTCCCACCCAGGACAAATGTTTGTGTGATGAGCACGATCATTTGTTCTGTGTTTGGGTGTAATTTATCTTCTATCTATATCTATACATATAATAAAACAGTAAAAAAACTGTGTCTGTACATTGAATATATTAAAAAAAAAATAATTGAGGGGGGTTTAGAAACAGTAATAGAGCACGAATCGAAAAAAAAAAGTCTGTCTGTTTGTCTGTGTGTCTGTTTGTCTGTTTGTCTGTTTGTTTGTACACGCTAATCTTCGGAACTACTCGACGGATTTGAATGGTTCTTTTTTTGTTGTATAGATATTAAGTCTGGCCAACATATAGGCTATAATTTATCTTGGAAACTTGAATACCTGATGCAGAACCGCAACAGGCCAGCTTAACTATAAGAGATACAAAAATGGTACCATAGCAAAAATTGTTCTACGTGATGAGCATTTTCTGCTCAGAGAATAAATTTGAAGATCTGGAACACCTGATGTGGAACTCCACGAGCCCAGCTACACTATAACATATATAGGAATGACGTCTTAGCAAGAATTGTTCAGCCTGATGAGCACTCTCTGTTGTCGTATAAAATTTGAAGATCTGGAACAGCTGATGTGGAAGTCCAAGAGCCCAGCTACACTATAACATATATAGGAATGACGTCTTAGCAAGAGTTGTTCAGCCTGATAAGCACTCTCTGTTGTCGTATAAAATTTGAAGATCTGGAACAGCTGATGTGGAAATCAAAGCTATCACTAATTTCACTGTCACTCAATCAACGAGACAGTCACTCATCAAAATTTCCACGTGAACGAAGTCGCGGGCATCAGCTAGTCTATAATATGTATGTATTTAGAAATATATAAGTATGTTTATCAGTTGTCTAGTACCCATAACACAAGCTCTGCTTAGCTTGGGACTAGATGGCGTTGTGTGATAGTTGTGGAATATTATTATTATTATTATACAAATATTTGTTCCGTGCGGGGATCGAACCCGCGACACGCAGCGCAGCAGTCTAATCGCTCAGCCTCTGCGCCAACCGTGCCGTCAATGAATGTCAATGAGTTTCAATGAAAATGTTTCAATGACGCTGCTTTGAAAATCTACATAGAGTTTTTTTTTGGAGGGTGGGAAATTATCAAATTACTCCTCCCGCTCTGGGCAAAGCGGTAGGGAATGTCAGACTTCTACTGACTAAAACCACCCATGTTCCTTCTTTGCCCTTTGTGCTGGGTCCGCAATATCTCTTTCGAACAGCCCGCAGCCCCGGCCCTTGCGGGCCCCTTCCATGTTGCTGACATCTCTTTGAGGCGCGCGTGGAACACGAACGCGCCGTTGACACGGCCTGTCATCGTCATAAGACGGACGGACGGCGAGCTAGCCCATTACTCACCGTCCACAGGCCCGCGTCTACGGTGGCCGGTAGCCATCACGTGGCCCCCGACACCCGGAGCGCCTCCCGCGGCAGCTGGGACGAGAGGTTCTCTCCCTCTCACGTTCCACCACCTCCTTCGCTAGCATCACTGCTTCGCAGAAGGAGGCGACGGCGTCCCATTCCCTCTCGCCCCGCACCATGGCTTGAACCAGGGCCGGACGCGAGAGGTCGCCGCCGCCGATCGCCGCTAAGAGAACACGACGGGGCTCAACCTAAGCGGGGCTCGCCCAAGCGGGGCAAGCCTCCGTGGTGTGCTCCACCGTGTCCTCCGGCTGATCCTTGCAATGGTAGCATCCGGGCGTTTCCTTCCGCCTGATTCGGTGCAGGTACCTCCCGAAACAACCGTGTCCGGTGAGGACCTGCGCCAGATGGGAGGTGAGGGCGCCGTGGCACCTCTCAAGCCAGTCCTCAAAGAGGAGACTTACCACCACTGTGCCCTGCACGGGATTGCGACAGACACTCTCTTCATGTCGCCATGAAATCACACCGGGGCGGTCTGTCCGCCAAGCGGTAATATGCCGCGGCAGTGGAATTACCCTGCAGTGTAGTGACTCCGCGCGCCATTCATGCAGGAAACTACATAGCCTAAACCCTATAGTGTGTGTTTGCTTACCATGCATGAAATTTTGACAGTTTAACTTCGTCTTCGACAGATGGCAATGTTCATTTGACACCATTTTCTGAATTGCGGTGTTAATATTTGTCGTGAACAGTCAACAAATACAAATTGACCGGTACGCAGTAAGAAAAACAGCTGTAAAAACTTTAAAATAAAAACCTAATTAAAGTTAGATAAGACTTACGACGTAAATCTATTTATTCAGTGCGGGAATCAAATACAGGACATGCAGCGCCACAGTCAAACGCCGAGGCACTACGCCAACCGTGCCGTCTTATAGCTGTGGCTTCCTCGGGCATTTTTTTTTTAAACGTTGCCCCACACTAGGAATTTCTCCCGTATCGTGGGTGCGTTCACAAACATAGAAAGTCACATTGCTGCAACTTTGCTTAACAAACGGCCAGATTGCACTTTCCGTTTACAAATTGCCGCTGAATCTTACCCCAACTTGCAACATCACCAAAAATCTGCGACTGGCTATGGAACAGATGTCTTTGCAAATACGCTGCTTTAAACAGGAGACAGTCGCCTGGATTTAGATGTAGATGCGAAAATTCCACTTTCCGATGAGTTTTCCCATCCAGTGCCAACAGAAGATGAACTTACCATGCACGGTTTTCCTAATTTGAGAGGTTAATATAAAATTAAACGATTAAGTGTGGTTGTGTAAGAGGGCCGTCTCCAAAGAACAAGGCATTTGTTTGTACATTTTGAGAAATAAGTTAAGGTACGGTTACGGTTTTTAAGCCATCGTCGTCTCAACTCCATTTCATTTTGATTCAAGTCGCTGCCGCTCATAATTACAGCGCCCATAAGGACGCCTTTTGTAATCATTACTCACATCATCACATTTTGATCAAGCCGTCAGGTCTCACATATAAAATAACATTACGCCTTAATCCCGAAAGAGTTAGGCAGTGGTGTAGGTACCTAATCGTAAACCCACATTTCGCCAGTAATGCATGTTCAAGCGCCATGTAATATAGGCGTTTGATGTCCATAGATATAATATCGCCATTGACGGGCACGAAAACCACGCTCCGTGGCCTCTACTACGAAAACACTTTGCAATCAAACCCCGGACCTCATCCTCAGTAGTTGCACTTGAGGTCACTCGATCAACGAGACAGTCACACATCAAAATTTCCACGTGAACGAAGTCGCGGGCATCAGCTAGTTGTAAATATAAAATAGCACGAAAGCAAATTCAATAACTGTCAAAATTAAATTTCAAACCAAGTTTTGCTCCAAAAGGACAGTATAATGTTTTCAAACATTATTGAGTCAAGGTCCCTAAAATTAATTTCTCAGTGGAGATTTATACAAATTACGCGGACCTTAATAAATTAATTCTCTAACTCCGTATAATTTCGTTAATACAGAGCAAAAACGGTTCCCAATAATAACAACGCTGAAATATTTGACGTAAAAACGGGCGAGGAGCTCAAAGGCATCCCCGGAATTGATAGGAAACCACGAAACAATATTCCGGTGGATTCCTCCGTCGATAATATGATGTTTCCGCTAGAACGGCAGCCTAATGCGTCCTCCCGGAATCCCTTCAATTTTGTGCCAGATTATTTTGGGTAAAAATAAAAATGTTTTATACAAATATCTGTGAAACTGATTTTCGTTAGCTTTTGTTCGGTTTGGGGTTAAACTGTTAAAAGACTGATTGTGGTTATTGTTCGTGCTGTTTTAATTTCCAATCAGATGATGCTCAGACAATAGAGCAGATAAAGAGTGCAATGAACGTGAACGTAACTTTATTTCTCTTTCTTTTCGATTATTCAAAACCTGTCCAATAAAACAGTTATTGAATAAACAGTCACAAACAAAGATAATTTCATAAATTCCCTTGACAATCAACGAACATCGAACTGCGTCATTGAATAAAATAATTTAACCCGAACGTATTGATGCTCCTAAAGTTAATGTCGGGCATGACAGGTGGTCGCCGCTCATCCGAGCCAATTGGCTTGGTATTTATGTAACCCAGCGGGTCTGACCACTGCCGCGTGAAGGTCCCCGGGGTGCTGCGGCGACCTCCCCCGTTAATATTGATTCTGCCAATACCACGGAATGTTTTAATTTTTTGTCCCGCCTCATCGGAATTTGAGCCTTCCGGGACATGGCCCAGTTATCGTGTCCCGCAGTCCCGGACCATGTCGGGATAGATTGGGTTTTTCGCTAAAATTATTGTATTGGATAAAATGTGCGTGGTACAATCTAAAAGTTTTGAGTGAAATGTTGCACTATATTTCGTGATGCTGAAACTAATTGGGTTCCAAAACTGGGATCGTTAACAATTTGGTATACCGTACCACCGGGTTTTAGCTCGTTTTTGGATTATTGCCAGTTGCTAAAATTTATTAATTAGTACCTACTTACATAATATTTATATTTTGTTATATTGATTTAATTGGGCTTAAATGTTGCCATATACATTGAAAAAGCCAAAAAGGATTCTGAAATAGTAAAATATTTTGTTATAATAATAATAAATAATAATAATTGCATTTATTTCGGGCAGCGCCCATAATGTTAATGTTATAAGTCTGGCAACTTTTTTAATTATCTTTTTTTTCCAAAGATCAAAAATATCAGTTATTTTACATACAGTTTTAATTAACGAATAACACATTTCGTTTCAGGTGTCCATTCAGTTCGGATTATCAACATACGAGTTCCCGATGTAATTCAATACGGAACTAAAGACTCCGTCACACTGGACTGCGACTTCGTAACAAGCAACGTCACCGGTCTAGTGGTCAAGTGGTTTTACATGGACAAGACACAGCCAGTGTACCAATGGATTCCACCACAAAAACCACAAGCGCTAGGAATTTTGAGAAATAAGGTAAGCAACTTCAACATCTTTTACTTACCCTAATTTAAAAATGTATTTATTTTTTTGGATAAAAACAGCCGTTCAAATCAATCTTGAGGTTAAGTCGCTTGTGCCTAGGTTGGTCTGTGGATGGGTGAGCACCCAATATATGACGAGTCTCCTACGTTAAACCGTTGGTAGCAGTCGACATTTTTAGATCTCTGGCAGTCGTAATAGGTAGTCAATGGCCCGAAAGTCTGGCAACCAGTCTTACCAAAGTGTATCATATTACCCAGTACCAACCGGGTTGTGGAGGTCAGATAAAAAGTCGCTCCATGTAAAATACTATTCAATGTTATTCAGATGCATCCAGTTAGACTGGAAGCCGACTCCAACGTAGTTGGGAAAGCTTGCAGATATTCCCTTTACGATCTCATATTCTCGACAAGATATTATTAAACCTTCCCAGAAAGAGACTCAAAAAATAAACTGCTTATTTTAATGACAACTCATCATCATTTTCCTGCCCTTATCCCACTCCATTTCGTCGGAAACACATGTTTTCTTTTCCATTCTTCCCTGTTAGACGTTTAATGACAACTAATAACTTGTATTTCCAACCAGGTGGACCTAGCATACAAAGTATCCCACAACCCGTACACGCAACACCGAGCGCTGCACATCACGTCACCAGATCCTGAGCTGACGGGCAACTACACCTGTGTGGTGTCCACCTTCCTGGCTGAAGACGAGAAGACCAGGCCCATGACTATATTTGGTGAGTAGGAAGGGGAAAAAAGGTGACGTGGCCCAAAAGGCTGCCCAACTCAAATGTGACTGGGCAGGACACATGTCGGGTCTGCCGCATGCTGGACAAACTGTGGGCCAAAATAGCAGGAAACTGGTATTCTGACACAGTGACACGTGGTCGTGGCAGGCCACGAAGAAGATGGCGGCATGAACTAGATAATTTCCCACCCACCAAAAAAAAGGTCTGTTTATATAAAGAACATACATAAGATAGAAATATCTACAACTGTAAAAAAACATAATTTTACCCAAAAAAATACGTACTTTAATGAGATAACCCTAAAGACCAACTTCGTAAAACTTCAACAGTCAATCACAGCCACTAATGACCGCTATCAATCAAAATCATTCACAAAATAAACAATGAAATTCATCAATCCCTGGGAATCGAGCAGGAAATTACTGCCTATTAATTATTGACACTGCACAAATGAAATGCATCGTACAACGCGTACATAATAACGCGGTAGCCGGTGGCCACAAAACAATGAGCTTTGAGCTCAGACTCAACGGAAATTACTCTGTTCTGTGGTAGTTTATCTGCAGGTGCACCCAGGGAACGTTGTTGTATAGTTTGGGCGTTTTAGTTGCTTATTTTGGGAGTTCGGGGTGTACCTAATGATTTTTTCCATGGATAATGCTTTATGTGAATAATATGGTATCTTAGTAGTAAAATTCTGAGTAAAACAAGGAGCTCGTAGCTTAATAACAACTGTCGCTTTCGTCGATCTGTCTAGGTTGGTCCTTGGATAGCCACCCATTACATAACCGAGTTTCCTCTGTGCCTCGAAAAGCACGTTAAGCCGTATTGGTCTCGGCTGCCATATTTTTGGCAGTCTTTGCAGATAGCCAGTGGCCTGAGAGCGTGACAACCAGTCATACCAAAGGGTAGGCTATCACGTAGTATTCTTCTTCTTATCGGCAGTATGGTCTAACGACCCCACACACCCTAGTGTCAGAGTTTCTAAACCGCCGCAAGGGCCTCTCACGTAGTACTACCCAGTGCCTACTATCTGGGTCGTGGACGTCAGATAGGCAGTCCCTCCATGTAAAATACTGGTATGCAGCTGCATTCAGTTAGACTGGAAACAGATGACGATGATCTTAGTCCTAAACTTAGGGCTTATTCTACCAATTATCATATTCGTATTTTATTTATTATCATTACACTATAATTTTACATATCCAAAATTATCGATTACAACACTTATTAGTTTCATAAGTTGCTACAGTTTATATGCTAACAGTCTTCTCAATCATTGTTCTCAAACATCTATCACAAGTCTAGATTCATAGATTTTTTTTCACCAGTGACTCACCATCGGAACGCCAAAAATTATTTAAAAGTAAAACAGAAAAAGTCCCCAAAAAAGTTTCGCTCTCCCAAATAATAAATTATTCGTGAAACTCATTAATTTTACGAATAATTCATAAAATCCGCAGTGTTTTAGTTCCGAATACTAAAAAGACGATAAAATATACAAAAGTAAAACAAATTCTGTCTGTCTGTTAAAACTTTTCATATTTCATTTCTGAAATGATTTGTTCATTGTATTCTGACAAAACAGTAACAGACATTACGTCTTTTTCAAGAAAAATAATGAAATGAAAATGCGTTGGTTTAGAAAATTCTGAAAACTTCCTTTAGTATATAATATTTTCGAGCGAAACTACCACTAATTTTATTAAAAGCAACTTTAAGTGTATTACGACGAAGGTACGGTGGACTAAAAGTCAAAGAAAGCAAGCTAATGGAATACAAATGGCTGTTTTGCTTATATTAGAATATCCATCAATATTTGAAGCAACAGTACCTACCTACTGTGTCCATCGCATATATAATGAACTGGAAGCGACGAGCTTTTGAGAAGGCAATTAGGTTGTGCTTAAAATGTAGGGTAAATGGATTAATATGACATGACTGGCCTGTTGGTCTAGTGGTTAGTGACCCTAACTGCTATGCCGGAGGTCGTGGGTTCGATTCCCACCCAGGACAAATGTTTGTGTGATGAGCACGATCATTTGTTCTGTGTCTGGGTGTAATTTATCTATAATATGTATGTATTTAGAAATATATAAGTATGTTTATCAGTTGTCTAGTACCCATAACACAAGCTCTGCTTAGCTTGGGACTAGATGGCGTTGTGTGATAGTTGTGGAATATTATATTATTATTATATTAATATAACATAACATCACGCCTGTAATACCTGAAGGGTAAGGCACAGATGTACACATAATATATTTTGTTAGCCTGCACTTTCCCACAGCTGGGCAAAGGCCTCCCCCAATTCCTTCTAAGAGCTTTTTTCCTGTACGCGTTAGTATACCCATATTTCATCAGTTATGTTTTAAGTCCTATGTAATAGGGGGCGAGCCTATTGCCATCATACTGAAATAATCTCTTCTCTTCTTTTTTTATGTGTTTTAAAATCCAAAACTCTTCCCAACCCTTTTCCATAAAAGCTAACTCCATGTACAATAAGAGCAGTTCCCATTACCGTTCGCGTGATCATAGACAGTAGATATTGTGTTTCTGGAACATCCAACCCGATGACATTTACATTATAGACTGATGGGGTAACGGCGACGGTAAAAGCTATGACCGAGAATATGTTTAAACAAGGTTGTTTTTAAAGAAAGTTCTTGATTTTTAGATCAATCAGGGCCTCTGTTTCTTGAAAATACATCGCTTATTGAATTCATAACAGCTTTCGTCTACTTTTCTTTTGTGAGAAGTAAAATAAAAAAAAAATAAGTGCACTTGTTATGTGTCATATTTTTCAATGCACATCGTTTCTACATTTTAAACTTTTCCGATAACTGTACAAAATAATAAAACACAGACAGCAAAAAATGACAGTTCTACTTCTATTTTTCAACGGTATCCAAAAATGCATTTCATAATCCCATTGATTGGATGCCATGAATGAAAATTTTATTACAATTTTATGTCATGTAGCCGTTAGTATAATTATTTCAATAACATCTCAAATCTCAAATCTGGTGTAAAATTTATTCCAATTTGATTTTTTGCAAATCCTGTTGAATAAATAACGAGAGAGCTATTAGGCAGGTACCTATTTGTTTCCGGACGTCAATGTTCAATCATGTACGGTCAACAATGAGGGTCTATAATTTTGGTTATATTTTTTTTACTTACTTACTGATTTTTGTAACCGTAGTTATTCTTGGATTTCACAGAAAAGTTCACTTCTTGTAAATTCACTGAATTAAAATTCGGAGTTACTAATTTTGATTAATTTGCCCCACAGTGCCTGAAACAAAGTTCGACATGATCCAAGACCGGTTGGACGACAAATACTTGAACATCATCTGCTCAGTTGAAGGCGTCTTTCCGAAGCCAGAGCTGGTCATATTAGCTGGAAACAGGTAAGATATTAACTTTTAAAACTTTCCGCAAAAACCATTAAACCGACTAAGTATCCGGCTCGAAGGACCATAGGAATATACTTATACTGTCACTTACGACATATTTCCCGCAAGTGGCAGTGTAAACAACATCCCCGTTTTTTTCGTGTGTGACAATGTTTTCTTTCTTATTCTTATTATCTTATACTCGTATAAGTTATTACTCGTTCTTGTGCTATTTTAAGCGTTCACGTTACGCTTAAAATAGCACAAGAACATAATTTAGTTGTTTGTTGATTATAAGGAAATTTTTTGAATCCAACAGCAACAATCGGTACGACAAAATGGGGCATGCAAATCTATAGAACGAATACCCAATATCCATTTCCCTCTCATCTATCAACAATGTACACACAAACAATAGCACAAACATCAAACGTATCCAATGCAAGTCTCGAGATCGATACTAAGGATCAAAACTCAAAGCTCACTGAACATAGCTGTTATACGTCGACGTCGCACGGCTTGAGTTACGACGTCACGCTAAATTGAACCTCTAGTGATGCTTACTGGATGATAGGTTTATACTCGTAGCTGCAGATCTTCAAGCAATGGCATCCGATTGTGCTAAAAAGTTTTCACCCTTGATTTGACTAGATTAGATTTTGATTAGATTTTTTGTCTACAAAGTAGGTACAACTACTAGCAAAAGAAGGATAGTATATCTCGGCTTTATATTCGAGATCTGTGCTAGATCGTCAGGTTGTATAAAAAGTGATATTTTATTATTTTCACTGAATAGAAATCAGGAGCTCGTGACTGAATAAAAACAGACACTCGGGTCGATCTTTAGGTTAAGCCGTCCTTGTCTGGGTTGGTCCGTAGATGGGTGACCACCCATTAAAAATTGAGTGTCTTCCGTGCCTAGGAAACCACTACCTTTGTCCTGGCCGTCATTTATTTGTAGATTTTTGATAGTCGTTACAAGTCAGTGGCTCGAAAGTCTGACAACCAGTTCTATAGCCTTTTAAGCGACTGGTTGTCAGTTATCTTTCAAGAATTTATAAATGAAAGAATGAAAAAATACATCTATATAAATAAAAAGAGAAGTCCTGACTGACTGACTGACTTATCAACGCCCAGCCCAAACCCTTGGACCTAGAAAGCTGTTTGTACAGAGGTTCCCTTTATAATGTAGAGAAGGATTAAGGAACGATTTTTCGAAATTCAACCCCTAAGGGTGTTCAATAGGGGATGAAAGTTTGTATGGAAAGTCGTTCATTTCACGCGGGCGAAGCCGCTGGCAAAAGCTAGTTAAATATATAATATTATGTTAAAATTCCTTGAAGTAATATGAAAAGCTTGTATATTCCCTCTAGTTTTGGGACGTGTCTAAACGGATTTCAGAGATTTCTTCACAAATCAAATTTATCCATTCAAGTATAAAAACAAGGCTCACTTTGTTTTCAAGGTTTTTAAATCTAGTCAGCTAGTCTAGACGCTGTTGACTGGGTAATTCAGAATTCAGATCAATCATAATCTATGATTCACCTCCAAGAACTTTTGGAACAAACAAACAAATAAAAGTTTTCATTAAGAATAGCTAGAAGGTTACCTTTTTTTTACGAAATAATTCAATAAAAAAAATACTGTCTTCGTTCTCATCTCTATACCCCATTTGTTGGCCAGCTTATTATCTTTATTAGTTTTTTTATCTGAGTAGTCACCCCCTTGTAAGTTTTATCTTCTCTCACAAGAAAAATTAATTAATGCTTTGGTATTTATTCCCCTACTTGCATAGTAATTTTTAACATAACATTACATTACCTATTAGTATAGCCACATTGCGCCAGTTACGTTAAAAATCCCATCTAATAGGGGCGAGCTATTTGCCATCATCCGGCCATAAATTCAAATTCATTAGATTTTTGGTTCCTGATGGAAAACCCGCTAACTCTTTGTCCGAACTGGGAATCGAACCCAGGACCTCGTGTCTAGACCATTTTGTCATGCTAAAAACTTTTCACACGAAGTTTTTGTTAAATTTTCTTCTCCCATGCTTATTAGCATAATTAGTATTCACTCACTTTTTGGCTGTATTATTTTTCAGTCCATTAATCATTTCTTTAGTATGAATCCCCTTACTCAAAACATAGGTACCTCACAACATTTCCATATTGCTCCAAATGAGAAAAGCCTGGCTAAAAAGAAAATAATTTCGAATATGATATAGTAGAAAATAAATTCCAATGAATTGGTTGGAATGGGGCACAACGGCTGAAAGTTCCGGACATCCGATTGGTTCGTGAATAATACCGGATACGATCACTTGAACGTTCCTCAATCTTGAAACATAAGGCGGGATATTGCTACAGGACACGGCTTGTTTTTATATGGGAAATTCAGTTTTTATATGGGAGGGATGTGTTTGTTTGACTAGTTTTAGTTTTGAGTTTTGTAGATATCAGTATGAAGTTTTGACTTGCGGTTATTATACGCTGACAAAGTATGACGAAACATGATAATTATAATTCGATACCGCGGCTTCGGCTCAAGGGCTAAGAAGGACCAGGTGCTGCAGTCTCTGCACTAATAACGACGCTACGAATGTCGCTAAGTCGTAAAATCGTACACTTTCTTTAATAAATTTTCAGCTTTATCTCAACAGCATAAGATTGAAAATCTATTAAAGATAGTTTACGATTTTACGACTTAGCGACATTCGTAGCGTCGTAATTAGTGTAGAGACTGCAGGCCCAGGGTAGTCAGTAGAAGTCTGGAACCTACCGAGCGGGAGGAGAAAGGTAAGGGATAATAATTTAAATGCCAGACTAAGTAGGAACCTATGGCACGCTCAGCTCAGATGGTAAAGTGTTTACTTGACATTTTGTACTTCCGCGTAAATCATCAACACCAACAAATCGAATGACTTCATTCATTATACACCGTCCACACTCAAAATCTCCTTCCGCATAGTCCCCGCCTTAGAATTTTAGACTGAATAATTTGGATGCTCAGCGAAAGTTGGCTAACAACCCCGACATCGGGCTCGCGATCACATACCCCCCGCTCGGATTTAGTTTGTCGTACTGGTATTACCTCTATTCTGTAATCCTGGTACTTCGGGGTCGTATGAAGGGAAGTAGGGATGTAGCTAGCCTTTAATCTTCGCGTTCCCTGTCTGCGTCTGAGGTTTATTTTTCTTGTTGAAATGTCTAGTTGCGTTGAGCTAGGAATTGATGAAAAAAACTCTTTATTGGTTAGTGCATGTTTACGTACAGGCGGGGCGTCGCGCGGCGCATTGTGCATTTTTAATTCAAACACATGGCGATGTATGAAAACGTTAACAATTTCAAACGTTGATTTTTCTAGAAGTGTTTTTCGCTCGTTAGTTTAAAATGCAGCATTCGTTGTGGTTGACCAGCCTCTCAGTAAATAAATAAAAAAGCACGCATCGAGCCTTCTGCACGCGCCGCTCGACGCCCCGCGTCTCGGTAAACGAGCCCTTAGTGTAATCTTTGGTGGGTAGCAGTATTCACTAGACGTCAGTTGATAATAGTGGTTGGTTACGCATCTTACTACGACAGTCATGGGAGAGCACTGTCGTAGTAACACGGTGAAAGAAAACATCGTTAGGAAACTGTCATGTTTTAGCAAACATCCGAAGACATATGTCACCCACACTGGGTCAGTATGATGGATGCCATGCTTCCTCTCTTAGAGGGGAGGCTGTGTGCCAGTAGTGGAAACATAAAAGCTCATTTTGGTTATTGTTTTGTTTTGCTCATCGTTTTTTGTGCAGAGTTTATGAATAAAACAGTCAAGTCTTAAAAACTGAAAAGAATTACTGATTTGTATGCTAGTCAACCAAGTGACGAATAGAGCTCGTGGCTTTGTTAAGTTGTGATAAGGTGAGGGTGTTCCGTGGATAGGCGACCACCCACTACGTAAAACCGTTGGTTCTAGCTGACATCGTTTAGGGAGTCAGTGACCCAAAATTCTGATAACCAAGACTGGTTGTCAGAACCAAGAGTTATCATATTAAACCGTATTAACTTGTGATGTGGAAGTCAAATAGGCAGTAAAATACAGGTATCCAGCCATATTCGGTTAAATTGGAAGCCCCAACATATGTATCTAGACAAGTGATGATGCTATTCAATCAACACGCCAACGATGCCTTGCTTCTAGGATGTATCTTGGCCAATGAAAATTGTGACCAATGAAGATGTCATGATCAAATTTTAAGATCACTTACAAAACAAAAGTCCAAATACTTACACTACCAATGAAATCTGTCCACAGGCCGCTGAACGCGAAGTCTTCCATCAAAGTCATTGACGGCCGCTACACAGCCCTAACGAGCTCCGTCGTGAGGATAGACGCATTGCCTCCGACTGTTGAGATTCTGTGTGACATGCAGGTCCCGCTCGCCAACTATTTTAGCAGGAAGAGAGATATCTTTTACAGAGGTATGTTTTTACCAAATCAATAAGTTTTTTTGGTCTTTATGATTTAGTATGTTTAGGAAACTATGAAGTTCCTCATGAGATGACGAGAAACAGGAACGTATGGAAGAGAAAGACATTCTGCGCTGACCTCAAATGAATCGGGATAGGAGCAAGAGATTGATGATGATGATTTAGTATGTCAAGCAGTTGTCTGCGAACCTAGCCAGGCGCAATCGTCATCATGCTTCTGCCCTTCATCATTCATCATCATCATTTCAGCCGAAAGACGTCCACTGCTGGACATAGGCCTCCTCTAAGTTTTGCCACATTGACCGGTCCCGTGCGTCTCGCATCCAGCGGATCCCCGGAACCAGGTCGTCGGTCCACCTAGTGGGAGGCCTTCCAACGCAACGTCTTCCGGTTCGCGGTCGCCACTCCAGAACTTTCCGGCCCCATCGGGCATCCGTCTCTGCCCTCTGTCGTCTTCTGCCCTTATCCCAATTTATTTGGGGTCGGCACAGCATGTCTGCTTCTTCCATACTTCCATACTTGGCTATTACTCGGCAGGTGCAATACTTTGTGTAATTTAATTTCATCACCACTGCTCTTAAACGGTGACGAAAAAAGCTGGAGCACAAGCCTCCTCTCTATAAGAGGGAATGGGCGAAAAAGAGAATTTTACCGCGCGGGCTTAGCCTAGTCATCATCATCAGCCTATAATGTTCCCACTGCAGGGACTCAGGCCTCCTTCCTAGGGGAGGGATGGGCTATAATCCACCACGCGGGCCCAGTGCGGATTAGCAGATGTCACATGTCTTCGAATTTTTTGGTTCTAAGACATGCCGGTTTCCTCACGATGTTTTTCTTCACCGTTTTGAGAGAAGTGATGATAAAATAAATTATACAAAGAAATACACCTACCTAGGTCTAAACCCTCGACCTACTTACTACTCGTAAGTAAGGGCCACCACCTTTGGGCCACCGCTGATCACAACATGAATCTACTGAAACCCCAGGATTTGTCATAAACATTGACATAGACTTAAAAACAAGACACATGCCTTGTATTTAGCCCCAGGTAATAGGAAGCACTACAGAGCAGTCGTGAGGCTAGACCAGATATTTTAGGAAAACCTGTCTTGGATTCTTATCATAAGGATTAATGAAACAAAAAGCAAAGTCTACTCAATCATTATTTAGTTCTGTTATTAATATTATTATGTACGTAAAATTCCAGGAACAGTAATATTACCTATAATTATTATTGTAACAACGATCATCTGAGACGTATTATGCGCTGAGATGGCCGTAATCATTCTGTATAGACTTCTTAGAATATCTCTCATTTCCTTTTTTACTTCGTAACAAAAACTCCTATAATTGCCATCCATCCAATCATAAAAGACTTTTCTGTAAGTGATTTTCAGAAAAGATTATATCCTTAATAATAAGAAATCAATTGTATAATAACATCTTTTGTTAACAGATCCTCCAGTACCTACGACAGACACTCCTTATTTGGAGCAAGTGGCACCTGATGCAGGTAAGATTGTAGCAGAGAAAATCTAACCAAAAAGAACCTCACATGTATTTTGTGTAATATCGACCCTACAATTGGCTACTTGACTACTGTTAAAAATTCATGGAAATGTATTGTTATTTCAAAGAACTAACAGAAATAACACAATGTGTGAAAAGCGCGAAGCGGCCATTTGTACTACGTAACTATGGTGGTATGAGTTATGACGTCACATTTCTGTCGCACTGTCTTTGTCTAGCACATCATTTAAAATCAGTTGTAACTAAGCCATTTTTTAAACGATATTTTTATGCGGCCGCCACACACTCGACGAGTGGCATGGGAAGTAGCGAGAAAAGGAGGCAGAGACATAGTGTGGCAACTTTACTCGTCATGCCGCACGTCATGCTCCTCGTCCTGCCCACCGCTCCGCGATGATCGCGCGATGAATACATGTGATCCACCATCTCCGTTGGCGAGGACGATGACGACGATGTATATTTCTTTTTATGACATTGATATAATTAACTATACTAAAAATGCATAGCGCGCACGCTGCCACAGTTTTATTGTCCACCAAAGGCAAATAACAAGTGAGGAGCGTCGCGATTAATTGCGCGAGTAGAGCAGTGTGGGCAGAGCGAGCAACATCGCGCCAAATAGCGGCAGCGCGAGGAGCATAGCGATGAGCAGCGCGAGGAGCATAGTGTGGCGGCCGCATTACGTTAATCTGTACTTGCCTAGGGTGTTCTGAGTTGCCTCGGAAAGCACGGTGGTTCCGGCCGTCATTTGTGAATCTTTCACAGCCGTTACAGGAGTCAGTGGCCTGAAAGTCTGCAACACAAACAACTACACTCGCGAGCAAGCAAATCGACTCAAGCCTTGTAGGCGCACACATACATTGATAAAACTAAAAATATGAATGGAAATTATAAAAATGATGTCATTCGAAAGCTTAAGATGTCAGCTTTAATTTGATATCTTTATCATTGAAATCCATCCATATTTTTTTTTAATAAATGGTGTCTGAACGCAAGAGTAGGAAAAACAGGAATTTAGGGAAAAGGGTATGGGTCTCGTATTTTACAAATTTGTTAAAAATAAAATTAATAAATTTAAATCAATACTTCGTATTGCCCCCTCTTGCCCTAATTACAGCCTGCAGTCTGTTTTTCATTGACCTTATCAATTTTTTGACATTTTCTTGAGGAATGCCGTCCCACTCCTCTAATAATGCTGTCTTTAGCTCGTCTACGGTTGAAGGGACTGGATTCCTGGCCCGAACTCTTCTTTTAAGCTCGTCCCATAAGTGCTCGATGGGATTCATGTCAGGACTGAGCGCAGGCCAGTCCATCGTGCGTAATTCGACCTCTTCCAGAAACTGTCGAGTGACTCGTGCCGTGTGGCAGCGGGCATTGTCGTACATTAACACGAAGTCTGCACCGACAAACCCTGCGGGTTCTCTATTGTGTCACCTAACTTTTTTATTCATAATTTAAAATGCCATAACTTTTTTTGCCCTAATCATCATTTGTCCGAATGATAACTTACCCGAACTAAATATCACATAATATCACATGCTATAAAATTGAAATCCCTAAATATAATATGTCCTAAATCCATTTGTCATAAATATTACAATCAATAATATACGAAAGACATAAAATCGTTATCCATAAAAGTTTTAAGTCCTAAATTAAAATAACATAATGTTTATTTATCATAATAATATTATTAGAACAAAGTATAACAAAGCTTTTGGTCACGTCACTCATACATGCAACGCATGTTGTACTCCATGACGCGCGCTCGCTTCGCTCGCATATTACATAACACTATTGTCTTCTGTCCCCGAAGTGCCGGGCCTCCGCCGGCCTCCTTCGTCGGCCTACGGCCCGGTGCCCATGCCGCCCATAAAGGATACTGTCGCGAGACGGTGATTCATCCACTTAGCGGACGACTAGCAACAGCCTATAATTTTGGTTATTCATTCGGCTAATCGGACGACTAATTAATTTTATTCATCCGCTAATCGGACGACTAGACACTTCGAATTTTTTTTAGGACTATAAAATTTATTATAAACGAACATTCGGAATAATACACATTAGGTAAAGCAATAGTTAGGACATATTAATTTAGGTCATGTAAAATTAGGAGATTCAATTATTATAGTAATCGATATTATGACAGAATACTTTTAGAACTAAAGATAATTATGTTAAACAAAATTTCGGCAATTTGAACATTATGGTTAATGAAGTTTATGGCAAACGTGTTATGGATAATGATTTTCGGACAAACAATTTTAGGAGAAGTAAGGGAGTACCACCCTGCGTAGGGCACAACATGATTTAGTAGAATGTCGGTGATGTACCGATCAGCTGTTAGCCCGCCTCCTCGGCCGCCCCCAGGCACGAAAACAAGTTCGGTTTTTCCCTCTAAAGAAATACCAGCCCACATCATGCAGGAACCGCCGCCATATGCCACTGTTTCAGCGAAACAACATTGGGCAAATCGTTCCCCCGGACGCCTGTAGACTCGGCCTCTCCTGTCACTGCCATGTAGACACATTCTGCACTCATCAGTAAACAGGACCGATCGCCATTGCGCAACGCTCCAATTGAGATGCTCTCGAGCAAATTGAAGGCGCGCTTGTCGGTGGCCTGCAGTCAATTTAGGGCCCGTCGCAGGTCTTTTTGGCGTCAAGCTGGCTTCCTTCAAGCGTCTTCTCACTGTCCACTCGCTGACAGATCTTGTCGTACACGTCTCAGTTCTTGCTGCACATCAACGCCCGTAAGGTGTCGATTGCGCAGAGAGGTTGAGACAATGAAGCGGTCGTCTCTCTCTGAAGTGCACCGGTGGCGGCTCGTTCTTGGTCTCCGATTGAAGGCACCAGTCTCTTGGAACCGTCTGTATACTCGGGATACAGAAGACTGGCTCAAGTGGAGCTGGGCAGCGACTGCTCGCTGACTTAACCCTTGTTGCAACAAGGCAACCACTTGAGCGGCTTCTTCTGGTGTGGTATCCATGGTTTAGCGAAAACAAGGAATGCAATTTACGGAGATGTGTACCGGTCAACTTGTAACAAGCGACTGATAAGGTAAACCGGATGTGGAGGGGTTTTATAGCGGGAGCAGGTAGCGCAAGTCGTGGATTCCTAATGAGGTAATTTACGCTGACGGCCAATTAAAATGCGTCAATAAATCAGCGCTTAGTTTTTTTTTAAGGTATTGATGTTAATTGAAAGCATAATTCTTCAGCTTTCGAATGACATATCACTTTTATAATTACCATTTATCGTTTTAGGAAAATCAATGTATATGTGCGCCGTCAAGGCTTGAGTCGATTTGGTTGCTCGCGAGTGTACAATGAATTTAAACAGCTTTCCTTTTATTGTAGTCTTACTCATCTTGGGTATCTTGCTATCCAGTACTAACTGGGTTGTGAAGTTCAGTTAAGCAGTCGCGTCATGTAAAATACTGGTATGCAGCTGCATCCGGTTATACTGAGAGTCGGCCCCATCATTTTGAGAAAAAGTCAGTTTATGCAGATCTATAAAAATCAAAAAACCAAAATATTTTATTTCACACTTGTAAAATTCGACAAAAAAGGCACATTATTAGGATCATTATCTGTATCAGATACATTTATATAAATGTGTTAAGTAAAAGCAAGTTATTTATTTCATATTGTTTTGTTTCAGGTCACCACATTGTGTCAACTACAGCGCTTGTGGCAGCATCACTGATCCTCAGTTTACTCAGATTGCAGGCAACTTGACAGAACTTAGATAAAGGCAAAATTATGTAAAGAAAGCTTGTAGATTAAATCGTACAATACATTTGTATGCAGTGTGTGTACAGACTATTTTTATAAACACATAAAAGCATAATTATGTGAAGTCTATATAATACCGATGCACGGAAAATATTTGTATTTATAAAGTCCTTTTAATATATTTTTATACTTGTTTGATGAACTGTAAATATTTGATACTTACTGACTAATTATTTTTATTGTCACTATATTTAATTATGCTTAATATCTTTAACACATAATTTAACAGCAATATTGGGTACCTTTTAAGGGGAACATTCCAAAGATTGTATTTATCTATCATTATTTATAACATAGTTCAGTGTCTCTAAATACGCAGTTAAGAATAAAAAAATAACAAGTTGAAACTTATCAAACATTCATGGTTGTATAATTTGTATGAATAAGTAGGTATATTATCTATTTATAGAAATGTTTTAAACATTCCAAAGATAAGTTTTATCTAGTCTTAAAATAAACTTAATAAACAATTTATTTTGTGTTTCTCTTACCTTTCTCTGATTTATATCCCGTTTAGTTTTGTTTTGATGCAGGTGATGTAAATAATATACATCACCCACTTCTTAAACCTTATAATTTTTTATATTCAAATATTATTAAAAATCACACAAATAATGTACAAAGACTTCTGGTACTTCACCAAAGTAAAACTAAATAATTATTTTTAACAGCCAACTAAAACGGAAATCGCAGTAAATTACAGTACATTTTAATTCTAGACATGAGTTCGACCACTCACTCATGAGTTCGTTCAAAATGACAAATATTCACCAGAGTGGTAGCCACGAAAAATGTTTTACAAATCCTGAAACATATTTTATACAGCACGTAGGCAAAAAGTGCAAAAAGGTCCTTACAGTTTCCAATGTTACCCCACAGCAAAACAACTATCCATTCACATAAAGCTTTAGAGCTTACGAGCTCACCAACATATGTATACAGGATCGATTCCCACTTTTAAAACCACCATCAAATTCTATTTGCTTCCATCCATTAAAAATAGGTTGAAACCGAACCGGTCGCGGTTTTGTATACAAACCAGCAGCTGCTATGCGACTATCACTTTTAGCTAAACTAACAAATACTGCATTGAAATATATATCATTTATTTGAATACAAAGCAGATCACATATTTCACCTTTTGTTCATTTCTGTCGTTTGTTCATCTTTCACTCGTACTGAAACATCTGAACACAAAATGTTCAAAAGTGAAAACGGATGTTAAAGTTCAAAACTTTCCGCCGCCTACAAAAAAAAACAGAAAAAATAATATTTTATAATGAATTTCTGTATATTTATTTATAAGCTTCGCTGAAAATTAAAACATGTCATAACCACAGGTTATGACATGTTTTACATAACCACGGTTTATTATGCTTTACAATAGTGTGACTATTGTAAAGCATAATAAACCGCGAAGGTGGTTTGTCATTTTGTCACAAAGCAATATATAATTACCTATAATCTGAATCAGCCAATTCAGTTTCGATAACAATGCAGTAACACCATTCTTAAAAATCAATCATACTATAATAATATGCTTGATTTTTTTTTCTAGTATACTAGAACCTGTAAAACAAGTATAATCAGCATTTGACGATTATAAGTTTCAGCAAACAATGTAATGCAATGAAAATATTACAAGAGTATCCAATGTAAATAAACGAAAATAGAACTATGATTGTATTCACAATGGTTCTCAACAATACCGCATGACATACTGTGTGAGCCTCGTTAAAAAGTTCGCCAACTAGAATACACATGAAATATTTTGATCCAATTTACATAGAAAATACATTGAAATGAAAAATAGAACAGAAATGTGTGTTGTTTTGAGTGAAAATCAAAGCTTATATTTTCGCAGAGCTCATAAGGATGGACCTGGAAGGATCTATTACTAATTCGCAAAATGCGTATTTAAAACCTTATCAAACCCCAAAACAGTGTCCTTATTTTCAAAAAATTTAAACAAAATGTTCATTTTAATTTTGTAGTTCAACGTGGCGTTGCTTGTCAAGAAGTGCAAGTAGGAGAAAAAGAAAGAACTAAAACAGTGTATACTGATTTTTGGGCCACTTACTACCTTTGTACTGTGTGTGTTGTCTGTGTGTCTTCAAATAGGAACTGGGATAAACGGCTTAACTTGCTTTCCGAGGCATGGAGAAAACTCTATAATTATGGATGATCACATTGATCACCCACTTCCAATCTAGCAACCCGCACTGGGCCCGCGTGGTGGATTATATATTATAGCCCATCCCTAGAGAGGAGGCCTGCGTTCCTGCAGTGGGAACATTATAAGCTGATGATGATGACCCACTTACAGACTAACCTAGGTAAACTTGGTTTAACCTTGAAAATGTAGGATTAAGATATTATTTTGTAGATACAAACACATTACATACATTATAGTTATATCTGTCTTGACGTTCGTACGTTTTTGTTTCAAGGGTTACCACTGAAAACCAGCGCTGTGCTGTGGGACCCCATAGCGCAGCACCATGCTGAGTGGTAACCCATTTGTCGCAGTTGTTTTTTTTTTTATTGTTATGTTGTAAACTAAAACTTTTTTTTTCCTTTTTGTACCAATTTTGTTATTTAATTGTAAGTTGTGTTTACTGCTTTTTTATTGTATGTATAACATTCTGCGGCAATAAATATTGTTTCTTTCTTTCTTTCTTTCTTTCTTAGATCTTAAAGTAACATATTCGACTAGAATCAAATAATAACTAAACAATTTCCTCCAGCGCATTTATCGTAGCAAGCTTACACTTTTCATACAGTAATTGGCAGACGTATGGGAAAGCATAGAACGTCATTTCTCACGCCACATGTTGTGGGACAATGTGCGCGTCGATTTTTTCAACCAATCCAATCCTTTTGGACGCAATACACTCCCGTGTGAATTGGACGAGCAAGGGCACCTGCTACTCCTGATAGGACCGCATCAATTCTGATGGCCACATGTACCGAATATTTGAAATTGGATGCTAACATGACACCGATACTTTTAACGGGTTCGATGTGAAAACATTGTAAAGGTTTATGAAATTAGTACGCGTCATCTGCCTAAAATTTCGTCGTTTCAGCATTTAACTTATTAGTTTAACGTTTTGTGTAAAACATAACATAATCAGCCTGTATTATTTTTACAGCTGGAACAAACCAGTATGAAAAAGTGGACCGAAATCATAGTCCACTAAGCGAGTGAAGTTTGAGGTGGTGGAAGCCACATGTCTTCGATATAATGGTCGATACGCGAAAAGTAGTGGGTACCTAATTATTTAATTCGGATGTTTGTATAACATACAAGGAAATTTCGTATTTTGGTAGAATTGTATGCTAGTGAACTAGTAGTGGTTCGATCCTCAGGTTGACCCAGTTTTTTTTTTGGTGTTTGTTAAATTGATCAGAATCGCCGAAAATTGTGTTGAAACTTGCCTGCATCAGAGTGAAACCAATCAGTCGATGCTTATTCATTGCGTCGTTGCAGTGATATGAATTTAAAATAGTAATAGACATGTAAGAATTGCGGTGCGGCAACGCAATGACGCCACGCAATGATGCCATTGGGGCGTCTCGCCTTCGTCTCTGTGGCTGTTGGAGATTTTAATTATTATTTAGCGACACCAACATTAAATGTAAATCCTCTTGTAAATAGTGGCAACACTATTCCCTTCCATCTGCGACACTGGTCCAATCACAGGGTCCAATACAGACGTACTTACATTCTATTATTCTCGTATTTTATTGAATCTTATCCGGCACCAACGTACCAGCACCTCACCAGCTACCCAACATCTATCACAAGCTTACACAGAGGCCCCATGTCCAAAGCACACGCGATCCATTGCTGCGACGGTCGCTCCGTTCGCCGCGTAGTTTCAACGCACCGTCTGATATGCAGTAATTTTATATTTTTAAACCGACAACGCCTTGTACTGTATTACATGCACAGCAGTACCTCTCTGAAAGCGCGTCTTGTAGTAAAACTACTAAGTAAGTAAAACTCTTTCAATAATAACATCTTTGAAAAAAAAAAAAATCATGACATTCTTGATGGAATGCGTCATTTTAAAACCTTCATACAAGATAGGAAAAATGTAGGAGAAAACTAACAAAAAATAATAATAATCACTGCTTTTCAAAATGAATAAAATCCTGCTTATATCGAAAAAGCCCGTAAAGTTTTTAAAGAATGCTCTGCGCATGACCACTAAGTCACCCGTGCAAGGAAGTGAAACTAGGGAACCGAGGGATACAACCGTTCCATTCCACATACAGTGGCAGTGGACAGACGCTACTCAGCCCCGTCAAGACCAGCGTAAGTAGTAAAAAGCACTGTTCAGTTCATGCCACCAGGGTCGACATAAGGTTGATCCGTCCAAGGGTGACCATCCATTACATTGTCATATTCAAACTACTTCGCGCCTCGAAGAGCTTATTCAACCGTGGGCCTTGGCACTCATTCAAAAATCTTTGACATTTGTTGGATCATCATCATCATCATCAGCCTATTAATGTTCCCACTGCTGGGACACAGGCCTCTTCTCATTGAGAGGGAATGGGCTATAATCTACCACGCGGGCGGATTGGTAGATGTCACATGTCCTCGATTTTTTGATTCTAAGACATGTCGATTTCCTCACGATGTTTTCCTTCACCGTTTTGAGAGCAGAGGTCAGCGGTAATGAAATAAATAACACAAAGCAATGTGCCTGCCTGGGTTCGAACCGACGACCTACTGTTCGTAAATCGGGGTCGCCACCATTGAGCCACTGCTGCTCCATTTGTTGGATAGAATCCCAAAAGTCTTCGAGCAGGCTCACCAAGGCATAGCGTATTTATTAGTAGGTACTTCTGATGTGGAGATAGGAAAGGCACTCAGAAGTTCAGCCTGGTTAGACTGGAAGTAAGCCACAACATGGTTGGGAAAGGCTAGGCAGATGATGATGTAATAAGGGGTGAACCTATTGCCATCGATCAGGCACAAATCCAGACGCAACTTACAAATTGCTGATATGATGTGATTAATCGGTTATTTTCTACTTTTTAGTTCGACTAGTTATATAAACGTGTTACTTTTTTTCTCTCTTATAATATTCGTTGTTGCAGAACCAGGAATGCCATACCATTCCTTGAACAACCGGTATCAACATCCTCGCAAGGCTAGACCATACAACCCAGATACGAGGATTGATAGCCCCAACCGCCAACACGATAGCTAAACAAAGTAATTTGTTTGAACTCAAACGTGGCAATATTTTTAAATTATTTACATGTACCTACTTTTAAAGCATTCAGTTCAGTTGTACCTTGATTTTGTCTTTTCATGCTGGATTAATCTTTGGACAAAACAGTTATACATACAGGTTGATGAAACATATATGACCATATTTTTTTTAAATTGTTTGCAATAAAATCTTTAAAATGACCCAGTTATTTGATTTTGTCTTTATATAAGCTGTATTTGGAAAGTGGCAAAAGTCAGACGTCACGGTCTTTTACTCCGATTCTCTTCCGTACTCACACAAACCATATTTTCATTGACCTTCCTCATAATTAGAGATACTGTTACTGTTAGCCTGTAATCCTGTATCATCCCAATAGGGCAAAAGCTTTTCCCGATGACTTCCAGTTATTTCGGTCGATGTGGACCAGTGGTCGCTGGTATTGTCCAGATCGTCTCGCCATCTTCTACGAGATCTACCGCGACGCCTTCTGACTGTGTCAGGGCTCCAGAAAGTGGCTATTTTGGCCCACCGCTCGGCATGCGGCAGACGTGCCACTTAAGCTTATCAGTATTATGGACAACGTCAGTAATTTGTGTTTTAGAGCGCGTGATTAGATAGAAACATTAATTTTGCCACAGTATCGTACGCTAACAAAACTAAAAGCTAAACTAACAAAGCTAAAAATGTCTTGGGAAATCAGAAGCACACTGGACTATCGAGCAGCTCATGATAAAAGCATAAAGCAGCATCAGCTAGCTAATGCGTCGGTGAGGGATACCACGACAAGTTATGCCGGCTTAGGATCCCGCAAATAAATTTCCCTCGAGGCGCGTATTTTACATCGTTCGCGACAACCGAGACGTAAGATGATCCGAAATATTTTAAAAAAGACGTCGAGAGACGCACTATTTATTCGTTTTGTGGGGAATTGAAATAGGGAAGATGTTCATGGGAATTTGTTGTTTTGTGATAGATTGTTTGTTTGAGATGTCGTAGTTTTTTGGAATAGAGGAGGTATTAGAACAGGATTCAGCTTGAAAATTCAGCTTTTTGATTGATACAGAACCATTTTCGGATATTTGATGCAGTTAGCACTCAGGAACAGTGCTGGTTGTCATCGCGCGTTTTCTTTCATTGTATTTCTCACCTTGCTTCATCGCATGCTTGCCTCGATGGTCCAGCATTTTATCTGTTTCAGTCTATTGCTGGATAAATATTAAGGCCTGGGCTGATCTATTTTGTGTCTTACAACCAAAAATGGACGATATTTTTATATTATCAAAATTGTATTCTGCATCTACTCTTCTGTCTCAAAAATATAAAAATGTCAATTTGTATGTTTTTTGTGTGGGTGTGTAATATGTCTTGTGTCTTGTCTTCTATGTGTGTTTGAGTGTTTCTGTATTCTCCTATTTTTAATGATTTACCTAATCACTTGAAATCCTGGCATCGGGCACCACATTCAATTTCAAGATAAACAGAATGGAAACAAAAGTTAATATTTTTGTAATGGCGGCTCTTCAATTAATGAATTTAATTAATCCAGTTTCGTAAGGGCAAGAGAGGTCAGACTGCCTTCTTCAAACTTTTCTTATAAATAAGCCTTTGTTTTGGAATGGAGCTAAATTAATGGCGGTTTTGCAATAAGCGTGTTTTAAACGTTTCAAGTTATTTATGTTTCGTATTAGGCATAGTTTAAATTGTAATTGTTAGTCAATTTGTTTGGGTTATTGATAGCTTGTTTTCGACTTAACAAAACAACCTTTCTGAAAATAAGTTTTGTTAGTTTAAAATGAACCTAAAATCAGACCTAAATCTAAAAATGTATCTGATCTATACCTTGTTGACCAACTTTCTGTGTCGTTGGTCACAAGCGTGACTGTTGAGCATGAGGTGTCAGGATCGATTGCCAGTTCGGACAAAGTGTTGGTGGGTTTATCTATCAGGAATTTCTCAGTACCTAGTGGCCACGGAGTCTAGATTTTTGACGGGATTTCATACATTATTTTTTCTTATGTTTTGTGGTTGTGAAACAACCTCCCCCAGCAACATAATATCAGTTTCTGGAGATAAAAAATCATGATATAAAACAAATTGGTTTCTCAGCACTCGAGATCTAAGAGACAAATTATTATTAACACTATAATTATGCCATTATCATTAGCCTTTAATATTCCCACTGCAGGGACTCAGGCATCCTCTCTAGGAGGGGGATGGGATCCACCACGCGGGCCCAGTGCGAATTGGTAGATGTCTCATGTCTTCGAATTTTTTGGTTACAAGACATGCCGGTTTCCTCACGATACACTATATGTAGACGTACATAAACAACAACACCATGCCTCGATATCTACATAACAGTAATAGAAATTATTACACTCCTACGTATGTAGGTAACACTGGCGAGCATTTCAATGTATCCAGCCTGCGGTAGGCTCTAAATCAAAATAAATTGAGATATACGATCCTGTCACATGGAACTAACTGACTAACTTAGAACGGCTTGCCGACTAGCCTAAAGCCTTGCTCAGATTAGGTTAGTAAGCGGTCAAGTGGCAAGCCATAGTGGCTTTGCCAATCCATTGGCTTATTCAAGTTAGTACGGGATAATCAATACTGACAGGTTAATACAAAACGTTACTGGGGTATAATTTCAACGCTGGCTAAAAAAATACATAACAAAAATCAATCAAATAAACAGGCCAAGTGCGAGTCACGAAGGGTTCCGTAGCAAAACGCCAAATTTTTTTTTTTGCGGCTTTTAGTATTTTGTTGATAAAGTGGCAACATAAATATTACATCTGTGAAAATTTCAAATGTCTAGCTATTACAGTTCATGAGATGCAGCTTTGTGACAGACATACGGTCGGATAGACGGACAGTGAAGTTTAAGTAATAGGGTCCCGTTTTTACCCGTTATTCCATTTCCTTTGTAAAGTCACAAGACACTAATACTATCCTCGGCAAACAACTTAAATAAAAAAGAAAAAGCTCAAGATTAAAGTCGCGTAATAAAAGTTAAAACACCCACTACATCCCAGAAAGTGTCCCAAAACCCGCATTAACGGATATTGTACAGAATGGACAAAGGAAAAGAGTAATGTACAAAGATATTTTGGCAAGTGCTAATGTACACTTAAGAAAACGTGTTTCTACTTGTTAATGGTCTTGTTTTGTTAAGTAACAGGCCGTTTCCCGACGCCCGGTCCGTTTATCTGTCCACGAGTGTAAATTAAAACGGATCGGGAAAGAAACCATCTTGTTAACATGGATCTATGTGGTGTTGTAAAGAAAATGTGGAAATTGGTAGAAAAGAATGTGTAGGACACATATCAGAACACTTCTGTACTTTTTTTGTTGATTATGGGAAATAAGGCAACACTATACCGCTATGCGATGCAGTTTGCATATAATATATCGGCTAGTCACTACCAGTAGTCTGAACGAAGCATAGGTCCACGTACGCAGGTTTGCCCAGTGAGGAATTCTTGGTACACACCAGTGCAACATCGTCTCTGGATTTACACTAGTAGCACATACAGATGCCTGTTCCGTCATCTATCTATCTATATAAATAAAAAGAGAAGTCCTGACTGACTGACTGACTCATCAACGCCCAGCCCAAATCCTTGGACCTAGAAAGCTGAAATTTTGCACAGAGGTTTCCCTTATAATGTAGACAAGGAATAAGGAAGGACCGCTCATAGATACCGCTTCGCTACCGGATTCGTCCCCGATTGATGGTAATAAGCTGCCCCTGGAAATGTAAGTGTACCATTAGGTATACCTCTGTTTATTCATATTTCAGTGATAAATAATTATAATTAATATACGAATACCCTAAACACTAATACCATACTTCATAAACACAGTAACAGTTGACACAGATCTCCAGTTCCTGTAACATTACTACGTACTAACAGGAATACTCCGCTAATTCCCAGCTGGGGTGCTCTCTCAGTGTTCGGGCAATCAAACAAGCATTAATATAATTTGCAGCTATGATCGTGAACCTAGTACATTTGGGACTATACCGGGAACAGGTATTTGTTGGTATAACTTATTCATTTGTACTACACACGTTTTGGGAGCTGTGTTGTATGGAAATGTTGGTTTAAATTTCGTTGTAGTAAATCCTTGGACATCTGTGTTGATGTGTGTTATTAATGTTAAACGGAATTATTTAACAGGTGTGTTGCGTTGCAGCCCGGCCACAGTCGATTTCGTCATTTATAGACGTATCAATTAAGTGTTCTTAAATTTTTCTTGCAGTAGGCTTAGCCCGCGATGCTGAGCCAGTAGTTTTAAACCAGCCCCTAAATAATCTCTCTCAGATCCAGCCTGTCCCCTTGCTGCCCTCCACCAGTGACGTCCTAAGCCGAGGTCCGCACCCTACAGGGGGTGCCTTTTGCGATTTGTCACATAATTTAAAAGTTATATACCCCAAGCTGGAGGCCTTAAACTCAAGGCATCCACAGGGATTTTCCCGGTTAAGCAGAAGACAGTCTCCTAGACTGAACTGCGAGATGCCATTTCGATAAAAAAAGAAAACCAGAGGCTAGAGCACAAGCGTGCGGTGGAAACGTAACGTAACAACTAGTTGTGGAGGTCAGATAGGCTGTCACTCCATGTAAAATACTGGATTCAACAGCGTTTGGTTAGACTGGAAGCCGTACCCAACGTAGTTGGGAAAAGATTAGGCAAATGATGAGTAAGATAAGAGATTGCATTTAAAAATAGAAACATTGTAGCACGTTAAACTACCTACATACGTTTCCATTAAAATAATTTTCTGAGAGACAATTCAGCAAGTATTGACACCACTCAAAATCATAGTAATTCTCCTCTCTCCTGTAAAATTATACTATAAGATTTTCAGAAATCACGATACCTCAAAAATCTTTTACAGTAAAATTTCCACTTGAATAAAGCAGGCAATAATTTCCACTTTAGAATAGAAAATACAAGTTGAATGACCTAAGCTTCCACGTATTTTCATATAACGCTTGTCAAGCTGACTCCAAGGGATTTGTACGTGTGTCTAGAATATAATATTATTCTATTTTAATCTTTGTTTGCACTCTAACTTAGTGTGTTTGAAATAGAGGATTATTTTCTTTCAGTTGTGATTAATATGCAGCATAAATTAGAAATTAATATGGTTATCGGTTTCATTTTAATAAAATTTATAATATTTTACTAGAAGGATTATCTTAAGTCATTCGTGATGTAAAAATTTGGAATCAAGAAAGTACTTTAAGTTGTCCAAGCAGTGTTAAACAAGTACCCGTGTCTAACAAACATAACACGCCTGTAATTCCCGAAGGGTTAGGCAGTGGTGCACCTAATAGAACACCCACATTTCACTAGTTATATTTAAACCCCATGTAATAGGGGCCGAGAGAAAAAAACAAACTCCATGGCTGCCACTGAGAAATTCTTGATGGAAAAATTTAATAACACTTTAATAACGCCCGACCCGGGAATCGAAGCCAGGAGAAGCTCAGCACTCGCGCTTGCGACTACTAGAACAACAAAGCAGTATTTCCCGTATTTATTCATATAGTAAATTATTATGAAGCAAGGATTGGCCGAGCTCTGCGTGGAGGAGAAAACAATTTTTTCCAGACGTGAGACCAAGCTAGATCGACTTTTCGCCCCGTAAACTTCAATATTGCAACCTGCATCGAAATTCGCTTTCCATCAGGTGTGATTAGGTCAAGAGCTCTGTAAGCCTATTTTGCAATAAAAAAATCGTATGAGATGTCTTCAAGAACTTGATTTCAAATATGTATATAAAAAAATTAAGTTCAAAAATCTAAAACCCGACTACCTACTAACAAAATCGCGGTCTTAAAAGTAGAAAACAAGAAAATAATTCTTGTCTGATATTCTTCGTAGTCGCATGCCACTGATAGGTACCTGATGCTCCTTCATGGCGTTCTCATTGATACAAGGTGGCATGCGACTACGAAGAATATCAGACAAGAATTATTTTCTTGTTTTCTACTTTTAAGACCGCGATTTTGTTAGTAGGTAGTCGGGTTTTAGATTTTTGAACTTAATTTTTTTATTTGAATTTTATTTTTGTGTGTACTTAAACTATAATATAATACATATTTGTAATGTGCTCGCCCAGACCTTTCGTTTGATACCAAACTTGCTATGGTTATCTCAATTTAATATTTTTTTAGGTAAGTTTTTGACATTTAAATTCCGTCATAAAAAGAATTTATAAAATTTATATAGCCTATGTCACCCAGGCTATTCTTACGAATCTATTGACACCTAATTTATTAAAATCCGTTCAGTAGATTAGACGCTACGGTGGAACATACATACATACATACATACATACCTACATACATACATACATAGACTGCCAAAATCATTACCCTTCCTTTTGGCTTCGCCGTAGTCGGGTAAATATTGCTCAATTAACAAAAAGGCGATAAGATAATTTAATTTAAATTACTTATTCAATTGAAACGTTCATGGTAATAAATCATTTAACAAAAATTAAGCATTTTTATGAAAGCTTTTTCTTTTTTCAATACACTTTGTTTTACAACTAATAAAAAAGTTTCTAAACTAGTTATTAAAATTCTGTCAGCCGTAAAATGGTTATCAAATTGTTTTATTTTTTCACAGAATCGATTTAACTTTTAAATTGACCGCGTTGAAAACATTGTTTAACAGGATTCATAACGTGCCAATTAAAATTCAGGGTGAAATTCAAAATTAGCTTTTTTTTTCAAGTTCAATTTAAAACTTTACCTTAGTTATTTAACTGTTGTCATAAAATTTCATACTAGATTAAATCATGTAAACGCCTATCATAATAAATTATCATTAACACGCACGAGCAAATACAGGCAAAAGAAAAAAAAAATAAGTTTCAAAGAGTATGGTTAAAAAAAATAAACTTAGCATAGTAATAGGCACAAACACAATGGTAATTGATAATTTAAAAGACTAAAAACGGGATATTTACCATGTTTACTTATTGTATCTAGTTCCCAATATTTCGGCGCAAGTGGTTTTGGGTAATAAGACCTCTAAGACTTATTGTTTAATTAATTATCATTTGCTATACGCTGAAGGAAAACATCATAAAGAAACTAGTATGCCTGAGATTCTCCACGGCATGTAATACCAAGTCAGAAGCCCATGGGCAGCATACAAACACCGGCACCACGTTTTAAACTACCCACACGATAAACAAAGAAGTTCAATAACCTATTTCATCAGCTTTATACCTTCGTATTATCGCCACATTAATCAGTATGCCCAACTAACTAGACAACATAACAAGAATAGTTCGCAACTAGTTACGTTTTGTATAATTTCTGCAAACTTAAATTAATTACAGCGGCGAGGACTTGTAATGGCTTTACGGCATTATTTATTGAATAATAATTAGTTGGTGTAATAGTCACGTACCTAGATTATTATGAAGGTATGGTAAGGTCGGTTTTTATGTTGATGTGGTGATAAAATGGGTTACAATGTGTTTTATGCGAGAAGTTCGAGTGGTTTTGGTTAACCCTTGTCATTATACAACATAAAGGCATTGGGACACATATATTTGGAATAATTATTTTACAATGTTATTAACATTGTAAAATACAGGGTCTAAGGAACACCGACGCTAAAACGGCAAACACGAGGCCACAAAATCATCATTGTTTTTTTCAAAAATCTGCTGCTTTCTGAAAATGTGCAATCTTTACACGGTCAAAATTGGTATGGAATGACTGTTTATTTCAAATTATCCCTCAAAAATATTATTACCACAGGATTTTCTTACCGACTCTCTTTGAAATGGCCTATATTTTTAGTGACACATATACGTGTATACAGTATAGGTACTCAGTACGAGTGGTGACAGATATTGCAATCAGCGTCGCGCCGCCCTTATGTGCCAAGTGGTCGGCACAGTGTACACACATCGCGGCATCGCTCAACTTACGAAATGCTCTCACGCTTCAGGAAAAACTGTGCAGTTGGTCTGTCGTGATAACTCGGGGAAGTACTTCAAGGCCGTTTACGCTTACTTATAAATATAAAACTTAGAAATAGTGTGAACGTGCTAGATAGTCATAGTAGTGTAATTTATAAAACAACTTTACTCATCCTGCTTTTCGTCAGAAATATTAGTAGTATTTCTTTTTATTTCAAAACTGACTGACTGCACAATAGATCATCATCATCATTCTCCTGTCCTTATACTAACTAACTAGCTTTTGCCAGCGGCTTCGGCCGCGTGAAAATGACGATTTTCCTTACAAACATTCATCCCCTATTTAACTCCCTTAGGGGTTGAATTTCGAAAAATCCTTCCTTATTCCTTGTCTACATTACAAAGGGAACCTCTGTGCAAAATTTCAGCTTTCAAGGTCCAAGGGTTTGGGCTAGGCGTTGATGAGTCAGTCAATCAAAAAAAAAAAAAAAACAGTCAGTCAGTCAGGACTTCTCTTTTTATTTATATAGATAGATAGATTTGGGGCTGGCGCAACATGTTCTTACGACATACTTCTCTGTGACTCGTCATTCTAATGAGATCATGACGAGTGCAAAAAGGTGTCTGATGAGACACCTTTTTTCCATAATTATTATCCTTCACACAGTCCACCCATCGTTTATTGAGTGTTCCTCAACTCTTTTGCAACATTCGTACATTAAAATTTCCTTATGATAATTTCCTCATGTCTCTAAATACCATGACAACTGAAGTATACTACACAACTTTTCAGTGACCGGTGCCACTTTCAGACTTCCTCTTTTGTTCTCAATTCTTATTTTATCTATCCGCATTCTCATCTCAGCCACATGCAAATCCTTTTCATTGATCTTTTTGTGGCCTAATTTTCTCATCAAGACAAGCTATCAGGACTAAACATTGCTTTATAAATCTTAAGGGGGATTCGAGAGCCGCAGATTGTTCCCGTGACCTATCGCCATTTCATCCATCCAGTGTTAACTCAGCGCTTAACACGCCGATCAATTTCGCCATCGCGTCGCACGAGTGAACCGAGATACCGAAGCGGACAGGAAAAACGCGCTCTAGCGCTATGACTCTGTACCGTACCGTACAAGTCTTTTATTAAAGTTCGTCTCTACTGAACCCGAAAATTCTCGTACAAGACGTCGAATCTTCATTCACTGGCGCTCCATCGCTGACATCCTATCAATATGTACGAATCAGTTTTTCTTTTACAAACTGCTGTTTCTCTATTCTCATATGTAGATAGGTATGTTTGTACGTGCAAGTTGCGAACGTATATCTACCATTTGCATATTGGATCATTCCGAGAGAGTTAACAAATCTCCCGTTCTTGTATGCAAAATACAATGCAATCGGCCGTGCTGGCTGTCCGTGCGTGCCTTATTTTGATAATATATTGAAATGTATTTTGAGTAATGAGTGCTTTGTGAATATTAGTAGGGAAAATTTAGCAAGTGATAAGGAGTAGGTAGGGGAAATGGAGACGAAAAAGTCTTGCGCTTACTCTTGTACTGGGACAAGGCCCTTATGAGTATTCCTTTTGAATGTAGTTTGTCAGAAGATTGTTGTGAGTTAAACAGTCAATCTATGTAAAAACCAGTATTTTTCTGCACCTGTTTGAACTATAAGCCATCCCTAACGCAAGCTAGGCAGATAATGCTTGTACAGATGTGGTTTTGTTTATTTAAAGTTTACTATAGAAAACGATACTTAGCCATGGTGAAGCTTGCTATTCTATCGACCAAAACCTATAAATCGTGCTCACACGCATCATTCTTCATACCTATCGCCTGACCAACGACAGCCCATCTCAAAAATAGCACGCGAAGCCGTCAAGCGCGTGTTGTATCCAATAAAAATGTTAAGCCGCCGTTCGTTTCAATCTGTATTCGGTATCGGGGCCCCGGGCCGATTTACATGCATATAGAGTGAAGCTACAGCTTTATTTGCTTTTATTCCAATATATCCATCGAGCAGTCTCTGATGCACCCTTTTGGGCTACACTTTGAGTTGCAAACATCCTATATGGGGGCGTAGTGACTGCTCCGGGGCTAGAAACGGGTGACACGTAAAAAGCTAAGGTTGGCTGTCACTGTAGACGAGATTGCTTGGTGAAAGCAACTGGTGGTTTGGCTGATTTTGAATAAAAATATTTATGAACTTGATTGCAGTTTTGCTTTATTAAATAGTTTTGATAAAATATAAATTTTTTAGGACAAATGTCTCAAAGACACGTTGTAGAATCAGAACCTCTTTATTAAGGTAAGTAATAATGATAACACTTATAATCATATTAATATTAGTTTATTATTATTAGTTAAGTTTTTTTTTTAGTACCATCACTACACAACTGTCACAAATTCTTTTTTGTGAATGTCAAGAATCACTAGGATCTATAAAATACAAAAAATATTTTTGATTCTTATAAGTGTCACAATATTCAGGTATACACACTGCAGATCTCTCACTAAGATCTCGAACGGATGATGTGTGTAGTTCAATGAGTAGTCTTAAAAATCAAACATCAAGTCCACTTAACCGATTCAAAATAATTTTATTCTTATTTAAAAAAAAGTCATAAATTCACTTACAAATTTTTGAAAATTAAATTCTGAAATCAAAATTTTGTACATATTGATATCCGTTATGAATTTCCCATCATTTCTGATAATGTAAAGTCCCATTGAGTCAAACAGTTGGTTTCTTAATATTCTTGAATTTCGAAGTTATCAGTGAGTAGCAGCCCTAACTGGCTTCCTGTCGGAAGGTTGCAAACGTGAACAATATTACTTACAGTTGCAACAGTTTTACCTTTGTGCTCCGTAGCCTACCTTGTTTATTAGAAATATTTGTTTGTTTAGTTATTCTGTCCTTGTTTTTGAAAATTGCAAACGTTTGTAATTGAAAGACTTGATTGCTTATACTAGGTTTAATTAATTTAATGCTTGAGACTTTCTGCTGTGAACTGATTCATCATCATCATCAGCCTTTAATGTTCCCACTGCAGGAACTCAGGCGTCCTCTCTAGGAGAGGGATGGTCTATGATTCACCACGCAGGCCCAGTGCGAGTTGGTAGATGTCAGATGTCTTCGAATGTTTTGGTTTAAAGACATGCCGGTTTCCTCACGATGTTTTCCTTCGCTGTTTTGAGAGCAGTGGTGATGAAATAAATTACACAAACTAATGCGCCTGCCTGGATTCGAACCCATGACATGACTGTTCGTATGTCAGGGCCGCCACTGCTCACCACTGCTTATATGCGTGAACTGATTATACAAAATTATTAAGAGAGGGTAAAGTCAAAGGTTTTAAAATGAAACGCAATTAATTAGTTAATTATACAATAGTACGTGCATTAAAAAAAACCTCTGTTTCATACATAATTGCGAAACTAACACTGTCAAAATGAATAAAACAAAATATTTTTAAAGGATTAAAAATTTCAGCTCTGGTACCTAATGCTAGAATCTTGTACGTGGAAAGTACCAAATTACGGGTTAGTGACCCTTCCACCGTACATGCTATGTTTTATTAGCCTATAGAAATAAAATGAGAATTACAAACTGAATCATAATAGCAACAGTACCTACTTACCCCTGAAAACGGCGACTAACAAGAATCAGCCTACACAAACTCGACAGTCGCAGACAAAATTTTATTTAAATCAGTTTCTTGCAGAACAAACAGTGGCACAAACTCACTGAGTGCAAACAACCCGCATATACTCATTACGTTCCTCGCTCACGCATTTTGCAATGATTTTCTTTGAAACTCCCTTTAAATTACCTTGCAAACAACGCCCTGCTGCAAATTAGGAAAGTCTGAAACTTAGATTTTGAATGTGAAAATTGAGACGATGAGGATTCGGATCAGATGGCTGTAATCCCACGGAAATGTACATACAAGTCTTTGGGAGTGGATTATTGTGATTTCGGATTAAAAGGGCTTTCTTTGGCTGTGTAATGAATTTGCTTTGATCTTAATATAAAGTCTTACTCACTTGCTATAATGGTCCTATGGTGATTGCTCCTCCTTCAAGACATGCTCTTCTGGTGCTTTGTCTTATTTAGAACCATTTTAGATACTCTTAGGTGCCGGGACGTAAGTATTCTCTTGATTTTCTTGCTAAAATTCCCACCAATAAATGTATTTTTTTCCCGTTAGATGCAGTGAAAATTAAGGAAATGTTCCCCAAAAAAAAACTCACTTCACTTTTTTAACAGAAATAAGAGTTGTCTACAAAAACAGCCCTGATTTGCATAATTAAGCAATTGTGATCTCTATGAGTATTGATGGATTTTATACAGTAACCGCGTGGATACTGTAAAAACAATTCTTGATACGGATTATATATCATTCTAAAAATTCAGCTTGATCGGTGCAGAACTGTTTGAGTTTTTGAAGCGTACACAAACCAACATAACATTTTATATTATATAGATTGACACTTAAGTGCCACACAAATTAACGATAAATAAATAAACCAATTCAAAGGCACCAAAACATTCATAAATCACATCCCATTTACAAAATAAACTCGAAGAAGAAATAATTACTTTACGGCAATAAATACAGATTTTATTCATTAACGTGAAATATTTAAGCAAATCGTTGGTAATAATATTAAGTTGTTAATAAATTATATTTTACGTTACTGGTACTCCGTGACTGAGTTTAAGAATTTCTCGTAGAATCGTGGCCACTCGACGAAATCAGGTCTTTGATTTATGATGCTTGCTTATGAAAGGTGAACTTGGAATCTATTTTATTTGCGCTGTGTTCAAAGGTTGACGGTTGCTTACTTTACTTTACTTTACTGCTTGAAATTCTCTTATGAGCCTGGTAATTTTAGATTCTCGTTGGAATGAGTATTTGTGTCAAAATTAAGCAGGTTTAATACCTAACTTGTTTACAAAATTTTCACAAAAAAAGCAGAAGTTCGGTTAGGTTAGAATATTATATGATCCCGCCGGGGTCTCAACACAAAGGGCTAAGAAGGAACATTGATGGTTTTTAGTCAGTAGAAGTCTGACACTCCCTACCAATCTGCCCAGAGCGTAAGATTTTTTTTTTTTTACATCATGCCTGTGAGGTAAATCTAATAGTAGGTACACCAACATTTTACCAGTTACATGAAAGTCCCATGATAATTCGCCTCTTTACAAGAACAACGTGATATTTTATAAACCACAACTTTACAGGAGAGCAATTTTAAACATTTAAGCGTTGATAAATTCTAAAATATTGACAATTTTACTGTCGGAAAACAATTAAATTGTTGCGGTAATTAAAGTGCTTTCAGAAAATATGCAAAAAAAAAACTCAGTTCAATATGAAACAAGTTAAAAACTGATTTAAAAAAACACAGACACACATGTCACGTTTTTAATGAAAATATGACAAAAAATGCTTGTAACATATTGATGTATCACATTGAAGGTGTTAAATTTAGGTGTAACGCTGTGTGATAAGTTGAATAAAACACACTATCAAAATAAAAATCTTGTATTTAAAAAAAATCAAATTTACGAAAACAATGGCTTACTTACACCATAAAATTAGTTTAAGGCACAATAATCAACAAGAGATCAATCAATCACATAGTACTTAGTACTAGCTTTAATTAAAATTATAAGGTAACTAAAAAATTACTTTCATACAAATAAAAAATCAAAAAGATAACTGTACTTAAAGTTATCTAATGGTAATTAACGTCTTCTAAGTTCTAACACAATTATGGCACCCAGTTTTATAGTACTTAGAAATTCAAAATAGGAACATTGCTATCACCCTTCATAAACATAGAATCACAAATTCTCTTAATACTAATAAAAACACTATCATTTTGAATGTAGCAATTAAATATTTCTAAAAAATACAATTCAAAAAATCTTTGTACTTAATCAGTCTTATTACAACGATTCGTAAAATGGCTTGTGGTATCTAGGAATGAGGTTTTTATTGACCAAATCCATGAGATCAGCTTTTTTTCGCTCTGCTAGTCCAGGTTTTTGAAGATAGGCCTTTTGCAAATCTAAATTAATGCTTTGATTATGATTTCTCTTTTTTTTCACCACTATAGCTTTCTTAAATAATTCGTCAGCGTACGATTCTTTGAAAAATATGGCATCGGGATCAGAGCTTTGAACTTTTATCATCTTCAGTCCAGCCAGTTTCACAGAATTATAACTTTAACGTAACGTTGTTTTGGGATGACTATGTCTACGCTATTAGCAATAAACGTCCATTGTTTTTCTATTGCACCTAAGCTCCAATAATCATTTAAAATGGTCTGTCTTTGCTCCTCTGTAAATTTAAACCCACATTTAAATTTACATTTATCTTTACAAGAAGGTTTCAATTCACGACTTGGCATGTTTTTTTTTGATTTGGTAGATTGATAAGGCTTCCCACTATTTCTCAGTCGTTTAGCTACATTGACTTTCCAGTTTGCTACATTTAGTCTTCTTTTTTACCAGTTTTAGTTGGACTAGAATTATACACTATTAGACCTACAGCATTTCCATTACTTACGTTTTCAATCGCAGAAGATTCACTGTTCTCTATGACACCGAGATCGTTGGATACCATAGCATGTTCGTTTGTAGACGAAAGTGGTTCCTCGGAGTTTTCAATGTTTGTTGAAACTATATTAGATGTTACCAAATGTTGATCATCCGAAATGTTTATAAAGTTAGTAGTGATATTTTGTTCCACGTCAGTATCAGAAGAATACTCAGCACGTTTTTTTGGTTGGGCTTCATAATCAGGATCCTTTACTGAGTCGTCGCTGTCTGAAACGTTATAAATGCAATCAAAATTCTTGAAGTGTAGTGGTGTGGTATTGATTTGATCAATTACCCTCGAATTTTGTGAGAATAGTGGGATATAAATTAACTTACCTTGATACACAGATGGGCCACTGCTTGAAGAACTGCTAGAACTCGAAGAACTGCTAGAACTAGAGGAACCGCTGCTACTAGTCGAATTACTACGAGGTCGGATGGAATCTAATGCGATGTCTTTGTCTACAAAAAGGAATGAAATAATGAAATTATAGGAACATAACTAGAATAAAAAAATATATCAGTACAAGTAAAAAAATACCTTCTGTTGATGTCTGCAATGTATTGGTCGAGCTTTTGGCATTTTCATTCTCATCTTGTGTTAAAGTATCTATCTGAGAGTTTGAATCACTTTGTTGTACACTTAAATTATTTTTAACACCTGTAGCTAATTGAACTAACATCCTAGATCGTGATGCCATCTGAAAAACAAATTCGTAAAAGTTACTTTATTTTAGCATGTATAATGTAACATTTTAGCATGATATAATCCAAAACTTAAAGGTTTTCAAAAATAGTGATGTAAAATAAAATAACCCACAGTAATTGAAAACGATTCATCAACAACATGGTTACATTCAAAGATATCACAAGGAAAACTTGTAACTTTTTCATCAATAATGTGACAATATTCATAATCTCATTCTCAATACTCATGAGTTTTACAACAAAAACGAGTTAAATAACTAATATCACATTAATCAAGTTAAAGTAAAAAACAACAAGAAACATACCTTTGCACTAAAAACGTGGTATACTCGTGATGCCACGTTTTTTGTGAAAAGCAGGAGCACTTCACTCGTTGCGCGTGCGGGGCAAACTAACGCGTCGCGTTGTCGAAGTCGTGCGCCACACCGAAAGAGACAACGTGATAACGCCATTTGCCACGGTCATGTCGTCTCTTTCACTCATAGCTCCTCGAACATTCACTTTTAAAATACCGCGTTTTTGTAGAAAATAAAATTCGACATCGCGGTTTTGAATATCAAATAAAAAAAAAAAACGTTTTTATGAGATGTCACGTTGCTCTTGTAAAGAGGCGAATTATATGGGAATAGCCCCGCCACATATAAGGTCCCATTAAAATAGGTGGACAAAATTTTTGAGATCATTCAGACCACCAAAATAAGGACAATGGCAAAAAAAGAAAATAAGAAAAACGCATTAGATTCTTACAAGAAAATAAAACAGCTAGCGAAAATACACTAAAAGTGAACGTTACCCAACATTTAATGTAAAAAAAAAATACTTTAATCAGTGTTTTTTTTACTTGGATATCTTTAGTTAGACGTACTGAACCCTGTGTTAAAAGTCCACCTATTTTAATGGGACCTTATATTGGGGGCGAAGAATTTTCTAAAAAACCCAATAACAATTTGCCTTTTTTTGGGCGGGTGGAAAATCATCAAATTACACCTCCCGCTTTTGGGCAGAGCGAAAGGGAGTGTCAGACTTCTACTGACTAAAAACCACCCATGTTCCTTCTTAGCCCTTTATGTCGAGACCGCGATATCTTTGTGACCAACCCGCAGCCCCAAACAACACAAAAATAACAATTTGCCTGGCCCGAAAATCGAACCTATTACCTCAGGCTACGCAGTCGCGACAACGACCACACGAAATTTTATTTTCAGGAGTTTAATTCTTCTTGCCGGACCCTGGAATTATAATAAAACTAGCTTTTGCCCGCGACTTCGTTCGCGTGGAACAGGGCCTCAATTCCGGGCTCGAGCTAGATATCACGACCATGGAGATAGATCTCTGTTTCAAATCTCCGCATTAATGTCCGGTTCAAATCTCGATACTATCAAAAAATCGTATTCTCGTTGACCATGGAGAAAGATTTACAACGGAGACAATAATCTCTGCTAAGAGACGTTCCATGTTTATCGATTCACTTTGATTATAATCGATTACGCCACGTTTTTCTTTTTTTAGTAATAATGACGTATGTTTAATTTATCAAATACAAGCAAACATATTAGAAAGGGTTATTTTAGTATATTGTGTTTCTGTAACTGTGTTTTATTTTTATAATTACTGAAAATAGTAATTGCAAAGTAGCGTAATCCGAAACGCATTATTTGTGTTCTTTTTCTGACGTATCGTAGGGGAGACCGGGGCAAGACGAAGCTCGGGGCAGGACGGGAAATGTGCTTGTATGCGTGACTCGTGAACACAACAGACCCCTACACAGCGCCTTTCGCGCGATGCTTAGTTGCGTCACACGGGTCCGAGCGGCGCGTGCGTGTCACTGCGTGTTTTGGTTGCGCGGCGCGAAAAAACTGTGTTTTGAAGTATTTTTATGAAGTTTATGTGTTTTGTATCGATGAGCATCAAGGTAAGTATCAATGCTATTGTAACATTTTTTCAGATACTTAATGTAATAGTGTTAAACTAACGAATCTAGCTTGCTTTTTCGCAGAATAATTTTGCAGGTCAAAACTGTTGTTACTTTTGCAAAATGTGTCTGTTGGGGTAAAACGGTCGGGGCAAAATGGGATAGCCCCATAAGCATGTGTAGGTGCAAAAATGTTTTATACCTACCTATTTAATAACAAGTTTATTTTTTATTTGCAGTTAAAATGGTATGGAACTATAAACGTAAAACAGATCGTGGAAAAACAAGGTAGCTGCTTGTCATCTACCGAAAGAGGACAACTAGTTACGACTGAAATCTGTTTCAACGCTGCTGGAACTTATATACCAACAATGCTGATCTACGCCCGAAAATGGATGAAGAATTAATTGCTAGATGATGCACCACCGGGATTTTGGGGGACCTTTAATGATAATGGGTGGATAACTTCACAAATATTCTTTATTAAGTTGTGTACTCATTATGCCCCATAGCGTTTCCCATTTTGCCCCGGTCATGGGGCAAGACGGGATATTTGGCATGTGTCATTTATTTCCTATTTGCCAAAAAAATATGTGCTTTAGCGCTATAAAAGATTATAATTGTGTTGGTTAAAAGTGTAAGTGTTTTTTTTGTTGTAAGAGATTTTTAATAAACAGTTTAATTTTCATATAATGACGTTTTCTCTCTTAGGTATCCCATCTTGCCCCGGTCTCCCCTACTGTAATCACTGCTTAGTTTAAAACAAAGTCGCTTCCCGCTGTCTGTCTGTCCATATATAGGCTTAGATCTTTAAAACTACGCAACGGATTTTGATGCGGTTTTGCTTGCAAAAGCTAGTAATAAATAAAAAAAGTGCCGGGGATTTTACAAAAAGTTTCCCCAAAGTGAATATGGAACCGCGTGCGGAGAAGCAGAAACGGCAATACCCTTCGCAAGCACAAAAAACAAGGCTGGCGCAGCTACTAGAAGCTGACGCTGAACTTCGAAGTGGGAAGTTCACTTCTTCATTTACCAAAAAGTACGTTTTACGATAATTTGTTTGTTGTTAATATCAATTTTGACCGATGTTCCAACGGAGATTTCATATCTCCATACCTTAGGACCAGCCGTAATATCTCGCTGGTTTGCGATCGAAAAAATTATGAATGGAGATCGTTAGAATAGCAATTTTTCGTTTTCGACGGAGATAAGCAGTTTCTCGACTGATATTTCGACCATGGGGATAATTTCCATGTCACCGGAATTGGCCTCCAGCAGATTTTTGGTTTATCTCGCGAAAAAAAAAAAAACAAAAAAAAAACTATCCTATGTCCTTTCTCAAGTTCCAAACTATGTCTGTACCAAATTTCATCAAAATCCGTTAAGCCGTTTAGGCGTGAAAGAGTAACAGACAGACAGACAGACAGACAGAGTTACTTTCGCATTTATAATATTAGTATGGATAGTATGGATGGATATGGATTAGTATGGATTAACATTAATCGTTTCTGTACTTTCTGGTTGAGTCTTTGGAGCAGAAATTGATACCACTTTTCTGTTATTCACACTTACATTATTTGAATAAATAAGAAATTCTGTCATCAGTTTAGGCAATAACCACATGATAAAGAAAGAAAGATAAAATAATAATAGAGAAAACTGTCATTCAAACTCCTAGACATCGTCTAGTTTAATATTTTCCCCCTTTTAATATTCCAGGCATGTTCCAGATTCAGTCTTGCCGTATTATGTTAAAACGTCACTTTGCTGCTCTCGTGAAATTGACATGTAAGCGTTAGGTTTCTCCTGGTAAATGGTTATATTCCCTGAGTGAAATATCAGAGTAATTTTTTAGCTCTCGTCATACATCTTTGCTACGCCCATCTTCATAATTATGTTGCAGTATACGTTACGTTGCGTTTACCAAGTAAAGTTGGATGATCTACAATTTTTGATAGTATTTTTTATGAATCGCTGTTGTTTTCTGGTTCTAGCTTGGCGTCAAATATGTACCGTACTGACCTGTTCTTGCGTTTCCCCGGAAAGATAACCCAAAAAATCTGGGTTGAGTCTGTTCGTTTCGGATCCGTTTTGGTCGTAGAGACTATGGAAAAGATCAAGAGGACGAACTCTTGATCTTTTCCATGGTCTCTTTTCGCTGTTCAAGACTTGAATATTGCCAAAGAAATGTTTAAGGTAACAGCTTATGCACTCTCCAGAATATAACTTTTGTTTTTGGCGTTTTCAAAAACGGTCAACCGACCAATTTTATTCACAGAAGTAAGTATCTACTTTTCGATCTGCGTGACTTTCAGTTGGCATTAAAATTAGTAACGTAGCTTTTTGACCCCACAACTGTATAAACCAGAGTACTATTTAAGTAGTGTTAAAATACACATTTTGATAAATTCCTAGAACTGTTGGAGCAGTGTCAAAAGCGAGATAAGTGTAGCATATCAAATAACCATTAGCACGAAAACGGTGACATTTCGGGGAACTGTAATAGCCGTGAGCCAGAGAACTAATTACTTGCTAGCTTTAATAGGTGAGTTTACTCCGGGCTCTTGCTAAAATATAAGGAATAATAATAGTATTTTAATATTCTTAAAATGCTTAAAAGGATCCTTTGAGTCTGTTACATCAACAACGTGTTGTTTGACGCTATAACCATTTTAGTAATCGTTTCCCCGAGTCAATTATATTCCTGATTAATGACAAAATAACTACTGGAAAAAAATGGTGTAGATTAGAGCATTACACAGAAAGTAGTACTTTTGAACACGGCGCGGCGGCGTGAATTGTTAGGTGGTTCCCATAGATGGTTCCTCTCTCGAGAGCCCTGACCACCGATAGTTCGGACTCTATTCCCGATGGTAGTGGGTTACTTACTATATATAATAATATGCTTTTTGTTAAAGAAATAATGTTAAAATTTATAAAAAAAATGTGTAAAAATGAATGAACCAACTATTTTATTCTAGGAGACTTTTAACAGGTAAAATATGAGTACTATAGGTATTGTGCCCCTTCCCAGTTCCTTTACCTACGTATTCATCATCATCAGCCTATAATGTTCCCACTGCAGGGACTCACGCCTCCTCTCAAGGAGAGGGATGGGCTATAATCCACCACGTGGGCCCAGTGCGGATTGGCGGATGTCACATGTCTTCGAATTTTTTGGTTCTAAGACATGCCGGTTTCCTCACGATATTTTCCTTCACCGTTTTGAGAGCAGCGGTGATGAAATAAATTACACAAAGCCCTGCCTGGGTTCGAACCCACGACCTACTGTTCGTAAGTCGGGGCCGACACCACTGGGCCACCGCTGCTCCTTTACGTATTCATTAACATCTTATAGTTATCCGTTCCTGGCCTTCCACGAACCTACATGATGAAATAATCTTCTCATCATGGGACACTGTTCAATTAAAACTAAGTAATCTATTCCAGCTGCTACCAGCCGAACTGCGAACATCGTCGCTCTGCCTAGGTTTAGACGATATCTTACCTTATAGTTTACATAACAAAACATAATAATTATTAGTCTATAAATTTCCCATTTCTGGGAATTTTTCCTTAAAGTATACCTTCTGAGACTTGTGCGTTAAGTAGGCACTCAAAGCGAACTAATTTTTAGCACTATCAAACTAATTTTCATGTTTGCTATTTAGAGGCTTGGCTGGTACATGAAAAGGTTATAATTATGAGAAATTCTTGGAAAAGTTTATCTTGTAAAGTTAACACAAGGCTTAGCTATATATAGGTACCTATTAATGTAATGTTAAATTAATGTGTTTCTTGTTACTGTTTTAGCTTTCGGTTCATGTTTCCATTAATTTGTGGTAGTAGCATGGGCTGGACAAGTGGATCATTCCCACTAGTTCTACTGCACAGTTCTACGATAGAACTAGCAAAAGTGGGTCTGTTGCACAAACAATGGGACAAATGATATTTTGTGCACACAACATGAATTGATGAATACTTTGATAGCGCCCAATTCGTAGCGAAAGATCTCAGCTTACTCATTCTACAGCTTGTATCAGAAAGGTGTGGCCTTTTCTTACTAACAGCAGCATTTAATTTCATTTTGATTATTCTTTCTCCATACTAGTGTACGACCCTATCTGCCCGAAGGATCATTTGCGATCCACTGAATAAAAATACTATCAGATCTAAAAGAAAACTACTAATTACTAAGGAGGTGAAAATTCGAAGTATTTTGAAATCATATAAGTATGTAGGTAGTAAAAAATCAAGTCTGATATATATTTTGAAAATAAATAAAGCCATTTATTTTATTGCCTTCATCTCTTGCACTCAAGACTCAATTTCCCGATTTTCAAGCTGCGGTATTCTGTAGGTACACGTCGTCACTGAGCCGTTTCATTGAAAGTCAGAGGAAATGAATGTTTTGCATAAAAGTCGCCTGGTTCCCCTCTGGTCAATTTCTATTGACATAGAAAATACCTACTTATTTTAAGTGGTATTAAACTTCTGCCACTGGTTTTCCTTTAACAAGCCTTTCATTTCCAACATCGTTATAATTCATTTCTATAAAATCCTGGGTGTTTTCTCCGTGTTCAACTCAATGTTTTTCTACTCATCGCTTTTTTCTTTCACATCTCAGAAATGAGTGATTAAATAAATCTCAACGCTCATTAAATAATAAAACTTTTTCTCTTCTCTCTGTCTCACGAAGAACAAGAAAATCTTTTGTTATTTATGGCGTTAATTAGAGAAAATGAATTGCTTTAGTTCCACGAAAGCGATCTAGGCTTGAATGCAGGATGCAGCATTGCCCTCCCGACCGTTTTTAAACCGATTCCCAAAAAGAAGAGATTCTCATTCGGTTAACGGGTACTGGCCCACATGCAAAGGCTTCTCCGACTTTTCATAGTAGAGTAAATATTAACTTATGTTATTTAAATAAACACAGTCAGAACAACACTCTTTGTCGAAAGTAAAACGCCATTAAAAATGCTTGACACATCTTTAATTTCCGTGCAAGCAGTACTCCAAGTCACCTTACACCCGTAGAACATTCCAGCAAGCATGTAGTAGGTACTGCAAACTGCCACTGTAAAACTAATTGGATCCCAGTTAGATAGGGAAGGTGGCAGGCGGGCGTTGGCAGGAATGTGAACATTGTGCGCCATGCTGTAAGTTATGGCTAGTTATTGTGCATTAGCTTATTGTATGGGATGGGTTATTGCAAAAAATACAAGTGTATGAAAAAAATGGGTTCTAAGTTTATAAGTTTTGTAGCGGCACTACAAAAAGTACTACAGCGCCACATATGACAAAAAAAAACCGGCTAAGAGCGTGTCGGGCCACGTTTAGTGTAGGGTTCCGTAGTTTAAAATGATTTTCCTAGAAAGTCCTTAAAGTTCTACTTTTCAGATTTTTTTCATATTTTCTAAACTTATGGTTCAAAAGTTAGAGGGGGGGACACATTGTTTTTTACTTTTGGAGCGATTAATTCCGAAATTATTGACATTATCAAATAATGATTTTACCCCTATTCATTTTTAAATACCTTTTCAACAATATATATGTCGGCAACTTTCACGACTTGGAAAAAAATGCTTTACATAAAGGGGAGCCCCCCTTTATGTAAAGCATTTTTTCCAAGTTTTATTTTATTTCTTTGTCTGCGTTATTGATACACATATTGGTACCAAATTTCAGCTTTCTAGTGCTAACGGTCACAGAGATTAAGCGAGGACGGACAGACGGACGGACAGACAGACATGGCGAAACTATAAGGGTTCCTAGTTGACTACGGAACCCTCAAAATGAGGAACTAACATCAAAGTCCTACATCACACAGTTAAAGTTATCCGCGGCTTAAGATTATATGGAAGAATCCAACAATAACCATTGGGCAGTAGCCCACCAGATACGATACGCGATACTAGTCGTGGTATCCTTTCCTATAAGGGACGGAGAACTTAATACCCTTTAATGGTTTAAAGTCTATTTTATCCTACTGCTGGCAAAAGGACTCCATCATAGGCTTCCTCACCTATCTGTCTGATCTCCTTTGCTTACATCATTCTCAAATCTTATTATATTTTTATTTATCATTTACGGTAAACCTATTGTTGGAAATAACTAATAAGAGATAAAGTTTAACAACGGTTTAATATCCGGTAAAGGTTTTACAAAACAGAAAGCACACAAGTGACACACGTTGTCACATCAAACTATAAACTACTTTTCTAATATTGCTTCCAGCTTTGAGGTTTATTTCAACATCCTCCCTTAAACTCAAATCAACCCCATCTTGGAAGCACAGTATGCTAGTTTAGAATAAGGAGTCGCTTTAGTGAGTGCATCAGCTACCATCAAGTCTGTCTGTACATACTGCACATCAATGGCCCCTTTAACAACTTTATCGCGTACAAAGTGGTGTCTCAAATCAATGTGCTTCGTCCTGGAATGGTAACTATCGGATTCTGAAATCAGCCCATTTTTCATAGGGAGTTACCTCAGCCAACACCCGTGATGGTGATCTGTTTATGACGTAGGCAGCAGTAGTGACCGCCTCAGCCCATAAATGTTTATTCAGCTTTGCTCCAAATAACATGCATTTTGCACGCTCCACCAACGACCGATTCATCCGCTCTGCCAGCCCGTTGTGCTCAGGAGTGTACGGAGTACTGGTCTGATGTTTGATGCCGGAAGCTGAATTAAAACAGCGGGTCCTTTTCCTTTTGGCTTGGCATTGTTGTTTCTTCAATAAATTGACCTGTTCCTTCGTTACTATTTAGCAATAAATTGACCTTTCCCATACTTTCCACGGGTAGCAGTGTCTCACTGGCTACAGTTATGGTTGATATCGGTGGACTTGTGACATCATACATCCAGTGACATCTATTTGTCATATGCATGAAGGCACCTGAGCCCATATACCACAGGTCCGGATTTACTTCTTCTTTAAATTTCTGAAACACCGATTTAATATCCAATTTGTTCTTGAGAAAATACAAACTTTACGGGAATAGTCATCTATGAAAGTTATGAAGTATCTCACACCACCAGCAGATAGTGTCTCCATCGGACCACATAGATCTGTACTATTACTAAAAGTTCTTTTGCTCTTGAACCAGAATATGGAAACGGTAATCGTGTTTGTTTTGCTTTGTAAATTACGCTGAAGACTCGGAAACTTTCACTTCCTGTAAAAGTTTTGTCTTGACAAAATCTGATGAAATTTTCATGCCGGAACTTTCCAGACCTATGATCATTGGTTTATAATAATCCGATAAACCCGCCAACATGAGTGTTCCCAACCATTCATCATCAACTTGAAAACCGATATTTCGTAATTTGTATGCGGTACTCAAAATCTTATTCACATATTCTTCGACGGTTGTGCAATTATCCAGTGTCGTATTGATTAGATCACGCAATAAGCCGACTGTTCTTGATAACCCGGAGTCCTCGAAAGCATTTTGCAGGTTCGTCCCTATTTCAACAAAATGATTTTAGACTTGGCCTTCACATCATTCTTGGAGTCGACTTCGGTGCCAGGATCTGGATCGACACATTCCCACAAATCTTCATGTTCGAGATAAGATTTTACCGCAAACTTCCATGTCGAAAAATTTTCCCGACCAGCTAATTTCTCAATTTGAATGTTTGACGTAGCCATTTTTCTCGGAACGATTTTCGATGAAGTTACGAAATATACAACTGTGCTATACTTTATGATAATAAATATTAAACTTTGAATCTACTAGGTATACGGACTGGGCCCATAACCTGTTGGAAATAACTAATAAGAGATAAAGTTTAACAACGGTTTAATATCCGGTAAAGGTTTTACAAAACAGAAAGCACACAAGTGACACACGTTGTCACATCAAACTATAAACTACTTTTCTAATATTGCTTCCAGCTTTGAGGTTTATTTCAACACCTATCAATATTGAATTCCTCAATCATAACGTCCTCGTAAACGTAAACGCTCATTTGACAAAACCCAACGTTAAAACTAAATCAAACACAGCATTAACACTTATCCAAAAACTAGCAATATAAAAGCTATTAACACCCTTCGAAAATCACATTTTATCCCCTAATAACGGTGTTGATTGAGTCATAAGAAACTTTTATGGAAGTGTCAATAATTGTACTAAGGGAGGGACATAGCATTTGCATAGTCATAGTGGCGTGAAACCGCTTCATAGCCTTACAACCTAATAATGAACTTGAATAAACTGTGTTGGGAGAATTTAGAGGGTGTATTTTTGAATATTTTCTTTTCTTTTTTTTCTTTATTAAAGATGCCACTATAAGGTGGATTAGTGTTGATTTGTGTTTTCTAGTCACTACAGAGGAAATTAATGTGGAGGTCAGTTAAACAGCCACTCCTACTATGCTACCACCTAAATCTTTCGATTCAGGGCCAATGTGGACCACTGGTTTATGTTTCTGTTGAGCTCGCCCCACCATCTCCTGCGAGATCTACTGCATCGCCTTCTGGCTGTGACAGGGCTCCACAGCGTGGTTATTTTGTCATGCAGCCTATGGCATACATGGCCAGCCCAGTCTCACTTCAGTATAACGGTTTAATGATAATTAAAATTCAAGTTATTACTAAAGGCTAAATAAAACTAAACCACGCAACTAACCTAATAATCAAAACAAACTATCCCCACACACCGCTCCGCTCATTTCTCGCTCCACAAACTTCATCCAAAAGGACGCACGACCCGCCGCCGGCAAAACGGCTAAACTATTCTATGCATTTGTGATTGATCCGATAACTGGGGAAGAGACCCTTCGTGTGTTATTTAGCAGCAATCGGACATGATTGGTGCGGCTCCCTCGAGGTCGGATGATGGATCGCCCCTGGTTTTTACCTGCCGTTATCTGTAACTGAGATTATGTTTTGGGTTAACTTGAATTTATTTGGCTGTATTAATGCCGGTCATAGGTTTTTCGTTTATTTGAGTATATTGGCTTTTTGTTTTGAGCTCGTGGCGTAATAATAACTGCCACTCGGGTCAATCTTTAGGTTAAGCGGCGCTTGCCTAGGTTGGTCTGTGGATGGGTGACCGCCCATTTCATACCGAGTTTCCTCCGTGCCTCGGAAAGCACGTTAAGCTGTTGGTCCCGGCTGTCATATATAGATCTTTGGCAGTCGTTACAGGTAGTCAGTGACCTGGAAATCTGACAACCAGTCTTACCAAAGGGTATCGTATTACCCAGTATAAACTGGGTTGTGAAGGTCGGATAGGCAGTCGCTCCATGTAAAATACTGGTATTCAGCTGCATCCGGTTAGACTGGAAGCCGACCCCAACATAGTTGGGAAAAGGCTAGGCAGATGATTGGCTTTTTGTTTTGTTGTATTGGTCATCAATATCTGCCCAGCCTTTACCCAATGTTGGGGTCGGCTTCCAGCTGTCTAACTGGACGCAGCTGAATACCAGACTTTTACATGGAATGACTGCTTATCTGACCTCTACAACCCAGTTAGTACTGCATAATCTAACACCAGTTGGTAAGACTGGGTGTCAGAATTTCGGAGATTACTTGTAACAACTGTCAAAGATCCAAAAATTACAGCCGAGACCAACGGCTTTTACATGCTATCCAAGGTAGGAAGGAAACTCGGTATGTAATAGGTGGTCATCCATCCACATGACCAACCTAGGCAAAAGATTGGTGCGGCAACTGTGATACTGTGTTGAGTTGACTTGAATTTATTTGGCTGTAGTATTTCGGGTCACAGGTTGTTCGTTTATTTTAGTATGGAAACGTATTTTAGTTATAATATTGGTTTGATTGATAATAGCTTTTCGTATTGTTGTATTGGTCGTGGTTTTATTCTCCTCTCCATTGTTTAGTTTACTGGGAACCTTACCTACCTTTAGAAGATTGTCAGTGCAACAAATCAACCAACTCAGCTTGAAACTGTCTACTGACATCACGCCTGTAATCTCCAAAGGGTTCGGCAGATGTTATCGCATAGTACACCTACATTTCGTCAGTTGTATTTTAAGTCCCAAGAAATAAGGGCGAGTCTTTTGCTATCAACCATGCACAAACATAGACTCCATGGCTGCTACAGAGAAACTCCTGATAGAAAAATTCAATAACATGTGGCGACTAACGACATCTATCGCAACACCTGCGTACTAACAACGATCGACAGAAAATCCTACATCGCGCTATGAACATTATCCGCGACATAAGCCTATATAGGAGTTCCCGACTTACACCTGTCGGGCAGTTAGCCCGCCGGACACAACCCCCGTCCGGTCGGAGGATCCTCCCTTTCCAACGGGGGATGAGGAACTTTACACCCTGTTCCTCATTACCCCCAAAAACACATTGTTGAACCCACGACATCATGATGATCCCCAGACATGTCACAAAAAAAAACTCGTCAAAAAGAGCAAGAAGGCAAAGGCGGTTAAATCTTAGCAAAACATAACGTAATAGACCCTTTAATAACGCCACAGCGCTACCTAAGTAATTACCAACGTTGCTAAATGAAATTTCGTATGCTAATTGACTAAATACAATTATGGGAGCGAACCTAAGACTGCGAGTACCTCGGTCGGTAGCAATGATGTAGTTAATTAGAGGTGTACTGGAAGCGGCTAGAAATCAGAGTGGAAAGGACATCGATCAAACTTTTTATATGTGGGGGAGTATTATGAAAAATTAACCGTAAGTCAAGTTATAGCCAGGGACCGTACAACCCCGCTTTAGAGTTAAGCCTTTGGACAGGGTAACCCGTACATGGGGTAACTCATATCGCTGTGTTACCTTTTGTTCGAGTTACACCCTCGAACCCCAGCGAAATGGTTAACACTTTTATTAAGGTAACCACGTGAAGGGGTTAACCCCTTCAATGACTTAAGCCTTTGAAGAGGTTACCTTCCCGAAAAGCTTTTTTTCGTGTTACCCTGGATTACCTAATAAACTTGAGCTGCAAGTAGGTGGGGGAATACTTACACCCGTGCGCACCTTACTGTTTTTATTTAGTTATTACGAATTTGACAACAATTTGATGCGTGACATTTAAGCGAACTAACAATCAAGATGAGTAATGCCCGGTTTCTGAGGCACTTTATCTGTGGTTTATCTATTCATATGCGTACATTTGAATAGATAAACCACGGATAAAGTGCCTCAGAAACCGGGCATTAGACAGGTAAGTGATTATTATTTAAAGTACTAAGTTAAATTAATAGTGTTTCTAGTGTTAAGTGGTCGGACCACGTTCATTTATACCCATGTATATACCTAATTTGTTCCGATTTTAGTAAGTAAGTAGGTATTTATAACTACCTACGATAATTATTAGATTAACACCAAGGTAATGCTATTTTTTATGTAAGATCAGGCGAAGTAACAAATATAAATTCTTACATTAACCCTATTCTTAGCGCTGTGTACAATTTGATACATTGAACTTTATGAAAATCTAGAAACGTTCCAAAAGGTATTTTCAAAACATTAAGGGCCGGTTTCACCACTTGCTGATAAAGTCCCGGATAGCCTATCAGGAACTTATCTGCCAGATAAACTACAATTTTTGATAGCATTATCTGTCAGATAACTATCTGACACTTTATCCGTAACCGGTGAAACCGGCCCTTATTATTTTATATGGTACAAAAGACAAAATATAATCCAAATTCAAAAAAATAATATTTTATCATTTGTTAATCCAAATAATTATGCAGTAGAAAACAAAATAGCAAACCGACCATTGAAGTCGTCTGGGCGTTGCAAGACAAAAAACACTAAAATTTTATTATATTTAGGTCAAATTATTTTCAAAAGCTGTTTAATTCAAATACTTAAGTATATTGGCTACCGACTTCGGGACCAGACCTCGGAACCTATCCTTCTGCAGCGCGGTGTGAGACAGGGAGACGTCATATCTCCGAAACTGTTCACCGCTGCATTGGAGGATATCTTCAAGGTTCTGGATTGGAGAGGACTTGGCATCAACGTCAACGGCGAGTACATCACTCACCTTCGGTTTGCCGACGATATAGTGGTCATGGCTGAGACCATGGAAGACCTCAGTGCAATGCTCGATGACCTCAGTAGAGCTTCCGAAAGAGTGGGTCTTAAAATGAACATGGACAAAACCAAGGTTATGTTGAATGTTCATGTAACACCCACTCCTATCAAGATCGGAGACTCTACGCTCGAAGTTGTGGACGATTATGTCTACCTGGGACAAACGGTCCAGTTGGGTAGATCTAACTTCGAGAAAGAGGTCAATCGTCGAATCCGACTCGGCTGGGCAGCGTTCGGGAAGTTGCGCGGTATCTTCTCGTCCAACTTACCCCAGTGTCTCAAGACGAAAGTCTATGACCAATGTGTGTTGCCAGTGATTACATACGGGACCGAAACGTGGTCGCTCACAATGGGCCTCATCAGAAAGCTCAAAGTCACCCAAAGGGCAATGGAGAGGGCTATGCTCGGAGTTTCCTTGCGTGATCGAATCAGAAATGAGGACATCCGCTTGAGAACCAAGGTTACCGACGTAGCCCGAAGAATCGCCAGACTTAAGTGGCAATGGGCAGGGCACATTGCTCGCAGAACGGATGGCCGATGGGGCCGAAAAGTTCTGGAATGGCGACCGCGAACCGGAAGACGTTGCGCTGGAAGGCCTCCCACTAGGTGGACCGATGACCTGGTCAAGGTTGCAGGAAACCGCTGGATGAGAGACGCACGGGACCGGTCAATGTGGCGACGCCTGGGGGAGGCCTATGTTCAGCAGTGGACGTCTTTTGGCTGAAATGATGATGATGATGATATTGGCTACTTAGAAAGTTTAGAAACGCTACTTTCAAGTATCAAAATGGTCTGAAATCGTAAGTAATTTACTGTTTTTTCTTAGTGTATCAGATATGATACACAGCCAGATTCCATACTTTTAGATAATTTTTCGCATGTATCAAATATGTGACATTGATTGATTTGTACGATTTCAATTTATTATATAGTTATTACAATATATCTATTTTATATTATTTATATTGTCATTATTATTGTTTATTTTTGGGGGAGTATGAGGAACAGCGTGTAAAGTTCCTCATACCCCATTGAAAAGGGAGGATCCTCTGACCGGACGGGTGTTATGTCCGGTGGGCTAACTGCCCGACATTTGTCACGGATAATGTTCATAGCGCGATGTAGGAATTTCGCCAATTAGTTCGCAGGTGTTGCGATAGATGTCGATAGCGCATCGGAGAAAACTCGGTATGTAATGAATGGTCACCCATCCACAGACCAACCTAGGCAAGCGCGGCTTAACCTAAGACCTGAAACCTGCCTTCGACCCGAGCGGCAGTTATTATTAAGCAACAACATCCAATTAAAAAAATACATTGACGGATCAAAATTTTGTAAAAAACAGCACTTATCGGTATCGTATTACCCCGTATTATCTGGGTGGTGGAGGTCAGATAGGCAGTCGCGCCTAGTGATGTGCCTGGTGGGAATATTGCCACTGCCGGTAAAATACCAAAATTGCCAGCAGCATTGGAAATATTGCCAAAGTTGCCGGTCAATGTAGATTAGGGCCTATCAATGCTAATTATAAGTGTATTACATAGTTTCCGTACTTAATTTGACTTATGATTACTAACAATTATTATAATTATTTGACAAATACTCTCCGAATATTCCCACTCCTGGCAATGTTACCGGGAATTTTGCCAATATTGCCGCCAATATTTCCAGCAATTTTGCCAATATTGCCGGCAACGGCACATCTCTAGTCGCGCCATGTAAAATATGGTACTCAGCTGCATCCGGTCAGACTGGAAGCCGAACCCAACATAGTTGGGAAAAGGCTAGGCAGATGATGATGGTACAAAAACGAAGAAACGCTTGGTAACTCGCAAATTGCCGAGTTTTTGTTCTGGAACCAAGAGCAAAATGAAATTGTTTGAAGTACTGAGGTTGAACTGCAGTATTGCTTTCTCCTAACGGACTCCGACACCAGTTCACCTCGTCTAGCATTGCTATGTTCTTAGGAAACCTTAATATTTCATCAGATGAGGATAAATCAAGTAGTTGCTTCAATATCTTTGGTACAGTCGAACAAGCTAATAAGTATACAGCCAGCTAACTTGAATTTACTTTTAAGATTATACAGATACATTTAGCATTCAGCGGTTTAGGATATAGCGTTTGACATCAGTCGCTTAATGCAAAACACTTGACAAATCAAAATTACAATCAATATTTTCAGTGTTATAGAATTATAAAGATCTCTACCCTGTATACTTATTAGCTTGTTCGACTGTACTATATACCCTCAGTCATCGTAATGAAACCCTTTTTTTTGCTGGTAAATCATCAAATAACTTTATAAGGTCAAACAAAATTTTATAAGGTCCAAAGGGTGTTACTATAATGATTTTTAACAAAACTAAAAGAACCAAAAATAATAAAAGGGTGTTCGTTTTTTAATTGCATTAAATGTTTTTTTTTACGTTAGCGTGTTTTATTTTTGTATGGTTAAAATAACGTTGGAAGCCTGGCAGTGTAGCAAATATGATACATAGATTTTATAAGGTAGATTAGGCAATGTATCTTATGTGATACATTCAATAAATCATAAAATAATATAAATACATTTTTATTATTATTATTTCTACCCGCAATAAGAACGCATTTTATGTATTTTTTTTTCAATATTTCTAAAAATAAAAACCTTGCCAAGTATAGGGTTACTGGCATTTCCACATAGATAACATTAAAATTTGCTTGCGTTATTTGATGCATCAAATACATATTAACGATGCACAGTACCTCGCCTCGGCTGTGGCATTTTCACAGAAAGACAATTCTTGTTGTAATACGTATAATAGGGAAGCTACAACACACACTTAAACATAAACACTGCTAAATTGCTTTTACTTCAGTAGTTCCGTCCGAATTCCCAATCAAATGATGAATGATGAAAATAAACAAACTAAGTAGGTAGGTTTAAACACGAAAAATTAAATATTATTACAATGTTTAGCATGTGTGACGAGCAAAATTGAACTATAAGATCATAAATAATAGCTATTTTTCCATGTTTACAAGTCGCTCGGCAAGTCGGTAACTCGGTACACGCAAGATTGGCGGACCGCCGGACGCAGTACGAATGTCATGTGCGGTCGTGTATGCAATTTTCAAACTAATATCGATTGTAAACAGTGCATAATACAATGTCTTGAGTTGGAATGGCTTACCCTGTTACAGTGTTACAGGGTGTTGAAAGGGTAACCCGTTCGTAACAGGGTTTACTATACCCGTTCGGAGGTGTAACATGTATTATAGGGTTTCTTTTTGAAGCGCTTAAAAAAACCCCTTCAAAAACCCTTTCAACGAGTATCCGGACGGTCCCTGGTTATAGCAATGGTTCTTGATCATTGACAGCCAAAATCAGCTGTATTTTTAGGCACCTGATACTTTGATAAGTCATGTGTCATGTTTTGATCCTCGTCTCAAAAACCGGCCCTGGTAAATCAGACTTATTATCTTTAACAAGTAGATCATCATTGCAAAGTAACTCTCAAATCTCTTGAGTATTATTTTCGTCACAATCCAAATCTTCAGAAGTGATTATTTCTAAACCACAATACAGTACTGCATCTATCAGCTGATTTCCAACAGCTAAATTAGTTAGCTCTTTATCTTAATTAATCATACTAATTTCCTCCACTGTACTGGAACCAGACTGTTCATTTTCTTAACCAAATCAAAGACTAAAAATAGAAGACCATTCTGATCTCTGTGTTTTATCCATAAATAAACCGGACGTTAATAGATAATTATAATCAAATATCAAGTTTAAGGCGAGGAGCAGGTGGCGGAAGCAGGCTCTTGATAATTTTGGGCCCCCCCTTGTTGTTTACCATCATTAAATTAGATCCCATCGTGGACACCCTTCCAAAACACTCTTCCAAAAATGACAGAGTAAAATTTTCATCAAGGAAATTGAACGTGATCAGCACATCTAAACTTCATTCTAGAGCAAGAAAGATAAGCAAATTAAATATCTTGTTGTCGGCACGTGGGATGTACCCGGTAGCTTAAAACCAAAGGTGCTTGTTCCCAATTAGGTATACAGGGTGGGCTACAATTTAAAAAAAATTAAATGTTTTTTTATTCGCTATTAGAGGTTTAAATATTTAAAAACGTTTTGATTGTGTGAATATGAGTAAAGGAAATTAAAATGTGTGTGACAAATAATGCCTAATATTAACTTTTTATAGACTTATTAGACATACACACACATACATACAAAGTTTACTCCAAAAAGAAAGATCATTTCTTTTAATGCTACCATACGGACCAGGGCGTGAGAACAGAGACATAAGAACCAAGTTATAGCGATCCTATTAATGATGATGATAATTGGAAAGTTAAAAATGAAAATCAATCATATCAAAATCGTTTCTAAAGCGATTTTCCCATATAGTCTAGGCAACAAACGCCTTTTTGATGAAGTTTTTTCAGCAGTCTCCGAAAATTATGATTGAGGTGTCATTCGATTCGGAATGGCATCCAGATGATTTTCGAAGAAAAATGAAGTTCCGCTTGCAAAAATTGCAAAAGTTATTAACAATTAACAAAAAAAATTAAAATGGGTTTAGTGTTTTGCAAATATCTCAAAACCTAATTAAAATTTTTCAAATTTGAAATAAGATTCAAAAAGGGGAGGAAATTTCCTAAAGAATGTTCTAACTTTCGGAATTGTAGGACCAATATTAATAACTTTCCGATCGGGTTGAAAATACGCCCGAAAACTGGTACTCCGTCTTGCGCAAGCTACGCTCCATTCGGACCTTTAATGAATAAATGTTATTTAAACTTATTAAATGTGAAAATTAAAAATTGAAAAAATTCAGGCGCCTGCAGGATAGATCAATACACAATAATCTGTGATCTAAAAAATTTTATCGCGAATTTTCAATAAGTTATCCATTAATTAATTAACAATTTTTTGTAGCACGAACACTGACATTGCAAGTGCGATAATAATTACACTATTCATCTGAGATTTTTTTCCTTTCGTGGATCTATTTTTCAAAGGTCTTAGAATAGGCTCTCGTTGGAAAAATTAAAAAAAAAATTAATTTTCGTTTTTTTATTAACAATTTACTGATATGAAAAATTTCAAACCTTCATTAGACATTAAAAAATTCTTTTTTTTAACCCCACACAGAACAGGATTTTTCCTTACCCTCGGACAGAAGAACTTGCACCAAAATACTGCAACCACATCCAGTAACTAAAGCGAACGTTGACTGTTAATTAAATATCAAGTTTAAGGCGCGGAGCAGGTGGCTTGAGCGAACTCTTGATAACGTGTGGCCCTCTCTATTCGAGACACGGTTTTTGAGGTAAACCTTATTTACGTCCACAACTTTACTTTTTAGGTTGCGGTTCATTTTGGGATCGAGTTAATTTATTGCCGTTTGAACAGTTTGATGCAATCGCATGTGACTAAAAGAGTGATTAATATAAATGTAGATGGATGGAGTGTGTGCGGAATGATATAAAGAAAAAAGAAGTAAATGATACCGTGACGACTGATAGGGTGGAACGGAAGAAAAAAACGTGTTGTGCCAACCCCAAATAACAAGGGAAAAAGAACAGGAAAATGATCATGACTAAACGGTTTGATGCAGTTTTGGTGACCCATCTTTATGACCCATCTTCGCACACCACTTCCCCTCTTATTCTTTATATTAGGGGTCAGGTAATACTGGACACAGGCTGTACATAGGTACGCGGTATTTGACAATGTTAGTTACGCGGAATTGGACTATCAACGACGATATGTATAAACCTCGGAACATTTGAGCAACCTGCATAACTAATGAAGCTTTGATTAAAAATCTGCGTCATAGTTGTATGGGTACGTACCTAAATGATATGCCTGTAATTACATAAAATTAAAACCAAAAATCCAAGAGAAAATAACTTTTAAAAGTCGCTACGTGTATATATGTATACACGTAGCGACTTTTAAACTGCAAAACGCCTCGCCGACAGAGTGTGTAAAAATCTTCCCTGTAGAATAGCAGTAGCTAGACGACACTTCAGATTTATCAGCTCCAGGCTCTATAACACCATAAACAAGACCTTGAACATCTACCATGTACCCGGTTATCTTTTAAGAAGAAAGCTGACTGAGTGGTTGAAATCATTGTCGTATGACGAAACTGAAAGCATTGTGGAAACTTAGCTAGCACAAACACTGACACACACCCAAACACTCACCCACACACACACATATACCCTCACACTCCACACAAACTCCTTCCCATACACAACACACCCTCTTTTTCTATTATGGTGTACTCAAATATTGATTTTTTATAATTTTTTAAATTTTCTAATATTAACTTTGTATAGTTTAAATCTGGAACAATAATTATTGTCCTCTTGTTCTAATGGGCGTTGATAGCTGCGACACAGTTATAAACTTTTGTAGCTATCATCGTTTTCTTTGTAAATTGTGCTGTTCTGTTTATGTTCCAAATAAAAACTTTTTACTTTTTTAAAAGTGATTTTCGCTTAGTTTTTTTTTAGCAGAAATATGTTTCTGCTTATGACTTTAAGTACCTACAGCTTGTCAAATTACATAAGCCACGTTGCCAGGTGATTATGATGATGAATGGAATGATTAATACTGGTATGGTCTGTACTGGGGTTATACCGAATCGAAAAATGTTTTTATATTATGACGAATCTATCTCTCGAATGGTAGCTGAAACTTTTTATAATGTTTGACTTCATCTCAACAAAAAACATCAAACACGTACCCAATCCTTTTAAAGGCGCCTGATCTAAAATTCCGTTTTTACTCGACTACACAACTAGTTTTAGTAAACAGATCGGTACCTACTCCATTTCAATGAAAGTTCGGTCATTGAAATTCCATAAAGAAACGGAATAAACAATATTTTCGTAACTTTTTAACTATTACAATAGTATTTTTATTATTATCACAAACAGATAATCTGCATCTTCTGTAGCTGACATTCAAAGGCTACAAATTCATATTTTATGTTTCGTAAATTCAAAATAGCTACGAAAGTTACGTAGCAACTGTAATTCTCGTAGCAAGTTGCTTAGCGCGTAGCACTTTGGGGAGTTGTAAAAATAGGTGCAATGTCAAATCTGTTCTCAGTCTTTGTCTTTCTCAAACCTGAAGGTGTTATTCGCTTCCTATTAGAAACTAGTGATAACTGGCGAAGAGTCGGTGCACTAAATGCGCACAGTTCTGCCTAACTCTTCTAGAATTACAAGCGTAATGTTATCTATGCATGTTTTATAGGAAATTCTCCATCAACAAAATTACTTACCCATAAAAGCCTTCGTTACAATAAATATTTCATAGAATTAAATAAAATTAAGAAGAGAAATTCGTTGAGAATTCTATCAGACGATTGCTATTCGGGCCGGGTTGCGTTCACTATGTACTAATCGTAAATAAATCTTGAGAGAGTGGCGAGGTAGTAAATTGAACGCGTGACTCGGACTTGTAAGGGTGGCCGCACAATGTCGACTTTTGAGTTAAGACGCAAGTGGCGTTCGTGAAAATTTTTTAAACCCTGGTTGCAGCTTTGCGACTTCTAATTAAATTAAGTTGTAGTTTTAACCAAACAGGTACGCACAAATTATGGCCCTTTGGACACTTGACATTTATAAATACTTCAGTAAGTACCTACATTATTCCATCAAAATGGTTGAGTTGAATGGCAATTGGCATTCAATGAGACATGCCTCATGTTGGTGAACGTGTGCTGTCAGTTGTGACTGGTCTTCTCTTAGTCTCCTATTTAAATTCATTATTTTTTTATAATTTTCTTTTTTGTCTTTACTGTGGACACTTAAAATCTTGTTTTATAGTTCTCACTTGATGTACCATCTCAACATAAATTATGTAGTCAAGGTTTAGTAACAATATCAAATCCATAACAACCACTTTATACATTATTTTTGCATAGGTAAGTACGGTTTTGTTTTAATTTTGCAGTATTTTTCTAAGACTAATCGCAAGTGTGTGCCCATTCTAACCTTAAACGTAAATAATCAGGTGAATAGTTAAGGGTTTTATGCTTTCACAGAAGGGCATAAATGAACCTTTATCTACTCAGGCCTGAAAACTTTTTGTACGGAGCACTTTGTTAGGAACATGATAAAAATAACGTAAAACTTTATGGTTTTGATAAACGCAGCTTTTTAACAGAAGTTAATATTGTATTACTGAGATTGTTTCCATAATATGTGGTGTGTATTTTGGTTTATTACTCGTAGCGTGAATACTGGGATGATAGATGGAGAGGGAGAGAAAAGATGGAGGGACTGTGTGAGGAATGCAATTTGTGAAACTCGAAGAAGACCATAACGAAGCTCGTGAGTCGACGCCGTGCTTAAAATGTTATGTATAGATTGTAGCTGATTATGAAAGGTGTGATGACGTTCTGAGATTCATAGTACTTGCAATACTGTGTCTGAGGGCAGATATTGTGCAGGATGACCGAATGTGGAATGAACTTTGTGAAAAAGGGAACGTATGTTAAGGTGTGAGCGAAAGGTGCGAACGTGAGAGAGGGACAGAGAGTAAGAAAGGAATATGGCGGAAGACTAGAGTACGAGGAAAAAACGATAGACGTGTTATTTTTATTTTAAGTTAGCAAAATTCTAAAATATACGGGTTTCTACGGGGATAACTCTTTCATTTCACCAAACGATCCCACAAACTTGACGTCGTCGTCTATACATAACGTTTTGTAACCAAGTAACCACAGAACTAGCAATATTGTAAAACAGTTGTTTTTAAATTTTGGTTTATAATTAAGAAAATTCTAAAGAAAGAAAGAAAAGTGTTTATTGGATTCCCAACAGGACAAAACAAATTGACAAAAAATTAAACACTAACAAAGTAAACAATATGACAAATAAGTACTTAAAATTAGGACGTAGATACAAGTTTTAAATTTGTCCCGTGCGAAGCCAAAAGGCCACTATCTCAGCATGTTGCTGTGACATATATGATACATAAATGTCACAGCGCTGGTATTCTGATAGGGCCCAATGGTGACGCCACGTTCACAGAAAAAAAACAACAAAAATCTAAAAAATAACTAAAATAAAAATTAAATTAAATACACCTAATAAAAACAATAAGTTAAGATAGGTTCGATAGAAAAATATTCAATAGGACTCCTATTTAATATATTTCCATCGAGCTTTGGCAGCACCGACAAAAGAACGAAACGACGGGGCGCACGGTGTCTATGGATCGCGATACGGTATATTTATGTTTTCTACTTGCACTTCAACCGCAAACATTATGATAACTTTAGCACCCAAGAATAATGTATATTTCTCCAGCCATGTCCTGGCCAGCCGCTCACGAACGAATGGAAAGAACTAAAATTAAATGGAGGTGTCCACTCTTGATGGAATTATCCCACCTACATTGCCGTTCAGACACATGTCATGTTCCTCCCAGACGTAAATCTGTGGTTAAAAATAATCAAGAGATTTTAGCACGGTCACATAAATTACATTATATTCTAAGCCATTTGTGTCAAAAAGGCCAAACTATCTAAAATTGATCTTGACAACCAACTTCCTTCTAACAACTGCAAAACAAACTATCCCACTACAACCTCACCATTATTGCACAAACCTAAAAAATAACATACCAAACAATATCAATTTTTACCACCGCCATGACAATAACAATATACTCAAAATTGCCCTTTTTATATCACTATCGTTTCCGCAAGGCGATATTAGCCACTTGGTTAGTTTTCATCATGTATGGGAGGCACGTACAAAATGGCCGACGATCCTGATGACTTCATGCTCTTTCTAATCGCCGGGAAAAACAATCTGCGAAGGGAAAATGAGGTAACTGGAGGTCAATTTTTGATGTGTTCTTGTAGAAGTCCGTTTTTGGGCGAAAGTTTTGTGCGTGATGTCATTTGTGATACTATTTTTGGCACAAAACGAGATAGTCTAGAAGATTACTCTGAGCGATAAGAAATACCCTGCTTCGAAATTACTTGTTTGTTATGCACGAGCTTTAGATACCTATAAGTTAAAATATCGTGAGGGAACCAGCATGCCTTTTTTTCTGTGGGTGGAAAATCATCGAATAACCCCCCCCCCCCCCCCCCCCCCGCTCTTGGGCAGAGCGAAGAGGAGTGTCAGACTTGTACTGACTAAAAACCAAACCCATGTTCCTTCTTTGAAAACCAGGTTAGGCAACATAACCACTCAATAAAAAAGTAGAAACCATTATTATGTTGTATTCACCTTTTGGTTTCTGTTATCCAATTAACGTTATTATACTAAGAAAATAGAAAAGAAAGAAAATAAATTTATTTGACACACGCCACAAGTTCACACAAAAAAAACTAAAAACTAAACAGAAAAATAATAATATTATTGTGTGTCTCGCGGCTGCGCCAAATAGGCCCAGTTCAGCATATTGTCGAGCAGCTAGTGCCCGATACTAGACAAAATGAACCCAAGCAACATTAAATAAAAATAATAAAATTGTAATATTTCTTCTTTAATTAAACGATAATACATAAACGTCTATGAAAACAGACTTGTGAAAATCATCTTCACCATTGCGACTGATAATAACATTTATTCAGTTCACACCTCGTTCTCTCCCCTAATTATCATACAAACTGCACGTAGGTATTCTCATGTAGCTAGAGGATAGTTATGAGGCAATTACAATAACCTAATTACGGTGTAAATGGCCTTATATGCTGAACTCAAATCCCACTTAAGAGAAGTAATGTTTTGGTAAACTAGAAAAGTTTGTTAGCATTGATACCATGTGCAGTAATCTAGATAATTAATTAATTTACTTAAGCAAAATTGCTTATCCAATGTTAAAAAATCATTCAATGGTATAAAACTACACTAGACCTACTTACGTAGAGTGAATGAGTTGTTTCTGTGAAGCTACGTTATCTCCGAGTAAAACCAACGTTAAACTTTCCTGTGGATTATAAATTACCGTACATGCATGAAAGAAGTAAAACCGCGAGCAAAAGCTAGTAAAGCATATAAATAAACACCCACTAAATGAGATTACTTTTCCCAAAGTTCACGACCCGAAAAACGAAAAGAAAAAGCCTTGTAAGTATCAATAAAAGATAAGAGCTGATAACCACTTTCCTCCTCATTCGAAACAATCTTACCGCGTAAAAGTAAAACATGTACACATAACAAAAGTTACAGCATTAATCATTGTTCAGAAACTTTACGGCAAAGTTGATGTTTCATAAAGCAATAAATCCAAAGAGTACCTTTTAGCTAAATCCTTTGTTTGTCTATAAGAACAACAGGTTTTATGAGACTCGTTACAGCCGAGAGCTTTCCTTGTAAGGGCCGGTTCGATTGCCAAGAAACTAATGAACAGGTAAATGTTTCGGGGAATGAGTTAAGGTTTTTCCTTTGCTTGACGCTTCCTGGCTTTTGCTATTGATATTTTTCCTTCCGTGTTTTATTTATGGCATAAGTGGTGTTATGAATAAAGTTATAATAATAAATGTAGATGAAGTTATCCATAGTACAGTCAGGAATATTAATTGTTTGTCGAAATTGACACACTCAATCAATTTGCTACTTTATAGCCATTTTGTGCAACAGTCAAAGGATGACAGATTTAATTTATATACAGTACCTCCCGATCGTCACAATACCACATCTAGAATCAGAAAGTGATAGCCAAATTAGTATGAGCGGCAGAGATGGCGCTCTAATAAATTAGAACCTTGTCTTAAAGGCGATGATTCTTATTGTCTCTAAAATTAAAAAAAAATATCCACACATCCAAAGAGACAAACAAAGGAAAAACCTAAATTAAAATTAATTCCCTGAAAAAAATCTAAATAGCCATGGATGAACTGAGATGAGAATGATAATGCAAAAAAGGAGTTGTCTGATGAGACGATGATGATAATATATTATTAACTCTACAAACCTGTGACCAAAGATAATTTGACCAACAACACTAGAAAAACACAAACCAAACCAACCATTACAAACAAGAATTTATTATCTTTCGTGTAATGTACCGAAAGGATTGTAACTCCATATTAAACCCGTATATCCATCGCGGTGACGTTACGAATGGTGACGTGGCCCGACAACTACATTACTCTCGCTCGCTGCAACTTCCAACGTTCTAATAAAATACCTTCTATACGTTATGGTCTCCTGGTACTTTGATATTGAAAAAGATCTGTTTAAATTAAATAAACTAACAATAATTGAGCCTATTTGGACTAAGGTTTATTTTGTCTCCCGTCGGGGGTGGATTATCGAAAGGATAACGCGGCTCCGACACAAGGGCGAAGAAGGAACATGGGTTTAGTTTTTAGTCAGTAGAAGTCTGACTCTCCCCTTCGCTCTGCCCAAGAGCGGGGGGGGGGGGGGTTATTCGATGATTTTTCACCCACCAAAAAAAAAAAAAGGTTTATTTTGTCTACTAAATCATTATTAGGTGGTTAACATTTCTTATGCCTCATCTCATTATCTGTGTGACCGGTAGTTCCAAACCGCGTAGCTGCTACTAAAAACGACTGCTGGAAAAACCCAATAACACTTTTCCCAACTTGAGAATCGAACTCAGGACCTCATACTCAGTAGTCAGATTAACGACCACTAATAGTCGTACATACATTTTCCTTTGCTGCTCTATTTAAAATGTAAATGGAAACCTAATTAAATTTTTAAAATTATGTTTTTATTCACACGGAAATAAATCCTTATCCTTACATAGTATAAAACAAAGTCGCGTCTGTTTGTTTGTTTGTTTGTCTGTATGCTTAAATCTTTAAAACTACGCAACGGATTTTGATGCGGTTTTTTTTAATAGATAGAGTGATTCAAGAGGAAGGTTTTAGTATATAATTTGAACGACATCCACGCGGGTGAAGCCGCGGGCATCAGCTAGTATAGTATAAAACAAAGTCGCTATTTTTGTCTGTTTGTATGCTTAAATCTTTAAAACTACGCAACGGATTTTGATGCCGTTTTTTTTAATAGATAGAGTGATTCAAGAGGAAGGTTTTAGTATATAATTTGAACGACATCCACGCGGGTGAAGCCGCGGGCATCAGCTAGTTACTAATATACAAGACACAATTATTATTCATTTTACTAAGCTCTGAGAGTCTGTATTTCCTGATAGCTATAACCTAGGGGTCTTTAAGTCAAGAGTGAATAGGTTACTTCTAGGTAAGCGTGCTCCATCGTCGACCGCATCATCACTTTCCATCAGGTGAGATAGTGGTCAAACGCGAACCTATCAATAATAAAAAAATAAAAAAAAATAAAAAAAAGCTCTGTGCTGGTAACATGATTCTTGAAAGTAAGTCGTGAAGAACAACAAATTCAAAGTTCCATAACATTTTTGCAATCCTTTTATGTTGGGTTTACATACTACAAAATTCGAAAAAGGCCTTTGGATCTACATACATACGGAAAATAGTAACTCTTGTTTTTCCGATAAAATCGAGCCTTGAACCGCAAAAGCCAGAGTAATCCGTTTATTGATTTCAGCCATTTCCGCTCACGATAGATTTTTATTTTCACTAAAACATTTTTCTCGTAAACAAGTGGATTACAGGCTTGCGATAATGAAATTTAGATTTTCGTACTATTTTTTAAACTTATTTTTCATTGTCTCTGTAATCATGTGCCTAGCCTTTTCCCAACCATGTTGACACCAGTATTTTACCTGGTGCGACTGTCTATCTGACCTCCACAACCCAGTTAATACTGGGTAATACGATACTCTTTAGTAAGACTAATATTGTCAGTTTGGCGCACTGGCTGCCTATAACGACTGTCAAAGGTCCACCCGGAACCAAGTGCTCGGTATGTATTGGATGGGCGCCATTCACATATGAACCTAGGTACGCGCGGTTTAACCTGAAGATTAATCCGAGCGGCTCTTATTATTTAGCAACGACTCTGTAAATCATAATCATAAATAATCATCATAAATCATTTAATCATTTGTTAACACAGGTACAATAAATAGTTGTTATAAAAAATTACAAGCTCGCCATGTTATACCCGGAGGTGTACAAATATTTATAGAGGTCATTGACATTCAAATTCATAAAATTAATGGAATTAAAAAATAGAAATAATATAAAAAATGCCAAAAAGAAAATCTATAAAAAATGTCAAAAGTAAAAATATAAAATAATGTCAAAATAAAACAAAAATGTGGTACACCAATGACAAATCTGGAAAAGGAAACTGAGCTTGTCAAAATACTTCATAGTTACCATAAAATATAGATCTTTGGCATCATTTGGTGGAGAGTCATATTAATAATACCACTTTTAAACAATTAAATTGAATTAAACTGGAAACTTGCTTCCCAAAAAAACCTAGGTAGAGTCAACGTCATTTTGATGAACTAATTTTGCACATATATTTAAACCTGCAGGTCTTAATTATTCCTTTCGTCATTATCATCACTTCAGCCGAATGACTTCCACTGCTGCACATAATCCCTCCGCCAAGTGTCACCACGTGATTGAGTCCCGTATGTCTCATCATCGTCATCCAGCGAACTAAAGAAGAAAAACAAAACTTCATAAAGATCTCACGAAAACCTAATTGCATTGTTACTCCATCAAACAATAAAGACATTGTCATGGTTCCTCACTCTATATTCCTTCTTTTGCCTCCACCCTTACATAAAATAGACTAACAGCACCAAAACGCGATTGGGAAAAAAATCGCAGCGCTCTATAAAGACCGCACGAGCCGAGCAAGCGAAAACAAGACAATAGTTGTTCGAAAAACACGAATAAACAAATTAAAATAGAGAGGGAAACACGTTGCGCGTAACTTTGCATGTATCTCTCAATATGTCACCTCCGGTGAATAGGGACTGATTGTGAGTCGGATTTTTGTAAGCGCGCGAATTTGCGCGATTCAACCTCTGCTCTGGTGTACAGATGGTCTGTAATTCTGGCGTTCGGATGCAAGAACGGGTAAGGTCGTGTGTAGAATGGTGACTCTAGAATATACTGAAATAGGTCAAGACATCAAGCTGAAGATGGTCTATGAGACGATGAACTTCCTCTTCTACTTTTAGAATCGATGTTAAATACCCGTGTTGTAATGTTAAATCTTTTAGACCACAACAATTTGATAAGAATAATTTATTTAAAATGTCACTTACGGGAGTTCCCGATATTGCGACGCTGTTGCAAGCGCCATGATCGCGGGTTGACTGGAGAAATGCGGGTGGATGGAAAAAATTATTAGGAGCAGACGAATCTGTCTACCCTCTTTCTTTGTCTTTTATTACGCGCACTACTGGAACTCGACACTCAGTCACGGCAAAACACACTCACAGTATCACCAGGTTTTTTGGATTTCTTAATATGTTGCTTGCTGCTTTTAAGCATTCTCAAAACTGGATTCCACGTACTTGACAATTTAAAGCTATCTTCTCGATTGAAATTTTTGTGTTTCTTTATTTCAATTGCTTCTCTTGTCAGCCTGGGTAAGTAATGTTTGTCCGTTGAAAAAAAAAATAGTTATGAACCGTGAAAGCTTAAAACAGTGTTTAAGAATAATTTATTCGATTAATGTGACTTTTTAATGAATTCAGCCATACTTTAGTGTAGTTAGGGTAGGGTAAAGTGACCTTAAACAACATTAAAATTCCAAACACAAACTTTAAATATTTAATCGAGCGTAATATTTTTAAAGAGCCTCAAGCACCAATAGCTAATTTGTAAAACGTCCCTCCGATCGCCGACCTTATAAAATCGCACTTTAAAGCTTTAGAATATTAGCTTGTATCTAATTTGTACAATAAACACGTACGGTGTGAAGGCACCCTTAGCATGATGGAGTCACGTCTGAAACCGTGCAGACGTGGTTAAAAATGTTCTATTCGCGAAGATACCGTGCTCTAAAGTTAAAAATTCAATGTTTTTAGGTCCCATTGCTGACGAGAAAAGATATTCAGTTGCATCCGGTGAGACTGGAATTCGACACCAATAAATTTGAGAAAAGGCTAGGCAAATGATGTTCATGATGCTGAAGACAAAAGGTATAGACTATTTTCATGCTCAAGAAAATATTTATAGTTGTAGAACTCGTTAAAAAAGTCGATCTAGTTGTGTTGTCGCTATAGGCCCCGTGTAAAAGAGATACTTGGAGACAGTACCGGTTTAATTACCTGCATTATTCAAGCAGGTGAGTCGACCCAAATATTAAAACACAACTGTTGTATGGTATTTTTTTTTGTCTCTTTATTTTTGTTCAAGAATCGGATTTTAGTTTATTTTCCACAGTTTAATAACATGACTGGTATGTTCACGTTCATAAAAGATACAGGTGACTAAATTGTCATAATGAATATTAAAAAATGACGGTGGCAAGTGTCACCGTTCGCTGCCTGATGAGAACTAAATCAAACAACAACTCGTTTTAAATCGTTACCTCTTCTCGACTCGCTAATCGCTGAAGATGCGACGGTTGCCCAACGTTAAAAATTCAATGTTTTAGCTGTGAACGTCCGCGCTCACTCGTCATTCCGATTGTAATAACAGCATAAACATTTTTACTATGAGATATGTCGTAAAATATTTTTGTTTTGGTGCGGGGCTTGTTTGAGTGAAATTAGGGACGTGACCTCATATATTTTGAGGCTAATGTCTCATGGGGGAAACCTTGTTTGGGCTTCGAACATTGCAACAAAATTTGAAATTCTATTTTCTTAGACGCTATGCTATGAACTTCAAATTGGGCATTTTCAGAAAACTTTAAGTTGCTTTTTTGGATATTATACTAATTTAATTATTTACTTACTTTACTTTATTAAAGGTTTATTCTGAAACTTTATTTTAACGAAACGTATTCTTTCCAAATTCATACTCGGCTAGATAATCGGAATAAAGGATTGTGATTTGCACCCTCTCTTGTAAGTCTCTCCTCAATACTTGACCCTTGTTAAAGCTCAAAGGGAAATCCTTTCTTTTCCTACGTTTTAGAAACCCCACTAATTCTACCTTTTGTGTCTCTGATTACTGCTTCAATATAACGTAGATACCTGATAGTGAGCAATGTTCGATTTCTTAAAATGTATGAAAGATGAATGCTCTATTGAATGAAAGTGAAAAATAGATCGGTCTAGAAATATTTCAGGGAGTTATCAATATTGTCTTGAACTATGTTGAATATTATAACAGTATCTAAGATGATTTAGGTTATTGGTTAATTTTTTTTCTTGAAATACTATTTTTTTTTTTGTATTTTACCAATATAATACAATAATTATCTTTACGTGTAAGAAAATTTGTGTTGTATGCTCCATTTGATTTGTGTTTTATTTTGTCCAGATCTGACATGTAATTTTGAAAATAAACAAAACTAAACCTGCCTGATTAGGATGACAGTCATTTCAGTCATCTCATAATATAATTACCTTTAGGAATTTTTCCACTACCAATATTATCTATCAAGACAGACTGTAGTGCAAGTATACGTCGCTAGAGTCAATGATCTCAGACACTGTGTAGGTAAACACATTTTAATCGCAAAACTTAGTTTCAAACACCAACTTATCTCAACTAACATTAAAGATTGCATTGTAAACTGAACACTCCGTCGACTTGGACTTACAAAAACACATTTCAAAATGGCTAATTAAAAACAAGGTCCCACTTAACGCCACCAGAAAGTGCTCAAGAGATAATATAATTAAGCAAAGGATTTTAGAGTTCGCAAATTGCAAGCGAAATCTTTTATTTATACGCAACTCCGGTGGAGGTTTGCTCAGCGAATTTTAATTTCGTAATGCAGAAAAGGACCGTTATAATTTTAAGTGTCGTCTTATTCTGTGAGTTAGGGGTGAGGCTACATTCTTAGACGACATAGTCTCGATGTGACTTGGTACTGTAAGTCAGACTATCAGCGTAACTTTTATGAGAAACATTGGATCTTTTCAAGTGCCTGGGACCTATGGGATCAGACGCCAGAAGGTAGTTTGCTATATACAGAGGAGTCTCTAGTTCTCTGTCAGTATCTATTATGATATAATACCTTAGTAAAAATATGCTGAAATAGTAATCTCCATTATTTACCTTTTTTATTTTCAGCCTGTGTATTTTTCCACTGCAGCGCAAAGTCTTCTTGAAAATCACATGAAAATTGTAAAACCCTCTGTATATGAAACATTATTCTACTGCTGAAATAATAGTGCTAGTCATATGTGACATTAGGTACAGAACTGCAATAAAAAGACAGCATGACTGCAAACTTTCGGAAACACTTAATAAAACTTAAAAAGTTCAACATCTTAACGACACAGTTTCTCTAATTTCCGAATAAGCCATTTAAGACAATCGCGGGAAAGCGGACATAATTCAAAAGTAGTATGCTCCTTTGAGATAACCGTGATCTTTTCATTTCATAACCTAATGGAACTTTTCCCATTTCAACTTATTTTATCTTCGTCCGGGAACAGGGCTAGCGTCTCCTTAATTTACTACTTCAAAATCCCGATTTTGTGTAATGTCCTTACTAAATATGATTGCAAATCTTTCTGTTTGTGCATAAAAATTAGCAATTAAATTCTAAAATAACATCATGCCTTGTAATCCTCGAAGGGTTAGGCAAAGGTGTACATAAAATATTATTATAGTATCCCCAAATTTCATCAGTTATATTTAAGTCCCATGTAATTGGGGGCGAGTCTATTGCCATCAATCGAGCCCAAATCCAGGCTGCGTGGCTGCTATTGAGAAGTTCCTAATAAATAAATAAATCAATTTATTGACACACTCAAGTTAGAGAACATATTGAAGAAGTTGACCATACAAAATTTTTAGGCTTAGTTATTGATAAAAATTGCAATTGGAAAAAACATATTGAAAATCTATGTAATAAGCTAAACAGTTTTGCATTTGCACTAAGAAATCTCAGGAAGACTGTTGGACGTGATGCCGCGCTATTGGCTTATCATGGATATGTCGCATCTGTGCTGAGATACGGCTTAATCATGTGGGGTAATTCTACTGACAGCAATAAGGCATTCATTGTTCAAAAAAAGTGTTTACGTGCTGTGTTTGGTGCAGAGCCTTTAGAATCGTGCAGACCTATTTTTAAAAAACAAAAAATATTAACTTTAGCATGCTTGTATGTACTAGAAATAGGATTATTTGTGAAAAAACATCCTCACCTATTCACTACGGCCGATAGCGTCAATGTTTATAAGGTGGGCAAAATGTCGAGGGATCCAACAAAATTGGCAATGCCAAGATGTAGAACAGCGTACTGCCATAAAAACACTGGTAGAATGGCAATAGACATATTTAATCATATACCGAAGATTATTAGAGAACTCCGAACCAACTTATTTCAAAAGCATCTCAAAGCTTGGCTTATTGAAAACTGTTTTTATTCCGTTAAGGAATTTATGAAATATAGGACAAATGGAAAAGTTGCATGACATGAGAATTTAATTTGACATTTTTATTTTATTTCATGCTATTGACATTTGTAATTTATTTTCTTTTTTTTTTGTTGTTGTTTATATTTTGGAAATTTAAATATAAAAAAATATTTTATTTTTATTTGACATTCGTAATTTAATTATTTGTTTGACATGTGTAAGTAATTTGATTATATTGAGACAATTATTGATGTAGAACTTTTTTGGACATTGCAATTTAATAATATTGTTTAATTTGTTTATATTTCAATCGTTATGTCACAAAATTTGCATGCCTTATTTAGTAGGCGGAATATGAAGAACTAATGTGTACTGTGTTATAAAATCTGTAAAATACCATATTTCAGGCAAATAAATGAATCTAATCTAATCTAATCTAATCATACCTACATAGAAGAAGTCAATTACAAAGAGCATAGCGAAAAAAAAAAACAGTACATGAGTAGAAATAGCCGTGGCCCCAAACTAGGCACAGCCTGTATCTTGGTGACCCAATATAGCGAGTAAAGGCAGATTGAGTTGATGACTGATCAGCGTGACACAGCACGGCACGGCGGTAAATACACCTAATAACAACTTGCACGACCCCAAATCGAACCCAGAACTAAGCTCTAGTGCTTGCGACTATTAACCAACTGTTCAGTTATTCTGTTTGTTTGATCTCTATTTTTATCATAATAATGGAACATGGTTTTCCCATAGGGGTAGACAAATAACATAACGCTACTAGCTTTGATCTTTTGCATTTTTCGTATGCCAATTTGTTATATTTTTTTATAAAAGCTATTTAGTATACACAAACATGTACAGAAAAGGAATATACACAGCCATAAAAAGTAGCTATAGCCCCTAGCCTCTTGTTAAGAAGTGGAAATTATGCTTTTTCCTACTCCTCCGCTATTCTTTTTTACCCGACTGCGGCGAAGCCCAAAAGGAGGGTTATTGATTAATTTCGTTGCGGATCCAAGACAGTTAAATCATTTCTCTGGGACTTCGTCGAGCTTTATTGTCTCGGCGCTTTTCTTGTGGTCGCCACTGTTGATTCTAGCTAACAGGAGTTACAGTGGTTTGGGAATAGTGTGGCGGGCTTGTCCCAACTAAAAAAAAAACCCCTTGTTAATTCACAGCATTTTCAAAAAACTAAAATGGTTTCCCTATTTTAAAAATGTTTATTGACATGTTTAGTTAACAATGTTCGCATCGTATTATCCAATTTCGAACAAAGTCCTCGCTTGTCAGACATTCAAACACTCTACTATGAAACCTTTCAGCATTTTAGCTGTAAATTCCTCATACAACCAGATTAATCTTTTAGGCTAACATGTTTTTACAAAACCCTGCTATGATTCCGATGCGTTCTCGCGCTGCGTGGTCTCGTGTTTTATACGAATAGGGATTTGCCTCTAAAAGCATTCTCAACAGCAGTGGAATTTACTCATACGCTGGTATAAAGCGTTCGATGGATTTTCAATAGAACGTGGGTACAGTGTACCCGGGTTTTATTCTTAAGCTCACTGAGCAAACATTTTACCCGGCTAATGCGCTATTGTGTGCTTTGTTTCACCAACCTTGTTGGTGTCTATTTATGATCGGTAGTCTTCCGTTACAATGTCTGTTTACTTTATGTGGTTGTTTTTGTTTTAAATCTGGCTTTTGCTCCACCCATTACAGTCAAGAGTTACAGTATAAAGTTTCTACCTTGCTTTAGAAAGCTCGTTAAGGCGGGGTTACCCCGATAAACGTCGTCAACAATAGCGTTTTACTCGTACATGGAACGGATTTAAATTTTGAAAAAAATGTATTACATAGTTGACTCTTTGATCATGATTCGTCGGGCATGCGATACACGATTACTTACACTTCACTGCATCCAATTAAATCGCAAAGACATGTCCAAATGATGGGTAAATAATCGTTTTACTTGAGTTATATTAGGCTTTGAAAAATGAAACTTATATCATAATAAAGGTCGTAAAAAATGTGTATTATCTCGGGTCACATAATGTATAATTTCTTTATCATTTTTCTCCAAGAAGAAAAAACAGTCAAAATTTCGGCATTATATCGCTCGCGCGGCAGGGCGGGGGACGAGGTCGTGCGTACATAAAAACAAAGTAGGGAAACCTCGCCTTAAGCGTTGATCCCGGTTGCCACATAAAATCTTTGACAGTCGTTACAGGTAGTCAGTGGCATGAAAGTCTGACAATCAGTTTTACCAAAGGGTAAAACGGGTAGGGGGGTAGGGGTTTGTATTATCCAGTAGTACCTGGGTTCTGGAGGTCAGATAAGCAGTCGCGCCATATAAAATACTGTTATTCAGTTAGACTGGAAGTCGATCACAACATAGTTTCGAAAAGGCTAGGCAGATGACGAAGGCTGGCTTTTGCTGTTTTAATTGGCAGTTGATATTGATGATACGCTTACGTTTCGTTTTTTACGTTTTCCTTATTTCTAATATCTTTGTGAAAGACTGAGGTTATTCTAAGCTCTTCGCATTTTGCTGATATTTACAGATATATATGTCGCAGATTCAACACCGAGGCACAATATTCAGAGTTGAAAATTTAGAATAACGTCATCTATCATCGTTTTTAGGATCTATCATCGTTAAAGTCGGAAACGTCAAGCAGTGAGCTTGGGTGAGGTCGTTACAGAGCGTGGCAGGTCTGGTTTGACAGTTTTCGGTTGACAGATGACAGCTGTCAGTTGTCATATGTCAAATGTCAGTTGTGAGTGGTCGGTTGACGTTAACGTTAGACGCATTTGACTTGAGGGACGTTACTTTTTGGTGAGACACGAGCGCGAACGGTTGTTCTGCCCGGCTGTATCGAACTTATCGCGTTTCCGTACTTTAATCGTTTGAGATTTTGTTAATTTGTTATCGGAAGTAAATAAATAGGCGGTTGTAATCAGTGTTGAGACTATTATTTCGTACCTCCGCCATGCTGAACTTGGAATCTGACAACGATGTACCCGAAATAGTTGACCTACCGTCGTCATCAGAAGTGGTATGTAACTCTAACGCCTACATAGTGTAAGTGACAATGCTACGCCGGAAAAGTGTAAAGACAATGCGCGTGCGTCTGGAAGTGACATAGAAACGGAAACGTGGTGTTTTATGTTCGAGCAGCTAAACAAAAACTTTATGGCTATTGTGCAAGCAATGAAGACACCTTTTGCGAGTACGGATATTCGCCTACCGCATTTTAACTCTGAAAAACGGAATATTGTCCCGCGTGCTTGGTTGGCAACAGCCGACATGTGTGTTATCGATCCGATATGGGAGAAACGGGACGAACGGGAGTCACACATCCACCGTAGGTGCGTCGTAAGTCGGCACCTCCGTCGCTGGTTGTCCTCCGCTGGGCCTCCTCCGGGTAACCGGTGGTCTCACCTGGTGGGGATGGACCGCCGGGGTGCTGTGAAGACAGCAGCGCCGTGAAACCGGCGCTGTGGCGTGCCTACAGGGGACGCAGCGAATTCCACGAGACTCATGGGAGAAGTTTCGTCATGGCGGTCGTTCATATCTTGTCCTGGGATGAAATGGAGCGATTTTAAGGAGCTGTTTATAGTCTGGAGCGCCCCGTATGGTGATGACTACCGTGAAGACCCAGATGCGACATCAGAACCGGGATTCACTCGAGCTGAAGAAAATACGAAGAATGGTGCGATGACGTCACGGTGCGCTGAGAATTTACTTCGGCAGCGGCGCCGGCGGCGCGGCGGCAGGGCGCGGCTTGGTGGCGGCGCGTGGTTGGCAGCGCGGCGGCGCGGCAGGCTGACCAAGCAGTGCCTGCAGCCTGCAGCAGAGGCAAATAGCGAGCGACGTGTTGAAGTTTGCTATGTGAGCAATCCCAGCGGTGTGCTGATGAATATCTGGTGAGTCGTACCCATTTTATTATGTTTCTGGAGCCGAATGCTCTCTGATCAAAAATAATGTTTCGTCACGGTTCAGTGGCAAGCGTATCAACAACATTGTAAATTGACCCGGGATAGGTCATGATAGTTTGCACTTCACAATTATTTACTGAGGTTATGATTATCGATTTACTATTAGAGATTTTATTTCATGTTGTACCGGATAGTTGTTTTAAAAAAAATGATATTTTAATTGGCGTTGAGATTTTACAACAAGGATTTAACGTTAGTTAGACGTGTGATAGTGTTGTTTTTGTGTCGTGAAAAGGTTGTTAGGTTATGTGATGTTTCAAATAAGCTCAAGAATGCTTCTAATATTCAAATTGATTTCAATACAGTTGATACAGATGTTCCGTTAGAATTTCGTTACCAATTAATTAATCTATTGACAGCATATTCATCTTTGTTTACTAGTGATTTCTAGATCCCATATTACAACAAGACTAGTTGAATACTAAGTGGTCAACTTAACATTTAAAGTACCTAGCATAGTAAGAGTTTTCTTATAACCTGTAACGTTACAGGAAAAATAAAGTAACATGTTGAACAACCCTACTTTAAAAATTATTTTGATAAGGCTCGAAATGATTATCTTGATGGTGTTGTGCATGTAACCGGATGGAGGTTACATGTGGAGGTGACCGGATAGAGGTTGCCTGTTGTGTATGTAACCGGATGGAGGTTACATGTGAAGGTGACCGGATAGAGGTTGCCTGTTGTGTATGTAACCGGATGGAGGTTACGTGTTGATGACCGGATGGAGGTCGATTGGTTTGATGCTTATAACCGGATGGAGGTTATAAGTGTGATGATGAAGACCGGATGGAGGTCGATTGTTTTGATGCTTATGGCCGGATGGAGGCTATAAGTGTGATGATGAAAACCGGAAAGAGGTCACAGTATGAGCACTGCAATATTTTAATGAGTTTCCTATTATTTGAATGAGTATGGGTGTTGTTCGACATGTCAGCTTTGAGAAAAGGATTTTGTTATGAGTTTCATTAGAAACTGTAGTCCTGTAGGTAATGATTTTGATCAGAATACCTTTTATTCCCCACCCACTTGGGCCAGGAATGGCCGAACGACTGGTATTGGGCAGACTTCTGTAAGGTCAACTGTACAAATTTTGACTTCTGTTGAGATCGATGGAATTGTTTCAGAAATTCTATTTCACGTTTTACCCGACAATTATTTGCGATTAGTTTCGGTTCATAATGTCATCAAATGAGATACGATTTGAGAAAATACGGTCAATTGCGACATGTGACGCAATTGCTGACTGTAAATTTGACTTTGACACGATAGACACTACCAAAACGAGATCGGGTGATGATGAAGGGGTCAGACCTTAAGTGAGAGGTAAAAGATGCAAATGTAGTATGCAAGTGACTCAGATTGGATACATTGCAATGCTGTTCGTTGCTGCACGCGTGTAAGTGTTTACTTGAAGGCTGTGACCAACGTCCAGCATGGCAATGTAGCTAAAGGTGCTAAATAAAGGCAATGTGTTGAGTTGAGTCGATGTTGGGTACCGGATGGAGGTCCCATGGTTGCCGGATGGAGGCAATGAGATGTGTTGAGGTTGGGTACCGAATGGAGGTCCCATGGTTGCCTGTTGGAAGCTGTGTGTGTTGTATGGTACCGAGCAGAGCATTGCATACTGGATTTGATCGGATACTAGATTTGGTCGAAAGTTGATGATTCTTGAAGAATGTTGATTTCAATGTTGAGATTTTCTTTATGAGATTTGATGAGATTATGGATCAGAACAAAATTTTGTTTTGAATTGTGTGTGTGTGTTAATACTCCGACGTCTTGGTCAGGGAGGCCGAGTAAGGGACGATTTACTTTCCGTGAATTCTTGTTGCAGATACCTCACACGAGGACGTGTGAAATGTCAAGATGGCCGTGTCGCAGATTCAACACCGAGGCACAATATTCAGAGTTGAAAATTTAGAATAACGTCATCTATCATCGTTTTTAGGATCTATCATCTTTAAAGTCGGAAACGTCAAGCAGTGAGCTTGGGTGAGGTCGTTACAGAGCGTGGCAGGTCTGGTTTGACAGTTTTCGGTTGACAGATGACAGCTGTCAGTTGTCATATGTCAAATGTCAGTTGTGAGTGGTCGGTTGACGTTAACGTTAGACGCATTTGACTTGAGGGACGTTACTTTTTGGTGAGACACGAGCGCGAACGGTTGTTCTGCCCGGCTGTATCGAACTTATCGCGTTTCCGTACTTTAATCCATTTCCATCGGCTTGATCGTTTGAGATTTTGTTAATTTGTTATCGGAAGTAAATAAATAGGCGGTTGTAATCAGTGTTGAGACTATTATTTCGTACCTCCGCCATGCTGAACTTGGAATCTGACAACGATGTACCCGAAATAGTTGACCTACCGTCGTCATATATTTTTTCAGAATGCAACAATTACAAAATGTAACTTAAATAAAATTATCAGTATCGTTACCGCACAGTGTTTTGTTATTCAATATTCCCTAATAAAATCCTAGCTTAATAGGGGATCGGACTGGGTCAAAATAATATGATTCTGTTTAGTCCGTAAGTTAGATTATCGAAAAATATTGAATACGTGTTTTTTGTTTTATCAAATCAATAAGCACCAACAGCCTTCTGAATACCATATTGGAAAGGGTTGACTGTCCGGTTGTGAGGCACTGGAATACTGTTCACGGATCTGGAGGGGTCCTTTATAATGTAAAGTAATGTTGCTAATGGTTTTGACATGATTAGTAGTAGTTTTGACATTGTTTGATTTTGACATTATTTGATTTTGACATTTTCTGATTTTGTCATTATTTAATTTTGACATTTTCTGATTTTGACATTATTTGATTTTGACATTTTCTGATTTTGACATTACTATTGCTGATTGTTTTGACATTATTAATCATTTTCAAAATTTTCTAAATGTGTGTGCCTACTAACTTTAGTGTATAAGATGTGTACGTATTACTAACAAATTGGATTGTATGATCTGTTTAATAAAATGATTAATTAATTAATTAATAAAAAATGACGAAGATAAAACGCGTCAAAGATCTTGGAGTGCGGCTTGAAACGTCACTTGTGTCGTCAAAATGTACTATCATATGACGTCACACGAGTTTTCGAAGCACTGTATCGTCTTCATTTTAAGTTTACGTGAAAAAAGAAAAAATACGTGTCCAATTATCAGTATCGTTACCGCACAGTGTTTTGTTATTCAATATTCCCTAATAAAATCCTAGCTTAATAGGGGATCGGACTGGGTCAAAATAATATGATTCTGTTTAGTCCGTAAGTTAGATTATCGAAAAATATTGAATACGTGTTTTTTGTTTTATCAAATCAATAAGCACCAACAGCCTTCTGAATACCATATTGGAAAGGGTTGACTGTCCGGTTGTGAGGCACTGGAATACTGTTCACGGATCTGGAGGGGTCCTTTATAATGTAAAGTAATGTTGCTAATGGTTTTGACATGATTAGTAGTAGTTTTGACATTGTTTGATTTTGACATTATTTGATTTTGACATTTTCTGATTTTGACATTATTTAATTTTGACATTTTCTGATTTTGACATTATTTGATTTTGACATTTTCTGATTTTGACATTACTATTGCTGATTGTTTTGACATTATTAATCATTTTCAAAATTTTCTAAATGTGTGTGCCTACTAACTTTAGTGTATAAGATGTGTACGTATTACTAACAAATTGGATTGTATGATCTGTTTAATAAAATGATTAATTAATTAATTAATAAAAAATGACGAAGATAAAACGCGTCAAAGATCTTGGAGTGGGGCTTGAAACGTCACTTGTGTCGTCAAAATGTACTATCATATGACGTCACACGAGTTTTCGAAGCACTGTATCGTCTTCATTTTAAGTTTACGTGAAAAAAGAAAAAATACGTGTCCAATATTTTTTGGAAATCTATCTGACGGACTAATTAGTTTTTTTTTGTCCAATCCCCTATTGGGCTAGTTATTTATAAACAGTAATTTTGTACAAAAAATCTATTTAAACTTAAAACAAGACACATTTTCCAATAACTAGGTATTTTACAACCATACTCACCATCAAAAGCTATGAACTAATTGCTCCACAAAATGTTGTTTACCGTTCGTTTTGATAAACTTTGAGCAGAATATCTGTCAATAATCAATCCTGCTCGCGGCAGGTGAATCCTCGCGTGGCGGTGATGGATGATTCAATTACACCATGACATAAACCGCTAACCCAACCCTACTGTCATCATACCTCTTATATCTATGACCCTAAAGTTCAGTTTCCTCCACACAATCGATGTTATCAAGAATTATTTATTGAGACGTGTAAAAATAGATACTGTATTATGATTATGATGAATTTGTGTCACCAGATTGTGGGGGATGATTGATTTCACACATTTATTGTGATGCAGGAAACAGTTGAAAGCTTCTTCGCCTTGTGAATAAGAGATAGTCGCAGAAACATGAATTTTGTACTTATTTAATGTCTCGGAGAGATTTTATGTGTTTCCACAATTTGTACCAAGGCTGAGAAATATTTTATTATTTAGATGAAATTACAAACAAGGGCTATGTAAGAAATGCATATTGTTTTAATGTATTTATACTTTATAGGGATTAATTTTAACCACAGCAGTCTTTGCCTTTTGTTGGTTTATAATCGTTACTCAAAAAGCATAATACTGAGAAAAAATATAATGCTATACCAAACAAGAAGAAAAATAAAAGCTTTTATTCCTGAATATTATTTTTCTTTGCGATGAAGGAAAAAGTCTCTAGGGTGCTATTCAATAAGTTTGTGTGCACGTTAGTGCAGTTTGACCTGTAAAAGACAAGAAAGACGAGATATATCGGATTAAAGAAACAAAAAATATTGTGACAAAGGTAAACCACCTCCTGTCCTTGTCTTTATGATCATCTTGCTCCAATGTTGGAATCGGTTTCCAATCCAACCGGATGCAGCTGAAAACCATCATTTTACACAAAGCGACTGCCTAGCTGACCTCCAAAGCCCAGTTACTGGTTAATACAATATCCCTTGGTAAGATTGGTAGCCAAACTTACAGCCTTTTTGCCACCAGATATTAACATACCAAAGTGAAAAATGTTTCTGTTGAGCAAATCTCTAAAACCACTCAGCGGATTTTGATGCTTGCGAGTGCTCCAACATTTTTGGGTATTATGATGTACTTGGTGAGGCAAAGTGGTTTGTGCGGGAAAAACAAAAGTTGGTATATGGAAACTCTGGAGTGGCAAATAGTTGAAATGTTGAAGGCATTGTTTTGGCGGTTTTTGTTGAGCTTGTTTTATGTGTCTCGGTAATGGGTGAGTTTATTTGATCAACTCTTAAAAGATTTTTAAAACCTTTATATGATATTTTTTGGTGTTTTGATTTGGATAGCAATAGGCTTAACCCGCATTACATGAGACCCAAGTATAATTATAGGAGTAACGTGTTTTGTAAAAGGTAAACTAGTGCCTAACCGTTTGGGGATTAGGTACGTTACAGGCGTTTTTTGTAAGTTTTTCTAGATACAAATAAGTTTGAAAATCTCTAGGATCGACGATAATACCATCAGAGATCTTAGAGTTGCCAGTATTCTACATAATAATGCCAATACACTCACAAGTCTTATGTTTTTGTATTCGTTTAAATAAAGTTCGAATACAACGAATTTAAATTTAATTGGTGCAAAAAAAAAGTCCAATACTTATTAATTTTCTATAGGTTTAAAATAATCATAAAAAACCCCTGAAAAAACACAACATCAAAAACTGCAAAAGCAACCATACACTCAAAGTCCCAAACAATTTTTTACGGCCACTACCCCCAAGTATATTCCAATATTACCAAAGCAAGGGTCGAATCGACAAAAACACTATTTGTGATGTCCAACGAAATGATTCGACTGAATTCCTCCCTTACACCCACAGTGAGCATTAGCTATCCTATATCTTGTTACTCGAGGTCAATCTTTAAAGGGCGGTCCTGCATTAGCCTCCTGACCGAACTCAAAGGAAATAGTGGGCGATGTCGGTTAATGGACCCATTGATTTTCGTGAATCAAACGCTTACTTTCGTTGGAGTATTGTGTTCAAAAACATGAGATATGGTTGGGGTTTGCGAGTATTTTGAAGTTGGTAAAGAGTGCTAAGAGATGTTTTAGTGATTGGGTGACTATTTAGGTCTTATTATTAATTAATTGAGTGAAAATAATTTGACTGGTAGAGGATATCTTTTTTTTATTACAAATGGGCTTGCTCTTGACTTTAATCTTGCCTTTACGGAGACGCGGGGCGTTGCGCGGCGCGTGCAAAAGACTCGTCGCGTGCTTTTTTAATCATTTACTGAGATGCGGGTCCACAGCAACGAACGCTGCATTTTAAACTAATGAGTGAAATTCACTTCTCGTGAAATTGACATTTGAAATCTTTAACGTCTTCATACATCAACACGCACTTAATGCAGAGATGAGGTCGACGATGGAACGAGCTCACCCAGAAGAAGCCTTATATTTACTCGCGAATTAAAAAGATTAGGGTTATATGAACTCGGAAAAACCGACGCAGGCAGGGAGTTCCACTCCTTGGCTGTGCGCATAATAAAGGCCTTAGCAAAGCGCTTCGTTCGATTGTGTGTCGCATGATGTCTTGTCGCATTATGTCCGTCTATAAATAAAATCATTTAATTCGAGTATCACAGACTCATAATAGAAATAATACGTTCATACATAGTCACATTACATAGGTAGGTACATAACATTAAATTCAATTCACAAACAATTTCATTCACTTAATTCAATAATAATAACAAGTCAGTCAGATAAAACACAAATCCATACACAATTCAATAATAATAAGGGACTGTCAGCCGCATCAACCTGCCACCTGTCGCCTACAACAGTGGGAGATGATGGCGCAGTCAAGTCGTCCCGCGAGCGCGGCCAGCATGTTGTTAGCGCTCTATGTACCACTCTTGTTAATAAAGTTTAAATAATAGTATATTATGCAACTAATGAATAAAGGACGGATTTAAAGCGAGGGCCGTAGATGAGTCCCGAGCAAGTGAAGGATTCTTTCTAATGATTGAATCACGAACGCAGCGAGTGATTCAACTGTTAGAATCCTGAACGACGCGAGTGATTCATGGCCCTTGATATAAATTCGTACTTTATTCAAGAGTTGCATACTATACTTTATACCATGACTACGAGAAAAGACATACCTAATTCACTAAACTTTGTGTCTATTTATTTATTTATTTATTTGGATTACCAACAAGTTACATCCGTACAATAGGGGATCGGACTGGGTCAAAATAATATGATTCTGTTTAGTCCGTACCTAAGTTAGATTATCGAAAAACATTGAATACGTGTTTTTTTTTTGTTTTATTAAATCAATAAAAAAATACGAAGATAAAACGCGTCAAAGATTTTTGAGTGGGGCTTGAAACGTCACTTGTGTCGTCAAAATGTACAATCATATGACGTCACACGAGTTTTCGAAGCACTGTATCGTCTTCATTTTAAGTTTACCGTACGCAAAAAAAGAAAAAATACGTGTCCAATAATTTTTGGAAATCTATCTGACGGACTAAGTTTTTTTTTGTCCGATCCCTTAGTGGCACCAATTCACTATTTTTTTTTTCTATAAAGGCAGCAAAGAACACAAAACAGTTTTTAATCTAATGCCAAACTCCTTGTCGCAAATATCGACCAATCAAATCTCGAGAATTTATTTGCACCAAAGAGTTTTAAATGTCGAATCTTAGCGCAAGGAGTTTGTGTAAGCATTGAAATAGAGACCGGATATATTTTTGTGTTCCAAATTCAAACACCAAAATAGTGAATAAAAACAAAACAGTGATTAATAGTAGTTTATGCGACTGTGCATAATGAAGGGCATTACAACACAAGTGTGGGTTTAAGAAACGAGCCGAAGGCGAGTTTCTTAATAGCATCACACGAGTGTTGTAATGCCTAATTATGTATAGTTGCATACACTAATTTATCTACCCGAATATCATAAGGGCTCTATGATGGGTTCAGGAACCATAGGGAAATGACCAGCATTGTTACCAGTGTAATGCAATAAAAAATAAACAGGTTATTATTTGCATTCGTCGCTGCATTTACGATATCTGGCGGAGTGTTCATGTTAATTTCCGAGTCACTCATTTTCGACAGAAATAAAGAACTTATCAGAAAATTTGTCTACTCGTAACTGGAAATAAAAAGCTAACGAACAAATGAGAGCTCGAAATGGCTGCGTTTCGGATTAAGTAGATACGTGCGCGCGGAACTAGTTGGCCGCGCCTTAGGCATGTTTTTGTTTTTTATTTGTATTCTTTTCAATAAATTGAACAAATTATTGTTCACGATATCTCGAGATTGGTCATCACTGTCTTATTATAGTCTCCTGTGCATTGCGAGCTGTAGGCAACCTAACCTAAGGCGCGGCCAACTAGTTCCGCGCGCACTATAGAATAGCACACTCACTTGAATTTGACACCTGTTCCAAATTTAAAACTCATAACCTACTGTTTTCAGTAGGTTATGAGCTCATTACAGTTCTGTTAATTTCTGCTGGTTGGTAATGCTGGTCATTGCCTATGGTTTTTGAACGCATTAAAGAGGGTTTATGATATTTGGGTAGATAAAAGGCCTTTTTATTCACTGTTTTGCGAGAATAAAATAAGCTTTTTAGAGTAGGTATGGTATAAATAAAATAATCCACCTGCTAGACTTACTATAAGGCACACCACTGCCTAGCACTTTGGGGATTACAGGCGTGACGACAATTATGATGATATGACTGAAAATAAGCATGGATTCGTAACTTAGTGCCAGTTTACGTCAGTGTTAGTGCTCAGTAAATAAGATACGCTCATAACGTATTATGTAGCTTGCGTGTGTTATTCAGACTACTAGCTTTACACGTGTTTATAACCGCAAGGGAACGCTTACAAAAACGCCTAAATAGAATAGTACCCTTGGATTTTCAACGCTCTACCCAACTCCGAAAGTTGAAAGCTATGGTTTTACCTAGTTTTACTATAAGCGGGCAAGTAACATATTGTAACAGTAACACCGTTACCTACAAATCGCGCAAAAGAACAATAGCCCACGATTCCAAGCAAGTCTTGTCAGTTATGTTGAGATGGTACATCAGTGAGAACTATGAAACAAGATTTTGCACGTGAAGTGTCCACAGTAAAGATAAAAAAGGAAATTGTAAAATAAAATAATTCATTTAAATAGGCGACTAAGAGAAGACCAGTCACAACTGACAGCCCACGTTCACTAACATGAGGCATGTCTCATTGAATGCCAATTGCCATTCAACTCAACCATTTTAATAGACTAATGTAGGTACTTACTGAAGTATCTGGGTGTAATTTATTTATCTATAATATGTATGTATTTAGAAATATATAAGTATGTTTATCAGTTGTCTAGTACCCATAACACAAGCTCTGCTTAGCTTGGGACTAGATGGCGTTGTGTGATAGTTGTGGAATATTATTATTATATTTATTACCCCCGTAGCGTAGGGATAATGTCATGATAGCTTTCCGGTGGTAGGTAGGTCCTGAGTGGAGCGAACCTGCGAGACCGAGTGGAGCGAAGACAACAGCTTTCCGCGAACGCCATCTACATAATATTATTATTATAAGCCATTTCCAGTGCATTCCCCAATCCTTGCGAAAATAATCAAAATCATCTACTTGCACTTAAATTAAATATGCCATCATTACGCTTCTACTACCCAACTTCGCAAACACATCGTGTTTGACCACTTTGATGACTCGATTGTCAGGGGAGGAACACCAATTAGACAGCAGTTGACTCAGCGGCTTTCGTGATTAATTCACCACAGGACTCGGCACACCTGACCGAGGTACAGTTTGCTAAGCCACGGTAATTATTTAAGCTCTGATTGCTGACGTGTTGCAGTTACAGGTCAACGGATATTATGGATTTGTTTTGGAAGTCCCGATTTTGGATTTAGGGGGCTTGTAGCTACTGAGTAGTCCAGCGGAATATTGTGCATAACAAACTCGCATTCCCAATGCATTTTGATAATTATTCAACGTTTTATTTATTTATTTATGCACACACAAAATACAAAAAAAGGATAAAAACATAACAAATAGAAGAGCACAAAGGTACTGCTTATTTCAAAAGAAATTTCTTCCAGCAGACCTGCGAGAGGATAGTTGGATAAGAAATGTAGACACAGTGTGTAGACAAGACTAACAATATTTTAATTAAAATTATTATGAACAAAAGCATAAACATACATACCAATATATACACATATAAAATAAATACTAGTATCCAAATATATAACAGTAAACAAACATACACATATACAGAATATTACAGAATAGAGGAAAGGTAATGCTCTCTCACTTGTTTTACGTGGTCAAGCAGACGAATTTTTGTTTTTTACATATCATCGTCTTCGGGTTCAAGTCCCATGCTATTTGGGGTCGGTGAATCATGTTTTTATTCTTCCATTCTCGCCTGTCACTCGTTAATTTTTTTAGTTACTCATTTTCCCTTCATTCATTCCCCTCACATCAATAAATATACGTCTTTTCTTTGGTCTTCTTCTCCATTTCAATCCATCAACAAGCCTATGAAACAATGCATATCCTTAAAATGCTTCCAAATCGACAGAATGCAATAACGTATTTTGCGTGCATGAATCGTTGTTCAATAGAACGTACCACGAGGTTAAAGAAAAACTTCAAGTACTCTCGCCAACTAAGGGATCTACAGCAAAAATATTCAGAAAAAAATAGGAAATGCTTAGAAAACATGCTTTTTTTTTCTTGAAAGGAAATCTCAATACTCTCTCATGGCTTTACACTCTTTCATCGAACTACCCTCATTTTGAGCAGAAAAGAAGTCGGTCAAACATAGTGCTGTAATAAATGTAATAAATTTGTATGCAGGTTCACTGTTCAGCCAAGTTAGGAAATATCGAATAATTTTCAAAATAAGCTCGAGCATAAAACGGGTAATATATTGTATCACAAAGTTCGCTACAAAATAGACAAGCTTTGTTAAAATTTTAGCAAAAAATCTGGCTTAAGTCCAGTAGCGCTGTTAGTACGCAATTTCGGAACTTTATGGCTAAATCGACTTTTTGTAAGCAACAATAAACATTGTGAGGCACTATGTTTTCTTTTAGGTAAATGTATTTAGTGCGGAATGGAAAACCTAATGGATTTTTGTTAATTTAAGCTGAAGAAAAGTATACTGCAGACATGCAAAAGATGCTATGGCATATTCATCAAAATCATTTACTTAGTATAAATCTCTCATTGACGATGCGCAACTTATAAACCGCTGGGTCTAGAAATATGGATTTATTTATTTATACATAGTGAGCACAAAAGCAGAACTTTTCAATCCCTAAGCGGTTTAAATAGGGAATAACAATTTGTATCGAAGTTGGTAAATTTTGCTGGTAATCCCATCGGGGATCAAAATCATCTGCCTAGCGTTTTCCCAACTGTTGGCCTTCCAGTCTAATCGGATGCAGCTGAATATCAGAATTTAACATGGATCGTCTGCCTGCCTGACCTCCACAGCCCTGTTAGTACGGGATAATACGATACCCCTTGGTAAAACTGGATACCAGAATTCCAGGCCAATATCGACTGTTAAAGATCTGCAAATGACATAATTTCCTAAATCTTATGGTCCTTCGAGTTCTAACCACATCATCATCATCAACAGCCTATTAATGTTCCCACTGCTGGGACACAGGCCTCCACTCTTTGAGAGGGAATGGGCAATAATCTACCACGCGGGCCCAGTGCGGATTGGTAGATGTCACAAGTCTTCAAAATTTTGGTTCCAGGACTTGCCGGTTTCCTCACGATGTTTTCCTTCACTGTTTTTGAGAGCAGTGGTGATGAAATAAATTACACAAAGTAATGCGCCTGTCTGGGTCCTTCGTTGTTTTTGAGAGCAGTGGTGATGAAATAAATTACACAAAGTAATGCGCCTGTCTGGGTTCGAACCCACGACCTACTGTTCGTAAGTCGGGGCCGCCACCACTAGGCCACCACTGCTCTAACCCCACCTATTCAAAAACCAAGAATCTTACAACGTACATCAGCTGATCATGAACAACTATGCACGCGTTTATTGCCCGTGGTCCACCTGCGTAGTCCACCTGGGTGTACCACGGGCAATTATTTTTGCCCGTGGTCCACCTCCATGTCCATATGTTTCTATCGTAGTATAACGAAAGAATAATAGTGATAATAAATTGTAAAACCAAGCCAGTGTGTGTGATAATGTTTTAATCTATTTATTGGTACCTCATTATACGTTAGACATAAAAAAATATAAACGAAATTAATTAAGTATACAATTATATAAAAAAATAAATGTTAATAAATTAAGGGATGAGTTTCCGCACTTACACCTTAAAGTGGTCCATTATACATGACCCATGGCGGCCGTAACTTCAACCAGCCCACCTTCCTCCAGAAGCAGATCAGACATCCCAGTCTTCTCAGGGCATCCGCAACGGATCTCGGTGTTCTAACAGTTTCCTTGTGGATCGGAATTTTCGGCTACAAGCTAACTGAAATTGTCTTGTGAGAATATAACCCAGTAAAAGTACTAGGCTAGCATAGGTTCCAGGTGGTATGTATTTAGATTATTTTGGTTCACCTACTCAGAATATTTTAAATAGATACTACTTGTAACTTATGCTAGCCTAGTACTCTTGTGCTAATACTAGGATTAAAGTACCTTCACCTTCTTTTATAAAGGTTATCATAATTATCACCCAGGTGAACCACGGGCAAAAATTCTTTCCCATGGTACACCCAGGTGGACCACGGGCAAAAATAATTTCCCGTGGAACACCCAGGTGGACCACGGGCAAAAATAATTGCCCGTGGTACACCCAGGTGGACTACGCAGGTGGACCACGGGCAATAAACGTATGTACGGTATCCTCCCGTCTAAACTGCCCCCTTTGTATCAATTCATGACGCAGTAATGATGCCTTTTCATTGTTCAGCAAAAGGAAGTTTTCCCATTTAATGTTACCAGCCTTTTTATCAGCGGGTCCCAAGTTAAAAATAAAAATTATTTAACGGTTAGACAGTCGTTTTAATGCGGTTATATTATACGTTCGGCGATAATGGACATTTCGTGTAACAGCCGGGAATTTAATCGCACCGCAACAGAATTTTTTGCCAATATTCATGGTTATTGTGGAATACGGTTAATTGGCAAACTTTGTTCGGGCAATTGACGACTGGTACTATTTCGGAAATGGGCCTACGGTTTTGGGTGGCTGTGTAAAATTTAATTTTCATTACGAGGCATAAAATTTTTGTTTTAAAGATGACCGGTAGACAGTTGGGCGGTCTATTGGAGCTTATTTACTACTAGCTGTTACCCGCAATTTCATTCGTGTGGTTGTTTTTGTGTATAAAGAAAAATAAAATAAAACAGATAACTATAAACTTTCCTCGGATATTTATAATCGATCTCCTTGCTCGAATTGCCAAATTAGTATGAATCAAAAGTGACATCCATTTCGTTTGATTAGAATGATCTACGCTCACTACATATTCTATTTCCTCTCCCGTGATTATACTAGCAGGAAATATTATTAAATAACTTCCTGAATGCCTGTTATTTACTAAAATCGGAAAACACAAACTAAATAAACACTACATTACCTACAAACAATCTGAGCCCAAAACGCCCTCAATCTCGATACCTATGCCTTTCAATATAAAGACCCAATCAGACAACCCGTACCTTATGGTCGAAGAAATATTGAAAGAAGAATCTTCTATAGAATTAGAAGTATTATCGTCTGGCGATCCCTCTTATCGGCTCCTGTGATCCGTACCTAAAGAAAAATGGAGTTCGGAGAAACGAAAAATTCGGGTAAGTGATTTGTCCAGACCTTTAGAACTTTTGTATGAACTGCGATAGATTTTATTCATTACTAGTAGTTTTGTGACGTCAGGTATTTACTATAGTTAAGTAATGCGAAAGTATCTGTGTCTCCCATTTTGTCTGTCTGCAATTTTTTTCTAAACGGTATAAATTATTTCAATGAAATTGGCACACAAGCCAGTGACCTGGGTAAGGACAAAGGATATTTTTTATCCCTGTAGTATATTACCGTAGCATAATGTTTGGCATGTAAGCTAAATTCAATTCAATGACCAAATTTTTTTGGACACTACTGCATTCTCAAAACATAAATTACCAAAGCGAAAGAGCTTACAAGGTGTGTTTTTAGAGAAACTTTAAATTGATAATTATAAAAGACAGAAAAAGGTTTGAAGGATTAAACTACTCATCATTATCATCATCATCATTTCTGCCAAAAGACGTCGCTGCTGGACATAAGGTCTACCCCAAATAGTGTCACAACATTGACCGGTCCCGTGCTTTTCGTATCCAGCGGATCCCCGCAACCTTCATAAGAAACCACCCCATATATGTAGATACAGCTGAAGGAAATTATATGCCAAATAATTTCCTTCAGCTGTATCTCAGAAGTTTTCACACACAGTATTATATTCAAGGAACGTACGGTCTGTAACGAGGCGGACCTAAATAAATGCTAATAACTGAAGCAATCATGCTAATACAATATGGTTACTCGTTTGTGGTGCAAGTTTCAAGATTCTGTGTTGTTAAATAAGATCCAAAATAGATTGAAAAATATTATTATGATTTTTTTAGTTGTTTCACGTACACGTATTGCCATCACACAACACCCTGGGCAACAGCCCGGTTTGCATCTATTTTTACATAAAATGTGTGTGAGTTTCATGTAAAATGAGCTACTTCATAATTGGCGAATTAAGTGTCTAATTTACTATAATAAATGCGAAAATGTGAATGGATGGATGTTTGTTACTCAATTTATGGCTTAACAGGCAAATGTCTAAACAGATTGACACAGAGATACTTTATAGTCTGCAATAGCACATCGAGCACTTTTCATTACGGATAGTACCATCCCGTGGGTCAACACCCGATCTCCATGTGGGCGAATTTAAACCGTGGGGTATCAGCTAGTATAATAAGTGAGTACAACAATTCATTCAGGGCCGACAAGTGTGATGCTATGATATGTTATCTATTTGACGAAATACCTACTTGTATCCCACATAAATTGATGTCTAACTCCATACATATTAAAACCTCCCATAATAACATAGCAACAGAACGCTCTCATCCATCACAAACCAGCACAATTCATCTTCCTTCCAACTGAACGATAACGTTTATGAATTATCCCAAACTACGAATATTAAGCGAGGTGTGTTATTATGCTTACATGTTATTAGTATGCACTAACAGACCACACAATATTGGTTTTCTTTAATACTGTGGGACTTTTGGTCTAAGGATGCAGTGCTTGTATGTTTGTTAGTTTGGGTCAACAGGGACGTCGCCTGACTAAAAAAAATGTGATTCTGTTTAGTCAAAAAGTAATAATAATAATAGTCCTCCTGACCGTTTTTGCGCGGGAGATATTATAGTGCACAAGTGTGTGCGCAGGCACAGGTGCACTCTCTGTCCCTTTTCTCTCATAGTCCGATGGGACGGCAATCCGACACGACCGGAGAGAGATCAGGCGCAGGACCAACGGCTTAACGTGCTTTCCGAGGCACGGGGGTATTATACCGCCAACTTCGACTCCGGGCTACTACTGGGAAATTTCTAATGAAAAACCCAATAGCACTTTTTGGCCGATCCGGGAATCGAACCCAGGACCTCACGCTCTGCAGTCACGCTTGCGACCACTAGACCAACGAGGCAGTCAAAAAGTAGTCTTTAAAGAAACTAATAAATATTGACGAAGATAAAACGCGTCAAAGATCATGAGTGGGGGCTTGTCAAGTCACTTTTAGATAAAAAAAATGAGCTGAAATGTGACGTCACACGAGTTTTCGAACACTGTATCGTCTTCATTATTTACGAGAAAAAAGAAAAAAATATATGTTCAATATTTTTTGGAAAGCTATCTGACGGACTAATTAGATAGAGCGCTTTGAAAGTGATGCATGGAGCATAAGGCATTGGATTTGGTTACAGGGTCGGGCTGTTATTCAGTTTTATCATCACGAAATTCTCAGTTGCAGCACCGTATATAGTCTGAATTTGTGCACGGTTGGTGGCATGTGGCTCGCCCTCTATTACATAGAACTTACGCAGCACATTTTCTTCCGTACCTACTTTTGTATTACTCGTCGTTTTAAAGACAAACTATACAAGAGACACGTGGAAACCTAAAAGTCTAGAACCGATTTTCTATTACAACACACATAAAATATAATGTTCAAAAGTCGAAGATCCACTCACGTCAGTTATATCATATCGGGCTTCTAATCTATCGCTCGCTGGCGGTAACACGAGATTTGATACCTTCCCAGGGAATAAGGAGGGAACACTCTCAAAGAAATATGAGTTACAGCTATACTGCACGTAACAGCATACATTATGTTTTGGATACGGATAAGATGGTGCTACAGGTTGTGGTTATGTTTTTACAAATGTTTATCAATGTTTTCTGAATACATAGGTGTTATTTTGTAGAACATGTTATTGATAATATCTGTCATGGAGCCGTCTATTTTGCCACGACATCTTTACTTTTACTTTTTACTTTACTTTTTTAAAAAGAACGTTGCCCCACACTAGAAATTTCTCCTGTATCGTGGGTGCGTTCACAAACATAGAAAGTCACATACGCAAATACCCAGACCCGAAACAACTATCAGAATCTGCAGGCCATACAAATATATGTTCCGTGCGGGGATCGAACCCGCGACACGCAGCGCAGCAGTCCAATCGCTTAGCCACTGCGCCAACCGTGCCGTTTGACTGATCTACCAGGGTGCCGCTTTTTAGTATTTCGTACCTCAGTCAGTAAAAACTGAACCTTTATAAGATCACTTTGTTGTCCGTCTGTCTGTCGATCAAGACCATTTTTCGACCACTCGACCAGCAAGGTAGTGCGTGTAGTATTAACATAGTACGTTAACTCAAATACATTGCAAGCCTCTGATACGTTCTTAGAGCAGCACAACAAGCCTCAAATTAAAGGCCACTGTCCGTGTGATCTATATCCAAGCTGCAATGTAATTAGATAGCTCTCTGATGACAGCTCAATGATCGTGCATCACGTATGTAATTACAAGTATGTGTATATATCTATATCTATATAAAAGAAAGTCGTGTTAGTTACACCATTTATAACTCAAGAACGGCTGGCCGGATTTAGATGAAAATTGGTAGGGAGGTAGCTAAGAACCAGGAGAAGGACATAGGATACTATTTTTTTTTTTTTTTTTTTTTTTAGGTAGGGTAGGTAGGGTAGTAGGTAGGGTAGTAGGTAGGGTAGTAGGTAGGGTAGTAGGTAGGGTAGTAGGTAGGGTAGTAGGTAGGGTAGTAGGTAGGGTAGTAGGTAGGGTAGTAGGTAGGGTAGTAGGTAGGGTAGTAGGTAGGGTAGTAGGTAGGGTAGTAGGTTGGGTAGTAGGTAGGGTAGTAGGTTGGGTAGTAGGTAGGAATAATCTATATTATGTGACGCAGACGAAGTTGCGCGGGTCAGCTAGTGTAGGTATATGTTTGTTGATGGATTGATTTCCTGCATGTAATCCTTGTAATCACTATTTATAATCAGTATTAAGGTAATCAATATCAAATGTATTTCGTGTGCTCGAATGATGAATATACGTGGAAGTGTTGTTCATAAACATTTGCGCGTTTTGATGAGGAGCTCGTGGCGATTTAATAATATCCGTTTAGGTCCTAGTCAAGTTAAGCCGCGCTTACCTAGGTTGGTCCGTGGATGGGTGACCGCCCATTGTGTATTTCAGCAGTTCTAAAAAAGTATTGATATACTAATCTTTTAAATGTAGGAGAGATATTAGGAAAATATCGATAAGAAGATTGGAACATTAGTGTGGATGAGCTTAGTGATGAAGGTGGATAGCTATAAGAGTATAATCATCGTCAGCCTATAATGTTCCCATTGCAGGAACTCAGGTTTCCTCTCTAGGAGAGGGATGGGCTATAATCCACCACGCGGGCTCAGTGTGGATTGGTAGATTTCACATGTCTTCGATCTTTTTGGTTCTAAGACATGGCCGGTTTCCTCACGATGTTTTTTTTTCACCGATAAGAGTATAGGAAGAGTCAAATACAGACCTTAATCGCAGTATTTCTGCTTAATCGAAAGCCACATAGTAACACAAATTAGTCGCCATATTTCTCCAACATACCTTGTGTCAAGTCAGAAGTTCACAAAGTAACATAAAGATGCTAATGACATATTTGCATGTACATGGTCGCCCCAAGCTGCCTCACTTTGAAGTGCAAGCTTTAGAACCTGAGTGGGAATAACCTATGGTTGAGCTTGTTATGTCTCTGATTACTGTATTCAATTTTACTGTAAAGGAAGCTTGAATACGTAATGAGGAATTATTTTGCAATTATTGTCTTTGCTGTTGTTAGTCCCGGCTCTCAAATTTATATCGATCTTTGAGGGTTGTTAAAGGTAGTCAGTGACCTGAAAGTTTGACAACCAGTCTTAACTAAGGGTGATGTATTGCCTAGTATTATCTGGGTTGTGTAGGTCAGGTAGGCAGCTGTTGCTCCATGTAAAATACTGGTATTCAGCTGCATCTGTTTAGACTGGAAGCCGACCCCGACATACTTGGGAAAAGGCTAGGCCGATGATGATGAGTTTTTACCCGACTACGGCGAAGCCAAAAGGAAGGGTAATGATTTTGGCAGTCTATGTATGTATGTATGTATGTATGTTCCACTGTAGCGCCTAATCTACTGAACGGATTTTAATAAATTAGGTGTCAATAGATTCGTAAGAATAGCCCGGGTGACATAGGCTATATAAATTTTATTAATTCTTTGTATGACGGAATTTAAATGTCAAAAACTTACCTCAAAAAATATTAAATTGAGATAACCATAGCAAGTTTGGTATCAAATGAAAGGTCTTGACGAGCACATTACAAATATGTATTATATTATAGTTTAAGTACACACAAAAATAAAATTCAAATAAAAAAATTAAGTTTAAAAATCTAAAACCCGACTACTAACAAAATCGCGGTCTTAAAAGTAGAAAACAAGAAAATAATTCTTGTCTGATATTCTTCGTAGTCGCATGCCACCTTGTATCAATGAGACCGCCATGAAGGAGCATCAGGTATAAGTGGCATGCGACTACGAAAAATATCAGACAAGAATTATTTTCTTGTTTTCTACTTTTAAGACCGCGATTTTGTTAGTAGTCGGGTTTTAGATTTTTAAACTTAATTTTTTTGTAACAGTAAATAACTATACTATAAGTTTCAGAAGTGGAAATGTATTTAAAAAAAACAATTCAACACACAAAAAAACCATTTTTACTTTATAATTGACTCAAATTACAACCAGCACAATTTACTTACAGTTCAGTAAGACTTAAAATTAACACAACAAAACACTAACTCACTTTATGATTTTTACGACAAACTAAACTCAAAATGGCTTACGTAACATTACAATTGGCATAAGAATCAAACGTCCGTCCAGTTCAAGCGTCGAGTAGCAAAGGGACGTTCTACCCGCAGCGCCTGGTTTTTATAGGCGAGGCGAGTATAGTGACGTAACGCGAGCATTCTCTTACACGGCCTCTCCTGACGTAGTGTCGTCCTCGACACAAGCTCTTGGAGTGGCCCTGCTAGAACCCGCGATGGGAGAGGTCGGCACTTCGAGCTCCACTTCGCCCGCTGGCAGAAGCGACGGGTTGACCGCAGTAGAGGACCCCGTTTGTTCAGAGTCGTCATCAGTATCTTCATCTGAAAACAAGATCTTGTTAGAAGCTATCCAAGAAATTTGTGTGAAAGCGTTCAACCTCTCACGAAGTTCCATTCATTTTCAGCCAACTAATTCATTCATCGTTCTCTCATATAGTTCATAAGTTTGAATAGACACACACATCCATCTTTCTCAAAACATTTATAAAAATAAAGCCAAGGCATTGTCCTGTACGTATCCAGCGCGTAAGAGGCGGTTTCTATGCTTCCATCTTGCTGACGGTGACCGCAACTGCGACCACGACCAGCGTTCAGCTCTCACCACCTGCAACATGGTCTGACAACCTGCAGACCCGCTTGACACGCAGACCGTATTCATACGTGCAAGCCGCTTAACACGCAGACCGTATTCATACGTGTAAGCCGACTCATACACTGACCGCAATCATGTGTACAAGCCCACTCGATACGCAGACCGTATTCATACGCACGAGTTCTCTCAACACGCAGACCGTATTCATACGTGTGAGACCATAAATTGACCACACATGGCCAAATTTATGCGGCCACCAGTGACTCAGCAACAGGTGCCATTACAACCGGCGACACACACGCGCCTGCTACCAGCGGCACCGCAGTACAGCACAGCAGCCAAAGCTCAAAGAACGTGGCACACGTCTCTGGGCACCACTGTCCTCAGATCCATCTCTCACAACCAGATGGCATCATTATCTGCAAACACATGAAAGTGAACACATGAGCAAATAAATAACATGACCACTATGGTTTGAAGCCTATTCAAAGCGAAGTAATTTCATAAGTTAGAGTCCATAAATTTGACCAGTGTTCCAGGCGCAAGCGTGCACTCAAGCGACAGCAACAAAGACCACCAATAGTGATTTTTAAAATTGAAACAGCTTCAAACCCAAGAGATTCATGCATCGCTAATGATTTTGTGACACACCGCGTCATTGAGACTGAAGCCCAAAACTTCCACATGTCTCCACTATGACCGCGGAGCAGAGCAGAGCAGACGCCCAAACGTTTGCATGCTCACGACAAATAAGTAGCAGTAGTCCTGCAGCGACGCGCTTGACCAAGCCAGGTCGCGCCAGTAGCCGGGGCCATGCGCTCAACCGCACCGGCAGGGCGCGCTAGCACCGTGGTGTGCCACGCACAACTGCGCCAATAGGGCGCACTGGCACCGTTAAGTGCCACGCACAACTGCGCCAGTAGGGCGCGCTGGCACCGTGATGTGCCACGCACAACTGCGCCAGTAGGGCGCGCTGGCACCGCGAAGTGCCACGCACAACTGCGCCAGTAGGGCGCGCTGGCACCGCAAAGTGCCACGCACAACTGCGCCAGTAGGGCGCGCTGGCACCGTGATGTGCCACACACAACTGCGCCAGTAGGGCGCGCTGGCACCGTGATGTGCCACGCACAACTGCGCCAGTAGGGCGCGCTGGCACCGTGAAGTGCCACACACAACTGCGCCAGTAGGGCGCGCTGACACCGTGAAGTGCCACACACAACTGCGCTAGTAGAGCGCGCTGACACCGTGAAGTGCCACACACAACTGCACTAGTAGAGCGCGCTGGCACCGTGGAGTGCCACGCATAACTGCGCCAGTAGGGCACGCTGGCACCGTGAAGTGCCACACACAACTGCGCCAGTAGGGCGCGCTGGCACCGTGAAGTGCCACGCACAACTGCGCTAGTGAGGCGCGCTGGCACCGTGCAGTGCCACGCACCATCGCGTCAGTAACGCGCTGGCAGCCCGGAGCGGCGCGCTGTACACGCCAGTAGTGCGCTGGCAGCCTGGAGCCACGCGCTGTACACGCCAGTATAATAGGGCGCGCAGTCGGCCTGCAGCGACGCGCTCGGCCTGCAGCGAGGCGCTCAGCAACGCCAGTAGGGCGCGCAGTCGCCCTGCAGCGACGCGCTCGTCAACACCAGTAGGGCGCGCAGTCAGCCTGCATTGACACGCTCGGCAACGCCAATAAAGCACACCGGCGGCGGCCTGCGGCCACGTGCGCGTTCATGGCGTCACTGTTGCGCAGCCCTGGCAACCACTGCTATGAGACCAGGCAGCGTTGCGTTGCAAATCACACGCCACACGTCCTTATGTAATGGTTACTCTGCAAAGAGACAAATCTACGACAGAATTTTGTTCCACTCGGTTACTCCTGACCAAACATTCATTAGGTCCCACTCTTTTTGATAAAACCAAACGTGGCCAAACTGGAAATTATCGAAAATACAACAATCAACCACCCTGGGTCATGTACCATTGTCGTTTAAATCAATCTTAAAAACATTATTGCGTCAAAAAAAAATGCCAGGTTCACAAAAATCATCGAGTAAAACCACAGATCTCTAACTGACTAGTAAACAAGTCTATCTCCCGTGTGTATCACTATTTGACTTAACACTACGGTCTTTCCAGACACTGACCTCAACCAGAGCTAAACGCGCATCGCACACACATCGACTACGCAATAACTACTGGTACGGTTGAACACAATACAGCTGATAGAAACCCCTTACTCGACTTTCTACCTCAACTTAACTTCATCAAAACCTTTATGAACATCGACTGGTACGTGACCCGTTGGCTTCTTCCTTAGCCAATCATGTGTCTTAGGCACCTTCTTTAATAAAGCAAGACTTATCAGACTTTACAGTGAACCTGTATACGGCCTACGTCTTCACACGAAAAACAAGTCAACTGATCATATTGCGTAGGGGTTTGTGTTTACGCAGATCATAATTATTTGAGTTTGATGTGCAAACAACTGCACTTTTGGGTTTCAAATATACAGAAAACAAGACTTTTGACTGTTTTGTTTTGTTCATAATTGCGGCTTCTATTTGAGCATCAGATATACCACAAATCACAACGTTGCCCCACACTAGGAATTTCTCCTGTGTCGTGGGTACCTTCACAAATATTTAAACTCACATCACAAATACCAAGACCCGGAAAAAATTTGTTCCGTCGGGAATCGAACCAACGACAGTCCCTTGACGATATTCAACCGCATCAAGGACTTTCAGGCATAGCCTGCATGTGTGGTACATTTATTAGAATTCGTACTCATAACGTCATATAGCACAGTGGCCATATCACCTTAACGTGGACACAATGACCAAAATTCGAATTTACAATTAGTCCACTTTTGTTATTGGTCACCCAATCGTTAAGCCATGTCTTATCACCACCATGTAAACAGCTACCAATGTGTCAGAGGCATTCTCAATCGCCCCAGTGACTTAATAAACACACACACACAACATAACATCACGCCTGCAATCCCCAAAGGGTAAGGCAGAGGTACCCAGTATACCCACATTTCGCCAGTTATGTTAACTCCTATGTAATAGGGGCGAGCCTATTGCCACCAACCAAAAGCATAATTCCAGACAATAAAACTTTACCCGACCCGGGAATCGAACCCAGAACCTTAATGCTCAGCAGTCGCGCTTGCGACCACAAGACCAACGAATTATAACAATGGTTCGACCTTACTTGTATCAGGGACGAAAGTAAACCCACTATTCTTCTAGGTAGAACTCGTTTGAACCGGCGGTGAAGGAGAACGTGTGCGTTTTCTATTGCCAATTGCTGCAATGTCGCTACGCGAACGACCTACGCGTATTGCGCCTATCCCTACTACGCGATTGGTGCCTTTCGGGACTATAAGAATCATGCCAATCTCGATTACGCAAGCCATCTCATGGAGTACGACGACTACTACTCGAATCGCGGTACGATCTACCACTAGTGCGATCAATGACCCACGGGATCGACGTCGTTTGCGCACACGTGACTTAATCCCGAGTACGTGTACGTGTACGCGTTCTTCGTGAGTATGCGGCTTTTCACGCCCCATTATCACAAGAAAATCGGGATCAAATCAGACAAACAAATAAAACAAGTCAGACAATCGAATGAAAAGAAAAATAATAAAGTGGGTAGTTGCAAAATAAAATTAAAAGTAAAAGAACGGCTTTTCTGTTCAAAACAATTTTCAGCTACGAGACTTCGTCTAAGTGGGCCTAAAAAGTCCTTTATCCCACTTCTGATATAAGTTTCAGAAGTGGAAATGTATTTAAAAAAAACAATTAACAACAAAAAAACCATTTTTACTTTATAATTGACTCAAATTACAACCAGCACAATTTACTTACAGTTCAGTAAGACTTAAAATTAACACAACAAAACACTAACTCACTTTATGATTTTTACGACAAACTAAACTCAAAATGGCTTACGTAACATTACAATTGGCATAAGAATCAAACGTCCGTCCAGTTCAAGCGTCGAGTAGCAAAGGGACGTTCTACCCGCAGCGCCTGGTTTTTATAGGCGAGGCGAGTATAGTGACGTAACGCGAGCATTCTCTTACAATACTATAATATACATTAGAAATAAAAAACCTTAAAGTAACTTGAACTTACAACAACACAAAGTATTATACTCGTTGGTATAAATAATGTCAACCATCAAACTGTCAACCATTTGCTGTATGGCAATGCTTAGTTTTTGACAACGTCTTACAGGCAAAGCCGGCCCTTGAGTCTAGTGAAGTGTCATCATAAATGTCTAAATATTTCCATAATTATGAAGAAGTCTCTTGCAGGCGAGACAAGACAAAGAAGTCGCAAGACGAACAGAAAACGCCTGGAAGAGCAACTGGTCCATGAAAGAACTATATAAAGGTGAGTTGCCTATATCACTGAAATGGAAACTCATGGACATGTGTATTCTTCCCGTCTTGACCTATGGTGCACAGACTTGGTGTTTGACTAACATTCAGAAGTCGAAACTCAAGGTTTGCCAACGAACAATGGAACGCAGTATACTAGGTGTTAAATTAACGGATCGTGTTCGAAACACAATACTGCGTTCCAAAACAAAAATAGCTGCCGTGGCCCAAAAGGCTGCTCAACTCAAATGGGACTGGGCAAGACATGTCTGCTGCATGCCGAACAAACAAACAAAAGTAAAAATTTTTCACTTCGGTACATTTATTGAGAAACTGGACATATCTAAAATTATATTTATAGTTAAGAATTGTACCTAGTCAGGATTGGGAGCGTCGTAGACGGTTTTTTAAAAATAAAAATTAATAATTATATTAATTAATTATATTTAATGCGACACGTATTAGCAGATTGAGATGCGTATACAGAGTGAATCTTAAAGTCTAACTTAGGTCTAGCAGTACATGCTTATCTTACCGGGAATTATGCAAGCACAGCAGTTCTGCCTGCTCTCATGCTGACATACGCACTATTTGTACTGGTTGTGCTTCCATAACTCCTCCCTCACCAAGTGCGAAATTATCGGTAATATTTGGATTCCGATGATTTCGCAGACCTTGAATTGAACAAGACATTTTCTTCCAAAGTATTACACTAAGACATGTTATAACTAAGATTACATAGAGTAGTATAGTAGCTAAGCTAACACTATTTGTTTTCACTGCACTATCACTTTCCACTATTTCACTATGTAACGAGTAGGACAGATGCTTCAAATCGTCGAAATTAAGGTGGTTTAGGTTCACTGTCTTGTTCCAATTAACAGATGTTTCCTCTAATTTAGGTAGAGCAGCAACCGGAATTACTTGGTATTGTATTTTTCCTGTACTATATTGCCTTTTGTGTAGTTTGATGTTTTTCAAATAAACACTGCATTTTCCATTAATTTCCAATATATATGTGCCTTTGATCGATTTTCGGATGATATCATCAGCACATGTTTCGGTAAGTATTATTTCATCTCTTGTATAAATTATTCATTGCAGGAAATCAATTGGCTGAACTTTAAGGCTTTCCAGGTTAACTACCAACGGTTTACATAGACTGAGGTTTGAAGCAAAATTCATCAATTGCTCTATGCACGTACTTTCAGGATACAATACGGCATCATTTTCCTTGCACAGGAACTGGTTGGCTGCAATCTCTTCGCACGGGCTGGCTAGCGGTAAGTATATAGGACCTTTCACCATAAGGTAAGGGTATTTGGGAATTATAGCAGTAGTTGCACAATTTTCATGAAGAATTGGTAATGCATACATTTTGAAATAGTTGTATGTATTTTTATCTATTAATGGGATTTCCATAATAAATGTTATTTGGTTTTCTTTTACATATGCTTTAACAGACATAATTCTCTCAAACATAAGTAAGGTTTTTTCTGTCACAGGGTAAATTAAGCTTTCAGTTTTAGAAATATTACTTAACAGTGATAATAATTCAGATGGGTCAATAATGGATTGATGTACAACAGAAACTTTAGCAAATGATAGCGCAGTTTCGATTTCATTTAAAACTATATATATCGTCCTAAAATTAATTATAAACATATCAAACATACTTAAGACATACGTAGAGTATATAGAGTTATTTTCCTTAGTACCTATATTCTTAACAATTCTCTCAATGCGTTTCATGCGTTCGTCCAGAATTAGTATGTTTTCCTGTAGAGATGTACTTTTATTAGAAATGGAATCAAGCATTTTTGAAATGATAGTTATTTTCTTTTCTGTGTGAATTTGGCCAACTTTCAGTTGAGATATTTGAGTGTCATATTTAATAGCATCCTCATGGGCTAGATTACCGGTCAGTGTTTTAATAATTGAACCAAGAGGGTCAATGAGGCCACGTTTAAAACGTTTTGATGGAATAAGCTGCCTGAATTTCGTGACTGTCGAGTTACGTAAGTATTCTACTTGTAATTTCATATTTTGGAACTCATTTGCGTATGGCTTATGGATGTCAACTATATTACTAAACTCTTTATATCTATTTATATTAAATACTAAATCATCATTTATTTCCTTAAAATCTAATATCTTAACTATGGTCCACTTATCTCTCTCTACTACTGCCTGTCCCTGCTTAACGGGAAGAATGCCTGGGTTATTTTTAATCTCTTGAAGTTGAAGGCCCTGGATCTTGATCACGATGTTCAAGATCACGATGATCCGCCACGACCTGTGGAGGGCGTTTAACATTTTTAAGAGGCACTTTAGTTTGTCTTTTTCCTATTTGAACTGGTACTACGTTCCTATCTATTTGTCCTGTTACCTTTGCTTTATGGTATCTGGGTTTGTCTTTACTTTTTCTTATATTAATATCTTTTACAAAAACACTGTCTTCTTTTTGTACATTTAACTCAGTTTCGCCACCTTTCTTTTCTCTTGCCTTTTGTTTGGATTCAAGTATCTTTTCAGCTATGTACCTATACAGGTATTTGGTGCGCTTTGCATGATCTTTTACTAGTTGTTGTGTATACGCCTTTTCTATGTCTACATCAAATATTTTACCGGAGTCTGTATGTCCAAATGTTACTTCGAAAGGTGTTAATCCTGTAGTCGAGTGTATAGTATGGTTGTATGCCATTATGGAATAGGTCATAACAGAAGCCGCGTCTGTACATTGACGTTCATATTTAGCAAGCCTATATATCTCTATAATTGTAGAGTGAAATCGCTCTACGATTCCGGTAGAATTGGGATTGTTTGGCGTTGTTATGTGGATCTCTATTTTGTACATAGCTAAAAGCTCACGCATCAGCTCGTTGTTAAATTCAGTGCCAGGGTCACAGGATATCTTCCTAGGCACACCGTATATTGAAAAGTACTTTAATAAGGCTCGCGCTACTTCCGTCGTTTGCCTACTTGGGATTTCGATGGCCTGTCCTAACTTACTGAAAGCATCTACTAGTGTTAAATAGTATTTCTTTTCTATAGTAAATAAGTCAATAAATATTTCCTGAAAAGGAGCATCTTGCGTTTGAGTTAATTGCAACATCGGTTTTATGGGTTTTCTATCGTACTTCATTTTTTTACAGGGCTCGCACATATTTATTACTGCTGCTACAGTATCCTGCATGTTTTCCCAGTGGTAGTTTCTACGAATCCTGACTATGGGTTCTTTAATTCCCCTATGGCATGTTTTTCCTTCGTGATGTTTTAAAATAACGGCTTTTTGTTCATTCTCATCCTCTATATAAATTACTCTATCTGTGCACTCAAAGAATTCTACAGAATCTTTCTTGAAAATTTCTATTATAACTTTAGTAAATAACCTTCTATGTATTTCGCTTTCGAAGTATATAAAATATTTGCGCTTGGGTACAATATATTCTTTTAGAAATTGTTTAATTAATTCTTCATTATCTAATGGGAGAAATACTTCTAAAACTTTTTGGCTTTTTCTAGACAAATTTTGAACTTGTAATTTATTTTGAAACCAGGAAAACACTAATATTTGGTTTGGTTTAGTGTCAATTGCCTCTCTTAAGATTGGGATCCCGGATGAGTCTGGTTCTATATTGGACGCTACTGTACTTGTTCTACTACTACTAGTTATTGAGCGAATAGGGAAATTTTCTTGAAATAGGTCTTCTGGCGTAGTTACATTAGAGTCAGAGTCTGGAATCGATATTATTTCTTCTTCATTTTCTTTTTCAGGCTTGGTGGTAAATTTTGCGAGTTCTTTTAATTGTTTTTTTACTTTTTGTATGTCTGACTCGTCTACATTAACATCCATTGATACATCGTCTTCAGAATCTATGGCATTGACTTTTATACGTGACAGTGCATCGGCATTACTATTTTGTTTTCCATTTTTATAAATAATTGTAAAGTCATACTCCTGAAGGCGGAGGCGCCAACGAGTCAATTTACTGTTTGGTTCTTTTAGAGAATATAGCCAAGCAAGAGGCCTGTGGTCTGTGTAAATTTGGAACTTTTTCCCGTATAAGTAGGGTCTGAAGTGTTTAACAGCCCAAATAATAGCTAAAAGCTCTCGCTCTATTGTGCTATACCGTGTTTCTGTGTCGCTAAGTGTGCGACTTGCATATGCGACTGGTTTGTCCGCTTCAATAGGCCCTTGGGATAGGACAGCACCGAGCGCTACATTAGAGGCATCGGTCGTTAAAATGTAAGGTTTAGTAGAGTCGGGGTATTGTAATAAGGGGGCAGAAGTAAGTATTTCTTTGCATTTATTAAAGGCTTCTATGTAGTTTTGGTCTATGATAATTTTATTTCTTTTCTTTAGACAATTTGTTAAGGGTTGAGTAATTCTCGCAAAATCTTTAATAAATTTTCTATAATATCCGACGAGGCCAAGGAAACTTTTGATTTCTTTTGTTGTTTTAGGGAGAGGATATTTAAGAATAGCTTCGATTTTATCGTTATTTGGTTTTAAACCGTTTTTCGTGATCGTATGTCCTAGGTACAGAACTTCTTTACGTAGGAATTCAGATTTGTCCAATTGTACTTTTAGGTTAGTCTGTCGTAGTCTGTCAAAAACGGCTCTAAGTTTCTGTAGGTGCTCCTGTAGGCTGGAAGAGAAGATAATTACATCATCGAGATATATAAGGCAATGTATTCCTTGAAGACCTCGCATGATGTTGTCCATTGCGCGTTGAAACGTCGCCGGAGCTGTTTTAAGTCCGAACGGCATCCTTAAGAACTCATAATGCCCGTTTTGGGTGCTGAAGGCAGATTTCGGTATATCGTCTTTATTTAGTTCAATTTGATGGTAGCCACTAGCCAAGTCTAAGGTTGTAAAGTAAGTGCTCTTACCGAGTTTATCAAAAAGGTCAGTTATGTTAGGAAGGGGATATCTGTCATCTGTCGTAATATCGTTAAGTCTTCTGTAATCAATCACCATTCTGTATTTTACTTCGCCAGAAGCATCAGGCTTTTTAGGCACAAGATGAACTGGTGAACTCCAGGGAGAAAAGGATTCCTGAATTACGTTATCTTTTAAAAGTTTTTCAACTTGTCTATTGATTTCTGCAGCTTGGGCAGGGGCTTGTCTGTATGGTTTAGTATAAATTGGATCTTCATTTTTCGTTCTAATGCAATGTTTAACCTGATTAGTAAAACTTAAAGGTATTTGGTCACAATAGAATATATCTCTGAATTCTTCACATAACTTTTGTATAAATGCTTTTTCTTCATCATTCATGTGGTCTAATCGTAATTTATTTAGATTTTCACGTAGTAATTGGTCAGTCTCTATTTTTAGATTATCTATGGAATTAACAAGGCATTCATTTTCATTATATTTAGTCACTACAAAAGGCTTTGTGACACATAGTTCTACAGTTTCATCGGATGTATTTTGTATAACCGTTGTTGCATAACCATTAATACATTTCACAAGTGCAGTAGGCATCCGCACTCCTTTGTGAAATTCAATGTAATTTAGTATTCCTTCACCATTCATTATATTAGTTGGTATTTTTGCCCGAGTTTCTGTTCGTGGAGGAAGTAGTACAGCATGTAGAACGTTAATATCCGCATCTATACATATAGGTATCTCCGCTGCCTTCGTGGCCAAGATACGTCTTTTTAAATCTATGACGGCTTCTAACTGCCCTAAAAGATCGTTTCCTATCAACCCGTCATAAAATGAGTCCACATTATATACGTAAAATTTGTGGTGGTCTGTGCTTTGAAATATAGGAAATAAGGGAATTTGTATTACCTGATTATGTCTACTTGAGGTATGTGTGCTAACTACTTCGAATGGTTCGTGTGAAATATAGTTAGAGAAATATTGATGTGCTTTTTTAGGATGTATAAATGAACGAGTACTACCTGTGTCAATCATGAACTTGCCTTCTATATCCGGTATGTATATATATGGTAATTTTAATTGTGTATTGTTATAATTTAACGTTATTCTTTCAGGTGCTGGTCTGTGGAGGCCCGCATATAAAAATTTTCTACTTGTGAGGTAGGTTGAGCCATCTGGTTGCTATTATCTTTATTTTCTAACTCTATATTAGGGTTTTCAGTGACTGAATCTTCCGGAGAAGCTATTTCTTCGCATGGGAAATATGCACCAACGTCATAATAGTATCCCACGGGATTTGTAAAATAATCATCATAAGGATTTAATTCTAATTCGTTAAGAGGAAAACCTTGCTGAGGTACTTTTTGAGGAGCAGTTCGCATAGTTACATCTGTGTTATTTGGTGGAGGTTTATTCTGTACATTTTGTTGTTGATTAACATTACCAAATTGTTGTGGAAGCATTGGTCGCATTTGTTGGTAGCCAGGGGGCCTATAACCAAAATTAGGTCGATATCCAAACTGGAGTTGCATTGGCGCATAGTTTTGTTTATAAGCACCAATTTGGCCTGGGTGTAGAGCCTTATTAGGTGGGATTCCATAATTAAATTTGGGAGTAACACCACTATTATTTTTAAATGGTTGATTTTGTTGCATCATCGGAAGTCTGAAGCCTGTAGGCTGTTGAGGTATACCAAATTTAAAAGATTGCTGAGGCGGCATTGTTCCACTAGGCTGTGGTTTCGGGTTATGGTTTGAGTTTAACATTTTACCGCGCATGTGATACTGCTCATAGAAATTAATTTCTTCTAAAACTAAAGACAAGGCCTGTTCCAAGGTCTGCGGCTTTTTCAGGCGCACTACTCGTACCATATTTTCGGGTAAATTATATAAAAATACCTGAAGGGCTGTATTATTATAGATCGCGGTCTTGCTTACTTGTAAGTTTTTATCGTTGATTTGATTAACTTTAGAAAATAGAACAGATTTTACTGATTGAATCCGTTCGCAAAAATCGGTGTGACTCTCATTATTTTTAATCTTTAACGTCTCTAATTCTATGGCCAAACATTCTTCGCTTCGTGGATCACCAAAGTGTATCTCAAGCAATTCTTTGAATTCCGCCCACGTCTGGATGTCTACGCGCTCGCTTATCAGCGCTGCGGCGTCGCCCGTTAAGCGGCTAGTCACAACATGCATTAAATACTCCTGTTGCAATTCGGATGATTTGAATTTATCAATTATGTACTCACATTTACGCAAAAATAAGTTTAGATGGCGTTTGTTCCCATCGAAACTTGGCAGAATTTTGTATAACTCATTAGGTATGAGCTTAATTTCCGACATCTTTGTTAATATTTAAGTTAAAATAAAATGGTTTAAAGAATTAACTCTATGAACTCTACTACACAACTCTACTCTATTTATTACTATAACTTAATTAATATCTAAAACTATTACTTATCTTAAAACACAATAGGGTTTAAATGGTACAATTAATTGAAATGAGTAATTTTACTTTCATATGTATTTTTACACTTGTATACTTATAATAATTAATTTAAGAAAACCAAATAAGTCAAAATGGAAAATGTCCAATTCCAAGATAACAAGGGGTATGATGGATAGGGGATAGAAAGGAGGTGAAAAGTCTACTCACCAGCCTGCCTCGCCCATCTCCCGGCTCCTCGTCCGTGACGATATTTGTGTTGGTTCGTGGATCACCTCGCCGTACACCACGCGCACCGTGTGAAGTTCGGAAAATGTCTTATTCGCGGAAAATCACTTGACAAACGCGGGACAGCTTCACCAGGTGATCCTACCGGCTGCGCCAGTCAGGATTGGGAGCGTCGTAGACGGTTTTTTAAAAATAAAAATTAATAATTATATTAATTAATTATATTTAATGCGACACGTATTAGCAGATTGAGATGCGTATACAGAGTGAATCTTAAAGTCTAACTTAGGTCTAGCAGTACATGCTTATCTTACCGGGAATTATGCAAGCACAGCAGTTCTGCCTGCTCTCATGCTGACATACGCACTATTTGTACTGGTTGTGCTTCCATAACTACCTTGCACATCTACCTACAATAAGTAGCAAAAACATTTTAAAAATACAAAGCATTGTATTTAATAAACATACTTTGTAATGATTTGACTTATCAATCGGAAATGCGTCCTTAAATGAAAAACAATTGCGATCAATTCTCATCACACATGTCTTCATAATACGTGAGAGTACTGTTTGAGTAATGATGCCTTGCTGATTAGTAAATCTTTACAAATAAATTAAATTGAAGATCGAATCTGGCATATAGCTGATTTTATAAGTACTTTGGCTTCTTTTTATTTTTGAATAATAAATAAAGTTTAGTGGAAAAAAATGAAACCCTTGAAAAATGTTAACAAAAATATATTACTTTTTGAATAGGATTTCAAAAAGAGGAAAGTTTATTTTACCGCGAACGAAGGTCGCGGGCATAGCTTGTATTACATAACAAAATGCCGTCAATTATGATGTAAATCATACAGTAGACAAAGTTACAACCCTAAAAAAATCAATCATAAAACCTTGCGTTTTTTCGTTTTCCCGACTGCACGAGTACTTCACAAGAAATCTTAGTTTGTGTCCTCAATCCGTTTGAACATAAAGTCATTTTGCACTAGCTTTCCCATTTCCGCTTAGATTATAGAAAAATTTCATCGGTACGAAGTTCTTGAACTCGCCACTCGATTTTCCGATTTAAATCAGCAAATCGAAAAAAAATGTTATCGACTTTGGGTTTGAAATGGATTATGGAACCAGCATGTGGTGAATACGGATTATAAATAAATAATAGACAGTTTATTTGTTTACAGTTTAGTTTTTTACTGGAAATAATGATCTCTTCTTAAACGTGCGGTAAGTGTTTAACTTGGTGTCAGAGTTTTTATGGGTGTCTGACTTGGCTTAAAATATTGATAGAACTGATAGAACTGATCTTTAGCAAAAAGCTAGAAAACTCCAGTTGAATTTTTCATTTTAATTTTATGCTTTCGCATACACTATAATGTAAGGTTTGGTTTGGTTTGGTGGTTTTGGGTTTGGTTTGGTTTTTTGATTTGGTTTGGTGGTTGGTTTGGTGGTTTGGTGTTTGGTCTCGTTGGTCTAGTGGTCGCAAGCGCGACTGCAGAGTGTGAGGTCCTGGGTTCGATTCCCGGGTCGGCCAAAAAGTGCTATTGGGTTTTTAATTAGAAATTTCCCAGTAGTAGCCCGGAGTTTTGATGTTGGTGCCTCGGAAAGCACGTTAAACCGTTGGTCCTGCGCCTGATCTCTATCCGGTCGTGTCGGATTGCCGTCCCATCGGACTATGAGAGAAAAGGGGAACAGAGAGTGCACTTGTGCCTTCGCACACACTTGTGCCGTGCCCGAAAAACGGTCAGGAGGACTATTATTAATGTATGGTTTTCATGTGATGAGTATCGTAGTAAAAAAAAATCGCCGGTTGCACAGTGTAACCACAAACTATAGATTCGTAACCAACCTGAAACCTTTTTTAAAACTTCTAAGTAGCCAATTCTCGGAAATGGAATGATGGAGTAGACATGTAATTTGTATTTGTTTGACTGGGTACTATTCCAACTAACATTTCAACAGACAGTAAACTGCTACTTTATGCATCCCTTTCTCAGCTGACAGCCAACAAACATATTAATTTCATGTTGCAAGCAAACTCAAGATGTAAGTGCAAATATCAAAGGCGGAGTAACGGTGAAGTAAAGCCAGCACACGTCGCCTGTCTGTTTAAACTAAATACACGCGGCGTGAAGCAAATTTCATGCATAAAATTATTGAAGCCGCCTGCGCCAGACCCACTACCTGTCGAACTTGGGCTAGTTTAATTTAGGAGAGGACGCGGTTTTTTGATAAATGTTTTTTTTTGTGTTAAGTTTATTTCATTAATTTTTCTCAGCGGTACATGAATGAGAAATACCCTCCCTAGCTTTTCATAAAAATATAAAATAATACGTGTAGTGTGCGTGTATGACCAGATGTATGAACGAGGACGAGGCAAAAGGAGTATTAAGGATCGTAGCAGGTGGCGTTCGGTGGTTTCTGCCTATCCCCATGGGAAAAAGGTGTGAGATCATGTATGTAGTGAATGTGATTTCAATATCTTTCTATCCTTTACATAACATTTATTTCTCCCTCCTATCCTTTACAAAACCTATAAACAGAGTACATTAGGCGATCGGACAAAAAAAAACTAATTAATCCGTCAGATAGATTTCCAAAAAATATTGGACACGTATTTTTTCTTTTTTCACGTAAACTTAAAATAAAGACGATACAGTGCTTCGAAAACTCGTGTGACGTCATTATGATAGTACATTTTGACAACACAAGTGACGTTTCAAGCCCCACTCCAAGATCTTTGAAGCGTTTTATCTTCGTCATTTTTTATTGATTTATGATAAAACAAAAAACACGTATTCAATATTTTTCGATAATCTAACTTACGGACTAAACAGATTCATATTATTTTGACCCAGTCCGATCCCCTATTGTATATGCATATGTCTGCATCACGTTTAAAGATCCGTGTGTCAGTTTTACATACTACGTACACAACTCTACACACGTACATAATTCTTCAACATTATAAGTTAACGTACACAATTTATGAAGAGTAGTGCCTTGTGGAAGGACAGGAGAGATTCACATCGGTCTAAAAACATACTGTACCTACTGTAAAAGTATCGCTACATAGACCACCACTGCTCGGTTTCAGAAGATTTTCGCTACTTCGAAACTTTAACTAAACCCATTATAATTCCCATCACAGTAGATCAACTTTTGATGGGGAAATTGCTAAGTCATCAAGTTTTCTAAGATTTGTTGATAGCATTTAATGGTAGTATTTCGAATTATACTTAAACTTCCTCCTTAATTATGTTGTTGAAACTGCCTGTCTGCCTGTGAACTGTTGTTTTTATTCTTATGGCTTTGTGAAAAAATATTTAGAAAGAAAGCGTCAATGTGTCTGACTATAACTGAGTTGACAACTAAAACTAAAAGCATTTGTTTTAAATAGACCCGGTGGCAGCCACTTTTGCGAAGTCAAAAATAATCTACCTACAGTTCAGTCACCAAGCATAATAATTGTGAACGGACTGTTATGTAGTTACCCATTCTAAAATCGTAGATCTCATGGAGACCAACCAATATAGAAAAGTATCAAAAAATAAGACAGACTTCACCGACCGAATGAATTAGGATACGGGCAAGTAAATATTTATGTCAAGTCTCAATTCTCAATTTTTTTTCTACGCCATAAAGTAAACAATTGGTTAGGGAAACAATTACATCAGTCACAATTATAGACTCTGTCGGGCATAGCATAGATCAAGTTAGAAAGAGAAGGAAGGACGCTGGGTATTTAATAAGATAATTTATCGTATTAGTTAAGTAGAAATAGGAAGACTATAGGAGGATTTTGAGGTTAATAGGTCTCTGCTACACACATAATTTTTTTTGGAGGTTAGGAAATCATCAAATGAGGAATCATTTGATGATTTCATAACGCAGCATAGCTGGTCAGAGCGCTAGGGAGTGTCAGACTTCTACTGACAGCAGAGGCAGCAGCGGCTGAGCAATTGGACTACTGCGCTGGGTGTCGCGGGTTCGATCCCCACACGGAACAAATATTTGTATGGCCTGCAGATAGTTGTTTCGGGTCTGGGTATCTGTGTAGGTAAGTTTATATATTTGTGAACGCACCCATGATACAGGAGAAATTCCTAGTGTGGGGCACCGTTTTAAAAAAAAAGGAAATAGGAAAGGAAGGACTAAAAACCACCCATGTTCCTTCGTAGCCTTTGTGCCGAGGCGTGGTACCTCTATAAATCAACCCACTGATTTTCATCTGCATTGGTTCAAAACATCTTCTCCCACCAGCCAGTCCTCATGCAAAGCTCCTAACTTGAGCTACATAACAAAGTCAAGACCTCGCGACCGTGCGCACCCATTCAACTGTTCGCCATGACTTGTTAATATTGATATGTTGTAGCTCAAATTAATATGTATGTGGGGACCCGGTACAATCGGCTGCCACTGTTTGTACTACTTCCAATAACTGAACTACCTGAGAACGACAGACGTGGAACGAATTTGAACTTTGATTGTATATTTTATTGGATTTTAGTCTGTATATGAAAAGGTATACTGTGTAAAGTGGTTCTGCATCAGGTTTTAGGAATGAAATCTCGAGAAGAAGAAGATGAACAATAAAGTGTAGTAGTGTGTAGAACACTACGGTAGACCGATTTGTCTGTTTATAAACACCCACCCGTCACCCAAAAGCTTCAGTTTATCCGCAATCATGGTGCATGCAACAGCGGGTCTTTCGTCGTTTCGCACCACGCGCCGTTAAATTGGGAACTCATAATAAAATAGTATTATATTATTGTTTACGCTAGCAACCCTACGCCCCATCTGGTAACCCTAACGGTAGGGGACCATCATCACATCACATGATCACATCATCTTCAAGGCTTCCCATTGGTTTAAAATGACGTGATATCTGTCGGCAGCCAATGAGAGGCCCACAATTCCGTCGTCGTTATCGCCATTTTCCCTTCTTTTCAAACCATTATTATACGCTATTGTTCCCGTACCCAACGCACCTCGATTTTTGTAAAATTCCTAGAATAAAAAAGTTGAATTTTCAAGAAGTCGCAAATTATTTCTAGGCCTCAAGACCTCACAAACAATAATAAAATCTATTTTCAGCGTTAATGATCTGGATAGTGACTATCATCACCATCCTCATCATCTTCCTGCCCTTGTCCCAATCTACTTGGGGCCGGCGCAATACGTTTTCTTCTTCCATTCTCAGTAGTCAGTTGCTGTCAGTCGTCAAGGTCACAATTTACTCCTTTTATTTTTCATATATATTTTTTTTACACTAGGAATTTCTCCTGTATCGTTGGTGCGTTCACAAACATATAAACTCACTTACACAAATACCCAGACCCGAAACAATAGGGTAGTTGACAAAAAAATCTAATTAGTCCGTCAGATAGATTTCCAAAAAATATTGGACACGTATTTTTCTTTTTGCACGTAAAACAAAAATTAAGACGATACAGTGCTTCGAAAACTCGTGTGACGTCACATCGCACTGCATTTTTTAACCACGTAGTGCCGTCCCGTCGAATTCCACACACATTCATCCATCTTACTGACCATGCCAGTTTTAATACATATTATATAACTACGTTACAAACAAATTCCGATCTCCTTTTTTATCTAATATACCATGTTACCAAACAGAAATTACTTAAACACTTTTTCTCCCTCCATTAAGAGCGTAGACGGGCTGCATTTTTCCATACAAATGTATTCCCCTATTCTCTTCCTGGATAATGCCTCTAGAGTAATCGTTTTTATTTATAAAAATCCAGGTCTATTGAAGGCATGCCCCTGTCATTTTTTTTTTTCAAAAAATTTATTACAAAAATAAATAGGTATGACTTACCAAAAACCTAAAAAAATACCCCGTTTTTACCTACGTAATCAGATGACTACCAAAGAAAATTGAAAAGTTTTTAAAATAAAAACAAGTAATAGGGGCATAGATCTATTCTTCCTTTAAATTTTGATACCAAATATAATTTAATTGGCTTAGGTTTCGAGGAGAAAACAGGAGAATACGAAACGTCGATCGGTCAAGGTTTTTTATAGGTAAAATCGTTCTGAGCTGCAGTTGTCTCTATCGCACTCACATATTGATACCGCGCGGTTGCTAGAGCGCAGCGCGACGGCAATAGTTATATATACGTATATTATACGCAGCCCGTCTATGCTCTTAATAAGGTCTCTCTTTTCAATTTCATACTTCAAAAGGATAACAAAGTTACGTCAGGCCATCCCCCAAACACATTACGCTTGTCATTTCCCACTGTCTGATCACTTATTACATGTATCAACTAACTTAAACTCCGAAATTTGATTTCCATTCCTTCAAAATTCTGTCACTCCTCAATATCCGGGAATGAATCGAATCCCCATGTCGCGTATGACGCATTACTGTACTGTGCAGACGGGCTTTTATACGTGTGTTTCGTACGCTATGGACAAAGAAGAAAAATGAAAGAAAAGAAAAAATGGAAATGAAAAATGGAGTGAAATGAAATGCATGGAAGATGGATGAAAAAAGATTGCATAACGGAGATCACAATGTTAAGGTGGATGACTGTGTGGTGCAAGAAGAATGGATAAAGCAAGTATATTAGAGGAAGTATGAAAGTTGCGCCAGTTACAGAAAAGTTTAAAGGGAACTCTACTGTCGTGGTATGAGCATGTGATGAGGATGGACGAATCGCAAATGACTAAAAGAGTGATGAATATGAGTTGATGAATGACGAGGGAGAGGAAGATCAAAGAAAAGATGACTGGATTGTGTGAGAAATGAAGATGGGACCAATGGAAACTACAGTAAGAACGGCAGATTCGGCAAGGCGTGCATTCGTTGTACCGTGATTCGTGTTCGTTGTTGCGCCATTCGGTGGCGTGTGGTTCGGCGTGGTGGCTTTCGGAATGACGTATTGCACTCGTTTCGTTCTTCTTCCGTCCTTCTGACATTCAAAAGTGCCTGTAATGGCTTAATTGAAATAAAATATTTGAGTTTGAGATAACAATCGAACCCTTTCGTAGCGAAGATTTTAGTAGGATGGAAAAACTCAACGTAACATAATACAACCATTACCAAAAGAAAAAAAAACAAATAGGGACCTACATAAACATAACAGAAATTAGCATGAATGAGCCACCAGGCCTTCCATTCTAGGTAGATACTACATAATCTAATCTTCATTTAGTCCAAAAAACTTCCCTTCCAACATCACATATTCATATTCAACCTTCACGAGAAAATTCAATTTTATTCACGGAGAAATTCGTTTAGTCCGAAGGTAATCCCGAACAAACAACGTTTAGTGCTGGCTTGATTAATATCCTGGTCAAATGTCACTATGTTGCAGGCTTGCAAATGACCTGAATACGCTGATTGCGTCTTACGTAAGCAGATTACATCTTGTGTTTGCTCTTGTGTATAGATGTTGATGGTACCTATTATAATACGACATATGGTATGTGATGAACTGATGAGGTAACTGAAAGTATTCAAACCGTTTTATACATTCACGAATAGCTTATAAGTGATATATATTTTAATTTAGTAGGTATTTTATTTAAAAACTACAAGTAGATCTAAAATAATGATAAAAATATGTATAAAGGTACAAGTTGGTAGCCGACTGCACGCAGCAGCAGCTAGCAGACGACGTGTCAAGGGCATAAACTAAGTGTAGGTGTTATAATTTCGGTGATGAACTGATTACCTATCTGTTTCTTTGTCTAAAATGAGTATTAACTTATCACTATGTTTGATTACTGAGCTTAAAGTTCGTATAAATGTCTATCTAATTACCTCCTCAAGTTTAAAGCGTAGCTAGTCATGTAGTACTATATTAATTCTGTGGTGTAGGTAATTAGATTTTATCTGTATGTAATGTAACAGTCAGTTGAATAAAAAATCGTACCTATACAAATCAGATCAATAGTTTTGGCGTAATGTGATTCTAGACAGAGTTTTAAGAGCATAGATGGGCTGCGTATAATATACGTATATATAACTATTGCCGTCGCGCTGCGCTCTAGCAACCGGGCGGTATCAATATGTGAGTGCGATAGAGACAACTGCAGCTCAGAACGATTTTACCTATAAAAAACCTTGACCGATCGACATTTCGTATTCTCCTGTTTTCTCCTCGAAACCTAAGCCAATTAAATTATATTTGGTATCAAAATTTAAAGGAAGAATAGATCTATGCCCCTATTACTTGTTTTTATTTTAAAAACTTTTCAATTTTCTTTGGTAGTCATCTGATTACGTAGGTAAAAACGGGGTATTTTTTTAGGTTTTTGGTAAGTCATATTTATTTTTGTAATACATTTTTTGAAAAAAAAAAATGACAGGGTATGCCTTCAATAGACCTGGATTTTATAAATAAAAACGATTACTCTAGAGGCATTATCCAGGAAGAGAATAGGGGAATACATTTGTATGGAAAAATGCAGCCCGTCTATGCTCTTAATGTTGTAGATAGGTAGCTGTGTATAGATATCCTGTGGGAATGACATATTTTCCCGAAGTAAAAAGTACCTTTTGGTACCTTTCTACCCTATAAGTTAAGTAGTGTGATGGAATGTCGCTAAGTTTCGATCCAAGTAAAACTGTTAAATAAAGACAGTTGCATCAAAATTTTATCATAAAAATTCCCTAAATTATGGCGCCTACCGACCCTCTAAGTTAGAAAAGTGATCAAATACTAACTTGAAGTCTTAGTAACACTCAGTTAAAAAAAAACATCAAAATCATTTCAGTAGCTATGGCGTCATGCGCTTCTTGACACGATCACGCTAGATTTCCGCGGGAATGAGGTATTTTCCCGCCGTAAAAAGTAGCCTGTGTCCGTGCCTAGGATCCTATCTTTATATTAACCAAGTCTTATAAAAATCCGTTCAGACGTTAAGGCGTGAATGAGGTAAACTTTTTTTTGAGTTTTCTGCCTACTGCCTACGCCTTAAGTACGATAGCATGAATATTAATAGCCCATATCCTTTTCTATGTTACTATCTATCACCTAACTAAATTTCATCAAAATCCGTTCAGCCGTTTAGGCATGATAGAGCAAAACTCCCAGCAAAAACCATAAAAAAATCACTAACTCAATTCAGTTTTCTGCCTACTTCCTACCCCCTAAGTACGATGACGTGATTATTTATAGCCTATGACCATTTCTAGGTTATCATCTATCACCATACCAAATTTCATCAAAATCCGTTCAGCCGTTTAGGCGTGAAAGAGCAAAAGTCCCAACAAAAACGACTAAAAATCACTAACTCAATTTAGTTATCTGGCTACTGCCTACCCCCTAAGAACGATGGCGTGATTATTTATAGCCTATGACCATTCCTAGGTTATCATCTATCACCATACCAAATTTCATCAAAATCCGTTCAGCCGTTTAGGCGTGAAAGAGCAAAAGTCCCAACAAAAACGACTAAAAATCACTAACTCAATTTAGTTATCTGCCTACTGCCTACCCCCTAAGAACGATGGCGTGATTATTTATAGCCTATGACCATTCCTAGGTTATCATCTACCACCATACCAAATTTCATCAAAATCCGTTCAGCCGTTCAGGCGTAAAAGAGCAAAATTCCCAACAAAAACGTCTAAAAATCACTAACTCAATTTAGTTATCTGCCTACTGCCTACCCCCTAAGAACGATGGCGTGATTATTTATAGCCTATGTCCATTTCTAGGTTATCATCTATCACCATACCAAATTTCATCAAAATCCGTTCAGCCGTTTAGGCGTGAAAGAGTAACAGACAGACAGACAGACAGAGTTACTTTCGCATTTATAATATTATTATAAGTATATAAGTATAAGTATATAAGTATATAAGTATAAAGTATATAAGTATATAAGTATAAAGTATATGGATACATAGTGAGCACAAAAGCAGAACTTTTCAATCCCTAAGCGGTTTAAATAGGGAATAACAGTTTGTATCGAAGTTGGTAAATTTTGCTGGTAATCCCATCGGGGATCAAAATCATCTGCCTAGCGTTTTCAAAATACAAATACAAATACAAATATTCTTTATTGTGGTACATAGGTAAGCAATAAGTTGTTACATGTTTCCGAAATTGTACACAGCTATGACCCGCCATAATTTTCCCAACTATGTTGGCCTTCCAGTCTAACCGGATGCAGCTGAATATCAGAACTTAACATGGATCGTCTGCCTATCTGACCTCCACAGCCCTGTTAGTACGGGATAATACGATACCCCTTGGTAAAACTGGTTTTCAGATATTCAGGCCAATAACGAGTGCCAAAGATCTGCAAATGACATAATTTCCTAAATCTTATGGTCCTTCGAGTTCTAACCACATCATCATCATCAACAGCCTATTAATGTTCCCACTGCTGGGACACAGGCCTCCACTCTTTGAGAGGGAATGGGCTAAAATCTACTACGTGGGCCTGTTGTGATAATTTTAATTGTAAAAGAATATAAAAGCAGCAGAATGTTGAACAGACTTTTATTAGAAGAGCAAGTGACAAGTATAGACCAAAGACAAGTCATAACCATAACTTTTTGAACACAAAGAGTATTAATATACAACAGGGCCCAGTGCGGATTGGTAGATGACACAAGTCTTAGAAATTTTGGTTCTTTTCCTTCACCGTTTTTGAGAGCAATGGTGATGAAATAAATTACACAAAGTAATGAGCCTGTCTGGGTTCGAACCCACGACCTACTGTTCGCCACCACTAGGCCACCACTGCTCTAACCACACCTATTCAAAAACCAGGAATAAATTATGAACAACTATGTACGATATCCTCCCCCCCCCCCCTTCCCTCACTGGCCCCCTTTGTATCAATCCATGACGCAGTAATGATGCCTTTTCATTGTTCAGCAAAAGGAAGTTTGCCCATTTAATGTTACCAGCCTTTTTATCAGCGGGTCCCTAGTTAAAAATAAAAATTATTTAACGGTTAGACAGTCATTTTAATGCGGTTATATTATACCTTCAGCGATAATGGACATTTCGTGTAACAGCCACGAATTTAATCGCACCGCAACAGAATTTTTTGCCAATATTCATGGTTATTGTGGAATACGGTTAATTGGGGAACTTTGTTCGGGCAATTGACGACTGATACTGTTTCGGAAATGGGCCTACGGTTTTGGGTTGCTGTGTAGAATTTAATTTTCATTACGAGGCATAAAATTGTCCCGTCGGGGCCGCGGATTTTTGTACTAGATGACGTGGCCTCGGCGCAAGGGCAAGAAGGAACATGGGTTCGGTTTTTAGTCAGTAGAAGTCTGACACTCCCCTTCGCTCTGCCCAAGAGCGGGGGGGGGGGGGGGGTCATTCGATGATTTCCACCCAACAAAAAAATAAAAAAGGCATAAAATTGTTGTTTTAAAGATGACCGGTAGACAGTTGGGCGGTCTATTGGAGCTTATTTACTACTAGCTGTTGCACGCAATTTCATTCGTGTGGTTGTTTTTGTGTTTAAAGAAAAATAAAATAAAACAGATAACTGTAAACTTTCCTCGGATATTTAAAATCTATCTCCTTGCTCGAATTGCCAGATTAGTATGAATCAAAAGTGACATCCATTTCGTTTGATTAGAATGATCTACGCTCACTACATATTCTATTTCCTCTCCCGTGATTATACTAGCAGCAAATATTATGAAATAACTTCCTGAAAGCCTGTTATTTACGAAAATCGGAAAACACAAACTAAATAAACACTACATTACCTACAAACAATCTGAGCCCAAAACGCCCTCAATCTCGATACGTATGCTTTTCAATATAAAGACCCAATCAGACAACCCGTACCTTATGGTCGAAGAAATATTGAAAGAAGAATATTCTATAGAATTAGAAGTATTATCGTCTGGCGATCCCTCTTATCGGCTCCTGCGATCCGTACATAAGGATAAATGGAGTTCGGAGAAACGAAAAACTCGGGTAAGTGATTTGTCCAGATACCTTTAGAACTTTTGTATGAACTGCGATAGATTTTATTCATTACTAGCGGACGTCCCGCGGTTTCACCCGCGTAGATCCCGTTCCCGTGGGAATACAGGGATCTTCTTCTTAGCGTGTCGATGACAATTTAAATTGAGTCGGCCCAAAATTTGGCGACGAGTTCGGCACTTTCAGTAGCCTCCATCAACTCCTGTGATGTGCAAGTAGCAGGACAGGCTGGACACGATATCAAGTGCTCCATAGTCTGTGGGGCAAGACCACATTTACACAGGGATAAAAATATAGGGATAAAAATACAGGGATAAAAATGACACTATGACACTCAGCAATAATGTGGCTTTCTATTGGTGAAAGAATTTTTAAAATCGGTTCAGTAGATCCCGAGATTACCCCTTACAATTTAACAAATATACAAACACACAAACTTTACTTCTTTATAATATTAGTATAGATATAGAAGTATAGACTAGTAGTTTTGTGACGTCAGGTATTTACTATAGTTAAGTAATGCGAAAGTATCTGTGTCTCTCATTTTGTCTGTCTGCAATTTTTTTCTAAACAGTATAAATTATTTCAATGAAATTGGCACACAAGCCTGTGGACAAAGGATATTTTTTATCCCTGTAGTATATTACCGTAGCATAATGTTTGGCATGTAAGCTAAATTCAAATTCAATGACCAAATTTTTTTGGACACTACTGCATTCTCAAAACATAAATTACCAAAGCGAAAGAGCTTACAAGAGGTGTTTTTGTTTAGAATAAGGTTTGAAGGATTAAACTACTCATCATCATCATTTTAACCGAAAGATGCCCACTGGTGGATATAGGCCTAACCCAAAAAGAGTCGCTACTTGGACCGGTTCCGTGGTTTTAGCACCCAGCGGATCCCCGCAACCTTCGCCAGAATCCACCTGATATAACCAAATAATTTCCTTTAACTGTATCTCAGAAGTTTTCACACACAGTATTATATTCAAGGAACGTACGGTCGGTAACGAGGCGAACCTAAATAAATGCTAATAACTGAAGCAATCATGCTAATACAATATGGTTACTCGTTTGTGGTGCAAGTTTCAAGATTCTGTGATGTTAAATAAGATCCAAAATAGATTGAAAAATATATTATGATTTTTTTAGTTGTTACACGTACACAGGCGTATTTTCATCATCAACACCCCGGGCAATAGTCCGGGTTGCATCAAATTTTACATGAGATGTGTATGAGTATCATGTAAAATGAGCTACTTTTATTATTAGTGAATTAAGTGTCTTATTACTATTATAAATGCAAAAGTCTGTATATATGGATGTTTGTTACTCAATTTATGGCTTAACAGGCAAATGTCTAAACAGATTGACACAGAGATACTTTAGAGTCTGCAATAGCACATAGAACACTTTTCATTACGGATAGTCCCGTGGGTCAACTGCCGATCTCCATGTGGGCGAATTTAAACCGTGGGGTATCAGCTAGTATAATAAGTGAGTACTAACAATCCATTCAGGGCCGACAAGTGCGATGCTATGTTATGTTATCTATTTGACGAAATACCTACTTGTATCCCACATAAATACCTAAATACATACATACATATTAAAACCTCCCATAATAACATAGCAACAGAACGCTCTCATCCATCACAAACCAGCACAATTCATCTTCCTACCAACTGAACGATAACGTTTATGAATTATCCCAAACTACGAATATTAAGCGAGGTGTGTTATTATGCTTACATGTTATTAGTATGCACTAACAGACCACACAATATTGGTTTGCTTTAATCCTGTGGGGCTTTTGGTTTAAGGATGCAGTGGTTGTATGTTTGTTAGTTTGGGTCAACAGGGACGTCGTCGCCTGACTAAAAAAATATGATGTTTAGTCAAAAACCGACTTAAAAAAAAAAACACAAAAAAGTGCAAAATAAAGAGAAGAAAAATCAGTTTCTGAAGTCGGTGACTTTTGTTTGTTTGATTTAATTTTTTTGCCACCGACTTCAGAAACTGATTTTTCTTCTCAAGTTTATTTTGCACTTTTTTGTGTTTTTTTTTTTGAAGTCGGTTTTATTTTTTGTTAAAAAGTTTATATTTTTCACTTTTTAGTGGTTCACATGTTCATGGGTCAATGTGGACAATATAGTTTTTTTATTGAGTTTTGTTGTTTTTTCAAAAACCGCTTGTCCGATTTCGATAAAAAAAAATATGGGACCATTTCGGAAGTATACCCTTTCCAACAAAAAAAGAATTTTTCAAATCGGTTAGCAAGTGACGGAGTTATGCCCGAACAAACATAAAAAAAAAATACAAACATCCGAATTGAGAACCTCCTTCTTTTTTTTTAAAGACGGTTAAAAAGTAGTCTGTATAGAAACTAATAAATATTGACGAAGATAAAACGCGTCAAAGATCATGAGTAGGGGCTTGTCAAGTCACTTTTAGATAAAACATGTCCTGAAATGTGACGTCACACGAGTTTTCGAACACTGTATCGTCTTCATTATTTATTTACGAGAAAAACGAAAAAACATGCGTTCAATATTTTTTGGAAAGCTATCTGACGGACTAATTAGATAGAGCGCTTTGAAAGTGATGCATGGAGCATAGGGCATTGGATTTGGTTACAGGGTCGGGCAAAGTGTTATTCAGTTTTATCATCACGAAATTCTCAGTTGCAGCACCGTATATAGTCTGAATTTGTGCACGGTTGGTGGCATGTGGCTCGCCCTCTATTACATAGAACTTACGCAGCACATTTTCTTCTTCCGTACCTACTTTTCTATTACTCGTCGTTTTAAAGACAAACTATACAAGAGACACGTGGAAACCTAAAAGTCTAGAACCGATTTTCTATTACAACACACATAAAATATAATGTTCAAAAGTCGAAGATCCACTCACGTCAGTTACATCATATCGGGCTTCTAATCTATCGCTCGCTGGCGGTAACACGAGATTTGATATCTTCCCAGGGAATAAGGGGGAACACTCTCAAAGAAATATGAGTTACAGCTATACTGCCAGTAACAGCATACATTATGTTTTGGATACGGATAAGATGGTGCTACAGGTTGTGGTTATGTTTTTACAAATGTCTATCAATGTTTTCTGAATACATAGGTGTTATTTTTAACCGACTTCCTAAAAGGAGGAGGTTCTTAATTCGATTGGTATGTTTTTTTTTTCTATGTATGTACACCGATTACGCCGAGATTAATGATCCGATTTACGTGATTCTTTTTTTGTTTGATGCGGAATAGTTGCCATTTGGTCCCATAAATATATAGCATGGTTTGGCCCAGTACTTTTCATTTTATGATATTTTTTTTATAATTTAAGAACATTTTTCGTTCGTTTTTTTTTTCGTTCGTTTTTTTATGTGTGTTCGTGAATAACTTCGTCGTTTGTGAACCAATTTTGATGATTCTTTTTTTATTGGAACGAAGATATTTCAAGGGTGGTTCCATGATATGGAAACCAGATCCTGGTGATGGAATCCCAGAGAAATCGAGGGCAACCCTCAAACATAGGCACGTATTACGTGTTTCGTCCTTTTTCTGACGCTATACAAGTATAGGTTTCATAGTAAATATTTCTTCATCACAACTAAAAATTAAAAAATTAAAAACTTTTTTGCAAAAAAAAAACAACCGACTTCAAAAACACCAAAAAGTGAAAAATAAACTTCAGAAGAAAAATCAGCTTCTGAAGTCGGTGGCAAAAAAAGCCAAATCAAACAATGTCACCGACTTCAGAAGCTGATTTTTCTTCTGAAGTTAATTTTTCACTTTTTGGTGTTTTTGAAGTCGGTTGTTTTTGTAGAACATGTTATTGATAATATCTGTCATGAAGCCGTCTATTTTGCCACGACATCTTTGACTGGATCTTCCAGGGTGCCGCTTTTTAGTGTTTCGTACCTCAGTCAGTAAAAACTGAACCTTTATAAGATCACTTTGTTGTCCGTCTGTCTGTCGATCAAGACCATTTTTCGACCATTATACCAGCAAGGTAGTGTCATATTAACATAGTACGTTAAACTCAAATACATTGCAAGCCTCTGATACGTTCTAAGATCAGCACAACAAGCCTCAAATTAAAGGCCACTGTCCGTGTGATCTATATCCAAGCTGCAATGTAATTAGGTAGCTCTCTGATGACAGCTCAATGACCGTGCATCACGTATGTAATTACAAGTATGTGTATAAATGTAGGTATATGTTTGTTGATGGATTGATCTCCTGCATGTAATCCTTGTAATCACTATTTATAATCAGTATTAAGGTAATCAATATCAAAGGTATTTCGGGTGCTCGAATGATGAAAATACGTGGAAGTGTTGTTCATAAACATTTACGCGTTTTGATGAGGAGCTCGTGGCAAAATAATGACAACCACTCAGGTCGAGCTCAGGGTAAGCCGCGCTTACCTAGGTTGGTCCGTGGATGGATGACCACCCATTGTATACCGAATTTCAGCAGCTCTGAAAAAGTATTGATATACTAATCTGTAAGATGTTGGAGAGATATTGGAAAAATATTGCGAAGAAGTTTGGAGTATAAGTGTGAATGAGCTGAGATGACCGACGACCTGGTCAAGGTTGCAGGAAACCGCTGGATGAGAGACGCACGGGACCGGTCAATGTGGCGACGCCTGGGGGGGAGGCCTATGTTCAGCAGTGGACGTCTTTTGGCTGAAATGATGATGATGATGATGATGATGAGCTGAGATGAAGGTGGATAGCTATAAGAGTATAATCATCGTCAGCCTATAATGTTCCACAGGGACTCAGGTCTCTTCTCTAGGAGAGGGATGGGCTATAATCCACCACGCGCGGGCTTAGTGTGGATTGGTAGATTTCACATGTCTTCGATCTTTTTGGTTCTAAGACATGGCCGGTTTCCTCACGATGTTTTTTTTTCACCGATAAGAGTATAGGAAGAGTCAAATACAGACCTTAATCGCAGTATTTCTGCTTAATCGAAAACCCCATAGTAACACAAATTAGTCGCCATATTATTTCCCCAACATACTTCGACAAGTCAGAAGTTCACAAAGTAACATATAGATGCTAATGACACATTTGCATGTACATGGTCGCCCCAAGCTGCCTCACTTTGAAGTGCAAGCTTTAGAAGGGGGAATAACCTATGGTTGAGCTTGTTATGTCTCTGATTACTGTATTCAATTTTCCTGTGAGGGGGAGCTTGAATAAACTACGTAATAAGGAATTATTTTGCAATAGTCTTTGTCTTTGCTGTTGTTGGCCCCGGCTGCCATACATAGATCTTTGGCAGTCGCTAAAGGAAGTCAGTGACCTGCAAGTCTGGCAACCAGTCTTATCGTATTACCTAGCATTAACTGGGTTGTGGAGGTCAGATAGGCAGTCGTTCCATGTAAAATACTGGTTTTCGCCTGCATCTGGTTTGACTGGGAGCCGACTCCGACATACTTGGGAAAAGGCTAGGCAGATGATGATGAGTTTTTGTAACAGTAAATAACTACATACATACATCTATATACATATAATAAAATGGTAGGAAAGTCAAAACTGTACATTGAATATTTTTTTTAAAGAATACTTGGGGTGTGATCTACAATCGATACCGAAGCCAAAAATATAGTTTTTAGAATTTTTGTCTGTTTGTCTGTTTGTCTGTCCGGGATAAACTCATAAAGTACTGCATGGATTTAGTTCAAATTTGGCACGAATATTATTAAGAAGTCGGGTCAACACATAGGCTACATATAATCACGCTATCACCTACGGGGAACGAGCAGTGAACCTTTATCTCTTCAACGCATTCTGTAACAACGTGTAATCTAACGACGCATATTTGAATGTTGTTATTAAGTTAACCATGCTATAAGCTAGCTTCACACTACAAAAATCACGCAATATAAGTAACTTATGCCGATAAACATAATTAAATGAATATAAGTAGTATCAAGGAAATTTTAAAGCAGCGCCATCTATGAAATTTCAAAAACATCAAGTCGAATTAAATGTGTAAGTCCTTTTTGGAAATAAATAATTTAAATTTGATCATGTTGGCGAGGTTAATAGTTGTTATTAAAAGTCATAGATGGAGTTGTGCATTTTCTTAGACGTCCACCTAGAAAACGGCCAGGGCATATAATATTTAGATCCCGACAACGTTGCTGAGCGCTTGGATTCTTGGAAATCCGCGCCAAACAACTCTTTTGGCATTTTTCAGGCTCTGTGAAGTCGACCAGTTTGCGAGGTCCCTTACGTATGACGAGGTCTTCATATTACACGTACGTCAAGCAAAAGGGTGTATTTAACCGACGTCGACGAGGAGGTGCTGTGGAAGGTTTTCCGGGAGTTTTCAAGGACACCGCATTGTGTAGAGTTTATAACGTGCAACCGAACAATGGCGAATGCTATTTTCTGCGGTCGTTACTTCACACGGTCCGAGGCCCAACGTCTTTCGCCTTTCTGAGGACATTAATTGATGCCGTGGCATATCCCACTTAACGCGCAGCCTGCGTAGCACGTCCTCTTCTCGACGGTGACCAAAACTGGGATGACACCCTCGCGAAGGCGAGCGTCAGTGACAGTCCCAGCCGCATGCGTCATCTGTTTGCCGTCATCTTGGTGGTTTGTGGAGTCGCGAACCCGGTAGCTTTGTGGGAGAAGTATCGCTATCATCTGTCTGAAGATTTTCTACGAGCTTTGAGGCGTGCTACTGGAGATGAAGTCGAAGTAACTGATGAACTCGTGCTGAACACCTGTCTCAGTTCACTTCAAGACGTGGTCATTTCTATCGGCGGCAATCACTGGTCGAATATGGGTTACCAGCTCCCAAATCATCACCGCATCAAGACCGTGGAAATCGGGAGTATAACACTGACACAATTTACGATCCGGGTGAAATGACCACCATACAAAATGGCCATGTCGATTTGTTCTCTTCAGAAATTTATGACACCGTCCTTGAAAGCGTTGGGCAAAACCAGAGTAAAATGTTTTTCTTGGATGCTCCTGGTGGATCAGGAAAAACATTTGTTAGCAATGGCATACTTGCAGAGGTCAGGAGGCAAGGCAAAATTGTCATTGCGTCGTCGGGATTCGCTGCCACACTGCTTACGGGTGGCAAAACATCACATGCCATGTTCAAAATTCCCATCGATTTAGAGAGCGTCGAAACGCCTGTTTGTGGTGTGTCACGTAACAGTGATAAGGGACACGTGCTCAAGGATTGCTCTCTGATCGTATGGGATGAGAGTACGATGGCCAATAGGAAGGCAGTTGAGGCCGTGTACAGAACCCTGCAGGACATCCGCAGGAACGAACATTTGATGGGTGGTGTCACGTTCTGCGATTTCCGACAAACGCTTCCCGTGGTGACGCGGGCATCGAGGGCTGACGAGGTGAATCATGCTTTGTTGAAATGATCTTCGTCGTGGTCACGAGTTCGTACGCTGCGCTTGACCATTAATATGAGAGCTCGGCTCGGCGGCAATGCACGTGCTCAAGAATTCTCCGACGTCCTTCTAAGTCTTGGCGAAGGCACTCTACCAGAGGAGAGAGGTGGACAGGTGGTGCTTCCAGAGTCTCTCGGTAGAGTTGTATCCAGCTTAGAAGAACTCATTCGCTGTGTGTACGGGGACATCAGTCGTATACCGCTCTAGCAGAATTCTCGGGTGTGTGAGCGGGCCATTTTGACGCCCAAAAATAATCAGGCTGCTGCAATTAACGAACACATTCTCTCGGAAATTGAGAGGAATGAAGTGGTCTACACCTCTATAAACACTGTCTTCGACATGGAGCACAATAACCTGCTCCATGGTCGTCGAGCAAGATGACGCCAAACATTACCCGTGGAATTTCTGAACTCCCTGTCAGCAAGTGGACTTCCAGCGCATACCATCAAGCTGAAGGTCGGTGTCCCGATTATACTTCTTCGGAACCTATCTCCTCGAAGTTTTGTAACGGGACCCGCCTTAAATTCATCTCGCTCCAAAGCCAAACCACTAATGTTGTTTATCGAGAAGTCTTAGAAGTATGTATTTTTACCCTATTCTGTATTCCTTATTCATTATTTTCTCCATCTGGTTCATTCACAACTTATGACTTAATTCAGTAGAATCACAATAAAGTCAATTATTAAAAGCAGGCTGAAAATTAGCACTTTTTGAAGGTCAATTTTACAAAAGACAGTCTCCCTCTGTTACTGCACTTTCCCTAGATATGAAATGTAAAGAAGAAAGGGGTAAATGAATGTTATTTTAAAAGGTATAATCGTAGGTATTTTGGTGCTTTAAAGCGTTCACGCAGACGAAGTCGCGGGCAGCAGCTAGTTAGAAATAAAACACCTTAAAATATTATACTCGTTGGTTTAAATAACGTCAACCATCAAACTGTCAACCAGTTGCTGTATGGCAATGCTTAGTTTTTGACCACATCTTATAGGCAAAGCCACTTGAGTCAAGTGAAGTGTCATCATAAAAATGTCTAAATATTTCCATAATTATGAAGAACTTTTATGAATAATCGCCCTCCTCTGTTGGATATCAACTGCACGAGACTCTATCAGACAATTACTAATAAGGTTTGCTTTTTAAAAGTGGTATCATCCCACTGTTGACCTTATCCAAATTTATTTGGAGTCAGCAAAGCACGTCTTCTTCTTCCTTACGTCTCTATTATTCGGTTCCTTATCAGCCACCTACAATCCTGCCATATCATCTCTGACGCAGTCGATAAATAGTTTATTTGGTGTCCAATATTCATACTCAAAGCTTATCTTAAGACAGTTTTCCCCTTCCGACTCAATAAAACACAAACTCAACCAGTAAGTATCGAGTAGTCTATTGCATTTTATTTTGGACTGGTATCCGCAACTCCACGTCCAGAGCGCAAATTCTGAATAAAATTATACAGTATAGGTATTTCCATAATGGAAAAGTTAGTTAATAATAATAATAATATTCCACAACTATCACACAACGCCATCTAGTCCCAAGCTAAGCAGAGCTTGTTGTTGTTGTGTTGTGTTGTTGCTTGTGTGTTGTTGTTGTTGTTAGTTAGGTCCGTGTAACCGCAGAGGTGGCCGTAGTTTCCAATTAATGGAAATAATCGCAACTTCAAACAAATTAAGAATTAAAGACATCCGATAATTGCACGCTCAAACAGAAAACATAAGAACACCACTAGAAAAAACTTACGTTTGAAAAAGAATTAATCGGTTTCACAGGAATTTTAAATGCAGAATCTTTTAAAAAGTAAAGAGCAAATAGTCCTCGAGAGATGTTAGACAATTCTCCGATTTATACGGAGAAAAATAAATGTTATTTTTATTTTGATGAAATAAACTAGGTATGGAAGTAAAAACGTTGTTTGCACAGAGAAATTTTTTTATTGCAAGAGAATGACACAAGTCATTATAAAACACACATGTTCCAATATCAATTTGAACAGTTGTTGTCCACCAAAAAGTTTCACACTTCCCCTCAAACAACGTCCATCATCAGATATCCTCACATCACACCACACCAGACATACCCAAACTCAGCTCGCGCACACATTTATTGAATGCCACACGACCTAATGGTTTTGTCAGCACATCTGCTGGGTTATCTTCCGTACACACATAGTTCAGACGTACAACATTCTTAGTAATGCAATCTCTGACATAGTGCGCCCTTATGTCTATATGTTTCGTCCTTCTATGCGCTACAGGATTGTACGCAAGTTTAATAGCACTCTGATTATCTACGAAAATGCAAATAGACCCAAGATATTCACCTCTTATAAATGCATTCAACTGCCGCAAGTGAACTGCCTCCTTGGTTGCCTCCGAAAGTGCAATATACTCGGCTTCCGTTGACGACAGTGCTACACAAGCTTGTTTCCGGCATTCCCAGTTAATCAACGAGTTTCCGCATCTAAAAATAAACCCAGAATAGGATTTCCTATCTTTGATGTTCCCTCCCCAGTCAGCATCTACGAATCCCGTGATGTCCCGCACCGGCGACTTGGGAAATATCAAACATAGATTTCACCATTTAGTTCCAGGTCATTTCAAGGGAAAGCTTCTGGCTACCGCAAGTGAAGTCTCAGGGATCTACAAGCTTGAAGGTTGTCAAGCGGTTGTAGATGGGACTGCGTTGGCGTCAGTGAAAGCAGGTAATCCTTTGATGTTGTGGCACCGGCGGCTTGGACACGTAAATGAGGGAGATTTACGTAAGCTTCCGGGTATGGATTTTGGAAAGAGCGTAATGGAGCCTTGTGTCGCCTGCATTAAGGGGAAGGCACATCGTTTACCTTTTCCAGTTGGTGAGGCTGAGAGGGCAGTCGAGAGACTGCAACTGGTTCACGCAGATATCTGTGGTCCAATGTCTGAACCCACGTACGGTGGATCTCGGTATATGCTAGTTATTTTAGATGATTTTACACGCAAATCTTTTGTATTTTTCCTTAAATCAAAAGATCAGGTTTTAGATCATTTTAAAGTTTTTCTAGCTAGTGTAGAGGTTGAAACCGGGTTGAAGGTAAAGTGCATACGCACGGACAATGGAACAGAATTTGTGAACAGGAAGTTTGATGTTTTTCTACACCAAAAGGGTATAAAACATCAGTTGACTGTTCTCTACACTCCAGAACAGAATGGCGTAGTGGAACGAGCAAACCGCACTATTGTGGAGATGGCTCGTGCTATGTTGGCGGAAAAGGGTCTGAGTGCAAGACTGTGGGCAGAGGCATGTTATACGGCTGTTTATACGAAGAACAGGCTGCCTCACAGTGGCAATAATGGTAAGATTCCTGAGGAGTTGTGGACAGGGAAGGCTCAGTCGTTCGATAATTTCAGAGTTTTTGGAACGAAGGCATTTGTGCACGTGCCCAAGGAAACTCGGAAGAAATGGAGCCCTAAAGCAGTAGAACATATCTTTGTTGGTACTGTGAAGAAACCAAGGGATATCGTTTCATAAATCCCAGTAATCCTCGCGTCATTGTGAGAGCAAGGGATGTAATTTTCTTGGAGGACTCTACAGCAGCAGTTTCAGAGGATCCTAGTCAGCTCGTAGGTAGCAGTGACAAGGATGCTGAAGTAATCTGGGAACTTGCAAAGGTAGAAGGCCAGTCAGGTTCGTCACCTGGTAGTGCAGAAGCTTCTCAAGGGCCGAGTTCCACAGATGAAGCTGAAGTATATGAAGACGCGGAAGTTGAGATGGGAGAAACGAGTGATAGCGGAGCAGATAATGTCGTGGTGGAAAACGTTGAAGTTGAAGAGACTATAAATAGAGGAGAGTCAAACGAAGGTGAATGTCGTTATCCTCTACGTAATAGAATCCGAGAAGGAAATCTTCATGGACTTGCATGCTGTACAGAAGGACAGGAGCCTTTAACAGTAAAGGAAGCCTTAAGTCGGGAAGATAAGGATAACTGGAAGGAAGCCATGAAGAAAGAGATGGATTCGATGTACGAGAACAAGGTCTGGAAGCTCATCAACAAGCCACCTGGGGCTAAAGTCGTGGGAAACAAGTGGATCTTTAAGTACAAGTTTGATGCAGATGGTAACAAGACCTATAAAGCTCGACTTGTGGCGAAGGGTTTTACTCAGTCCTACGGGGTTGATTACTTTGAAATGCCGGAAACAAGCTTGTGTAGCACTGTCGTCAACGGAAGCCGAGTATATTGCACTTTCGGAGGCAACCAAGGAGGCAGTTCACTTGCGGCAGTTGAATGCATTTATAAGAGGATCTTGGATCTATTTGCATTTTCGTAGATAATCAGAGTGCTATTAAACTTGCGTACAATCCTGTAGCGCATAGGAGGACGAAACATATAGACATAAGGGCGCAGTGGAAGCGTGCTGGGCCCATAACCTTTTGATGAAATAAACTAGGTATGGAAGTAAAAACGTTGTTTGCACAGAGAAATTTTTTTATTGCAAGAGAATGACACAAGTCATTATAAAACACACATGTTCCAATATCAATTTGAACAGTTGTTGTCCACCAAAAAGTTTCACATTTTAGATGGATACATCTTCATGTCTTGTTTGTGAAGTAAATGTCTTACAGTGAAGTATAACAATTCAAGACGTGCCACCTAAAGCCCGCAGCAAGCTATGGCAAGAGAGATGCCCACCACCTCACGACTTCTTGAAGCCACAAGAACACCTGGCTCCTGGTAGTGATCTGCGGTGGCCTATTTGGAAGGCCCTAAATCGATTGCGCACCCAAGTGGGCCGCTGTAAACATAATCTGGCAAAGTGGGGTATTATTGGTTCCTCTAACACTGAGTGCGAGTGCGGCGCTCCGGATCAAACAATGCCCCACCTGCTGGAGTGTCCCAGATGTACTCATACATGCACCCTTGACGACCTGAACAGCGCCTCTGCCGCTGCAATAAACGTGGCTACCTACTGGGCCCAAACCTGTTAAGATGGAAGTAGAATCGATACGAGAAGAAGAAGAAGTGAAGTATTTAATAATTTTGGGCGTGTCCTATAAATGAAAAACAATTGCGATCAATTTTCATCACACATGTCTTCATAATACGTGAGAGTACTGTTTGAGTAATGATGCCTTGCGGATTAGTAAATCTTTACAAATAAATAAAATTGAAGATCGAATCTGGCATATAGCTGATTTTATAAGTACTTAGGCTTCTTTTTATTTTTGAATAATAAATAAAGTTTAGTGGAAAAAAAATGAAACCCTTGAAATTGTTAACAAAAATATATTACTTTTTGAATAGGATTTCAAATAGAGGAAAGTTTATTTTACCGCAAACGAAGGTCGCGGGCATAGCTTGTATTACATATGTATAACAAAATGCCGTCAATTACTATGTAAATCATACAGTAGACAAAGTTACAACCCTAAAAAAATCAATCATAAAACCTTGCGTTTTTTCGTTTTACCGACTGCACGAGTACTTCACAAGAAATCTTAGTTTGTGTCCTCAATCCGTTTGAACATAAAGTCATTTTGCACGAGCTTTCCCATTTCCGCTTAGATTATAGAAAAATTTCATCGGTACGAAGTTCTTGAACTCGCCACTCGATTTTCCGACTTAAATCAGCAAATCGAAAAAAAATGTTATCGACTTTAGGTTTGAAATGGATTATGGAATCAGCATGAGGAATAATGGTGAATATGAATAGGATTATAAATAAATAATAGACAGTTTATTTGTTTACAGTTTAGTTTTTTACTGGAAATAATGATCTCTTCTTCAACGTGCAGTTAGTGTTTAACTTGGTGTCAGAGTTTTTATGGGTGTCTGACTTGGCTTAAAATATTGATAGAAAATTACAATTAAATTATTATTTGATTATTGGAATATTGATTGATCTTTAGCAAAAAGCTAGAAAACTCCAGTTGAATTTTTAATTTTAATTTTATGCTTTCGCATCCTTACATAGTATAACAAAGTCGCTATTTTTGTCTGTTTGTTTGTCTGTATGCTTAAATCTTTAAAACTACGCAACGGATTTTGATGCGGTTTTGTTTAATGGATAGAGTGATTCAAGAGGAAGGTTTTAGTATATAATTTGAACGACATCCACGCGGGTAAAGCCGCGGGCATCAGCTAGTACACACGGCTACACATCAAGCTATACATTTCCAGTATAAGCTGGTCTCGCATTATATAGGATTTCCGTACAGTGCGAGATCAGCGTAAACTGGAAATGTATAGCTTGATGTGTAGCCGTGTGTACACTATAATGTAAGGTTTTCATGTGATGAGTATCGTATAAGTAAAAAAAATCTGAAACTCAATACTCAATACTCAAACTTTATTTGCATTCCACAATGTGTACTTAGGTGGTAAATTAAAAAAATTAGATCATTATGAAACCTTTTTTAAAACTTCTAAGTAGCTAATTCTCGGAAATTAAATGATGGAGTAGACATGTAGTTTGTATTTGTTTGACTGGGTACTATTCCAACTAACATTTCAGAAGACAGTAAATTGCTACTTTATGCATCCCTTTCTCTGCTGACAACCAACAAACATATTAATTTCATGTTGCAAGCAAACTCAAGATGTAAGTGCAAATATCAAAGGTGGAGTAACGGCGAAGTAAAGCTAGCACACGTCGCCTGTCTGTTTAAACTAAATACACGCGGCGTGAAGCAAATTTCATGCATAAAATTATTGAACCCGCCTGCGCCAGACCCACTACCTGTCGAACTTGGGCTAGTTTAATTTAGGAGAGGACGCGGTTTTTTAATTAATGTTTTTTTTGGTGTTAAGTTTATTTCGTTAATTTTTCTCAGCGGTACATGAATGAGAAATACCCTCCCTAGCTTTTCATAAGAAGATAAAATAACACGTGTAGCGTGCGTGTATGACCATTTGTATGAACTTGGACGAGGCAAAAGGAGTATGTAAGGATCGTAGCAGGTGGCGTTCGGTGGTTTCTGCCTACCCCCATGGGAAAAAGGTGTGAGATCATGTATGTAGTGAATGTGATTTCAATATCTTTCTATCCTTTACATAACATTTATTTCTCCCTCCTATCCTTTACAAAACCTATAAACAGAGTACATTAGGCGATCGGACAAAAAAAAACTAATTAATCCGTCAGATAGATTTCCAAAAAATATTGGACACGTATTTTTTCTTTTTTCACGTAAACTTAAAATAAAGACGATACAGTGCTTCGAAAACTCGTGTGACGTCATTATGATAGTACATTTTGACAACACAAGTGACGTTTCAAGCCCCACTCCAAGATCTTTGAAGCGTTTTATCTTCGTCATTTTTTATTGATTTATGATAAAACAAAAAACACGTATTCAATATTTTTCGATAATCTAACTTACGGACTAAACAGATTCATATTATTTTGACCCAGTCCGATCCCCTATTGTATATGCATATGTCTGCATCACGTTTAAAGATCCGTGTGTCAGTTTTACATACTACGTACACAACTCTACACACGTACATAATTCTTCAACATTATAAGTTAACGTACACAATTTATGAAGAGTAGTGCCTTGTGGAAGGACAGGAGAGATTCACATCGGTCTAAAAACATACTGTACCTACTGTAAAAGTATCGCTACATAGACCACCACTGCTCGGTTTCAGAAGATTTTCGCTACTTCGAAACTTTAACTAAACCCATTATAATTCCCATCACAGTAGATCAACTTTTGATGGGGAAATTGCTAAGTCATCAAGTTTTCTAAGATTTGTTGATAGCATTTAATGGTAGTATTTCGAATTATACTTAAACTTCCTCCTTAATTATGTTGTTGAAACTGCCTGTCTGCCTGTGAACTGTTGTTTTTATTCTTATGGCTTTGTGAAAAAATATTTAGAAAGAAAGCGTCAATGTGTCTGACTATAACTGAGTTGACAACTAAAACTAAAAGCATTTGTTTTAAATAGACCCGGTGGCAGCCACTTTTGCGAAGTCAAAAATAATCTACCTACAGTTCAGTCACCAAGCATAATAATTGTGAACGGACTGTTATGTAGTTACCCATTCTAAAATCGTAGATCTCATGGAGACCAACCAATATAGAAAAGTATCAAAAAATAAGACAGACTTCACCGACCGAATGAATTAGGATACGGGCAAGTAAATATTTATGTCAAGTCTCAATTCTCAATTTTTTTTCTACGCCATACACAACAACAACAACAAACAATTAAACAATTGGTTAGGGAAACAATTACATCAGTCACAATTATAGACTCTGTCGGGCATAGCATAGATCAAGTTAGAAAGAGAAGGAAGGACGCTGGGTATTTAATAAGATAATTTATCGTATTAGTTAAGTAGAAATAGGAAGACTATAGGAGGATTTTGAGGTTAATAGGTCTCTGCTACACACATAATTTTTTTTGGAGGTTAGGAAATCATCAAATGAGGAATCATTTGATGATTTCATAACGCAGCATAGCTGGTCAGAGCGCTAGGGAGTGTCAGACTTCTACTGACAGCAGAGGCAGCAGCGGCTGAGCAATTGGACTACTGCGCTGGGTGTCGCGGGTTCGATCCCCACACGGAACAAATATTTGTATGGCCTGCAGATAGTTGTTTCGGGTCTGGGTATCTGTGTAGATAAGTTTATATATTTGTGAACGCACCCATGATACAGGAGAAATTCCTAGTGTGGGGCACCGTTTTAAAAAAAAAGGAAATAGGAAAGGAAGGACTAAAAACCACCCATGTTCCTTCGTAGCCTTTGTGCCGAGGCGTGGTACCTCTATAAATCAACCCACTGATTTTCATCTGCATTGGTTCAAAACATCTTCTCCCACCAGCCAGTCCTCATGCAAAGCTCCTAACTTGAGCTACATAACAAAGTCAAGACCTCGCGACCGTGCGCACCCATTCAACTGTTCGCCATGACTTGTTAATATTGATATGTTGTAGCTCAAATAATTAATATGTATGTGGGGACCCGGTACAATCGGTTGCCACTGTTTGTACTACTTCCAATAACTGAACTACCTGAGAACGACAGACGTGGAACGAATGTGAACTTTGATTGTATATTTTATTGGATTTTAGTCTGTATATATGTATAGGTATACTGCTTAAAGTGGTTCTGCATCAGGTTTTAAGGATGAAATCTCGAGAAGAAGAAGATGAACAATAAAGTGTAGAACACTACAGTAGACCGATTTGTCTGTTTATAAACCCCAGCCACCCAATAGCGTCAGTTTATCCGTAATCATGGTGCATGCAACAGCACCGTTTGGGAACTCATAACAAATAGTAAACTTCTTCAATAATTTAATCTATTTTTAGCGTTAATGATCTTGCTAATGACTATCATCACCATCACCATCATCATCATCTTCCTGCCCTTGTCCCAATCTACTTGGGGTCGGCGCAACACGTTTTCTTCTTCCATTCTCAGTGGTAATTCGTTGTCAGTCGTCAAGGTCACAATTTACTCCTTTTATTATTCATATAATTATACATATTTTTTACACTAGGAATTTCTCCTGTATCGTTGGTGCGTTCACAAACATAACTCACTTACACAAATACCCAGACCCGAAACAATAGGGTAGTTGACAGAAAAAATCTAATTAGTCCGTCAGATAGATTTCCAAAAAATATAGATTTACAAAAATGAAGACGAAACAGTGCTTCGAAAGCTCGTGTGACGTCACATCGCACTGCATTTTTTACCACGTAGTGCCGTCCGGTCGAATTCCACACACAATTCATCCATCTTACTGACCATGCCAGTTTTAATACATTTAGCTACGTTACAAACAAATTACGATCTCCTTTTTTATCTAATATACCATGCTACCAAACAGAAATTACTTAAACACTTTTCTCCCTCCATTAATAAGGTCTCTCTTTTCAATTTCATACTTCAAAAGGATAACAAAGTTACGTCAGGCCATCCCCCAAACACATTACGCTGTCATTTCCCACTGTCTGATCAGTTATTACATGTATCAACTAACTTAAACTCCGAAATTTGATTTCCATTCCTTCAAAATTCTGTCACTCCTCAATATCCGGGAATGAATCGAATCCCCATGTCGCGTATGACGCATAACTGTACTGTGCAGACGAGCTTTTTTACATTAGGCTGTGAAGAAGATGGATGAAAAAAGCGTTTATTGCCCGTGGTTCACCTGCGTAGTCCACCTGGGTGTACCACGGGCAATTAGTTTTGCCCGTGGTCCACCTGGGTGTTCCACGGGAAATAAAGGAATAATTCCCACTAGTTATATTGAAAAGTCCTGCAGTAGGACTACTGCTACAATTATATTACTATTATTCAAGGTGACGCATAATCGTAGAATTGGGAACAAAACGTTTCACTAGGGTGATGAGTATGTTGAGTTGGATGTGTGTTGTGACAAGAATGGATGAAGTAAGGAATATGTTAGAGGAAGATATTGAAAGTTGCGTCAGTTACAAAAAAGTTGAAAGGGATCCCTACTGTCGTTGTATGAGCATGTGATGAGGATGGACAAGCAAATGACTAAAAGAGTGATGAATTTATATGTTCATGAATGGCGAGGTAGACCAAAGAAAATATAAACGGATTGTGTGAGAAATGAAGATGGGACCAATGGAAACTACAGTAAGAACGGCAGATTCGGCAAGGCGTGCATTCGTTGTCAGGCGCGGTCCGAAGGGGGGGGGTCACAGGGGACATGTCGACCCCCCCCAAAATCTAAGATCAAATTGTAAAATCTCAAAAATTTGCCAAATAATAAAAGAAAATTTCTAGCCATCTCCTAATAGCGATAAATTTATAGTTTGCTGATATCTAGTGGTGTTTTTAAGAACTACGTACGATGGCCAAAATAACTTTGAAATGACATCTAGTTTAGAAACAAGGAACCGAACTACGTAGTTTTGTCTGAATATACAGAAGAAGATCTTCTTATTGTCAAGAAAGTATCTGAATTCTATTCCCATTTTTACCCGACTGCGGCGAAGCCCAAAAGGAGGGTTATGTGTTTGACGTGTATGTAAGTATATAGGTATGCATGTCTGTTTCTTTGTTCCCTTTGTTCCAAATGGCGAAGTTCAATTTTTTTTTTCCAAAACCATTGAGTAGGGTACCAGTAACCTATCAAAATAAAGGGTTTTAAAAGGAGATTACAAAAATATATAATACTTATATGTATTAAAAGAAATTCAAAGTGACAAATTAAATCCTATAAACAAGCACAAAAGTTAAATCATCTGCGAAGAATTTTACGCGTCCAACGAAAGAACAAACACAAAAGAACTAAAAAGTTGGAAATAAAAAAAGTATTTAAAAACCTAAAAACTGGCCAAGTGCGAGTCGGACTCGCACATGAAGGGTTCCGTACCAAAACGGTATATACAATTTCTTCTACGGCCAATGAAACTTGACCTCTGGATTGTATAGGCGCTCATACGATTCAGGGACCAAATTATATTGGTTCACTGCTGTTTCCATCTGTTGTTTCCATTCAAGTTCAAAATGATTTTCCTAGAAAGTCCTTATAAAGTTCTACTTTTCAGATTTTTTTCATATTTTCTAAACTTATGGTTCAAAAGTTAGAGGGGGGGGGACACATTGTTTTTTACTTTTGGAGCGATTATTTCCGAAATTATTGACATTATCAAAAAATGATCTTAGTAAACCCCTATTCATTTTTGAATACCGTTCCAACAATATATCACACGTTAGGGTTGAAATTAAAAAAAAAATCACTTCCCACTAAAATGTTTAATTAGGGTAGCCCCCCTATATTATAGGGGGGCTACCCTAATTAAACATTTTTTTCCAATTTTTATTTTGCCACTTTGTCGGCGTGATTAATACACATACTGGTACCAAATTTCAGCTTTCTAGTGCTAACGATCACAGAGATTAAGCGAGGACGGACAGACGGACAGACGGACAGACAGACATGGCGAAACTATAAGGGTTCCTAGTTGACTACGGAACCCTAAAAACCCGACTGAAAACACTGAAAAGCAAAAAATAAGCACATTTTAAATGAAACAAAACTTGGTAGCAGGTGGAGTTCATTTGAATATTAAATCATGAAATGAAAAAAATAGAAATAAAAATAATAGAGTTTAGGTTTTAGTAGTTTTATTTTAGTTTTTTTATTAGTGTAGTGAGTGACCCCCTCCAAAATTTCAGGCTGCGACCGCGCCTGTTCGTTGTACCGTGATTCGGGGTCTCGAGTATTCGTTGTTGCGGTTTGCGTCGCTGCGTGCTTTTGTGCTCGCAGTGTTCGTTGTTGCGGGCATTCGGTGGCGTGTGGTTCGGCGTGGTGGCTTTCGGAATGACGTATTGCACTCGTAGTTTCGTTCTTCTTCCGTCCGTCTGACATTCAAAAGTGCCTGTAATGGCTTAATTGAAATAAAATATTTGAGTTTGAGATAACAATCGAACCCTTTCGTAGCGAAGATTTTAGTAGGATGGAAAAACTCAACGGAACATAATACAACCATTACCAAAAGAAAAAAAATACAAATAGGGACCTACATAAACATAACAGAAATTAGCATGAATGAGCCACCAGGCCTTCCATTCTAGGTAGATACTACATAATCTAATCTTCATTTAATCCAAAAAAATTCCCTTCCAACATCACATATTCATATTCAACATTCACGAGAAAATACAATTTTATTCACGGAGAAATTCGTTTAGTCCGAAGGTAATCCCGAACAAACAACGTTTAGTTGCTGGCTTGATTAATATCCTGGTCAAATGTCATTATGTTGCAGGCTTGCAAATGACCTGAATACGCTGATTGCGTCTTACGTAAGCAGATTACATCTTGTGTTTGCTCTTGTGGGTAGATGTTAAAGGTATTAATAAACCACATATGGGATGATTACTAGAAGTATTCAAACTATTCCATACATATAGCTGCAATTCAGTGGTAAGTAGGTACATTTTTAACAAGCTACAAATAGATCTTAAATAAAAATATTTTTTAATACAGTTGCTCAAAAAGTGGCGTATTGCAGGGACGTATAGCGTTCGGGATGTGGGCTATTACGTACTCGTGCTTTTTCTTTACCTTTCCCGAACTCGTGCGTTCTCTTCCCCAACTGTCAAAATAATGTCCATTAAAAAAAAACCAACCACGAAGTATTTACTAAATAAAATCATAGAAGTTTTTATGATTCATGCAAATATTTCTAAAGAAGCTAATAATTTGTTTCAATATCAGATTTAATTATTTGATTCAATGAGTTAAAGGTTTCATTCCATTTCATCTCATTTTTCATTTTTATTTCATATCAATAAAAAAAATCTACTGAAGACTTGGCTGTATGGGCATAGTTCCCTTTGCCTACCCAGAATGGGTAAAGAAAACAAAAAAATCTCTGCTTATATTCTTTTACGGTAGGTGCCATTTTCCAAAAATATTCTTTGCGAGTTTAATCACGGTTTTATTAATTTATTAAATTGATTCATTTTTTCGCAACTGTATTAAAAATAGTTGTTCAGTACACGTGCGGAACCGTCATTGCAACTTGTTCCGACTGTCAACCCTCGCCGTCGGCTGTGCCTCGGCTCGGTTAGACATTTGTCGGAACTCTTTGCAATGACAGGCTTTCCGCACTTATAATGAAATATACTATACAAGTATCAAACTGGGAAAAGAATAAGTAGGCGTTAAAACAATCGGCATCTTTTAGTATTTTTGCAGCATTACCACGATTTAGCTGATTCACTTATAGAGTCCTGCAACCGTTCGGCAGTAGTCCCTTTTTAGAGGGTGGAAATCATTACATGACTCCTCCTGCTCTGGGCTGACCGAAAGGGTGTGTCAGACTTCTACTGACTAAATACCATCCACGTTCATTCTTGCCCTTTGTGTTTGGGCCACGGTATATCTTTCGAACAACCGCAGCCCCGGCAGGTGGCAATATCCCCTTATTAGTTGACTAGTTTAACAATCCTTGTCACATTATATGTCAAGTCATGAAGCGATACACATAGCAAAGTTAGTGGTATCAATTTCGCCATGACAGCTCTTTTATTTTCTTGCAGTAGAAGTCATTATTGCAGTGCAAGTTGTCACCGATGACTGCTGTTCACTGCTGACACAACAAATATTATTCAACCCAGTGTTAGTTCTTTCACTTCGCAGTCAGCCTTGTTGCCAATGCCAAATGGGAGTGGTGGATGCTTCTGCCTAACCCTTCGAGGACAGGCGTTATGTTTAAGTAGTTCATTCGTAAAATCATAGCATAATCTGCTCGACTGCAACCCCCAATCAAAAAAACACGAAAACTCGTCCAAAACACCAAACAACAACCTACCTACAAAACGCACGTCTGTTAACACCCGTAACATTCCGTCACTCATTCGTCACGGAGTCGCGCCAGCATCGATCGTTCATGACAGCCCAATCAGAAGCCTAACCGACAGGAAAAACACGAGGGTTCCCGGCGTGTTGCCTAATCTAATACTAGTCCACCATCAGCTACGAGGTAAACGTTAGGGGAGTGGCTGAAGCCAATATCGGAGTTAATGTGGTTCACGGAACCCTAATTTGACGGAACATAGCTATAGTAACATGCCTCCGGTCTACGCGACCCTACTGTGTTTATCTTGTTTTTTAGGGCTGTAACATAAGGGTGCCTACTGGACCCTGTTAACATACGCTGTGTGTACCTAGATCCTGTATACTTGAAGGCTTAGTTTCAGTTATAATAACTGTCTGAAAATACATTTCAGCTACGAACGGCTAGCTAACAAAAGCAATATTTTTATTTACCTCTATACGAGCACAACCTCGAGTCTCTTTGTTTTAGTGGTCGCTAGTGCCACTGCTGAACAAGAGGTCCTTGGTTCAAAATGCTCGCCCCATTACGTAGGACTTAAATAAATAACTGACGAAATGTAAGTGTAGTATTAGGTACACCTCTGCCTAAGCCTTCGGGGATTACAGGCGTGATGTTATGTTTGTCTAGTCTCAGTAACGATAACTGTCTGGAAATAATCTTCAACTAGCTACAAAAGCCGCCATTTTCGGTAGGTTTTACTAATTCTATCGGATAGATTTTATTGATGCTAATAGCATTACCCTTTGCTTACTGAACAGGAATACTTTCTAATAAAACGATCCTCTTTACAAACTTGTATTGGTTCCTTAAAGGGTTCTAATACAATTAGATAGCCTTTGTGTGAAAGCTCTTTGTAGTGGAATATCGAAAAGCTAACCATGTTTAAATTGGCTATTTAACTTTTACTCATCATCTGCCTAGCCTTTTCCCAACTATATTGGGGTTGGCTTCCAATATAACCACATGCAGCTGATTTTACATGCCAGTTTGTAGTGGGACAGTTAAAATATCCATAGAACAATGCGACTATCGTTTATTTTATAAGAGTTTTTACACATTAACACATTGCAAGCATTCAGTTCTAAGTAATAACTGTGACAGGTAACGATTTTAAACACAAAGTGACCGTATGCGACAGCGGTGCGGGCGGAGTGACTGCCTATCTGACCTCCCCAACCCAGTTAATACTGGGTAATATTTTTGCCCTTGGTAAGACTGGTTGTCAGACTTTCGTGACACTCAAATCACTACCTGTTACGACTGTCAAAAATCTAGAAATGACAGCCGTTGATCTAACCAAGACAACTGCATTTTAACCAGATGATCTTCTTTCTGATGATTGATCTAATTGATATCCACAAGCTCCTCATGATTGTATAAAAATAACTAATATCAAAAATTATAATCTTCATCATCAATAATAAGAATAAGAAGAAATAATAAGAATAATAAGAATAGTAAGAATGTGTAATAGTTAATAAGAAACAATATTATATGTACCTAAATTCATAATTTTAAATTCTACAATTTGCAGTGCCCTTACAGGGTGCATGTTAATACTGTACCATGAAATTTTAATGCATGCCTACTAACCAGTATTGTACATGTTAGCAAATAAATAAATGTAAATAAATAAATCATCAGCCTATAGAGTTCCCACTGCAGGGACTCAGATCGCCTCTCTAGGAGAGGATAATAATCATTATCGATCAAATAGTGTCAGGTTCACAAGCCATTCCCAAATAAAGGAAAAAGAAAAACTTTTCAATTTATTCCGGCCCAAATCTAGGTCCGCATGCCTGCCATCTTTGGCAACCACGATAAAAGGAATAGCAATCATTTAAAAGCGTGTAGAACCAACCTCATAATTCCAATTTTAGACTCAAACAGAACACACAAAAGGATGAAATTACTGGGCTGTCACGTCTTTAACCATATCGTTGTTGTTACAAACTTAGCCTACACACACATCTAAGCAAAATTAAACCTTGTGTTAAGTAAGAGAAGGTGTTGCTATGTGCAAATGCATTGTAGCTTTGGTATTTACTGAAGCGCCTTGTTTTCGACTTGTAAATTGATTGAAACGCCCGGCAACTGATAATTGCTAATAGTTTTCTTGTTAACGCTAAAGTGGGAAGTTGGCAGACTACTTGATTTCTTTCAAAAGTTCCATTTCCCGTTGTACGCCAAGCAAAGTGTCTGATTGCGAGTCGCTTGGAATGTATATCGTTGATTGGATCGTTTTGTTGTTTGTTTGTTTGTGGAACTTTTTTCGTGTTTGGTATTGCAATTTTTTAAGTGGATTTTTGAAAGAAAAGGGGAGGGTTTTTTAAAGAAATCGTCTTTCTGTTCAAAGTGATCATTAGTGGCCTCTTAATTTGCTTACACATTCAAAGTACCGAGTACTAAGTAACATTTAGAAAGATTTAATTGTAACTAATTCAATATTAGTACAGATATTCGGCTCATAGCGCGGAGGCCTTGCTTTATTTAATTTATCATTAATGTACACTTATGAGATTCAAAAAACATCAAAACCTAACTTAAAGGGAATATGCCGATCTGTCACCCCGCTTTGTCCCCTTAGGGTGACGGATAGGAAAAAAAAGTTTGATCTGTCCCCCTGTTTGCAATTAGGGGACAGTTCGTACTTTATTCACTCCTTAACGGTTTCATCTGTCCCCCTATCACCAATAGGGGGACAGATGAAACTTATTTATTCCTGTTTGTCCCCCACAAAATTTAATATATTAATTCTTAATAGTAATGCCACACATAAGACTAGTGGTTTAGGTTTATAATCGTTTGTTTTTAAATAAGTTACAAATATTTCTTTTGTTTCTGTATCGATCTGTCACAGTCCCATAAAAAATCACGTAGTAGGTATTCCAGTATAATAAGTATAACAATCAGTCCTCTGATTTGACTTCATATAGTTATCATTGTTAGTAAAAAATTAACATTTGTAATGTTAATTTTTACTAACAATGATAACTTTTAGATGAGAAAATGTTCCTAATAAGAAATGTATTATTCAGGAATGAAGTAAATACATTCAAGTTTTGACGTTTTCGTTCCTGTAAGAGTTATCAAACAAAATAAAAGTTCTGTCTGTGATCTGTATGTCAGTACAGAACAACTCCACTTGTATGTAGTCAGTACTATAGTTAATATCAAAACTTATTTTGCGAATAACTTCTTAAAGATTTAAAGTAAGTCTTATTTTATTTTTTAAGTCCCCTCTTTGAGGAGACGGTAATGAGGCGAAGAAGGGCGCTCGGTCGCCTGCGCCGCTAGCTAGCTGTCGATTGGGGAGGGACGGGGGGGGCTCAAAGACGTTTATTTTATGCAGTTTTCATCAAACGATAACGTCACATTTTTAAATTATTTGCATGGTTCACTCTGTACTGCTGGTTCATTGTTAACCACGCGACTAATATGTACAATACCTATTGTGATTTATCGGACTGTGACTGATTCTATCAATCAATAACAAAACAAAATATTCTTATTATTAGTATATTTTTTATTGTAATTAAAAAACAGATGATTATATAAACCTAAACCACTAGTCTTGTGTGGCATTACTTTTAAGAATTAATATATTAAATTCTGTGGGGGACAAACAGGAATAAATAAGTTTCATCTGTCCCCCTATTGGTGATAGGGGGACAGATGAAACCGTTAAGGAGTGAATAAAGTACGAACTGTCCCCTAATTGCAAACAGGGGGACAGATCAAACCTTTTTTTCCTATCCGTCACCCTAAGGGGACAAAGCGGGGTGACAGATCGGCATATTCCACTTAAAGTACATAGGCACAGCTTCTTTTAAAGGAAGTTTCTACTAGCGGGTTTGCAAAAAGAAGAAAGAAATACGTAGACCGTACCTTTTTTTTTGATGGGTGGAAAATCATCAAATGACCCCCCCCCCCCCCTCCCCCCCCCCGCTCTTGGGCAGAGCGACGGGGAGTGTCAGACTTCTACTGACTAAGGTAGTTACGATTGCACTTAAATATGACAATTAGCGATGCACAATGCGCCCATCGATAAAAACAATTTCAACCAGCCCACAGCCACTAATAGAGCAGCTAAACCACTTAATAATGAGCATACCCTAAAACGTGACCTACCCTTCGTATATAACTCATACATCAATCCTTTCTTCTCGGAAATCCTAGATTGTGGCCCACAATGAACAGATTGGCAGCCAATTTAAACTTTCATAGACGCCCACGCCACGTCCAGTACAAAAAAATACAGCCAGAGAAAAATTCTAAAAGGGGCCGAAATTAACTCTCAGTTCGTTCACCATAGCGACACGTAAAAAAAAGAGGAGAAGGCCCATAATAGGACGGAGGGCACAAACGAATATAAGCCGAACTCGGCAGCAAGCGGACTCCATATTAATTTTTCGTATTTTTGTTGTTGTCGTGGTCTCATCGCAATTATAGGTGATAAAATGATGACTTTTAGTGCTGTACTCAGCTAAAAGATTTGTAGTTTGGATAGGCAGTCGCTAAGTAAATCGCCATGTTAAGTACTGGTATCCTGCTCTCTGTTAAAATGACTCAGCTAAAAGATACTGCCCCACGATTTGGTGGGTTTTATTGCTTCACTAATATTTTGTGGCAAACTCATCGGTTTCTGGGTAAGAAATTATAAATGGATAGGTAAGATTTGTATTTTCTTTAAGCAGCTAAAAATGTGGAGAAGAGACGCGGGCTCGACTAAGGTAGTTCTCACACGTCAACGTTCGCCCCCTCGTGCGGTTGTAGTCTCAGTGGTGATGTTATTGTGGCAGGCACCAAAGTATTTCATACAAGAAAATGTGACGTGCAATCAATCCGCTTCAGTAATCGATGGAACAATGCTGTCCACCACGAAATAATAATAACAAAAACAAAAGACGTAGGCGACGAAGAAGACGACGTAGTTTGAACATGACAGCATAAAGCTGCATGGTATTAGAAAGGTATATAATTTTATAGATTTGATTATGAGATTCCTATTAAGAATATAGACAATACCTCCTTCATGTTTCTGGCCTCCTGGTAGTTTGTGAGACTTTACTACACCAATCCTTATAATTTTAAATAATAACTTCTTTTCGTTTGAAAGTAGAAAAAAGAAGTTTCGAAAAATATTATGCTTAACTTCTTAACTCTGTACGCGGGATCCGTTTCTACATTTTTTATTTTTTATTTCTTGTAGCCACGGATCCCGGGATCCGTGGAAACAACTTTTTTTTTTCTTTTTTGTAGAAACGGATCCCGGGATCCGTGGAAACAACTTTTTTTTTTCTTTTTTGTAGAAACGGATCCCGGGATCCGTGGAGACAAATCGCGCGGATCCGTGATACGTCAAATCGGATCCCGGGATCGGTGGAGACAGACCCATCACCAGTAGTTCAAAATAGGAATAACAGAATGAACCTTCTGTTCCTTCATATTTCCCCATAGCAATGGCGTCTCCATTATTGCTAGTTTAATTTCTGTCCACCATTTTGAGCTATTCAGTTTCGTAGAGCCAGACGGCTAAACTTACAGTTGAAATTAATTTTAAATACAGTTTCCTGTCCAAGTTATAACCAATTTTGGGGGAATTCACTTGAAAATATTGTTCACTGTGTGTTTTGTTTGTGAAATTCGGTTGTCAGAATACACTGCACTGCAGATTTTTGTACAGTTTTGCTTGATTAACTTTAAGTAGTTTTTATTAGTGTGACTTTTGGTGAGACAGTATTTTTTGTTGTTACGCGTCTGTCTGTCAGTTTGTTGGCGATAAACTCAAAAACTTCTGCACCGATTTTCACGCTGTTTTCACCAATGGATAGAGTGGTTCTCGAAGAAGGTTTTAGTATACAATCTAAGCGGGTGAAGCCGCGGGCTTCCGCTAGAATATACTTAATATACAAATACGTAATGGATATAACATACACATACATATTAATAAAAATGTCATTGAGTTTTCTGTCTGGAGTTTCTAAGTAGTAGGTAAGGTGTCTTTACTTGGGCTCGATTAATGGTATTAGGATCGCCCTCTATTACATAGAACTTAACATAACTGGCGTATAGTGGGTGTTCTATTAGGTGTACCTAATAGAACACCCACCTCTGCCTAACTTTTCGAGGGTTACAAATTAAATATTCATGCGATACTTACTTTATTTTTAATTAATCTCTTACTTTGAATATTCGTAGTACTTCATATAAAAAAATATTTTTAATTACGGAAGAATTGTTAAGTTACAAATAATATACAAAAAAATAGTCACAGACAGGTATCTTCAATCAATTAACATAACTAATTATTTTAACAGTAGAGGATACTGAATTTCAAAGAAAAAATATTTTGTAATTAATGTAAAAATCGACAAGAAAATTCAATCTTCAAACGATCCCATGGAACGACTGTACGAAATGTACAAAATTACAATTCAATTAACAGAAAATACTTGATAATTATTCATACACTTGAATGAGAGCAGTCATTATAGAGATTCGCGTTTGCGATTCAAGTAATTAAAATACAATTTTATTACGATCTACGCCTTAATTTTCTTAATTAAAATTGGTATAATTGAATAAATTGAAGCGTCGAAACGAACCGGACGGAATAATGAAGTAATCGGTACGAAATCGTGATTTCTGTGTCAATTGTAATCATGGAACCTTCTACTTGTAATTGTGTTATCTTACGTCTGTAATTTTGGTTGGGATTTTATTTAAATTCATTTCAATACAAAATTACAGAGAGAGTAATGGTTGCCCAAAAGTAATGAAGGAACCAAGTCGGGGGCTTATATTGGTAGGTATAAATCCACTGGACTCGTGGACTATACGTAAGACATCATGCAAAACAGCTACAAGTCCTAGAAGCAAAATGTGACTCAATGATGGCACTCTGAACAGCTATATCGAGGTGAAACAAAAGACGATGCAACAAAACCAAGAAATGACATCACGGGAATGATTCAAAAATTTCAAGACATAATTGTGGCATCCACCAATATGGTGTAGTACCGACCAGTTCCTGGCCATTGCCTCTTTCAGTGGAGGCCTGTGTAGCAATGGGTACATTTCCCCAGTGTTTCTTAAGCCCCGTGCAGTAGGGAGCAAGCCAATTGCCTATTACCGGACACAAATCTAGACTCCGTGACTGCTACTCCAAATTCCTGATGGAAAAATCCAATAACAGTTTGCACCCACTTGACCAACGAACTGTACAATATGATCTGCTAAAGAGACCTGAAAACAGGGTTCTGGGACAGACCCGTTATGTTATGAGGAGGACACAGGGTTAACGGGCAGCTTGGAAGACGCACTTGCGGGTTGCACACCACCGGACTACGATAGGTTACCTTGATAGCGAGTTTTTGGAATTCCTATGAAAAGTAGATGTGACTTTTGTAGTTTTTTTTTTTATTTATTTTATTTTATATGGGCTTACTCTTGACTTCAATCTTGCCCTAAGGGCAGAGATGAGGTCGACGATGGAACGAGTTTACCCAGAAGAAGCCTATTTACTCGCGACTTAAATAGATTGGGGTTATATGAACTCGGGAAAACCGACGCAGGCAGGGTGTTCCACTCCTTTGCTGTACGAATAATGAAAGACTTGCAAAACGCTTCGTACGAATGTGTGGAACATCGATAAGGTATGGGTGATAACCCGCAGTACGTCTAGTAATTTCGAACAAAGACCTTTCAATTATGAATTCAATCATCTGAATCGATTCTGAGAGATAGTTCTAGGAAGTAAGTAGAAGTAATTTGTAGAAGATATGTTAAGTTTAGGTTTTCTAAGAATAGATTTGTTCAATGGCGACAATGGTAAAATTAATTCATAAGCAACAACAAAATAAAACCAACAACGCCCAAAACCTGAGAATGGCCGTACATTAGCGACCCTATTCACTCCCCTGTCTCCAACAAATGATATCTACACTCATCATTTCATAAAATGACGATTATTTTCTTTCCACAAAGCTGAGCTTTAGAACTTAGGTAAGCCGGAAGAATTGCTAAACTTATGTGGCAGCGGGCATTTACACCTTAGTATAAACCTTCAGGAAAATATTTGCATGATGTTATGACTGCCTCGTCGGTCAAATGATCGCAAAGCGACTGCTGAGGTGAGGTCCTGGGTTTGTTTCCCGGGTCGGGCAAAGTGTTATTGGGTTTATCCATTAGGAATTTCTCAGTAACAGCCACGGAATTTGGATTACATGGGACTTAACCATGACTGGGAAAATGTGGGTGTACCTACACCTCTGCCTCACCCTTCGGATTACAGTTATGTTTATGTGCTATGTCATACAATGTAAGAGTAGAAAGAACCTTGAAGATTTCACTGTGAATTCCCAAAATGGAAGTCTAAGAACAATGAATATTACAATAAAGCGCCCCACATCTTGTGTACAATGTAACCACATCTTACGGTAACAGTTCCTGACACCCAGTCTGTTCTCAATGTGCAGCCCTAATTACCGCAGATCATCCTCTTAGCGGCATTCTGCTAAATTAATACGCTTTACTCCTGTAACTTTGGAGTACACACTGTGAGAGGTAGCGATTTGAGCATACGTTAAGGTTACTTCCCCAAATTTATTTATAAAGAAGTATGAGGGTGGCGAAAGGAAGGAGCAGAGCCCAGTGGTGGCGAACCCAGGCAGGTGCATTACTTTGTGTAAGTTATTTCATCACCAATGCTTTCAAAACGGCAAATGAAAACATCGCGAGGAAACCGGCATGTCTTAGAACCAAAAAAATCGAAGACATGTGACATCTACCAACCCGCACGTAGAGAGGAGGCCTGAGTCCCTGCTGTGGGAGCATTATAGGCTGATGATGATGATAATGATGAGGGTCGAGTTCCTCGTACTTACTTTTAAGAGAGTAGTTCCTTGCGCCTGGCTGGCGTTGCGTCCAATTGATTACTGTTTGAAGACGGTTACAACGCTACCATTACCATTCTTCTTATCGTGTGGGCAGTAAGGTCTAACGACCCTACACACCCTAGTGTCAGAGTTTGTAAACCGCCGCAAGGGCATCTGACATGGTTTGACGACCGCCATTTTGGCGGCCGGCTTATAAGCGCCTTCCGAAGCACGGAACCATCTTTTTATCAGACAATCAGGTAATTCAAGCCTGCAATGTCCTAACCAAACTGGAAACAACTTACAAAGTATGCTTCCCGTGGGAATCGAACCCACGACCACCGGGTCACAAGGCAAACGCCTGAACCACTCGACCACGGAGGCAGTTACCATTACCATTAAAGACGGGATATTTACCATGTTATCAATTTATTTTGTTAATATTATCGATTTTAGTGTTAGTGACCATGTCAATTTAAAAACTTATAGGTGCTCGTTGTTTGATGTTGGTTGCTCGTCACAGTAAAATGTTTTCAGATAGTTTCTGATACGAAAGATACTGTATCAGTGGAAATTCTATGGAACTGCTTTTAACTTTGCGAGTACTGCAGTCTAAACATAGTTTTTTGTTAATTTAGGTCGAAAATACATTTTATTTACACAATCATGTTTACCTTGTCATTCTGTTCAGTCTGGCATCTGGCTTTTACTTCTAAACCGACACTGTACGAATGTGAACGAGTGGTCGGCCAGTCAATCACTCATCGTCAATCATTGACAACGTCTAGCACACTGTAACGGACTGAATGCTCTGTGCATTTTGTTTTTCTGTGTATCTTGATACTTAGCCACAAGCCCCACATCTCCAACAATACCGCTACTATCTCCACAATTGAGACACACCCTAATTCAGGAGGATTAAGCGCCTCTATTAATATACGTATTGTGCGGAATGAAGCCTCTTCAATTCACCACCGTATATTGTGCTTCATTTGAAATAATCGCTTAATTCCACGTTAGGGATATACCTAGTTCTTGTAGACTACTATAGAAACGGTAAGGTTTTGTGTAATGAATAGGATATTACCGCAGTGCATTGCATTCAACATTGCATTAAAGTTTTATTCAATTTGATTTAAACTTTTTTGGGAAAGATTGGTACCTACACAAACTCATGCTTTTATTAAATGGAAGTAGGTACCTATGCAGAAAGCCACCTATTTACGATATATATATTCACTTGATTTGTCCACAGCCATACATGCACGCCCAACCAAAGGGTATACGAAAACACAATGTTAGTTTTTTGTGGGCTTTGACTGACACGTCTTTACATTTACCTACTTGTAACACTGTTTGTAATCATCATCATCAATGAAAATGGAATTAGTCCCGGCTCATGGCCCGGTAATTTTTTCAAATTATTTAATTATTTATTTCAAATTATTTATTAACAACCAAGTAGGTACATACATAGCGATTTGAACGGTGATCCCCAAACTAGACGTTAGTCTGTATCTTGGGGATCAGTTTGTACGTAGATCTTTGCTAGTCGTTAGAAGTAGTCAGTAACCCTAAAATCTGACAACCAGTCTTACCAAGGAGTATTGTATTATCCAGTACTAACAGGGTTGAGGAGAACAGATAGGCAGTCGCTCTATCTAAAGTTCTGGTATTATAATACAACTGCATTTGGTAAGACTAAAAACCGACCCCAACCAAGTTGAGAAAAGTCGAGATAAATGATAATCATCATCAGCCTATAATGTTCCCACTGCAGAGACTCAGGCCTCCTCTTTAGGAGAAGCATGGGCTATAATCCACCACGTGGGCCAAGTGCGGATTGGTAGATGTCTGCACATGTCTTCGAATTTTTTGGTTCTAAGACATGCCGGGTTCCTCACGATGTTATCCTTCACCGTTTTGAGAGCAGCGGTGATGAAATAAATTACACAAAGTAATGCGCCTGCATGGGTTCGAACCCACGACCTACTGTTCGTAAGTCGGGGCCGACACCACTGGGCAATTAACCGCTACTCTATTCGGGGCCGACACCACTGGGCCACCGCTACAAAGACAAATGATAATAATTATCATTAATAGAATATCAACAGTTGTGTTTCACACGATTTGTTTTATTGTTTAATTAAAGTGAAGTTAGCGCACTACTTAAAGCTTTCTTCTTGTACTACAGAATATAGCAGAAACTTCACCAGCAACTCAAGCGATTCAAGCTGCAAGAACGCAACTCCTCCGCATTCTTCTAGACTTAACGCCTTAAACTAAACACAATCAAACGGCAAACTAAGCAAGGTACCCACAGGTGTATCATAAATCCTGACTATAAGGGCAGGACTATACCTCAACGTGCACTAAGTGCTATATAAGCTCAATAGATCCCCGTTTATCTGGTGCTAGTGTACCGTCGGCTTTATTTATGGGTCTCCACAGACTATTCATTTAGTAAGACGTTATAGAGTTGTTTGGTTCATCCCCTATTTTTATGGGCCTCCGTAAGATAAACTGTGTGGTAGCGTAGTTTCCCGACAATAGCCGAAGCCCCCCGAGGTTTGGGAGAGCAGGAAATAATCAATTGGCCGAAAGATATTGGTTAACGTATGTTTCTATTTCGGGTGGTTCCTAGTGTTGGGGATGTGTGAGGACGTCGCGGGACATAAAAATAGCCATTCGTTTCAACCTGACCTTTGTATGCTAGATTCTTTATTTTATTTTCCCCAAAATAAACCCCGAATAAATAGTGAAGGCATTTGTCCTGCTGTGGGTAACAAAAGGCAATAATAAAATAAACCTCACAAGTATGCTCTATTGGTTCCTTATACGATATTTTTGAAGACGCTCCACCGGCCACACCAAGTTTGCCTTCATCACCAAGATTTCGCCAGCAATTCACAGCACTACAGTTCTCCACATAATCGACATTTTCGACCGATTCACCACTCAGACTTAGCCATCGAATAATCAGCCGTACACTGCTCGCCTAATGAAGATACAATCCAAGTATGTAAGTAAGTATGTAAATAAATTGAGGTATATTTGTTTACAGCAGTACCATATTATATGACACCCTGCCTGTAGTATATTTCAAAGTGGTTTAAATCATTAAATATACAGTAGGGTGCAGTTTATAAGTCTTGTGAAGTTCGTTACAACTCTTACATAAAACATTTTCTCACACAACTATTTTAATAAATTCTAAATCCCGAACCCATAAAAAACCTCATTTATTTTTCTCATTTCCCTTACAAAGTCACACCTAATACATCCGAAAAAAGGCATATCCATCTGTTTATAATGAGCAGCTGTTCAACCACACAACCTAATACCTGGTTTCATATTTAATTTACAAGACCATTATGAATCCGTGGCGGGATTTGTAGAGGCCCCATAACCGTTGTTTTACTACACCCTGTAGGGTCGTTCTAGCGAGACTTGGGGTTATACAGCGTTTCATTTATGTCTAATTTGCTGTGGACATTAAGTATTGATGCACTAAAAATTGTATTGAAGTATGGCGTAAAACGAGTTACGGGTTTGGCTGTTTGTTTATTTGTGTAGGGAAAGGAGGAATAAAGTAGGAAGCTGATAATAAATTTAGATTTTGGAGGGATGTTTTCTATACGAGTACGTAGAGGATTCAGGCAGAAGGCAAAATAATTCGTGTTTCCATCACCCTTATCTCAACTAATTAAAGTTGGTGCAGCATGTCTTCTACGAAGAAGGGAGAACTGTCGAGGGAACTGACGACAGTTCCTTATTAGATAGCATCTCAGTAGTCACCTCCCTTAAGCCCTATCAGCTTTCACAGACTGCCTTATTGGTCGAGTGGTCGCAAACGCGACTTCTGTACGTGATGTCCTGGGTTAAAGTCCCGGGTCTCGACTACACATTTTCCATTTCCAATAACTGCTATTGAGTACACCTCTGCTTAATCCTTCGGGGATAACAGGCCTGATGTTATGTTATGTATCTTTCACACAATCCATCCATCGCTTCTTTGGTCCACTACTCTTTTACCTATATTCCTAATAATATATTACAGTGAAACTTGGTTAAGTGGGACCTGGATAAGTGAGAAACCTCCGTAACTGGAACTCATGCCGAGGTCCCATGAGACAATTTTGGGTATCTGAGACACTGGATAGGTGGAATACCTCTATAAGTGAGACGAATTTTCAGGTCCCTTGAGGTCTCACTTAACCAGGTTTCACTGTATTATGATCTCAGACCATAAAAAAAAGAAAGACGGCGCGCCGCGAACACAAACAGTGAAGTCACAAAACCACGCGTCTATAGCAAGTAAAGATACAAGCTCACGCACACACCTACACTAAAACCACACGCATTTCTCCTAGTACGTCACGACTTTACGAGACATTGTCTTCACACATAGATAAAAAGTTGACTCACTTTTGATGTTCGTGGCGCGCCGTCTTACTTTTTTTGTTGGTCTGAGATTATGATACAACAACAGAAAATGAATCACATCTGCCTATCCCTTTCCCAGCTATGTTCGGATCGGCTTCCAGTTTAACTGAATGCAGCTGAATACCAGTATTTTACATGGAGCGACTGCCTATCTGACCTCCACAACACAGAACTAGGTAATACGATAGATACCCTTTGATAAGACTGGTTGTCAGACTTTCAAGTTTCTGGACTACCTGTAACGACTGCCAAAGCTCTAAATATGGCAGCCAGGACCAACAGCTTATCGTGCTTTCCGAGGCACGGAGTAAACTCGGTATGACATGGGTGGTCACCCATCCACAGACCAACCTAGACAAGCGCGGCTTAACTTAAAGATTGACCCGAGTAGCAGTTATTAATAAGCCACGAGCTCCTCAACAGAAAATGAATATTGCTACTAAAATGAAGAAAACAAATGAAGAAACAGCAATAAACAAACCCAAATATTTCATCAATTTTTTTTATAATTATTTTATATCATAAGTTAGTTTTAAACCGAGCTATCGCATTAGGTGAAGTACACACGGCTACACATCAAGCTATACAAAACCAGTATAATCTGATCGTTCATTGTGCGAAAAGATCTAGTAAAGTGAGGCCACGATTAACTGGTTTTGTATAGCTTGATGTGTAGCCGTGTGTACCTGTAATGATAGTTTTAAGGATTTTTTAATAAATAAATAAATAAATCAAATATTTTAAAAGCAACTCAAAAACACGCAAAGAACTATCATTGTTCACGATTCAATTATTAAATTAATTCCTTAAAGTTTGAATGAATCTCTATCGAAAATTCACAATTGAAAATATGTCTACCGATGCGTGGCAAATAGTAGATTATGCACCGAGGGGCTAAAGTTGTGTCTTATGTCACGGGCGTCATATTGAATCTCGAGCGCAATGAAGGATTCGGGATTTAACTCCCGAGCGCAGGGAGGGAGTTAAGAGTTTAACTCACGAGCGAAGCGAGGGAGTTAATACAAGAATCCTGAATGCAGCGAGGGATTCAAGCTAGCCCAAGGCTAAGACACCTTTAGCCCAGAGGAGGATACTCTACTTTTTACACCTACTGTGAGAAAATAATAGCCATAGGTAGTATAATACGAAAAACAAAGTATTTATTAAATAAACAAACAGTAAGAATAACATATTAGAAATAATAAGAAAGAAATGGTAGAATGGTTTTGGATGATTGGCTGTATGCATTTTGAATTTAGAACGTCATTGGAGACGCTCGTGAAATTATAGTATTTTTGATAAAATGTGATAAATCGACTGTAGTATAGATAGGTTTTATTATTTATTTATTTATTCACAAAATCCACAGCAATATTATCTTAGCGCAGTTTACTTAAAATAAATTAACTAATGTTACAGCCAATTACTATTACGGTATTACGGCGCGGTACGGTATTTGTTATTATTTAATGTTATTCCATTCATTTTAAAAAATGGTTCGTAGTTATCTAATTATTCTTACAATATTATGTCTTCGAAAACATGGCAACGATATGAAGAAGCAGTCGTTATGATTTTGTAGGAAATCGAGAATATCATCCACGCGTAGTAAGGGTATCGAGAATAGCTTTCCTCTTTCTGGCACCAAAGGGTGTTTGTTATAGTGCGCGCGGATCTAGTTGGCCGCGCCTTAGGTGGCGACAGGGGTGAGGGGGCGGGTTGCCTACAGCTCGCAATGCACAGGAGACTATAATTAGACAGTGATGACCAATCTCGAGATATCGTGAACAATAATTTATTGTTCAATTTATTGAAAAGAATACAATTATAAAACAAAAACATGCCTAAGGCGCGGCCAACTAGTTCCGCGCGCACTATAGTACTATACTGCCAATTTAGCTGAGCATGTGAGATTCCAAATTCAAATCACATTATTGACCAGCGGGTCATAATGAAATCCAGTACAACATTATTGACCGGCTGTTCCCCCGGCCACTAATGACTCACTTTAGGTTAAGGTTGCTTGACATATAATTTGACATTTTCGAGCAGGTGGTGTGAAAAATTTTTATTTAATTAATTGAAAGGCTTCCCGTAGAGTACTCTCTACTCTTTGCCGGTAAAGGGTAGAATTCAGTTTTTTCAATATAATTATATTTTCGATTTTATTAAAGTAAATTTTTGTGGCTTTTTTGGGTACACTACAATATGGTTGATTGAATTAATTTTGTGAGAGGTCTTTGTAGTTAGCTTTCGGATGTGTTTACTGATAAATTCAGCGTTTTAGATTTACGTAATTTCAGTGGTGAAATTATCTTAATATTAATGTTTAAAGAAATGGAAGTATGGAAGAAGATGACATGTTGCGCTGACCCCAAATGAATCGGGATAAAGGCAGGAGAATGATGATTAATGTTTAAAGACAAATAATCTATACCAAATTCACAGGTGCCTCAATTCCTGTCTCGACCGGACCGGGCGAGTTCCAGCGGTCGAGTCGCCTACTAAGCCCAGTGAGCGATTAGGCTCTGTGCTGCGTGTTGCGAGTTCGATTCACACATGCATGGTTCGGCGCGCGGCGTGGTGACTTTCGGAATGACGTATTGCACTCGTAGTTTCGTTCTTCTTCCGTCCTTCTGACATTCAAAAGTGCCTGTAATGGCTTAATTGAAATAAAATATTTGAGTTTGACACAGAACAAAATATTTGTATGACCTACAGGTAGTTGATCCGATGGGTCTAGTTGCTTGTGTATGTAAGTTTGAATGTTTGTTGAAATTTCACGTGGACTAAGGTCGCAAGCGATAACATTTTCATTACAGCAACTTTTATCATATCTATATACCAACATGTCTATTGACGGCCAACATGAGCTGTCTAAGCGAAGCCGCAGCGCCAACGTTACTCTTTTAGTTTTGCAATAAAGCTCTATAGCGAGCACAGGGGACATTATGTCTGACGTGTGCTCAAGTAACCAGTTTATTTAGACCTCTCCCCTAACCTTCCCTTGCTATAGGGTAGGTACCTATTATAAATCACAGTCTCACTACGTATACCTAGATTAAAGATAGATTATTTATTTTCCTCAAGTAATCGTTTTGACTTGTTTATAGATAGGTATGGGACGTGATCATTAACATGTACCTAAATCAGATCTTCTTAGCGTGACGATGGCTTTTTAAATAAATTTTGCTCCAAATTCAGCTATGTGTACTCCGCTTCCTGATGCAGTCATAAGATCGTCAAGTGTGCTGGTGTTAGGGTGTACAGCGTAAGATGAACTGTGTCCCTTGTCTGTGGGGCAAAACACACGCCAAAAACACACTTGACATTTGAGCTGACCACGAACTCCCATATAAAGAGATTATCTTTGCTACGGCCCACTTGGGCTCCGAGTCTATTTAGAGATTTTCAAGATGGCCGCGGTAAAGGATGTCCAGATGAAAGGCTTTCAGACGGCTCGATGAGGCCTACAGGGGGCTTAAGCAGCTCCCCTCAGAGGTAGCGTCTGGCTGTGAAGGCATTGCTTTTAGGTGGACTAGCAGGGCCAACGCACCTAAAAAAAACTTTTACGGCTTTTCCGCCTCTGGCGCACTGAGGCGTAGTTGTACTTTGGATGGCATGTAAATGAGATGGTGGCCATAAACAAAACTGTCGAATCTCATGTCAAGTAAATTGTGAACAGCACTGATCACTTACTCTCAGAAAAAATATTAGAATACGTTTAAGAGTCGAGGCACAGAAAAAAACACCAAAGCCACAAAACCACAAACCAAAGTATCGTCAAAGCCACGAAACCTGCTGAACCATCTGGATCTCCGCTTATAATCTCAGTCACCAAGACAACATGAGGTGTCAGAGTATTTCGTTCGAGACACCACAAAGTTCGAAGGGGCAAGTTGCATACGGGGTCTTCATAAGCGATTGACTGAATGTGAATACAAAGTGAAGTTTTGCAAACTAACACTTTGAATCAATGTGGTGCTGGTAGAGGGAGTTTACGACTTGAATAGTTTTGTTACGTCATTTATTTACTACACTACTACATTTAGTTCACATGAGCTAGAGCATTCCTTAAAACAGTACCTATAAGTAGGTTTTTGGACAAACCCGCTATACTATTCCCAAACCACTGCAACTCCTAAATACCGGAATCAACAGTGGCGACTATCAAAAAAGCGCCGATACAATGAGGCTTAACGAACTCCCAGAGAAATAACTCCACTGACAATCCACTGTTTCTTCAGGTACGAACACCGGACTATTCTAGTTTAAATCAAATATGTACGACTAAAAGTCTTTGCAAAACAATATTTGCAAAAAAAAAAAACATCACGTATCATTTAGCTTCTACTTCATGATTCTTTCCATTTGCAATAATTAGTTTACTAAAAAAAAATATGGTTTATTTACCTCCCGTCGCCATCCCTCTCCTAGAGAGGAGGCCTGAGTCCCTGCAGTGGGAACGTTATGATGATGATGATGATGACCTCCCGTCGGGGCTGCGGGTTGTTCACAAGATACCGCGGCCTCGATATAAAGGGCTAAAAAGAAACATGAATGGGTTTTAGTCAGTAGAAGTCTGACACTCCCTTTCACTCTGCCCAAGAGCGGGAAGGGTTATATGATGATTTCCCAGCCCCCCCAAAAAAAAAAAGGTTTATTTACCTCCACCCGTGCGTAGGGTAAGATAGCAAAGACACCCTATTATCATCCTTTCTTTCAAAGACAGGCACACTAAATGTTCATGCAGAACCGTAGTAATAAGTTTACAATTCTTGTCAAAGTACAAAAGTTTGTTTTTGAGCTCGATAGATGGCGTTGCTTAAAATAAAAGCAGGCTATCGTTGTGTTACATCGATGTGGTTGGGTTCGAGTGGTTTTAGAAAATAATTATATATACCAGCTTAGATCAGGACACAATTTGGTTTTATTTCATTTTCAACCCTATTAGTGTTCACAACAAGTGTGCTAGTTCAACATTACCAGCTCGGTAATAAACACTAAAAAAAAACAAAGAAAAAAATAAATTACTCGTTTTCATTTCTCATTATTTCACAGGTTGCAACAGCATTCATCTGTTGAACTTCGCCACAGAACATGGTGCCCTAGGCATTCCATTAAAATTCGCTTGTTACCATACAATTGCACCGAACAAGAGCAGTCGAAATGATAATAAAGTAAATTAATTTAAATCCCCAAAAGCAGTTACTACGTTTTGCCTACGGGGGGACATAGCACTGCTAATGAGCTCTGTGTTTAAAACAATGTTTTTATTTATATTTGTGGATTTAATTATATACCAAATGTGGGCAGTATTCTGACTTCTGTCGGGTAATTAAATAGTACAAAATATCACGCCTGTAATCCCCTGTTGTAAGGCAGAGAGTACACCCATTTGCCAATAATGTTTTAAACTCCTATGGTACACATGGGAGGTAAAAACTGATCCGACAAACACTACTAAAAACCTGATAGAAATGTACCTAATACCTAACATTTATAGGTCCAGTTCGGGATGAAACATCGTATAAGAGCTTTCAATGTTTTCAAACTCACCTACTTAATGTAGATAATTATCTAAAACCAACACAAAATAATTACAGCGAATAAATACCTATTTATTTCTTAGTACCCCATTTCAAATTGCATCCTATACAGATTACCCTAATGTGATGGGGATACATTTTAACGCTTCCATTTCCCCCTATTTTACGCTAAAAACCCTTATTTTCCCACACTTCCCGATCTTATGCCGCTTTTATGCTTTCATCCAAAAGTGTTCATGCTTTCTCGAGAACCTCTAATATTATTTTGTTTAGAAGCCCCGACTTTTCTTTACAAGGAAGTTGTTGAATTACGAATAATTTATACTTCAAACGGTCTTGGAAAATTGAAAATTATGGAGTTGATAGCATATAATTTGAGGATCCCGAAAAACTTGGTGTGAAAGAGGAGTCAAGTTAACTGCAGCGAAAAAAATTAAACAATAAGTTACCATTAGGGAAGTTCTTCTAGAATTTTTATCTATTGCTTGCTTTTATCTTATTTTTTACCTTTTTGACTTTGTCGGTCCTCTCTTTTCGATCTTTTGTAGTACACATATATAATTTATAATTTTAAGGGATATGAAAAGACTATACAAATTAAATATATCGCACGAGCAGTGATTTCTGTGTTACTTTTGATGATGTCATTTGATTGCCGCCCGCAGCAGTTTTGATTAAATCGGTTTCAGGCGGCAATGTGGCATTGAAATCAGTTGTATCGATATGTTGTGGTTTGTCATTGCGATTAGGGCTTTGTAGCTAATGTTAGCGCTTTGGAGGGTGGGATATCATCAAATGATTCCTCCCGCTCAGAGCGGAGCGGTAGGGAGTGTCAGACTTCTACTGACTAAAAACCACCCATGTTCCTTCTTAGCCCTTTGTGTCCGAGGCCGCGGTATCTCTTTCGAACCGCCCGCAGCCTAATGTTAGTGCTTGCGGTAGCCTTTGGAAATCTACTTTTAACAGTTATTACAGATACTCTAGCTAGACTCTAAGAAATATTTTAACCCTCAAAACCTTTTTCTTCCCTCATTGCTATGTAAATACCGCTTATCAAACTCCTGACCAGGACCTCTCTCTCTCACCGTCATTCATCATTCGCGCCTGCCTGGACAGGAGAGGCTAGCAGGCATCTCTTATTTACCGGCACCGGGCGTTATCGGTCCATTGTTTCGCTGTCAATTACCGAACGAACGTCTGACGTGGCCGGTATTCTTTGGGCAGATATAAAACCGTTTTCCTTTTTTATTTTGTTTTTGTTTTTCAATAGGAGAGAGGCAATTTCTTGTGTTGGTTATGCATTTGTTTGTTTTGTCAATGTGTTTTGATAACTTAGGGAAAGTTACTGGTTCAGTCTTAGCCTGGAAACTAGGTTACACATTAATCCAGTAACCTGATCGCAGGTCGTCAGATAAGAAATTGTTTCATGTAAAACTCAGCTACATCCGGTTAGACAGATCTGAAATAGTCGGGGAAATCCTAGTGATTATGAGAGAAACTTACAGGTCGTCGTCTATCGCATCAAAATTTCATTTTGTCTTGCTTTAACCTCCTCTGACACATTCATTGACTAAGTGTCTTGACTGGTATTTAAACGACATTGTTATGGTTTGAAATCACTTTTTTCAGTGTGGCTACCAATTCGTACGAAGTTGTACTGGAGGTAAATTAATTCATTGAGTTTTATAATAATATAGGTTCTACCAATTTGAAATACTAGTTCCTTTAAGTAATACAGCAGGTAGGTATACAGTTTTTTTCAAAACCTTACGTAAACCTTACCCGAAGCAAAAGTGAACAGGTAGGTATCCTCTGGGCGCCTTCTTTCTGTAATAGACCTTATACATCGCTCTCCATAAGACTTGATCGAGGTTAAAAACAAGCCCATTTTGCAATAAAAAAACTGTAGATGCAGATGCAGAACCAATGGCAAGGATTCATAATAGGGTAGTTGACAAAAAAAAACTAATTATTCCGTCAGATAGATTTCCAAAAAATATTGAACACGTATTTTTTCTTTTTTCACTTAAACAAAAAATGAAGACACTGTATCGCTTCGAATAGTCGTGAAACGTCACACTGTGGTCCATTTTTACCAGACTATGACGTCAAAAGCCCCCTCTCCATGGTCTTTCGACAAGCTTTATTTTCGTCAATTTTTATTAATTTGATAAAACAAAAACCACGTATCCAATATTTTTCGATAATCTAACTGACGGACTAAACAGAATCATATTTTTTTTTAGTCAGTCAACTACCCTATTACGGTTTTTCTTTAATTTTCGAATCAAAGGTAAAACCATCTTTGTAATAACCGTTTCCTTTCGTTTTACAGATTGCATCGTCGCGACGAGACAGTTCTTCATTGGAGTCTTAATTGAAAGAAAACACTCATTTAAATAAGGAAATAGATATTTTATTTCTAGAAAAATATGTTACAAAATTATTCTTATCTACCAAAAGGTTTGATGTTCTATCTCTAATGAAGAAAATATAATGGTTGGTTATGATATTGTGAACTTAATGGTGTACATATCGACTCCTATTCATTTTCTTTCTGTTTTGGTAATAATTAAAAACCTATGAAGAATAAGTTAGGGTAGCCATATTCCTCAGATTTAATAAAATTTAAGTTGAATTCTTATTTGAATACTACGGCTACTATATACAGGTGTAAATGCTTTCTTGATATTTATAGAAAGTCATAAAAAGAGGGGTTATTCCCAACATATCATAACTGAAATTTCTTCGAAAGTAGGTGAACGCTGAAATATACGGCTTTGTGAAAGCTGTTTAAAGAATTTAAATACTTTTCTAAATAATATGGCTACCCGAAACCTACTTTATCGCACGCAAGTACATACTTCTATACTAACAATTTCTACATAGCGTGATAAAAATGTATTTTTCAGTACAAAATAAACTTCTAAATACTATTATGATGTGAGAATGAATGATGTTTATGAAAAGGTATTTTATTATTTAAATAAAATAAATTACTTCTAGTACCGAATGTTAGTGCGAGAATGTATGTGGTATTGCATTTAAGAAAAGAGAGCTCTATCATTTTAAGTGCTAAGTTGAAAATTGAATGGGATTTGTAAGAAGCTTCATCGTTGTAAATCATGGAAGACTGTCTTTCTTTTATTTCTCGATGGGTTTTCCTATTTGACCAAATTACTTATATAATACATAGTTTCTACATTAATGGCGTGTTTTAGTTTGTTTTCTCTGCTTATGTCTAGAGCTTCCTATAAAATATGCCGTGGGATGGACCGTGAGCTGGTGCGTGCACCACTTCTTCTTCAGGTTTGGGTTTCGGTACAAATGGGTTGTGGTGAGGGTCTGCGTTTAACCTGAAACAATTTTAAAGTTGATTAGACTATTCTACAACAGGTGATACCAAAATGAGTTTGTTGGGAATCAGAGACTATTATGTGTACCTATAGTAGGTATATCACATAAAAACCTGTAGTTTATATATTGTTGTCTGCCTTATTGGTCAAGTCGGCGCAATAGCGACCACTGAACATGAGGTCCTGGGTTCAAGTCCTAAGACGAGTAAAGTGTTATTAGTTTTTTTCTTTCAGGAATTTCTCAGTATCAGCCACGGAGCAATAAAAATATGTTTTGGCTACAATCCGGAATTAAAAACAATGTAATTCAAACCCGAAAAGATCTTTGCAGCGTCACGGTAATATACTGTGGCAGCGTTGTATATATATCAGTCTTCAAAAACTTGAATGCCCTCGAAAGCATTTCCAAAATAATCCTGCCAAAATACGCTTAATTTGACCGAAAATTCAATACAGCTCCAATTCTCAAATGCGTCAACAAACTCCAAACGTATCCCGATTGACACAGTGACGCTTTTTAGTCCAACTATAGCCTAAAGCAAGCCCAAATACGTCCATAATTGATTTTGAACGTATTTCGGCACACTGACGGGGTATGGAGCCCAGTGAATGATCCTTAGGGATAATGGTCACAAATTGCTGACTGGTAGGATTTAGTTTGATGGCATTTATGTTGGTGTTGGTGGTTACTGATGCAGGTAATATTGTGAGTAAATGGCTGCTATTTCTCTCTCAAAGAATATTTTATAACGAAATATCATGTTTGTAATCCCCAACGGGTAAGGCAGAGATGTACCTGTCCTATGTAATAAAGTGCGAGTCTATCGCGATCAACCGGGTACAAATCCAGACTTCGTGGCTGCTACTTAAAAAAACCTACTGAAGCAACCAATAACACTTTACCCGACCTGGCCCAATATCACATGTATATTTTATTTTATTAATTTGATTTCGGTTAATTTAAAACGAGGTCATTTGGACAGACCACCGTTATCATTCTTCTGCCCATTTTTTTCTAGACTTCGAACTCCTAAGCAATGTGCTCCGTATCTGGTGCTGGTATCTTTCCAATCTGACGGATTCCTTACCTGCGTCCCTTAACTTCTCTCCTTCAATGTATCACAATACACATCAGAGATGTAACAAAGGAAGTGTTATATCATCTTGAACACAGTCTATACATGTGGATGTAAACATCATCATTGTCCTTATCATAGGATAAGAAGATATTATAGAAAAAGTAGTCATGCTGAATTAATAGTAATTCAGCATGACTACTTCTTCTATACTTTCCTATTACTCGTCATCTAATCAGACACCTCCTCCATGTGGATACAAACATTAAACAAAAAATATACAAACTTGTAAAGCGTGATGGCCTTAGCGCAGTCCACGTTGTACCACCAATCGCACGCAAACTTGGCCTGGTCGAAGAGTGTTCCGTTGGTGCAGAGGAACGAAGCTCCCTGCTCACCCTCGCGACCGTCGTGGCATATATGGTAGGCCTGGAAAAGGAAATAATATACAGGTTATTTGATGAAGATTTAATTTACCAGTCAATGTCCCGTAAGATAAGGGTCTTGGGTACACGAGATGTATTTAGGAAAAATCAAACTGTAGAAATGAGTCAAAGAAAACATTTTTGTAATTGCTGTTTTGCACATTGTTGTAATTGCTACGGCAAGCATACCTTTTGTACGAACAAATAAATTATCTTTATCTTATCTTTATCTTACGGGCTGTTCTTCATACCATCCAAGTCTTTATAGAAAGTAGACAAATGTAACTAGTCTAAAGATAACTTCATCCTGCGCTAAATTATAACTCTATCTATAGCACACTTTACAGAAAAATTACGCAAAACGGCCTGGGCGGTGGCGGCCCAGTTGTAAATTCCGTCTTGAAATGTATTATTATGTGTTTAGAAAGGCTTAGTATTTTTATGAAGTACAAAAGTTTACTTAAGCAACTCCACGAAACGAACCAAGCTTCTGAAGCAATTATTTGGGCAAACACTGTAGAGACGGCATTTTTTTTTTCACGGAAACCTTTGTTTGGAAAGTTATATTAATTTTAGGAGAATTATAACGTGATTCTTGTAATAACTTCAAATTACCGGCCCCTGAAGCCTTTGAGGTTATTGCGGGCTAATACGACAATATCTCGAAACTTATTCAATTTTGTGAAATTGGACGACCATTACGATTAGATTGGGTTGAAGTAACCATTTAATTAGAAGTTTCGAGTTTGGTTAATCGGGTAAAAATTACGGGTTTTCCTGATAAAACAATAATTATTTTGTACATAAATATAGGTGAAACTAGTGACCCATTTAACGTTATGTGCATTATTAGATTGATTTTGAATATTATTCTCATCAATAATAATATTTTAGTATTATCCAGATCCAGAAATCATCAAGACTTCAAGTAAAAAATAAAAAAAGTAATGAAAATGAAAAGTTAAACAAATTATATAAATAAAGAACAAACGGAAATGACGTACCTATTTAGAGTTCAGTTAGGGTTGGTAGTTTAATTACTTAGCGTTCCGTTATTGTCATCTGGCAACATTTTCGATCCCCATATTCCCATACTCAAACCAATACTCGAACAGGATTCTCAATCAACGAAGATCAAAACACCGCAGTACAAGTTAGAAGATAATGGAATGTTATTAGGGTTGCAAACTGAGATACAGAGTTGCACACACAGATTGCAGAACCGATTGCTAGTGTATCTTGCATCATAAATCGGACGACAGCACATGGTCTCAATGAGAAAAGTTCAGATCGAATAACGTGGACATACATTCTTGATCGAATATTCCGGTTCGAGTGTGTTGCTTAATACTGTTTTAGATATGTTTATGTTGACTCTGTTGCTGTTTTGTATTGCAATATGATTTTATTGTTGAGTTATTTAAAAAATAAATGCTAATACGGAAGTTAGATTTCTTTATGAATTATTATGAAGTTGAGACAGAAATTCGATATTTGATTGAAGTTAAAATAAGTTAGCGAATCAACTTAACCAAAATAATTTAATGATTTGGTTTTGATTTCTGATTGAGGTGTGAGTTTATAAAATGTGATTTATTTTTCAATTTTGTTACCTACGTCAGCTTTAATTTGACTTTATTTTTAGCACATAAACATAATATTCTATCAGCATACAAAATCATTGTAAAATTCGTATTGAGGCGATGAATGGATAATATTTTGTGTAGGTATTCTGAATATAAATCAGCTGCTTATTTATAATCTACAGACAATAATAATTGTTTCCCAGAATTATTTTGAATAGACTTTCATACAAATCTCGCTGACTGTTGTAATTCTCATAAGAATGGCCCACAGGAAACAATGCGCTGACATATTAAATACACAAATGTATGATGTAAGACCTTTAAGTAAAGGTAGCTGCCAACGAGCTGGGAAGCAAGATGGACGAGCTATCGTTGTTAAATATCACAGCAACACGGTATTGTGTACATTTTATTGATTTTGTTAATCTTTGGGTCTAGCACTAAGCGACACAACAACAATTTGAACGATTTTCAAGTTGAAAGTACTTCTTTCGCACTCAATCTTACCAGGGGGTACCGTACTACCTGTACGTAGTACTTACTGGGTTTTGGAGTTCAGATAGACAGTCGGTCCTTGTAAAATTCTGGTTTTCAGCTGCCTTATCTCCAAACTAGACAAAACTCACACCTCGAGCTACCTCCTAAGCCCCACGCTCGTGAGGGCTAGGCAAATAGTGCTAATCGCCAGGATTTAAATAGACTGGAAATAGTTTACACTTATCAGAACGAATTTAAAAAGGTAGGGACTTCAGATACCTTAACCTTCGTGGTCACTTAGAATAATGAGGTCTGGCTCATAATAAAGTAAATAATAAGGTTCAAATTAGAATAAGAAAAGAAGAGACGACTGAAGCGAGCGTCATAAGTGTGACTTATACAAGTTTGATTTCTTCCCAATAATTAGTTCAATCAACGATTTAAACACCTTTTATGTAAAGTACCTACAAAATTGTTCGTAAACTCTCCTAATATCTCGTTCGTAATATCTCCTATGTTTCTACGCTCTAAGGTAGGGCCATAACAAAAGATGTTAGAGTAAATAACTTTACCCTTATGTTCATGTCGCAGTACCCTTTCGTGACCCGTTTTTGTTTCTCAATGGTATCCCTATTAATTAGTGAGTATGTTTGACTTGCATGTTCAAATATTTTTCTTGAAATATTTAACTTGCCTTTGTTTTCAACTGAAAATATTTAATCAGTACCTAACACACATAATGTTTTATGGATGGCTTAGGACTTGGAGGAATTTCTAGAATTATTTATACATAGTATCATGCCTGTAATCCCCGAAGGGTTAGGCAGAGGTGTATCTATTTGTAATTATTTATAGCTTACTGAAAAGTATACGACTACATTTTATAATATAATTATAAAGTAACATAAAGTTAAGTCTTTAATGAGAAATATTGAATGATTAATCAGAGGTCAATTTGAGCTCTTTTTGTAAACCTAGTGCTAGACCTAGGTATCTTAAACGGAGTCAGAAAACCCTTAATTTGAGGTCGTCGCCATCTTCCTGTGCTTATCCTATGCCACTCGAGATCCACGCAACATGATTTTTGCCTTAAATTCTCCCCTGTCAACCGTCATGGTATCATTAACTCCTTTGTTTATATCATTATTTTCACAAAACAACATCCATCTATAATAATAATATCCTCATTGCAAATATAATTCGTATAACTTTCCAATTCCTAACTAAAATCCTCACAAATGAAGTTTAAAGCTGAAGATACGCTGGGTTCAAATCTATTCATCTACGAAATATGATCCAACATATTCTATTTCCGAGCTATACCGCACGTAATTCCAAAACTATTGCGAAACAAACACTAACTAAACGTTAGATATAATAAGCTTCGGAAGCGATTCCAGCGCTTTGAGCCTTTCCAGCTATTCAAGCAATGGAAGCGACACAGGTGATAGCTTTGTGCTGTCAAGTACTAAATTGACACTCGATTAGTTACAGCTTCGGTTCATATGATACTCGTATGCTTTGTGAATAGAAATGGTATTGCAGCTAATGTTATTTTAATATGATTATATGGTATATTATTATTGTCTGTCACATTGTGAGATAGGAAAATCTATTTTGTTTTCTGTTTGAAATAGCACGCAGTAATATATAATAAAAACTTAAAATTGACACGATCACCTCCACCACATAGAATTTATCACACATTACATATTTGTTTTGTGTTACCAATATTTCAGCGTTTTAAGCACCATAATCACGGATAGAATAAATGTAAAGCTTATAGATAACCCTTTTTCAGTGTGAATAACAATGTTAGTGACCACGTTAGTAAAAACCTATACCACTAACTGCAATTTACAGCAGTTTTCCACGTATTTCAAGAGATTTTGTAGGCCTAAACTCACAAGCCTAAATAAGTCACCAGTGTGCAATATTCCTGATAACCTAGTCCATACCATAAATCAGTCGATCTATTATCCGCAGGATCCAGAGCTTCAATCTCTACGTTATACCATCTATCATTAGATTTAATGTCGTCTAAACGGGGGTTAATGTCATATATTCTAGCGCCTCTTCAATAAGCCGGGAATATTCTGACTTTGACTAGAAGCCACCTCACTATTGTATTGAGTCTAGTTTTTCTAACCTAACAGACAGAATCAGATGTGTTGCTGGGGAGTTTGTTCCGCCACTTCTTCTTCCCAGCTAAAACACTAGAAAGTATCGGAGACTACGAGATGTATCGAAGAAAATTTCGACGTTCGAAAAGTGCTGAGTATCAGCCTAGTTTGAATAAATGACTTATGATTTTAATTTGACTCTCACACTGACTTCTGCTTACGCATATTTCAGGATATAATTTCCCCACTGCTAGGACACAGGCCTCCTCTCTATAAAAAGGAATCGACAAAGACTTCTGACTGCTTTACAAAAGATCTTGGCATTAAACAATTTTCTAGATCAGTCGACTGTCCCATGGTTCGCACGGTATGAATAGATCTAGAAGGCAGAGGACCTTTCTCATCGAAATCCTCGCAAATGCATATTTCTGAGAACGGTGGAGGGGTTGGTGAATCTATAACCGCACGCTGTTCTCAAGTATGGAGAGGCACGAGGATCACCGATTGAATACATTGTGGGAGCAGAGAGCCTATTACAGGTTAAAGAATTTATTTACACAATATGGACGATATTCACATTTCAGAGATAGTGTCAGGCAACCAGCTCAATATACCCGTCACGGTGCGACAAATAAATTCTTTAATGCGCTTTGTGATCGCCACTCACAGGCACTGCAACATCGCTTTAATGAATTTACCGAAGAAATATGGGGTCGCAAATGTGAAGCGCATTTTAATTCTCAACTCTGTAAGCTTGATAAAAAAGTGAGTTATAATTATTTTCCCGTGACAAAAAAAAAAGAATGGAATGAAAATGGTAAATTACTGTATTTATTCTCTTTGTGTCCGTGCCAGAATAATGCGATTATTGCTCGGCAATCATAATCAAACTATCATCAATTGTTCCGATACGTTGCCTGCAGGCGCCAATTAAGGTTTATTGACTGATGTTCCGAGTGTATTATTTATCATTGTTATGATTTTAGGCAGTGTTAATTTCGGCCTCCGTTCATTGTTTGTAATGATGTTCTTAGTTACGGATAAAAGTTCCTCAACGGTTATTTTCTTATTTGGAATTTGGCTGAAAGTTTCGCCTCGGGATTTGTTATGGCAACAACAAGTTGCTGTGTTTTTGAAAGCTGGGAGTTTTGAACTAATTCCTGGAACTGTTATGGATAAACTACTTATAAAATACGGGTGTTTCAACAATTTTCAGTACACTGTTGACCGTGTCTTGGATAGTTCGTTAAACTGCTGGTCCCGGCTGTCTTTTTTATTTTTGACAGGCGTTCCAGTCATCTTGAAAGTCTGACAACTAGTCTTACTTGGTTCTGGAGATCAGATAGGCAATCGCTTTATGTTAAACTAGCTTTTGCCAGCGGCTTCGCCCGCGTGAAAATGTCGATTTTCCATACAATCTTTCATCCCCTATTTAAATCCCTTTGGGGTTGAATTTCAAAAAATCCTTCCTTATTCCTTGTCTACATTATAAAGGGAACCTCTGTGCAAAATTTCAGCTTTCTAGGTCCAAGGGTTTGGGCTGGGCGTTGATGAGTCAGTCAGTCAGTCAATCAGTCAGTCAGGACTTCTCTTTTTATTTATATATATATATATATATATATATAGAAGATACTGGTATTCAGCTGCGTCCGGTTAGACTGGAAGCCGACCTCTACATACTTGGGAAAAGGCTAGGCAGATGATGACGCAGATGATGATATATACCAGATTGCTCATACAAGACACCTTAATGCCTTCCACAGTTATGGTTCAGGTGATCACTCCTCTCCGCGCTAAAATAATACAATAAAAGTTACCTGGCACCCAGTCTCCACATTGGCATACATGCCCGGTCTCACTGGCACATGGTGGCACGAGAAGCTTGTGTCTGGCACGCTGTGGTATATCGGGAAGTCAACTCCTGGCGTGCCGGGAACGTTGCGCAGGTCTTGTGGCTTCTCGTGTTCCCGGAGTGGCTTGGGGCGGACCACGGCTTGCTCGTAGTGGGTTTCATATGGGTCATATTGCTGTAACAAATGAACGCAGATAAGTATGTTGAGAGAGATTAAGCAAGGAGAGATTGGCCCAGCTAGTGGAACAAATAATCAACCTTTTAACGTTTCTACAGCTAAGACACAGGCATTCTCTTCTTTGTGGTGATATAGGCAACAACCCACCACGCGGGCCCAGTACATATTGGTGGATGTCAACGTGTCGTCGATTTCTTAAATGTTTTCCTACACAGCTTTGAGAAGAGCGATGAAATAAATTAAAAGTGATACAGGTCTAAATAAACTCAATAATTTCTTATACATTATGCTATTCTCCTATATCCATTTAGAACCTAATTCAAACGTGAAATCACTCACAATTGGAAAGCAAACACATTTGATTATAGTAAATAAACTGAGTTTTTGTGATGATTACTGAATAGAAATGGACTATTTTATTTTCCTAGAAATAATTTCGTTACTAGGTACAGGCACTGAAATAACTTCACTAAAATCAATGCCGTTTCATAGAATTTACTAATTAGCTACGATTTGAAACTATAAAGTGAAGTCGACTTTCAATGGCATTCAGTAAAATTCAGAATTACGTGGAACAACGTTTGATCGAATAACTTTCATCAAAATTACTCGAACTCAAACTCTTCATTTGTATTAAACTATTTACCCACAAGCACTTTTAGGAATAATTGTCGAAGAGTTGATCAGTTAGTCAGAAAGTTGTCGTTTGCTACAGTTTCTAAAGCAGAGATTCCAATGGAGAACAAAATTCCATGGATTACATAATAACATAAGTAATTACACTTCTGCAAAACTCTTTGCAAAAGCGCAAGGTGTGTCACAAGTGTAGAGGGAACTATTGGAAATAATCCGTAGATTTTGTCAGTTAAGTCCCAAATAAATAGGAGTCAAAATATTATAGAAGGGGCTAACAGTGAACTCGATACAAAAACAAGATACTACAAAATCCTAGTCACCCCTCCCGCTCTTTGGCAGAGCGAAAGGGAGTGTCAGACTTCTACTGACTAAAAACCAAACCCATGTTCCTTCTTCGCCCTTGTGTCGGAGCCGCGTTATCCTTTCGATAATCCACAGCCCCGACGGGGAACAAATACCCCTTATACCCACTTTATTAGTCAGTTTCTTTTATTGTTGACATAAAGTGCACAGCACACGACTTCGTCGTCTGACGGCACTATTACACAGTTAATCACTTTAACGACTTCGACTTTATTAGAGTGCACAGTGGCACATTACTTGGAAACAGTGTAAAATGTTACATTTTTTAAAACTTAGCTAGGAAGTAAGTAGGTACTTAGCAGCTGCATTTATCTATACAAATAAATAAAATGTGTTTGTTTGTAATCCCTATTCTTGGCACTGTGTACAATTTGATACATTGAACTTTATGAAAATCTAGAGACGTTCCAAGACGTTTTTTTAAAACATTTATTATTTTATATGGTAGAAAATATAATCCAAATTCTACAAAAAAATACTATTTCATCATTTAATAATCCAAAAATGCAGTAGAAAACAAAATAGTAAACCGACAGAAGGCGTCTTGGCGTTGCAAGATAAAAACAATTACAATAAAATAAAATTTTATTACATTTAGGTCAAATTATTTTCAAAAGCTGTTTAATTCAAATAGGTTACTATATTTGCTACTTAGAAACGCTACTTTCGAGTACCAAAATGGACTGAAATCGTATGTAACTTACGGTTCTTTCTTAGTGTATCAGATATGATACACTGCCAGATAGCCATCCTTTTAGATAATGTTTCGCCTGTATCAAATAATAATATGTTACATTGCTTGATTTGTATGGTTTCAATTTATTATATAATTATTACAATATACAATATATTTTATATATATTTTGTCAATATTATTGTTTATTTTTATCTTCTGCCACATGTGGTTCATCGTCTTAGTATGCAACAACAAAGAAGCGCTCGGTAACTTGGAAATTACCGAGTTTTTGTTCCGGAACCAAGAGCAAAATCGAATTTATTGGAAATTGAATGAACTACTGAGGTTGATTGTAGTATTGCTTATTCCCTACGGACTCCGACACCAGTTCACTGCCTCTAATCAGGAAATCTTAATTTTTCATCAAATGACTATAAACCAAGTAGTTGCTTCAATATCTTTGGTACTATACCCTCAGTCATTGCAATCAATCCCTTGTTTGCCATCAATTTTGTTGCCCAATCTATCCGTATACAATATCTGTATAAAAGAAAAAGAAAAGAAGAAGGCAGCTTCATTGTGCTGAGCCTAGGCCATTGTGTCCGGTACCATCCTTGTTACTTCAAGTAAACTCACTGGGAACCTCTTTGTAAGTGGCTTCACGACTGACAACCTCCTTGCAACTACCTTTACCATGAGCCAGCAACTTGACACGTTATTACCAGGTCCTGTAACCATTGTTTGCACATTCTCTCTCTGCGGCTACTCGTTCTAAAAGACTTAGAGTGGTCGCGATAAAGAGAAAAGTAATACCAGCTAAAAGATTACAACTTAACTGGTGTTGCTGTAAGTTTATAGGTTCTGGAGAAGTGCTATAACTCATTTGACCCTCGTGAAGAGACGAGTGTCATTGAAAGCTGTTTTTCAGATGACTCTCTCATAGAACAACAAACAAATATCTATAGCACGCAAACAATTGGCAGCTTAATAAATACCACAGATGATGATTTTCTGACGAAACTTTCATTTATGGGGGTAAAGGTAAAAAAACCAAAAGGGTATAAAGCCTACGCAGCAGCTCATACCTTACGCAAAATACACGCTTTGGACGTGGTCACGAGCTCGTTTTGCCAATAATTAATTTATTTATTTACATTTAGTACAGCAAAAGCCATTAACACTAAATTAACTTATCCTTTTATTCGGTCTTCTCGCAAAACCACAAGCATTCTAACATTATCATCTTCCATTCATCAGCAAACAAATCCATTTCAGGGTTTGTCTCCACGAGCGCGTTGAGCATCGCTAGCATACGCGGTATAGGGGAGGTGGACCGAGCTACAGTGCGACAAAATGGGACATTAAATAATTTGTGCTTTCTAGAGCGATTATAATTATTTGGAACAAATAATTGACACAGCTCCGCATGTAAGTCTGAGGCGTCGGTGAGACCATGTATGATTTTATACGCTGTTGTTATTTGGTCAACAGCCCGCCTAACTTTAAGGGAATTAAAATTTAAACATCCTAAAAGGAATTTAGTAGGATACATATAGGGATAGTATCCAAACACTCGTTTGTAGAGGTACCTGAGAAAAGCTTTTTGCACCTTTTCCAGCATGAGCATATAGGTAACCTCGTGAGGATTCCACACACAAGCGCTAGTTTCAAGCTTGCACCGAACTAATGCGTTGAACAAAAGCTTAATAACTGCCTGGTTATTAAAACCTTGACAGTTACGCAAAACAAAACCTAAGCGTCGGAAAGATTCCTTAGCCAAACCTATAATATGTGTATGGAACGTCAGTTTGCTATCAAACGTTACACCGAGGTCTTTGGCTGAGGATACTCTGGCTATAGACTCATTGTTCACTCCGTAGTCGTACTGTATAGGACTCTGCATGCGGCCAAAGCTCATAATTTGACATTTGGATGTGTTAAATTCCATTTTGTTGGTGGCAGTTAAGATTTTATAAGGTCCAAAGGGCGTTACTACTATGATTTTCAATTTTTACCGACTAATACCAAAAGGGGGTTCTGTTTTTCAATTGTATGTATGGAAGTACAAAAAAAATGTGTCATAAATTAAATGTTTTTTTCACGTTAGCGTGTATTTTTTTTTATTTTTGTTTTGTTAAAATAACGTTGGAAGCCTGGCAGTGTAGCAAATATGATACATAGATTTTATAAGGTAGATTGCTAAGAGTCTGGCAATGTATCACATGTGATACATTCAATAAATCATAAAATAATATAAATAGTTTTTTTTTTTCTCCCCTCTATGAATACCTAAGAATGCATTCTATGTAAAAAAATTCAATATTTCGAAAAAAAAAAAAAACTCTGCCAAGTATAGGGTTAAAAATAACAGCTTTTAATGAATGCATAATAATATGAAAATATATGCGGCAATTATAACAAAAACATATTTTTACAATTTTTCTTTCTGTCTATCCGTCTGTTTGTTGCAATAATCTTCTAAACGGCTGAACTTATTTTGACGGGGGTTCTACTTATATGGATAGCTGATTTTACAAAGAGTAACATCACCAACTTTTATTGAGAAATTTAGGGTGGAACAAAAAAAGAAACTCTTGACATTGATAACAAATAGGAAAGTTGTATTTTTTCAATAACTTTACATGGATCAAGGTCGCCAAGCACAGCTAGTTTGAAATGTAGACTGAAATTAAACAAGTTTCTGACCTATTTATATTCCCGTCCAGATGTCAAATGTTTGAAAGGAACGAAATTAAAGTTTATTTACCAAGTTACCCATATAAGCGACACTTCACGTGTTACGTAATTATTTAATACCTTTCACAGTTATTTTAGGTTTGATTTTACATAACATAACATCACGCCTGTAATCCACGAAGGGTTAGGCAGAGGTGAACCTAATTATAGTAGGTAGACCCAGGTAATACTTGTTTAAGTCCCATGTAATACGAGAAAAGCTTGTTGCCATTAACCGGGCTTCAAACGAGATTGCGAAAATTCGCCTGAAAAAATGCTGTCTGAAACACCCAGTAATACTTTCACTGACTTGGGAATAGTGTTGCCCAAAATCGGTCTTGGTCTTGCAGTCTTGGTCTTGTTCTTGCATTTTCGCAAGACCAAGACCAAGACCGACTTATTGTAGCAAGACCAAGACTGGATAAGTCTCGTCTTGGTCTTGCATTTGGGCAACACTACTTGGGAATCGAACTTACAGACTTAACGTCATTCCCGTTACGATAAGGTTCCTGTTGGATTGTTCCTATTGACAATTCTACCAAAATCACATTGTTTTTTTTTATCCTTCATTAAGGTTGTTTGGAAAAACAACTGTGAAAATAATTCATATATTATTCAGCTATTAGTATGCTATATTTAGAATCGAATTAATGACCGACCCTAACTCTTTGATTTTAGGAAATTGAGTTGTAGTTTTTATTATAATTATCACCTATAGATTTAACTAGCTATCTTGGAGCATCGCCCGCATTGTGTTCTGTTATTTGGCCAAAAAATAGGCCAGCCCTCTGGTCACGTAAAGAAAAAAGATTTTGTCAGAAGTGGGATTCGAACCCACGCCCACAGAAGTGGACTGCGACCTGAACGCAGCGCCTTAGACCGCTCGGCCATCCTGACATGTTGGAAGTAGGACTATTCTGCGGTTAGATCACTGTTCAAACTAAGTTCTCAAACAATTTGATCACGTACAAACTTTTACTGCCGTATTACTCGCGTTATTTATTCCACAGGAACGTTTTTTATTGAAAGAATTACCGGTGTCGGATCAAGTATTCCGATTATCCCGTCAGGGCTGCGGGTTGTTCGAAAGAGATACCGCGGCCTCGACATAAAGGGCTAGGAAGGAATATGTGTGGTTCCCTACCGCTCTGCCCAGAGTAGCGTGAGGAGTGATACTTCGATGATTTCCAAACCTCCAATAAAAAAAAACGATTATTACCCCTTTCAAATAAACAATCTGAATCTGAACCTTTATAATATTCTAGTAAAGAAAAGTAATTTACTCGTTAAGGCTAGATTTAAAGATTAGAAGGAGTTACGGGACACAGACCTCCACTCTATGAGAGTCACCACGCGGGCCCACAGTGTGGATTATTGGTACATGGCACCTGTCTTCGAAATATTGTTTCTGAACTAGGACATGCCGTTTTGAGAGCAGTCGTGACCAAAAAAATTACGCAAATTAATGCGCGTGCCTCGGTTTGAACTCACGACTTACTGCTCGTAAGTCGGGGCCACCACCACAGGGCCTCCACTGCTCCCGACAGATAATTACATGTAACTTAAACCGGCATTTTTTCATCCATTTTGTTCTATAATAGAGATTTTTACGTTAAAATTTCTGGTTTTTTTTACCCAAAGGAGATTGACCAATTTTGTATGGACCAGCATTGAATCATAGTGCATAATGTTCCTTAGACTAATACTATAGTCTGTAACCCAAAGCGGCTGCATTTGGTCCAAAACTGTCAATCTCCTTTGTGTTCTTCTCTAGCAAAATAATACACTTTACAATCAAATCATTTTAATACACTAGTTTCTACAACTCAGCAAGATTAATTACCAAGAACAAAGGTCTCATTACATAAAGCAATAAGTCAAGAGCCGGTCTCAATGGCCGGCCGTGACACCGTTACACTTTTTTACGCACTCCTTTCGACATGTTTGTATGTAAGTGTATCGTGATTAGTGGTGTGCAATTCCGCTATAAATAATTATCATGTTATAGACTATTGAATATATTTTTATAACATGTTATTTTATACGTTATCATTATAACGAGTTGAAACAAAACGCGGGAGCAATATGAACGCGGAGACGTTGTCGTTTTATTCGACAACACGTTAAACGGGCGCAATGATGCGCTGTGAATGTTAGCACGTAGTGGACTGTATACGAACGAATATAATAATATCGTTATTATTTATATTAAGAACGAATATTATTATATCGTTTTAAATTATCAATGAACTTTCCTTCATACTGCACAGTTTTAGGACTAATAAAATGTTATAAAGTTGGGTCAGTGTAAAAAAAATAATTTTTTTTGGTGTTACGTGAATCTCATTTAAATATCACGGGGTGGCAGAGGGGGTCAAAATTTTGGTCCTTTTTTGCCTAGGACGCTCCGTTTTCGAGATATTTCAATTTCAATTTTTTTTTAACAGAAACTTTTAGCGCCCATAACTCGGGAACGGTGCATCGTAGGACCGCCGCGCGGCACCGCTTGCTACGTTGTTAAACTTATTATATTACCCCGTTCTGGCCCCGCTGTTATTCGTTGGGCGTGTTGTTGAGTTAGACAATAAAATGATAACACGTAGGCAGCGTCGGTATAACATACGTTATTCGTTATGAATCAATAACATGTTATGTTTTGGTGTTATTCGTTATATTAACCACCACTAATCGTGATGTCTTACATAAGGGGCTCGGGGTAACTGCTAAAGTCATAAAGTTTTGAATTGTTTACTAACTGGTGTTATTGAGGCCATCAGCGAAAGTTTTTGGTAAATACTTTTCGTTATGATATTTGCTTGTGATGTGGGGTAAAAAGCAGGAAATACCTGTTTTGGGGTTATTGCAAAGAATATAATATTCGACAGGGCTACATACGTACCTAAAATGACAAGTACAAAATATGTAAATACTTTGAGATAATACCTATTCAGTAATAGACTTCTTCCAAAATGCTATGTTCGTAAAAACGTAAAACAACACAGTAAATTGATTCTCTTGTACTGTACAAGAGAATAGTCAGTTAAGTTTATTTATTTTGTTGTTATGTTTAGTATAGTCATAAATAAGGTAATTAATAAAGATTATTTGAAAGGTCCTGTACAAGAGTATACCTAAGTATTGGTGCTCGTGTCTGTGCATACATTTACTTATCAACAAACACCACGTTACCACCATTACTTAGTGCATCAGTGTTAAACTGCATTCCACAGAGAATAACAAAGATTGCGCTAACATTAGATATTTTTTCCGCCTAGTATTTTTAATGGTTATGCCCTGACATTGCACACACGCTAAGTAATGCTTTACAATTATATGAGTTTTTGCCCAAGGTTTCTTCCCTAAATTAGTCGGACATTATTCCACAAGAACGTAAATCTAGCACAAAAAGAATAATTTATCCTAACCCAGGTCACGGCACCCGTGTGCCAATCATCTCAAATCCGTTCAGCCATTTAGACGAGAAAAAGTAATAGACCAACTGATAGACTAACAAAGTTGAACTAATTATAGATTTATAGTATAGATTTTGTTACTATTAAAATCATTTTCAACGCTGAAACCGCTAATTAGATCAAAATCATGACAAGCCCAATTAAACCTCAACATCAATTACGTACACACGATCAACCCAATACCTAACAATTATCACTACCGGCTTCAAATAAATCATAATCGAAGTAGAACTGCGATAATTTCGCCACAGTTCCGCGCCCGCGCAGCTTGGTGAGTGAGAGGGGATCGCACGCATGCGCCGTCTTGTCACGGACGCCCGGCGTTGCGCAGTAGCACCGAAAGTGCAACCGACTTGCTCGAATGAACTTGGTATTAGTGAGGCGAAGTGTCGTTTTGCTAAAGTTAGGTAGACCTAACAGGAAAATGTACTTAAATATCTAGGTATTTAAATGTTCGATAATTTTAGGGTTTCGTACTACACAGTACTAACCGGGCTATAGAGTTCAGATAGGCAGTCGTTCGTAAACTACTGGTATTATACAGCTTCATCCGGTTAGACTGGAAGCCAATTTCAACATATTTGGGAAAAGGCTAGTTGGATGATGATGATGTTCGATCATTTTTAAAGTGTTTTAAAAGGTATTCTTGTTTCCTACCTTTGACATTTGCAATGTCATATGACATAGGGTAAGATTTATTTCAGTACTAGCTGATGCCCGCGGCTTCGCCCTCGTGGATACTGTAAAAACAATCCTTGATGCGGATTAAATATCATTCTAAAATTTCAGCTCGATCGGTGCAGAACTTTTTGAGTTTTTGAAGCGTAGATACACTAACCAACATAACATTTTTTAGATGAATTATGAGTCAAATGTCTTGCGCATATTTTTAACATTGTTCATCGTTTCTTCAGAGTTCATTTAAGCAAATAACGTTATAATTGACTACAGCATACAAACACACAGGATAAGGGCAGGAGAATTTCAATACACACCGATAAACTCACACCACACACATAGAAAATCCGACCAAACACCCTGAAAAGCGAAAAACTATTCCCTATATCTATCTATTAACCCAATAGAACACCAAACTCACATGTTGCTCGACATAACCCACAAAATACTGTTACTCAATCTTCATAAAAACTCATCGTTACTATTTTTCACACGGCCATTACGAATAAGGTCCTGTAAAAGGCTCCACTTATCTGATCGCCATAATATTGCCCTTGTACACTAAAAGAATAAATAGCTGGACTAAATAGCCGGACTAAATAGCCCCATTTGTGAAGCAGACATTGTTTTTATTTTTATTACTGAGCTTAATAGTATGTGTACTATGTTAATTAACTGTAATGAAGGGAGTAAAAAAGTCATTAATGTTTTTGTTATGTAGATTTTTTTACTTTGAAGAAGGGTTAGAAGTTTTTACTGGTGTGGGACGGTGGTTTAGAAACTTTCTTGTCGTCTCGTTATTTTTTGAGGTCAGAGAAGTGGTAAAAAATGGGGAGGCATGAGTTCCTGCAGTGGGAACATTATAGGCTGATGATGAGGATAATTTGTTTAATTAAGTATCTACAGTCTGAATGCCAAGAGATGCTTTAGCCCAACTGTGGGTCATCCCACCACAAGGCATCTCCTGGCTAAGAGCAACATTACTGTAACATTTAAGTATGTACAGATCCACCTAACTCCAATACTTCACCACCAGGCCGAGGTAGGAGCAACCCTCCGTCTGCTTAAAACAATAAGCTATTATCCAAGCAAAACGTAATCCTTATGGAAAATCTTTGACAATATAGGGGATCGGACAAAAAAAAAAACTAATTAGTCCGTCAGATAGATTCCCAAAAAATATCAACCGCATATTTTTTCTTTTTTCACGATGAAGACAATACAGTGCTTCGAAAACTCGTGTGACGTCATATGATAGTACATTTTGTACCTTCAAGTGACGTTTCAAGCCTCACTCTGTGATCTTTGACGCGCTTTATCTTCGTCAATTTTTATTGATTTGTTAAAACAAAAAACACGTATCTAATATTTTTCGATAATCTAACTGACGGACTAAACCGAATCCTATTTTTTTGAGTCAGTCCGATCCCCTATTCATGGTAGATGTCATTGAAATTCCTGAGTCGAACAGTTAAAACAAATGAAAGTTTGAAGTTTCACATTGATGTGCTCCTATTATACCATACCATAATCATCATGATTACAAATAGATCAACCTGCTGCATAAGTTCATGAAATCAACCTTAATCATTATCAGTATCATCATTCTCCTGCCATTATATCAATTTATTTGGGATCGACGCAGTATGCGTACTGCAGGGTATCACCCATACCTTGTCAATGTTCCACACATTCGTACGAAGTGTTTTGCTAAGTCTTTCATTATTCGTACAGCCAAGGAGTGGAACACCCTGCCTGCGTCGGTTTTCCCGAGTTCATATAACCCCAATCTATTTAAGTCGCGAGTAAATAGGCTTCTTCTGGGTAAGCTCGTTCCATCGTCGACTTCATCTCTGCCCTTAGGGCAAGATTGAGGTCAAGAGTAAGCCCATATAAAAAAAAAAAATGTCTTATTCCTCCATACTTCTTAATTATTCGTTATCTCATCGGACACCTATTCTTCTTTTTCTTATAATATCATCGTTTATGCAGTAGACCTTAATATTCCTACAAAATAAAAGAGAAAGGTAGCAATATAGGTCTTGAGTACTACAAACAACCTCTTACTAGGACATTTTGCAATGCTCCGAACCCAGCATTTCCTAGGCAACAAATTCTGGTATTAGACAGAAATTACGTCGTTACTGCGTCATTCTCGTTTGAGTTATTAAGTCTCAAGGCTGTAATAAAGATTTTAGTGGAAACCTAGAAGCCTTATTCAATATAATATAGTCCTCTAGGTCTAATTAGTTCGCTAGAGGGCTGATTTTTGGTCTGACGAGTAGTGATGTTAATTATTTTAGGCCTAATTTTGTTGCTATCAGGTACGTTATACTGATCGACTTACCTATATACGCTACGTACCTGATACGTTTATTAGTTTTCGCAAGTAGGTAAGTTATAATATAACTTTGCAGACTAAATACTTATAAATAGCTTTATAATAAATTAATATCTACATAAAATATTTTAAGACTGGAAATATTAATATTCAGTCTTGAAATGTTTCCAATCAAACTTGATGAACATTTGAATTACTTAGAGCAAATTACAACAATGATAGCAGATTCGCAGAACATCCAAAAATACCGTGTCTTTAATAAGCACGAATTCTAGGAACTGAACACGATTACTTAACACCTTCACAGTTAACCCGCGTTCAAGAGCTATTGCTTTGGCATATTGACACTGACAGCTCTTGATGGCGGTTTAGACGTGTTCATCATGTTCATAGGTCGTGAGACTCCTTGGTAAAAGTCACCTTTATTAAACACACGGTTTTTTTTTTATTTCTGCGAACATTAGTAACTGCCAACACCTTTTAAAGCGTCAGTCCCTACGCTCTACTTAAAAACTCCACAATCCGACTTCAGAAAGTCACATTAAAACGAAATACTCCTACATAGATCCAGTACAGCATTATTAATTTAAAAAGTATATCAACGAAATGAAATGAGTATAAAGAAAAAATGTAACAATTATAAAAGTGATTTCATTCTCTGACGGCTGCCGAGTCCCCTAGGAGTTGACCGAGGAGTTCGCTATTTTTTATTACTTATTCAGATATTTTAAAACGTGCTCTCCATCCAGCGTTTAATTTCAAACTTGTGAGCCTAAGAACTTTCATCTTAAAGATTTTATTACTATGAATTCTAATATCAGATTTTAATCCATTCTTTAGGGTGCCGTTGTTCAAAAGACTTTGTTAAAGTCTTATGTCAAATGTAGTAAGTATAATTTTATTGCATGCTGAATAAAAAGGAAATAATATATTCGGACATATAAGCACCCAACTATCTTCTTTTAATCACTCACTCACTCAATCAATATCAATTCTATGTTTCTGAAATAGAATTTTCACATAGTAAAATGTTGTGTTTTTCATAAATAGTGCAGTTTTAGTTAATTGGGTAAGAGATTTGTAGTAATACGTAGTAATCATAATATATAGTTTCGAAACACCCATATTCTGAGTCAAAACAAAACTCGCAGAACCCAGCGTATAAATAATTCTGACATCTGACATGCACTCATCATATTTTTTACTACAACTTCATTAGTTTCGTCCACACGTCCACTATATTCGTGCAAAATTTCAACGAGATAAAATCTGTTATTACATTCATTTTTAATGAAAGTCAGAAAACTAATTTACATTCAACACTTATACCGACAATATTACTGTATATTGCTGTATTCACCTTTGTAATGAGTAATCGTAAATTGACGTTACGAGTAAACCGGAGAAGGCTGCTCGTTTAAATGTCACTTATTTTGTTTTTATCTATATTGTCTGTTGGGCAATATATCCCTTATAAGCTTTCACACTTCTTTCTGTACGGTTATCTCCGGCTAATTTCTCACAAACGCCTCTAACTGCCGCACTCAGAGATATTTAATGATTACTTAAGCCGTCACTTAGTAAAGATTTGACATAAAAAACCTTTACTAAACATCTTTGAGTGCGGCAGTAAGTCTTTACACCAGCGTAATAACCGTAATTACTTAGTTAAAACATAATAAACCTCTTAAGCTAAAAGAAAAGAAAATATTTCACCAACACTGGAAGGTGCGAATTTGCGAAATTACTTCTGAATACCAATTCTTGAACCGGATCAAGTTACAAACAATTTTCACTTTGAGAGGCTTGATCAAAGAAATAAAACTAAAAAACAGGCCTTCCTCAAACTTGCCGACGAAAATGAGAGTAAATTTAACCAACAGTAATTCTCCTTTGAAGGCCTCCTGGGAACTCAGTTGAAAGGAAAATTGCAAAAGTTAGCGTTCCCTTATGAGGGACCGAGTTATAGCAACTAGATATTGTAAGGTCGCTACTGGTCCACCCTTTTATTGTAAAATCTATACTTTAAACATTTGGAACTAAATTCGCCTTTGAACTATGCAGCTATTTGGAAGTTTGAAATGTTATTACGGTCCCATTTGTATGTTAATATGAAATATTCTTGATGGTGTTGAAATTAAATTTGCCCCCAATTAACTTCGCGTTTGACGCAATAATTTATGAGTAAAGCGAAGGCGGATTGAGTCAAACCACTGCTAAATAAATACCAAGAAGAAGCGACTCCCACTTGAAATAATCTACATATTCACAGATTCAAGTTATAAAGTAATCGTTTTCTTAGAAATAATTATGTTCAGTCACAACCGCTAATATGTGTACTCTTAGTAAAATTCAAAAGCAATTTTCTCGTGAAATAAGGGTTTCTACTTTGCTAAAAGATATATTTCGTATGGCTTCTAAAATACATACTATATTCTTGTAAACATAAAAGGTTAATGAATGCAGTAAGTGAAAATCGCTTTTAAAAGTTGCTGCGTGCTTAACTAAGAGTACTTTTACAGTCGAACATTTTAAACGCCCAAAAATTACCCCATCAAAATCAAGACACAGTCAACAAAAAAATAACAAAACGCCACCAGAAACACAGGAGAGATGCCCGAAAAGTAAACAGGACCCCGGCAGTAGGCCTTAACAAACAGTACCTTCTATTGACTCGACCAGATGTTTGTCTACAAATACTAGGCAATAATATTTGTTTGCAGGACGGCCATGTGTCGTAATCGCAATGTCTTCGGGGACTCACGTGTCGTTTTAGGACATTTTGTCTGTTTATAAGTGATTTAAGAGCCCCAAGACAGCAGACCAAACATAGGTGTCTTTTATTTACTAATACTATAATTAAAATTACTACAAGCTTAATGGTTAAGCGTATTGTGTTAGAACTAAAGTTCAGCTGTTTTATTACTAATGCTGATCGTAACCTCTTTAATAATGTCCAATAAACTTAAAATATAATCACGCAAGAATTCAGTAGCTACCTCTTACGAAATCAATTTCTCAATAAACCGGTACGACCTGTATCAACACGGGAATCAAACCCGCTTACCATACCGCACAAGAATAAACGACTTTCGTTCTTAACAAAAAAAACTTTCCCACGCTCACTATATGAACCAATTACCGCACAAAAGGTTATGTCACAAGTATGAAGTACACTTACTTGCAAATATGCGGCATCAGACACAAGACCACACAGAAGCGCTCCAGTGAGTGCCCTCAACACGGCTTTTCCCATTTCCCCACACATTTTGACAAAATAAAAACTGACAAATAAAATGAAGTGACTGAACGCAAGTGTAGCTGTTAGTAGATAACTAAATGAAGTAAGGTGCATAGATGGTCGCCCCACTAAAAAGCAGTGGCGGCTCGTGGTAGGGTAGAACTTTATGAAACAGTTGAACGGCCAAAGTGTTGTCGAATAAACTTGTTTGTATTGCGAATTTGACTAGCGGTTGTTGTGTGTAACATGTTTGGTTGAAGGTGACATGGCCTGGGTTCCTTCGTATATATTTTAAAGTCACGATCATCATCATAATCCTAATCTATTTGGAGACGGTGCAGCATATCTTGTTAAATTATTTTCTCGTCATCTCGGCAGTCACCAGCAAAAGTATCCTAACCATAAGCTAGGAACGGTGAGATTTCGTATTTGTCCTGAGTTTGAAACTGTTCTGAGTACGATTTAAGTTCATAGAAACATCTCAATACATAGCAGCAACATGTAGCATACTACCTGGTGATGGTTACTGGAATCTGCTGAATGCGGGACGGACGAGACCGGTCAATGTGGCGACAAGTGGGGGAGGGCTTTGTCCAGCAGTGGACGTATTTCGGTTGAAATGATGGTGATGATGAACATATACACCACGCAATGTCTCGCATCAAAGCAGCAGATAAATTGTTTTATCACATGCAATGTCATCAATATTCCTGAAAATATGTTCAATGGAGGACGCTTTCATAAATGATGGAAATCGAAAAATATCAGATAATTATTTTTCATGTAAAAAAAGAAAAAACTCATTTGTGTAAAAAAAAATATAACTCTTTTAAATAATATAATATTATATCGTGTTCGCGTGCAATATTTCATGGGTGAAAATGTTATATTTTAAATATGAGAAAGTGAAATATTATTGTTGAACACCAATTTTAATAACTCGCCAGGTTAATAAAAACATTGGAACAGTACTAAACAAATAGCGATTGTACACGAAGTTATGTTTTCAACATGTTGCTACCAGCTACTAAAATATATAAAAACATGCTCCACTTTTAGTTTCAATTAAAATTTTGACTGGCAAGTTCTGAAATAAATAGCCATTTCCCAAAATCGAAAATAAACTAAAAAAAAAACAAACTACACTTACACAATCTGGATAATAATGGTTGTAACTTATTTTTTAACTCCTTGTACACTAGGCGACAAATCCTGCTATGCATTTCCAGTATACCATGACCTCTTTTTATAGATTCCCCGTAGAATGAGAGGTCGCAATCAACGCAATCAATAATCATCTGTACTCAAGCAATGGAGTGGGAAGAATTGCCATCTGAAATTGTTTGTCATAAAAAGTGGCTAGCACTGCAATGTGCATTGACTGTCTCATAGGTCTAGTGATCGCAAATGCGACTGCCGAGCATCTGGGTTCGATTCCCGGGTCGGACAAGGTGTGATTGGGATTTTCAAAAGATATTTCTCAGTAACAATCACGGGATCTAGATTTGTACCCGGTTGATGGCAATAGGTTCGCCCCTATCTTATGGGACTTAAACTTAACTGGCAAAATGTGGGTGTACCATTAAGTACACCTCTGCCTAACCCTTCGGGGATTACAGGCGTGATGTTACACTGCAGCTTATCTCAGAGTAGTAGACCTTTAGTTAAAAAATTAAAATCTCCTATACAAAGTTGCTGTAAAAAAAATTCACATACGACTCACTAATTAAAATACAAAAGAGGTGAAGTAATTTTATGAAAAAGGTTGACTTTTTCATAAAATTACTTTCAGAAAATAATATCGGCTGTGCTACACGGATATTCGGAACACATAAACGGAATTACGCTGTCGATAAAAGCATTTTTTCTGACGGGCCGTTGAAAACTGATGTGCCTACCTATGTACAGTTGGAAGCACTACTATGTATGCCCGTTGCCACTCTCACAAGTTATTTTCTCCTTAAGTTTTGATTATATTTTAATGCTGTTCATCACCATCTTTATGGCCTGCCACAGCTCGACCTCACTCTTATACCAAGCTTCAAGATTATACCTGTGCTAACTTCATCCAGGATAAAGGATTCAAGCCCACTACACCGAAAAAAGTTGTATTGAAAAGAATGAGGATATACCAACTAGACATATTCATAGCATAGGGCATAGTCTCATACTTTTCAATACTGAGAAAATGGGGTATGATCCGCTGTCAATACATTCTATACTCCATTTACTATAAGATTAGAATTTTAAGTTAGCCGTTTTTACAGTCCGTTCAACCGATTTTGACTTCTATACCGTAGGCATAAGGAGGCCATTAAAAGCAAAAAGTTACAATACCGACTGTTTACTGCAGCTGCATTTTGTCATGCTGTCAACGTAATAGAGTTCACAATCGGTTGAACGGACTGTAAAAACGGTTAACTTTAAATTCTAATCTTATAGCAAATGGAGTTTAGTGGGCATAGTAGGTTGTTTCTTTCCCTGCAAGAGACTTATTATACGCTATACTATTATGAAAGAGGCTCATCACAAAGTTCCACGACTAAATCTCTATAGTGCTAAGTTCACATATTATTAGTGCTCTTGACTGTACTACTCTATACATGAACTTCGCTTTGTGGTTGACTTTTTGTGCAAAAAATAAAACTTTTATTGGATTAAGAAAAAATGTTTTATTCTATCCGTAAAAGCCTTCAATATGTATGCTGTATCGGAGTGTCAGACGAATCTAATGCATGGGATAGCGAATATGAATATTGTAGTGGTTTTGTTTGACTGTTTGTATGAATTGTATATAACAGGCAATGCAGTGACGTGAGAGTTTCTCTCGGCTTACATCACGCCTGTAGCCCACAAAGGGTTTGATAATAGGGGATCGGACTGACTCAAAAAAATATGATTCTGTTTAGTCCGTCAGTTAGATTATCGAAAAATATTGGATACGTGTTTTTTGTTTCATCAAATCAATAAAAATTGACGAAGCTATAGCGCGTCAAAGATCATGGAGTGGGGCTTGAAACGTCACTTGTAGGTTCAAAATGTACTAACATATGACGTCATACGAGTTTTCGAAGCACTGTATCGTCTTCATTTTTTGTTTACGTGAAAAAAGAAACAATATTATGTGGTCAATATTTTTTGGAAATCTATCTGACGGACTAATTAGTTTTTTTTTGTCCGATCCCCTATTATGAATCTATGTACTACAAACATATTTCGCCAGTTATGGTATCATCATAACATAAACGACAATTTTCTAGACATATAAAGTACAAAAACTCTACTTTGTATGTAACTTAATAGTGCTTATGAATTGTGATAGTCAAGCAACATGCTCACGTGAATAATGTCGTGAATTTTAAGGCATCGAAAGACGTCGCATCACGTCATTATAGACGTAAATTTTGACGTGAGGATGTCACAAATTAGTGCGTCATTAATGACGTGATCAGCTTACGTGATTTCGACGTCAATTATACCGTCTATCATCACGTCTTAAATGGCTAAATTAGAGTAGTAGGTACCGAGGCCGGGCCGACCCCCGACGGGTGTGGAGCGAGCCCCGAAAATCCCGTCAGCTTACAAAAGTCAGATTAATATAAAGGAGGTGACTGATGAGATGACGAGAAATAGGGAAGTATGGAAGAAGAAGACATATTGCGCCGACCCCATTGGGATAAGGGCAGGAGAATGATGATATGATGATGATGATGATACTGGTCCCTCAGTGAGGGAACTTTCAGATATTAAGCTGAAAAGAACAGATACTACACTATGATCATAGCCAAAAGGCCGAGAAGCGATATTAACACATCTAAGTAAAGCAGGGGTAGTCATTCGCTCGTGGAGAATCTTAACACCGCGATTCAGAAACGTGACGTCAGCGTACAGCGCCATCTATCGAGCAGTGGCGCTACTAGATATCAAGTGGGTGGGCTCCGAATCACGTTACTTGATGACGTCTTAAAAAGCAAACGACGACATATAGCTCCGAATCACGTTACTTGATGACGTCTTAAAAAGCAAACGACGACATAAAGCTCCGAATCACATCATTTTATTACGTCATATATGACGAAGGACGTCATTGTTTGAAAGATGACGTCAGTTTATCGTCATTTATCACGTGAGCATGTTGCTTGGTTGTTCAAAATTGGCACGCTTGATTTTCAATACGTTTTTATCTAGTTCTATCTATGCCTGCGATTCCACCACAGTTAGATAAAAGGAGGCAGATTATTTATGAAATCATTTTAACAGTTTCAATAATTACAACCGGTTGATTCATAATCAAGTGTAGAAAATAGGTATTTATCAAAGGCTATCGGTAACCTTTGCGCAAGCGTCGATGGAATATAATTCTCGACAAGTTGCGAAATATCCTGACGAACACACGATAAAATCCTTTGTAATAACATTGATCGATGTTTTATTGACTTCAAACGGACAAATGGTTATAAATTATGAATGATTCAATATTCTTTGTTGAATTATTTAGCGCCTGCCTATTACCACTATGAATGCACCGAATGCTTAGTGAAGATTGATGAAAAGTTTTAACTGAATGCAACTGAATATCAGTATTCCCCGCACGGATTCCGTGTGGTGGATTATAATAGCCCATCCCTCTCCTAGAGAGGAGGCATAAGTCCCTTTTTTTTTGGTTGGTGGAAATTCATGAAATAACCCCCCCCCCCCCCCCCCCCCCCCCGCTCTTGGGCAGAGCGGAAGGGAGTGTCAGACTTCTACTGACTAAAAACCAACCCATGTTCCTTCTTCGCCCTTGTGCCGAGGCCGCGTTATGCCTTTCGTTAATCCGCAGCCCCGACGGGAAGGCATAAGTCCCTGCAGTGGGAACATTATATGCTGATGATGATGATGACTGAATATCTTACCTCCAAAACCTAGTTAATACTATATACCCCTTGGACAGATTGGTTGTCATACTGTCAGGCCATAGATAACCAGAAACGAATGTCAAAGATCTTAAAATGACAGCCAGAACCAACAGCTTAACGTGCTTTCCGAGGCACGGAGTACCCTCGGGATGTAATAGATCCTCAACCACCCAAGAATCGACCTTGGCAAGCGCAGCTACACCTGGCAGCGACCCGTACGTCAGTTATTATTTAACAACAAACACGAACATAATAAAACATAATATATTACGTCTGTTAGCGCATTAGAAAATCATTTGATAACGCACACTTTCAGTTTTCACGGGCCGCTGCGCGTACGCCGGCCGCGGGTTTCCCGACGTTCCGACTTAATTGTTCCTAGTGTTTTAATTGATGTTTATAACTACTTAAACATTATAATATACTAACGTTGTATCAATAGATATACCGTTTATACATCACACAGATGTATAAACAGTATACTATATTTCCTGTATGTCTAAAAAATTATATGCACTAATTGACTCCTGATTATTTCATTTTTAATACAAAATATAACGCCTGTATTTGCCGTAAAGGTTATGTAAATGCGTTCTACCATGGCATTCCCACATTTAGCAAGTAATGTTTTAGTCCCATAGAGGTCGCTTACCTTTTCTGACATTCAAAAGTGCCTGTAATGGCTTAATTGAAATAAAATATTTGAGTTTGAGTTTGAGTTTTGCCATCAACTGGGTACTAATCGATACACCAGAAACTACTAGGAGGTCCGTTATGGCACAACCCAATAACGCACGACCTGGAATCGAACCCCAGCTCAGCAGTCGCTAGACCGAGAAAACACAAGACCGTTAATAAAGATAAAATAAAAGCAACTTTATTTATGTAATATTTCCAAACTGGTTCCTCACTCGTCCATGTAATTCAAAATAATTTCACAATATTAAACGTGGATGTTTATTACCCTCAAAGGACAGATGGAAAAAAATCGCTGAAAGTTAGCTGATATTCTGAAAACATACATTACTTTTATCTCGCTTGAATACATAGTACCCTTGAGGACGGGTTGGTTAAAATATTACATGGAATACTTATTTTATGTATTTAATTGGTAGGTAATAATCCAGTGTACGTAAAAATGCAGTTTTTACATGGCAGGAAGGGTTAAACAAGCACATACCTAACGAGGAAATAATTCAAAATGCAATTCCCTTTAGCTACCAAATTGGATTTCCCTATACCTATACATGCCTATGCATGTATAGTTTTTGTTAGCCACTTATTCGCATAATAGTTTTTTTTTACTTTTTGTTATTTGGGAAAACCCAAAAGTAATCTGCATCAAATACAAAAATACTGAATGATAAAACTTCAGAAAACGTTACACACAAATATTGTCTACTTAGCATCTGATACAGAAGGCAAAAAACTCTACAAAATATAATTATATTTGGATTTGCCCATTACTGTAACTATAAAACAATTCTAGTTTTAGAACGAATAGTAGAAGAAGATAATTATTATCGTTTTAGGAGTAATTTTTAAATAACACAGATAAAGATATTCCTAGATAACGCAATTATCACGATCCGTATTAAAAACCAATTGTGCCATTCTTTTACTCCCTACTATACTAGTTACTAAACGAACTAGTCACTACACAAAATATTAAATCCATAAGTAAAAATCCATAAATATTATATTCTTAAAAACTGTGGCGGAGAGTGTCGACTCTCCGATTAGTAAAAGTTTTGTGAGAAGAACAATCACTGAACATTAGTTTGGGGATGTCCTTTTCACAATACTATTTAGTCTGTGTTCTCTGTTCTATTCAATTACTAACACTAGATATAAGTTATTTTACTGTTTACTAACAATATGGATCACGTTGTCTGAGAAATAAAGAATATTATTATTATTAAAAGGATTTAAATAATGGTGTAACGTTGTTGTTTTATGCCAATTAGCATGCTGCGAAACGATGGATGGACTGTGTGGAGAATGATATGGCTAGGAGGGAGGTGACTACTGTAATATAGAGGAGTATGGAAGAGGAAGAATTGCTGCGCCGACTCCAAATAAATTAGTTTATGGACAGGAGAATGACGATGATGATGAACTTGCTGCGACCGGTGCCACGTTAAACTGTATGAAATGATTAAACCGAGCACGCAAAGCAGGTTTATTAATTTAATAATTTTGTGTAATTTTGAATTGTATTGCATTTTTATTTTGTTTTTTTGTTAGTCCGTTCGCATGTCATACATTATATCCAGTAATACAGGGTAACCTATAATTGGCCATAGAAACTGTAACAAGCATATTTTGTAATATATTTTAATGTATCGCTGTTGGTTACCTAAATAAATAAAATTAAAAATTAAAATAAGCCTATATTGTCTCGCTGCAGGGCAAAGGCCTCCCTTTCGTCCTTCTACTTTTCCAGGTGCTATTGCGATATCTAGGCATTTCTATATCTGGTTTAGAAACATTTATTTGTTGTAAACCAAACTTCATGCAGTTCTGTTCAAAGTCTTTGAACCTTAATCAAGAATATTCAACCACAAGGGACATAAGTTTTTAACATTAATTTGAAGCTAAAACACAAACTTATGTTAACAAAATCGCTTAGGAATAATTTAGTTTAGTTAAGTACTGAAGTTGTAAAGGGATCCTATTTACTAAATATCAATTTAGTTTAATATGATCTGAGAGAACATGTGAGCCGAAGGACTTAGTAATTGTGCAAGCTCTTATTGCATTTACATTTTATAGCTTCGAACTTAATTTGCGTATGAATATAGATTGGGACTTATTGGATTTGTCGTACAGCCATCTACATATTAAAAAAATGGTTATGCTTACAAGTTGTGAGCATTTAAGTAACCAAATTAACTGATATTACACAAAGAACTGCCAAAGTTAAGTGACACTGAGCAGAGCACATTGCTCGAAGAATGACTGACCGATGAGGTCAAAAGGTTCTAAAGTCGCCACCACGTATAGGTAGGCACAAGGTAGACTGATGACCTGCTAAAGTTCACAGGAATCCATTGGCTGCAATAAGCACAGGGCCGGTCGAGGTGGTGACTGTTGTAGGTCTTTAATTTATTAGAGGACAACTTTCGACAGATATGAAAATGGTGATAATGATGTGATGTGATGTAGGTAAGTATTATTATGCAGCATATTGTGCTTACTACAACTATCAAATTAATAGTTAGTTAGATTCATTACATGTCAAGGTGATGAAACTACAGCCACACACAGCTACGTTATAAAAAAAACTCTTTCCTGTTATAATTGAAGCCAGCCTCATATACTGACCTGCGAGATGACATTCAAAAAGATTTTTTTTATAATTTAACCAGTAAACGTAATAGACCTTTACTCACCAAATGTTTTAGTATTTCCATGTGCAAGAAAACCTTGCTCGATTTCCTAATAAATCTCTAATAATAAGTTCGAGTCAAAGTCCTAAGAGAACTTAGTAATTCAGAAACTATCACTATTCCCTTCAAAGAAAGAGACATAGCTACATATTATGTATATCGTTATCTCTGTTACTCATAGCTGCCATAGTTAGCAGTTCGGAATAGGTCCCTTTGGGCCAGAATTACTGGTCAGTTGCGAAAGTGTAGATAAGTTGCAGCGAGGGCCTTCGGAAACTTGTTCCCAAGTTGCACGTGTTGAAACAATGATCACACTTCCATGTTTACTATTTATTAGTTAAGTTGAGTTTTAATTAGTTCTGATGAGAATTAAACGAGGGACACGAGACATGAATTACATTTGGCTCTGTTTTGCATAATGTTCATCTGTTTTGGATGTTGTCAATTTTATTTATTTAGTTATTTATTTATTTACCACTACTTATAGCAACATCACAGACAATACATCCAATACGATGCTATAAGACACAATACTAATTAAAAATCTAAAATTAAATAATTAAACTATTGCCAAATCCGTAAAACATGCATTTTGTTGCAGTGTATTGTCAATTTATTGTATTCTTATTTGGCAAGCTATTTTGTAGTGCTGTCTGTGGAGTATTTGCCATGTAATTATTTGCTACGTTTTAGAGCAATATTTACCCAAAAGGTGTCGAATATTATAACATAACGAAAAAGTAGATTCTCGAAAGACAAGAAATATACCAAACCGTGTAGCTCTTACAAGCAGAGGTATTATAAGTAATAGCTAGGTGGGTTAAAAAAATCGCTAAGGCCGAAACAAATCATAAAGAAAAATCAAAAAGTATGTAAGGTCATAATACAGCAATGCACATCTTTCAAGGTCAAGGTCAACCCCACATTTTCCCACAACGAACTACCGGAAAAATGGCCAGAGAATCAACCTTTGTCTCGTTAAAACAATAACACAAAAGGCAAATTAATTACTCTCGACCGTGTGCACTTAATGTGTCCTACTTTGTACGGCTTTAGTCGAGAAGTTGTTGCATATTAAGATCATTTTGTTACCAGTATGGTTTTAAATGAATGTGTCTATGAAATTCAGGTTAGACGGAAGGGATTGCAAATATCGGTATTTCTTGCTGTCGCCACTTTACATGTAATTTGACGGTTAGAATAGGCGTAAATGTGGGTCAATTATTTGCATCAGATAAAAAATTTATTTCAATTCACATCAATCTAGAAAGCTAATAGAAGCTCAAACTGCTGAGCAGGGACATTCCTAATTGAAAGTCCAGGACACCATCCATCATTGCATCACTATACGACGCATAGCAAATAAATGCAAGAAGACGGAACAATAAAAATCATAACAGCTATTGCGACATACATTTATATTCATACGTGCTAATTGCAACTATACTCGCACATCTAGTGCCCAAGTTTCTACTAACAGAACTATCGTTAACAAGACCCTTTTGATAAATATTCTGTTGCTGTATATGCACCAAAGCACATCAGTATACGACTAATTGTTAACATCAGCTAGGCCACAGTATAAAGATGAACAGTAAACGAAATTGGCCCTTTTTATGAAAGTAAACGTGGGTGTTAAAGTTGCCAAATAAACTTTTTGTTGTATTACACTACATACAAAAAATACGCTTATTTCGATTCAAACTCCGCCGCGGCTTCTTCGACGAACTTGTTATGTACCAAACTCAAAAGTCATAACAAAACGCTTTAGATCAAAAGTCATAATTATTATTTTGTAATCAGTACCTACTTCTGGAACGTCTAAGTCTGAACTATATGATGGAATCGTCCAAAACACTCTCTGTTCGCCAATTCCTAGTATTTTACCAAGGAACACAATCCCCAAGAACACATCTGTATCTCTAGATACTTTGCATTTATGTATGGGCCAATTCCAACCATTGTTCCTAGTTGAAATACTGTATGTTAATACTAATAACGTGTACAGCGAGCAGGCTGCACTCTCAAGGGTCAAACTAACAGCGCATTGGAGTCAGGAAGGTGTAACTCAATTGGAGGCGTTACGTCGCCGGATCACACGAATGGACCGGCTTCGCAACAAACTCTCGCAGTAAAGACCGGAGTACCGACTAACTACTGGAACAACGTAGGTTCACGGAGAGGAGAAGTACACGGATGTAGAGAGGATTGAAGAGGCATGATCTGCCTAGCCTAAAAAATACCTAACAACAACATTTATTTTAGGATACAGTGGCCCAATGGTATAATGTAGATATTTATATAAACCTTATAAAGTAATACGTATAAAGTAAACACAAAGCTTGTAACACACAACATAGACATAAGACTATGTTAGTAACACTTCATTTGTGCTCGCTGCCTTTGCCCTTGTTGGGTTGACTTCCAGTCTAACAGGATACAGCTGAAAACTAATATTTTACATGGACTGACTGTGTATCTGACCTCAACCACTCAGTGGATATACGATATCTGCTAGAACAAGGTATCAGGCTTTTGCTCTAGATAAAAGAAACATAAATATGTGAACTGGATGGTGAATTATGTGCCAAGTCAACACAATTTGAGGGCTCGTGCCCAAGATTGGAGAAGATTAATTATAATAGACGTATATTAATTATTCAACTGACTTTATAAGATCAACATCACTAAGATTTGCATCACATTCTTAGTCGTAGTCTCCCTAGCAAATTAAGTCAAAATAGAATTACTCATTAGCTTTAGTATTAAGCTAGATTGTATTTTTAATGATGTAACCGTATTAGGACACATTATTCAAAAAAAAAAAAAAAACTGAGATTTGCAGAGAAAACTCCCGTAATGACCTTACTTTCTCTGAAATGTTTAATCGCATGGCCCATCTAGAGTGCCTACATCTCTGTCGTATACAGGAACTCGGCAGAAGGGTACTAGATAGAGTAAGTTAGTGAAGGCTATTTCTCTCAGTTTAATAGTTGCTAACAATATCGACCACCGGTCAGGAGCCAAGACTCCGCTATCTCCACCCTTGATAATATTGCACTGTAGCATGGTATTTCATAATTCTCTTGTAGATGATGGAATGTAAGTGAAAGTTTTGAGTCGTATCAATATACATAACAAAATATCTGCGTTATGACATTTTGTCATAAATGTTACAGCATTATGCTCTTAGAGCGAGTGCTAGGGAGATAGAGATACTGACTTATGTGTGAAGTAGGTATAATTATTATTGGTTGATTAAGCATTAATTGGGACACAAAAGAACTGGATCGTTGATCACAGTCGGGCCTGCTGAGTACGACGCGCAACGTCCTGGGTTCAGTCAAATTCCCGGGTTAGTTTACAGTAACAGTCACAGAGTCTGAATTTGTTTTTGGTTGATGGCAATAGGCTCGCCTCCCTTTAATAAAAGAACATAACTGTCGTAATGTTTTTTTTTTGGTGTGTGGAAAATCATCGAATAACCCCCGCCCCCCCCCCCCCACTCTTGGGCAGAGCGAAGGGGAGTGTCAGACTTCTACTGACTAAAAACCAAACCCATGTTCCTTCTTCGCCCTTGTGTCGGAGCCGCGTTATCCTTTCGATAATCCACAGCCATACCTTGAGTCGCAGAAATGCAAAACTATATGCTTCCCAATGGGGAATAAACATCACACCACGATCGATAACACATTAAATAACTCACTTTCATACACATTACCATACAAAGTAGGTATCACATTATATAATCCACATAATCGCTGGCATTCATGCGGCAGTAATTACGATTCACTTTCAATTAAACAATTATGGCGGACGGCTTTCGCGTTCTTTTGTGGAAAAACGTTCGCCTGTTATGATAATTGATACTAATAAGTTACGATAGCTGTGATGTGTTGCGTTGTATCGATGTCATAATTATTACTTCAATTCATTCTTAAATACCAAGGAAGTTGTATGTAGCTGTTGAGTAGTTTAGTTACCTCGATGGTTTAGTTGCCTTCACTACTGCCGACCAAAAGGTTTCCAGTTTGCGCTGTTATTGGTAACTGTAATTTCTCAGTGGCAGCCCGGAGACTTGGTTTTTACCCGGTGGATAGAAACAAACACGCCCTTTCTTTCTTTTTTTCTTGCGCTTAGAGCCTAACAGAGTTTATATGCCGCCTATAGGTTTCTGACTTGGATTTACATGCCGTCTTACATGACATCTCTCAGACATGTTGGTTTGGTTTCCGTACGATGTTTTCCTTCACCGAAGCAAATGATATATACAATACGCACATGAATTCGAAAGATCAGAGATGCGAGTCTTGGATTCGAACTCGAGACCTATGACTTGGCAGTCCCACTAAGCCCTCATTTATCATCATCATCATCATAATTTCAGCCAAAGACGTCCACTGCTAGACATAGGTCTCCCCTATGTGTCGCCACATTGACCGGTCCCGTGCGGCTCGCATCCAGCGGGTCCCCGCAACCTTCACCAGGTCCACCTAGTGGGAGGCCTAATTACCGCTTATTAAATGGTTCGTATACTTAACTGAAAAATGGGGCATCCTCTGGAGATGATTACTCGACGTGCGCATCCTGAATCCACACCTTGCATTCAATACTAAATATTTTGTAAAACAATTAATAGCAGAAGGTACGATCGAAGACAGTTCCGCCTGATCATTTAAAAAAAAAATCGCCTAAATCGTGCCGAGGCGCTGCCACGGGCTAGCGAGCGATTCTATTTCTTGAGTGCAAGCAAAAATGAGCTTAGTGGTGATCAGGCGCATAAGACCGCCATAGTACCTACCCTCTTATTTCGAGTTCAGTTAAAAGTTTTACAGTTCCTCTAAGACCGAGTGTAGCTAAGATCAATGTTCACATAAAGTACCTACAATAACACATACTAAAAGGTTAAGCACACTCCACTACTAGGGCACATAACATTAATCTGGTTTCTAAAAAAAGTTTGACACTTTTATGGTTAGAACTAGCGTCACCATGCTTTTTGCTCCAAAATGGACGGTTCTGAATGTATGCCAACTGCAGTATTACGTAATTGCTGGGTGTTTTATGGTGTATGTTATTCTGGTCTGTTTGAACTAGATGTCTGAATGGAAATTATGTTGTTCTGTAGATTAAAAGTTTAGTAGTGTGTTGCCAATACGTCTAGACGATGGGAACTGCAACGTATTACTAGTATCTGTAATCTGTAATCATTTTTCATTCTTATTGCTGACTACATAGATACCTGTTTTGTTACAGAAATGGTTTTTAGATTTCAATATTCCAAACAACATTTTGTATATATTTTCTAGTCCTTTTCCTATAGGTAATTGCACCTACTGTTTTTTTTCTAAACTGGTAAATAAAAAACACAAAACTGTAATGTCACCGTTTTTTTTTCCGGCTTTTACTTTACAAACTCAGTTCCCGGTTTAATTTTTACATAATCATTAGGCAATGGAAAACCTTTTATTGTCCTTCTTATATGACTCAGTTTAATACGACGTAGTACGTCGTACGCCCAACCGTAGAACCTAACTATATGACGACAAGTTCCCAAGTTCCAAACTATCGGAGAAGCGGTCGTCAAACACCATCTTAAGTCAATCAAAGTCAGGTCAGTCAATCTTGCGGTAAACCCTAGTTTATGTCCTAATTTACTTTATACTGGTAACGTATAGTCTTTATTATGATTTTGACTTTATTCGAGAAGAATTGTAGCTATGAAAAAGAATGGTTGGTAAAGTTCAATAATTTTATTTATTTTAATTTGATTTTAAATCAAACTCACGCTAAGGAACTCCAAGGAGAACAGGACCTGTCTTATTTTGTAAGTATGATGTTAACAATCCTTTCTGTCATTTCCTTTTTTTCAGCAACTAATAAGTAAAGAAAATATTAAAGAAATTGAAAGGAACCTAGAATGTCTCTTTCTTAAAATTTTAATCTCAAATACAGTTGAAATAAAAAAAAATTGCGACATAATCGGTCTTAGCTGTTTTTTTTCGTTTTTCCAAATACATTACTCGCAGACTCTGTTCCCTCTTAAATGTGCTGATCGCGCTCGGTTATTATTGAAATCTTTAAGAAGGATTGTACTTACAGTGGGATAATGTGGTATCTACTTATGTTCGTTCACTCTTTAGTATCGAGTTTATCTCAATTTATTTTTCTCTGTGAAGAAAATGGCTGCAGGGCAAACCTGCAGTGGAAAATTAATTACCTACGTACTTATTTTAATAAAATCTTACATCGCTAACATTAATTTATCTAACTTTAACCATTTTACCGTTGCTTTGTACGCGCTTTGTTGCGCCAATTACTGATAAGTTAAAAGGGAACCGGCTCTCGTGGTATGGGCATGTGATGAGGAGGGAGGAATCGCATGTGACTAAAAAAGTAATGAATATGAATGTGGATGGATGGAGAGGGAGAGGAAGACCAAAGAAAAGATGGATGGAGTGTGTGAGAGAGAAGATGGTGATGACCGTTGCTTTGTATTATTTGAAGAATTCAACAAAATATAAATGTTTGTTTTTAAATAGTTTGTTCTAGATTCAGGACAAAATATATCAATATATTATGGTTCAATGGTAATTTTAATAATTGTAATGACGAATGAGGTATACGACAGAACGGTCCTGGCAAGGTGATGTTATTATGATAATAATATATTACCGTGGTCCTGGTTGCAAAGTACTGGCTGGACAAAATCTGATTCATCGATTCGAGAAGAAGAAGAATGATAATTTTGGGGTGGACCAACGTAGGACGTTTAGTAAATAATACTGTAGAAATACAATTAGCGCAAAGCAACTCTACTAATCTCTGAAAATACCACTAGCACCCTTACAAAACATTTTCCTGTAGGTACACTTAAAAGAGAAAACCGGAGAGCCGTAAACAACATTAATTTATATCCGCACACAATATAAAATAAGCGAGTAAACGCTTCAGGAGTTTCGGCCGTATGTGGCAATGCTTAAAATGCGTGAACCACGCTTACTTACGCTCCCCGTTTAATAAAACTCGTCTTACACCGAGCCATATGTTCTGAGCCTAATATTGAACAAGCAATGTTTACTTAGGGGAATACGTAATGAATACACGCGTTCAGAATTTGTCACCAACTACACGGTATTACACTATTAGGTCGTGACGTCATGACGCGGTTATTTGAAAATCTCCTTGTTTATGAATGAAGAATTTTATTGAGCTCGTGGCTTAATAATAACAGCCGTCCAGGTTTACTTTCAAGGTTAAGAGCGTATGGTACCTCAAACGCAAGTTTTATAATGCGTAAAAGTATAATATTCACTGCAGTAATCAACATCAGAAAAATATATGATATTCTTCAGGATATATGCTAGTGCCATAGTGTTGTGAAAACATAATACAACTAACTTTGCTCGATAGAATAAAATCGCGAAGATACCTCTAAACATTTCTTTTAACGAGTAAAAACCATACTAAAATACATGTCATCGTTCTGATTTTTTTGCCAAATAATTCTACAAGTAACATACTAACTAAAGTCATAGTGTTTTACTTTTTTAGTCCAATCAATAGTTTTCTTGTAAATCGCAAAATACCACTAATTTCGCACTATTCGGCCGCAGCGAAAGACGTAACAACCGCTTTGTAGTGCAAGCTGATTAGAACTTTATTCTAACAGTATTTCAAGCGAAGTTTGAACCACCACAAATAGGGTTGCTAATCTGAGGTAGCATACGCTCTTAAGGTTGATGTTCCAGGGTAGCCCGCGAAATTCAAATTTTCTTACGTATTTAGCGATTTGCAGGCCAGTGCTAGGTTGTATGTTAGTGAAAATATGATTCGCGGCTGTAAGACGTATGCAGTTACAGAATTATAATCATCAAAATCATCATTACAACCCTCCAAGTTCATGTAACTCTCAAGAATGATCTTTTGATGAAATAATTATGTAACTGCATACGTCTTACACCCGCGAATCATATTTTCACTAACATACAACCTAGCACTGGCCTACAAATCGCTAAAAACGTAAGAAAATTTGAATTTCGCGGGCTACCCTGGAACATCCACCTTAAGCAGAGCTTGCCAATGTCAGTCAATGGGCAGGTGATCATCGTTATATACCGCGTTCTCTTCGTGCCCCGGAAAACACGTTGAGCTGGTGGTTTCAGCCGTTAGTAGAAGATCTTTTCATCAGTCGCTACGCGTAGTTAAAGCTTAAAAGTCTGATAACCAGTCTTGCAAAGGGGTATCGTTTTTCCCAGTAACTGGATAGACAGTCGCTCTTTGTATTCAGCTGCATCCAGAAAGACAGGAAAGCGTGTATGCCGACCCCACCATAGTCGTGGTAAGGCTAGGCGGCAGATGTGATGATGACATCAATCTGGTATTCCCCGAAAACCCCTTTGTTTTTGGTTGACTTTGTTATACAATGTCTTGTCTGTTACTGATTGATCGCTGCTTTGACTAGTTTGATAGGTCTCGGTCGATTTAATCTCCGTTTTGATGACAGGGCATTTAGAAAGGAATAGGTTTTTGTCAATTATGTTATTGTAATCGAAATAGGATCAAGATAAAGCCCAAAATAACGTAGAGGCAAGAGTCGGTAGTTAATCAACCTGTATAGGCTTCAAAGAAACCGCTAGCTCACAAGTTATAAAGGGAATATTATTATCATAGTACTAAAAGTACCAGTGAACGAATTGCTTACGAAACTGTTATTGCGTTCCAGACTATTCCAACTTGGTATTTATAATTCTGACGGCTTAAACTAGATGACCTAAACCAGAAAGTCGATGATATGGAGCATTCAAGTCATACAATAGCCTAACAATACCTACTCTTGGCTCAATCACATTCTCAGGGTGAAAGTATAGGGTAGACCTAATTCTAATTTACGGCGTAAGTTATTATTGACAACTGCCTAGGATGTGGAAAAAAACCTTTTGATTCCGTAAAGGTCTTAGGTAACATAAAGTTAGTGTTGTACGAAAACATTTGTTTCAATTATTATTGTGTTCATTTTAATGTTTACGAGTATTCGTTTTAAAACTGTTAGATCACTCCATCTAAATTGCAAAAAAAACATTGTTTGGTCATAATTATTTGAGTTACGCCATATTAAAATTAGTTATACGATTGGTGAAATTAGTTTACGAAGATGATCTTGAATTTTTTTTTTGATGGTACACGTGTAGGGCTGGTTATTATATTTATTCGTGAGTGTCTTAGAATTGGAAACATACAGGCTGATTATGTAATGTTTGATCTTGTAGAAATCTCCAGGGTAGAATGGCAGAAAATACGTGTTGTGCCGATCCCAAAAAACCATTGGGATCCACTGATATTACTGTTCGTTCGTGTTATATCTATCTAATATAGCAGAAATCAAAAAGTCTCATTATAGTTCACAAACATCATAGCCAACATACTAAAACATTCATGCGACACTCCCAGCTCGGACCTAGCACTAAACGTATCTAATAACCTACGTCCGATATTGCTTTTTATGTGCACATGAACTTAATGGTAATCATATTATGTCATGTGGAGGCCTTGAGTGGAAGGGAAAGGATTGTATGTCAGGATGGTCTACGGCTCTGAGAAAATACATACAGTATATAAAATCACACTTTTTTCCTAATAACTCCAGACGGCGGCGCCTGCTACGAACCTTACATTTTCGCTTTTCACTCATCCTCTCGGCATGACCGGAAATCTCTAGGATATGTCTGACAACTAAATTAGAAACCACATATACCTCTGAACCAAGGTACATAAAATATGGTGTGCCTCAGGGTAGCGTTCTGGGACCACCCCTTTTCTTAATTTATATAAATGACCTTCCAAAATCTATAGGGCAAAAAATGGTGCTCTTTGCGGACGATAGCACGGCTATTATAGAATGTAATAATCCAATAAATTATCAAAATGACATTAATAATTCTTTAAATAAAATAATAAAATGGCTAAATGATAATAATCTTCATCATCATTCATCATTTCAGCCAAAAGACGTCCACTGCTGAACATAGGCCTCCCCCAGGCGTCGCCACATTGACCGGTCCCGTGCGTCTCTCATCCAGCGGGTTCCTGCAACCTTGACCAGGTCATCGGTCCACCTAGTGGGAGGCCTTCCAACGCAACGTCTTCCGGTTCGCGGTCGCCATTCCAGAACTTTTCGGCCCCATCGGCCATCCGTTCTGCGAGCAATGTGCCCTGCCCATTGCCACTTAAGTCTTAAGGTTTTATTTAAATTAATAATAATCTTATAATTAATTTAAATAAAACCAAAATTATGCACTTTCGCCAACGGCTTGAGAAGCCGCTAGTTAATATTGCTTATGGTAATCACGAAATAGGAGAAGTTAGTACTGCTAAATTCTTAGGGATAACTGTGGATGATCAACTGACTTGGAAACCTCATTTGGAGGAAATTTGCAAGCGATTGAGCAAATCAGCATATTTGTTATTTCAACTTTCGAAGAAAGTAAATACTGATACACTATTAACGGCATATCATGGACTAGTTGGCTCAGTTCTGCGGTATGGTCTTATTTTTTGGGGACAATCAACAAATAGGGAGCTTGTTTTTAGGATGCAAAAAAGATGCTTACGGTGCATGTGTGGTTTAAAAACAACTGATAGCTGCATTCCATATTTTAAAAAGTTAAAAATATTACCTCTACCCGCTTTATATATCCTAGAAGCTGCACTATTTGTTAAAATAAATCCACATTTTTTCAAAAAATTTTGTTTAGTAAAGAAAACTCCGATGCGTGCTCAATATGAAAATGAACTGTGCCTTGTAAAATGTAAAACTTCTCTAATGAAAAAAAGCTTCTTTGGTCCTGCACCACAAATATACAATAAACTACCTGATGAAATAAAATGTTTGCCATTGGAGAAGTTTAAAAAAACGCTTAACGGGTTACTGCTTGACAAATGTTATTATACCCTTGACGAATTTTTTAAAGATGAATCTCTTTATCTATAATAATGCTGACATACATTTTAATACTTTACATTTATATCTTGAACTTGAATTAATTGAATTGACTATTAACTTTGACATGAAATGAAATTGATTATGAATACTTAATAATAATAAAATTGAATTCCAATGCATGTACAATAATATAGATATGATAGCCCAAGCATGAAAGTAACTATTTTGTAAGACATTTTATTCAAAAATAGTATGTATTACCGGCCTTTTTGTAATTTGTATGCCAATTGGCAAAACATAGCGCACTACCTAATTTTTAAGAGCTTATATTGTAATTATTACCTATGTTTACGAATAAATGATTCTGATTCTGATTCTGATTCTGACCAAACCACCTAAGTCTTTTAAATTTCTAGCACAAAAATAATTTAAAACCTGAAAGAGCCCATAGGATTCTTATGCAACAAAACTTTGTACATACTTTAAACCGTGGTTAACCAGTTATTGGCGACTGTGTAAGTCTGAGAATTTAAAACCTATGTACTTATTATAGGTATGTTGTACACAGAAGCTGTTGGTGGACCTATATTAATAAATAAATAAATAAAATTAAAAAAAGAAACCATCTAACACATACTTCAACTCCACAAAAACCACTCCCCTATACACATACTCCCTGAAACATACATAATTACCTACATTAAGAAGGATGGGGGACCAAAATCATATACCAATTAGATACTCATCACAAGAGCCAATTGAATAACCTTCAATCAGCCATCATGCCATAAAATGAAGCGAAGCCGCGGGCACCTAGTTTGCATAATAATTATACATTAGGTACTAGCTTGCCGCTCCTGCTTCGGGTGGATGCCATCTACTGATGTGGGGACACGTCAAAATATGGAAATTTTTGATCCTTTCATCAAGTAATTCTTCAATCAAGTAACTGGCGATGAAGTGACCTTTGGACTTATTGTTCACAACATTATTATAATCATACCTTTACATTCAATTTATTACTATTAACATTGTATACAATATTGTGTTATGAACTTATAAGTTGGCAACACTGCAACACTTACAGAAACTGTGATTATATTCAAAACTTTTATTTTATTTAAATATCAATATAGGTACCTCTTTTCCTATGAATGCTACGGCAAAATCTTTTGAAGAATTATTAAAAGGAATAATTAGACCTAAAACCCATACACAACTTTCCGTTATCAGTTCTCTAAATTATTATAAAGACTATCAAATATCTATGATATATATGCAGATCCACTGCACAATTTAGACGAACTAAACACACAGACACACAAAAAGCAACTTTGATCCACGCTACATTATACAGAGTTTAAAATTCAACAGGGTGATACAACAAATGCATTGGTATTATGAGATAAGAGTTTTGCGAATTTGTATTCAAACAGGGTGTTCGCCAAGGGTGGTGGGACTGCAAAGGGCTGTACACGCGTGATATATGCTAATAAGCCGGCCATTTTTAAACCCTTTCGTAAAGATTCATTGCGAGTGTTCTTTTGGTCGTGTTTTTAGGTAAAAACGTTGGTTTTAGCAGTAATTTGGATGTAAGCTATATAGCACGTTAGTTAAATAATTTAATGTAATAATCTACTTTGGTATTAGGTAATCATGTAGTATAAAATGAGTATAATTAATGCGAAAGTAACGGCTAGGCTGATTTCAATGAATTAACTAGAAGTATATCGATGAATTAACAAGAAGTATGTCCTGTGTTAGACGAAGACGTGGGATAGTTATCCCACGTCTTCGTCTAACACAGGACATCAGCTCTCTCTCTTCTTGTCCACAGGTTCGCCCGAGTGGAGGTCACAAGTTTGTGACCTCCACTCGGGCGAACCTGTGGACAAGAACATGTATTAAAACATTTAATTTTGCGGCATTTATGTATTATTCAAAACTTAATGTTAAAAATCCCTCTCCTAGAGAGGAGGCCTGAGTCCCTGCAGTGGGAACATTATAGGCTGATGATGATGAATGTTAAAAAAAAAATACATACATACACACGAACATAGAACCTCCTCCTTTTTTGAAGTCGGTTAAAAATAGCAGTGATAATTTAGCGGTCACACCGTTTGGACTGGTAAGTCTTATACCCGAATGCAAACCCAAGACACGCAGTCTCGGATTCATGTGCACATTGTAATTATTAGTACTAGCTGCGGTGAGTGGAGGAAGGATGAAGGGAGGCCTTTGCCCAGCAGTGGGACAATATGGGCTAGCTATATATAATAACAATAACGCTGCCATGAAGGAAAACTTCCTAAGATACTTTTTAGTACTTGTCTGGGAGATATTTTTCGACGGTATACAGGGTGCATGGTCTCGATGATACGACAATAAATGAAACCACTGGTAGTTCTAGTTCATAGGAACATATTTAACCTATCAAATAAATCCTAACACCGAAATCGTTGTCGTATCGTCAGCACCAATTAACCTACCTAAATTTCTAAGCCAAATTCTTTTATTCCTTTTTTTTCACACGTTAATCGGTGCAAATGATTCCTAAGCTTAGTAAACCAATATTTGTTTGTAAATTTTATTGTGTTTCGTTTACAGTTTTATGCTATTTCGTTTTTTAGTATATTTAAAAAAAATCGGTTTTAGGATTTAATTGATAGTTTAAAAATGTTCCTATAAACTAGTACTACCAGTGGTTTCATTTATTGTCGTATCATCGGCACAACCCTGTATGTAAAAAGAGATCTATAGGCGGCATAATAGCTCTGATACCAGGTTAGGTTACACGAAAAAGAAAAAAGTAAAGTTAGCCAATCACACCCAATGTTTGGATATACCTGATCCTTCTATCATTCATTCATTCGATCAGAAGAGTAATCACGAATGCCTTGATTTCCGATCACCCCATCGGAACAAATTGGATGACAGCTATGTTCCGTGGTTCCGTCCCTTTATCATAAGGAAAATCGAAAGGTTAACTTTGTCAATGGTAAAATATATCCGATGGCGCCTCAGGGAATTATGATATTATTGATCAAAGTATCCCATGATTAGTTCTATGGCTGCGATCCGATACGTTACTTGACTTCACGCTAAATTACGTCATACGAATTTCATGATTTTTGACCCCCCCGTCCGCGTCCTTTTCACAACTGGGCACACTAATCACAATTATGCAATTTTATATGTTAGAATTGTGTCTAGATATCGAAGTTAGGGTCAATTTAACCCCGTCGGGGCCGCGGATTTTTGTACTAGATGACGTGGCCTCGGCGCAAGGGCAAAGAAGGAACATGGACTCCCCTTCGCTCTGCCCAAGAACGGGGGGGGTCATTAGTTTGATGATTTTACACCCACCAAAAAAAAAAAAGGTCAATTTAACCGGTAATGCAAACTGGGCGCTTTGGACGTGGAGAGGCGACACTTATACAATTGATACAACTGATAATAAAATTGCACCAGAGGTACGCGGCAGCAGGCGGTGTAAACGTTACGTAAATACTTTGAATCGAAAATACAATTTAACAGCACTTGAGTTAAATTGTTTACAACAAGCACAACCGGTATCAGCCATAGATAAAAATAATAAATTCTTAAAATTATGAAAATATCGTATGTGTAACAAGTATTTTTTTTTTAAATCGATTCATTTTCGTTACATTTACCAGTGAATATTGTTTCATATCAATGATGGCTCTTGAAACTATTTTACGTACATCTTATTTACAGCATCAGTCCTCCTTTTTTCCTGCATAGGACCGATTTTTTACTTGTAGAAAAACTTCAGAGAGTTATTTAAAACCGTAAAAATACAGAAAACGGAGCACTTTTAGAGCACACTCGGAAATCCTGTGTCGTGGCGTGCAATTATACTTACAAATAACAGACATAAACATTATCCGTTCGGAACCAGATTACACATGTAGGCCCATACTTGACAGTATTTGTTGTATCCTCAAAGTTAAGCCGGACTTGCCAAGGTCGGACTGTGGATAACTGACCATAATTTCATGCCGAGTTTCCTCCGTGCCTCGAAAAGCACGTTAAACGGTTGGTCATTCATTCATTCATTGGTCATTTGTAGATCTTTTAAGACTACCTAAAGTCTGACAACCAAGGGGTACCGTATTATGCAGTACTAATTGGATCGTGGGATCAGATAGGCAGTCGCTTTAAGGAGCGAAAGCTAAGCCGTTAAGACCGGAAACCTACCTCAATAATTTTGGGAAAAGGTAGGCAGGTGATATCTTAAATACCCCGAATTTCCAAGACTGAAAAAAAAAACTGAAAAAATTCAGGGACAAAATAGAATTTTAAAGTTTAGAAAGTGCCATTGGCATTTTCATAGTGTATTAATATAATGCTTCTGATAATACCCATAGGTGTTTTTATTTTGGACCGTAATACCTGTTAAGTGCATAAAGCAGTTCTCGGCTACCGTACAAACATTGGGATGAGGTATCATTGCTAGCGATGATAAAAGGATTATGCGGAACTGTAGACTTAAGTTAAGAAAGAAAATCCATAGTGTCGTGTCTTATCTAGTTTTGCATGCATGATTTGTATGGTAAGAAGGTTCGAGCTAGACACTAGAATATGATTTCGAAATATAACTGTTGTATATTATTTTATTCATATTATATCGTTGTTTTTGTACAGTTGGTCGTGGGTTCGAACTCAGGCAGGCGCATTACTTTGTGTAATTTATTTCATCACCACTGCTGTCCAAACGGTGAAGGAAAACATCGTGAGGAAACCGGCATGTCTTAGAACCAAAAATTCGAAGATATGCGACATCTACCAATCCGCTGGGCCCGCGTGGTGGATTATAGCCCACCCCTCTCCTAAAGAGGAGGCCTGAGTCCCTGCAGTGGGAACAATTATAGGCTGATGATGATGATGATGATGATCGTTGTCTTTCTTTCGCAGCATACAATCCCAAAGGTGGCCAAGACAGATTGGATGCGGAATGTGGAAGACACAGAGTTCTGGCACAGTTTAGGAGAGGACTATGCACAGCTGTGGTTATATGATTGAAATTAAACAAGGAGTGTGAGAACCGACCTTCATAGGCACTTTTAATCTATCCTTTTAATTGCATAGTTTTTCAGTTCAAAATGTCGTACAGTTATTTCTTCAAACCGGTTTCTTCAGCATTCACTACTCTTTGTTCATCTCACTCAACATACTTGCGAGACTGATAATCACTAATCCTCCCCGCTCCCACTACGACCTCATCCTAAGAGTGAGCTCGGCTAATGTGGACATAACAGTAACGTCGTGCGATAGTGCCCTCGCACCATGTCTTAATGGGCTATTATATTTTATGTTTAATTCAAACACTACCCCGGGAATTGGGTGCCGTACGGATTATGTATAAGCTCTAGAGTGTTTATGTTCGTTAATTGGCGATGATTGGTTTTTAAAGATTTCTTTATTTTGAAGGTTGTGAAGACTGTGGTGCTCTACGAGTATATTAGAGGAAATTTAAAGGTTGCGCCAATCAAAATTAAAAGGGAAGCGACTGTCGTGGTATGAGCATGTGATGAGGAGGAATAAATCGTATGTGACTAAAAAAGTGATGAATATAAATGTGGATGGATGGAGAGGGAGAGGAAGATCAAAGAAAAGATGGATGGAGTCTGTAAGGAGTGATATGAAGGAAAAAGGAATAAATGATAGCATGACGACTGACAAGGCAGAATCTAAGAAAAAAATCCTGTTACGCCGACCCCAAATGACATGTGATAAGGGCTGGAAGGATGATGATGATGATGATGAAAGAAGGCTAGGCTAGCAATTTGTCGCAGAATGAAGATAGGAACTAGAAGATTATGGATATTTTTATTTCCCTGACTCTAACTTATCAGTATCACCTAAACTTTCACAGCTGAACATAAGCCTAAACAATACAAATAAATATACCAAGATAACCAACAATTTGACCAAGACCAAAACCATTCAAGCAATTAAGATGTACTTTGTCCTTACTAATTATATCAATGATCTTTAACTCCTCTGTAAACCGCTTAAAATAACTTACATCATACTTGATAATACTATAAGTAATTTACAATCACATACAAACAATTTGTGGTTAGTTACACAAAGCAATTAACGTTGTATATTGATGGACGTAACACCTGCGTACAATATCTTACCTAACATCGATCATTTCAACTACTCAGCCGTAACGTACCGATTACTGTATCAATATAATTGTTGAAAACGTATAACAGTATACCACGAATACTTCCTCAGCGTTATAGTCGTAATATCAATGGAAAGTCTAGCCTAAGCATCGCTTCATCGTGCTATTCGGTTACATCAGGTTACCATAGCTTTGACCAAGTACACGGTACACCTAGTACGGCCTGAAGCCCTGAAGCATCACTAGTCACTACAAAACGCACTGTAGCAAAATAATAATTGAACAACAAGTGCCAGAAATTATGAAATATTATCAAATTCCTAAATATAATAGGAAAACCCGACAACTGGCGGACCCATCAGATGCAACAGCCGTCTGGGTCGGAGAAACCTCCAGTTTCCATGGCGAAGGAAGAACTTTACACCCAGTCCTTTATGTTACTCAGCCAGTTGTGATCACTTCTCCATTACAATCTCAAACATGACCTTTGTGGCAAGATTGCAAAATACTGATGGTAACCACTGTTACACTGGAATCTGATTGCTGCAGCCCAAACTCGTAAGGCATAAGGACATTCATTGTTTTCGGGTGCTGCAAAAGAGATTCTAGGATCGACATGGTTAGTCTCTCTGTCCACCATAATAAAATACCAATAATTGCATGCCTTGCCAGCTTGCCATAGCTCATATCGACACGGGAGAAGAAAAACAGTCCTAAGCTGATACTGAAATATATATGGTGAGCTACAATATTGAAGAAAGGGAGGGTTAGTCATAGTTTTAAATCGCATAGATACTATAGCCTGAATCTACTTTATTCTTTAGGCCTATCAAATTCCACGGAGACTTCACGTAACCTATAGGTAGGTAATATCTTTGAAGCAATTGATTTTCAAAGCCAACAACCATTCCTTAGGAACAAAGTACTTTACGTTACTGTACCGATTTGAACGCCCATCACGTATTCAATTAGAAAGATAGTGGGCAAATCTGGTCCAAGCGTCGCCAAAGATGAATCATATATCAAATGAAAGAGCACAATGTACTGTTCAAACATGCAAAAGGGCATTAAAATCGGTGCCGGAGGAGAGGAGATATTTCGAGAAATGATCTGTTTATTTTTGCCTTAGAAGTTATTACTGATTTTTATTAAGGCTGGATACACATGCTACGTACTGGCACAAAAGCATTCTAGTGATGAGCAGCTGTCACTTAGTATAGCACACAAGTAGCACGTGTATGATGAAAAGAACATGCTTGTGAATAAGCGTTGTACCTAATCGCAAGCCGGTCTATTTTTCGTGCTAACTGTGGTGCTAACTATTAAGCACGACGCAAGAAAACCTCTTTTTTGATACTCTTTGGTGTTACTATGATATTTTATATGTTTTTTTTTATCGTGCTGTCATCTTTTTGTTGGTTTCTGTCACTGTATTCAATAAAACACTGTAAAGCCGCGTCCCCACTAACGTCACTCGAAAAGTTCCTGTTAGGCGCGCAGCTTTGCCTCATGGAGCCGCGCGGCCTAAGTGGGGACGCCGCTAAACGTTCATGTTAGGCCTCGATCTCCTGGCGACATGGCGAGAACGACTGTGTCAACCCCGTGCAGGGCACGCCACTTTAGTGGCAGTAAGTACTATCATCGAGTGAGAAGTGTCTGGAGAGGCGCCCTCACCTTCCGTCTGACGCAGGTCCTCACGGGACACGGTTGTTTCGGAAGGTACCTGCTCCAAATCAGGCGGGAGGAAACGCCCGGATGCTACCACTGCTAGGATGACCTGGAGAACACGGTGGAGCACACCGTGGAGGTCTGCACTGCTTGGGAGGAGCACCGCCGTGTTCTCATAGCGGCGATCGGCCGTGGCGACTTCTCGCGTCCAGCCCTGGTGCAAGCCATGGTTCGAGGCGAGGAGGAATGGGACGCCGTCGCCTCCTTCTGCGAAGCAGTGATGCTAGCGGAGGTGGTGGAACGTGAGAGGAAGAGAAAGTCTCTGCCCAGTAACCGCGGGAGACGCTCCGTGCGTCGGGGGCCACGTGACGGCTTCCGGCCACCGTAGGCGCGGGCCTGTGGACAGTGAGTAATGGGCTAGCTCGCCGTCCGTCCGTTTGATGACGACGAAAGGCCATGTCGACGGCGCGTTCGTGTTCCACGAGCGCATCAAAGAGATGTCAGCAACATGGAAGGGGCCCGCAACGGCCGACGCCCGTCGGGGCTGCGGGTTGTTCGAAAGAGATACCGCGGCCTCGACACAACGGGCTAGGAAGGAACATGGGTGGTTTTTAGTCAGTAGAAGTCTGACGGTAAAGCAGAGCGGTAGGGAGCGCTCTGCTGAGCAGGTGTCCTACTATGACGTCTTAAAACAGTCCTAACTTATTCTTAATCCAGTGTGGAAACGTGACAGAACTATACAGGGTGTCTAGCGCCATCACTTTTCCACACTGGATTAAGAATAAGTTAGGACTGTTTTAAGACGTCATAGTAGGGCCCCTGGAGGGGTCTTTTGATGATTTCCCAACCTCCAAAAATCAAGAAAGATATTATGTCAGCAACATGGAAGGGGGCCTTTCATGTTGCTGACATCTCTTTGAGGCGCGCGTGGAACACGAACGCGCCGTCAACACGGCCTTTCGTCGTCATAAGACGGACGGACGGTGAGCTAGCCCATTACTCACTGTCCACAGGCCCGCGCCTACGGTGGCCGGAAGCCGTCACGTGGCCCCCGACGCACGGAGCGTCTCCCGCGGTTACTGGGCAGAGACTTTCTCTTCCTCTCACGTTCCGCCACCTCCGCTAGCATCACTGCTTCGCAGAAGGAGGCGACGGCGTCCCATTCCTCCTCGCCCCGAACCATGGCTTGCACCAGGGCTGGACGCGACAAGTCGCCACCGCCGATCTCAGCTATGAGAACACGGCGGTGCTCCTCCCAAACAGTGCAGACCTCCACGGTGTGCTCCACCGTGTTCTCCAGGTCATCCTAGCAGTGGTAGCATCCGGGCGTTTCCTCCCGCCTGATTTGGAGCAGGTACCTTCCGAAACAATCGTGTCCGGTGAGGACCTGCGTCAGACGGAAGGTGAGGGCGCCACCGCGCCGTGGCGCCTCTCCAGACACTTCTCACTCGATGATAGTACTTACTGCCACTAAAGTGGCGTGCCCTGCACGGGGTTGAGACAGTCGCTCTCGCCATGTCGCCAGGAGATCGAGGCCTAACACATGAACGTTTAGCGGCGTCCCGGCACTTGCACTACGTCACTGTGCGGTCATGTGGCACTTGCCCGCGGAAGCGTCGAAACACCACCCCCTGCGGCCAAAAGTCCTGTTCCAAGACGAGGTGCAGGTAGCATGTCGGTACTCGCACCACAAACGCCTTAGGCCTCAGCCTTGAATTTTTTGTTTTCTTTTATTCTATAATGGTAATGATGATAATATGTTCTGTATCCGACAATGTCACTAAATAAAAATAATTAATCTAATTAATAAAGAAGGTTAAATACATCCGTTGCCGCCAAAAGTCAAAATAACCCGAGCGCGCGTTCACTGACAACTCTGACAAGTGACACTTTCAACTTTCGTAATGCGCTTTGTTTATTTTTTCTAACCTTCCACTCGGACCAAGGAGGTTGAAAGAAGTAGTTTCTAACACTTTAATAACTTCTCTATGGCAAAAATAAGCTAATCATTTCTCGAAATATCTCCTCTCCTCCGGCACCGATTTTAATGCCCCTCTGCGTGTTTGAACAGTACGTTGTGCCCTTCCATTTGGTATATGATTCATCCTTGGCGACGCTTGGACCAACTCCCATACATTTTTGCCCACTATCATTTGTCTCCAAACACCAGGTTCAGTGTAAAACTCCTTTGCCACATACGCGTAAATTTATCAAAGGCTCGACGGCTCGTTTGCTTCTGAAAAATAAGGGTACACATTATGTAAACACATGTAACCCCTCTCGCTCCCTATCGCTGTGCCTAAGCACAGCGATAGGGAGTGTCAGACTTCTACTGACTAAAAACCACCCATGTTCCTTCTTAGCCCTTTATGTCGAGACCGCGTTATCTCTTGCGAACAACCCGCAGCCCCGACGAGACAGTCGAAGCCCTAAAAATATCTTCACTTCATAACCAGATGCCGATTTTTTCAACAAGTACAACGAATGTAATTCAATACATATTCAATATCGAAAATTTATATTATTTTTAGGACCATGAGAATGGTTTAACGTTTCTCCCCTTTTATCTTTGGAACATCTGATCGGTTTCGTTGTATTGAAGGCGACACCCTGCTTCGTACTGTGAAGGGAACGTTTAGCACTCACGACACGATTGCGATGCGATCGTATGCCAGAGGAGATTGGGAAAATCGATAAAGTAATTGAGAGCTTATTATGAGGTGTTTTAAATAGTTTCAATGTCATCATCATTCTTTTGCTCTTATCCCTATTCATTTGGGTCGTTCGTCGTTTCGGACCACGAGCGGTTCGGACCACCAGCGAACCGCAGAAGAGCTCTTAAGAATGGGCTGTTTCGCACCACGGCAGTCCTTGGAGCGCCGAGTGGTGTGAATCGACCAATAGCTCTTAGGAATGGGGCGATTCGAACCACTATACCTATTAAGGTTATTGGGGTCGGCGTATCATGTCATCCACTTCCCTTTTACTCGTCATTTCATCAGACAGTTCTTTTCTTGCCATACCATTCCTTACACAGACTATTCATCTTGTCTTTAGTCTTCCTCTACTCCTATAACCATAATATAATTATAGTTTAAAAAATTATGTTTTCTCAAAATCTGTTTTAAAAAACCATGAACTCTTTCGACACAGCTAGGTCGAAAAATAAGCAAGTAGTGCCACTCGGCCCGTGTCTATCCATGCAAGTATAACACGCTGATAGGCTTAAGTGTGTAGTTTAATGCTTGGAAGTTCAACAAGCCTATGATGATAACAATCGTATGGTAGGATCACAGTATCAACCCCAATCGCACAATATAAGTACCCTCAGAAGATAAAGATAGGCACATACCGGTAGAAGCACGTGTAATTTCTCTCCTTACTCTATGTTTTACATTCCCCCCGTGTCTCCGGGGAGCGTTCCGGCACACAGCCGGTTATTTCTTACATTCTCTACTAAATTCACAGTTAGGAAATTGAATTTTTCGAATTCCTTGTCTTATACACTCGCGGCCATTTTATCCTGACCTCCCCTTACGGTTCGCATTTCGACAAGTTTTGGGCGAAGAGGTGTGAAACATTTTTTCTTTCTTTCTTTCTTTTTTTGATGTATCGAGTTCCAATGGTCTTGATAAACTGGCAGTGTAGTTTTTTATACTCGATTGGCGAGCCAGAAAAAGTGGTAGGTGTGTATGGCCGAAGTGTTGTGTTGTTTATAACGTAGGTATGAGTGAGAACGTATTCACCCTTCCTGAATCATGTATGGCAACTGCGATGTAACCGCTGTGTTTGGTCCCAGGTGAATATCAATGGGTTTTATTATTAATGTCTTTTTCCTTCGTGGTTTTGTTAAAAATATACACACAAATAGTTAAGAGAAGACAACCCAATATTTGAAGCTAAATCATATCAGATTACACCAACAATACGTGATAGATAATTTCCAGTTAAATGATTCTAATTCAGTAGGTATATTAAATTACGGTAAATGTATATTTTGAATATCAACAGCAATTAAATTAATATTACGCTGACAAATTGGTAAATCATCGACGTTTATGTTTAGGGACAATATTATTTACAAATTATCATCCAGTTCGTTGAAACACAGATTAAATACGTTAATTAATATTGTCGCAGATTCACACCAACACATCAGACAGAGTGAACGTCAAAAATTTCCATTTTGCAATCTGCCTGTTACGAATTTAATTCTCATTGTGAAAATTTACAATTAATAACACGAGTTTAAACCTCAGATCTCTACTGTACAACATAGAGTTGAAAATGCAATGGAGGGTATTTTAATAGTTAACTGAAAACCCATTATAATATGGCAAACAATCCCGCTAATGACAGGTTTTATTAAAATTGAAATGAAATCGTCCACGTCGCGGAGACATTTATTGCGAATTTTTACCTTCAAGTTATTTTAATGACGGTCTGATATAAAATTATGAACATTGGCGAGTCTCTTATCTGGAATACCGACTAAATGTACTCCGACTCTTGTGGTACTTGTATATTTTAAATAGTCGAGTAAAACATTCCTGGCTTGCGTTTTTACCAGTTTTTGTTTGTAGTTTTTTACCGCACCTGACCAGTTAACACTTAGTTTCTCACTGACAGGATATTCATAAATGACTCCTCCCAGTCAGACTTTTACGGACTAAAAACCACCCATGTTCCTTTTTTAGCCTTTTGTGTCGAGGCCGCGGTATCACATGTTCTCATACTTTAATTTCAGAATGCCCTACCTCATTCACCAAATATTAATGCTACCAGGGAAACAGTTCACAAAACAGTTGATCGCGTCTTAAACGATCACAACGCAGTACTGCCAACTAACAGTCGCAATAAGCGAAATGTTGGTGCAACTAGCGAACGTTCACAAACGTTGCAATCCTTTGACTCAGTCATTAGTATAGATAGGTTTTAAGGAAATGTAGAGGGAATGCTGCTCTGTATTAGAAAAATTCTTGTTTTTCAAGTTTTTTTTAACGCAGTTACAAAAAATATCATGAAAACTATTTAAATGTAGCTTTATTACAAGGTTCAAAGTCCGCTTAAGCACACTTTTCAAATTTTAAGTAGCACTCACGAATAATTACCAATTTCTTCAAGTATTCCTATGGTACAGTCCTGCATTATCCTTCAGGGATTATAGGTATGATGCTACGTAAAACAGACACCTTACTGCAAATAATTCATTAGTCTCATTCCAAAAATTTCTCTACCATGTTCTCATTACCGTAGTTTCAGAATGCCCTTCTAACTCATTCACCAAACATGAATAGGTACTACCAGGAAAACAGTTAAAAAAACAGTTGATCGCGACATAAGCGATCACAACGCAGTACTGCCAACTAACAGTCGCAATAAGCGAAATGTTGGTGCAACTAGCGAACGTTCACAAACGTTGCAATCCTTTGACTCAGTCATTAGTATAGATCAGGTAGGTGTAGATAGGTTTTAAGGAAATGTAGAGGGAATGCTGCTCTGTATTAGAAAAATTCTTGTTTTTCAAGTTTTTTTTAACGCAGTTACAAAAAATATCATGAAAACTATTTAAATGTAGCTTTATTACAAGGTTCAAAGTCCGCTTAAGCACACACTTTTAAAATTTTAAGTAGCACTCACGAATAATTACCAATTTCTTCAAGTATTCCTATGGTACAGTCCTGCATTATCCTTCAGGGATTATAGGTATGATGCTACGTAAAACAGACACCTTACTGCAAATAATTCATTAGTCTCATTCCAAAAATTTCTCTACCATGTTCTCATTACCTTAATTTCAGAATGCCCTTCTAACTCATTCACCAAACATTAATGCTACCAGGGAAACAGTTCACAAAACAGTTGATCGCGACATAAGCGATCACAATGCAGTACTGCCAACTAACAGTCGCAATAAGCGAAATGTTGGTGCAACTAGCGAACGTTCACAAACGTTACAATCCTTTGACTCAGTCATTTGTATAGATCAGGTAGGTGTAGATAGGTCCTAAGGAAATGTAAACGGAATGCTGCTTTGTATTATTGCCATTATTTTTTGGTAATTTATTTTTATTATTATTATAAATTGGCTTGCTCCTGACCACAATCTTGCCCTAAGGGCAGAGATGATGTCGACGATGGATCGAGCTTACCCAGAAGAAGCCTGTTTACTCGCGACTTAAATAGATTAGGGTTATATGAACTCGGAAAAACCGACGCAGGCAGGGAATTTCAGTCCTTGGCTGTGAGCATAATAAAGGACTTGGCAAAGCGCTTCGTTCGAATGTGTGGAACGTCGACTAGGTATCGGTGATAACCTGCAGTACGTCTAGTCTCCCGATGGAAGAAGGGAGATGGTGGAATCAGCTCGTGGAGCTCCTGCGCACACTCTCCGAAGTACAGTCTGTAGAAGACCGACAGACATGCGACTTTGCGACGGTGGGCCAGGCTATGTAGCTTGACAACCAGCCTATCGTCACCAAGTAGCCTCCAGGTAATATATTTTAACAAGGCGTGAGCCTTGTAGTCTCCGAAGGGTTAAGCAGAGGTGTGCTTAATACTGCACCCACATTTCACCAATTTTGTTTAAGTCCCATGTAATAGACGGCAATGCCTATTGCCATCAACCGGGCACAAATCAACTACTGAAAAATTTCTGATGGAAAAACCCAACAACATTTTGTACGACCTGGGAATCAAAGCAAGGACCCCATGCTTAGCCTAGCCTTACCACTAGACTTAACTAGACCAACGAGGTCATCATCATCATTCATCATTTCAGCCGAAAGACGTCCACTGCTGGACATAGGCCTCCCCTAAGTGTCGCCACATTGACCGGTCCCGTGCGTCTCGCATCCAGCGGATCCCCTCAACCTTCACCAGGTCATCGGTCTACCTAGTGGGAGGCCTTCCAACGCAACGTCTTCCGGTTCGCGGTCGCCACTCCAGAACCTTCCGGCCCCATCGGCCATCCGTCCTGCGAGCAATGTGCCCTGCCCACTGCCACTTAAGCTTGGCAATTCTTCGGGCTATGTCGGCAACCTTGGTTCTCATGCGGATGTCCTCATTTCTAATTCGATCACGCAAGGAAACTCCGAGCATAGCCCTCTCCATTGCTCTTTGGGTGACCTTAAGCCTTCTGATGAGGCCCATTGTGAGCGACCAACGAGGTAGTCTCAAATTTTAAATAGGGTTTTCCGAATATATTCCAATGTCATCGAGTCCGTTTTGAGGCTCCTTCATTAAATGCATTTAACCGACTTTTCACTCCTGACTGCACCTCTGTATCTAAAACTCTATGCCTTTCTAACCATTACACTCGGAAAGGACCGTAACGCCTCACGATATTTGCTCGCAAACTTGAATCTAAAACTAACTTCCATTTGCATTCCTAATAGTCTTTATTTCAATATTCATAAGGGTGCCTTTTGGATGCAAATATAATCTCATAATATGTTGGTGCATAATCTCAGTATGGAGTACTTTGACATTTTGTGAATTGATAACATCTTTCCTAAACACGCTGCACGTTCCACTGCAATGTGATGTTAGATAACGTACCTGTTCATAAGCTATCCTTTTATGAACTTTTCGATTAGAAACCTCTCACATTTTCAGCTAGACTCTCTCAACGTTAGAAGTGGGAACATTTATAGATCACATAACATAACACCTGTAATCCCCGAAGGGTTAGGCAGAGGTCATCATCATCATCAACAGCCTATTAATGTTCCCACTGCTGGGACACAGGCCTCCTCTCTTTAAGAGGGAATGGGCTATAATCTACCACCCGGGCCCAGTGCTGATTGGTAGATGTCACATGTCATCGAATATTTTGTTCTAAGACATGCCGGTTTCCTCACGATGTTTTCCTTCACCGTTTTGAGAGCAGCGGTGATGAAATAAATTACAAAAAAGATAATGTGCCTGCCTGGGTTCGAACCCACGAACTACTCTTATTCTTATTCTTATTCTTATTCTTTATTGCACACATAAAATAACAAATATAAACAAAAATTACAATTATAAAGCTTATGTACAAAGGCGAGCTTAACCCAGAATTGGGTTTTCTTACAGCAAACCTAATTTCGCTAGCGAGATTTGCAAAAGAGGAGGAACACTTAATGTATGTGCATAACAATGTTACTTAAATTAAATAGACTTATAAACTAAACTACATACATACATTAACATATACGTAATACATAAAGTATATATATATATACATACCTATAAAATCCTATATATACATACATACATATTGCTCATGTCAGGAAATGTTCCTTTACTCCCCTCCTGAACACCTCTAACGAAGGGCTATCCCGCAAGGAGTGTGGAAGTGAATTCCAAAGGCGCACCGCACTAACAGTGAATGATCCATCATACCGACTTGAGGAGTGAGGAGGGAAACGAAGGAGAAGAGATGATGATGAGCGACAAGGTTTACCTCTGGGAACGAGATACTCAAAGCGTTCCCGAAGATACGAAGGAGCTTTAGGATTGTGAAGAATGGAAAAGAGAAAAGAAAGAATGTGACAATCTCGACGCTGCCGAATAGGTAGCCACTTCAGCTGCTTCCGAAACTCCGACACGTGGTCGTACTTACGAAGCCCGAAAATGAAGCGGATACACAAATTCTGCAGACGTTCGAGCTTATTAAGAAGTTCCTCAGTCGCATCAAGAAAACAGACATCAGCATAGTCTAGAAGTGGTAGAAGGAGAGACTGAGCAAGAGTAATTTTAGTTTCAAATGGCAGGAACTTCTGAAGACGCTTAAGAGACCGATACGACCAAAACATCCTCCTACTTACTTCAGCAATGTGACCATGCCAGGATAGGTTGCAGTCCAAGAATACACCTAAGTCCTTAACTTTCTTGGAGTAGGCTATAGCGATACCATCGTACACAACAGGAGGGAGGGACTGATGATTCAGTAAATTGACGAAGTATCTGCCACCAATAATGAGAGCTTGTGATTTTGTTGGGTTAACTAACAGTCCAAAACTTTTAGTAAGTCGGGACCGTCACCACTGGGCCACCGCTGCTCAGGCAGAGGTACCCTTCAATACACCCACCACATTTTGACAGTTATGTTAAGTCCCACGTAATAGACCGCGAACCTAATGCCACAACCGGACACAAATTCAGACTTCGAGGCTGCTACTGAGAAATTAATTCCTAATGTCAAACCCAAATAGTTCTTGCCTGACCTGAAAGTCGATTCTAGGACCTCTTGTACAGCCGTCGCGCTTGCGAACTCTAGGCCTACGAGACTTTTAATAGATTAATTTTACTGTAATCCTGTCAACGTATTGTTACTGTTAGCTGGTGTCAACGGGCCTTTTTTTTAAGGTGAGAAATCGTCAAATGACTCCTCCTGCTCTGGGTAGAGCGGTAGGGAATGTCAGACTTCTACTGACTAAAATCCACCCATGATCCTTCTTAACCTTTTGTGCCCAAGGTCGTAGTTCTCTTTCAAACAACCCGCAGCCGTATCAACGGGCCTTAATTTTGCATCGCTTCGTCGACAAGAAAACAGCTAGACTTCTGTAACAATTAAATTGATTAAGGTGGCTAACGAAATCCGCAGCTCTAGTAATCCAGCACCCTGATAAAGCACCAATAATCTGCCTAGCAACAACTTTCTCGCAGTTCACCAAAATTGTCAGCAAAATTGTTAATTGGGGCAATCACTGGCTTAGACCCCACCGCACTTGATTACAGATCTCAGTTTAGAAAATCCGAACTCAATTTAACTGTATCAATCGCAAAGTCAACACTGCAAACGAATTTGTCATTAAGATTTCGCAAATTAACCCTAATTTTTGGTCCTGCCCGAAAAGACCGCGGAATTCGTGGTCCCCTCTCCGCCTCCCTGGACCAGATGTTTCAAAATCGCTGAAGATTTAATTAAAGAAACTTTTGGTTGTGAACAAAGTTGCTTAAATATAGCATTTTGTTATACACAGCGCGATGTAAACATGATTTGTATGACAGTTTAATTTTAATTGGAAAGTCGCAAGTGTCAGAATGTCATTTGGAAGTTCCTCCGAAGATAATATTGGAATTTCTTGTTAATTAAGCGTATGAGCAGATGAAGTTATAAACGTTATTTATGAAGTGGTTAATTTTGAAGTGCTAATGAATAATTGCCGTTCTCGAATTAACATAATTGTAATAGTTTTCAAGTATCATAACAGTTTGCGAAGTCGAACACACAATTACCCTACTCCTAATACCTACCATAACCAAAGCTAGTACCTACAAATTACTCTCAGTTTTTCTAGAACTTCTCTTGAATAAAAATATAATAATGGAAATCTAATTATAAAACTTCAACCGCACAGTGATCGCTTAGAAAAACTGGTTTAATGAAAACTTATTGTTAGGAAGAAGAATTTCTTCCAGGACTACGTAGTATTTACGAACTGCGGGGATTTTTTAAATCTAAATTCAACGGGTTTTAATTATAAGATGTGTATTTAGTTGGGTTTGAATCTTCGGCAGAATGTTGGTCCGAGTACAGGAATTAAAGTAGAATAAGAGTCAATGAAAAGAAAAGTTGTAGGAATTGTGTGAGGATTAATATGCAAGAGAAAAAAGTTAATGACGTGATTTCTGACAGGGGAAAATGACACAGAGCCCAGACAGATTGGGGTAAGCGCAAAAGAGGATGATATGAAGAGCAGCTTTTGAAAATTAAAATAATATAGAAGGTCCCTAGTCAACTGTACACATCATAGGCTCGACTATCTGTGCCATATGGTTCATATTCTAACACGTGTACTTTTAGAATTGCTGCATCATTATTGCACTAATGAAAGAGTTACACTGAAAGTCGTTTACAAAACAACGTGAAGAAAGATTTACCCAAGACCTATGGGTGTAATTAGCGACAAGGTGTATACTTCAATGGTTTAGAAATGTAGAAACCCCATGTTGGTTCATAGTCTGTGGACACGGCCTTAGCCTGCTTATCACACTCCATTTACCGTGACGTGTGGTGATTAGGGAACTATGCATGACAATCCATGGGACGGTCAGCATCAGAAGTGGCTGAACATTTCGGAATTTTAATTATTTTATGTACAGGACTCAAGCTATTATTTTTTAATGTTTCAGAAGATTATTCGTTAAAATAGTCCTTACACTCCAGTGTCATGTAGTAACGAGTAATATCTAACAAGTTTTTATTAAAAAAACAGCTTCGAAACTTTGAGTAATGTTAATATACTTCTGATGCTGATCGTACAGTCGAACAATCTACTAAATACACAGGCAAAAATGGTTTATAATTCTAGTACACTGAAAATATTGATTGCAATTTTGTTTTATAAAGCGTTTAGCTTATAGCGAATTATGTCAGACGCTGTGCCGTTCGACAGCAGTCTCTAAAATCTGTGTAATCTTAAAATAACTGCAACTTAGCTGCCTGTACACTTAAATATCTTGTTCCACCATACTTTGTTATTCGTACGTTTCATTATTGTGTAGAAGTAGTCAAATACCGATTCATCAAATAAAAACACGAACGATAAACTTATACAACAAACCACTGACCAGTGAATACTTATAAAACAAAAGAACGATGAAAGGAATCATCATAATCTGCCTAACATTTTCCTAACTATGCTGGGATTGTCGTGCAATCTAGAATTAGAATTTATTTATTTGTCAGAATGCAGTTGTACATTGTATGGTGTTAGGTCCGTTAAAAGGTTTCTTACATTCTACCATATAATCTGGTGTACAAATATCATGTTAGTTTTACAAATTGAAGTTAATATTTTAGTGAATAACATGCCAATTTATTTATAATACATGAATTATGTTATGATTTATTTTTAATAGGTATAAACATCTACTTATCTAACCGGGTACGGTATATTTTATGAGAATTTCACAGGGAGCGACTGTCTCAACCATGAAAATAATCAAAGTTCTTGTTACTTTCTATTGAAATCCACGGCACTCTACATTATTCTATGAATAAAAAAACTCTTTGAAAATCGCATAAAAATATTATAAAGAAACCCCACTCTGTTCTAATTTCCGTATTGTTGATGAAGCCTCTCTTTGAAGTTCGCGTACATACATTCATTTGCTAGTAATAAAACATGTAATCATTCACACACAAAGCCCAAAAAAAAACAAAACAAAAGCACGCCACCATCCCTAACTTGCATCAGACCCCCTTCAGACCCCCCAGTACAGTGACAAAGACGCTCGAGGCCACGGAAGCGATCCTTCATTAAGGTCCAGGGGTCAATAGGGCCCACGGGGACACCGCTGTCCTCTGATTAAACCCGAATCATGACCCTCGGCCCTTTTTTGTCGTTATCTAATCACACAGTATGATAATTTTAGATTAAAATTAACAAGACACATAATATGTAAAGGAGGGATCATCAATCCCTTTGTTTTATGGAATTTATGGTAATCGGGGAAAGGGGGTAAATTTTGAATTGTCATCAAGACTATGAAGATATGCACGATGGATCAACTGATTCCTCCCCCCCCCCCCCCCCCGCTCTTGGGCAGAGCGAAGGGGAGTGTCAGACTTCTACTGACTAAAAACCAAACCCATGTTCCTTCTTCTTCGCCCATGTGTCGGAGCCGCGGTAACCTTTCGATATCCACAGCCCCGACGGGCGTCGGCCCTTGCGGGCCCCTTCCATATTGCTGACATCTCTTTGAGGCTCACCGTCCACAGGCCCGCGTCTAAGTTAAGGTACCCTTTGAATAACATAACATCACGCCTAAAATCCCCAAAGGGTTAGGCAGAGGTGTACGGAACAGTACACGCACATTTTGCCAGTTATCTTTTAATTCTTTGTAATAGGGGTAAGCCTATTGCCATCAACCGGACACATATCCAGACTACGTGACCGCTACTGAGAAATTTCTGATGGGAAGCCCCATAACAATTGGTCCGCCCCGGGAATCAAACCAAGGACCTATACTCAGCAGTCACGATTGCGACCACTTAACAGAAACAGAGTAAATCATTATTGTTAGCAGCCGTGGGCTGTTATGAAGCAATGTTTTATTATGAGCTCATACGCCTTATTAAAGACACAATTAAAAAACCATTGTTATAAATCTCCTGGAGATTTATTAGCGGACGGGAGGTCATGCTAACATATCCCGAGAAAACTTCATCATCATCATTTCAGCCAAAAGACGTCCACTGCTGGACATAGGCCTCCCCCAGGTGTCGCCACATTGACCGGTCCCGTGCGTCTCTCATCCAGCGGGTTCCCGCAACTTTGACCAGGTCATCGGTCCACCTAGTGGGAGGCCTTCCAACGCAACGTCTTCCGGTTCGCGGTCGCAATTCCAGAACTTTTCGGCCCCATCGATTCTTCGGGCTACGTCGGTAACCTTGGTTCTCATGCGGATGTCCTCAATAAAACTTTACTTAATACAATTCCAGAACAAATCACGTTTAAGTACTTCTAACCCACCAAAAGGCAAACACAAATGCATCCTAAGTCTCCTCTAAACATCCCAGCATCAGATAACAAAACAGTTATTCAGCTATCTGATGGTTAATTAACTAAGCTCACATCACACAGAACAATCGCAGTGCAACGCAGCAAGTATGTAAATGCAGCCAAGCCGCTGCAACCTCAAGATTTGTGGCGCGGCCTCTTGATATTCCTGTTTCGGAATTATGATAGTTGAGCTCTCCGGGAATATTAATCCCGCGGAACTGCGATCCCGTGGCGTGTGGAGAATTTCCGCATAATCCCCGCTGTATCTACATTTGGGGTGCTGTGAGGAATTATGTTGTTTTCGTGCGTATTGGGTTGATTTAGAATTGTTTTGACCTGGTTTGAAAAGTGCTTAAAAGTATTCTAACCCAAACGTATTATGTCCAGTCATACTGCAGATATGCCCATGTCTTGTCGATGTTCCTCACAATTGCACCAAGCGCTTTGCTACATCTATAATTATGCGCATAGCATAGCCAAAGAGTGGAATTCCCTGCCTGCGTAGTTGTTTTACAGTGCATACAACCCCAAACTATTAAAGTCGCGAGTCGCTTCTGGGTTAGCTCCTTCCATTGTCGACCTTATATCTGTCCTAAGGACGAAAATAAGGACAAAAACAATTGGTAGTGGAACAATACCAGCCATTGCGACTGTATACTGGAGATCACCAGACTGTCCATCACCATTCGACAAATTCTCGGTTTGCGCTGACATTTCGATGAAATACGTATGTACTCGTATAGATCACCTTTCTGGTGAGTTTCTCTCAGAATCACTAGTCAAGTTGACAAAACCATTATAATTCAAGCACATATACATGCTATCATTTATGATCTGTAATAGCTCAAACCTGATCTTGGCGCATTAATAATGTATTGAATTAATGAGTGACAGCCACTTAATTACTCAAATGGAGCCTGTTGCTATATATAGCACATGATTGTAGTACGTGGGACAAGGCATGGATATCAAACTCAGCCATATGTCACCACCACTAACAACATACACAACCATTCTGTGTATTTGTTTAACCGACTTCCAAAAGGAGGATTCGTCTGTTTTTTATGTAGGTAGGTATATTCAGCGATATCTTCGTTATTTGTGAACTGATTACGATGGCAAAAAGACATTAAAGTTATTATTAAATTCTTGCGTTAGTGAAAAAAACTAAAATGGGAGTATCTAAAGCGTGGCAATAGGGTAGTTGACAAAAAAATCTAATTAGTCCGTCAGATATACCTATTTCCAAAAATTATTGGACACATTTTTTTACCCGACTACGGCAAAGCCAAAGGAGGGTTATGATTTTGACTGGCTATGTATGTATGTATGTATGTGTGTATCTTCATCGGTTCCCTCATAGCTTCTAATCTACTTATCGGAACTCGACATATGAGGTATCGTTAGAACCGTCTTAATTTTCCGCTGAACATAGGCTACGTGACGTGTCACAAAAAGCAATTTGGCGCCCTCTAGCGGACAAAAAGTAAGGATTAAAAAATAAAAATGGAGATAAATACGCCGTGTTTGGTATCATTTGAAAGGGCCTCACTTGTACATTTCCAAAATATTGCTCAAATTTAAAATCACGCCCTCGAGCGGACAAAAAGTCAAGTGAAAAAAAAATATTTTACACCAAAATTGTTTAAATCAAAAAAAGTAAAAAACTAAAACCCGACTACGACAAAAAAAACGACGCTGAAAAAGTATGAAACAAGATTTTCAGGATAGAACAAAAAGAAAAGCCGTAGTCACACGTTATAGGTACCAACCTAAACACTTTAATACCGTGTGACTACGGCTTTTTGTTTTGTTCTATCCTGAAAATCTTGTTTCATACTTTTTCAGCGTCGTTTTTTTTGTCGTAGTCGGGTTTTAGTTTTTTACTTTTTTTTCTGTTTTTTACGTAGACAAAAAATGAAAACAATACAGTGCTTCGAAAGGTCGTATGGCGTCACAGTTTGGTAAATTTTTTACGACTTATGATCTTTGACACGTTTTATTTTCGTCAATGTTTATTAATTTGATAAAACATAAAACCCGTATCCAATATTTTTCGATAATCTAACAGACGAACTAAACAGAATCATTTTTTTTAATCAGTTTACTACCCTGATTTATTTTTGATTGCAACAAGTTGGTGTTTTAGTATTTTTTTCTGGGATAGATAATTATCACACTGTAAGTAATCATTATTTTATCATTTCATCATTTTACATCCACACACGAAAATAATAAAACAGCGCAGGTCTCAATATTTTCATCATAATATGCTCCATCATTCATTCTTTAACAGCTATAGGGAATTGAGAAAATGCGCAGGAGTATTGCCTACTTGGTATTATACTCCTCGATCTTGACAGGCGGAAAGCAAAGAGCGAGGCCTGCAATAACATAGACGCCGATACGTCAATCATTCAAAACTCCCCACAAATTACAACAACTTACTGTGGTAATACTAATCAGGAGATTGAATTGATCATGACTTGACAGAGAGAGACAGACGTTGATTCCCTATACAGCGTGTAACAGAAAGAGTGTAGTCATACTGAAGGCTACATAATATACCATCAAAATAAACATTCTCTATTGAACCAACATCGTAACTAATCGCGAAAAAAGTAAACTAGTACCTAGTAATAACTGGGCACGTGCGCACAGTATTAACGTAACTTAGATACGTCGATTTATAAATTAAAAATACTTGCCTCATGATTCACAGTTTTAAGACAAAAACCCCAAAAGAAATAAAGAGAAGAAAAAAATGATTCACAGTTTTCAGAGTTTATTTCTATGGATGAAGTATCATCCCACATAAAGTGCTCAAGTATCAGTAGGTAGATATTGCATATGTTGCAATCAATTTAGCTAAAATGCTATAGAATAGTTGAATTTTCGATTAAAAATCGACATTTTGTTACGTTTAAACTCCTCTCACATGCTAAGGCCTCCAGGTGGCCCTTATATTGAGTAGAGTAGTAGGGATTCTTTTTTCTACTTAAAGCATGTAGATCTTACTGGTACATCCTTAAGAGCATAGACGGGCTGCGTATAATATACGTATATATAACTATTGCCGTCGCGCTGCGCTCTAGCAACCGGGCGGTATCAATATGTGAGTGCGATAGAGACAACTGCAGCTCAGAACGATTGTACCTATAAAAAACCTTGACCGATCGACGTTTCGTATTCTCCTGTTTTCTCCTCGAAACCTAAGCCAATTAAATTATATTTGGTATCAAAATTTAAAGGAAGAATAGATCTATGCCCCTATTACTTGTTTTTATTTTAAAAACTTTTCAATTTTCTTTGGTAGTCATCTGATTACGTAGGTAAAAACGGGGTATTTTTTTAGATTTTTGGTAAGTCATATTTATTTTTGTAATAAATTTTTTGAAAAAAAAAATGACAGGGGCATGCCTTCAATAGACCTGGATTTTTATAAATAAAAACGATTACTCTAGAGGCATTATCCAGGAAGAGAATAGGGGAATACATTTGTATGGAAAAATGCAGCCCGTCTATGCTCTTAAAGATGGCTGCATCCTTACTGCTACACGCTGTATATAACTGCTTAAAGGTAAATAAATGAAATCATAACGTTTGATTTTCAATTACAGTAACAGCTTACCCAATTATTAGTCCTTAATATTCGTATCAATTATTAATAATCCTCGTTTAGTTATTCAACGTGTATTGAATAAATAATTCGATTAATTCATTAGCTCAAGCGCCTGGCAATACATTGATATTGTTTGTTGCAGCAGCTAAATTATTTGCTTATGTTTAAACTGTAGGCATTAAAATAAACCCATTCTATTTTTGCACGATTCAATCTAAACATACACATTAAAATATGTGAAAATGTAAAACATATTTTTACTTCGAACACTATGTTTACTAAATGTCAACCAGAATTATATTTAGTACTAGACTAGCTGGCACCCGCGACCCTTATCCGCATGAAATAATTTAAAAAAAAATACTACCTCCTTATGTAAATCGGTTTGTTAAAAATTTCAAGGATTTGCTCGGAACTTTAAAACTTTTTCTAAAGTAAAAGTAACCTAGGTTACTTTAGCTATATACCAGTACAGGTTCCGGTGAAATATTAAGGTCAGACATCTACCTAAACCTTCGGGAAGGGCAGTTGTGATATTATGATAAAGATAACTGTCTAGCTTGGTGTGCGTGTATGACCAGATATATGAACGTGGATGAGACAAAAAGATTATGTAAAGATCGGGAAAAACTCGTGAGAATAATATATACCTATTCTAAAGCCTTTTTCCAATGGGGATAGGCAAAAACTGAAAGTACACCACCACATACCTACATTGTATTTATACCAACCTTCTACGAAAACCCTCCACCTAACCACGAACAAACAAACATCACCCGTCCAACAGCCAACCAAACATTTGTACCACTCAGCCAACACCCAATTGGATCAACTCTCAGAGATGAAGCTAGAGAGCAGAGGTACTTCCTCAAATTACCCGTGGGCACCGCCGCGAATCAAACTAACTTGCTCTTCCTTAAACTTAGCTTAACGTTTAGTATTAAGTTTGTCTTTTGGTTATGTTTATTATTTGTTGGTTGTGGTGGTGGGAGCACGTGTTTTTGTTTTATTTAGGTTCGGTTTCGTTGACCTGTCCGTACGTCCCTGTTCGGTTGCTATATCGTTGTTGCTAGATTTGCCCAAGAGTCGTCTTGGGCCAAGACAGACCCTATGGGAAGAAAAGCCGTACATACGGAAAACCTTTTGGCGTTCAACCATTAACGTATTCATCATCACATAATTATACACAATCATCACCTACATACTTACACTTATCTCATACACACTCACACTCATAACCTACATACTTACACTCATCACATACACACTTACACTCATCACAGACACACATAAACTTGGTTACCTTTTAGTCCTTAGTTTAATTAATTAAAACTGTAATCGCTGCATTTGTTTCTTCATATAATGAATTGTTGTAATCTGTCGAAAGAGACTGGATCCTGCGACACAGGGTATCCTAGTGCGGGATTCAGTGTCATTCTTTTTATTGTAAAACTTTTTTATGAACCAATAAACATTATTATTATTATTACCTATGCAGGTACGGCTTTTCTTACTTATAAGGTAATTACTTATCTACTCGTTAGAGTTAATGTTTATTTGTTTAGGTTAAATCTTACGAAATGTAAAGTAGCGACTACCTTAAAAACAGTCAAAAGTCTCAGTTCTCAGTTGATCTCTATCGTAAACCCTGTCATAAGCAACGTTACAACGGAGCATTGCCTTGTGCTTGAAAGGGAAAACTTCTTTAACTAGTTATAAAATCTAAGTTTATAGCAAGACAAGCTTCATGTATCTTCATGTTTCACATATACCCAAAACTTTCATTGTTCCTAAAAAAATAATCAGCTAATCATAAACAATATCTCCGCTACCTCATTAGCTACCTACCTGCTTACCCCACCGGTAGCGGCAGCGTCAACATTTGCCGGTGATCGATTGGCGTCACGTGTGCCTGAACCGGCCATAAACGGTAATTAGTCGCCCTAATTAGTTATTTTATGGAGTGGGTAAGGCTTGGCATTGATCCAGAAATATTTGTATAGAAATCGTGGTTTTTGGCCGACACTCTGGGTGGACCTCATTTCCTTCTTCTTCTTCTTTACGTGTCGATGATCTCAAATCTCAAATTATGTTAGACCAGTATGTAGCCACCTGCACAGCTCTATCGCTTGCTTCGAGTAAATCCTGAAAGGTGCAAGTGGTTGTGACTCAAACCTCATTTCCTGGAGTTTCGGAACAGTATCGGTGAGAGGAAATATGGTCGTTGGAGGAAATAAAGCCAAATCATAAGATTATATTTGTATTCCCGCCGGGCGAGCTTATTTGTATCATTCTTACACAAATCCAGATCCTGACCGCTACAGAAAAAATCTTGCTATAAAGCCCCCGAACCGAGAATCAAATGTAGTAGTTGACGTAGCTGGCACTTACGGCTACAGAACCTACAAGATTGGGCATTGAAAACAAAAACACCCTAAAAATTATACAAAATAAATAACCAAACAAAATATTGCCAAAAGGGCCTGCCAGATGACAACACAAGATGATTATTTTTCTTTTATATGATTTTTATGGTTCTAAAGTAATCACTCTATAAATACGCTACGCAAGTTGGGATTTATTTTCTCGCTCAGTTTCCTGGCGTGTGTGTTGGGACACACACGCCAGGAAACTGAGCGCGAAAATAAATACGTAGAGCAAAATTACACGTATTAGAAAATGCAAATTTCGCTAGACGGCGCTAGTCTCTTAGGGGTTTTAGAGATCTAAAATAGTTGTAAGGAACAATTGGAGCACTTATGTGAGATGCGCCTAACAATTAGCTTCTCTCATAGTTGGGGTGAACGAGAGAACCCGACTGCTTATTTGAGTAGACTGTAGCCTTGTATGCACTGTTGCGTCTGTTTCTGGCTTATTTGGAGCTTGTGAATGGTCCTTTTGTTTCTTGGTAACGTGTTTCTTCATTTTAAGATACGGAATATTATTGGACAGCAGGTAAGACAGTAAACCTACCATTTCGTCACGAGAGAACAATAGGGAAAATCTTAACTGGTCTTAGTAGATGCTAGTGAGGGCATAAGTTATAATTTGCAGTGCAGTCCGACCGGTGAAGGATAATTTGGAGCTTCTGCTGGCTAATTGCTTCGCTACGAGCTCCGTGCTGAGCCGACGAGCTGTTTGAAAAGACTGCTCAGAAAACAAACGAAATAAATAGAGTAGTAAGCCGAGTCAGTACTCACGCAAAAAAAAACTACTAACCCTCGCGCGTGTTAGTTAGTAAAAAGGATTCACCGGACCGAGAGAGAAAAAATAACGACTAAAACCAACTTTCTAGACTTGTCACTGTTTACATCGCAAACGAAAACAACTAAATACCCAAGCAGTTATTAAAAATAAACCTCACGAACAGATAGCCTGTCAACAACACATCGCAGCTAGATTTACCGCCCGCAAGGAAACGAGAAAGTAAAGTTTTATACAAACGACTACCGCCGTTTTAAAGTTCCTTTAGCAATCTTCTTTAAAGAAATCTGTTGCAAGGGAATCGGGCGGGGCCGGACGGCAAGTTATGTCTGTGGGCGACACTCGTTCAATTGAATTTATTACAGTCTTTTATGTGCCGTTCCGGGGTGCTTCCACGGACACGTCGTAAACGGTTTAGGTAAATCAGGTGAAGAATTTGGTGTGTTGTGACACGGTTTACGAGGATAAATCTTTTGGTACGGAGTCAGAGGACGGCTCACGTCTCAATACAATGCCAGACCGCAATAAAAGAAACAATAGTTTTCTCTTGCTGGCTTTGTTTAGTTCGCGATTCGGTTTTGTGTCTAGATCCTATGCAATACTGCTTTGGAAATATTATTTTCATTGATTTGAAATACAGCATGAAGCTACATCAGAATTTATACGTTGCTATCATTTGGTAGAGAATAGTAAACCACAACAGCTGGAAAATGATAATGTGGATGCCTCAAATGTAGATATTACGTGCATAACACACTAACGCTATTACCTATATCAATGCTATTCATGCTGACTGACTGATCAGAGAAATGTTTTAAACGTATAAAGCAAACATGCAATGAATTCGCAATTTCCTTCAAAATATCTTTGTTCAGTATTGGAGGTCCAGTTATTGTAAACGCAGTTAAATAGTACAAAACCAATTGACTAACTTACCACATCATCACATTATTTACAACATTTACATTCAATTTCAACGTTATCCCGGTATTTACCCACTGTTCCTATGCATGAACATAGCGACCTAATACATTTAACGTTGCTCATCAACTCTGAAACCAGCATGAAGATCTAATTCTTAATTAGATTATATTTAATTAGATTAAATTTTCTGTACACCACTTTTACTATTTTTTTCATTGTTATTGAAGAGCGGGATCTCCTAGCACAGGTATATCTTTTTACTTAAAAGGAGGTCCCTACGTAAGATAAACTGTAAAAGTTGTACAAGTTTCTGCAATAAACCTTTTTATTTTTTATTATTATTTATTAATTGGATCTGCTAACCAGAATACTCGACTAGTGCTTGTACCAGTAGCTCTACTTGCTTAAACGCAAACACGAACGCTCACAAACGAATTAAACGTGTTATAACGTTGTTATCTTAGGCTATATCCATTCCGTCTTGTGACTGAGTACAGTGTGGACGTGTTATCGCTCGCTAGTTTGAGAATTTTGTGATTGGCTATTTGGTGTAAAATCCATTTCTCGCTTACTCCTTAAGCATCTTCATATACTGATACCGCCCAGTGGGCTGTCCTAGAAGAAGACAAATAGATTTGCGCTGTTCGGCTTCAACGTGGTCCCACCCGGATTCGAGCCCGCGACACCGGATTTGCAGTCGGCCTCCCTACCATCGCGCCATCAAGGTTAGTCTCAACGCACCAAAATCGGCGACCGCGCTGAGCGGCCCCACTCCTAAGTTGCTACGTCACTGCACCGCCGGCGCACCGAGTCGAGCTTCGCTTTAGCGCCTACTCTTTAGTTAAGAGCAATTGTTAGCTTACGCTGTTTGTTGCTGCGTGAAATTGCGTAGTACATAATGTCTGCTTCCAATCGAACGCCCCCTAAACCAACACTACGGTCTGAACAATCGACCTCAGAGCCTGACCTCGCAAAACATTTATCCCAGGAAAGTGAGGTGAATATGACAAAGCGAAAACGTAAGCAACCTGAGTGTGAACATGCCGCACAACTTGCAAAAATGCATGCTGATTTGAAGAAAACCCTTAGTGAATGGAAGACTAGTTTGGACGCCAGCTTGGTTGTCATTAATGACAACGTAAAATCCATCAGGAGTGACCTTGAGAACTACATGCAAGAGTCAAAGAAGGAAATTAACTATCTTCGATCCGAAAATATCGCGATAAAAAAATCGGTTTCTGGATTGACCGAAAATGTTGCTGAATATAAGAACACAGTTCAATTCATCTCGGATAAGTATGACGACCACCTAGTTAAACTTAATAGCCTGGAAGAGCGGATCTTGAGTCAAAACGGACTAAAGGCCCTTGAAGAGAAAATTGACAACTTGGAGCAGCAAGCCCGGTTGTGTAATCTCGAGATATCTAACGTTCCCGAACGGCGTGATGAGAACTTGTTTACTTTATTGGAAGACATCGGAAAAAAAACGAACTTTGTCATACCACGAGCTGAAATAATCACCGTCCATCGCGTCCCCCACGCAGCATCCAACGAAAGGCCCAAAAATATAATAGCTAAACTTCAAACACGCTGCCTAAGAGACAATATCCTCAGCGCATACCGTCTGAAGAAAGGCCTGACTTCCACTGAAATAGGCATTTCAGGAGCCCCTAGGACCATCTATGTCAACGAGCACCTAACTCTTCAGAAGAAGCAGTTGTTACGTGAAACCCGGGAACTGGCGAAAAAGTATGAGTACAAATTCGTTTGGATAAAGCATGCTACTATTCTTGTAAAGCGGTCTGAAACTTCCTCCACTATAGCAATTAAAACATCAAAAGATTTATGTAAAGTTGGACCAGTTAATGGTAATAATAGCATTTAAATCAAAACTACTCTGTTTATAGGTTATATTTATTATTCGTTATATTTTACATTAAGACTTAACAATGGCTAACATAGGAAATGATCTTAGTATCTACTACCAAAATAGTAGAGGTATACGTACAAAACTAAATAGTGTTTACATGAATATTCTTTCTAATTGTTATGATATCATTGTTTTAACTGAGACATGGTTAATCCCTTCTATTAGCAATAGTGAATTTATTGATGATCGTTATGTTGTATTTCGTTGTGATCGCAATAGATCTGCAACCAATAAATCAGACGGAGGAGGTGTGATGGTTGCCGTGTTACGGGAATACAACCCTGTCTGTATTCCTCTACCAACGCAGAGTGGATTTGACAAGCATTATGAACATATAGTTGTCGCAATTCCTAGCAACAACAAGACTTCACTAAGTATCATTAGCGCCGCCTACATACCTAACAATTCACCGTTTGGAGTCTACAACTTACATTTTGAAAATATGGATAGTATTATAAACTCGATAAATGTTGATGGGTTGCTGCTACTAGGAGACTATAACATCCCTGTGGCCCAATGGACAAAAATTGATCCCAGTCTTGGATCCTTAAGTTGCCTGGGTACGTCTTCTACATGTCAAAGGTTAAGAGACTTCCAGACTGTTCACGATTTGAAACAATTTAATCACCTTACTAATTCCAATGGTCGTATACTAGACCTGTTGCTCTCTAATAATGATTGTGGTGTTTACAAACCCAGCCAGGACCTACTTCAACCTGATAATTATCATCCTCCATTTTTTACCTTACTACCATTTTCATTTAACATCAGCACATTACCTACAAAACAAACGAAAAGATACAACTTTCGTAAGGCCGACTATCAACTTATTAACCAAGATTTTAATGAAATAGACTGGGACTCGGTCTTTGATAGCCATTCTGCTGAAGCTAGTGTGGATGTTTTCTACAACTACGTATATGGCATTATAAAAGCTCGTGTTCCTCTATCAAAGCAAAAAAACACTAACTTCCCCGTATGGTTCTCTAAATCTCTCATTCGGTTATTCAACTATAAAAAGAAAGCCTGGTGTAAGTGGAAAAAATACCAAAACTTATCCGACTATGAAGTATTTTCTTTATATAGAGCTCGTTTTAAAGTCGAATGCAACGAATGCTATCTAACTTACATGAAAAGTGTTGAGGATAGTATTCCGCTTAATTCTAAACACTTTTGGACGTATATAACTAATCGCCGTGGCAAGTCTGGTGTCCCTAGTCGTATGTTTTATAAAAGTGAAATATCTAGTGACCCTTATAAAATATGTAACCTTTTTTCCGATTTCTTTCAATCAGTTTATGAACCGACTAGTCTAACTCCCGGCTGGTGCCCGACTCCTGATCAATCCAACGATTGCCACACCTCCCTACATAGCTTACATTTCAGCGACTCTTTGGTTCGCAAGCAATTACAGCTATTAGACATCACTAAAGGCCCCGGTCCTGATGGGATACCTCCATGCTTTCTAAAATTCACTTCTGATACCATTTCTAAACCTGTAACGGTTATTTTTAACAAATGCATTCAGGATGGTATATTTCCATCCATCTGGAAAAAGGCAAATTTGGTTCCTGTCTACAAAAGCGGCTCTAGGCAAAATGTCGAAAACTATAGACCTATTTCCCTACTTTGTACGTTGGCTAAACTCTTCGAAAAACTTGTCCATCTCAAAATTTATCCATTTATTCACCAGCAATTGATTCCTCAGCAACACGGCTTTGTTAAAAATAAATCTACTGTTACTAACTTAATGATATTTACAAATCACCTATTTAAAAACATGGATGTAAGAGCTCAAACAGACGCCGTATACACAGACTTTAAAAAGGCTTTCGATAGAGTTGACCATGAAATACTATTAAACAAAATTGCATTCAATGGCATTAGAGGCAACTTGTTGCGCTGGTTCCACTCTTATATTAGTAACCGCAATCAAATTGTTGTAAGTAACGGGTATCAGTCTAACACCTTTCTTGCTACCTCCGGGGTCCCCCAGGGATCAATTCTTGGCCCCTTGTTGTTCTTACTCTACATAAACGATATCGGATATTGTTTTCTAAATAGTGATTTCTTGTTGTATGCGGACGACCTCAAAATCTATAGGAAAATTTTAACAATTGATGATTGTCATCTCTTACAAGATGACCTGAATAGGTTATCTGACTATTGTAAATTGAATAAACTACAACTAAGTGTAGCTAAGTGTAGATACATGAATTTCACTAAGAATAAAAACATCGTTAGTTTTAATTATTCTCTATGTAACGAACTACTTCTTGGTGAGACTCAGATCAGTGACCTGGGTATCTTATTGGACTGTAAACTGCACCTTAATCTGCACATTGATAAGATTATTGCCAAGGCATTTCAAATGTATCATTTTGGAATGAGATCATCGATTGATTTCAAGCGACCAGCCACTTTCCTGCATTTGTTTAATTCTTTAGTCCGACCACAAATAGAGTATGCCTGTATGATATGGGACCCATATTATGATAAATATAATCTAGCCTTGGAAAAAGTACAGCGTAAGTTTCTAAGATCAATGCTGTTTAGATGCCATAAGGAGCGTAGCTCATACATCGAGTCCTTGGTTAAGTTTAATCTTCTTACGTTGGAATCAAGGCGGCGCTTGCTTCAAACTATGATGCTGCATGATCTGTTGCACAACAAAATTGATTGCTCAGAACTAATTAATAATGTATGTTATGTTGTACCTAGAACTGTTATACGGCGAGAGGCGCGCGTCTACCCGTTGTTTGCTACTACACTTTGTCGTACAAATGCGGGTGAACGGGCGCCGCTCCACAGGATTGTCAAAACCTATAATGAACATTTTGTTGATATTGACATATTTGCTTCAAACCGTCAAAAATTTAAAAAACTCTTAGTTAATAGTCTGCAATTGTAAGTATTGCACTTTGTGTTGCCTCTTCTATATTATTGTTCTTTCTTTTTCATTTATAAGGTATGTACCATTAGTCATAAAATTAGTTAAGTTTTGAACATTCCCTTTTTGTCTCTTTCTGTCGTTGTTTTTTAGTATATAATGTTTTTTCTTGTCTTCTTAGGTATTTATGTTTTATTTAAAATATTGTGTCTACACTGTATCTTCATTTAAAGTAATATGTGGAAACGTCGTGGATTGTACACTAACCTATTTTGAATATTCTGTATTATTTACTGTAACATATATTGTACAATTGTTTGTTTTCCCCAAATAAATAAATAAATAAATAAATAAATAAATAAATAAATATCTGGTTCTAAGCATTAGGCCGAGCCATAAGGAGGAGGAAAGAAGATAGTACCTTATCTCTAAGGCACACAGACACGCTTAGAGTTCATTATCATCACAAATTCTTTCAGGTGTAAAGTTTGATTCAGGAGTATTAAGGAAAAATGAGACCGATCAATGTGACGACACTTGCGGAAATCTATGTCCAGCAGTAAACGTCTTTCAGCTGAGATGATGATGTGATCTCAGGATGCATTACGCATACCGATGAGATCTCAGGGCTCAGGGCGGATTAAATCACTTTATATGCTATTGATCATAATTATTTTCACGATAACATCGAAGCTCGAAGCTCTTGTAGAAAACCTATACCAATACACAAAATTGATATTCACGATGTCTCGAGCGCCCCCTAATGTAAATAATAATTAAGAACCCCTCTTCCACGTTATCAGCTCCTCACACCGAACAAAAACAAATTTAACCGAAAATTGTTTTAAATGCCATCGGCTTACAAAGGGGCGAAGCAGAAAAGCGCAATTCGTCGGTCATTCGAAGCGTGAGCAGTCAAACAATAGCTGAGCGCACAACGGCCGTCACTGGATGTCGCCCAGTAATATACAATGTACAGCAATTTAAGCTGAATTATTGCATATAGCCGTCCCAATGGTGCGTTCCTTGTGGAACTATTTGTTCTGGAAAACTTTGAAAGATATAAATGGATGGGTTCATTCTGAATGTCACTAGTGGAGACAGTATTGAATATTGGTTTTGTTTTGTGGTTTGTATTGGTTGTAGTGTGCACAGACAGTTCAGTATTGGAAATGTTTTTCAATGTCTTTTTTACGAAAAATGTAAAACAGTTCCCGTGCAGTTGCGTGTGCCCAGAAATAAACACACGCCAAAAAAAGAAGTACACATAGGCAACTGCTGTGTAATCGGTATTTTATAAAACACTATAATTTTGTTTGTAAGCTTTTGTTAATCATTTAAATAATAAATTACTATTTTACTTATTACTATTTTAATAGGTATATATCATTATTACATGTTCACTATTTTATCCAGTGCCTCACAACCAGAGAGGTTCAGGAGGTTATTGGTGCTGCCTCACACACAGCGCATCAGGAAGGAGGCCGCTTCTTCTTCGTACCGTTCTTCGTTCCTAGCAGCGTTCAAAGCAGATCGTATTGACTTCGCAGACACACCTGATGCACTGCAAAATCGAGGCAAGAACAGAGGCAGAACCGATTTACAAATACGGTACTTTAAATCAACCTACAAGAACGAGACAACAGACCAACTCAAAAGGTTTAGGTCTACCTAGTATTTATTCAAGTAGGTATCATAATTAAGTTGGCTTCCTTTTGGTTAGATCCCTTTATTCAGAAGATGAGGTCGGTCTATACAAGACCTACAAAATGTTTGAAGTAAATAAATGCCTGTTGGAGTTGTTTTCCAATTTCCATGGTATTAAGTTCTTGTTGAAGTATTATAGAGGCTTATTTTAATAGGCCGAGAGCTTTTTAATGTATAGTAATTCTCGTAAATAAACACTCGTAGAATATTGTTAATTTACTATTACAAGTAATATCGACTTATTCACTAAGCTTTTGCAAATTACTGCTCATTATATAATTACTTTAACAATAATAAAATAGTACCAAATAAATATTACTCAGTAACCTCCGTAGAAAGAAATTCACCAATGCAGCTAAGCGCGACAGTATATAAACCGCGTTCAAGAGCTGGCACTGTCTTCATTCCGTAGCAATCATCATTGCTACTACTAAACAACGGAAAATAGTTTTTTTTTAAATTGCATTGATACATTTTGTCCTAGGATAGTAATAATTATACAAGTTAGCTAGTTTAAGTTGATTTGCCAGCTTTTACTGCATTGTCATAATTTACATTTACATTTTTAGAAAGTAAGTTAAAGTAAATCGTTGGACACAAGAGAAGCATACCTGCTGCCATCGACCGATAAATATAACAAGTGTAACGGCTCCAATGATTCACGATTATCCCTGAAAATATAACTGACGAATATTCTTGGGTAATTGTTTGACAAAAACCAATACACATTGTCGTTGTTTCGGTAAACGCCAAGGTGTACATTTGTAATACTTGTACAATTACATCGTTTATAGAAGTTTATTTCAGTTTTCAAGTCACGCTATCATTTGTTCCTATTTCCTTCATATTCCTCACGCGCTCCATCCATGTTTTCTTTGGCCTTCCTCTACTTCTCCATTCATCTACATTTATATTAATCACTCTTTTAGACACATGCGATTCATCCCTCCTCATCACATATATATATATATATATATATATATGATCCCGACCGATTTCGACCACAGCGTCTTGGATCTGCCTATTAAGAGCATCGCTGGTGTGCTCTCTGGTGACTGACATAGCCAATTTTTGCCGTGAAAGTGCGTTCACATTCACTGCAAGTCAGCACCCCTCCGACGTAATTGTATATATATAATATATATATATAATATATAATACATACAATACCACAGACACCCATACCCATACCACGACAGTCGATTCCCTTTTAACTTTTCCGTAACTGGTACAACTTTTAAACTTCCTCTTATTATAGTCGTTCCTTACTTTATCCATTCTTGTCACACCACACATTTTACGTCATTTAACTATATAACTCTACATCATAATTTAATTTAATTAAACTAAAATATTGACAGCATTGCTATTTAAATATTTGATGTATGTTCAATATAAATTTTCAATATTGGAGAATACTTTACCAGTTAGTTAGTATTATGGCATATTTAGTATCAATGAGCTTTATAATTATTGATTTACTCAGGCAATTAAGCAACAAATTATTGCTGCATGGTATACCAAGATGATGTACAAATAAATGATAAAATTTATTCATTTTGTTAACTTTACTAGCCGCCCGTGGCCAATGACCCCCTGGGAAAAAGTCTTCACAAAGAGTTAAGAAAGAACACGGGTGGTTTTTAGTCAGTAGAAGTCTGACACTCCCTTCCGATCCGCCTAGAGCGGTTGAGGTCATGAAATGACCTCAACCGTTGGACCAAATTTTGGTCCAACCAACCAAAAAAAAAATGGGTTTTAAGACATGGTTGGAGAGCACTATCGCATGATATTATTGTTACGCCTCTGGGCAGAGAGGTAGGGAGTGTCAGACTTCTACTGACTAAAAACCACCCATGTCTCTTACAACAACCCGCAGCCCCGACAGGCGTCGGCCCTTGCAGGCCACTTCCATGTTGCTGACATCTCTTTGAGGCGCGTAATCAAGCACACATCCACAAACTATGCTTAATATAATTTCTTATAAAAACAACAACTTAACAAAACTGCGGAAAGACAAGCAAACCTGCAGGATGAAACTGAGCTAGCCTGTTTAAAATTTAAAACGTCCAACGACGCTCGGTAATAAATCACTTTTTGTTCGCTATCTCTATGATGGATTATCGTACCGAGTATAGTGCAATCATGAGTTAAAATCCATTGACAATTTTCGTTTATGCCATACTGTCACAAAGGGATTCGGTTGTTTATTTGTTTATTTGAGCTGGTATTGGCTACATCCCGTCTGGTAACTTTTCCGATTCGCTAACTAAACAAAAGACGGATGAAATAAGTAAAAAGGTGCCTTTTGGTTTTAATGTTCATGCCATGTTGGTTCTGATTTTTAGCTGTAACTAACTGACAGACATATTATATTTAATTTGTATGACAGTGTATAGGTAAGCTAAGTATCGTCATCCTAAATCCAATATGGCGGATCCTCAAACATGGACTAGACCTACGAGGCAGTCAAGATTTTTTTCGGGGGCTCCGTCGACTGGGCTTGAAGGGGTTAGGTTCCAAAAGAATGACTTGGATGCAAGAGCGAGCGAAGCGAGCTCGGGACTTGGGGCACCCCGACACGGACAGGTTAGGTTAGAAGGGGATTAAACACTTGGAATTTCTCCTATATCGTGGGTGCGTTTACAACACCCAGACCCAAAACAACGTAGGCATACAAATATTTGTTCCGTGCAGGGATCGATCCCGCGACACGTGGCGCAGCAGTCCAACCGCTCAGCCACTGCGCCAACCGTGTCGTCAAAATTAAAATTGAACTAAAGTTCACACGACTTTCCTATAAATACAGTGTAACAGAATACCCTAAATAGTCTTGCATACGCCTCTTACGGCATCCACTAAAGCATTGTTCCAAGTGGCCTATTCTCAACGAGGTCTACCTACTTGGCAATAGGTGCCCATATTTTATGTATTGCTCACAATTGCCTTACTTACTGAATAAACGGAGCTCTAAATGGTACCAATGCGACGCGAATTGCTTTGGCTCGATGCCATATTATTGCTTTAATAATATCTATGCCTAATACAAATATAGGCGTACCTGCAAACCCCGAATAGTTGGGCAAATGTTTACTTTGAAATGGCATAAGATCGGGAATATTGCTTCTGTACGTGCAATTCGATTCGTCGGTTACGATTCAGGGATCATCTATATTTTAACGTAACTGTAACCAAATATTTCTGTTTCAAATGTACGTAGGTACTGCTAAATAAAAGACGTATGTACGAATAAATCTGTCTTTATTTAATAGAACATGGTGAATTTAAAAAACACTGGCTTGTTACAAGAGGGGTAATAAGACTTCACTCGAGACGGGCTATCAGCTGAAGAAAGTGCTGAAATTATGTCAGACGCCTTCACTTACTGTGCTGACATCGCCATTGGTCGCGGATCTATGACCAATATCCGCAGATGTGATTGGTGGTGTGACTACCTAATTGAACAACGTAAAAGTTATCGCCGAGCGCGTAGACATTTAAATAAGCTTAAAAAGCGAAAGGTCACCGGAGACCTCCTAACCTCTGCTTTAAATGCGTTTAGAGTTGCCAAGTCCCGCTACAGAGCATCAGTAGAAAAATCTAAAGGTAATTTACTGCGGAAAATAGTAGAAAAATTAGATAAAGAAGGTCCGTGGTCTCCTTTGTATCACGAGTTCAAAGCAAATCGATCAGTCGATCTTGCGTTCGTCGAAAACATCAAAGTAAACAATAAACACACCACCGGTATTGAGGAGACAACCGAAGTTCTATTAAATACGTTGATACCTGATGATTTGCCTGATAATGATAATGACTACCACAAGCAGATCAGGGCGTGGGCGGCTGTGCCACCTGAATCACCAGCGTCAGACCTTCCATCCATTGACGAATTCATTAAAATTGTCAGGAAACTCCCACTCAACAAATCGTCAGGTGAAGATAAAATATCTAATCGGATGATAATAGAAGCATGTAAAACAGCGGCCGACGCGATTTTAAGTGTTTACAACCGTTGTATCGCAGATGGCGTTTTTCCTCGTATATGGCGACGCGGCTTTATACGAATAATTCCGAAAAGTGGCGACAAGCCTCCGGACGATCCTAAGTCTTACCGCCCTATAACACTGCTACCATCTTTGGGGAAACTCCTGGAGCGTCTTATCGTTCCACGTTTACTACCAGACGGACCGAAATTTCACAACAACCAATTCGGTTTTACCGTGGGAAAATCTACCGTAGACGCGGCACTTTCTGTCAGAAAAATTGTCAATACATCCGAACATAAGTACGTAGTTGGGATCTTTCTAGATATTTCTGGGGCTTTTGATAACGCATGGTGGCCGATGCTACTCCTTAAACTGAAAATTCGTGGTTGCCCTAAAAACATATACAATCTTGTTTGCTCGTACTTCTTAAATGGTTCCGCGAAACTCAAACTCGGACATCATTCTATGTCAAAGTCCCTTACCATGGGATGCCCTCAGGGTTCGGTTATGGGTCCGTATGTATGGAACGTAGGCTTCGATGACTTCCTCGCGATTCCACTTCCTTGCGGCTGTTCATTAACTGGTTACGCGGACGACGGCCTGCTGCTCATTCAGTCAAGTACTCGGGCTGGACTCGAAAATTTGGCTGACACTTGCCTAAAATTAATATCCCAGTGGGGTGATCGTAACCGTCTGACCTTTGCACCACATAAAACTTATCAACTTCTTTTAAAAGGTAATCTTAAATCATGGCCTAGTATTAAATTTAATAACGTTCCCGTGAAAAAGAAGGAGTCTGTATGCTACCTTGGGTTTGTCTTGGAGAGGAATTTTTCTTTCATTGAACACATAAAAACAGTCGGTGAAAAAGCTAAAAAGAACTTTTATGCTTTAACGAGAATATCCAAATCTACATGGGGTTTATCATTTTTAACTCTAAAGACGATCTATGGGGCTACTTACTTGGGGTGTATGTGCTACGGGGCACCAGTTTGGGCCGATAGGGCCACCATTGGAGCGGTACGACGTAAATTACTTCAAAGCCAGCGGTTGGCTTTGATTTTCTTGTGTAAAGCGTATAGGACGGTTAGTACTGAAGCCTTACCGGTACTGGCAGGGGTACTTCCAGTCGATCTTGAAGTACAGCGCCGTGCTTCAATGTACTACTGCGCACGAGAGACCGCGGACACAGACTTTTTAACGCAACGTGACCGTGCTAAAATAGCTAGATTACTTAAACCACAGACTGACGTCTGGGAGGAACTTCTGTCTGAATGGCAATGTAGGTGGGATAATTCCATCAAGGGCCGACATCTTCACCAGTTCTTTCCATCCGTTCGTGAGCGGCTGGCCAGGACATGGCTGGAGGTGGATCACTGTGTCGCCCAATTTCTCACAGGTCATGGTAACTTTAAGAGTAAATTATTTTCCTTCAAGCTTGTTGAGTCGCCTTTTTGTCAATGTTCTACATCTGACTGCGAATTTGAACAAACTGCACATCACATTTTATGGGAGTGTAGTCTTTGGCAGAATGAACGTAATATTATGTTAAATAGTGTACAGGTTACATCCGGAGTTATTTACTATACGGACCTTGTAGAAACTAGAACAAATTTCCGTGCGTTCAAGCAATTTTGTCATACCTATTATTGGAATCAAATATAACAGCTCACAACTTAGGACCCAGTAATATTAATGACAATAATATCCGTGGTGCTAGGCAACTGGGCTTATCTCAGTTGTATACGTCCCTGTGTGCCTATTGGCCTTGTTCTGTTCTGTCTCCTGCTGATATGGAGGGAAGTGGAAACTATGTTTTTTCCTACTCCTCCGCTATTCTTTTCTGATTAATTTCGTTGCGGGATCCAAGACAGTTAAATCATTTCTCTGGGACTTCGTCGAGCTTCATTGTCTCGGCGCTTTTCTTGTGGTCGCCACTGTTGATTCTGGCTAACAGGAGTTACAGTGGTTTGGGAATAGTGTGGCGGGCTTGTCCCAATTTTTAAAAAAGAGGGGTAATAAAAGATAAGGGGATGTTTTGGAATAATCTCTGCAGAACTCATGTAATCATCATCATCATCACCATTGCTAACCTTATCGAACCAACTGCTGAGTAAAAGCCTGCTATTCTTTGTACTATTCAAGTCAAGTTTAGCAAACTTCAAATTCAAAATCATTTAAAAAGTTTGCAGAAAGACAGAGCCTTCACTGAAGCAATAAAAAAAATTAAGCCCCAGAATACTTTCCATCATAATTTCCCATAATACAGCACCTGTTTCCATCCTGATTACTGCCATAAAATACACAAGGATTATGTATTAAGTTTTAAAGTATAAAACTAATAGTGTGCAAAACTGTCTAGGCACCGTGTAAAGTTAAGAAGCTCAAGAGGCAAACTTACCCGGAGTGAGATTTTTAAACTTTACTCATAAAAGATTTCGTTACGCTTTATGAATATGAAAATCTTATCCGTTGAATTTATTGAGATAAGTGTTTGGTTGTTCGCAGTATGACAGAAGTTGCTTAAAGTGGTGTTAAGAAGACTAAGATAGTGGCGCAGTTAGTGCTTTAGTGTTTCAAGAATATTTATTTAAGTTTTAGTTTGCCGCATATCGAAGCAATCATAGGCTTTTTTTTGTTCCGGGGTGGAAAATCCTCATGAATGTTCAGTAGAGTCATAGAGTCTTTCAGACTCTAACTGACTAAAAACCACACCGGCATTCCTATCCCGCACTTGCACCGGAGATCATAAGCGATCATGGCCTAGATCAACTAAAATGTGGATACGGTAAAACGTCGAGCAACATAGTGGACACGAGCAACATAGTGGACACGAGCAACGATATTGTTAGAGATCGGGGCCTATTCGCCCGGCATCAGGACAAAACTGATTAAAAGTGCATAGTTTAGGAATTCCTGTCTAGTTTTCGAACAGCAAAACTCTCTAATGAGGCGAACTCTTAGGTCGTTACCGAAATATGCATGCATGTAGATTAGTTGGTCGGTTCTTGTATGCTTACTTTAATATTCATAGAAAAATGTACATTATTATATTTATTTAAATAGTTTAGCATACTTGAGCACGTTATTCAGGCTCCAATGTTTAAAAAGATTCCAAGACCAAATTAAATTATTGTTTTTGCACCCACAACTACAATTTCAACAGGCTTATATTGTAAAACATTTAATATTCTATCTTTCCAAACAACTGATTTTCAGATGGCAATGTTCCCAAGATACTCTTAAATTAGAGAGACGGCTGCCAAGGTGACCGCATCTCAATATAATTGTGAATTCAATCGAAAGGTTCGTTCTGCCGACCCTTCTGATCTATTCATAGGTATTCTTGGCTCAAAGAGTAGGTATGTATGTATAGAGGTTTCTCTCTTTGTTAGTCACAAACTGGCTGACAGCGTGCCCGACCGGTCCTTTGAACGTTGGTTCAAGGATTAGGCACAAAGTGTTTGAGCAAAAATGTGTCAAGGACAGTGGGACAGACTCTAGTCTAGGGTATTTATTATTTAATTGCTGTACTACGTGAACTACGGCCTCTGAAGGGTCAAATCGTAAGGCTAGCGTCAAGTACCTACTAGCAGAGCATCAATCCTTTGATGTTTGCTGAAAAGGACATCAAAGGACTTGACCATTTTTTCCACAAACACAAGTAATGATGGTTTTTTTAGTACCATCATGTTTTCTCACAAAAGAGAATTCAGTCTCCAAAATAATAGCTCTTAAAAGCAGAACTGTCGTACACAAGGACCATTTTATTCGAACAACTTGCCAATAAAACATGACCTACTCGTTACCTCATTCCCTAGGCACTAGAAACAGAACGTTAGCTTCCAACAATAAATCAGGAACGTATAATGTCGGAACATTTCCGTTTTTGACCTGATTGGGAGCAAACACTGTTATAGTGTTCTTTTGTTCACATATTCTACGTGTGATTTGTTACTAACGTGAACTGTTAGTAGCTGGAACCGGACAAAGACGGGACAAAGAGCTTGTTTAAGTTCCCAGGTCGCCTCGCTCGCGCAAATAGCCAACTTGTAACGTATTAGCTACTGTTAAACTTGGGACTTGGGGAATAAGTTTGATGATTTATTTAAGAAATTGTATTTGAAATAGCATAGAACTGCGTTGTGATGATGACCAAGGTGTGTTTTTTTTTAAAAACAATGAAATTACGAAAATGATCGTAGTTGTTACAGTTGTTGTTGCTGTGTTTATTGTTTTTGCTACAGATGTGAACTGTGATCGAACCAATATAATCGCGACAGTGACAAACCGCATTATGAAATTCAGTATTTAAAAACTCATACTTAAATGTGATTGTGTGAACACACACAATTTCTGAACTATTGAACAATGCGTACGACCCGGAAAAATACGTGATACAAACTCTTTCAATTTCACAAAATGTGTGACCAAAAACTTGACACACTTAACATAATCAGCATTAATTAAAGTTCTCACAGTTGGGTCTGCTTCTGTGAGAGGGAATTCCACCACGAGTTAATGGATGTCACAGGTCTTCGAAATTCATGTTCTAAGTTCCGTCTGTTTCCTCACGATGTCACATTTCACCGACTTCTGTTAATCACACCAAACTGTCCCAACTCCCTCGTCCCAGCAGTGGCACTACAACTGGCCGTCCAGCAAGATCGGTGGCCACGTGCCTCGACTGCCACGCGAATCTAATTTCCTAAAGCGTTGTCTACACTATCATGTCGATCGACCTCACTGTACAAGGAGACGCTTTAAAGTATCCTTGCACAACGGGTTTTATGAAATTATGTCCTCTGGGATTTAGTTAAGTCTTAATATCAGATAATGGATGATTTTGTTTTGAGTATGAATACGGAAAAATAGAGTAACGGTAGATGGAATGAGTAAATGATGAAATGGTTAGAAAAAGGAGCGATTACATAATACAATACCTTATATACTCCTTCTGCCTCGTCCACGTCATACGCGCGAGCCGGTTGCGAGTACCTGTCCTTTCTGAAGAACCTGACTGGCTGGAGTGACGGCGGACGTCATAACTAGAAGAGAAGAATAGGTGCAGTGAACATGCTACGAATTTAATCTACGATGTCCATAAATGGATAAACGCTGGATAATAATGATGATGCTTATACTATAGCGAGTTTTTTGTTAAAGGATTTAGAGGCTGGCTGGGTGTCAGGTGCTGATAACTCCAAGAGATAGTTGTGCGAGTTAAGGTATGATTTTGCTTTTCAAAAAAAGCGGATCACCAGGAAACGGAGGAGCAGGGCCATCTGTCGGGGTGTCTTAGGAACTTAGAACTATTTTTTTTCGGAAAGGTTTAATTTTGTAGGTACAGACTTTGGTGATCATAAGTTAAAACACTTTACTAAGTTTCAAAATAAGTAGGCACCTTATTGAACTGTCAATACCTGAAAATAAACGTGCATAATTTGACATCTGTATCTAAATCCCCTCGTGTTGCAAAACACGATTCACGCTACAATACATTCGATTCCGTCCTGTGATTATCCGATCAAAAAGTGTCATCCACAATTTTATTACACCATTAAACAATTTATTCGTATTTCACTTTACACGCAAAATTCATTCGCTCCATACAAATACTAATCAGATTTATCATGATGAAATATGTTAACTGTTTCACATTGCGAGCTCATTCAACCCGAAAGCTGACTGTGTCACGGTATAACGGTACTCCGTAATTGAGCTGAATAAGTGGATTCACTCTATGAACCGTAACATCCCCCGAATTACAACCCAAACCATCTTCTAAAACGCTATTACGACCCACCAATAAGAAATTGAGATGACAAGAGAAAAATCGGTTACAAAAGTTTTAACTTCAAATATTTGTACAAGTTTGATTCCGGGAAACCTTTTTTCTTCTCCGAATCGCGGTAAATTCATAAAGAATGAAACATTTGCAAGTGAAATGAAAGCCGGGAGACGAGAAAAATAAAGGAACCCCGGTCGGAAGAGAAATTCCCATTGTTACAACACTCCCGAATGAGGTCCATTTATGCATACGAAAACTTATTACGATTTTCAGCGAAAAAGTGAGAAAATCTCGCTTTTTGTCTAAGTAAGCGGTCTTGGGAATATTCCAACACCCTTTCTTTAGCAGCGAATTAAGTTAAAATGCGATGCTGATATTTTTAAAAGCTGCTGATGTTTACTTTTTGTTTTTTTTTTTTACCCAGGCACATGGCTAAGAGCATTGAACTATTCACAGCAACATAAACGATCTAGTGGTGTAAATGACTTGTCAAGCGTCAGCAAATTTCCAAAATGGGATCTTTATTCAAATCTGTTTCACTCCACTTTTATTTAGACTGAAGAACCCCTAACTCAAACAACCTAAAGAAACTATTTTTGTTGACAAAATATCTACATTTTCACAACGAAAATAACCTAAATACAAGAAATATCATGCCTAGAGCAGAATACAGCTACACACGTACCTACGCGTAAAATAATTGAGAATATGTTTAACATTTTTCGTACTGTCTTATCTTAAGTTTCCGCTTGTATTATCAAAGGATTAGGTGTTTTTTGATCTCACTCACTGTGTAAGCCTTCATTAAGTAATGAGCATAAAAAAACTAAGGTATGGCCTCCCCTTTCTTTTGCCACACATCCCGATTCTGTTCGTCCCTTATCCAGGTGCTTTCCACGATTTTGACGATATCGTCAACCAAACGAGCTTAAGGACGACCCTTGTTTCTTAATTGCGAAAAAATTGTCTGCTCTTCCTTTAGTTCGATTGTCTGAACCACACCATTAGATAGCGATTAGCAAGCGATAAGTCAAACTCCAAAGTAGTTCCCCACACAGCCTATTCATCGCTGCAACAAAAGCTTCAGTTTTAAATTCAACATCAAACTTACAAAGTCCCATGAAAATTAGTTTCGAACAAAAAGATTGAAATCCTCAAACAGGCCTGTCCGAGGCAGGATAGTTTCCTTTTATTACTCGTACATGTTGCGTATGTAAGCCAAGAAGCGGTAACTCAACAAATGTATGTTTCGAGAGAAATATGTTAACACGCATTTCTCTTGCCATATGGGTTGGAAGGGACACCGACACACGAACAGTTACCACATACATATTCGATTCATCATTATAAACACAGAAATATTGCAATGATTAAGTTTCCCCAGTTGTATCAAAATGTAGTATTACCAATAGAAAGCTACACTGTTACAAAACGCCACAGGTATATGTTTAGTATTAAACACACGTTTTTGGACGATTATTGAATCATTTATTAAGTGAGATATTTCAATCTATCAAATGCATAAGCACAAATCATAATCAGTCTTTAGTGTTCCCACTACTGGGACACAGGCGTCTATGAGAGGGGATGGGCTATAATCCACTAAGCGGGCCCAGTGCGGGTTGGCAGATATTGTCACATGTGTTCAAATTCTGGTAGAAAGACATGACGGTTTCCTCACAATTTTTTCTTTAACCCTCTGAGAGAAGTAGTGATGAAATAAATTACACAAGGTAATATGCCTGAGTTCGAACCTACGACTTATTGACATATTAGATGCACGGCTTACAAGGGTCGCATGGAAGTCTATAAAGTCGTGCGGGGTTCGTTAGCAACATGAAAAGCAGCATTAGTGAGCCGACCTCCGGCTCAGAAGGATAATATCAAATAAAAAGCCATAAAACATAATGCCATGGTATGCTTTTTTGCGGCGGAGATGCTTGTCAGTTTTTTGCCAAGAGAGGAAATTATACGTTTCATACGTATACATACATAGAGTTAACTGTTGTATAGAATTGTGAGGAAACTGATGTCAAAGAATAAAAATAAATTAAACTTGTTAAAAAATACAAGATTTTAATAAAAATCTCTCATTATTATCATCATTTCAGCTTAAAGACGTCCACTACTGGACATTGGCTTCCTCCAAGTGTCGCCACATTGACTGGTCCCATCTGTTTCGCATCCCCGACGGCATTAGGTCATCGGTCCACCTATACAACCCATAAAAAGCACTAAAATGAGAAAATCAATCAATTTATCTTTTAAAATTGAAGGCATACCAAAAGTTTGGCCTACGTGCGTGCGAACCGTTAAGGAGTTATATTGAGAGGAGACGACCTAAGATTCAAGTTAAGGTCATGTTTGTCATGAAAATTCACACTTTCGGGGCCACGAATTGTTTTAGTTTTACCATCGACTAGACACTGTAAACAAAACAAAGAAACAGCTAACATTTACCCAGACACCGTAAATACAAGACAAAAAAAAAAGGTAAACAGACAGACGAAACGATTTGTCCGTATATAGAGCACGGAACGCGGCTCCGGGAGCGGTAATGCCTAATCCGCTTTTTGGTCTTTTAAAGACCCATTATCTGAGCCCCCGTCAAACGAAAAGAAAAACTAAACGAATAAACAGACAAAGGAAAATGTACACCTTTGTATGTACTTACATATTGTGTTACACGACCTATTTTTCCCTTCTTTGACTTCATATTTTTTGTTAATCTTGGGACAGACCTTTTTGCTATTGGATTTGTAAATGACTTTCTGTGTTTTTCGTGACCTTTAAGGTTTGAAATGTGACTACGTTTGTATTCGAATATTTTAATGATTACTGAGAAGTAATGGGCCCAAGTGTTGGCTAAAAATGAAACGAGTGTAAGTAGAGTATTTTCTGCCTTTGAGAAAAAGATTGTTTAGTAAAACATATTTTTAGAAAGGTTAGCTGTTTGTAGATGAATTTCTCAGTAGTCTATTTGCTGATGGAGTATGTTAGGAGCATGAATAATTGGGGATAAGAGAATTGAATTTGACTTTCTGGACGTTCGGCCAATTCAAATCATTTTTACAAACCCATCATCAATAATTACAAAGAGGTTGTGTGCCTTAGAGGAGATGTTTAATCAATGATTGTAATTATAATATAGTCCCCATATCTAGTTAATAACGACATGAATCAAACCCCCTTTTTGTTAAAAAAATAACATATTACTTAAAAAATTAAAGCTTGACGTTGGTGGTTAAGCCTCGCTCTTATTGTTTGTCGAAATAAGGGTGTATCAAATAATAGTAGATACATACGCTTCTGCCAACCTCTCGGGAAATACAGGCGTTATGTTATTATAGAAAGCAAAACCTAAATCTCTCAGTATAAACTTTTAATGCTATCAGTACACAAACACTAACAACACGAGACACCTATACCTCGGAGGATTATAAACTTACAACAACTTACTACTAGATACTTACAACATCTCAAAAGTTTATCAGTACTTAGAGGAGCTGCTCAAAATGTTAATACTAATAACAAATTGAAATTCATCAGAGATACTTGATACTGCAACAAATGTAACAATATAAAACCTAAGTGATGAAGAAGCGGAACTCAGTAGGTAAACTCCGTTATACATGGTGTACACCTAGATGCATTTTAGATCTACAAGGAAAAGTATGCGCTTCAGAAATCCAAACGACCTATCATCATCTGCCTAGCCTTTTCCCAACTATATTGGGGTCGGCTTCCAGTCTAACCGGATGCAGCTGAATACCAGTATTTTACATGGAGCGACTGCCTATCTGACCTCCACAACCCAGTTAATACTAGGTAATACGATACCCTTTGGTAAGATGACTGGATGTCAGAATTTCAGGTCACTGACTACCTGTAACGACTGCCAAAGATCTATATTATGGCAGCCGGGACCAACAGCTTAACGTGCTTTCCGAGGCACGGAGGAAACTCGGTATGTCGGGCGGTCACCCATCCACAGACCGACCTAGGCAAGCACGGCTTTACCTAAAGATCGACCCGAGTGGCAGTTCTTATTAAGCCACGAGCTCCACGAAATCCAAACGACCTATACAGAACTTAATTATAGAGCTGAATATAATTTCTATTTACTATCTAATCCATGTGAAATGTTTGTTTTTGTCATTGGAATAAGCCCACCACAGTATCCTCAATCCACCGTAACTCCTGAACCCCAGAATCACCATTCACCACACAGGCTACCACCAGAAAAGCACCAAGGTAATGAAGCTTGACGAAGGCTCTTAGAAGCAATTGGGTCCCGTAACAAAATTAATCAGAGAAGAAGAGCGAAAGAGTAGGAAAAACATTATTTAAGTGTTTTTTTGTGCGCGTTATCACTCGTTGTAACTGCACTTCTGTGGTTATTTTCTTTGTGGTATGGTGAAGACAGAATGAATTTCCCACGAGATAGGTATATCAAGGCGGACATTGACTCTGACGTACATATAATGGACCTTCTTCGTGTGTATTTTCTGTGTTAAATATAAATATTTTTGTGTGAAGTGAGTTCTAAGTGTATGTTTCCGTTTTAATAACACGAATAAAAAGTTCATTTTTTTCGGGAGAAATAGATTTCAGTTTGGTCCTTTCCATAAAAACGCAAATCTGGGGAATTACTGCCATGATTTTTTCAGACGCTAGACTTTTGTATGTCCGAGTCCGTTTCGAGACTGGGTAAACTTTCAGGATGCTGGCAAAGCTATAGTATTTTATGGCTTTTTCAGTAGAGCAACAACATCGAGGAAAGTGGATCAGATGGGAGAGCCCTTTGGCCAGGAGTAAGACAGTATAGGCTGACAAAAAAAAAACAAAATAATTTCTGCACTTGTGGACACCTTAAGTGACCATTTGAAACTTAAATTACCATTATCAGCTTGACACCACATATCTACACACGCCAACAAATCCAGTCCTAAAATTAGTTTCAATAGCCGTACACAATCTTGGCATGCTTAATATACCTACAAACAAACACACATACACTAACTCAAGTAATATATCAAATCAAATAAACGGATTTCAGGAGGTTGCCGAGTTCACGCGGATTAATTTCCGAGTACATTTGACTGTGTACGTTGTACGTATGTTGTGTTGTGTTGCAACAATGTTAGTAGTATGTTATGTTATGTTGCAACAATGTTAGTGGTACGCTTCGCTGGAACGTGTTGCGTTTGTGAAGCCTACTGTGAAGCGTGTTATTTGTTTGACGATAGTACTAACTGTTATTTGTGTTGTTGTTGTTGATGTAAGTCATTTAACTGTGTTAACTGAAGGTTCTGGGTCTGTACACTGTACACAATTGAATGGTTTCCTTGAATTGGAGACCAGATGTTGTATAAGTCCGGTTCTTGTAGTAGCGATTTCCTGCCAGTACCTGCGTTTCTAGGGGTATTTATCTCCGATTTAACGCTTCATGCAGATAATAATTATATGTACCGTGACGAGTGATGTGACATACGAGGTGGAAGCGGACACCGACGTGAAAACGGTTACCACATCATATACAGTACATATTTCTTAGTCCTAGTATATGATGGAAACAGCTGTTTTTTAAATAATCGATGAAAAAGTTCTATGTGGGAGGGCTATGTAGTGACTATGTGGTAACCGTTTTCGTGTCAGTGCCTCTTCCGCCCTGTATACCTACTTACACCACCACTATCTATTTACTCGTCGAAATCTACCTTCAAAGGAATCCCTAATCTAATTCCAAAACATAATATCTACAACTACACTACTACAGATACCCTTCACATTAACTTTCCAAAGGCAAACGTTGTACGTATGAATAAGAATTGATATAAAAACGCGTTCATTTCGACAAGTGCAGACGTTCGTGCGTGGCCCTTTGATCTTAGAATACATCTCAGCTAAATATTGAATACGTGATACAAATGTGGGATGTGTTTGTGCGTATGTTCAAGGTTTCTGTATGTTTTGGGTCAGTAGGTTTTGTTTTTGGTACAGATTTTTATGCTAGGTATTTATTTATTTTACACTTCAAGCACCAAGTACCCGGGCTGCGGGTTGATCGAAAGAGATACCGCGGCCGCGGCACATAGGGCTAAGAAGGAACATGGGTGGTTTTTAGTTAGTACAGTCACCCCCAAAAAAAAAGAGCACCAGTACGGAGACGGACTTGATGTCGTAGGCATTTTCTACCTGTCTACCTTTGGGTGTTGCTGAGGCCAACAGTGGTAGGTGTATCTAATAAGAATACTTATATTAAATACTATTATACGTCGAATATATTTGATCTATCTAAGGAAGTGAATGTGGGCGGGCCACACCTGCGCATATGCCGTAGACTGATTGAAAAATGGAGGAAGAAAACGCTGGAGTGGAAACCACGGACAGGTGAGACAACCGAATAAACACAAAACCGCCAAAAGTTGAAAGAGCTCTACTACACTCATCTTTGGGTGGCCTAAGGTTGAAGAAGAGATATTATTATCGATATACTTATTATGTTTTTTTTTATGTCACTAAAAAGCAATCTATACATTTAGATAAGTTAAAAGACGTGTGATCAATCGGCAAGATCATACTAATCTTTCTGGGCTCAGCTCCATCATCAAGTCTTATCAGCACTATAACTCTAGGAAAACTACCAGATCATCTGTCATATCAAACATTGAGATATAGTAATGGCCAAGATTACGTTAGTAAAAAAATAAAACATAATAATGCTGAACGGATGGTTGATGAGGCCAAATTTAAAAGTGTTAGAAGGCCAGCTTTAGGTGGACCGATGACCTGGCGAAGATTGCGTCGATTCGTTGGATGCGAGACGTACACTTGGGGGAGGCCTATAATAATAATAATATTCCACAACTATCACACAACGCCATCTAGTCCCAAGCTAAGCAGAGCTTGTGTTATGGGTACTAGACAACTGATAAACATACTTATATATTTCTAAAGACATACATAATATTATAGATAAATTACACCCAGACACAGAACAAATTATCGTGCTCATCACACAAACATTTGTCCTGGGTGGGAATCGAACCCACGACCTCCGGCATAGCAGTTAGGGTCACTAACCACTAGACAAACAGACCAGTCAAATGCAAGTCAAGTCAAGGCAAGTCCTATGCCCAGCAGAAGAAGTCTTTCAGCTGAAATGATGACGCGATGATGATATAATAATGCTATACACCTCACTCATTCAATACCTACGTAGTCTAGTAACTCGTTTTCGAAAAGTAACAAAATCCTTTATCAAAACTCCAGTAAGTACTAAAGCCCTCTAGACGTAAAACACTCAAAACAATGTTTACCTACCAAAGTACCAAAACTTCGCCCCCTTCGCCCCCTTGCATCACTCTGAAGTACCGAAAATCTCAACTAATATTTGTATCGAGCAATAATACCTCTGAAATCGAAAACGTGCTATCCCCTTTGTTTATTAAAACGGCAATCTATACTGTGAAAATACTGGCACTATTCTCCTTGCACGTTTTATGTGAAAAATAAAAATTAATATATCAACAACAGTATGGTGGATTGATTCAGTGCTGGTTTGAAGCGATATTCGATTTTTAAAATGCGAATGAACTAGTTTTTAATAACTGTTTTTTTTTTTGTTTTTAATTGGAACGTTATTGGTGCTATTTTAAATATTTCATACATTTCAAAGAAATAATGGTGAGCATTGTGATGAATCGTTTTGTTTTCAACCTCACACCATATCTTAGCCTCGAGTTTGCGTAGGCGTAGTATGCCGATAGTGCCGTTTCTGTATTTGTGCTGTGCTTAAGTTGAAACAAGGCGTAGGTAAATTGAGATAACTTAGATTTCACGGTTTCTATGTTTTTTTCCAATTAAAATGTGTGTCTATGTTTATACCGAGTAAGTTAAATGTAGTTACTAATTCTATGGGGGTGTCATTAAAACTATAGAGAAAAATTTTGACTATCTATAGGACATACTGATATTTAGATAGAGACAAGCGCGCCACACTATTTAAATTCAAGCCACTGCAACTCCTGAATCAACAATTTTACTTAACAATTTTAATTTTAACTATCTTTTGCCCGCGGTTTCGCCCGCGTGGATGTCGGTCAAATTATAAACTAAAACCTTCCTCAAGAACTACTCTACCCGTTGGTGAAAACAGCTTAAAAATCGGTGTAGCAGTTTTTGAGTTTATCGTGAACAGATAGACAGACAGACACGGTGGATGACTTTGTTTTATTATAATATACTAGCTGATGCCCGCGGCTTCACCCGCGTGGATGTCGTTCAAACTATATACTAAAACCTTCCTCTTGAATCACTCTATCTATTAAAAAAAACGCATCAAAATCCGTTGCGTAGTTTTAAAGACTTAAGCATACAGACAAACAAACAGACAATATAGCGACTTTGTTTTATACTATGTAAGGATATGTAGTGATAGTGATGCCAGAATCCATAGTGGCGACCACCAGAAAAGCACTTAGACAATGAATTAATCAGATTAGATTAGCAGAGCAGTAAGAAAAACATTATTTTCCATTTCCCTCCATATCAGCAGGAGACAGAACAGAACAAGGTCAATAGGCATAAAAGGACCTATGCAACTTTGATAAGCCCAGTTGCCTAGCAACACGGATAAATATAACATTAAGATAATCAGTATAATATTAGTTCTAGCAAACTTCGCTTTCTAGATTGAAGAACCTTCAAACAATCTCAGTTTATTCAAACAAGCGTCACAACCAAATCATAACCAGCCAATTTAAAATCTAAAACAGTGCCAATAAATTAAACAGTATTGGGGACAAACAGGCGAGTGTCGTATTGTTTACCGCCGTAACTGGAGAGAGCGAGCAGAATACTAATATCGAGGGTACCGGGGGTACTGGGTAGTTCGTTCCCGGGTTAGGCAAATAACGGCGAGATCCATTTAAAGGTGTTCTATAATTAAATCAGAGCATCTTCTGTTCGCTATAATTGGTACGGACTGAGAGAAATTTGATTTTGAATCCGTCAATCTGATGGAAATCTGTTGTTTTACAAATAAGGACGGATTTTCAGTGCAATTTCTCTGGAAAATCTAAAATAGAACGGATTTTAACGTGGGTGTAATTAGAGGAAAGCCACGACCACCTATGTAGCGTTAATCTGGTTATGGTTAGGTTAGTTATTGTGGTTTTAGAGTTAAATTTAAACGGAAATACTATAGAGAATCTACATTCTCTGTATTATTTCCGACGAGATCAACCTACACAAAATGCTGGTTTCTACAAACCATTATATCGCGTAGGTTGATCGTCACCAGGGTTGGAAAAAAAACAGTTTTTTTTACATTTTATAAAACAAACAGTTGAAAATGTTTTAAACAGTTGTTTTTTTTGTTTTTTTTCCTAAGTTAGTTATCATCCATTTTTAATTGATTAAGCCGATAATTCACTTTTAAACTATTTTAAAAACTGCATGACCAAAATTGATCTTAATTCAATATATGCGGTATGTTTCGACGTTCATTTTTAGTAGGGAAATCACCTAAACTTCTCTTAAAATAAGGGGAATACCCAAATCATATATTAAATATAATCACATTCACGAATTACGGAAGTTCTGGGAATTCCCCGGGGACTTTACCGGTGGAGTGTATAAATAGAGCGGACTTTCTTTCTGATTTTTCATTTCACAATAACACAAAAACATTTGGATTTATTCATTCCGATGTACGAAACCAACTTGGTAACGAGAAAGCTGCAAAACTTGTCACAGTTTTTAAATACCTTAGGTGTTTGACACATAATAAAAAACGATGTTTTATTTGAAACTGTTTTAAACACTGTTTAAAACACATGTTTTAAACAACTTGTTTTAAACATGCCAACCCTGATCGTCACTAAAACTAACACAAAATAAAAGGCAGAGAAAATAATAACAATAGAATGTGTTGACTAAAGGTACAAGTTGGTAGCCGACTGCACGCAGCAGCAGCAGCAGCAGACGACATGTCGTCGCTTCATGTCGCCACGACACGTCGTTACGTCATGTCGTTTCACTAAAGGGCATATCTCCTGTTGTTTCTGTTATCTATGGGCACTACTGATCTGCGGTCGGACGACACTGCTATCTGCCGCTCGGCGACGCGTCGCTAGCTTCATGTCGCTAACTACGGAGGGAATTTCATATAAATACGTAGAACCCAGTAGTGTCGCTGCGACACGTCGTCTGCTGCTGCTGTGTGCAGTCGGCTACCAACTTATATCTTTATAAACTCTATAGACACAATACGTAGAATACAACTTAGCGTACAAGAAAACAACAAAGATAACAAAACCGACAATATACCTCAAAAACACACACGGTCACCAATACCTGACACATCCAACCAGCAGGCTCCCAAACTTACCCCAATTAGCGTCCAAGGCTCCCAATCCCAACAGACGGACGCCCGTTAATTCGATGGGGGACACAAAATAATGCCGGCCAGGTAAAAGTATTATCCCTAAACAATATTAGGTACGTGAGGAGAATGCTGGTGCAATTGACTTATTGCTTCACTTCGTGTGTAGGTGATACTTGCGTCGAAGTAGACAGCGTTCTATTGTTCGGAAAGTTTGTTTTATTTTTGTGCTTTGTCTTGAAAGAAATCTGGGTATACTAGTTGGTTAAGGCGAGGTTGCAGTACTTTGTTTTTATGTACGCACGACCTCGCCCCCCGCCCTGCCGCGCGAGCGATATAATGCCCAAACTTTGACTGTTTTTTGCTTCTTGGAGAAAAACTATAAATAAATTATACAATATGTTTTCAACATTTACTTCAAAATAAAAAGTTCTATCTATTGATATAACTTTTATATAAATTCATGATGAAATGTCTTAGCAGTACACGTTTGAAATTGTGATTTAGAGTCATGTTTGATAAAAAAAAGTATCGAGCCGATCATTCTAAATCGCGTTTCTATCTTTACGATTTACTAGAGAGTATGTTCAATTTTTATGTAATGATTTTTATTTATTAAAAAACACGTATTTAGTTCGATTTTTATAGGTTCAAAAATCTTAAAAAGTACTGCAACCCCGCCTTAAGATTTCTGTAGCATAACATGTGTACCCCACATTTTACCAATTATATTTAAGTTCCATGTAATAGAGAGCCTAATGACATTAACTGGGCACAAATTCAGACTCCGTGACTGATACTTAGAAATTCCTGATTGAAAAACCCAATAACACTTCACCCGGCCCGGGATTGTATCCCAGGACCTCATGCTGAGCAGTCGCGCTTGCGACCACTACACCATGGAGACAGTCGAAGAAGGTTTCTATAATTTAGTCTCGAAAGGGATCTGGGGATATGTGGTTAGGATATCTACAGAGTTTAAAAGTGGTGAAACAATTCGGGATATCTATTGGTTGAAAACTATTGAAAGATTCTAAACATGAGTGTACTTACGCTCTTAGTTTGGTTTTACATTTTTCTTTCTACATTTCAATCTCGTTATCTGCTATTTCCGCCTAAACACGAACCGACCACCACCGCATTCTTTCCAAAATTCAGAATTCCCCGGAACACTGTTATCGTTGAATAAAAAAATACCTCTCTGCAAAAAACCTCTCGAATTTTCATCAGAATCCACAATAAACCCAAGTGAACTGGGGCGCCGAAGTAACAACGGGTGCCTAGAAACAATTTTCGTATCTTCCCTTTAAAAACCGCATCATATATTCCTAACACCCGGCACCCTATTTCCCGGGGCACCTATCTTCGAAACCTCAAGCTTTCAATAGCGTCGCGGCGAGATGTATACAATTTTTTCATACAAAGATAGGTACAATTTACGAGTATTTTCCGTAGTTCGTATATCTCGAGATGGGAGACTATCGCCGTACGCATTTCACGTAATAGGTACCCAACGCGTGGCGGATATTCAATGTTCCGTGTGTCGCGTACGATCTGCGATCAAGGTTGTCTTGGATTACGTACGCACTGAAGTGCTCAACACATTCGGCTTCAGGAATGTTGATTTAATTTTGTGATCAGAGGAAAACGTGTTGAAGAGGTATCACGTCTGAGAGAAAGTAATCGACTCAATACAGGTACCTATCATTTATAAGAAGTCGATTCTATTACCCCGTTAAATCAGTCATCGACATGCTGAAGAAGAAGAAGAAGATTGCCCCGTTTCTTTTACTCAAGTCTTATTGCACTCAGAGACGTTTAATGATTACTTAAGCCGAAAAAAGCCGAAAGATTTGACATACAAAAGCTTTACTCAAACAGCAGTTAGTCAAACTTCTAGGTGCTCATCCAGTGTTGTTATACAGGCAGTTGTTTTACATCCTCGTTCAAATTCAAGGAGATACTTACATTTACTATATTAATAATCTTGACTCGAATCAGTACCTAATAAAATGGGTAGGTACTTTTTTTTAATAAACGGTAATCGGTAAGTGTGAACCACCCGTGCTGAAACGTGGCCTGTCTGATTCTCGCTCTATTACCGCGCTTTCACATACACACAAACAAAGGTAATATTTATTCAATATTTTTTTATTCCCTAAACCATAGTGCGGAGGTTATTCTGAATACTGTACATTTTTTAACATTTATAAAGATAGTGTATTCTGATAATTGACCAGGTACCGTAATTTTAATTGTTTATTTATGTATTTTATGACAATCTTCTGAATTATAACGAGAATGCAAAACTGCACTTTCTGTAATAAAACCATATCGAACATTTCCACTCTTACCAAAAAACATAACCTACAATTCTGCCCACCCCAAAAACAGCAGCGACGTCAACCACCAGTGGGTACAGAACTTAAGTCCCGCGACACATATTGCGGGCGTGACGCGAAATATCGAGCAGTCGGGCAATACATATAGCCGAGCAATACATATAGCTGAGCAATACATATAGTCGAGCAATAAATATAGCCGAGCATTACATACAACACTCGAATGTGCCCGTGAATTCTGAATTAGGTTTGATCATTGTGAAGAACAGATAGCGCACGTATATTATCTAGTCCAATGTTTACCGTCTTCATAGCTGCTTCAATATTGTTAGAGCATTCGTTTTGAGTCTCAAGATGTTACTTGGTTATGCATACGGTTTTTAACAGACTCCTAAAATGGCTAAATATAATTCAAATTGTTTGAGACTTCTAAGTAATTGTAGGCAGAGTTTGTTTTGTAATAGGTTACCATCGGAGAAATACGGTATTACTTTAAACTTTAATAAATACTTAAGAGGAAACGCGAGTGGTCTTTTCTCCATACAAACGCTCTCGCCTGTTTTCTTTTTGGTTAATGACCCTAGAGCAATGGTTTTTTACAGAATAATAAATGTTAACTATTTCTATGCCCCTATGTTTTCCTTTTTGGTGATAAATTATTTTTATAAGCACTAGAACCCTCAAAAAATGCTCAAAATTGCTTGTTTAGATCGCTGTTAACAGAGTCCTAGTGTACAAATTTGACAACTATTAACGAAAAAAGAAAAACATAGCGGCGTAGTATATAACCTCCTTATTCATTGTCTAAAATATCTTTTAAATTGGTTTAATATTGGAGGAGGAAATAGGCGAGAGCCAAACCTCGAATTCTAACTTTTTTCTACAGTTGTCCTTATCGCACGAATTTGAGGGCAGGAGGACGGAGAGAGACAGCGATAGTAGAAAGAGACAGCACTCGCATTTCCTCTTAAGTTATTTCTTTAATTAACTTGTGTTATTTCAATTTTTCATCGCCCTGTAATTGAGTGGCTGTATAGAAAGCTGCAACATGGTTCAATAGAAAGGTGTAAATAGAGCTAGTTTATTATCATTTGGCAGCTGTCACTTGAAAACGATTCTCCCTAGGGCTGAAAAGTATTACTTTCAACCCGCTCTTCAGTCAACTTCAGACCTACTTTCCATGTATGAAAACGTTAATTAAATGCTTCCAAAGTGTAGGTTTATAGAAGTATTCAAGTTTTCAATACACGCCTAAACTGTAACTTACTTCAAACTTATGCACTATGCACAAAACCTTGTTAAAACAAAACATCAGGACCCATGCATCGATTACGCGCGATTACAAACTTCTCGAAATCCCAACGATACACGGCGGGTGTGCACTTGCGGAATACCAAACATAGGGTAACTGTAGTGCTTTGTTTCGTTCCGGTCACGTGTACTAGCCTTTATCTGGTCTGTCATGAACATGTTACCTTTCCTAGAGAGTTAGGAACAATTTCAATACGAGGTGTATTGGAAAACGTGAGGAGTTTTGCAGCAATATATAGTGGGTGCAATGCTTTTATCTGCCAGGAGTAAGATGATATTTTAATATTACGTTAGTTTGTACAAACACCGCTGGGGATCGCATAAGATGAAAAGGTTTTAAAGGACAGGAGAGGGTTTTTTTTTACTTTTTACTATTGTCTAACTTCAAAAAGGTCTGCAAGTAATTGACAACCTCGTAAATTACTTGCAGACTTTTTTTTATTAATGTGTTTCTTCTTGTTTTGTAATTATGAGGCGCATCATTTCAGACTTATTTGTTTGTTTATTTTTTCGAGCGTGATACTCGTGGGCAGTAGCTGAAAATCAGCATCACTCTGTGTTGCCATCTGAAATTATGCTGAACCCCTTGCAGAGGCCCTTTTCACATGATTAGTTTTATTTTTGGGTACATTTTTTAGTGTGTTTCAGATATTAATGGCAAATAAATACAACCTCCTTTCTTTTTCTTTCGTTGACTTATTGTGGGATACCTACAATGTAGACAAACAACCTTCAGATAGCTTTCATTTGTTTTTCTTATCAGTTAACAATTGATATCTATTGACAAGGCATGTGAGTGTGATGAAATGCTAAGATAATAACGTCTAGAATGATGCTCCGTTGATTTTACAAGAGTATTTACGCAAATAGATATTACGGCTATCTCAGAATAAGTCTGTTTATCTTAGAGCACACTGAAGGCTCCCTGAAAGGGCCTCTTACGTCACACTGTAACTATAATCAGTGGGTTTTCCCCGTAAGTCTAGTGGTCGCAAGCGTGACTACTGAGCGTGAAGTCCTGGTTTCGATTCCTGGGTCGAGCAATAAATGCTATTGGGATTTTCCATAAGAAATTAGCCAAGTACTTGGAGACCAACGAGGTAATCGCGTTGTTGAAACATGTTACACAAAGTGTCTCTGGGTTCGAATTCGGGATCTATTACATGGAAGTCTGGGCAATTTCCCCTAGGTCACCACTGTTCTGTGACGGTATAAAACAAAGTTAATTTTAAATAAATACAAGCTAACAACAAAATTATAAACAATTAAAATAATTTACGACGGTATTGTATCCAGCACGATAATCTATCTATATATATAAAAGAAAGTCGTGTTAGTTACACCATTTATAACTCAAGAACGGCTGCACGGATTTAGCTGAAAATTGGTAGGGAGGTAGCTAAGAACCAGGAGAAGGACATAGGGACTTTTTTTTTTAGGTAGGGTAGTAGGTAGGGTAGTAGGTAGGGTAGTACGTAGGGTAGTAGGTAGGGTAGTAGGTAGGGTAGTAGGTAGGGTAGTAGGTAGGGTAGTAGGTAGGGTAGTACGTAGGGTAGTAGGTAGGGTAGTAGGTAGGGTAGTAGGTAGGGTAGTAGGTAGGGTAGTAGGTAGGGTAGTAGGTAGGGTAGTAGGTAGGGTAGTAGGTAGGGTAGTAGGTAGGGTAGTAGGTAGGGTAGTAGGTAGGGTAGTAGGTAGGGTAGTAGGTAGGGTAGTAGGTAGGGTAGTAGGTAGGGTAGTAGGTAGGGTAGTAGGTAGGGTAGTAGGTAGGGTAGTAGGTAGGGTAGTAGGTAGGGTAGTAGGTAGGGTAGTAGGTAGGGTAGTAGGTAGGGTAGTAGGTAGGGTAGTAGGTAGGGTAGTAGGTAGGGTAGTAGGTAGGGTAGTAGGTAGGGTAGTAGGTAGGGTAGTAGGTAGGGTAGTAGGTAGGGTAGTAGGTAGGGTAGTAGGTAGGGTAGTAGGTAGGGTAGTAGGTAGGGTAGTAGGTAGGGTAGTAGGTAGGGTAGTAGGTAGGGTAGTAGGTAGGGTAGTAGGTAGGGTAGTAGGTAGGGTAGTAGGTAGGGTAGTAGGTAGGGTAGTAGGTAGGGTAGTAGGTAGGGTAGTAGGTAGGGTAGTAGGTAGGGTAGTAGGTAGGGTAGTAGGTAGGGTAGTAGGTAGGGTAGTAGGTAGGGTAGTAGGTAGGGTAGTAGGTAGGGTAGTAGGTAGGGTAGTAGGTAGGGTACTAGGTAGGGTAGTAGATAAGGTATGTAGGATAAAACGCATTGCAACGCATGCGCGGGTTCAGCTAGTCACTAATAAAGGCCACACTATTTAGAAACAGATCGTTAATTTTATTAGTATTGAGAAGTCTTAGGTTAATCATTTTGTTTCCGTTCCTTGTTGGAGGGGCCGTGGCTAACCAGTAACAGCCGCACGAATTATTATATTAGGTTAAATAGTCAGTCGCCTGAAAGTCGGACAACCAGCATAACCAAGAGGTATCATAGTACCCAGTGCTAGGTAGGAGTAGTGCAGTAATATATTAAACTAGCTTTTGCCAGCGGCTTCGCCCGCGTGAAAATGACGATTTTCCATACAAACTTTCATCCCCTATTTAAGTTCCTTAGGGGTTGAATTTCGAAAAATCCTTCCTTATTTCTTGTCTACATTATAAAGGGAACCTCTGTGCAAAATTTAAGCTTTCTAGGTCCAAGGGTTTAAGCTGGGCGTTGATGAGTTAGTCAGTCAATCAGGACTTCTCTCTTTAATTATATAGATACTAGCTTTTGCCAGCGGCTTCGCCCGCGTGAAAATGACGATTTTCCATACAAACTTTCATCCCGTAATTAAGTCCCTTAGGGGTTGAATTTCGAAAAATCCTCCCTTATTCCTTGTCTACATTATAAAGGAAACCTCTGTGCAAAATTTCAGATTTCTGGGTCCAAGGGTTTGGGGTGGGCGTTGATGAGTCAGTCAGTCAGTCAGTCAGGACTTCTCTCTTTATTTATATAGATAGATTATAATGTATAGATAATCATTTTATTTATTCTTGGCCAAATCTCAATACATACCCCACTTTGATACTCTTATTTCAACGCGTTATTACCTAATAAAAACAGTGTCACAAAAGGTGTTTACGTACACCGGTAACTTATGTACTGTGAGACAATATTTAATGCTGATTGTTTGATTGCTGATTGCGGGAGTACCATAATAATTACTCTTCAGGCGAAGAAAAGTGTACCTAGTCGACACTGCCACGGTGAGAGAATTATATTTACAGCTATACAAATATAGGCTGTTAATGATTTCAAAACTATGTAACTATTTATTTATTTATTTAATACCTACTTATTGTAGCAGCATTGCAGAATAATCCAATATTACTATAACTATGAACGTCGCACATAAGTATTCTAAATAGGTACCTAACACCAAAACCACAAACTCCACAATAACAGCATCACTGTAAATAAATCACTTTATTACTAAGAATAAACAGATAACCTCTTTAAAAACTTGAATGTTCTAGTGACGCGATCACTTCGTCACTGGTTGATATCCCGTCGTCGATATAAACGTTGTCAACCGCGAGTCTGAACTCAGTAGCAGAGAATAGTGCGTTGCATATTGTCGTCAACTTTACTTAAAGTATTAATTATTAACATGTAAGTCGATTTTGGATTTATTTTTTATATTTAATTGCATTTTTTTAAAGCCATTAGCAATAGTTTTGTTTTGAGTTTTTGAGTTTAACTCTGATAAATATTGAGATTTGGTACCTATATTGACACATATCGAAAGATAACAGACTTGTTATGTAAAGCATACATTATAATTTTATTTAATTGAAACGATATGCACTTAAAGCCTGCTTGCACCACGACGCACTACACTCGATTAACACTTTACTTATTTAAAACGGCATTCTTCGTCGTCATCTTCAAATAATTGACAAACACTGAATGCGTTAACGTGAATTGCGTTAAGTTATTTGTTGCGCAAACGGGCCTGAATATTTTTGTACTTTATATGATTAAAAAAAAAAACAATTTAAATAGAAAACAAAATAATATATTATCTCTCCTTTCGCAATATCTTAAGTCCTTTAACTCTCAAAGTAACACTATTGCTCTTGGCAGCCACTCTTCCAAATGCCTTATATTAACATGGTTTTAGTGTTATTTTCCTCAGATAATGATGATGTCTACGAGTAACACTCGTAGAGCTTGTGAGGGATCAGACGCAGCTGGTACAAGGTGTACATTTGAGCCCAAGCAAGTGTCAATGAGGTGATTGTATATTTTTAGACTTAGTATTAGTAACTAATATGCACAGTCGCACATTGAACTAGGCACGCATGATACTTAGAACATATTTTACTAAAGAATCTGAACGCGATCACTACATATAAAACTGACTGTCCTGTTGGTCTATTGGTTAGTGACCCTAACTGCTATGCCGGAGGTCGTGGGTTCGATTCCCACCCAGGACAAATGTTTGTGTGATGAGCACGATCATTTGTTCTGTGTCTGGGTGTAATTTATCTATAATATGTATGTATTTAGAAATATATAAGTATGTTTATCAGTTGTCTAGTACCCATAACACAAGCTCTGCTTAGCTTGGGACTAGATGGCGTTGTGTGATAGTTGTGGAAAAAAACAAAAAAAAAAACGCATATATGAGATGTTTCTCAGTAATGATAACTCATTGCTATATTGTAACTGACAGTGTCAACTGACAGCTGTTAAACGCAGTTCAAATGTGCTGATATTCAGTTACGTTGGTGAAATTAGTCCTTATACTTTGAACTACAAAAATATAAGTATTTTGTACATTGATTAAACACTCCTCCTTTAAGTAACGATTGACTGTCAATACCGAAAGTGCAAACTTTACAGAAGAGCGAAATAAATTCATTTTTAAATCATGTTTTGTATTAAAATTAATACGTACCTACCTAATTACAAGGAAGTATATATACGTAATAGCAGTAAATATGGCTTCTATTATTATATTATTAGAGCAAACATTATAATTATAGTAAATTATTCATCTTATTTAACCTTTTGCCACCCAATGCTGAGTGTACCTAAGTAGATTATATTATAATACAATAGATTTTCGTAGATTTACGCACAAAATTCAAGAGTAAGAATAAATTGAGTTTGAGTGGGACGTGAGTGTGTCCATGTAAACGTCAAAATTATTATGATATAAAATAACTTCTCTTGCTCTTAAATATTTTAGCATTTTTCACTAAAGTTCCTTTTCTTGTTGACAGTCAAAACATTATAACTTCTTAACGACTCATTCTAGAAATCGGTTAGTCAACTTAGTCTTCATGCGTGCCTAGCCCTAATCAAGTATTTTAATCATACTCAGACTGGTCGGGTAAGACCAAAACATGTTTTTTTAGAATGTTGTTTACTCGTATGACTAAATAAGACTAAAAAGGTTAGGGTTAAAAGACTTGATTAAAAGTATTTGTTTAATATATTTATTTGTGTATTTTTTTTTAACCTAGTGTAATTTTTTACACATAGTTTCTGATTTAAAGTTAGTATGCATTGTGTTATTTGGGTTGCAAATCCCATTGATATTGAACATCATCAGTACATCTAAACTGCGTTCAAGAGTTGTCAATGTCAAATAATAATCTAAGTATAACAATGATAAGCGCTTAACCCCGGTTTAGAACTACTGACGTTTATTGGTGTAATCAGCAATTAATAATGTAACATATTTATTTATTCAATGTTATTTGATCTATTATCTGCCAATTAAAATTAAACGACTAACAATGATGATGATGATGATGATGATGATGACGAAAAAGCGATTAAACATTGCTAACAATTTCACACTATCGCAGTTTTATTGTCCTATTGTCTTGTCGAACTGAACACTATGTATTATCTTAAATAAACATTCTACTATCTTATCTTATTTTTCCTCTGAATTATTATAACAAAAACGATATTTTCTTTTAGTTACTATAAGAAAGATTAAAATATAGATTTTCTTTAAAAATAACGTGGGTATAGTCACGATTTAATCGTAATTTAGCCAAGTTTTTACATATCACCAAGTGTGGAAAAAGTTACCTACATTGACGACACGTTTGGCGCAGTGGCTAAGCGATTGGACTGCTGCGCTCGGTGTCGCGGGTTCGATCCCCGCACGGAACAAGTATCTGTATGGCCTACAGATAGTTGTTTCGGGTCTGGGCGTGTTTGTGTATGTGGTTTTCAATGTTTGTAAACGCACCCACGATACAGGAGAAATTCCTAGCGTGGGGCAACGTTTTTAAAAAAAACAAAAAAAAAATTGAAAAGAAATAATCGGGGAAATTTTTGAGCTGGGTTTCAAAATATTATTTGAACTTGCCAAGGGACCACCTTATTTAAAATAAAACCAAGGACAGACTCCACTGGGGTTATTCACACCACCCAGTATACACCCACCCTGGAATGTTGTCAAACCAGGCTACCTGGTCACACACACATGAGCATATTCACACTAACTAAAAGTTAATTGCACTGTATTGCACAAGTCATTAACTGGATACTGTCGAACTAAATGGCTGACAGTATAATATCAATGTCGGCTTTAATGTAGGTAGACATCGTTACGAGTTTGATTCCCGCAACAAGACTAAAAAATATTTTGCCCTAGAGTAAAAATTCTGAGAACAATTGCTTTACACAGAGCTCTCTATAATAAACTCCGCTTCGCTTGTCAGTTTTTTTCAAAACACAATGAAACTATTTGAGACTGCCTCGTTGGTGTAGTGGTCGTAAGCGCGACAGCTGAACCTGGTCCTGGGTTCGATTCCTAGGTTCACCATCATCATTTCAGCCAAAAGACGTCCACTGCTGGACATAGGCCTCCCAGTGGCGGTACTCCCATAGAAGCAGAAAAGCACAGCTTGCCATAATAAAACAACGAATTAAAAAAAAAACGGTCAATACAAAAACAAAATTAATATTATAATCATTATCATCAAACTGCATGCCACGCGAAAAACGGAACGTATTGATGCGACGTTGTCAGGTTTACGTAGGTACTCAATAAACCAGAAAATACATTCGCGCGCAACCATGCGCGCAACTCGCACTGCGACGTTGCCAAACTTCTTCTAATATGTCTCCCGACTCCCGACCTCAGCCGATTGATCAAACAGATCGATCGGGCATGATCGGGCTCGGCTAGCCCTTTCTCTGTCACACCATCCGATTTCGAACTGATTCTCTGACCTCTCTATCCTACGAACATAATTTAGAGTTGTTTGTTTACATACCGTCGATTTCCCTAACTTCGCCTGGGTTTTGACACTTTTTTTAACGTACTTTTTTAAATATTACCACTGCAGGCAAATTATTAACATTTTATGGAATAATTAAGGTTTCTTAATAATCACAAGCTAAAGTAACTCTTAAAATCATCGATTTAGAGATAAAAATACCTTGCCAAAGCCAGTAGGCGAAGATCGGGCCGTTGGCCTAACTTCGCCTACCTATGTTTCCTCACTTTTTTTTAAGACGTCTATGGCTAGTATTTTTTTTTGGCTATAGAGCGATGTAGTAGAAACGAAACAGAATCTTTTGGATAGAAGTCCCATTACGTGCCGCTGATTAGGAATGTCATTTTTTTTTTGTAGATAGTACTCACTAATAGAGGGCTTTTTGCAAATTGCCCAGCTCCAGAAATTCACGATTTACGAGATATAATTGTTTAAAGTTCCATTAAAATTGGTCAATAACACGCCATTTGTATATTTTGAGGTTGGATAAATTGACATGTTAGACGTCAAAGTTGACATTTCACGTTTCGTTATTGGTAAAAGTGAATTTTAGTAACTTTTTTGTCGTGTTTTTGAATAAAATATAATTTATTTTTAAATATTTAAATATTTTCGGATGTACTATGAGTGACTTGGATGCAAGAGCGAGCGAAGCGAGCTCGGGACTTGGGGCACCCCGACACGGACAGGTTAGGTTAGAAGGGGATGGCGGGGTCGATTGAGCGAGCGAAGCGAGCGAATAGACCCCGCCATCCCCTTCGTGGTTATTTTTTTTTAAAACCACCCAGAAGTAGGAGCCCCGCGAAGCGGGGCTCCGTCGACTGGGCTTTAAGGGGTTAGGTTCCAAAAAAATGTTTTTTTCTCAAGAATGGTGCGTCGCCTTTACATGGGAGTGGTGCCAGGGCACAGTGGGCACCACCCCCTCACCCTTCCCCTGTCAAACGACACAAAATTTGTACCCGTTTCGCGTTTTAGCGCTATTCTAACCTCAAAACTTTGACCATGGATATCTCGGAAACCATGGGGCTCCGAGACATGGGAGTTGTACTGGGGGGTAGCCCCCTCCCCCCCCCTCCCCCCCCCACCCCAGCCCCCCTTGAAATCGACGGCACGTAATGGGACTTTTAACCAATCTTTTTATAAGTGCCTATAGATCAATTTTCTAAATTACTATCGAGTAGGCGAAGTTTGGCAAAAAAAAAAAAAACAAACACCTCACACCACTGACACTTTCTGATGTAATGACCGCCAAACTAAACGCATTAGCTGGGTTGCCATCAGCAAAATATTGCCATGACTAAATAGAAATTTGAATGTGGGTGTTTATTTTGTAACTTACTTCAAGATTTCGGTGATATTGAGAATTTTATAAATTCAGGCGAAGATTAGGCGACTAGGTGAAGTTAGGGAAATCGACGGTACTTTTTTCCGGGTTTACGACAAAATGTATAGGATTTCCAACAATTTCCAAGCATGCTTTGAACGTTTGAGTGTAAAGATTGCGATTGCGAGAGAATGTGAATGAGTGTGTGAATGCAAGTTCGCGACGCGATTGAACTTGTTTGAAGGGAATTTCGATTTAGTTCAAATTAGTCTTGAGCGTTGATGGTTGTTGATGCATTTTTTATTGTGATTAGATTTTTCCGTTTCTTGTTAGAATTTAAATAAGTTTTGTGATTACTTAGTTTTTGATTGAAGTTAGTTAATTAATACGAAAATGAATTCGAAAACGCAAGCAACAGTTCCTTGTGATGGATTAAAGTGTGTGAAAGCGTTATTGGATCTCGTTAGTTTCACCTAACCCACTCCTGATTTGAATATTTCTCAGAAAGGTAAAAGAAATATTAGGTATTTTAATCGATCAGCACAATGATGGATCAGCATACAGTGTACAATGCCAATGGGTTGTCGGCTGCTCTCATAAAAACAATTTTTTCTGTTGGCCTTGTACCTACCTATATTTTTTTCGAATGAAAAGAATGCTTGGAGTTTATCAGGTTACGATGATTTAAATACCTAACTTCTCTGGTGCCATGAAAAGACATCAAAATTCTCATAAACATTTGAATGCTGTTATTTCATTTTGTAGTTTTGGTATGTCATTGCTGATAATATGTATCTGTAAATCTATCTAGTAATATTATGCCTTCAGTGTGTTTTGTTGTTTGTCATCTGTCCATGGTAAAGAAGCGAAGAATGAAGAGTTTTGGCTGTATGTATACATTGTGAGTAATAACTTTTTTTTCAACTAGTAGTTAGAAACTAATTTATTATTTTGTGCGCCATCTAGCGGTGACTGTAATATTTTGCCCAAAGCGACTGTTTACGAGCGAAATACGTATTGACTCGAATAGTTCAGTTGTTACATTTATGTCAATAGATGGCTCTTGTTAATATATTATTTTACGTGATACTGACGACTTGATATTATTTCTATTGAACTAAGTAGTTGTAAATTTTCTGACAGGATAAAATACGAAAAGTGTTAGTCATAATTAAATAATAGAAAACAAAACCGGTGTTATTAAAAAGCAGTGTCAGAATTCGGAACAAAAAGTGTTTTTTTTTTTTTGGAACTTGTGCTTTACCTCCAAATAATTGCTGGCACGCCACTGAGGCCTCCCCCAGGTGTCGCCACATTGACCGGTCCCGTGCGTCTCTCATCCAGCGGTTTCCTGCAACCTTGACCAGGGCATCGGTCCACCTAGTGGGAGGCCTTTCAACGCAACGATTCCTAGGTTAGGCAAAGTATAAAGCAGTCGGGTAATTATCAAGGAATCTGAATTTGGACCTGATTGATGGCACTAGGCTCCCTCTATAAAATAGGACTTTAACGTAACTGGTGCATTAGAGATTACTATTAAGTACGCCTTTACCTAGGATCACAGGCGTGATTTCTGTTATGATGAAATTATTTACAGTGATGAAGATAGATAAAACAATGCTATCACAAGAATTATAAAAAAAAACAGTTACTAAGAGCGTTTACATTACTAGTGGCGTGATTCGCTATCACTTATTGCCCTTATCTCAACACTACGCTGTTTGTCATTTCAACAAAATGATCATCTTAACTTAGGAGTACTTTTTTTTCGTGATAGCCTATATTGTCCCACTGCTGGGCAAAGGCCTCCCCCACAGTCTTCCACTCTTCTCTCCGTGCGGCTTTCTCCGGCCAATCTTGTGCAAAAGCCTCTAAGTCGTCACGCCAGCGTTTTCTAGGCCTCCCTCGGCGACGACGCCCGTCCTCTGGCACCCACTGCGTGACGACCCTAGCCCATCGGTAGGAGTACTACTAGAAAAATATTTTAAAAATGTAGATACTGAGGGTAGTAAATAAATGTCAGGTATAGCTTTTTAACAGTTTTATTATTATAAAATAAAAAGGCTTTCAAGTTTAAACAGGTCTGACATAATCTTTTAGAAGATTTAACTTTAAATTAATAGTCATTTTATAATATTTTAGATAACTAGGCTGTTTAGTTTGTTTGTTAATATTTATTGGTCATTTGCCAAAGAATTACATACCTGTGGTTCTAGTGACAATACATTTTTATGACATTCATGACTTGATCCGAGAGATCTCCTTAACAGTTAATAGCATGGACTCTAAACTTGATAGAATGTTCAAAGAAACCGAATTTAATTATTTAAAACAAACATTTTGAAAATTTTATTTCAGTTTTAACAGGTTGACAGAACTTAAACACAGATTTTTATGTTATATTTAATGAGTTAAATGTTTTTAGATACAAGAAATGGGTGCTACCGGTGCAATGGATAAAAATACCAAGAATAAAGAAAAAATAACAGCGTCACTCGACGAAGCCATGTTGTTGTCAGGTAATGGACGTTACAATAAACACTACACAGAGGTGCAAAAGTCTTTAAGCGTTGCAATGACGTTGACGTTCACTGAGGGTGGTACTGGCTAGCATTATTTTGTGAAGCAATTTTGAAAAAGGAACACGGTGGGGCGATGCTTAATAAACTATTCAATAAAAAAATAACAGCGACACTCGACGAAGCCATGCTGTTGTCAGGTAATGGACGTTACAATAAACACTACAGAGAGGTGCAAAAGTCTTTAAGCGATCGAATGACGTTGACGTTCACTGAGGGCGCTGCTGGCTAGCATTATTTTGTGAAATAATTTTGAAAACTACGTGAAAAAGTAACACGGTGGGGCGATGCTCAATAAGATGATCAATCCCTTTTTTTCTACCTGAATAGAGTGTAATAATTTTCGGAGGTTCAAATTCCCTCATCGTACTCTACGGGGCCAGTTTTGACGCAGCGCGACGGCAATAGTTTCTTCAAATAACTATTTTATGGCCCTGTTCCCTCCTAAATAAAATAGCAACGCAAGTTCCAATTTTCCCCATGCACTAAAAGATCCTTGTTCATTTGTTTTAGTGGAAATGATCAAACTCCACATTTGCATTGTTTTCATTTCAGAAAATGTAACTAATTAGGTCTTAATCATACACAAAATTATCAACAAAGCTATTAGGTCAGCACAAGAGCTGTCGCAATAAATGAATATGCAATGGCAGTCTTAATTATTATTTAATCGTCTAATTATAATTGCCATAGCGTTGGAGACGTTGAGGATAAAAGTATTTCCTACACTTTAAGTGAAGTTATTATTTATTGAATTACAAATCTTGACCTGAAAGTCTGACAACCAGTATCAAAGGCCAGGCCAGTGACAAAGAGTATCGTATTACCCAGTATTAATTGGGTTGTCGAGGTCAGATAGGCAGTCGCTCCATGTAAAATACTGGTATTTAGTTACATCCGGTTAGACTGGAAGCCGACCCCAAAATAGTTGAGAAAAAGCTAGTCAGTGCATAGGAGATTGATTGGCTTCAAAAACTTCTTCATCTATGCGGTAATACATCATCCCACCAAAAACATTCTGTAAAAAACTAGCCAAGTCTCGATGGCGCTGCTTGTTTATCTGTAAAAAGTAATGAAATCTAGACAAAGTCGTGTCAAGTCTAAGGTTCCTTACTGCGATTTCTTTATTATTATAGTTAATGTTGTGTGACTTCTCCGAGATTGTACACACACACACAAGGGTATAAAACCAGGTGCTCCATGACTGTTCCCGCAAACGCCTGTGTTAGAAAGTGTATGTAAATCTATATGTATATGTATACATATCCACCAATTATTAAACTTGTCAGGATGATTACTAGTTATTTACTGTGTTCGAAAGTACCTCTAAAGAAATGTGTGTTGGGAACAGGGGTTTTATGAAGTAAAAGCACAAAAGACAAGACTATTCATTTTATTTCTTTTGGTCTTGTCAACTACATCAAACTCGATTCCATTCGCTAGGTTCGTAGTCTTCGTGGAGAAGAATGGACAAGAAACTCCACGGGAACATATTTTAAAGTAATAAGCAAAGACAACCTGACATTGTCTTGGAATGTCTCAAATTACAGCAATTTATCAGTTTACATAAACAACAATCACTATAAACCATATTATAGTACATATTTCTAACACATAGTCATCAGTAATATTCATAGCATAATATCAATTAACTTACATGAACATTGTAGATCCTTTAGAGTTATACAAATAGGTTTCAGCTTTTACACATTTGGTATCTTCACAACTAGGCCACAATATGTAAACGTAATCCTTTCTATCCACAATTTATATACTACTTTGGGTCTGTCTTTACCCTTCAACAGTTGCAGCGTAACCCAACTCGAATTAGCGGTACTTCTACTTTTATAACCGTCAAATATTAAAAAGTACATCAACGACTACCGCCATAATAAACCAATGGCAAATGGTTATTCATTATAGCTAAATATAGCATAAATAATAATTAACAAATCCTATGTAGTGAAACTATTTTAAAATGTCTTAAGTTAATTTAGCAATATAATATGTTTTTATTTGTAATCTTTATGACTATCAGATAAAATATGAATATCAACCGATAGTTCAGAGAATTGATTGAAACTATTTAATTTATTAAAATTGCAAGATAAAATGTAGGAAACATTATAAGTATCTTTTAATAATAACTATATAATTTATTGGCAACTTATAATAAATAAACATTTAACTTGACTTAACTATTCCAAATACCACAATAGTATTTGTGGTTCGGAAACCAAGTCTTTTAGCTACAATAAAAGCTACTTCTATAAAATACGTCGGGATATAATATATCATTTGAATAATGTAAATTAGGTTTATTTGAAATTAGAACCTTTGTTTTTAAGATATTTTTGGTGATTATTAAATCAACAATATACTTGACTCAACGTCGCCCTACGTCATTGTCACTTGACATCTGACAGCCGACGTTGCTACGTTATTTTGGTCTGAATCAAGGAAATCTCAATTTTATATACTTGAACAATTAAAAACAGTGCTAAAATTACAAAAATAATTAAAAAGATATAACACGGCCATTCTGACATGTACTTCGTTCTCGAAGTACATTTTTTGATAAAACAATTCATCAATCACAAAACATAAAAATAAGAGTTATTTATCTTTATACATTTTTCAATAAGATATAACATGGTCATTTTGCTATGTACCTGGTCCTTGAAGTACATTTCTGGCAATCAAATTCTTTGGTTTTAAAATGGTATATTATTGGCACAGCGACAAGCACAGCCTCAGGCACAGCCACAGGCACAGAGACAATCACAGCCACAGACACAGCCACAGGCACAGCCATATTTGATTATTTATAATTAATCAGTATTAAGAGATTTAAATAGCATCTTCAACAATAGCATTCTCAAAGACCATTTCGCCTGGTCAAAATCGAAGCTTGTCCTTAGAAATTACAATAATTATTGTTTCATTTTGAATAACACATCAAAATTTCTGTCCACATAGAATTCTCAACAGCAATGTTTTCATCTAGGTATCTATTTATTCACCATACTAGAATAGCAATTTTTTTTTTTTGCCTTTCATCTATGACTTTATCGTGTACTGTTTCTTTGACTTCCATTTTGTAAAATGTACCCAGATCGTATTAGATAGTATACCTACTCTAACCATTGAATCATACAAATCTCATTTACAACACCAAACAGTCACCGCTCGGTCAATCTGACAATATCATTGCGAATCTAGTTTACCATTTTGTACTATTCCATAATAAATACAGATTATTATTATTTTAACATATTATCTTAAATTTTTAGATTAATATCACGCCTTGTAATCCCCGAAGGGTTTAACCTACCTAATCAAGTTTAAACAAATAGGTAATCATTTAAATGAATAATTATCACATTGGTAATATTAAATAATAAAAATACTCAATTAGTAATACAACTTAATTAGTATTTTGCCATGTATTGCCACATCTAGTAAAAAATGAAACCCACTTTTGGTTTGTGTCAGTATTTGCTTGGCTGGTGATTAGCTACTAGACATTATTGTTATTATTGTAATCGTTTATCCTCAAAATAATTGTACGTTAATTTCTGCGTTTTCATAAACACGTTTTTTTTTTATTGTTTAATTTAAATTATCAGCAAGTGAATTATTGTTTATTTTTGATGAGGAAACCCCTGAGCTTTGAAGAATAATAAAGTTCTTAATACATTAGCTAATATCATGGTATTAGTTTTTTTTTTTAAACATGTTTTCGTATGAATCAACAAGTCTTTTGTATTGATTAACTCAGTTAGACCGACTGACCCATAAATACGTTTCGGGAAAAAAAAAATTCTACCCTCGTTATATGATTCAATCTTATCTATTTAGATCGTATTAGAATTTTATTGTAGTTTCAAACTTCATACTACGTAACGTTTATACATTATATTCACAATTTTTATTTTGCGAGAACCAGAATTATCAAGGAAACAAATATTGACATTGTCATTAATACTATTTACAAGACGAGGTTCAAAAATAACGTCAGATATTTGAATATCTCCAATCCCATAATCTCATTAATTGAATTGAAGACGAGATACTTATTTATCTTTTATTGTATTTTTGGATTTTTCGTGAAAACTAACAATCTGCATGAATTTGGGAGTACTAACCAAGCCAGGGTAATGCTTTGCATTACGAAAAATTTATAAATATTTTCATCACAAGTTTTTGATGTCTGGTATATTAAAAACTTTTAGAAAAAAGCTTAACTTTGAATCAACAATTTCCTAAATCATTCTAGTTTCATTTTTAAAGTTTCTAGGATCTTTTATTACTACGTTTTTAGAGAATAAATAAATTAAAATAAAACAAAGCCTCTAAAGGCCTTTACCGACATTAGCTAATTCGTACTGCTGCTTGATTTAAGCCATGGCCTGGCTGCCAAGTGGTTCCAGCAGCTTCTCAATCTCGCTGTCGGAGTACGTGCTGTCGACGTTCTCATCATAGCCAAGTCGAGGCGGTGAGCTATCGGCGTCACAGCTTTCATCATCACACCAGCAGCAGCTCCAGCATTGATCATGAAAATAAAACAGGAAGACCATTAGAAATTATATCAGAGAGCCAGAGACTGTCCCACTTCTGATGTTAGAAAGTGTATGTAAATCTATATGTATATGTATACATATCCACCAATTATTAAACTTGTCAGGATGATTACTAGTTATTTACTGTGTTCGAAAGTACCTCTAAAGAAATGTGTGTTGGGAACAGGGGTTTTATGAAGTAAAAGCACAAAAGACAAGACTATTCATTTTATTTCTTTTGGTCTTGTCAACTACATCAAACTCGATTCCATTCGCTAGGTTCGTAGTCTTCGTGGAGAAGAATGGACAAGAAACTCCACGGGAACATATTTTAAAGTAATAAGCAAAGACAACCTGACATTGTCTTGGAATGTCTCAAATTACAGCAATTTATCAGTTTACATAAACAACAATCACTATAAACCATATTATAGTACATATTTCTAACACATAGTCATCAGTAATATTCATAGCATAATATCAATTAACTTACATGAACATTGTAGATCCTTTAGAGTTATACAAATAGGTTTCAGCTTTTACACATTTGGTATCTTCACAACTAGGCCACAATATGTAAACGTAATCCTTTCTATCCACAATTTATATACTACTTTGGGTCTGTCTTTACCCTTCAACAGTTGCAGCGTAACCCAACTCGAATTAGCGGTACTTCTACTTTTATAACCGTCAAATATTAAAAAGTACATCAACGACTACCGCCATAATAAACCAATGGCAAATGGTTATTCATTATAGCTAAATATAGCATAAATAATAATTAACAAATCCTATGTAGTGAAACTATTTTAAAATGTCTTAAGTTAATTTAGCAATATAATATGTTTTTATTTGTAATCTTTATGACTATCAGATAAAATATGAATATCAACCGATAGTTCAGAGAATTGATTGAAACTATTTAATTTATTAAAATTGCAAGATAAAATGTAGGAAACATTATAAGTATCTTTTAATAATAACTATATAATTTATTGGCAACTTATAATAAATAAACATTTAACTTGACTTAACTATTCCAAATACCACAATAGTATTTGTGGTTCGGAAACCAAGTCTTTTAGCTACAATAAAAGCTACTTCTATAAAATACGTCGGGATATAATATATCATTTGAATAATGTAAATTAGGTTTATTTGAAATTAGAACCTTTGTTTTTAAGATATTTTTGGTGATTATTAAATCAACAATATACTTGACTCAACGTCGCCCTACGTCATTGTCACTTGACATCTGACAGCCGACGTTGCTACGTTATTTTGGTCTGAATCAAGGAAATCTCAATTTTATATACTTGAACAATTAAAAACAGTGCTAAAATTACAAAAATAATTAAAAAGATATAACACCTGCAGAAACTTGCATAGTCAGTCGAGGCTACGTGGATTATTGCTTATCGTTTTATTTTTTAACTTATGTCAACCGCGGCTACCTACATATGTAATTTTATTCACTTCTTATTAAAAAAACTTGCACGTTCACATCAAGCAACGTATTTTTCATTTATTCCCGAAAATTATACCTGGACCAATCCCGCACAATGACACCATTGCACCAATCTCGGCCAAGTCACACAACATTAACTATAATAATAAAGAAATCGCAGTAAGGAACCTTAGACTTGGCACGACTTTGTCTAGATTTCATTACTTTTTACAGATAAACAAGCAGCGCCATCGAGACTTGGCTAGTTTTTTACAGAATGTTTTTGGTGGGATTTCACTTCTATTTGTAGAAACGTTCACCAGGGACCACGGAGAGATAAGGTTCATCAGGTACTCCAGATCTTCGATTATCCTAGTTTTTATAGTTTTCCCTTTATGTGGCCATTAAACCCTAACTCTGTACCAAACAGCTCTCTGAGTTTATGGGAAGTACTAGTTCTATTATGATGATCATGAGTGAGTGAGTGTCATAAATGCGAAACTTTGCTTTCGCTTATCTTCGGAACTAAATGACCTACAGACTTCATTTTTTGAAGTGAAAACTTCTTTAGCGGCGTTGAGCACTTTGGGAAATTGTTCTGTGATGGGTATAAAATCTTAAACTCGCGTCAGGACACATGACCACGTGACCCTGATCGAAAATTCGTCAGGACACGTGACCACGTGACCCTGATCGAAAAAGCGTAAGACGGATGGAGAGTAGACAGCTATCCCCTCTCTACGGCGCGGCGAAAATGTATGCCTGGGCCTACTGTTTCGTTTAGGCAGCGCAGGGCGCTTAATAATAATAATAATTATTATTAATAATAATATAATTAATAACAATAATAATAATAACAATAATAAAATTATTAATAATAATAATATAATTAATAATAATAATAATAATTAATAATAATAATAATTAATAATAATAATAATGATGACAGCTGTCAAAATTGAAACAGCTATATCTCGGAAACTATCGACCTTAGACTAGTTGTGTGTAGGGACAATTGATAGGTCTCAATGAGATCTACATTTCGGATGACAGCTGTCAAAATTGAAACGGCTATATCTCGGAAACTATCGACCTTAGACTAGTTGTGTGTAGGGACAAGTGATAGGTCTCAATGAGATCTACATTTCGGATGACAGCTGTCAAAATTGAAACAGCTATATCTCGGAAACTATCGACCTTAGACTAGTTGTGTGTAGGGACAAGTGATAGGTCTTAATGAGATCTACATTTCGGATGACAGCTGTCAAAATTGAAACGGCTATATCTCGGAAACTATCGACCTAAGACTAGTTGTGTGTAGGGACAAGTGATAGGTCTCAATGAGATCTACATTTCGGATGACAGCTGTCAAAATTGAAACGGCTATATCTCGGAAACTATCGACCTTAGACTAGTTGTGTGTAGGGACAAGTGATAGGTCTCAATGAGATCTACATTTCAGATGACAGCTGTCAAAATTGAAACGGCTATATCTCGGAAACTATCGACCTTAGACTAGTTGTGTGTAGGGACAAGTGATAGGTCTCAATGAGATCTACATTTCGGATGACAGCTGTCAAAATTGAAACAGCTATATCTCGGAAACTATCGACCTTAGACTAGTTGTGTGTAGGGACAAGTGATAGATCTCAATGAGATCTACATTTCGGATGACAGCTGTCAAAATTGAAACGGCTATATCTCGGAAACTATCGACCTTAGACTAGTTGTGTGTAGGGACAAGTGATAGGTCTCAATGAGATCTACATTTCAGATGACAGCTGTCAAAATTGAAACGGCTATATCTCGGAAACTATCGACCTTAGACTAGTTGTGTGTAGGGAGTAGGGACAAGTGATAGGTCTCAATGAGATCTACATTTCGGATGACAGCTGTCAAAATTGAAACAGCTATATCTCGGAAACTATCGACCTTAGACTAGTTGTGTGTAGGGACAAGTGATAGGTCTCAATGAGATCTACATTTCGGATGACAGCTGTCAAAATTGAAACGGCTTTATCTCGGAAACTATCGACCTAAGACTAGTTGTGTGTAGGGACAAGTGATAGGTCTCAATGAGATCTACATTTCGGATGACAGCTGTCAAAATTGAAACGGCTATATCTCGGAAACTATCGACCTTAGACTAGTTGTGTGTAGGGACAAGTGATAGGTCTCAATGAGATCTACATTTCAGATGACAGCTGTCAAAATTGAAACGGCTATATCTCGGAAACTATCGACCTTAGACTAGTTGTGTGTAGGGACAAGTGATAGGTCTCAATGAGATCTACATTTCGGATGACAGCTGTCAAAATTGAAACAGCTATATCTCGGAAACTATCGACCTTAGACTAGTTGTGTGTAGGGACAAGTGATAGATCTCAATGAGATCTACATTTCGGATGACAGCTGTCAAAATTGAAACGGCTATATCTCGGAAACTATCGATCTTAGACTAGTCGTGTGGGAGTTGGACATTTTGACCCTGAACGTTAACGATGTCGACTGTACAGTCAATAAAATACAAAAATAATTTATTTTGAACTAGACTGTACAATGTTTTTATGATGCTTAATCGGAGGCATGGGAAAAAATATTCCCGCTCCTCCTACCAATCGGAGTTCCGATCGGAGGACAGGGAAAGACAAAATAAATGGGTTAGCATAGTTATGGCGGAATAATTGAATTTTTAAATAATGAATTTGGTTTAACTATGTCGAATGATCGCAATCTTAGCACAACGAAATACAAAACTACTATTGATGCGGTCTTTATTAGACATTTAAATAGGTTCGAATCAAAACTGTTCGTTTCTTACTTCAGCTACCATAAACCTATCGTATCAGTTTTAGAGATTGGCGATGATAGTTCTGGTAATGATGATGGTGAAAAAGTCGTTGAAATTATGGATGAAAGTTGATTTTTCGGAGAGATAAACTTTTTAATGTAAAATAATTGTAATAGTTTTAAAGTGTTAAATTTTTAATGTAATATAAATTGTCATGTTTGTGTACGATAGCGCAATAAATCAATATTGTATTCTACCACATAAATGATAGTACTTTTATACTGTTAAAGCAATTGGTGCAAAATTATTCCCTAACCATTCCAAAATATCAAACATGCTCAACGTTAATAATCAAGTTTTCACTTCTGCCGGCACTCCCGGAGTGCAACCCGTCTTTTTTTTTTTATTTGATGTGTGATTTTATAGCTTACTGGATGACGAAAATTTCTGCCTTCTGGTCTTATCCAGAGGTTCTCAAATAGGGGCCTGAAAATGCGGCGAAATGGTTCCAGTAAAGGATGGTACGGCAGTGTTTGCTTCGCGCTCGACTCGGCGGGGGCACTGCCGTGCCCCCTGATATATCTTGCTTCTTAATAAATGCAAAAAATGTGAGGATAGATGAATGTTTGTTACTCTTATATGCACCAAAATAACAGACGATTTGAAATCACGCAGATGTTTATCAACAATCTTATTTATAGTACCTACCTAATAATCCATAAGATCGAATTTTCATTGACATAATCCAAAAAGTCTATTATTTTCAGGATTTGGATTCTACAACATCTTTCACATGCTGATGTCTGGTCTGACTTTGATGGGAATGATCATGCAGGCCTTAGTGTTGGGTTACGTGATACCTGCAGCACAATGTGACCTGGAACTGACGACGAAACAGAAAGGATGGCTGTCTGCTTTGCCTTTTACAGGTTAATATTATTTAAGCCAATTACAATAAGTTTATTGAAGGGTCGTGTCTACGGCGCGTTCGTGTTCCACGCGCACCTCAAAGAGTTTTCAGCAACGTTGCAGGGGCCCGCAAGGACTGACGCGTGCCGGGTCTGCGGGTTGTTCAAAAGAGATACCGCGGCCTCGGACACAAAGGGATATGAAGGATTATGTGTGGTTTTTAGTCAGTAGAAGTCTGACACTCCCTACCACACTGCCCACATCGGGAGGAGTCATTTGATGATTTCCAATCCTCCGCCCGGCTCTCAGCCCCGACGGGACCCGCGGCCCCAGTGGGTGGGCCTTCAACTCAAATCTATTTTCTATGGAAGACCATGCTGCAACACACTTAAGTTAAAAAAAAGAGAATGTGGCACTCGGAGACTGCCGCGGTAAAGCTATTGCGCTGCTATTTGATCTGAGGCTATTGCATAGCATTTTTTATCAATTATTTAATTTGACAACCTCAGTTGACAACCTTGTTATTTTCCGTAACCATAGCAACCTGGTTGATCACAATATCTTCGTTAAAAAATTTCTGGATTCGCTCTCCACGCTCAAGGCCCGCGATAGAAGCTACGCAATAGCTTAAAACACATCATCGGATCTATTTAAAGTTTACCAAAGTGTCAAGTCCTTCTTGATCATCTAACACAGGTTTATCTGTTTCAGCTATAATCCTGACGTCATACTTCTGGGGATGGTTAGCTGACACAAAAGGCCGGAGACCAGCCATGCTGTTCGCAATGTTCATATCTATAATAGTATCGATTGTATCAAGTTTCGCACCAAATCTTACGTCGTTTGCTGTACTTCAGTTCATCTCTGCTATTTTGTAAGTTATCATTACTGTTCATAAGACGTTTACGTTAGAATACTTACTTTTACTTGCATTTCTACTGAAATTGCTTCTGATATTTTGTTTAAAACCAATTTTAAAACTTACATAATTTTCAACACCAAAAAAGGTCAATGTTAATGTGTACATTCACGTTTAAATAGTTCTTTGTACAATAATAAGGGGTGACCTTATTTCTAAAAACTTTGATGTTATTTGCAGTATGACGGGCCCTTCTGCAGTAGTCTACACATATCTCGGAGAGTTCAACAATCTTCGACACAGAGACAAGATGGTCACATTTGGATCGTCTTTTATTGGAATTGGCACTGTAGTTTTACCTGGTTAGTTAACAGTATAAAGAAAAATTAGTTTGTAATGTAGTATGTAAGGTAATTCTTACACTAGCGGGAAGCTATATTATCCCTGAGTATTATAGGCTACATTTAAAATGTCCCTGTTTGTTAATTTCTGTAACGGGAGCGATACCGCGATACAGAAGACTGTGGAAATAAGTGACGATCGTGGGGTGCAAGAAAGGAGCCTCCCCGAGTGGCGTTAATCTTAATCGAACTACGATTCCAAACGCCCGGCGCACCCTGGACAGCTAGCACTCGGTAACGCAGAGTCTAGCTGACTAATCCTTTCACCACGATGACTCAAACTCAAGTCCAACCTCAACGGCACTTATTAGCGCCATACTCAACGGCAATTCCATCTGCCACCTCTGGTTTGCCAATCAACCAACCTGCTTTGACCGTAATTTCCATAAATATAGAAGGCTTCTCAAGCAACAAAGCCCAGATTCTGGCGAACCTATGCCAGGAATCATGCTGTGATATACTGTGCATCCAAGAAACACACCGCGATAATGAACAACTTAGGCCACAGATACCTGGTATGATCCTCACAGCCGAAATCCCGCATGCAAAGTACGGCAGCGCTGTCTTCGTACGGCCTAATATTGCGGTGCACTCCACAGCTATTACATCGCTCAACTCAACAGAAATTATCACTATAGATACAGGCAGCTGCACAGTCACTTCCATTTACAAACCTCCAAGTCAACCATTTAACTTTAACTACACCAGTAATTTCAACGACAGACCAATCAAAATCATCATTGGAGATTTCAATAGCCACAGCACCTCTTGGGGCTACACTCATAATAATTCCGATGGCGATTTAGTGGAAGAATGGGTAGAAGCAGAGAACCTCGCCTTGATACACAATGCCAAACTTCCAGCGTCCTTCAACAGCGGCCGATGGCGCCGGGGTTACAACCCGGATCTAGTCTTTGCCAGTGCTAATGTTGCGCCTTTGTGCGTAAAGACTGTTCACCAGCCTATCCCAAGAACTCAACATAGGCCAGTTGGATGCCGCATCGAATCAGCTGTAAAACCCCAGATGGTGCCTTTCAGGCGACGATTTAACTTCGCGAAGGCTGACTGGCAGAGGTTCTCCGATGACATTGATTCAAAACTTTTCAACATAAATCCTATACCGAACAACTACGAGAAGTTCGTCGAAATTATATGGACAGTTTCCCGCCAGCACATTCCACGTGGCTGTCATACCGCTTATATCCCTGGTTTGACCAAGGACTCCACCGAACTACTTAAGGAATACGAAAGCTCATACAACACAGACCCATTCTCTGAGGAGACCCTGGGGCTTGGCGAGGAGCTTATGCAAGATGTGGGAGAAAGCCGAAGACAGCAATGGATGAAACTGGTCTCAGACATAGACATGACACACAACAGTAAGAAGGCCTGGAGCACAATTCAGAAACTTACTGACAACCCCCCTGAGGCTCAGAATCCAGGCCAGGTGACCGCCAATCAAGTTGCCCACCAGCTTCTTCTCAATGGTAAACCGCCTCAGAGTCTACCCAGAACCAAAAAGCTATCCGTGTCAGACCAAAATATAGTCTCCTTGAGCAAATCCTTTGCACTCTCAGACGTAATATATGGGATTAAAAGTCTAAAAAATGGCAAAGCTGCTGGTTTCGACGACATCACAGTTGATCAATTGAAACACCTCGGGCCGGTAGCTGTATCCTGGCTTTTATCCTTATATAACTCCTGTCTTGAAGATAAAAAAATCCCGAAACTTTGGAGACGTGCTAAGGTTATTGCTTTACTAAAACCTGGGAAATGTCCAAAAGATCCGAAAAGCTACCGACCGATTTCATTACTTTGCCACACGTTTAAGCTTTTTGAAAGACTCCTTTTGAACCGCCTAACGCCTGTCATTGAACCCCACCTTATTGCTGAACAAGCTGGCTTCAGGCCAGGCAAGTCGTGTACCAACCAGACTCTTAAACTGACGCAACACATAGAAGATGGTTTTGAGGGGAAAAACATCACCGGTGTTGTCTTCGTTGACCTGTCAGCAGCGTATGACACTGTCAATATCCGAAGACTTCTGTTAAAGGTCAACGACCTCACGAAAGATAGTGACTTCGTGCATCTTCTCAGCGTCATACTAAACAACCGCCGTTTCCAAGTGCATCTTAAAAACAGCAAGAGCAGGTGGCGAATTCAAAAAAATGGGCTCCCTCAAGGCAGTGTACTAGCTCCGACGCTATTCAACATCTACACAAACGACCAGCCTCGCGCTCCAGAAACAAAAAGTTTTCTGTACGCAGACGACCTAGCTCTAGTCGCTCAGACACCTAGCTTTGAAGAGACTGAAGAAATATTGACAAAAGCCCTGGAAGCACTTGGAAAATACTATGACCGAAACGCCCTACGGCCTAATCCATCAAAAACTCAATCATGTGCTTTTCATCTTCGTAATCGCCAAGCAAACAGGACTCTCAACATCTCATGGCAAGGCGTAAGCATAGACCACTGCCCTCAACCACGCTACCTGGGTATTACCTTGGATAGGTCTTTAACATTTAGACACCACTGTGCGAAGACAAAGAAAAAGGTTAGTTCCCGTAATAACTTACTCCGCCGCCTTACAACCACCAGCTGGGGAGCATCACCGCAAGTTCTTCGTACTACTGGCCTATGTCTTTCCTTCTCTGCTGGCGAATTTGCATGCCCAGTGTGGCACCGTTCCGTCCACGCTAGAGAGGTCGACATAGCGCTCAATGAAACCTGCCGCATTGTTACGGGATGTTTAAAACCCTCCCCGCTTACGATGCTATACCCATTGGCGGGAATAGCTCCTCCAGTAGTGCGCCGGGAAATAGCGTCCCGTATTGAAAAGGGTAAACAAGAAGCAGACAACCGACACCCTTTGTACAAACACGAATTACCACAAGCCCGTTTGAAGAGCCGTAAAAGCTTCCTCAGACACACCATCTCTTCAGAGCACAGCGCAGCAGACGAACGGAGCACACTGTGGCGGAACAAACTTCCCCCTCCTCCACACTACATCACACCGGCAGAAAAATTACCCCCTGGCCACGAACTGCAGTGGCCAATATGGAAATCTTTAAATAGACTACGCGTCCAAGTTGGCCGCTGCCGATCCAATCTGGCTAGATGGGGTATAATCGACCCATCTCTAATTGAATGTGAGTGTGGAGCCCCAATACAGGACATGCCACACCTTCTCTCCTGCCCGTCGTGCCCAACCTATTGCACGTTCAAAGACCTAAACGAGGCAAACGAAAGAGCTGTCCAGGTTGCTACGTACTGGGCGGACAAAATTTGAGTTGTCGAATCGACAAGAAGAAGAAGTGACGATCGTGTCGTTTGACGCAAGTAACAGCACCACGTTGCCTGACTAACTTGTAAAGAAGTTCTAATTCAATTGAATATTTGTGTATTTCCTTTTCATCGATAATTTTAAATTTTGTTTTCAGCATTCGCCTGGTTGATTCTACCTCTCAGTTTTTCCTACCGTATCGACTTCTTGGATATTTCCTACTGTCCTTGGCGTCTACTCATCGTAGCTTGTACGATACCATTTAGCTTAGCTACATTGTTTCTGTTCTTCGCACCAGAAAGCCCTAAATTCTTGTATGCTAATGGTCGCTACGAGGAAACTTTGGAAGTTGTGAAAATAATTTACGCTATAAACACTTTGAAGCCGAAAGATAGCTTTCCAGTAAGTATTGTAGATCATTTTAATACACTTTAAGGTAACGTCAAACCGACCGGAGCAGTTCCGAACACCAGACTCTGATTGATAATGTACTCAAGTGTGATTGCCACGTGTTGGTCTCATGGTTGCAAGCGCGGCGTAGATTCTCGGGTCGGCCAAAAAAGCTATTGGATTTTTCCATTACAAATTCCTCAGCAGTAGCTCAGAGTTTGGTTAAATTACCGTATCATACCCCCGTGCCTTTTTTTTTTTTGGTGGGTGGAAAATCATCGAATGACCCCCCCGCTCTTGGGCAGAGCGAAGGGGAGTGTCAGACTTCTACTGACTAAAAACCGAACCCATGTTCCTTCTTTGCCCTTGCGCCGAGGCCACGTAATCTAGTACAAAAATCCGCGGCCCCGACGGGATACCCCCGTGCCTTGTTGGTTCAGCGCCTGACCTCTCTCCGGCCGTGTTGGATTGCCGTCCTACCGGACTATGAGAGAAAAATAACAGAAAGTGCAACTGTATATGGTGCACACTTGTGCACTTTAATATCCCCGTGCCGATGGCTAATCACCGCTAAAAACGGTCAGGAGGACTACCTACTCAAATGCAATATTCGATGTCCGCAGCGAGTCCAGAATCCGTCCGATCGATTTATCGAACTTTTACTAAAAATACATTTATTTTTAGGGTTCCGTACCTCAAAAGGAAAAAACGGAACCCTTATAGGATCACTTTGTTGTCCGTCTGTCTGTCTGTCTGTCTGTCAAGACCTTTTTTCTCAGGAACGCGTGGAGGTATCAAGCTGAAATTCATATCAAATACTCAAGTCTATGGTCTCTTGGAGCTGTGAAAAAATCAAACTTCTAAGTCAACGCGATCAAAAGATACTCCCGTTTATGCCGCAAATTTTCGACACTCGCAAGGGAATCAAAACCTACAGGGTACTTCCCGTGAACTCAGAATCTTGAAATTTGGTACGAAGCAACGTCTTATAGCATAGATAAAGGAATAATTACGAAAACCATAAATTTTTAGTTACATCAAGATACTCCCGTTTATGCCGCAAATTTTCGACACTCGCAAGGGAATCAAAACCTACAGGGTACTTCCCGTGAACTCAGAATCTTGAAATTTGGTACGAAGCAACGTCTTATAGCATAGATAAAGGAATAATTACGAAAACCATAAATTTTTAGTTACATCACATAATATATTTTTTTTACGGAACCCTCGATGCGCGAGTCCGACTCGCACTTGGCCGGTTTTTTAAACTTAGATTTCTCACAAACAAACCGATGAGTCTCTTTTCCATTGCAGGTGAAATCGCTGATTGTCGAAAGCCAAATTACAAAGTTGAATAGCGGGAAAGGTATAACCGCTATCTTTGCCTCCATGAAAGAACAAACTTTACCAATCTTCAAACCGCCTCTACTTCCCTGGATTTGTCTCACCTGCTTCGTACAATTTGGGATATTTGCTGCGTATGTATAACTTGATCTTTTTTTTTTTTTTTTGTTGCTTTTTGTTGTATATTCCCGAAGAGTCAGGCACAGGAGCCCCTGCCTGCTAGTACTTAGTACACCCACATTTTTTTTCAGTTTTATTTGAGTACCATATGTTTTGGGACGAGCCTTTTGCCATCAAGCAGGCTCAAATCCAGTTTCCGGTCTGCCACTGAGATATTTTTACCCGACTTCGACGAAGCTAAAAGGAAGGGTAATGATTGATGAAACAAATCAATAGATTTTACATGACCAGGAAATCGAACCTAGTCTTCAAAATAACACTAACGACTACTAGACCAACGAGTCAGGCTGGCCTTATAATTTTCAATAAAATAAATTAATACCAAATGTTTGATGTTTCAGAACAAATGGCTTCTACATCTGGTTCCCGACCATCCTTAATTCCTTAGCCAGCCAGGATGGTGTTGGCATGAAAATCTGTGACGTTATCGAATTGACAAGAAATAAAGCTGCTGCGGATGCTTTGAATAGCACCACGGTTAGTAAAACCTTTATATCAATCTTTCTTATCAACTATTCAAATTATGTAGTTTGTTCTTCTTGTCTTACATAATTTTCCCGATTCCATAGCTAAACAAAATAGCATCAAAAAGTGCCGTTTCGTAACTATACAATATTGATCTTTATACATTCAGTCTCGTTTCACCAACTATTGAGTACGCGTGTATTTATTCCGAATATTCCCTTCGTGAATTTGTTTCCCGGACATAATATTATGTTACGCGATCTTTTGTTTAGGTTTCAATAAAACTGGTACGGACAAATTACAGGTAAGGTTTGGACAAGGACAACACAAATCAGTGACAAATCTGCAGCCCTGTCCGCATTTAGTCCGTAACTGATCTCGTATACAACAAAAATAAGTTTTTTTCTAAACCAGTCTTTAATACAAAATCCATTTTCATTACAGATCATATGCGACGACACAATCTACACCTCCACCTTTGAGCGATCCATCTACGTTGGTCTGGTCTTCTGTTCCATGTACATCATCGTTGGAGTACTCGTGGACTATGTGGGCAAGAAGCTGATCCTCATAGTGACCCTCTGCATCACAGGGATGTGTGCTGTTGGAGCCAACCTTACCTATAACCAGCAGGCTGCAGTCGTACTGTTTGCTATCTTCCAAATGTCTGGAGCTTGTATTGGTCTAACGAATGCTGTGACTGTGGAGTTGTTTCCTACTAAGTATAGGTATGTTTCTACATCTTAAGGTTGCACAAGCCAGTCATTCTTCCATACAAACGTAGTATGGTGATTACTCCTCTGGTTGATGGTGTAGGTTCAAAATTAAAAATTGTATCAACTGGTTTTGTCATTATCTAGGTCTCTATGGAAGCAGAATTGGAAAAAAAAATATAGGGTTGGAAGTTATGAGCGTCGAAACTTTCATATTTTAGCACTAATTTTAACCATCTTTGGCCGTAAATAAGTTACGTACATAGTACGAAAATGAAAAAAGCGAAACCATACAGACATAGATTAGTTATTAAAGAATTCAAATTATTTTATTTTGAACAGATACATTCAATGGATTTTTCATGGTATCCATACTACCAAAGGTCTGCATAGAAACAATCGCGCGCCCGTTTTAGTTGTGTCTCTTTCGCTCTATGCATTTCGCTCGTGATGTCGGATGAAATAGCATGCATTTTAGCCCCGCCCACCAACTAGTTCGTGCCGTTGGCTTGTTTACCCTTAATCATGTAATTAGTTTCTACATCATAATCGTCTTCTTTATCGTGTGTTTACTGCCTAACCTTGTGACACAGTTTTTATGCCTAGCATGGTCCTCTGACTTGGGCTTTATATACCGTCGAGAAATATCTGTCAAGCATTCTGATTTCCTCACCATGAAGATCTATGACTTGGCAGGTAGACAGTCACACCACTAGATTTGCACTGCTAATCTATATAAATAAAAAGAGAAGTCCTGACTGACTGACTGACTCATCAACGCCCAGCCCAAACCCTTGGACCTAGAAAGCTGAAATTTTGCACAGAGGTTCCCTTTATAATGTAGACAAAGAATAAGGAAGGATTTTTAGAAATTCAACTCCTAAGGGAATTAAATAGGGGATGAAAGTTTGTATGGAAAATCGTTATTTTCACGCGGGCGAAGCCGCTGGCAAAAGCTAGTCATGTAATATTTGTAGAAGAATCATCCTATTCTAGGATCACTTAATTAAAGTCCTTTAATTTGATATCGAGCGGTATCTCAATTGAAGATAGAATAAAGCTTACTATGGTTTGATAGTGTTGCAAAATAACACCTATCATTTTTGATACCTAATTAACCACCATCATGTAAAAAAGTATTAGTCATTTATGTGTTTTCGTTCACTCAGGGCAATGGCGGTTTGCTTGTCAATGATGTTGGGACGTACTGGTTCCATGGTGGGGTCCAATCTGATTGGATGGTTCCTGGAAGTCAATTGTGGAGCTGGGTTTTATCTGTTTGGAATCCTTCTTGTTGGTAAGTTTATTTCTTAACGGACTATAATTATGATTCAAAGAATAATTTATTTTACACAATCATAACAATAGGACAATATGTTCGTTGATTTTCACTGTCGATATGTTTTATTACAGTAAACGGCTTGGTCTGTATTGCGTTACCAAATATGAAGAAAGAAAAGTCAGCCGAAGCGGTGACACCTGAACCAGGACAAAGACAAATGCAAGAACCATAGTCAAGACAAAAATAGAAGAAAAAAAGAGAGAGAAAGTCAAGAATAAATGAAGAGAAAGAGCAAATGATTGACCAAAGGTTGGAGAAAAGAAGAAGAGGCATATTCGTAGAAAACTTGTTTTTTTTTCAAAGCCCTATCTCGGAATCTTTTTACTTCTAATTAAGTAAAAAGATTCCGAGGAATTGAGAACCTCCTCCTTTTTGAAGTCGGTTAAGAAGGTAGATTTCAGATATATACTAAAAAATAAAGTGTCCATGAACTAATCAATGTCTTTACTGTCTTCGTAAATGAACATCTTTGTCATACAACCAAATGTTTTAATAAAATCACGTTCATATATTTTTTTATCTCTTCAAGATTCATCACAAAATAACAAAATCATTCAGCAAGACCTATCACTAAATGAAATCAAGAAAAATAACATCGATATTCATTGTCATCGGATAAAAAAAGAAACAAATATCATCAGAATCGTTTCAGCGAGCAACAATATGGCCGTACCAAGAGATTGGATCGCGCGCCATTAGAAATATTGAAGTTATAAGTTTACGTGACTTACCGCCACCCTGTCTGTCTGGAGACATTGTAGTAGATTCGATTCACTGGATAGGAAACGTTGAAAAGTTTAAGAAACTGGAGGCCTTAAAGAATATAAAAGTAAATCAATAGCAGTTGATTTCATGTTTAAATTTCTTCCATTCCATTATTGCCAAATATGAGTTGTGTTACTTGTACGTTTTCACGTTTGTACGTCTCAGAGTATTATTTTGAATAGTTTTATTTACTGAATAGGTATACTTTAGTTAAAAAGCTGTTATTTTTATGACAAACGGGCACTTTCACTTTAGCTATTTGTATATATTAGCCTCTGCCATTGCTATTTGTCTGCTGACAAAATAGCAATTTCTATGAGTTTTTTTAGCAGATTTTGAAATATCCAAACTCACAAACTTTACCCCTTTATAATTAGAGTGTAGACTAGAATTTATTTAATTTCCATTTTAAAAACAAAAAGAAACATTAATTGTTATTCTCAACAAAAAACATTTCATTTATACTACTAGAAAAACCCATAAGAAAAACAATAAAAAACTAGCAAGGTACGTTTCTCGTAATCTCAGCTTAATTTAAAGTTGCGCTCCTGTCTGCTAAGCCTGCAGTTTCTAGAATATTGGTTTTCTCAACAAAAACACGTTTGTCTTTATTGTTGTTCACTCAAGAACTGCTCATGGGATTTGCATAAACTATTCATTTTGATTTCACTTTATTTGTAAACTCAGACTGCAAATGGACGACTCGAACGGGTTGAAAAGCTTTATGCTTAACGAGTATTTTCTTTTTATTTATTTATACCGTCTTCTACCTTGTTTGTTTTCGGTGCTAGCAAAACAATGGTAGTTGATGGGGATAAAAAGCTATGGTAAATCTACGTCAGACAATGTCTGGAACAAAAAGGTGAGACGAGCTGACACGAAAGAGTTTTTGTGAATTTTTATTTAATTCATTTAAATTCTGCTGGCAAGAGTTTAATAATTTTAGGTTCGCGATAAAATTGTTTATCGAATCTGATCTTTAGTTACATGAAAAAGGTTTTATGAACTGCAACGTAAAGTTATTTAAAACAACCTCAGGCAGTTTCCGTGAAATTGATTTAGCCATAACTAACGTTATACAAGCGCAAAATATCCTATGCATTCCGAAGTGATTCGATAACTGGCCCGTCGTGTCCGACCCCTCCTATATGTAATTTTATGGATGTTACACTCTGTGCGGCGCCTTATCTAGTTTGGACACCCTACCAACGACCATCCAGACTAAAAAAATACAACCAAAAAAATTGTCATACCGATTTATATTCAATTTTTTATGGACATTTTGCTACACTGGCTGTTTAACATCGCGTATAAGGGGTGTCTAAAATGTGATTTGTCGCTAGCCTCGGGCACAGGAAAAGCGTTTAATTGCCGTCGAGTAGGCATCAAGGATCCGACCAATGGGAGGGCCAGCGAATATTGAATAAACTTACCTTTAGTGACTCCCTATACCTGGATATACCCCACCTTTTAATCCAGATGTTCAGAATCAGGAAGTGTATTTGATTAGTCTACATGGCACGACAGTTTAATTGAATTTTTACGCGAATATGATTACAATAAATAAATTAAGGTTTATTCAAAGATGAGACGTGATATACTTCAACACATCAGTAATTCGATTAAGTTTGATAGTGATATATTACGAATTAAGGATTTTTTGTGGATATTCAATAATAACAACATTCGTAAACAAAGATATTTTAATTAATTCGATATCCAAAACTAGATCATTAGACCTGAAACCACATTTATATGACTAACTCTCATTCGACAATTTGACACATTCAACATCATATTTTAACCACTCTCAAATACGCGATAGACTTTAACAAAAACAAAGGACTTTAGCGGCAAAATATTTAAATATAGAATTCAGGCGATTCAAACACACAACATTGTTGTGGTCTCCGGCAGCGTTAACCGTTACTAATATGGCGGAACGGTAAACCGCGTCAATTATGTCCCAATTTGCGCATTTAAAATTCATGAAGGGTAAACCGATTTAAAGGTTTATAGTGTGTGCTGAGCCGTTTACTTTTCTTTAAAGGCCACCTCTCCGGTAAAGAGGATGGGAGAACAAGACAAAACCAACAAAGTAGTAAAATTAATTGAAGTTTGATAAACGAAACTCGAATGACAATGAATGGGGTAATAACATTGATGGTAAACTTGTAAACAAAGTCAATTTCAGCGTCATTGTTATAGAATTGCAAAATAAATTTATAGTTTACCGTTAGGTTTATAAAACGTGCAAAATAGTGTTAGGCTGAAAGTGTTCCCTTGTAGTACTCCAAATGATTTATTCAGAGGTTTAGTACTATGGTGGTCCTACCTGATGTTATTAACTTTTTTATGAAATCGACCTTTGAAATTGAACTAGTAATTAATTATTTTTCAATACTATTCCTATCCAATACCCGGTATTGAACTTCAGACACTATCGTATGCCAATCTGAGATACTCGTTTCAAGTATTCTCGGTACTAATCTGACACTTCCCTCGGTTACCACTTGACACGTTAGGAGCGGGTGGAATGGACGACATACTCGTAGATCGGGATTAACAGGGCAATGAAGGTAATCAAACGAGCCAGTACTTAAAGGGGTAGGACATGCCAGATGCCATGAAGCGGATTTCGGAACATACTATATGTAACCAGAAGCTTGTTTTGGATGGTCACTGTTACTTCGTCAGTAAATATACGATATGAAGGTATACCTACGATGATGGATGCCAAATTGTTCAAAGCTGGATTCATATCTAAACTTGCCAATGCACTAGGTAATCCACCACCTTATTAATTTATCGTCATCCACTAACATAATATTATATAACATATTGGCAGTGTATTGTTGGGTCAAAACAATTACCACAACTATCGAGGAACAAACAAATCAGCGACAATTGTGTGTTATGTTTACTGTAGACAAACAAACACACGAACGGAGCGTCGGAAACCGCAACAATTTGGGGCTACACTGAATGTTTGCTTAGATAACTGCAACATTTAACATGCTGCTCACAACTACCTTACTGCTCAAGTAATAAAGGCTACTTTTAAATGTTTTCAAACATAGATAGCTAGGTTTTAAGTGTAGACGACCCGAATTTACAAGCGGGTACAACAGAACAAGTTTGGGCTTTTCGAGATACAATCTTTCTGTTTGGTTTATACAAAATATTGTTTTCACACTATGCTCAGTTGGGATGTGTTTTAGACTAGGGTCACACGTAAATGGTTACAAAAGTGTGTCGATTAAAACCACATTGAAGGTATACATTATTATGCGGGAGGCGCTCCGGGAGTCGGGGGCCACGTGATGGCCCGCGTCTACGGTGGCCACCGTAGACGCGGGCCTGTGGACGGTGAGTAATGGGCTAGCTCGCCGTCCGGCCGTCTTATGACGACAACAGACCGTGTCGACGGCGCGTTCGTGTTCCACGCGCGCCTCAAAGAGATCTCAGCAAGAAGGGGCCCGCAAGGACCAACGCCCGTCGGGGCTGCGGATTATCGAAAGAGATAACGCGGCCTCGGCACAAGGGCGAAGAAGGAACATGGGTGGTTTTTAGTCAGTAGAAGTCTGATGCTCCCTTCTGATGCGCTATGCCCAAAGGCGGGTTTATTTGATGATTTTCCACCAACCATAAAAAAGGTATAAATTATTATTGAAGGAATATACACACAAACACACTTTATACATACAAATTTTACAATTGTTTAAATCATACATGGCATCGCCTATTTTCCGCGTAGGGCGGTGCAAGCTTGAAAAATAGATACACTACATTGATATTTGTGCATATATTTCAGCACTAAATAATTAATAAGTAATAGTACTGTAATAAGGATATGAAGAGCAGGGTGTAAAGTTACTTGTTTGCTGGTCTGGTGGGCTACTACCCGACAGGTATCGTCGTGTTTTTAATTTTCTATATTTTAATAGCGAGATTCAGAATTTGTACGGATTCAGAATTATTTCTTCTCATCATTACATTCAAAAGCTAGTTCCCAACAATAAGGTCGGTGAGATCTTTCCTTATTTCATTAGTCTCTTAACATCTGTTGCTCTCAAACTTGATGCTATTGTTTCAAGTTTACTCCACAACCGATTTCATTTCATTCCACCATTATCAACGCACATAATACACAACAACCCTTAAAACAAACGCGGAAGATTCAAAATCGAATACCACACAGAAATGCAAACGCAAATAAAAATTTACAAATTTGACAGTCCACGATACACTTGCCATAAATTTTGGTAATAATGGAAAATTTTGAAAGGCATAAATAATATTATTATTGTGTTGTTGCCGGCTAAGATTCTTGAACAAATATTTTTCGGCAGACAGAATTTTTAATATATCCTTGAGAAAATATTTTATTTACAACGTAGGTTAATTAAGTTACAGCTCAGAGAAATCAAGGTTCAATCAAAGTTTTTACAGAAGCATATATAACCCGGTTCATTAAAGAAAGGAATCTAAAATGGCGGTTTTTATCATGTCCTCACGCTCGCACACTATAGTGAGCGAGCGAGAGGACATGCCATGTGTTGCCATTTTAGATTCCTTTCTTTAATGAACCGGGTTATACTTATACTATTGTGAACTGTCATCCGGTTTTAGTGGTGGTAATACTGGCAACACCTTACTTCTCTGTTAGTTGTTGCCACTGATGCACAGTTGACTGTACCCACTTTTAGTAGGTATTAATAAACTAGCAATAGCGATCCGCCTTTTCTTTGCACGTGCACGGGTACAATGGTTATGTCAAGGTTTCTTTATTTAAATAAATAATCAAAGTGAAATATTGATGTACCATACATTTATACTAGTACAAATGATTTGACAAGTAGGAGGTATCTTGATGAAATGACGAATATTATAGAATTAAGGAAGAAGAAGACATCTCCAAGACGACTCCAAATTAATTGTGATAAGGGCAGGAGAATGATCACTCGTATAAATTTTCAACATCTTTCACTCAGACTACTTTCCCGGAAACTTTCCGAGAAAATACTCTGAAAGATGTTGAAACCGCATCAAAATAAACTGTGTATTTTTGAAGAACCATCCGGTCATACAAACAGACACAAATAGCTATAACCCGGTTCATTAAAGAAAGGAATCTAAAATGGCGGTTTTTATCATGTCCTCACGCTCGCACACTATAGTGAGCGAGCGAGAGGACATGCCATGTGTTGCCATTTTAGATTCCTTTCTTTAATGAACCGGGTTATACTTTATTTTGTGCTATGTACTTACAGATGTAGAAAACTAGAAACATATTTATATACCCACTAAATCACGTTCTGAGGCGGCTTAATTTTTAGGTAGGTGCGTTATTTATCGCGCTCATGTCAGCTACACCTGCAAGTGAGGCGGTGCCGCGGCGCCTGCCGGTGTGCGCGACACCCCTGATCAATGGCGCGGCTGTTCAGCTTCTAGTTGAGAGGGTTATATTTGTGGAAATTTTAAACTACTTGGATTGTTGTGGATGTATTAACTGACACTAATTTTATTACTATTAATCCTATGAACGGGATATTTACCATGTTTTTTCTGTGTTTTTTTGTTTTCTGACACTAATTGTTTTAAATTAAAATGTGTACTTACTGCTCTCCTTAATAGGGTGCTCCTTGATGTCTTATACTAGACAACCCGATATTTCCACGACTGTTTTCAAACTGCCAAAAAAATTGCAGCTGACAAGGAGTTCTCATAAGATATTAGAACTCAATACTTATTGTCCACCAATTATAAGGTATGGTGGTGAACGACATGAATTGGAAACCTAAAGAAAACGCATCAACTCTTTCGTTGACAAAATCCTGCAAATAAAAACTTCATAGTCCATTTAGGTCACATACATTAAAAACATACCGGAGACTGTAACAGTAGTAAGTAACAAGAAATAACTTCCACTGATAGCCTTTTAAAATTCCAAAAGTTTCAACACTTTTCAGCGGTCGCTCTGTGGAGGACACAGTTTAAAGAGTTGATGTAACAGTTAACTGGTGTCGTGTTGTTTGACTCATTCTCTGATCTTTTGTCTCTTGCAAGTTGTTGTTTACTCTTTTAAAGTTTAGTTTTGTTAGATTTTATTATCTAAGAGTATTTTATTTTACTTTAAATTGCCTACCAGTCTAATCTAGCTTACCAAACGGCGAAGAGCAGCACTGACCTAGTGGTAGCGGCCCTGACTTACGAGAAGTATGTAAGTTTTGGGTTCAAACCCAAGTTTTGAAAGCAGTGGTGATGAAATGAAATACACAAAGTAATGCGCCTAATTACTTTGTGTATTTCATTTCGTCACCACTGCTTTCAAAACCGTGAAGGAAAACATCGTGAGGAAACTGGCATGTCAAAAATTCGAAGGCATGTGACCTCTCCTACTCCTACTCCGCTCTGGGCCCTCGTGGTGAATTATAGCCCATTCCCTCTCATAGAGAGGAGGCCTCTGTCCCAGCAGTGGGATCATTATAGGCTGAAAGCGACTATTTGAACAGATTCATTCCAGAATTACTAGACTAAGAAACCTTTCAACTTTTTCTAGTTAGTAGCAGAAAATCTAAAACTAAACGAATATTCAAGGTCCCCAAATAACCCTCAAAAACTAGAATGTCTATTAAACAAACAATCCCAAATATCAAATCCAGATTTTATGACTTCTCAAGTTAACATTGCTATGTAAAAAACCTTAAAGTCTCACGCAACGATTAATATGTCGTATATATTTCATGGGAGGTATTCGAATCAGTTGGGTATTAGCATAAACAGAGGGCCGTAAACGTTGACGCCCGGGTCTTTGGTACCGGCTGGTGTACCGGTACCGAACGTTAGGTTTTAAGGGAATTACGTCGCATTACACTCTAGTACCGCTAACGACAAAGTGTGGGATTATTTGTGGAAGCTTCGCGATGTTTCGGCAGCTTTCTTGATTTAAATTTTAAATGTTCTGAATTGTTGGGATGAAGGTTTTGAATGTTCTGAATTGTTGGGATTTGATGATGGATTATGATTGTTGTGATAAGTTGAGTGGTAAATGCGTGATGTATGTTTCGCTTTTTTATTAGAGGTCGGCTTTTATGTAATTGTATGAAGTCATTATTTGTCTACATCGCGTAGGACAACTTTTGTAATACTTTACTGATTGCTGAGCTTTATAAAATTCAAAAAGATGATGAAGAATCTTCCCTCGACCCCCCATGGCGCAACGTGGTGGATTATGGCCCATTCCCTATCATAGGGAGGAGAAACAGCTGTGAGAACGTTGTATTGTATCGTATATCGGACTGGAATCACACAACTCTATGTCCAAAGTATGTAATTATTAGGCTGATTATAATATAGGTTTAAGAACAACTTTATTTCTCATAAGAATTACATAGTTAATTCACTTACTGAGAAACACACTAAAATTAAAATTTATGATTAGAGCACACAGATTATGTGGGTACACCGATAAAAATAACTTAAACTCGACCGTAAGTATAACAAAACATTAACATGAATGTAGATTGATTTTACTGGACGTGGCATTGATGGCTTATTCTGTTATGAGCAGGTTTGTTACCATTTTGTTTTTAGTTTATTGTCTTTTATATAAATTTTTGGGACATACATGATTTGAATATAATATAATTATATTTAGATAGATTTTTATTATACATTATATATTTTGAGTTTTTTTTTTTTTTTTTTTTTTTTTGTTTAGTTTAAGCTATTTGTATTTTTTAATATGTAGTTCGTCTTTTATTTGTATGTATCAATTGTGTGGGCTTTTAGTAGCTTTTTGAACCGGGCATAACTTTGTTCTCCTTTTATTACTGATGGTAATTTATTATAAATTGTAACACCCTCAAACTCCAAATTTCTTCTTCCATAGTTAGTTCTAGGGGGGCGGGTCACTAAGTAACTAGCACGCCTTAAGTTAATCTTTCGTGTTTGTTGTTTTGTTACAAATGTAATATTGGAGTGGATTTTCTTATTTAATATTTTACGTATTAGAATACATGTGTAGTATATGTAGGTTTGTTTTATATTCATTATTTTTGTTTCCTCGTAAAGCTTAGCAGTTGGTGTCCGAAATGGATAGTTGAATAAAATTTTAATTAATCTATTTTGAACTCGTTGAATTGGATCTATATTAGTTTTCGCTGCAGTACCCCAGATTTCAATGAGGTAGTCGATATGAGGCTTAACCAGAGAATTATAAATAAGATATCGCACTTTTCGAGGGAGACAATTTGTTATGTTGCGAAGAGCCCCTGTGAGTGGTCTTAGTTTAAGTTTAATTTTTTCTAGATGTGGTTTCCAATTTAGGTTACCATCCAAAATAAGTCCGAGATATTTTTCTTTTGGTTTTCGTTCAAGTAGTTGACCGTCTATTTTAAGTTCGAAATTATCATTTATTTTTTTATTTATTGCTGCAAAAATTATGTAATTTGTTTTTGTAGTATTAATAGTTAAGAGATTTGACTGAAACCACTCATTTAAAAGATTAAGATCATTCTGAGCGTCAGCTATTATAGCTTCGACTGAATGACCAAAATAAAAGAGACTTGTGTCGTCTGCATAAAGGGAGATGTCGCCTTTGAGACCCAATTCACTGATGCTGTTAATATAAATAAGAAACATAAGGGGGCCTAATATTGATCCCTGGGGGACGCCAAAATTCAGGACACAGGATTTACTTTCATATTTATCAATTTTTACTACTTGTTTACGATTCTCCATATATGATTTAAAAATTTCAAGTGCTTTACCTGTAATACCGGTGAGTTTTAGCTTCTGTATTAATTTGTCATGACTGATGGTGTCGAAGGCTTTTTTAAGATCAATAAATACTCCTAAGGCAACTTGTTTTTGATCAATTTTATTTTTAATTTTGGTTACGAGGTCAATTGTAGCAGCAAGAGTATTTGACCGAGCTCTAAATCCATACTGTTTATGGTAAAAGAAATTTTTTGAATTAAGGAATGACTCTAATCGGTTATAAAGAATCTTCTCAAAAACTTTAGAAATCACCGGGAGAACTGATACAGGGCGGTAATTGCACGGGTCAAATTTACTTCCAGATTTATGAATTGGTACAACTTTTGCAATTTTTAACTCGTTGGGAAACATACCTCGCGACATATGATAATTAATGCAATCTGTAAGTTCCACCGCAATAATGTATTTTACGCATTTTAGTGATTTTGTACTAATACCATCAATGCCAGATGCAGTATTACAGTCCAAATTATTAATTATGGAAATAACTTCCTTCGTAGTTGCTGGTTCTAGAAACTGCAATTCTGTTCTGTCCGTTAGTCTACACTCTTCAAAAATTTGACTTGTATTTGATCTTTCAGAGATCATGCTTGCTAGGGTTGAACCAATAGTCGAAAAATATGAGTTAAAACTTTCACATATTTCTTTTTGGTCCGTAATAGCACCAGCTGCCGTTTCAAGTTTGTCCGGTCCAGTTCTATCATGCAGTTTGTTTTTCGACAAATCATTAATTAGTTGCCACATTTTTCGTGGTTTACTTGAATTTTCTTCAAACCTCTTTAGGTAATAATCACTTTTCGCTTTTCTTATGTTGTGTGATACTCTGGCTTTTAAATGTTCATACTCTTCTTTTAATTGCATGTCTTCTACATTTGTTTTATGTTTTTGCCATAGTATGTTCTTGTTATTTATATCTTCTAAGAGTTTTTTTTCAATCCAGTCTTGCCGCGGAGGATTCAAAATTTTAGATTTAGTGAGTGTGCACTTGTTTAAACAGGAGTGTAATTTGCCTGCCAATTTATCATACTCTACATCTTCATAATTTTTAGGATATTCATCCAGGCATCGATAAAGTTTATTGAAGTCTACTGCGTTGTATTTCTGTTTTAATATAGGTGGTGGTTGGTATTGCTTCATCTCTAAAAGTATTTGTCTGTGGTCAGACATTGAAGATTCCATAGTGACAAAATGAAAATTATTTTCACTTACGTTACAAGAAACATGGTCTAACATGGTCTTGGTTGAGGTTGTTTCGCGGGTACAGTGTTTTGGACTTATCTTGTTCAGGATTTTGTAGTTGGTCTCTTTTAAAGTGTTCTTATACTTGCGTGTCGCTAAGTCCGGATTGAGTAAGTCCAGATTGTAATCGCCAAAGACTATTGATCGTTTTAATTTGTGTAATTGTTGTGCATACATATCGAGAAAGTTGTCCGTATTCAATTTATTGGGCTTATAGATAGCGCCGATATTTAGTGAGAATTTTTTTACGAATACCCAGAGATAATGAGTATCATCCACGCATTGTTCTTCAACAAGGTGATGTTTGAGATTGTTGTGCACAAATATTGACACTCCACCTCCCCTTTTATTTTGTCTATAATTATAGTAATGTGTATAGGAGGGTATCTGGAGCATTTTAGCCTCATCTTCATTCTTAATCCATGTTTCCGAAAGTATAATAATATGAACCATTACTTGTAGGGAAGCGATAATACATCTAAGCTCATCGAATTTTCCAGGTTTGACAATACTGCGTGCATTGGCATAGAAGAATTTCAGAGATTTTTTTGTGAAACTAATATCTGAGTAATTGTTGGTTATTTGGTAAGTTATTTTCTCTTTGGACGACGCCGACGTTAGTTTTTTGGAGTTTCCTTTGTTGTTAGTTGTTGCGTTTCTTTAGTGACTATTTTGGGTATGCCCTTAATATATTTAATGTAAAGGCCACTTTCTCCATTTGAAGTGCGTTGGTGAAGCTCTTCTTTTAAATTTTGAAGGTATTTCCGTTGATATGGAGTTTGATCCGAAAATATCTTGATGTGTTCCTTGTCAATCTTGTTCCTATTACGTAAGATGTTTTTTGTTGTGTCTTCAGACGAGAAAGATACTTTTATTGCACGAGTTTTCTCTGATTTATATTTTCCAAGACGAAATATTCCAGTAGGCTGAGGGCAGCCATTATATATAAGCCCAGTTATTCGCATTATTTCTGTCTTATCATAATCCTGCCGACCGGTTACAGTATCGTTCTGTGGTTCAGGAATCCCGACAACTATAATATTTTTTGGCTCGGAAGTTTCGCTCTTCGATTTCGGTGAAAATTTCATCATACGTGGCAGTTGTTTGAACAGACGATAAAGGTGGCATATTTTTTAAGTTATTGACATCGGCTTCGAGAACCTCCACTTTTTTTCTGTGTTTTCGGCAGCAACAGATAGTTTTGAGAGTTGGTCTTTTAGTTTTTTATTTTCCAATACAATATTTTGCATAGTACTGCTAATACTGCCGACCTCGGCTTTAATCTCAGTGACATTTAAGGAAAGCTTATTTATACTTTCTGTTTGTTCCATTTTGGAAGATTTTAATAATTCCAGCATTTCTGACATCAGCTGTCTTTTTATTTCAGTAATATCAGTCTTTATTGCTTCATTATCGTCGAGTAACTTTCGTTTATTACGAAGAGTAACCTGTGGTGTGCTTTCTCTATGCGACTCAGACAAATTCGGATAAGATCCGCTACGTCCCGCACACATGCCACCTCCAGGCGTGGTCATTGTAGATCTATGTAATTGAACGACTCACGTGGGAGCTGCGTGTGCGCTGCCGTCAGGTGCGTACGGTGCGGTGCGGAGATATAGTTGTTGATATTCCGTCCTTGTTACTCAAGGGGGTGAAGAGCGGTTACCGCGTCGATGCCGCGTTCTGTACTCGAAGCTCAAAACAGTTACGGAATATGTCACTCACGCCCGATTTTGCAAAAAATGGTTTTAATTAGTTGCTGTAAGGTTCGTAATTGTCTAAAGAACTTTTTTGAATTTATTAAAATAAACAGTAACACGTCCGCTCTGTGCGCTCTAAAAAGAGTAGTAGATATTATTGTGAGTATACTGTTTGTTATATAAATGTCATTGACATCCAGTTATCATCATCAGGAAGCGACTGTTATACAGAATGCCATCAATATAGTTAAAGTTACAGTACAAGTGTCTCTTCACACGCACAACTATCAAGCAGAGTATGTTCAAGTCTATAACTTTAGCAAACCACGCTAGTGAGTACGTGCCTCGATGAGTAATTTGAACTCGGCACGCTGGATATACGGCTCAAATTTAAACTCGTCACGCTGGATATATACACGGCTCAAATTAGTTCAGAAGCAGTGATAATATAAACGCTGAGTTAGTCTTAGAGCATTACCAGATTGTCAGCATAGAGTTGGTACACCAAGTTCCAAACGTTGAAACCTGAGAACGTGCAAACACGGTAATATTATCATACAGTAGTTCGACTTCATACAAACGGACGAAGCGCGAGCTATGCCTACGCGCCTCGATTAAGGGATGCGCCTGGGATGCAGACAGTCGCGACTGTGCCGCAGTGACGAGCGGACGGTATGTTGTTTTTTAACAATAAATGCGCGATGTTTTCTCTAAAAATAAGACAAGTACATTTAATTTACATTTTTTGTGTTGTTTTTGGTTATATGAATTCGTTACTAACGTATCCAGAGATAACTTTTTTTTAATTACCTGGAAACTTTGAAAGATAAGACTATAAAATAATTTTATCTACCCAAATATCATAAACCCTCTATAATGCGTTCAAAAACCATAGGCAATGACCAGCATTACCAACCAGCAGAAATTAACAGAACTGTAATGAGCTCATAACCTACTGAAAACAGTAGGTTATGAGTTTTAAATTTGGAACAGGTGTCAAATTCAAGTGAGTGTGCTATTCTATAGCGCTTGCGGAACTAGTTGGCCGCGCCTTAGGTGGCGACAGGGGTGAGGGGGCGGGTTGCCTACAGCTCGCAATGCACAGGAGACTATTAATTAGACAGTGATGACCAATCTCGAGATATCGTGAACAATAATTTGTTCAATTTATTGAAAAGAATACAAATAAAAAACAAAAACATGCCTAAGGCGCGGCCAACTAGTTCCGCGCGCACGTATCTACATTAAAACAGATACCTATCGATACGAAACCCCAATTCAGTATAATTTTAATTATAAATCGCACGACATTTTGATCTCGAGTGACACAAGAATAGTGACTTTGTTCGTTTGCTTATGATTTAAAAAAAATGATAGATATCCGAAACGCCGCCATTTCGAGCTGTCATTTGTTCGTTAGCTTTTTATTCCCTTTCATTGAGTAGACAAATTTTCTGTTAATTCTTTATTTCTGTCGAAAATGAGTGATAGTGACTCAGAAATTAACATGAACACTCCGCCAGATATCGTAAATGCAGCGACGAATGCAACTAATAACCTGTTTATTTTTTATTGCATTACACTGGTAACAATGCTGGTCATTTCCCTATGGTTCCTGAGCCCATCATAGAGCCCTTATGATATTCGGGTAGATAAATTAGTGTATGCAACTATACATAATTAGGCATTACAACACTCGTGTGATGCTATTAAGAAACTCGCCTTCGGCTCGTTTCTTAAACCCACACTTGTGTTGTAATGCCCTTCATTATGCACAGTCGCATAAACTACTATAACTTACTAGTAGGTAGGCTTATAATGTGTGTCTTTTTAATGGATAAGTATTTCTTTATATGTCCCGAAAAAAAACATGGTTTTTTAATTAAATCTATTAATGAAAAAACCGGCCAAGAGCGTGTCGGGCCACGCTCAGTGTAGGGTTCCGTAGTAATAATTCTTTTTTTGTTTGAAATACGGGCCAATGAAGCTTGACCTCTGGATTGTATAGGCGCTCATACGATTCAGGGACCAAATTATATTGGTTAACTGCAGTTTCCATCTGTTGTTTCCATCCAAGTTCAAAATAATTTTCCTAGAAAGTCCTTATAAAGTTCTACTTTTCAGATTTTTTTCGTATTTTCTAAACTTATGGTTCAAAAGTTAGAGGGGGGGGGACGCTTTGTTTTTTACTTTTGGAGCGATTATTTCCGAAATTATTGACATTATCAAAAAATGATTTTAGTAAACCCCTATTCATTTTTAAATACCTTTCCAACAATATATCACACGTTAGGGTTAAAATTAAAAAAAAAATCACTTCCCACTTTACATATAGGGGGGCTACCCTAATAAAACATTTTTTTCCAATTTTTATTTTAGCACTTTGTCGGCGTGATTGATACACATATTGGTACCAAATTTCAGCTTTCTAGTGCTAACGGTCACAGAGATTAAGCGAGGACGGACAGACGGACAGACAGACAGACAGACATGGCGAAACTATAAGGGTTCCTAGTTGACTACGGAACCCTAAAAACAACACGCATGTTTATTGAACACTTTCTATTCAATTCACAAAGTATTTTATTTGTTTTAAAAAGTATATTTACGATCACAAAACTAAATGGAAACACAAAATAAGCACATGTAATTAAAATACTGGAGGCGGGCAGCCCTTACGCATGTTTACGTACCGCGCGGCTGTAGGCATTTATTTCAAGGACACGGCCGAGTCACACTACTGTACATATTTATACTGTGGTGCAAAGGATTTCGATATTGGAAATTGCGGTAGTGTACTTTAATAGAGTAGGGTAGAACAACTAGTAAGATGCGGTGGATAATAGGAGTAAGTTAGAACACAAAGCACAAGCCACGACAAGCAAAGACTAAAGAAAGAAGAACCAGTGCTGGTCGACCGATGGCAAGATGGGCAGACCAGGGCCCCGAGTGAGATGACAAGCCAAAAAGTACCTTAAGCCTGTCGACTTAAGGTACTTTTTGACTTGTCGTAATTCAACCATTATGAGACTTCTAGACAGATTCTGACACTATTGAATAGCAGACTCGGGGCCCAGAGATATTGTCATCATCGCGAGTTAAACTTGGATGAGGCTGACACAGGAACGCAAAGGTTGGCCTATCAGCCGGTAAAGCCGGGTTCTAGATAATAAACCTATGTTATCTGGAATTAAATCTAGGAAGTATATGTAATTTGACAAAAACACATTAAGGCGGAGATTTCTGCAAACGTTCAAAAAGGTGGTTTTTTAAAGCAGTGTATCTCATAAACCGTAAATAATTTTGACAAACAAAAAAAATATGACATTTTCAAGACCTTTTCGCATACCGTGATGGAATTCAAAACATAATTAAACATACTTTAATGCACGAAAAAAATCTTCAAACATACCTCTTAACAAATTTTAAAAGCTGTTTATCTCTTCATTAACAAATATAATTATAATTTAAAATACACCATAAAATTTCAAATGCCAAACTGCATCCAGTGATGGATTGTTTTTTATTAAATAGTTAATTTCTAATTTTATACGATTTTATTTGCACTTTTAATTAAAACATGCTCTTGCTCGCAGTGTATCGCTGATCACTCTCACGCACGGGTAGACGCTATTGCTAAGCTCCTCCCACTCGCTCAAGGTCGTTGGCGTATATCTGGGCCTTAAGTTATTCGCGAATATGTAGAAAAACCAAACAACAACAGAATTATCGGGCAGTCGCCCACCAGACACAGTACCTATATCTGGTTGGAGTATCCTCTCTTTTCTATAGGGAATTCAGAACTTGGCACCCTATTCTTCTTATCCCTATTAATTATGTAGGTACCTATTCATATAAGTTTCAAATTCACCAGGATTGGTATGAGAAGAGTCTGAACCCATTAACATCGATAACTTGTCTAGTTCCTAAGATTTTAAGACCATAAACTTCCGTAGGGCCAGTCTACAATTTTTCAACAGCCTTACGTTACGTCACGACAGTAAAACTGCTCGTTTATATTTACGCATTCGGAATACCAGCACAGCACGCGGTACACTGTTCTCTTTTACGATCACCGTTATACTATCCCTCGGTACTCGGCATATTTACTTTTATTGCGACGGCACTCGTATTTTGTAGGTACCCTCGAATTCGGCGAAATTAAATTAATGTATTGAGACTCTTCCGTGTGAGGATGTCAAGTCGCAACAAATTAATCAACATTTCAGGGTTCGAAGTGAGAATTTAAAACAATTATTAATGAACTTCACGTGTATCCGAAAATAATTTGCCACTTGTGTCTATCCAAACACGTTAAGACAAGTGTCTTCTTAAAATAAATGCAACAAAAATTGGGTTTATGGGTTTAACCGATCAACGAACAGTTTTTTTTTGTATCAGAAACTGCCAAATTTTCCCAATCAAGTTAAACCTGTAAAAGCGTTATAGATTAAAATATGTTAAAGTTTGGCAAAGTGTTAAGTTTTGTGGTAGCTTGTACTGGTGTTTGTACATTTGTGTTAAAACTAAAGAGTAACAAAATGAGAAATATTTAAACAACGAAATTAAGATTTATATTTTTTTTAAATACATTAAGACAAACAGAGAACCTCCACCTTTTTGGAAATGGGTTAAAAATCAGAAGTTATGAATTTATTAATTGATAATAATATTTTTTTTTATTTTTAAATGTTTTTTTTTATTGTTTTTATAGGAAATATTCAAAAATGTATGAAATTTGTTATTATATGAATAAAGGGAATATTAAATCAAAGAAAACAGTTATCTTGAGAATTTCGAACCCTGCTATTTTAGTCCTTGTGGTCGAATAATGGTCACAAATTATCGTAATGAACAATTGGCAGATACACCGATATCCACTTAGCTGCTGCAGGAAATGTTGGTTACTGCGAGTTAGGCTCGGTATTATCATGCCTAAACTAGCCTAAACTATTATGATACTTGGATTTTAATGGTGACCATGTTCGTAAATATAGAAAGGACTCGAATACAAATAAGTTGCCTTATGAAGTGTGAAAGTATTTCTCTATCTTTATCCAAACCGTGTTTAGGTTCTAAACGCTGTAAAAATATACCTTTTCTTATTCTAATAGGACAAGAAACAGTATGTCTTTAGTTACTCCTCTATAGATGTCTATAAACGGGTAAATTTTTATAATATTTGTAATAGTAGCCCACCGGTATCAGGAACCGGGTCCAAACTACCGGCCAGGTCAGGGTGGGTAAGTTGGTTAGTGCTCCAGAAAGGAGAATCTCCTAAAAATGCGCGTCGTGTCAAGAAGTAATGTGCACTGAAACTGGCAATCGAGAGAACCCTTTTTTTTCTTTTTTTTTGGGGTGGGAATTCATCAAATAACCCCTCCCGCTCTTGGCGTGGAAGGTGTCCATGTTCCTTCTTAGCCCTTGTGCCGAGGCCGCGGTATCTCTTTCGAACAACCCGCAGCCCCGACGGGATCGAGAGCCGCCTTAGGCTTTCGTGGAGGTTCAAGGTAATTAAACTATTGACTGACATGACTATGAAGATACTGATCGCTGAATTCGTGACTTTTTTTTTTTTTTTTTCTTCTCATTTTATCTGCGATCAGCTGTCTAGCTATAATCAGATGTGGTCTTCGTTTGAGATTTTTTTGTGATGTTCCAGTAAACATTCACATTATATGGTACTAAAATTTAATTGAAGTTGTCACTTTCTCTGGTCCAAGTTTAGGATTTGCCATCGCTTTAGGCGGATTATATCCCCTTGTCTGTTCAGGAGGTTCTTGGCTAAGACATTGCTGTGTTTGCTCAGTCTCTGTTTATAATTTTTGCATTTTTCACATAGTTCTTCTTTCACTGTTGGTACATTTAAGTGCTTGTGTATTTCTGTGTTTCTGACAAACCAGGGTGCTATTGAGATAGTTCTTAGGGCTAAATTTTGGAACCTTTGCAAAATTTCGATGTTGGAGTGGCTAGCCGATCCCCATAGTTCTATACCGTATGTCCAGATTGGTTTAACTACAGCTTTGTAAACTAGTATTTTGTTACTAATGGATAGTTTTGATTGTCTGCCTAAGAGCCAGGACAAGCTTTTCATTTCAATGGAAGCTGCCTTTTTCTTGGCCTTAATATGGTTGGCCCAGGTAAGCCTTCTGTCTAAATGTAGCCCCAGGTATTTTACTGTGTTGCTGTTTGGCAGTGGTTTGCTTTCCATGTACACTGGGGCACAATCGCCCTTCCGAAGAGTGAAGGTCACTTGAACTGACTTTGTTAAGCTAGGTTGAATTCTCCATTTTTTTAGCCATACATCAATTTTATTCAACTGGACTTGTAATTTATGAGACGCTTGAGTTGGATCTTGGTCACTCGCAAGGCACGCAGTGTCGTCTGCATAGGTCGCAGTTATCACGTCATCAGAATTAGGCAAGTCTGCAGTATAGATAGAGTAGAGTACGGGCCCAAGCACAGAGCCTTGTGGTACTGAAGCCTTCATTTCGTACAGGTCAGACAGTTCTTCCTCATACTTAACTTGAAATTTTCTTTGGTCTAAGTAAGATTTTAATATCCTGTAAAAAGAATTAGGTAGCAGAGATTTCAACTTATATAAAAGTCCCTTGTGCCATACCCTATCGAATGCCTGTTGGATATCCAGGAACACTGCAGAACAGTATTCTTTATTTTCCAATGACTGTCTGATTTTGTGGACCACTCTATGCACTTGCTCTACTGTTGCGTGCTTTTCACGGAACCCAAATTGGTGGTCTGGTATTATTCCATTCTCGTCAAGGACTGGTTTTAATCTTCGTAGAAATATTTTCTCAAAAACCTTTGATATGATTGGAAGGAGGCTTATGGGTCTGTATGAGCTTGGTTCGGTTGGTGGTTTTCCTGGCTTCGCTATCATACATATTTGTGATATCTTCCACATTTTTGGGTAGTATAGTAGCCGAAAGACAGCATTGAACAGCATTGTTAGAAAGACGATAACTTTTCTAGGTAGATGCTTGAGTATTTCACCTGTGATGAGATCGTAACCAGGACTTTTATTGTTCTCGAGATTTCTTATTGTTCGTATCAGTTCTCTCGGTGTGACCAGTTTGAGTAAAGGTGATAGTTGTTGATCACTGTTCAGATAACTATCGACTTCTTCTTCAAAATCAGTCATCGAAGAGTCATTCGGAGTGAAAACCGCAGAAAGGTGTTCTGCAAAAAGCTCCGCCTTGTCGCTTGCTTTTCTGGCCCAAGATCCATTAGGTTGCCTAAGCGGAGGTACAAAATGCTTTGGCCTTTTGAAGTTTTTGGTTATCTTCCACAATGAATAGTTGTCCTGTTTTTGAGCTGACAATGTTGAGAGTTTTTCTTGGAACATGGTATTTTCGTTATCATGAATGAGCTCCTTCAGTTCTCTTGCAGCTTTATTAAAATCCCTTCTGTCCTCTTCCGATTTACTTAAATGAAGCTGCCTTCGCAATCTTCGTTTGGCCTCCAGTTTATGCTTAATCTGTAAGGGTATGTTATTTTTGCAGACTAAAGGATTCAGTGTTGGGGTAGCGCGCCATGCTGCTATTTGTATTAAATTGGTTATGTAGAATGTAGCAGAATCGATGTCTTCTTCAGTTTTAAGTTTTACTTTTAGATTAACTTCTTCTTCAAGGTAATCCGCAAATGAGTCCCAGTCAGTTTTCCGATTGCACAAGGTTAGTTTTGGCTCCCTCTTGATAGCTGCAATACTAAATGTGGCAATAACTGGAGAGTGGTCAGATAGTGTATCGAATGACGACTCCACACTAGAATTGATATTTGACAGTCCCTTGACAATGAAAAAGTCCAGAAGGTCAGGTGTTCTGTTGGTATCCGTAGGCCAGTAGGTTGGTTCGCCAGTGGACAGCAGACTTTGCCGTTGAGTTTCAACGCTCTTTTTCAGCTCGCGTCCTCTGGTTGTGATAAGTCTCGACCCCCAGCAAGTGTGTTTGCAATTCCAATCTCCACCACTGATATACCTATTGCCCAATGTGTTAAAATATCTGTCAAACATGTAATTCTTGACCTTCTGGTTTGGTGGACAGTATACGGCACTTATGTTAAGGGGACCAATACTCTCATCTATGGTGATTGTAGTTGCTTGTAACCAATTTTCTTTGAACTCACTGTGTAAATGGTGCCTAATGTTATTTTTTATGATAACAGCAGCCCCACCATGAGAGGTGTTGTCTGGGTGGTTGGTACAGTATACACAATAGTTATTCATGTTAAATAGTTTGCGATCATTGAGGTGAGTTTCTGAAATTAAGGCAATGTCCACCTTATTTATTTTTAAGAGCACCTCTAGTTCTGTCTTGTTTGGCGCTAGGCCATTTATGTTCCAGATGGCTATACGTAATGAGGTCATGGTTGTTGTTTACTTATGAGTGTCATAATCAGGTTCATCATAGTACTCATCTGGGATATCAGTTGGTCTATCCTTTCAGTCTGTTTAATTATGAGGTCAATAAAGCTATAGTTTTGTTCTATAGGATTGTTTTCTTTTTCCGGTTTATTGGAAATGGTTCTCTGTGACTCTTTGTGGTCACTGTTAAAATTTTTCTTTTGTGTGTTATCTCTAAGGGTATCAGCTCTTTTGACCGCTTCACTGTATAATTTGGGGTAACCATCGGTGTTTTGATATGGCTTGGGTTGTATATTATCTGGTTTAGGTACTGGGTCTTGTTTTTCAGATGTGACTTTACTTTGTGGTTGTTTTTGTTTGTTTCCCCATTTTCTTGCCGCAATTTCTTTGTAGACTTGACATCCTTTATAATTAGCGGGGTGGCTTCCAGAGCATAGAGTACAAACTGCAGGGGTGTTCCTGTCCATGGTGCATGCAGTCGTTTTGTGTTCACCAGCACACTTTACACATCTGTAAGGTCGCATACAATTGTTTTTTGTATGCCCATATTGCTGACATCGCGTGCATTGTACCACAGTATTTTTCCTTTTTGGATCTTCTATTGTGATTTTTTGATGATAAATATATTTGATCTCTTTTACCTTTCGGTTGTTTTCGTGAGGGTATAGGTTCACAAAGAATGTATTTAATGGTTCCTTGGTCGCATTGGCACGTGCTGTCACTATTTCACCTTTGACTTTATTGCCAGTTTCTTCTATCGCTTGAATTATGGCTTCTTTGGGAGTGCTGAAGTGTAGGTGTTTAATCACAATTCTCATGCACTTTTCATCCTTTTGGGTAAAAGTGTGACCTATGAGTCCTTTAGCTCTAATGTGTTCTAATAGTTGTTTATATATTTCAATAGTGCTTGTGGAAATAATTAACTGGTTTTTATTTACCACTTTGTATGTGTAATCGGTCTTTTTAGCCACTTCTTCGAGAAACTCTGTTAATTTCCCTAGGTCATCAATACCGTATAGCATTATGGGCGGAGGTTTGGAAGGTTTCCTGGTTTCATTAGGCATAGAGGGGGCCTGGGTTGGTTCATCTACATTTAACAACGAGAAACTGTTGCTTGTGTTTAATTCAGGTATTTCAGCTTCCTGTGTGTTATCTGTGTTTATTCCTCGACGTTTACTCAGTTCTTGTTCTCTTGTCTGTATTCTTTTTGCAGAATAGAATTTTGAATTCGTGACTATCTCATTATCTAAATCAAGAAGTCTGAATACTTATTGTTAATGAAAACATACTTTTTCTAACTAGTAACAATATATTGTATTACGATGGTTCTTCAACTGGAATATCGAATCCCAGATTCATCATTATTCCACGCCATCACTTACCCATTTACGGCTCGGTAAACTCCTGTCAACGATAGAACCTCTTCAATGAAATTGGGTCACTAGGGTAACGTACCCAAAATAACTAAACACGCGACAAGGGTCAAGGGTATTCTTATTCGGCATCCTCCATAAATAACCCCTTTAGTTAAAAAAAAACACAGGAGGGAGAGTACATCATGGTGTATTCCTTTGATGACTTCAGTCCCGTTGTTTTTTCCAGTTATTAGTAATTGGCTAAACTAAATATACTTAATCTATAATCCCCCATAGAAGATTTTGCCATTTCATGTCTTTCAATCGTAATTATTATGGCACGAACTCCAGGTTAGCCAACTTATTTAATGCAAAAAAAAATCGCGTCAAGAGATTCCTTAACGCTATCATGTACCCAAAAGTGTCAAGGAGTTTTATTACACCACTTTTTAGTCACTTTATAAGGTTACGGTATACAGTTACGTATATAACGATAAAGTTTTAAATTGCATCATGTTTGCGCGGAGCCGGCGATCACACCGGATAGAGACGTATTTATGGAGGAAGAGGAGGCGTTTGCCCAGCAGTGAGACAACATGTAGAGTGTAGACAATTAAAAAAATGAGAAAGAAAATAAACAAAAATGAATGGGCAGATTCGCGGTCGCCACTCTAGAACTTTTCGGCCCCAGCGGCCATCCGTTCTGCGAGCGATGTGCCCTGCCCAGTGCCCACTGCCAGAGCTGCTAGAGTTTATTTTAATTAATTAATTTATATTCATAGAGCTCGTGGTTACACGTGGTCTTAGTGTATGATACACTAAGACCATGTGTAACCACAAGCGCCCTTTATATATTTACGTTTAAGGAAAATTAGAAATACTTATAATTTATTATTTATCTGGGACGCCCTAAGTAGGAAGAAACTTGACAAGTCAACACAACACTTAATAATAATTTTGATGAAGTTTGAAATCTGATCATGTTTGCGGGGATATCATGACCAGACATCGCCTGGGATAGAGGGATATGGAACCAGAAAGGAGAGGTATTTGCCCAGTGTGAGATCATGACTAAGACAAATAATTTAGACTTATACCACAGAATACATAATAGTACTACGTACAGAAGGGACACTCCCTTCCCCGCGCTCATATTAAATACCGCACCTCACCCCGCACTTCGAGGTAGTCGTCGCCGACACTTGAGCAATGGCTCGCGCTCGTATTAGTCGTCGTTCGGTTTTCGCGACGCAGACCGTTGCACTTTCCGCGCCATTTTTTAGGCTACGACGACCCTACTAGAGAGTTTACGCACACATTTGCACGTGCACGTCGTGCACAAACGTTATTTGTTTATGTAGTAGTAATAGGTAATTATTTTGCGGGCGTTGTATGGAGTGTCCGAGGTGTGCTTATACATAGTTATAAAAAATGATAAAGAAAATAAACAATTTGAAAGTAAATTCAACAAGAAAACTCACTAAAATAAAGATAACTATGAAACTACAGTAGTCACTTCTTTCCCACACATACGTCGTTCAAACATAAGGTCGTAAGTTACTGCGTCTACCATTATACCGAGCTTACGTCTCTATTCGCATGGCAGGCTTACAGGACAGAGATAAGAGATAATTCGATACGAGTGGATTAGTATCGCGACACTAAATACAGATTACTCTGACGTACGGACATGGCAGTTGGAGGGTTATGCCGATACGACCCGATGGCGTACATAATACGACCATGCGTATTAATATATGCTACCGTTGTGTAAGATTATTGTAAGGGGACGTACATTAATAACGTGAGGCTGTTGTGGCGATATTTCGACCCCCTCGGCCCTGGGTGAGGTGTCGTGAGATTACACTTGCGTTCCCCCTCTAATCTCACGTGAGATTTATCAAAATAAACACGTTAATCTGTGCTTGTGTTAAGATGTGTGTAGAAAATAATTTTCATTTCTTTTTATTAAATAATATTATTGTATAGGATTTAGCACAATTTCACTGTTCATTCGAGGAAAAAAATCGGTGATAATTTTTTTTCTCGCCCTTGTGAGATTCAGCTCGACCAAAATGGCTGACGTAATTAATGGACACCCCCTAAGTATTTGGGAATATAGAGAGAGATGATAACGAAATATTATGTCAGCTGCTCGTCTATTTTAGGATTAATACGATAGACTTAAGGCCAAACGAATAGTGTTTTCGTATTTGGCAACGGCCTAAATATTGAGTTTGCTTTAAGGCTCAATCAATACTGTTACTGAAATTACTTCGTTGCGATATTGTTGTTAACATAACATCGCGCCTAATCCTTGAAGCTTAGGCAGATATATACCTACCTAATAGTATAAGTACCAACATTTCGCCAGTGCCTATCTACTACGTTCCACATGTAAATGTGGAAATAAATAAAATTTAAATGTAAATGACTTAGTGTACAAATCCAAAATTAAACACATATCTACAAACAGTCTGGCTGAAGACTCTCAATAAACTTTTGGTAAACAGAGTATTACCTAGTTCAACGCAGAAGGGAATGCAGCTCTGCTTATTTTGCAAGAGCCAAGATTGCATATTTTTGACAGTCGTTACCGCAGGCAATTGTTCTATGTAAAGTACTGGAATGAACCTGTATCCGGTTAGACTGAAGCCGACCCAAACAGTTGGGCAAAAAGGTGGGCAGAATATTTTTAGTTGACAGTCATGTACATGACCCAGTGTAAACAAAATAATAAACAAAATACATGTAAATGAAATTGCGGTTACACTCAGCCAATAAAAACAAACAAAAAGTACACCCGAAACATATTCATACATTCGTAGTTACGCTAATTTTTGTAAATAACAAGGAACAAGACCCGCTGGGACGAAATGCTACAAAATTTTAAACAACTACGAGTACTGCAGTGTTTTTAGCCAATTCACTTTGCATTCGTATAAAATAAATGGGCAGAAAGTTCTGGTAAAGCTAAATATATAGTAAATATAATATACTGGTATCGTTAGTCGTAGACTGAATTTGAGTCGAACTTGACACGCCTACATCCGGTCATATTACATGTATTGACATATACATAAACACACTTTGCAATATATGAAGACATTCTAGACTTCAATTATCATTTAACATTGATTACAGTGACATAATGATATCTTTTGCATCGATTGAAGCAGAATGCAACTGTGGGTTTGACAAGGATGGCTGGTGTAGGAGGTAATGTACATATACGGAGGAAGTACCTTTTCCGAAGATACGCCAATTGCAGCCAAGAAATTCTAGGATTGATTTGGTGGGCATGGTCCCTGTTGTCATAACAACGACAGTCGACCCAAGTTTAAAAATGGACTGGAGTCGGCACTATAAATGTGGGTGGGAGTAAAACGTCGAATTTTGTTGCACAATTTGCAGCTGTATCATGTCCTAAAGTTGTGTTAGTTAAGGCACTGGAACATGCACTATTAATTACGACAGTTTTGGTAAAATAAATGTTGAGTACGTTTGGTATCGTGATGTTACAACACTGTTATGGTTCAGTAAGCTTTGGGTAATATATATTTTAGAGTTCTCCTGAATACTTTTAATTACTTAGTAAATTATTTACCCGGAATGAAAATGAATTTGTACCCGGTGAATGGCAATAGGCTCGCCCGCTATAATTTAGACCTTCAATAAAAACGTGCAGAACAAAAATCCTCATTACATAAATTGGTTATTTTATTCACCAAAGCTATATTTTAAAACAAAACTAAGCATCTAACGTACCTAATTTACACTAATTAGTACTAACATAGCAGCTACACTAATCGTAGTGTACCTACTCTTGCGAGATAAATGCAATATACGATGGAATTAAATACAGTTTACTTTAATTATGCAACCGCACGTTCTATTAATTTATTTATGTAACTAACTTGTGTCTGCAGTAATGTGATATTACTCGTTGCACTTAAGGGGCTGGGGTACACTACAAATTATTAACAGAAGCTCAAACATGAACATGTTCATGGGTGTAAGGAACAGTACTTACAGTACCCACTCTTTCTATGAACCAAATATAATCAACTAGGTGTTGCCATCGGCTTCGCCAGCTACAACTCGAAAATTATCCACGTGAAGATAAAATCGGGATAAAAACTATCCTATGTGTTAATCCAGGTTATTAACTATCTGTGTACCAAATTTTATTCAAATCCGTTTAGTAGTTTTTGCGTGAAAGAGTAACAAACATTCATCTAATATTAGTAGGAAGTAGGATAGTAGATCCATAGTAGTACGGATGCTGACGGAACGAACGTTTCTCCACTCCTCGCTATAAAAGCAAATGCGTTTAATTGTAAAGTGATATTAAACTAGCTATACGTGTTACTTTTCATGGGTCAAAAGATTTTTTAAAAGAAGGCCGAGATAGTCTAACAAAATCGTGTACAATTTTTGAGACCATTAAAACTAAAAAAATAAAAAAGCCTGTTTATTCCTTGCTTCTATTACAGTGATTAAACTTAATTTCTAGTTGGAATGTGTTAGTGGGTTAGTTTCCTGCATTAAATGTAGTTGTTAGTTTTGTTAGTTGTCTTCTTTTGCAAGGACCCCAGATTGGGTAAAGGCCTCCTCCAGACCATTAAAGAAGCATAATATTAATTCGTTACCAAAGATAACATACTCAAAACGTAAACAAAATACTCAACATATCGGCAACATTTCAGTGCTCAAGCAGACAAAGAGAGCTATAAACTCAGTGAATGGGTTGCAATTGAAACGGAGAAGTACGGAAACGCAATCGCTTGAAACAGCATTTGATACAAAACTGAAGGTTTGCGGAACGGAAGTGGAGACAACTTGGAAGTTTTTATCTTCACTCCTTTGGCTTTTATGTAAGATTTTAAGTTTTGGTAAATTTTACGTAAATACAAAGTGCTTACTTTATGTAGTTTCTCTCATCAGCACTGTTCTGAAACGGTGCAGGCAGGAAACAAAAATCGAAAACCAACGTTTGACTTGATTGAAGGAGTTTTATCAAAGCACGCTGGGTGCATTTGGTATCAGTAAAAAAATGGTATTGAATTGACCCATATGCCAATCATGGCCATACAATAAAAAAAAATTTAGCCTGAAGTTACAGGTAGGTGAATTGGATGAAGTTTTACGAGTCACGTCAGTTTCATGGAGTTTAGATAAAATGGATTTCTACTACACGTCATCGTGTATTCTGATTTGTCATTACTATGTATGGAGTTATCTTACTGTATTTTGCTCACACAATGGCTTATATTCTGTTTAAACTTTATAACAATTAATAACCTCAAATTATGGCACACGCGAGTGTTGTGAATATTAAAACTTATTTGAATTAGGATGGAGAAAGAAGAAATTATGATTTGTTTTCTCAAAACCAGCTATTAGATGCTTCATTACATTTATGTCCTAAGTTGAGACGAGTCGGGCTTATTACAGCTATAAAGACAGCTTTTATATTACTAGTTAGACTTATTACTGAAGAGCATACTGTTGCCAATATTATCCATACTATACTATATACTATATATACTATATATACTATATATAATATTATAAATGCGAAAGTAACTCTGTCTGTCTGTTACTCTTTCACGCCTAAACGGCTGAACGGATTTTGATGAAATTTGGTACAGACATAGTTTGGAACTTGAGAAAGGACATAGGATAGTTCTTTTTTTTTTCGCGAGATAAACCAAAAATCTGCCGGAAGTCACTATTCCACGCGAACGAAGTCGCGGGCAAAAGCTAGTACAGTATAATTCGCGTTTTACGAGTAAGATCTTAGTTTTGTATTGCACATTAAGTAGAACTTTTTTCTGTGAATATAGCTAGATTTTGGTTTTTATCAAAAATAATCATTTTTTACAACATCACGATCAATGGTATCTTTGAAGGGCTAGGCTGAGGTGAACTTGTACACCCTCATTTCGCCATTAATATTGAAGTTCCATATAACCGGGGACGAGGGACCTATAACCCAGTACTAACTGGGTTGTGGAGGTTAGATAGGCAGTCGCTCCATATAAAATACTGGTATTCAGCTACATCCAGTTAGACTGGAAACCGATCCCATTGTAGTTGTTAGGTAAACAAGGACTATAACGAAAACAACCTATCCAATTTTAACACAATTCCCAGAGCAGGCCGCTGACACCCTTCACATTTTTAATCTGTACCAAAAATTATTAAAAACATTCCATTATATCGTCGACGCCAATGAAATATGCATGACGTCAAAGTAGCAGTCACAACATGCACATGACTACAATGTCCAAAACTGTGCCACAGTAGACATTCATATTAACATAGGCACAGTATTTCAACTAGGACCGAATGTGTGGGTCACAAACTCAGATTCTCCATCTCCACAAAACATACTAGTACATTCCCGATGGATCAATTCAATACACTTTACCAGAGTTGGGAATCTAACCCGTCCTGGGTTTGAGGGCTCCCACACATAAACACGATACGACGTCGCGTCGTACAACGATGCGGCGTCGTTTCACGATACGACGTCGTGACGTTAGAAACTCACGATGCATGCAATCTTGCGCAGTTGTCTTGTTACTTTAATGAACAAATTAACATTTATTTGGGTTCTAATTTCAAAAACATTTAAATATTCTTTTCAGAATGCGTCTAGAGCAGTCCAGTTTTCCGAATGAACTAAAACACCACCGTGAATCGTGCGTGGCACATTACGTTACGATGTCTTGTTTTTTTACGATGCTCATTGTAGATTTCTACGACGCGACGTCGCGTCGTATCGTGTTTATGTGTGGGAGCCCTGATTCCCGATTCTCTTATTCAGTAGTACAGCTGGTCACCAGCTCACCACTGGATCAAGAAGCAGTCACGCACACACATGTATGCTTCTGTTTGGATACGCGTAAATAAGTGCCTAACTTCTCAGTTAGGCACTTATTTAACACTTATTTAACTTATTTAATATGACGAGTATCTCTACTCGTCATATTTATTTACACTGTGGCGCAGTAGCAACGCACGCGACATTAATGTCCGAAACTGTGCTATGCCTTTGTGTTTGTTTCCTACAGTGTGATGTCATCGCTGCGTTTATTAACTTGGAGTGACAGAGACATGACGTGTTTGGAGGTGGATAATGGTGGTGTTTCAATGGGCAGTTGCAATACTGCATAAATTAGCCTTTCAGTTCTTCTTGAATAGTCGCCGTCCGTCAACTTCGTCCGCGTGAAATTATAATAAAAGTCTTAGTTACCTATTTGAATTGAATTTTGTTTTTTTTTACTATTGCCAGAAAAGTCCCGTCAAAATCGACCCAGCTGTTTCGCCGGAACAAACAGACTTTTAAGTAGGTACCATAAAATGTGCATTACGCAAAAAACTTTTATTTTGACAGACAACTTTTACAGTTTGGGCCCAGTAAGTGGCCACGTTTATTGCAGTGTCAGAGATGTTATTCAGATTTTCGAAGGTGCAGGTAAGCGGGCACCTGGGATACTCCAGAACTTGCTACACTCACACTCGCTGTTGGAGAAATCAATGGTACTCTATTTTGCCAGATTATGTTTGCATCGGCTTACAAATATGGGTATACAATCCATTCAAAGCTTTTCAAATAATTCACAAGGGCTTTTAAAAATAGTTACTGGGAACGAAAGAGTGAGAGGAAATGGTGATGCTTGTAGTTTATATTTGTGATCTAAATAGAAACAGACCTACAGGAGATCCGATGCCATCGAGTTGAATGACAAGAAAATCTACTGAATTTGTAGAGAACTATGCCCAATAATAAAACGTCTTTTCGCTGAAATTATGAATTAATTTTGAAGCATAAGTATACCAGACCTAATTCTCGTAGTGCAGTAAATTCAGAGTGAGGAGAGTCAATAATAGCTCTGAGATCAAAAGTGCCCACGGCTAGCGAAAATTCAGCATGTTAAGTAAATTTAAAAAAATTCTTACTTAGTTTTGATCTACATGAAAAAAACAAGTAATTGCCTCGTTGGTTCTAAGTCTTTATCCACTACTGTGCATGAGGTCCTGGGTGCAATTCCCAGGTTGCTCAAAGTTTTATTGGGTTTTCCCATCAGGAATTTCTTAGTAGTAGCCACGGAGCCTGAATTTGTGTCCCGCTGATGGCAATAGTCTCGTCCTCGACTACATGGGACTTAAACATAACTGACGAAATGTGAGTTTACATGGGTACACCTCTGAATAACCCTTCGGGGATTACAGGCGTGATGTTATGTTGAAAAAATTACTCACAATGTTTTATACTTTACAACTTACTTAATTTACGTTTTCAAAACGAACGAACATGTCGAATACTGTATTACTATAATATTTACAGCGAGCCACTAGAATATCAACAAACATAGTAAAACAGACACAAACTGCACAACATTCATAAATCAAGTAAAATTACATCTCTAGCGAGCGAGTCATACGGTGTAATCTTTATTAGTGGAAACTTTTCACTCTGTATTAGTCCCCGGGCCCTCGTTCGCTTTACAAATTGTTTTACTGCATACACACACGTGAAATAAAGAACATAGTCGAGCTTTTTGGATGAAAATCTCCTTGTTTTTGGAAAATGGTTGATGAGGAAAAATAATGTATATAAGTAAAGTGTTTGATTTCAAAGAGAAAACTATTTACTTAATGTTACTTTTTAAATTTTTATGTACTTTATTTATTTATTTGATTTTCATGTTATATAGTGTGGCGGAAAAAAAAGTATAAAACTAAAACCCGACTACTTACGACAAAAAAATCGACGCTGAAAAAGTATAAAACAAGATTTTCAGGATAGAACAAAAAGAAAAGCCGTAGTCACACGTTATACCACTACCTAAACACTCTAATAACGTGTGACTACGGCTTTTCTTTTTTTTATTTAAACAATTTTCTTTATTAATCATTTTTTTTAATACATGACTTTTTCTCCGCTAGAGGGCGTCCCTTAAAGTTTGAGCAATATTTTGGAAATGTACAAGTAAGGCCCTTTCAAATGATACCAAACACGACGTATTTATCTCCATTTTAATTTTTAACACATTACTTTTTGTCCGCTAGAGGGCGCCATATCGACTTTTGTGACACTTCACATAGCTTATGTTCATCGGACAATTAAGACGGTTTTAACGATATCTCATATGTCGAGTTCCGATAAGTAGATTAGGAGTTATGAGGGAACAGATGAAGATAATCACACACATACATACATAGCCAGTCAAAATCATAACCCTCCTTTGGCTTTGCCGTAGTCGGGTAAAAAAGGGGAGGCCTATACCCAGCAGTGGGTGATTCCGGGCTGATATGAAGATGATGTGCAGTACATATGCAGACTTAATGCCACAAGCCCTTCTCTACCAGTCAGCCAGTCCGTCAGTGTATTTCTATATTTATCTTATACATCTCTGACCTAATGTTAGGAAAAACTGGTCATAATTAATACAATTCTGAAACCGCTATTCCGCTTTCAGCAAGCATTGTGATTGCTCATACCTTTCTATATGAAACAAGGAATTTTAAAAGACTGGTGTTATTATAATCTTAACAAAATAATGAACCAAAATACCAATATTTTCGAGCTGCTATTTTTTTCTTATATTAAAATATGTACAGATTACTAAGGCCAAAGCAAAACATTAATCAAAAAATATTTTCACAGGACACAATACTCGTAGTACCTCAAATTGTCACGTAGCCAAATTACAAGGAGATATTTTAATTTACAACAAAAAGAAAACAAATGCCAAGAATGTCATTTAGACAAAAATGTCATAACGCACAAAAATCCGGGCGTACGTAAACGTAGGTATCGTAGGTTCACGTTCTGGACGCGTTCAGAATATTTTGCATCACGAAAAAAATTTAAAAGCGCCCGGTCTTCGCGTTCAATTAAAATTTTATGTTTCCTGCGTATGTACGCGTGTTATGTGACGGTACTGTTTTTTCTTCTGACAGTCAGATCATTCTTCGCTAAACCGTTTTGATTAGAATCAGAATTATTTATTTCTTGAACATAGGTTAATGACATTAACAGCCGGTTTCTGAATTGAGTATTTGAAGTTGAAAACGTCTCAATCTATACTTAAGTACTACTTAAACATTTTTCCGTTTCTGAATTGAGTTTTTTTAAACTCTAATCAAGATTTGAGTAATCTGTCATCATTTACTCAAATTTGACAGAAAGCATGCTCAATTCATGCTTAAGACCAGCACTTGCGTTTCTGAACTAAGAAAAACGTGTTTGACTATACTCAAAGCATTATCAACGACAAGTTAAGTAGTTGAACGTTGACACACCAATTTCGGCTACTCAAACTGTACTCAACATAATTTTCTAGTGATTTTGTAAGTGATTTTGATCGAAATGAGTGACGATGATACGTCCTTGTCGTCTCTGGAGATGCATCAACGCAGACAACCGCGCCTAAGAAGAATAGCAAGACATCAGCCTTTTTTTTTTTTTTTGGTGGGTGGAAAATCATCGAATGACCCCCCCCGCTCTTGGGCAGAGCGAAGGGGAGTGTCAGACTTCTACTGACTAAAAACCGAACCCATGTTCCTTCTTAGCCCTTGCGCCGAGGTCACGTAATCTAGTACAAAAATCCGCGGCCCGACGGGCGTCGGCCCTTGCGGGCCCCTCCTTGCTGAAAGACATCGGCCTAACTTGTTCATCACGCTAAGCGATGAACAATTTAAGAGTCGGTTCTGCTTCACGATGGGGTCGGTTAGGTTTATTTTCAACAAAATAAAGCCTAAACTGACCTGTCGTATTCAACGGCGAGACTGCATTTCTCCCATGTTGCAGTTCTTAATAGCTCTCAGATTTTACGCGACTGGTAGCTTTAAGCTGTTGTGGGGCTGTGAATGTGAGCAAGGTCAGCCGCGTGATAGAGAGGGTGATTAGTGAGATAGCGTTTTATTGAGATGACAATATGTTTGTAGGTATGCCCAATGCACAGGAGAGATCATCAGTAGCGGCACGATTTTTTGACATTGCTGGATTAGTAGGTATTATTAGGTACAATGGGAAGTTTTAATAAAAATATTATCAATTCAATTCAATCATTTTATTTCAGGCTACAATGGCCCAGAGATATATACCTTATAAACTAACATAAATAAAGTAAATACATTTTTTTGTTAACTATGTTAGTAGCACTTCACTTATTAACACATCACTTGTGCTGGCTGTCCAGTGGAATTTGTCCGCGGAAGCGACGGAACACCACGTCCTGAGGCCAAAAGTCTTCCTTCATCACCTGGGGCAGATAACAATTCGGTACTCGCACTACAAACGCCTTGAAGTTGACATTGCGGCGCGACTCCAGTAAATGCACCTTATCTTTTGGCGCACGTACTCCACGATGTTGCTGATGATTATCAGAATTCCAATAAAACTTGTTGTCTGTTTAATACCAGTCTGACAAAATCACAATGACATTCACAGATTCACGATTCGTTTCGATTCACGATTCGGTTCAAAGACGTCAAATATGAAATTGCTAAAATGTGCATAATGCAACTTTAATAAAAATTATTATCGCTGTTATTTAAAATTAGTTTACTTTTTAAGTCTGTTTTAAATTTATAAGAATAAAATGATTTAATATTATGAGTTTTGGAAAAATACCGGTTTTTTTATGTGAATTGGAACGTGTTAGCTTTGATCAAGAATACCTAAAGTAAATGATCAGTTGAATAAGGTTTGACGAAAATAGATTTTAACTTGTGAAACGCAAAAAACTTAAGCACATACTTATGTATTTGAGAATAATCAGTTGAGATTTGCTACTTTTCTCAAATCAGAAACCGGCTGTAAGGATCTTAAATGTAGTCAAAGTTCCCGTGCCCAGCTGTCATTTGTACATCTTTGACTGTGTTACAGGTAGTCAGTTGCTCGGAACACTAGCACACCTCTGACAACCAGTCTTACCAAAGGGTGTCGTAATACCCAGTACTAACTGTGTTTTGGAGGTTAGATAGGTAGTCGGTCCATGTAAAATATTGAGCTGCAACCGGTTCGACCACCAACATAATTGCCTAGCATAGTTGAGAACAGGTAAGACTTACCAGAACAGATTTATCTTTTTTTTTTAATAATTTGATTTGCAAACTGTAAGTTATGCCATTTTGACTGATTTGGCATTGTCATGGCTACTTCTAACTAAATAAATATTTCTACTATATGCTCAGGGACTTATAAAAAAACCAGACCCGCCCATTGCCTGTTAGTACCAAAGTAAGTTTTCAACTCAAATATATAATTTATTTGCCATGTATGTATGTTAAATATAGCTTGTTGAAAACTCAACATTAAATGGCGTCGCATGACTCGTAGCTATGAAGGCAACGTTTCACTTCACGCGTTGGATTTATTTTTACACAGTGCCAGCACATATTTAATCTGATGACTCAGCGTGTGTTCCTGCCTTACTATTGTTTCGCGATTATGTAGCCTTTTTATCTGATACTCGATAGTGAAACTCTATCTGATGTATCATTTTTTTCGGTTTTCGAGATCAATTTACTGAAAATAATAAGTGTTAAGGGCGTAACGAATTTTTGGTTCTGGTACGCATGATATCAACTTTTGTTAAAAACTATACCAAACTTATTTACTTCAAGACATAATTGGATTTTTTTTTTTTGTTTGCTCTTGTGGCTTGTGCCAAATAAATATCTTTTCTTTCTATAGATAATAGTTTACATTCTTAAAAATATGATTTAATTCCTTTCAAAACCTTAACCCAACACAATACTGTTTTTAACAATTTCCAAGGAGATATTGGACACTAGTTCCTCAAAAACACCGAATCCCCACTCGAATTCGATATCTAACAACCAAAATCTACTCTCACTACGTTAGAGTAATTACACTCTCAGCTAGATTTCAACATGGTATCGAGTGGTTGTTACATCTTGTCTACGCCTCTACGCCGTAGCCTGTAGCTAGGCGCTACGCCGTAGCCCGTAGCTAGGCGCTACGTCGTAGCCCGTAGCTCAAAGGTTACATGAACTGAAGTGCTGTAGGGTCCGTCCGACATTGAGACGAGCTCTCATCTGAGCTAGGGGATGGATAGACAAATGCTGTATCTCACAAATAAAGTGAGGGTTACGTCAGCTTCCTTTAATAGAGTTCCTAGGGTTAAATACGGCATGTCATTTAGAATAATTATGATTTTATCCGCCCTTAACTATTAAGGAACAATATGAACCAACAATAATGGCAATATAATGATAATCAAATAGTAAAAACTGTTCTTCTTTTGTTTTAATTTTTTTGTTGATAACATCCTTTTATAATGAAAAAATAATTATAATTAAAACCATAATCATTAAAATCAAGGTCTCCTTCTAAAATTTTCTAAGTGATCACAAATGACTATATTTTCGTAACAATAAACCCTTAGTAATTAAAAACTAAGCTTTTAGTTAACAACAAAAACTATGCAAAGGTTTCGTGTGTCTAACCACAGTACGCTTATCAGCGTTGATTTTGTTCTTATCAGATATTCATAATTGCTAGCTTTTAAAAGTAATGAAATAATTGGAACGATGCCAATTAACCTACATGAGTTTGGTTAAACTTAAATAAATATACAATTTTTAAATATGACGTCATTCTGTTACTCATTAATTATGTAGCTCGTGGTTTAATAGGAATCACGTGAATTGATCAGGTTCTGTGGTTAGGCGGCACATGATGCGGCCGGTTAGTAGATGGGTGACGATTCTTATCTCTCTGTCCTTTGATATCGTTTTAAAACGATTTTCTTGGGTCTGAAAGAGGACACACACGTTAGATTTGACGTTGACAGTGATAATGTAGTGACTCTACAAAACTTCAAATTCATTTTCTTTTTTTTTTGGTATTTGTGGAAAAATGGAATCCATTATGACGCCTTTGCTCCCATTTAGTGTCAAGTTAAATTAGAATAAAAACCTTAAATTCTAACCCATCAAGTTCATGCACTATACAACAACTTAATGATTAGTAACTTAATTTGTTAGCAGGGTTGTTGACTTTATTGTGCATGCCGCGGTAGTATAAGTGAAGAAAGTTCACCTACAAAATACCTTATGTTATCCATTGTCTAGTAATACTTTGTGTATATCTTTTGTTGGAGATCCTAAAACATATATCTTAAAAGCAAATCTCAACATCAAAATTTCAAACATTAACCTTTAAAACAATATACAGTTCAACTCTAAACCACTAACAATAAATGTGTAGTCATCAACAATGATTCACAGAATACGGCGCAGGGTTGATATACGCCACCTCCTTGCTAAGATACAACTACGCCACTGACCGCAAGAGGGCGCTGCGAACGCCATGATAAACTGTTATTGGCCCTCGGCCCTTCGGCCAAATGAATGGTCAGGCACGAATCTAGATTTGAGTAATGGGTTATAATAAAGCTGGTGTCGTGTAGGAGGACTGTTTTAGGTGTCACTGAGATATAAACAACGGTACTAATCTATCTTCTTCTTAGCGTGTCGATGGCAATCTAAATTGTGTCGGCCCAGAATTGGGCTACTAGTTTGGCACTTTCGGTAGCGTCCATCAGTTCCTGAAGTGAACAACCAGCAGGACACGCAGGGCACGATATTAAGTGCCGCATCGTTTCAGGAACAGCACCACATTTACACTTACATTTACACTAATCTATGAACTGACTGCAACATTTTTCGTATTCAAATTTATACTAATTACACGTATTCAAATTTATACTAATCTACGAACTGACTGCAACAGAAACCAAAACAAGATTACGTACTCCTTTAATTAGTTAAATATTTTTTAAATACCGGTGACTGTTCTATTCTTACCGAATTTGGTATCTCTTTTGAGTATACCCTATTCATTTAGGTGTTACATCTGAAGTAGCTATATATTAAAAAGAACATAATGTCATGCACGTAAGAAACTAAACCCACTTTTTATCTGTCTGTGTAAACACGACGTTATTTTAAACTACGCAACAGATTTTGATACGGTTTTTACCATTGTTCACATAATCTATTTCTGAAGGTTTGTATAAACCACAATCGCATCAATTACACTCACAGACCTACAATTAAATCCAGATGTTTTACAAGACGTTAAAATCGTGCGAAGGGGTGGTGGGGCGCTTACGATGTATATGATAAAAAAAACTGTATGGAAACATAAAAAAATAACAAAAAGCTACACCAACGTTGAACAGCAACTTTTCTTTATACCACCTAAAAACCGACAAAACAAAAAACCTTAAAACCAAAGTTTATCACGTGACACTAAGTAAAATTTCGCAACACACTTCAAAACAGCCAAAAGCTCAAACAACAGCCAACAAAAGCATCTAAATTACGCTTCACTTTCAAGTATAAATAAACTCGCACTCGAAACTTAGTTCCGAATTCGGTACAGCTTGTTCACTAAGTGATATGCACTCTTAACTTTTTGGTCCTTCGAGCTCGCTTCATCTGTTGGAGAGACAGATGCTCACTGGATGCACTTCTTGAAACATTGTGACAGAATTAAAGCGGCGGAGAAAACGCTTTAAACTAATTACTGTCAGCAGTGGCAGAAAGTGCGACTGTTGTAGGTAACTGGCAGATGAAAGCTGGCTCCGTAAGCTGAGAGGCATAACTCAAGAAAAGTAGGTTTCGTGAAAAAATGTTTTAACGTTTTTTAATCAGGCAGAGGCGTCCTATACATAGTACACCCATAATTTGCCAATTATGTTAAATTCCCATGTATTCGGCGGGGAGTCTATTACCATGAACTAGGCACAAATTCAAACTCCGGGCTACTTCTGAGAATCCCCTAGTCAAAAAACCCAATAAGTCGACCTCGGAATCAAAAACAGGAACTCGTGTTCATCAGTAGCCCTTGGGACCACTAGACATACGAGGCAGATTAAATCTATTATTGTGCACATTTTTTCTTATGTATTTTTTTATATTTATTTAGTTGCAATGTTCCAATAAAGACCCATTAGAAGAAGTAGCATATCTGTCGCTAGATAGTGGAGGTCAGATAGGCAGTCGCTCCATGTAAAATACTGGCTATTCAGCTGCATCCGGTTAGACTGGAAGCCGACCCCAATATAGTTGGGAAAAGGCTAGGCAGATGATGATCTGTCGCCAGATAGTTGAAGCTGCCAGACACAAAATAAAAGTATTTTTTTGAGATACTGCTACTTGGCTTACGAGAGGAGAAAGCGTCTGGTCTTTAAGTACGGTTTTATGTAAGTTTGGACTGACTGCACGTTTATCTAGTTGAGTTTTGTTTTGCACCTTTTGTGGTGAAGTATTCAGTTATTACTGAAAAAAACTGGTTGTCTCTAAAGTCGGTTTACGGACGATAGTTTAACGTGACAACGTCGTAACAAAATATTGATGGAATCGAGTGGAAGAGAGATAGATGTGGCGCCAGCGTACAATGAGCGTAACGGGACAATTAAAGTAACGGGACAATGAAACGAGACAATGAGTCATCCTTCGTGCATGCAGCCGGCGTTCATTGATTTATTAGACGTATTTTTTTAGGAATTACCAATTAATAAACAGGGTAACAATTCGTTGAAGGTATTTTTACAGCCTTTATATTCAAACTCGACCTGAATAAATCTGTCACATTTCTACTAAACACTTTGTAGAACTTAGTGCATTAGTATTTTTTGTTTGTTTTGACATAAAATTTAATTAAGTCGAATGTTTACCAGTACACTAAGTTTACAATGTTTGTTTTTGAGGTCATTCCAAAGGGCGAAAGGACGGTAGAGTGACCTTGAAGTGTAGTACTTCGTAACAACTGCTAATTAAGACCTTGTAAATATAAACAAGCTTCTCAAAGACTAAGTTGTGTTAACATTATAGTTACAAGTGAATTTAAACGTTTAATTTATTTCGAAATTGAATTTGTTTTGACATAACATTGTATAGCTACGTACACCAACTTGGATAAATTTGTCTATTTTTATTATCGATAGTAAACAATATGAATAATTTTTTTGTTCTTTTTGCTTCAAAATTATTTAAGTTATTTAACAAAACTTTAAAAAAAGTGCTTACAGGTACAGCGATTTTTCTGAAGTTGTAAATACGATGTATTAAATTATAATTAAAAAAAAACGTAGATCTATACATCTAACAAACTTTAATTTTATAATACATTGTTAGAAAACAAACAGTGCAATGAAACTAGAGATCAAGCGCAAATCAAAATAGTTTTAACTGAAGCAACATTGTTGTTTTATTACGAGGAGCTCTCACGTATTTTAATTGAAACTACCCTACTTTCGCTTCACTGTAATAATTGAATTTCTCTCTAAGCTACATTTTGTCGTACATTTGTGACGTTCAAATCTACGGATAAAATAGTTGCATCAATGAGGAAAATGTAGTGAGGAAAGTTTTGATTATGAATGTGGATGGAGCCCTATAAGAGTAGGGGAATACTAAATTTAATTTATTTATTCAAAATAGACAACACTGAACCATACTTTTGTTAGTAGGTACCTACTTAAAGAATAGTGTTAGTAAGAAATAATCATAATAATGGAAGGCCAATACACAACACATACTATAGAACACATACTAAAGAAACGATGGATGGACTGTGTGAAGGTAAATATGGCTAGAAAAGGGGTGAATCTGCTTAGGAGAAGGCACTTGCAAATCACCTGTCGAATCAAACCAAATATTATAAATTAAACGATAACCATTACATATGAGTGAGTGGTACCACTAATGTAACCACAACCAGTAATTATCTGTAATTATAATATCATTCCAGTATGGTTATGCAATGATATTAGGTATACGTATAATTAAAGTATATCTTCGTGTCATGTCAAATAATAATATCTAAACACATCAAAACATGAAATTAAAAATAACATGAATTGTCCTATCCTACTAATCCTACAAATATTATAAATACGAAAGTTTGTGAGAATGGATGGATGTTTGTTACTCTTTCACTTAAAAACTACTTAACGCATTTGGATGAAATGTAGTACACAGATAGTTTATAATCTGGATCCCATGGGACAGCGAACTCTTCGCGGATGAAGCCACAGGCTTAGTAATTTTTTTCTTCACAGCTTCTCTGATGACATTTGTAATTACTTCCAGACTACTTCAACTCTAACGAGTAGCAAATGCTCTTAAATATTTCACGAACATTTTAAGACAAAACGTATCACGGCACACATATCACATAATCAGTACATGCTCAAATAGTATTAACTAACTCCTCGTTACCCCAGGCAAATAGAATCTGCGCGGCGTACGACGAACGCGGTACGACTAATTGATCAGCTAATTTGTAGATCGCAGGTGTGCAACCGCCTTTATGAATTACAAACAGCTATATAGTTGATAACCATTAGAGCAATCGAAGGCGTCTCCTATTTCATTATACATGTGGCTGTTAATTTATCAAATGAGTTGTTAGTTTGAATTGGTGGGTATATTATTGATGGGCTAATTTATTATTGTGTGTGGGGTTGATGAGATTTGGTAATTTCAGTTATTAATTTAGTGTGGTAGGTGAGAGCAGCGGTGGCCCAGTGATGGTGGCCACGACTTACGAACAGTAAGTCGTGGGTTCGAACCCAGGCAGGTGCATTACTTTGTGTAATTTATTTCATCACCGCTGCTCTCAAAAACGGTAAAGGAAAACATCGTGAGGAAACTGGCATGTCCTAGAACCAAAAAATCGAAGACTTGTGACATCCACCAGTGCGGATGGTTTAGTGAAACCATAAAGAAGTTGTTTCCGGTGCAAGCCTCCTCTCTAGGAGAGAGGTGAGCTATAATCTACGCGTGCCCAGTGCGGATTCGCGGGTCTCCGAATTTTTCAAAAAATTCGATTTCCTCACGATATTTTTCTTCAACGTTAACTATTTAATTGTTTTCTGACTGAGTCAATAAAGTGGTGGTATTAGTTAAAATTTTGGCCATGCGCCAATAGGTCCATGCACAGTTTTAAGTACTAAGTAATGTGTCTGACCTTTCAAGCTTATTAGTAAAGTAAAGTTTTCTTAGTTACTGCTCCTTCTTGAAACAACTGTAATGAGAAAAAGCTGTCTGCTCACAAAATTAGTTTGCTTCTTATAACTAACATAAATATTCATTTACTAAAAATCTCAGATGTAAAAAATTGAAGACACGTGCTTCATAAAATGTAACTTTACGACGAACGTTGTCTGGGTTTTATACTAAATCTTTACTTTTACTTAACTAAGACTTCGTCTGCAAAGTGTTAAGTAAACTTTAAGTTGGAACAGCTTAATTTACTTGTTACAAACACTGTATCGTGTTTAAAACATTGGTTAAATATTTACGTGTTAAATTATGGATAACAGTTTACGTAGTACTCGCAACCGGCGCACGTGTATGACCAGATGTATTAATATATTTAACTCCCAGGTCTTAATAGATGACGTGGCCTCGGCGCAAGGGCAAAGAAGGAACATGGGTTCGGTTTTTAGTCAGTAGAAGTCTGACACTCCCCTTCGCTCTGCCCAAGGAATCATCGAATGACGCCCCCCGCGGGCGTCATTCTATGATTTTCCACCCACCAAATTACTGTTAAGTTTAAATACAATAGAAACCAGGTATTATTAGTGATATTTTAATATTACGAGTATACCTAGACAATGTTCTATTAATAGGGTAGTTGACTGACTAAAAAAATATGATTCTGTTTAATCCGTCAGTTAGAATATCGAAAAATATTGGATACGTATTTTTTGTTTCATCGAATTAATAATAAATTACGAAAATAAACCGTGTCAAAGATCAGAAGTGGAGGCTTTTGATGTCACTCTCTGGTAAAAAACGTACCAAACTGTGACGACTCATGACTTTTCGAAGCACTGTATCGTCTTCATTTTTTGTTTACGTAAAAAAAGAAAAAATATGTGTCCAATATTTTTAGGAAATTTATCTGATGGACTAATTAGATTTTTTTGTCAACTACCCTATTGTATGCTTGTCTACGGCGAACGATGTAAGACTATAACGATATTTCATTACTACATTAATCTTATTACTTAATTTAATTAACACATTTCCAGTTATCACTTACTAATTCACTGCCATTTAGAATTACACCCCTTTTTTTTTTTTTTTTTGGTGGGTGGAAAATCATCGAATGACCCCCCCCGCTCTTGGGCAGAGCGAAGGGGAGTGTCAGACTTCTACTGACTAAAAACCGCCTAACTCAATGCTCCACATGACTTCCCTAAGCCAAAATTCACGCACTGTACAAGCGACAGCAACAAAAATGTGACCAAAGTCCCCTACCAATTGCGCCGAATAAAATCGTCGGATTACATTCCTATCGCTAGTGTTTATCACTTGCCCGAGGCGATTCGGCCTCCGACGAAATAATTTCGGCAAATGACGTTTAGGCACCGAAAACGTCGGAAAACGTCAGTAATTGCCCTCTCGCTATATAAATTGGCTGAGTGTGTTACCGGCAGTGGGAAGGGCTCGAGGTCTAACTAAGAAATCTCGATTTCGGGATATCTTTTTTCGATTATTGGTTTTTGGGAAATAGATATTGCAAGAAATTTAGGAACTGTGATCGCTTTTCCGTCAAGTTAGAGCTGAGAAAATAATGTTTAAAATATCGACTATTACTGATCAGACTTCCATTTACGTTTTTTATATAAATTGCTTATACCACAACAGAATGCTATTATAAAACACAAGCACATTACAGAAAAACTGCCCCTAAACGGATGTTTTATTTCTTCGGAATCTCTACATTCTTCTTAAACTTCCCGAAATCGAGAACCGCAAGTAGTAATGTTTAGTAGCACTCCTGCAAATGAGGTTTGTCGATGGAGCTAGGGCGGTGCTTCGCGCAATTACCACACACCAACGGGGCGCCACCGTCGCTCACGCTGCACAGGAATTTATGGGAGGCGCGTGTCAAACACATTTTCTACACGATAGCAAAAAAACGGTAATGGGTAGAAAATTCTGGTGTTAATTGTGTTAGATTAAATGCAGAACAATGAATATGTCATCGGGATATAAAGCAATATATTAAAGAATATCTGGTGAAAAAGGGAATTTTATGCGTGTGTATCATTTCGAAAACAATAGTACATTTTGATACAAGTGCGGAAAGTTTGTTATTGCATTCGAGGCAGATTGAACACCCGAGCCGTATGGCGAGGGTGTTCATGGGGTCGAGAAATGCAATAACAAATTCCCACGTGTATCAAACGACGTTTTTCAATACACTTTCGAAGAAATTAACTAAAAACGTTATGTGTTTTTGTCAACAAATTTGATGAGACTATGATTTAATTTACTTTTTTTCCGCGGTTTGATTTCGCCAGGTTGAAAAAGAAGCAAAGGTATAAAGCCGCCAAACAGCCTCACAGGAAAAATATAAAATTTAAATATTTTTTAATTAAGAACACAAAAAAATGCTTACTTGTTCATAAAAGTAAATAATTGTTTAAAATATTTACGTTTATTAGTAGTATTCTTTTTACAAACACAATTTAAATATTCAAAAAATATTTACGCTGTAAAGACGCAGATCAAAATGGCGAGATTAAAAAAAAAACACGCCTGCTCTATAATAGTCAGTGGTGTTTTTTTTTTAATTTCATAAGTTTTAATCGAATTACCGCTGCTCTATGATTACAGCGTGCGGTAATAATATTACAGCACGCTGTATTCTTATTACCGCACGCGTGCGAAATATGATGCATGTCGAACCTAATCGTAGTGCAATAAGAGCTAGTTTTCGAGGAAGTGTATTGAAAATATTATATGCTCCTGACCAAATAATAGCAGCTGCTCGGCTCGAGCTTAAGTTTATACCGTGTTTGTCAAGGTTCGTTCATGGATGGGTGGCGAGTCTCTTCCCCGGAAAGCCTGTCATTTATAGATTTAGCCCGAGATTCTGACAACCAGTCTTACCAATGGATATCATAATTACCTAGTACTAAGTGGTTTGTAGAAATCAGATAGGCAGTCGTTCCATGTAAAATACTTGTATTCAGCTGCATCAGGTTAGACTTAAAGCCAAACACAACATAGTTGGCCAAAGAATATGTACCGCTAGAGTAAAATACAACGAGCTATTTACAAAAATACACCCACTTTGGTAAAGTACACAAAGTTCACATAAGACAAGAGTCAACGCTTAAAGACCTAAGATGCTTTAAATAGACAGACCCAGACTTTCCCTCACAGTCTAACAAGTTATAAATCGTTACTAAAAAGCAATTTTCTCGTTCTCAAACTCACACACCCGTATTTATAAACAAGTCATTACTATTACTTGAGTAAATGTCATTGTTTAAGATACGATTTTTTCTCTGTAGTTTAGTAATTCCTTAATGTTAGAACTATCAAACGTTAGAATTCTTAGTTTTGCTTTCATTGACGGTTCTAACTTCGTTTAAATTCTCGCCCATTGCATAAAAATATTTGCATAAGTAATTACTTAAGTCCAAGTAATTACCTACTTTGACTTGACTATAAATACGGGGGACAGACACATCCTTCTCATTTCTCCCCAGACTCAGAACTGTTCATTAAATACTCTAACAAACATAAACAAATAAAAATTTCTTCCTTTCTTTCCAACTAAAGAAGACTTTTCTCATGTAAATATTTCTCGTAATTCTTTTCAGAAATAAAGACTTTCCGTAAAATACACCCTTACGTAAGAACAGTCTGAAGTTATTATGACTGGTTATTTGTAGGGGCTTACTCGTCCCACTTGCAGTCATATAAAGTCGTGGCGAGGGAATTTATGGGAGGACTGTGCGCCTGGCATTTTTGAGTTAATTCACCAAACATTATGTGCATCGCGTTCAGAGGGTTGGGCTGGGAATGCAGGGTTTTAGATAAAGTTTTTGATAGGTATTGTATCTGTCTTGATATTTTATAGAAGGGTAAAACTTAAGTAAAATAAACGAACTAATTAAAAAAACAACAGGGCGTTTAGACGTCTAAGTACTACTCTACATTGCTGTCATCCGGAAACATGCCCAGAAGACAATGCTTTTTGGCCAAAGAAAGAGTCAACCCTCTGGTCAAAATTCTCCCTTACTATATTTCTATGTCATTTCAAATTACAAAGAGTTTAACATACCATGAAAACCACCAATGCTTTGGTGCTAAAAAGAAATACTAAATAGAAAGCAGCGCTTCTGTACTAAAAGGTATTTCGAGTCTTCTGCGTTCCACGAATTCTTTTTGACGGTAGATTGAGAGTGTGAACAAATTTTTGCTCCATCCCTTCTTTTTTGCAATTCCACTTACTTTTCGGTGAACGAAAATTGGTTCCCTGGAATTTCCAAAAAATCTATGTATGTTCAATTGATAGGAAAAACTAGTAATAACCTGTCGCATAAAAGCATTTTTAAGCTCGTAGTTTTATGTAAAACTGTAAACGGATTTTTCATCAGGGATGTGTTTTGGTTGCAGTATTACTTGAAACATGGGGAAAGTACGTTATTTTTTTTTGTTCGTAGTCACAACTCAAACGCTTCAGAAAATGGCTGTCATTTTTAAGGACATTAAACATGCCAGATAGGTCAGGGGCGTTATACACGTAATCGGCCTGCGTGTATCGTGGACGAGGCAAAAGGATGCACGAGGCATGTAAAGATAGCAGGTGTTGTTGTGTTGTTGTTCCGTGGTTTCGGCCTGCCCCCATGGGAAAATCGCCTTATTATCCTCATCTGCTAGACTTTTCCCAACTAAGTTGTGGTCGGTTTCCACTCTTACTAGATGCAGCTGAATACCAATATAGTACACGGGGCGACTGCTTATCTCACCTCTACAACCCTGTTAGTATCCCGTGGTTCCGGCAGCAGCTTAGCGCGCTTTAATTCACGCCTTGTATGACTAGTCAATTTCTATTACCCTAAAAGTTTTCTAATGCATGATAAGCATCAGAAGGGAAAATGCAACTAAAGGATCATTCTTAAAAGGCATTTAAATTATCTCTTTCATTAAGAGTTACCTACTTAGATAGATTGCTTCCACTTTTACGGCATACAGTTTACAGTCTAATGCGAGTAAAACTAATAGTTTTACTGCAGAGCTGCTGTTTCTATCTTTGTCTATAAAGAGGTGTTTGTGGATTAAAGCTTGGAGCTTAAATCAGCATAAATTCTGGAAGATAAGGAACAAAGATTGTGACTTAAAAAGCGATTTATATTCGGTAGCATACAAAGTCATTAAAATGTGGATTCCGTTGCAAACATCCAACATAATTAACAACACACATTCGTTTTTAAAATCCACATCACTATTCCAACAAACCGCGAACCGATTTGATAGTTTCATAAAATCGATAAAACAAACACGAATCTGTCAAACAGTAATCGAACATTCAATCTGTCGGCGAACAGGTTATAATCGAGGGTCGGATAATATAATCGCATGGAACGCACGCCGGGCGTGGATACAATATGCTAATTCAATGTTTGCCAAATGTACTGTGCCGATTTGATTCCACTCGTCGAACGAGACCTACTACGACACGAACTGTTTATCGATAGTGATGTGATGAAAGCTTTGTCCAGCACTATTGTGTCGAATCCTGTGTGAGTGCAAGTACGCGTTGAAGAAAATACATTCGAAATTCAAACACAAATATTCGTATCCTATCGGTTAGTGTACGACTGTACGTTATTTTAAAGTTATCTTGCGTAGTTGAAAATGTGGTTTGGACGAATTTGAAATACGTTTTCCTTGGTAGGTCAGAATTTGCTATCCAGGCGACATTTGTAACAGCGAATATTTCGTTTACATTTCTGTGTGATAAATTCAGAGTGAATTGACGATGAGTTTTACAAATTTTAACTGTATAGTGGTCGTTTTTGAACCAGCCCGTACTGGGCCAGCGTGGTAGATTTTAGCTCAATCTCTCTCATTAAGAGCTGACTAGTATCTCAGCTGTGAGCACATCAAAACGCTGCTTATAATATAACTAGCTTTTGCCAGCGGCTTCGCCCGCGTGAAAATGACGATTTTCCATACAAATTTTTATCCCCTATTTAACTTCCATAAGGGTTGAATTTCGAAAAATCCTTCCTTATTCCCTGTCTACGTTATAAAGGGAACCTCTGTGCAAAATTTCAGCTTTCTAGGTCCAAGGGTTTGGGCTGGGCGTTGATGAGTCAGTCAGTTAGAACTTCTCTTTTTATTTATATAGATTATTATGGCTTTAAGTCCTTTTTTGTGTTATTACTTATTATGAAACAAAAGCAAAGAAACACTACATATTATAAAACAACGTCTATCTGTCTGTCTGTTCGCGATAAACTTAAAAACTACTGCACCGATTTCCATGCTGTTTTCACCAATGAATAGAGGGAGGTTTTAGTATATAATAATGACGCGGGCGAAGCTGCGGTCATCAGCTAGTTAAGGCGGGGTTGCAGTAATTTTAAGATTTTTGAACCTATAAAAATCGAACTAAATACAAGTTTTTTAATAAATAAAAATCATTACATAAAAGTTGAACATACTCTCTAGTAAATCGTAAAGATAGAAACGCGATTTAGAATGATCGGCTCAATACTTTTTTTTATCAAACATGACTCTAAATCACAATTTCAAACATGTACTGCTAAGACATTTCATCATGAATTTATATGAAAGTTATATCAGTAGATAGAACTTTTTATTCTGAAGTAAATGGTGAAAACAGATTGTATAATTTCTTTATAGTTTTTCTCCAAGAAGCAAAAAACAGTAAAAATTTAGGCATTATATCGCTCGCGCGGCAGGGCGGGGGGCGAGGTCGTGCGTACATAAAAACAAAGTACTGCAACTTTGCCTTAAAGAATAAACTCCTCGGTCAATACAAAAGCTAGAAACGGCCACATCACTACGTGTAAACACACAGTGCAATGGACTACACATTGGTCCCACAGTCCGCACGCAACGCACCCAAACTCACTGATTGCCCAAGAATGTTATTGGATTGTGAAAATATCGGTTTCAGTTACAATTTTAACGATACTCATTTACATGTCGATCAGAGAGACAGACGTAACATAACAAAGCCTGTAATCTCAAAAGGGTTAGGCAGAGGTCACAGGCTACAGTCACGCCAGTAATGTTTTTAAGACCTATGTAATAGAAGTCGAGCCATTAACTAGGCACAAACTCAGACTCTTTAGCTGCTATTGACTATTCCCTTATGACCCTTATGGGATAGTATAAAACCAAAAACAATTTGTCCGACCCGGGAATGGAACCCAGGACCCTAGGCCTGACTTCCGGCCACCGTAGGACGCGCCTGTGGACGGTGAGTAGTGGGCTAGCTCACCGTCCGTCAGTCTTATGACGACGACAGGCCGTGTCGAAGGCCGCGTTCGTGTTCCACTCGCTCCTCAATGAGATTGAAGGGGCCTGGGCACGGGTCGACGGCCGTCAGGGCTTCGGGTTGTTCGAAAGAGATACCGCGGCCTCGATACAAAGGGCTATAAAGGAACATGGATGGTTTTTAGTCAGTAAAGGTCTGACACTCCCTACCGCTCTGCCCAGAGTGAAAGGAGCCATTTGAAATCATCAAATGGCTCCTTTCACTCTGGGCGGCCCACCATCCCCTGTTTGATGATACTTATGTTTTATTTATACACCGTCTATTTCTTCTAAAAATATTAGGTAAACGTGTTAAAGTGGAATTTCAAAAATAGTTAAACTGCGTAAAAGCAAGCAAACTCCCGTATATAACATAACTTAGTTCTTCCATTATCTATTCCTTAAACGTTCTTAGTACTTGTATCAGTCTAAGCTTTTCATACATAAACCATTAAGTGCTCAAGCTAAAGGAACTTGAGCTATAAAGTTGAACCATTTAGTCATCCTTACAGCCGGATTTCCTTTAGTGTATAAATTGTGAAGCTAGTAAGTAGCCTCTCGAACATTCTAAGACGTGTATTACTCAGCTCCCTAAGCGCCCGTGTTTTATAAACGTGAGTGTTTGCTGCGCTGCACTTCGCGGATTATTTGAGTAAGATAATGATAATTAGGTGATTCTAAATAAAGACAGGCACTTGCAGCCACAAAAAAGGCTAGGTGCCTTTTTTTGTGGATGGGAAATTATCAATGACTCCTCCGGCTCTGGGCGGAGGGGAAGGGAGTGTCAGACGTCTACTGACTAAAACTCACCCATTTTCGTTCTTTGCCCTTTGCGTTTCGTCGCCGCGGTATCTCTTTAGAACAATCCTATAGCTCGGGACCCTAGCCTGAAAATTGATATCTTCAAGTTAAGCCTCGCCTCTGCCTAGGTTGGTCTGTGGATGTGTCACCGCCGTTACATAACGAATTCCCTCCGAGTGTCCTCAGAGCGTCGGCCGTTTGTCACGGCTGTCAATTAAAGATCTTTCACAGTTGTTTCGGACTTAAATATACCCAGACTCCCGAAAGTTTGATCCTATAGTCATAGCAAAATACATGAGTATATAATATGTAACACGATTATCTCTCTGAAAGCCTAAACGCAAAATCTAGTCCAATGAAAACAATTCAACCGCTAAGTAACTAGACACTCCGTCGTAATAGTTTCTCTATCATCATCAGCCTATAATGTTCCCACTGCAGGCCGGACTCAGGCCTCCTCTCTAGGAGAGGGATGGGCTATAGTCCACAACGCGGGCCCAGTGCGGGTTGGTAGATGTCACATGTCTTCGAATTTTGAATGTATTCCTTCACCGTTTTGATAGCAGTGGTAATGCAATAAAGTATGTAGTAATAATGCGCCTTATTGGGTTCGAACCCACGACTCACTGTTCGTAAGTCGGGGCCGCCACCACTGGGCCACCACTGCTCGTTTCTCTACTTAATATCCACCACCAAGTTCCCACAACCTCACTTACGTCAAAAGGTTGCAATATGCAATACATTATACGTTACAATATTCCTAGATTTATTGAATTTTTCAGTAAACTTCTGCTGTAATGAAAACGGGATATTGCGTTTTTTTTTATTTAACTTTGTTTGATTTTTATTCATGATTTTTTTAGACAGGCAGTTATGAGATAGTATGTTGGTGGAGGACGGTGTCAGCCCCATGAGTCTCATTTTCAAGGTTAAGCGCGCTTGCCACGGTTTATCCATGGATGGTTAAATGTAAGCTTACCGCAGCAAGTGTTTATTCGGACAAGCCCGTCACTATTCTCAACCAGAAAAACGCCGTGACGTTACAACCAGAAAAACGCCGAGACAATGAAGCTCAACGAAGTTTTACAGTTCTGTCGGTTCCTTCGTGGTTAAAGATACACATAGCAATATGAACAAACCTTCTAGCTTCATTTATCTATCAAGGATGGCATGTAAACAGCAGACCATAACTTCATTTAGCGAAGTCGGCTCGACGTGCTTTGATTAGAATTTATTGACCTAAATTCTCATTTGTTTGGCCCTTTGTTCGCGTTACCCGTCTATCGTAACATGGACAAATTATTTCTAATTCGCTCTTGGGTACGCTCCATGTATTATGTAGATGCGGTGCTAAAGAAAATATTCTAGAATTTGGTTCGTCTGTAATGTTTAAATTCAAGGCTGAAGCCTAAGGCTGTAGTAATAATTCTCTACCAAATTAGCTGATGCTACATTAGCGATGTTATATTGGACTGTGTGTAGAATCATCAATAGTCTTCTACGTTTCCCAAAAGAATTTGGTAATAATGACCTAATCTTATACTTGCTGGCGTGACGTTTGTTAGTAGTTCCTGACTGATTTCCTAAAGAAGACAAAACATCGAAAGATATGAAAAGAAATTGGGGCTGGTTCTGCCCAGCTGTGGGACAGAATATATAATAATAATAAATAATAATATTCCACAACTATCACACAACGCCATCTAGTCCCAAGCTAAGCAGAGCTTGTGTTATGGGTACTAGACAACTGATAAACATACTTATATTTCTAAATACATACATATTATAGATAAATTACACCCAGACACAGAACAAATGATCGTGCTCATCACACAAACATTTGTCCTGGGTGGGAATCGAACCCACATATTGAACAAATGAAACACAAAAGTATACATAGAAGAAGAAGATAGTAGGAGAATTATGATGATGATTTGATGAATGACACATGAATTCATTTTTTTCTCAATTTTATTACATCACTCCACAAACTTATTATAAAAACCCATATTTCCTTCCAAGAATTTTCCGCCCTAAACTGTATTCAAAATTAAATAGACATTAGATAAACACGTTCGGCAAACAGCTCGCTTGTATTAACGATTATCGCATTGGTAGCGACCCTAATTACACCGCTATTAATGTTTCATATTGTGTGAGAGCAAAGATTTTATTGCCTGTATTTAGATTATTTTGAACGTAGTATTTGTTCGGTCTAGTAAGAGTGATTTAACTAATGAAACTGAACGAGTTTAAGAACTGTCAGTGTCGAAGTTCAATGACAACTATGAAACTGACAGTTTTTTTTAATACGGTTTGGATTACTTGGGGTTTGACATCGTTTACGATAAATGCATGTTTTTATTTATGTTTTCAAGTGAACTTACCCATAGTTATAGTCAAAAGTTTGAACTGTACGAGACTCGTATACATAAATAAATACCTACCAAGACTTGGTACGCGTGTATTTTTGACGAAACATCAACAATGTTTGTGACCTTATTATATCCCGCATATATCGCGTACTGATGGACTCACCCAAGTCACTCAAAATTACGCATCACTACCCCATAGAACAAACAAGTAACCCAAGCACTAAAAAACCAACCCTACTACAAGCGAACAAAGTCCAATTTCAAACAAAGTCGACCAAAGTTGAATAAGCAAACATAATTTCGAAAGCTAAATAATAAAGAACTGCTTTGTTCCATTAGGGACTCGTGATGTTGAGGCAGTTTCGACACGCACTAAGCTAGAAAGGTCCGCGACGTTCATTGAGCAAACTTCTAAAGTGCGAAAGGAGGAACCCTTTCTTCGGAGCGTATTTGCCGAGCCATCGCATGAGATTTGTCAAAGAAAACTCAGGAACTGTACAAATAGAGGAGGTGGGAACGAATCAACTTGAGATAAATAAAGAGGATTGTTTTTGTGCATTCAAATTGTACAATGTTGCGTAAAACGGAACGGTTTGTGTTGTGTATGGTTTGTTGGGTCGCTTGTGTGAAATATTTTGCTTTTATGTTGAAAAGAAATAGGTAGTCAGTCGCCTGAAAGTCTGACAAAGGCAGTCGCTTCATGTAAAATACTGGTATTCTGCTGCATTCGGTTAGATTGGAAAGCGGCCCCAACATTAAGAAAGGTGATGTTGAAAACAATTGCACAAACAAAGTTAACTCTGGGCTACTATTGACATATTTCTAACTAGCTTTTGCCCGCGACTTCGTTCGCGAGGAATAGTGACTTCCGGCAGATTTTTGGTTTATCTCGCAAAAAAAAAAACTATCCTATGTCCTTTCTCAAGTTCCAAACTATGTCTGTACCAAATTTCATCAAAATCCGTTCAGCCGTTTACGCGTGAAAGAGTAACAGACAGACAGAGTTACTTTCGCATTTATAATATTAGTATGGATATGGATGGATGGATAAACTCAATAATACTTTTCGTCAAACCCGGGTATATCTATAATAATATATCGGTTCAGCAGTCGCTCTTGCTAACACGAGATTACAGGTGTGAGCAAATAATGCAACTTTCTACTCCGAATTCCGTTCTCCTTTTCAAATCGACCATCAAACACATCCCTCAGAGCCATCCACATATCTACAATCTACGGGCTACTCGTAATTCAGTGGTGGAAAAGATAAAAGCTGCTAAATCCTAGCAAAGGCCTTCCAATCTATCGGCGGCAACATCCTGAATTGGATCGCTGGGAAAAATCTAACGTACGGAATTGCATCGCAGTGTGCATGTAGCGATTTGTCTGACGATTTCAAACTGTGGAACGATATTGTCCATGAAAGATTGAGAGGTGACCGATATAGATCTGTGAATTTCGCCGATGAGTCGATGGTATGTTATCTGAGCTAGTTTTAGTTGAACTAGATAGATTGTTAGGTTGATTATTCCCGTCGGGGCCGCGGATTTTAGTACTAGATGACGTGGCCTCGGCACAAGAGCATAGAAGGAACATGGGTTCGGTTTTTAGTCAGTAGAAGTTAAAAAGGACAAAACCTTTCGAGCTAATTTAGTGAAGTGTTAGTTTAATGTAGTGAAGTGAGTGCTACCCATAAAGAACACAAGAACAAAGTGTCTTCCCCTTAATAGAGACAATAAGAAAAGTGTTAATGGACACATTCTTAGTTGTAGTCTCCCTAGCAAATTAAGTCAAAATAGAATTACTCATTAGCTAGATTGTATTTCTTATGATGTAACCGTATTAGGTCGTCATCATACAAAAAAAAAAAAAGTAGAAGTCTGACACTCCCCTTCACTCTGCCCAAGAGCGGGGGGGGGTCATTTGATGATTTTCCACCCACCAAAAAAAAAAGGTTGATTATAATTCAGATACTACTGTAGGAAATGTGCGTGCTTCTAATTATTCTAAAGCAAAATAGAATTTGCGACGTACGTTTCTATGAAATTATAGAGCTACTGTTTTATGTGCACCATGCTCAACATCACGCTTGTAATCTCAGAAGGGTTAGGCAGAGGTATACCCATTAGTACACCCACACCTCGCCAGTTATGATAAAGTCCCATGTTGTAGGGGGTGAGCCTATTGCACAAATCCAGACCCCGTGGCTGCTACCGATTTCTCAGTAGTTTTCCTGATGACCCAATAAAACTTTGCCTAAACTGGGATCGAACACAAGATATCAAGAACATTTCAAAATAATCAAACTAACAAACTATCTCTTTATGTTCTTATTTTTTTCCTGTCTCTCCTATTCCTTGCACATTACATTAAGAACCCTACTGAACCAAGAATAAAGAGCAAAAACCCCAAAAAACAGACATAATTAACCTTCCTTAAAGGAAAAATAGTGCTTCTTCTCAATCCCAACCTCCCACCGGATTGATCATCACGTCACTTATCAGCAACTTTGCCTTAACTTAGCAAGTATTCAACTTAACTCCCTAGAGGCAGCCGTCGCGACGTCGCGAGGCACCTCGTCTTGAGGCGCCTCGATCCGATCGCTTCAACTTAGACACACTTAATTACCGGTCTCTACTTAATAAGTGGTGTAAGTTTATAATTTTCGTGATGTTTTAACTTGAACTTGTTTGAAGTGTATCGTTTGAGGGTTAAAAGTGTAAACGTTCAGAGTTGCGTAAGTTGGGAGTGTTAATTTTTGTTGGGGGTTAACTAGTGTTAAGGGTGAAGGAATTTTTAATCTGATTGTTATTAGGAATGTTTGCAGAAGCCCGCGTCGATAATTTTATACAGTAATGCGTAAGAGATGCGCATCCCAGCTACGCAGAATGCGAGGCAGGTTTTGATGTAGTAATCACGTTTAATTTTATTGGAGAAATTTACCCTTAATTAGGCGCCTTCGTCAGCAGATCATAGTGAATATGTACAGATTCTTTACCGAGTGAATGTAATTCAATGAGAACTTCCTCGCTGATTAGTTTTAGAGCACATACGGACGTTTCTGCACCAAATACTACCCAACCTTGCGACTCGCACGTCCTGGCACTCCCACAGCACTATAACAAAAAACCATAGCAAACCGAGTCAATCAAGAAGTGGTTTACGGTAAAGAATCTGTACAGATTCGGTGATTCGGTACAGAAACGAAGCCGCACCGATCCGGTGAGCCCAAGTAAACGCAGAAGCGCTAGGATACGAACTTACAACCTTTTTCTTCTAACTTCTAGGTACGTTTACCATCCAAAAATACTGCAAAGCTACTAAACTCCTACCAAACAGAGCAATCATCGCGCTGTCAGTAAAACCGCGGGCAATTGTCGGAATGATATTGCGACAGTGCCGTCAAGGGCCCGCGCGGCCGCCTCCAACTGTCCACGGCGCTATCTCGCCAACTTTTCTCGTTTAAACTTATTCCTTTTTATCTACGAGTGGCCGACGGGGCCCGCCCCGACTTATCGCACACTTTTATTAAATTACTTGATAACTTCAATCCCTAACGTCTCGCGTGGCGGCTTGTTTATTCTTTTGTGAGTTTTTAATGGGTCTTCTCTTTGGTGGGTCGAAAACAAATGATTGTGATCCTTAATAGTCCGTTGTTTTCATGTGACATCCAACAAACCGCACTGATTTTTCACAGAGACCCGTGTCCCAACATTAAGAACTGCACTTAATATAATATCACACCGGTAATCCCCGAATGGTCAAGCAGAGCCCAGAGGTGTACTATTTTTTTTTTTTTAAACGTTGCCCCACACTAGGAATTTCTCCTGCATCGTGGGTGCGTTCACAACCATTTAAACTCACATACACAAATACCCAGACCCGGAACAACTATCTGAAGGTCTTACAAATATGTGTTCCGTGCGGGATCGAACCCTCTACACGCAGCGCGGCAGTCCGTTGCTTGAGCCACTGCGCCAACCGTGTCGTCAAGTGTAATTGGGGCTACCCTTTTGCCATCAACTGGGCACAAATCCAGACTCCGTGGCTGATACTGAGAAATTCCAGATGTACATTGTAGACTAGTAACCAAGCTTATGTTTTATAGTGTAAGCTGTCCCTTTACTCGCACATGGCTATATAGGTCTCAACGGTATCGTCATCACTAATATTTGGTCCTATATCAAGCTTAGCCTAAACCAGGTACGGGCTATGTCTTGATCCGTTTGGGGAATATAGGGGGCTTCTACTAACAGAATTTATGTTATCGATTGGAACCAGCTAATCTGTAGATGTAGGTGTCTGGTATATGTTGAGTCAGATTTTCGTATTTCCATCACAAGTAAGGTAAACAAACCCACTTTATATTTTAGTAAATTCACTAAAACTTTCTCATCTGAGAAACCTTAACAAAAATCATGATGAACACTACTTAAGTACTTATTTAATATGCAAATCCTCCAAACAAAAAAAAAACTTAAAATATTTTTTAAACTTACACCTGTAAACCAAAATTAATAAGGTAGCATCAGTAGAGTAAGATTATGTTAAAACAGACGTATTTTCATTGAAAGTCACGTTTATAATTATTATTATGGAATCTACGTCTTATCTACATCGTCTTAGGTACATCGTAAACATCTCGTCATCTGCCTAGCCTTTTCCCAACTATGTTGGGGTCGGCTTCCAGTCTAACCAGATACAGCTGAATACCAGCATGGAGTGACTGCCTACCTCGAAAACCCAGTTAGTTTTGAGTAAGTAATGATAACCATTGGTAAGACTGATTATCAGACTTTCGGGCCACTGAATACCTGTAAAGAGTGACCATGAAGTTTCTTGCCATTCTTCTCATGAGATCAACGCTTTGGAATGGGCAACTACAGTACACTCACGAGTTATTATGCCTTTTGACTGGGATTGTAGCTTAGTTTATTTAGCTTCATTAGTTTAGTAGTTTACTGCCGCACTCGGAGAGCTTCAGTGGTTGCTTGGGCCGTCGCTTGGTAAAGGTTTTTGGCAGTTTTGTCATACAAAAGTATGTCAGGCTTTTGCCGGGTGGCGGCTTGAGTAATCGTTGGATACCTCTGAGTGCCGCAGTTAGTTTAATTCGACTATTCAAAAGTGCCTGTAACTGGCCTACTTGAAATAAATATTTTGATTTTGATTTTTTGTTTTTTATTTGATTTTGTTACGACTGTCAAAGATCTACAGAAAATGACAACCTAACGTAAATTCAAAAAATATGGCGTGAGCGCAAAACATAAATAAAACACACCGCTTTATTTAAAGTAAGAAACAATATTATTAATACTTAGTTTGCAAAATATAATATGACAAAATGAAAAAATATATAATAGATCTGAAAGCATCTGCACAAAATCCATTATTAAAAATATTCTAAAAACACACGCCTCTAAACCGAGATTGATGAGGCATATTAATCCACAATTTGCATGAGAGATTTCACGAATACGATGTCGAAAGCAAATCTCTATAATGTCAGAAAAGATATTGAAAATTAATTTTATCTGATCGCAATTCTTAAAGACTTTATAATGGCGTTCCGTGAGAAGTTTATCCAGGGTTGGAATACCCTATCGGCTTGAAAACTAATTGAACAACTGCCATAGCTTCGCAATTATTAAAGTATGGGAAAAGTTTGTTAATATTGTGAGCTTTCGACTATCAAACTGTCTTTTTCGCGATTGCAGTGCTGTAATTGTTCGATGTTATTGTGAATTTATTGGTTACTTGTTGTTTTACTTTGTTTTTGGTGTTCGTATTGAATTGTGCTGCTGTATTGTGGTCGCTAGAATAATGCGAAAGTATTTTTTGATTGAAAATTATATCGATTTAAGTATCGTCAGATTCGATACCGACACAAAGGGCTAAGAAGGTACCTACATGAAGTCTGACACTCCCTTACGCTTTGCCCAGAGCGGGAGGGGTCATTTGATAATTTCCAACTGTCCAAAAAAAAGGCAAGAAATATAAATTAATTTATTAAACAAGTTTAATCTTTGAAATCTGCCTCGTTTGGTCTAGTGGACGCAAGCGCAAATGCTGAGTATGAGGTCTCTCTAGACAAGCGCGGCTTTACCTGAATATTCATCCGAGCTGCTGTTATTATTTAGCCACGACATCCTACAAAGGTAGGTATTAAATAAAGAAAAAACAAATTACAAAAACATGACATTATAAATTCAAAAATAAGACTGCAAATAAACTAAAAGCTCGTGGTTTAATTTCTCTGAAATTATTAAATGAAAATTAGATACCTAACCCCGAAAAAAACAGCCAAGCCAAAGGGCAATATAATTCTTTAAAAAAATATTAAACTACTCAGACAGAAGAAGCTTTATCCTAAAGCCTATCAAATTCTTACTCACCGTCAGTTATTTAATATTTTCCAACTTTAATTTTTCTTGAAAAATTCAACTTTATTAATTTAAGTAAAAAATAGACAACTAAATTTTCTTTTTAATCTCAATGCAGTAGTACGCATTCTTAAAATACCTCTTTGTTTAATTGAAATGAAAAGTAGATGGTATTAAGGCTAGAAAAAATATAATAGCAATTAGTCAGTTGATTTCACATGAGTTCACTCATTTACGGCTGTTATACTTACATGCTTCATATAATGTCATCGAATAGTAGTGTAGTGGCATCGAATTCTGTTATACCTACATTATTTTTAAGATTTAAATTGTATTTACTGTGCCAACTATAATTTCTGAATAAATATATTATTATATTATTATTATTATTATTATTAATGTGAATTCAGATATACGCGGATCGTAGCACGTGGCGTTCTGCAGTTTGAGTACCTAAACATAACATAACATCACGCCTGTAATCCCCGAAGAATTAGGCAGAGGTGTACCTAATACTGCACCCACATTTCGTCATCAAGACTGAGTGGCTGCTACTTAGAAATTCCTTATGGAAACAGCCATTACCATTTTGCCCGAGTCGGAACTCGAACCGAGGTCCTATTACTCTACAGTCGCTCTTGAAACCACTCGGCCACTGAATCAGTCAGAAGTTTATTAGTTTATTTTTTGCTTATAATTCACATGGGAAACCTGTGGGATACTTGCGTCACAATGGCAATACCTTTCACTTTTCAAACATTCGAAGCAATTGATTACAATTTTCCTTAAAAATTCTTCAGATTGCCATAGAAACTGTGTGATGCAATCAAGGTGCTACGCGCTTAACTAATGTACTGCCTACCAACCTTTTTTTTTTTTTTTTGTGGGTGGAAAATCATCGAATAACCCCCCCCCCCCCCCCCCCCGCTCTTGGGCAGAGCAAAGGGGAGTGTCAGACTTCTACTGACTAAAAACCAAACCCATGTTCCTTCTTCTTCGCCCTTGTGTCGGGGCCGCGGTAACCTTTCGATATCCACAGCCCCGACGGGCCTGCCTACCAACCTTGAAAAGATATTTACAAGCCTCGTAATCCTAAAAAAGCCTTTTTATTCCTTTAATGAAAACTCAACCAACCATTAGGGAACCTTATACAACGTATGTATAATATTCTTCTTATTACACTACAAGTAAAATAAGGGACCACACAAAGTTCGCATATAATATGGGCACAGATTACACCGAGACTTTTGGGGAAACGTTTTTATCTGGGGAGTAACATACAGCCTATTATCCGCCATACTTACGAGTATGTGACGGGCTGAGATGAAACTTGCCATCTGGGAGCTGGGCCCATTACCACTGAAAAGAATTACGGAGCAGGTCAACTACTCCAGACATTCCAAATTATCTCACAATTTACCAATACATTCGACCACAAAATAACAAGGGAACAGAAGAACTATATTTTGAGAAAAAAAGAAAGAAAGAAAGAAGAAAGAAAATAAATTTATTTGACACACGCCACAAGTTCACACAACAAAAAATATACTTAAAAATTAAACAAAAAACTAAACAGAAATATAATAATATTGTGTAAAAGAAAATACTATGTGTTTGCATTCGAGGTGGAATTTACACCCGAGTCGCAGGCGAGGTTGTTATGGAGCCGCGAACTGCAGTAACAAACGCACGACGTTAGACGTTCTTCAATATTATACTTTCGAAAAAATAAATAAATAGAATGAAAAGTACTTTTATTATTAGAACGCGCTTTGCTTTCGGGTTCAGTATCAGGTTGAAAGTAAAGCAAAGGTATGAAGCCGCTAGACAGCCTACGAACAATAAAAAAATCAAACATGTTTTAATCAAAAACATAAATTCAATTTGGTCATAAAATAAAAAGGAAATATTTGTAATAATTTTATTTCTTACAGTGCCATTTTTCGAAGAAGTGTTTTATTTGGAGTCATTCAAAATATTGGTAAGTGTTCAGTTACATCCGGTTGATCTGGAAACCGATACAAACATAGTTAGTTATGGTTAGAATGATAAAGATGCAGAATAGACGAAATAAATTTTATAATTGACACAAAGACTGTCCAAGCTCTTTCTTTCACCGCCTAGAACACAACACATCTGAAAGACTGTTTTAATCAGATGAAAATGTGTGACTGGGGTATGCTGGTGTCATCACGCGTCTTCTCTTTCTCTCTCTCTCCCTTTGATATCCTTTTAAGCTATTGCATAGCTTCTATCGCGGGCCTTGAGCGTGGAGAGCGAATCCAGAAATTCCCTAACGAAAATATTCAAGATTCAGTATTCAACCAGGTTGCTATGGTTACGGAAAATAACAAGGTTGTCAACTGAGGTTGTCAAATTATATAATTAACTAGCTGACCCACGCAACTTCGTCTGCATCACATAAATATAGCTATAACCTTTCTCGATATATCGACTATCCGACATTAAATAAGCTAAATCGTAACAAACAAAAAATCTTATCTTTCCTCTTTATTACAATAGTTTAGATGGTTTAGATTAGCTTAGATTATATTAAAGTGTGAATTACTATAAAATCTATCTCTGCTACTGTTAAATATACTATAACACTCTGTACTTGTAAACATTATGATGATGCAGTAAATATTTTGAATTTCCCGGAGGCCAGCCAGAATCCCCCCGTACCTACATTGCGACGCAACTCGCGTAATTATTTTTCCGCGCGGGTATTTTTACATTGCGATATCTTCTAAGATATTTGTTTAAACTGTATAGAGTAAAGAGCACAAATATTCTATATTAAATTTCCGTTCTAACGAACACATTTATTTAGATATAGATTAATACCATATGGGTTAAATAAACTTCGCAAAAAATAATTCTTTTTAACCTAACATTTTAATAGTAAAAAATTGTTACAGTGAGTCAATCTTAAAAGATAGACAGATGTTGTCGCGGACTTTTTTTTAGAACTTTTAAAGACGAATTATTACTTCATACATGATATTCTCGTAACTTAAACCGTTTTCGCAGCGCACGCAACGGAAGCTCTCAGAAAGGAATTTTCTTTTCCCGTTTTTGCAACATTTTTCATTTATGCTCCGCTCCTATTGGTAGTAGCGTGATGTTATATAGCCTATAACCTTCCTCGATAAATGAACTATCCAACACAAAAAGAATTTTTCAAATCCAACCAGCAGTTCCAGAGTTTATCGCGTTCAAACAAACAAACAAACAAACAAACAAACAAACAAACAAACTCTTCAGCTTTATAATATTAGTATAGATTATTTGCTGTTGATAAATATGCTATGCAATAGCTTTACCGCGGCAGTCTCCGAGTGCCACATTTAGTTTTTTTTTTCCGAACCCATGTTCCTTCTTTGCCCTTGCGCCGAAGCCACGTCATCTAGTTCTATAATCCGCGGCCCCTCTTTGATATCCTTCCGTTAGTTTTGAGTGTCAGTCAAAAGTACTAGACCACCAATAAAGTGAACCTTCTGTATAGTACTTTGACGTTGAATATCTAAAGAATGGCTCACATTACTCTCTATAGTTATGTGCGAACTACTTTACGTGCGTCCTCTTATTTATATTAAAGATAATGTCTGTATAACGTTACACTGCGTTAAAATAACGCGTCCTGAACATTCACAAGTCGGTTAGTTCACACGTTTAAAATAGGAAAGTAATTTTTGAAATGGGTTTGTAAGCTAGGATGTAAAGTGCCGCTTAAAAGTTAAGGAACAACTTAAGTTTTAGTATAAAAAGAAATGGTGCATAATATTAAGTAGTTACAGTGGCATGAGCACTATACCCCACTTACGTAGTTCTTAGACAAGATAAAACGTACCTACTTTTTCAATGCTTTTCTGCTATATTTTTTGAGACTGTCGACTTTGTAACAGGGGTTTGAACATGTAATTATTACATACAAGAAGTTTAAACTTTCCTTTAGTAACTGTAATACCAGCCTGTTACTGTTGCATTCCAGAAAAAATCCCTCTGCTCATAAAGAAAAAGTACGAGCAATAAGAAGTTTCTTGAATTAAGGATTCAAGATTCACGGTAAGAAAGGCAAAACTGTAAAAAAATCGTTTCTGTGAGTTATAGATATTTGACAGTCGTTACATGTAGTGAGTGGTCCAAAAATCTGGTGTATTCCCGTTGACCCCACCAGCCGTAGCCCCACTGGTGGGGTCAGTGGGAATTGATAAAATAACTCAAAATTGTCTGACTACCAGTCTTACCAAGGGTCGTTGAGTTATAATACTGGCATATAGCTGTATCCGGTTAAACAGAAAAGTTATAGGCTGAGCTCAGCATAGTTGGAAAAAGGCCTTGGCAGGTTACACATAGTGTGTTTTTTTTTTATCTACAAAGCATGTGTATTCCAAACTCAAATACAAGCCTTCATTCAAAATGAACTACAGAGCATACACAAACACAAAATCAACGTGAAAGAAACTAACACGGTAACACAGTGACTAGTTTACTCTCCAACAAAAGCGACATCACATCATGCTGACGCGGGCAAATAAGTAAGAAAGCCAAATTCGAAAAGGGTCATTTCTCCAAATCGAATTACAGTTTTTTCCAAGAGCAAATTTTTTAGATTGGACTCGGCAGGGGCGTCAGATAGTAAAATTAGAGCGTGGCCCGTAATTGTTTGAAGCGAACGTACGCTTGTTACCAACTGCAAAACACCATTTGAACAAGCAACTTCCAGCTTTGTTCATCGGTGTTAGAGCTGCTTGTGACTGCAAAGATAAAGTTGGTGCTGATATCCGGAATTAGAACAAAGGGTTGTCACCGGTAGAACGTTGCTCAATAAAGTTTAATCAGAGCCGACAAGCAAATGTAAGTTACGTTCAACCTTACACCTTCATTGCTGGCGACGTAAATACATTTATGTACGTAACGTAACGAGCCTGCATAATTCGCTGGAAATGCTATTATGGGCGCTAATAATCTAAATTTGTGACGGTAGTACAGTATCTATACTTCACATCCTATAGATACTACCCTACCCTTGCAAATTAATACAGTTCATTGATGGAGACAATTTTGAAACATTACCCAAAATCTATATCAGGAAAGGTCCTTACATTTATTTACTTGTTCTACTGGCTCACCTACTAAAGTAAATGAAACTTCACTTAGTGCAATTATCGTTAGCACTGAGTTTAGTGCTCACTATATTTTAACTACGCAATTTTGATCGTAATCATGTCATCCATCTTACTCTAAAGTTTAGAGCTAAACACCAAATTGGACGATTTTTCGTTTACAACAGATGCAAATTGTGTGAGAGATCTCGAGTGTTGCCTAAAACTTAAAACAAAAAAGATAAAAAATGATATCGTAAAAAAGCGATCTTTAAAGACTGAAGATATTACTTTCAATTGAAAGTAGGTTTAGTCTTACATTACTGACACCTATTCCACAAGAAACTTACATGAAACACCTAGAACAATAGCTAAGTCGACATAGTAGGAGCACAAACAACGCAAACGTATTTGGCATTCACAAAGACAGTAAACGTCGGCCGACCCAACTGCTACCCAACAAAAGCCTAGACCGGTCGATAGCCATGACAAACATCATCAGACATCCATGAATATTGTGAGGCCGCTCCTACTACAGATATTACAAGCTGCTATATTTATACCCCTAAACAAACTGCTGATTTCACAGAGAGTGTAAAATGAAGACGAGGGTTTACGGCGTAAATAAAGTCCTAAGTGCTTTGAAATGACTTGAGGGAAGTATCCTTTAATGAGCAGCGAATCACACAATAAAATACCTAGTATTTAACAAAATAAAATACACATCAGCAGAAAATGGATCGTCCAAAACTCTGGCTGTATCTAATTTGATACACACATATTACGCCTCAATACCCGATCCTTGTTACGCCAAACCCAATCGTGGCAATACCCAATCACAAATCGAAATAGCTTTCCTCAAACTCAGCAATGTCGATTTTATATCAAAAGCCGAATCGAAGAGATAAAACCTCGCGAAAAATCTTCTCCCTTAGCCCCGCAAGCGATTATCAAACCATTTAGTTTTATTACCATCGATCGTTCCCCGAAACTCATTCAAAATGGTTGACATTTAACGCACGAATTCATTTCTAATTTTCCGTCATTGTTTGAGCGAAATTAGTATTTGATTGCTTCTCAACGTAAGGTCACGAATTCGTATAGCCAATATAAAAGTTGAATTCGGAGAAATTTCTATTAAAATTTTTGATGTGAATATTATTTGTTTTAGACCTCGGGGGAAGATTACAGATTTACATTTTGGGAACGTTGAAAAAGGTGTCCTGAGAGAGTAACCTCCGCTACCCTAGATTTGATAGCATTCAGTTATGTTTGGCAGATTTTGGCACCTGTTTTTTAAATTGTTTAGGTTATATTATAACGTTCTGTATGTCCTTATTTTACAATTAGGTATTAACATTAAGTGAAGGTATCTACAGATATCGACTGGATTCGTAAAATCAGCTTCCTAGCACCAAGGGCGAAGACTGGTTGTCAAACTATCGGACATCTAACTACCGCGACTTCCGTACGGAAAATTACATAACATAACATCACGCCTGTAATATCCGAAAGGTTAGTCAGAGGTGTACTTATAATACACCTACATTTCGCCAGTTATTTTTAAGTCCCATTTATTAGGGGGCAAGCATTTTCCCATCAAAAGGGCGCAAATCACTCCGTGGCTGTTACTGAAAAATTCCGGATGAAAAACCCCAATAACACTGCCCAACCTGGCAATTGAACTCAGGACACTATGCACAGCAGTGGCGCTTGCAACCACTACACCAACCACACACCAACGATGCAGTCGGTTATACAAAAAAATAATAATGACAAAACAGTATCAAAACCATATTCCCACAGTTTTTCATATAAAAGTCATAACAAACACATGACAGTACATAAATTGAATATTTTGACAAAAAAAATGCGTATGCTCCATGTAATGTCAGTCACAGATGTCGAAACAGCAGTGTTAGATATTTATGTGTGTACGCAACCCTTGGCCTAGATTATGAGGCGGTTTCGTAGATAGGCATTCGTTCCACTAGCTGTACCTGGATATTTGTGGGAATACTGCCTTAGTATCGGATAAAAATATAGAAAAGGTGCTGTGGAAACTGGTTTTCTGTTTGTAGAAAGATTTGATATGGAAGAAATAAATTAGGATCAAGAGCAGTGGTGGCTCAGTGGTAGCGGCCCCGACTTACGAACAGTGAGTCGTGGGTTCGAACCCAGTCAGGCGCATTACTTTGTGTAATTTATTTCATCACCACTGCTCTCAAAACGGTGAAGGAAAACATCGTGAGGAAACCGACATGTCTTAGAACTAAAAATTCGAAGACATGTGACATCAACCAATCCGCACTGGACCCGCGTGGTAGATCATAGCCCATCCCTCTCCTAGAGAGGAGGCCTGAGTCCCTGCAGTGGGAACATTATAGGCTGATGATGATGATGAAATTAGGGTCGGCGCAGCATGTCTTCTTCTTCAATAGTTATTTATTCCTCGTCATCTTATGAGACTCTTCCTTTCTTTAGTTCACCATCTTCATCCACACAGTCCATCCATCATTTTTTTGCTTAATTCATTTTAGAGCGTATTGGGTAGTAGTTGGTTCTGTTAATGCTTGCAAAGTGATTAATAAGGTTTTTTAGATACAAGAGCAACTACAAAAACCCTTTATTTTTTACATTATTTTAGATTAAGTAGTTTTTCAAATGCCATGTTTAATAACTTCACAAATTAAAACATTGCTTACAATACATTTATGAATCGATAGAGGTACTAGTTCCAAACTTTTGTAACCAAGTCACGCCTCCAATAAAAAGTAAACCTCCAATAACAAAAACTAACATTCTGCTGTATAATCGAGCCACTGCTAATCGTTGCAACCAACTTAGAAGATCATCCAGTCTGACTGGATTCCTAACTTTCTGTACAGTTGCTTCTATAAGGATTATTGGCTCTATTAATACATATTAAGGACATACTTGGCCGGTATTACATGTGATACTCAACGGTCATTAGAGCATAATGCTGCATGTTCTCCGGCGTATCTCCCAAATGAGAGGACTTCGTGGTAAGTGTGTCAATAAATGTTTAGTAGATTATGATTATACTCGTAGTTGTTTTAGTAAGGGTAAACTAGATTTTGATCAGTGTTAACGATGCTAATCACAAAACTGGAGACAATAATGACTACAACCATTTATTGATGAGAAATTAAGATAGTCGATAAAATTAAGTCGGGAGCTGCGGACTGGAAAACTTGGATTAATGAAGAAGCCTTCTTTGAGATCAATTTACCTACATACACAAAATTTATATTGATTACTTACATCAAATTATACTTTCAGGTGATTATTTCGAGTTTCTTCAGAAAATCTCTCGGTGTAAATGAGACTTATGCGTTTTAGTGGGGATTTCTTTAGGCATAAATAATATAACATAACGCCTGTTCGACCGCGAACCGGAAGACGTTGCGTTGGAAGGCCTCCCACTAGGTGGACCGATGACCTGGTCAAGGTTGCACTTGCAGGAACCCGCTGGATGAGAGACGCACGGGACCGGTCAATGTGGCGACGCCTGGGGGAGGCCTTTGTCCAGCAGTGGACGTCTTTTGGCTGAATGATGAACGCCTGTTCCCCCGAGTTGTTATTCAGAGTCGTACCTCATAATACACCTACTTTTCGGCAGTTATATTCAGGTCAAGTAATAGAAAGCGAGCCTATTGCCATCAAACAGGCACAAATCCTGAATCCGTGGCTGCTACCGACAAATTCGTGATGAAAAAACCCAATAACCTGACCTGGGAATCTCACGGTTCAGCAGTAGCGACCAGTAAGAGTAATGTTAATCTATTGCATAGATTCTATCGCGGGCCTTGAGTTGAGTTGAGCGTGGAGAGCGAATCCAGAGATTTCCTAACAAAAATATTCAGTATTCAAGATTCAACCAGGTTGCTATGGTTACGGAAAATAACAAGGTTGTCAATTGAGGTTGTCAAATTAAATAATTGTTTGTCTCTCTGCTTTCTCCTTCTAAAATATTCTTACTCGTATAATTTGTGTACAAAGTGTTTTAAATATGAATAAACAAAGTGTATTTATTAATGACTAGCTGATGCCCGCGGCTTCACCCGCGTGGATGTCCTTCAAATTGTATACTAAAACCTTCCTCTTGAATCACTCTATCTATTAAAAAAACCGCATCAAAATCCGTTGCGTAGTTTTAAAGATTTAAGCATACAGACAAACAAACAAACAAACAGACGCGACTTTGTTTTATACTATGTAAGGAAGAAAGTCACGATAAAATAGTGAAAGGGAGTGAGTACTCTATAAACATTCATTTTATTATTAGTACGCATCTATCGTATGTTTTATTGGTTTTTGCATTACTATTCTGCGAATCGGTCTAAAACGATTCGTTTTCTTATAAAATATCTAAAATAAAATCAATAATTTTCATATTTTTCACTTACGTCAGGCTGTCAATACTTTTTCTTTTAAATTTTCTGTCATAGAGTTTCATACTAGCTTAGTTAGTCTATGAAGATTAGTTTTGATTTATATAATGTAGGTACATCGCGCGAAATTCGAAGATCAAACTCTTTTTACACCTAAATAATTTTTTGAATGAATAATTATTTTGGTGTGTAATTACACTATTAATACCTAATTATTTATACCTATTATTGCATAAGTTGATAAAAAATGCTATGCAATAGATTTGCCGCGGCAGTCTCCGAGTGCCACACGTTTTTTTTTTTAGAATAGAAATTAAACTTTCACACACACAAAACTCACATACGTAACACAAACCCCTTTCATAAAATACCTTACGATTTCGAAGCCCTGCTATGTAATATGGGTATACACCCCCATTTGTGTCGAAGTAGAAATAGGACGCACCCCTGCGGCCGTTTAGGGAAACTGTAAATAAAGTGTGAAAATATTTTTAAGGTTCGCCCCACAATGTGTGAAGTGTTTGCAGTCACGGGATAGGTGAGAAAAGGAAGACCGAAATTTTTCTCGCAACATATGGAAACTTAGCCTTGAAACCGTAGCCGGAAGCCACCACGTGGCCTTCAAGGCCCGGGGCGTCTCTCCCCTGAGTCTTAGACATGAATTAGATGATTGATACTCTTTTAATATTTCAGTGGTTCTAAGCGGTAAAACTATCATTCTATCATTGATTTGGTGATACTTTTGATATTTAAACGTAAATCAGAATGGATCGGTAACTGATATTTGTTTTTTTACTCAGTTTTCTCTTCACCAGACACCACAAATAATATCCTTGCACTTTAACACAGAAAACATACCATTTTTATTGTCAGGTTTAGTAATTACTTGAAGTTAGAACTGTCTAAAGTAAGAACTTCAAAGCTTTGCTGTCTTTGCCGGCTTTTACTTTGTTAGAATTCTTGTCAATTGCATGAAAATGGTTGCAAAAGTAATTACTTATGGAATAGATACGGTCAGCATCAGAAGTAGCTGAACATTTCGGAATTTTAATAATTTTATGTGTACAAGACTCTAGCTATTATTTTTAATGTTTCAGAAGATTATTCGTTAAAATAGTCCTTACACTCCAATAACATTTAGTAACGAGTAATATCTAACAAGTTTTTATTTAAAAAACAGCTTCGAAACTTTGAGTAATGTTAATATACTTCTGATGCTGACCGTACCAGAGTTGCAATCGTTCTATATTTGTAGTTATAGCTAAGGAGAGGACATCGCTAAGGTCTGCCCTTTGTCTCAGATCTTTAAAAAAAACATATTTTGAACTTTACCGTCTTGTGGTAAATAAAAAGCACAATGCAAGTGATAAAATGCAGGCTGTGGCAGTAGTGTTTACGTCAAGTTTTCACATAAAGCTTCCGGCGAGATTGTTTGATGTGAATATGGGACTGTGTTGACCAACAGGCGGATTTAAAAACTTACTCGTAGTGAAGTAGTGACTAGGACTGGATAGCGAGTAGTTACAAAATTAATTGTATCACGTTGTTTTCCATGGGTCTATGTTCTCTTTTCACTTCTCGATTATTGCGCTTGCAACAGCAGTGTCAAAATACTAAAAAAAAGTACCACCCACAAGTTTTTTTTTATGTTGTTCAAATCAAAACTGTGCAGGTTTCAAGTAGTGTCAACAAAAATACCTTTTCCGTCCCCCTTTTCAAACGATGAGTAACAAAAACATTGACAATCATGATCTTACTTCAAAACTATCGAAACACTTCAAATAAGGACGCTGCCCAATCTTGCACTGCACTCTTCTTTGACTCCAGTATTTTTTTATTGGGATACCATTCCTCTACGTCATGCCCGCCACACCACTCCCAAACCACTGTAACTACTAAAATCCAGAAAAAACAGTGTAGACTACCAGAAAAGCGCCGGGACAATGAAGCTCAACAAAGTCCCAGAGAAACAATTAAACTGTATTAGATCATCATCATCATCAGCCTATAATGTTCCCACTGCAGGGACTCAGGCCTCCTCTCTAGGAGAGGGATGGGCTATAATCTACCACGCGGGCCCAGTGCGGATTGGCAGATGTCACATGTCTTCGAATTTTTTGGTTCTAAGACATGCCGGTTTTCTCACGATGTTTTCCTTCGCCGTTTTGAGAGCAGCGGTGATGAAATAAATTACACAAAGTAATGCGTAATGCGCCTGCCTGAGTTCGAACCCACGACCTACTGTTCGTCAGTCGGGGCCGACACCACTGGGCCACCGCTGCTCTTAGATCAAAAACGAAATTAATCAGAAAAGAATAGCGGAGGAGTAGGAAGAACAAAATTTCCACTTCTCCAGTATTAGATAAATACAGTAAAATAATTTGTCCAGTGCCTCTTTCTCACATAAATGCCGCTGAGATCTTCCTTAAATTTGTTGGACAGCCTTACTTACCTTTTGTCGCGAAAACATGATGCTTTGGTAATTTAATAACGCGGTGGGGACAGATGAAAATGGTAAATATAGTGGACAGTTACTTACCTTTTAAGAACTTTGTTGTGAAGTTGCGTACTGCATTAGTTTGTTAAAGAAAACATATTATTATTCTGAGGAAAGAAATGAGGTATCTGATGAGACGATGAGTAATAGTGTGGTGACTAGCGACATCTATCGCAACACCTGCGAACTAACGACAGAGATTCCTACATCGCGCTATCAACATTATCCGCGACATAAGCCTATAAAGGAGTTCCCGACTTACATATGTCGGGCAGTTAGCCCACCGGACACAACACCCGTCCGGTCGGAGGATCCTCCCTTTTCTATGGGGGATGAGGAGCTTTACACCCTGTTCCTCATACCTCCAAAATAGAGAAAGTCCTCATCCATGACCTTATCGCTAAAGCTGCAAGTAGGGTATAATTGGGGGTTCTGGATCACTTGCTCTCGCGTCGCTCGAGCGCGTGATCCAGAACCCCCAATTTATACCACGATCATTAACTAATCGATGTCTTTTTATCCATAGTTCTCGCTACCGCTCGAACTGCGTGATACAGTACCCCCAATTCTTTTCATCGGTCTGCGATACAGTTGGCACGGTTTACATTTCAGTTTACCTACTATCATGATGGGAGTTCTGGATCATTGTACGATCATTAACTAATCGATGTCTTTTTATCCACGACGGTTTTTTTAATTATTGATTTTTGTATAAATGTTAACGAATAGTTTTATGTTTTTGTTTCTTTTTTAAATAGACATCTTGATTTGTCGACATAGTATTTTCCTTTCACAGCATTTAAATAAAAGCAATCAGGAAAGTTTTGAACATGCTGCAACCAGGGATCATCGTAAATCTCCCAATCTTCTATAACACCTCCACATGAGAAACAAGCTGCTTTATCATTTACACTATTTCCACAATAAAAAAATCCTGCGTCAGCCATTTCCATCACTAATCTTCTCCTCGAATCAATCGTTGCCCAATAATGATTAAATGATAATTCACGCATTTTATACGTGTTATACATGTCATAGCGCGGATTGTATTTATTTTGCGACATTTTCTGTTTACTTATTTTCTACTTCTTACTGTAGATAATTATAAAAGCATAATGGGGTTGTATAGTTGTTGCTAGCAACTTATAAAGATTAACATTTATGGGTTTGGGAGGGATAAGAAAAAATAAACAAGGAAATATTTATATCAAAATTTTATTATCTATACACCATCTATTTAAACATAAAACATTTTTTAAAGCACATACTGAATCATGATAAATACAACTATACAAATCATGACAATCTTCATATTTTTTGTACAAGCTTATCAAACTAGGACAATCTTTATCTTCTAAATTATTTACATTATTATTATTTGAAATATCTTTTAACCATAATACTTTTTCTATACCTTTGGTGTAAACACATTTATCTTTTAAAATATTTTCAATCAAATTCTGATAATTTACGTAAGACACAAATCCTTCATCCCAGTATATCTTCCTATTACGTTCAATCCAAGTAACTTGACGTTTTTCTGACTCCGTCAAACCGCGAAATGGAAATGGGGGCTTAATTAAAAACACCTGAATTTTATTATTACATAATATAGAAATTTCTTTAATGATAAATAAATTTGATTCTGTTTTGAAACCTTGAACATCTACAATGGCAGTCATGATAACCTGCGCACTATGTTACTCAAAGGTTTGTATTCCACAAGTCGATCGTTAATAATTAAACAATAACCAGTTGTGTTATCTGGTATTTGTGCTGAACATTCAATCTCCAAACGCACATCGACGGGACCTTTTTTTAAACTATCGTTTTGCCTTGAACAGTCTATAATAAAGAGAGGAGCCTTCTCCTTGAAACCGGTTAAGTCAAGCAAGGGGTCTGCAGGACAGTTGTAATATGACTGACGAAATTTCACATACATTTCATATAATATACTGTATTTGTTCTCGGAAAAATTTAAGCATAGAGGCTCGTAAGGATAATATTGTGAATTCAAAAACAAAGTTACGTTAGTTACCCCACAGTGATCGAAAAGAGAGCTGTCTTTGGTTTTACTATTTTTTCTACTGGTTTGCAAGCAAAAAATTACATACCGAGGTTTCTCTAATTGTGAGGCAGTCTTAACAGACCAGCAATGTTTTGTAGTTTTAGGGAGCAAAGGATACTCGTATAAATCCCAATTTCTAAAGGCTATCTGAATAGATTTATCTCTTTCTAAATGTTTAAGTAGTGTCAGTCGTTCCCGATCTGATACTTTTATATGCGGCACACGCCATTGCACTTTTTGCATATCTATTTGAAAATGTGCAACATCGTCAGTTAATATAAAACTGTTTAAGTTAGAGTTACTTCTATTCAGAATAAGTTCATGTTTACAATTTATTACAATTTTATTGTAATCCTCAGCAAATCCTAAAATCTTATTAAGAGGAACAATAGCACTAAAATAACCATCGCTTTTAAATCCAACCATGTTCCAACCCCACAAGGCAGCGACTTTATTTTCTCCATCATTCATTGAAACGTATGACTTTATTGTTGATGTTATTCCAGAATTTTTAATTCGATCTATTTCTATACCATTTATTTCGTATCTGATATCTTGAAACAAAAACATAACAGGGTTGTTACTGAACGTAATAGTTTTCTTAATAGGATTTCCATCTTTACCGAAGAACCTTGCTTGCCCTTCGACGTAAATTGAGCTGGCTGATGGCAACACATAAACGTCTTGCTGGTGTATGGGAATTCTGATTTCATCGTTTTCTCGAAAGCTGTTGTTGTAGGGATTGTACGAATGGACTTCATAACTTTCAATCGAAGTATCGAAGTGTGGTAATTCAGTAATCTGTAGCATATTCATACTTTTAAACCTAGGGCTTTAAGAAAATCTTTATTTGCTTTAGTTAAATTTATAACTTTTTTCTTACGTCTTTGCACCTTAGTGGTTGTACAAGAAATAGGACGCTTTTTGTTAACTACAGGGTTTTTATAATATAATATCATTTTATTTTTCTTATATGCAGGCGTAGTTCAATATTTTTGTGTTCTTCTCTAAAGTTAATACAGAACCCAAATTGATCAACTATCTTAATAGATATCGATGTAATAGTATTTTTGTTCACTGGAAAGTAAATAAGGTTTTGCGGTATTTCTATGATTTGCTGACCTGTAGCAGCATTAGATACAAATTCATGAATTATATGAGTTGGTAACCCGTTGGAGTATGAGCCGTGTATAAGATCGCATTCGATTCTGATCACCGGAATAATGTCGTGATTAATACGCACATTTGGTATTGAATTTAATACTGAAAAGTATAACAAACCACACTCATATTGACCAGATAAATACAGAGGTGGTTGAAAAAATGTATCCAATTCTGATTTATTTCCAGAGATGGTTACCGTTATAGACATGCTAGTAGACTGAACACTTTTAGGAGATCCTGGTCATTTTATTCCTGGACTACACCAAAAATTATTTAAAAAATGTAAACATAGGTGTCCGCAATTGTAAGGGTGTTCGCGCTGTATATTATCAAAATTATAGTGTACTTTAGCACCGATGTATTTTATAAACTCCTTTGGTGGTTTAAGATTTCCATAACTATCAAAATATTCAATATAATCATTGTTTTTTGCATAGGCTACCCAATGAGAACCTGGATTTTTAGAACTATCTAAATTAACAACTCCACACTCTTTTTTAAAAGGTTTTTTAGGGAGCTCATCTCTCATAAATACACCTCGAAAATAAGGAATATTATTTCCATACTTCAAAATGTCAAAGTTAGTTAAGGCTCGTTTGGGTAGCCGATATCTTAGTTTTTTTCTTTTGATATAAAAATTCCAAGCCCATGTTTATGCGGTTTAAGGTGTAAACCTTTTCCAATGCAAAGAGCTTCCATTTTTTCATTGTGTCTCTTCGATTCAGTCAATTGCTTTTTAGCTATCTTGAATTCATTTATAGTTTTGGCAATACCAGCTGCACCGCCTGCTAATGCTCCCACCGCCGATAATCCAGCAAAAATAGGAATCAAAGGTAATACACCACCACTTTTCGGTATAGGAATAACCCGAGGAAGTTTAATGGATGAATCGTCAGCTAATTCTCTAGCGGCCGCCATAGCTAATTCTATCGCCACTTTTTTGCATTTTGGCTTTAATTTTTTAAAGCGTCTTTTCGTTTTACTAACAATATTTTTAAATTTATTTTTTAACCCTTTTCCCGATGTAACTTTCCGAGAGCGCTTTTTGTTGCTTATTTTTATGCCACAGCCAGTTTTAATTTTGGCAGACATTGCCTTGCTTACTAAACGTGCCATGATTTTTTCGCATACACTCGCATCCGAGGCAACTGCTCGCTCTTTTGACCTTTTTAACAAAATTAAATCAGCTTTGTGACGATCCTTTAAGTTTGATGATTTGTGATAGGCAATATCGTGTTCTTTGCAATATTCGTCTAATTTATTAATACCTTTATCTCTATTTGCAAGCCTTTTAATTAATTTTGTACCAGGGCCGCAATAATTGTATCCGGGTAAGTGTAATTCAAATGGTAAATTGTTTATAAGCCAATTGAGAAGACTACTCTCTCCAAAACACATCATAAGACTAATAAAACTGAATCGAGCGCTATAATAAATACTTATACGCTTCATCAATCAAATGACTAACTTGTGAGTTTTTTTTAAATTTATAATACTATATTCGATTTATCAATCCAACTGTTTTCGGCAGAAGACAAACCCAGCCATTTTACTAAAACCCTGTTTCCTTTTCTTTTAAGAACTTTCTCGACTAGATAAACATTATGATGTTTTGTCTTTTGAAGCTCTTGCACATAAAATGCTCCTAAAATAGGCTGACCTCTGATTGTATCTTCAATTAAGTAGGTGATAGGAGTTGTATTTTGTATTTTTCTAATTTTAAATATTTCCGTTGACCAGTTAGGGGTATATCCTTTTTCAAATGTTCCTTTGTACTTACTGATACGTACATAATCATCTACTTTAAACTTGCTTCTTATACTGTCATTTTTTACCAACCTTAAGTATCTTTCTAATATTCGTTGTTTATTACTGTTATCCACGTTAGCGGGGATTTCATCAATTGTCCGATGGTAAGTGTGATTGTATTTGTAAATAACGTCATTAAGGGTATTATCTACCCAATTATAGTTGCCTTTTAAACTGAATTCCTTATAAAGTTTAGATTTCAATGTTCTGATAAATCGTTCAACTATCGAAGCCTTTTTTGTTGAGAATGTTGAATAGTGATTAATTTGATTAGACTTCATAAGCTTTTGGAATTTATTATTATAAAATTCTGTCCCATTATCTGTTTGCAGATTTTTAGGAACACGTCCTATAGCTAGGAAAATTTTGAAACAGTTACACACATCATCTTTGGTTTTAGTTTTCAGAGGAAAGGCCCAAGCGTACTTTGAAAATGTATCAATAACAGCAAGAATAAATCTACAATTTTTATTTTCTTTTGAATTTGATTGCATATCAATTAAATCTGCTTGCCACAGGTCGTCTATATCTTTCAAAATAACATGTCTTCGAGGAAAGTTTATCCTTACATTTTTATGAATTTCGTTTACCACATCGGCTTTGCTCATGTTCAGAATTTAGTACATTTGTCTCGAATTCATGTATAATACTGAATGTAAAGCATATTATTACGACTATTTATTCTTTAATTATGCCGGCTTCTTTTAATTCTTCAATTATTGATAAAATTTCATTATCATGGTTCGTATTGCCAGCATCTCTTGAAGCTACTAATAGTTTCAATCTCTCGACTAATTCGTTAGGATCATCCCAATATACCAAGTCGGTGTTGTTTTTGTATTTTTTTAGCGTTGGCAAGTTTCCACCAAGTTTAGTGTGAGAAAGTTTATCATCGTTTGACGATTCAGAAAATAGGGGTTTAATTATTTTACAATATTTTATACCTTTGTCACCTCTTATTTGACCTTTAGGATTAAAATCTCTTTTATGCGCATTTGTATAATGTAACATATCTTTATAGACAATTTTATCTTCGCTCGATATTACCTTTAAATCAGGTTTTCTTCGAAGTAAAAGTTCTTTTAGACCAGCCGTTAAATTGTAAGCTTTGTCGCCAATTTTGATCAAAATGATAGTATCGTTATTCAAACTATCAATTTTAGAAAATGATACCGCTGAGTTACCCATCATTAATGTTTTGTTTTCACTTCTAATTCCAAATGGTATACTAACACCATCATAAATACCAAAGATATCATCACCCTCCAACGACATTTCTAAATGATCTATAGATTCCTTTTTATCATTTTCTTCAATGAATTGGACAGAATTTAGATTTGCATCGTAATAGTCATCGATCTTTGTAGATGAACTAGTATTATTTTCATCGGATTCGATTCCTTCAGAGTTATTTAGAGTTGTATTTTCAATTTGATTCATTTTTTCTTTAGATCTATTGGAATCAACTAGAGTTTTTAGAGGATCTGTGACAGGTTTTAGCATTTTATCAAGTGACAAGTTCATTGTATGTTCCTGATTTTTCATTTGTTTTATTTTGTTCTTTATGGAGTCGACAGACTTCACTAATTCCATTTTAATATTTGCCTCCATCTTTCAATAAAAATAACAACTGTATTCAGCTAAGAAAGAAATAATACTAACGGCATTCATGCGTGTAATTCATATTTAAGTATGAACCTTCATTCAAAGTTTAAAAAAATATCAAAATTCTGTCTATACCTTCCATTGTTTAATGGTGACTCTTTGTTAATAAGAAGAAAGTTAAAAGGGTTACTCCAAATAGTTTTACAAATGTTTTTAAACTGATGCCATAGTAGATCAGAATTTACATGTTCTTCATAGATATGCTTTAAGTTCACATCATCTTGTTTAAATATTATAAGAAAGTTGGCATTATCGCGTAACAACTGTTTCGGAATTTTTGAGTAGGTTTGCGATAAGTAAAAGCAATCAATTTGCTTATGTCTACCCATACAGAAATAATTCCGGATGTTTATTTGATTTTCACACACGACATCATCAAATATAAACACAGAATTTGGTAAAGCTTCACTCGGAGATATGACATCTTTATCGTCATTGAACTCATTGAATTTTATCTGAGGTACTCTTCTTAATACTTCTCGTAAAAAACAATATTTTGGCTGAAAATTAGTCTTCGAGTAAAGGTAAAGGTTTTTAAATTTGAGCCCATTTTCATGCAATAACAAACTGATCACAACGTTTGTTTTACCGCAATTAGAGGGGCCGCAAATTATACAACGAATCGTATTTGGCAACAAAGCACTATGTCTAATCTCTTGAGGAGACTCGCCAAAATGTATATTTTTAACGTTTAGTGATATGGGTTGTTTGATCAACTTCATCTTGTCAATTAATTTAATTATTACCTAACATATACATATATAGTTTATTTTGCACTATCTTTAGACTTGTCACTACAGGAACGGTTCTATTCTCATCTTACAAGATAGGTATGTACAGTTGAGGTCTTTAATTGAAGAGCCACTTGCCACTATTCGTATTTTATTTAGCCAAGTAATGCAAAACGGGTTTAGTCGTTAATATTCTCGTAAATGTATAAAAGTGTAAAATTGGGAAGTAGTGAAAAGTGGCTTATCTCTCTCTCTCTCTCTACAAATAGGTAATGACTCGTGTTATACATCGGGATGCCAAATAACTTATGTATGCACCTATCATAAAATAAGCGATCACTTCGCAGGCGTTCTTTGCATTAGCAGGTCATTTTGTTTACGATTTTATATTTTCAAGGTAAGTTTTTTTTTAATTTGTTAAATTAATTATTTAAAGTAATAGTAATAATTAAGTAATGCATCTTTTTTGTTTTGCAGAATCATGTCACACTCACCATCCTACAGCCCCGTCGACCCGCAACATTTAAGGGTATGTAATTTTTAGTATTATCTTAAATCAAACATTAAATCCATAGTTAATGCTGTTTAGTTATAATATTCTTGGTACCTATTCTTTCAGAATTTGATAGACGACTCAGACCCAGTTACCAATCCTTTTTATTATGCTCAAGATAGGGAGACTTGGTACGCTGAAGTAGCAGCAAAGGCCTGTGAGGAGAGTCGGATAAATAAACAAAAGGAACAAACTTCAAAGAAAAAAAACAAGTCAAAGTCTCTGCAAAATACATCTTATATCATGAAGAGAGATACAGGACGCATTCGTCACATAGTCAAAATTATAATACATGATTTGGATGATAACAGTGAAATAAACTGCAGTGATCCCGATAGTGCAAGTGTAAATGTGCAATATTTAGTAAGAAGTGACTATGATGATATCATGCAAGAGACTGAACATTTAGTTGGTAAGATAGTTAAAAAATTAAGTGTACCTAATTCTTTGTAAGTCTTCTAATTCTTTGTAAGTCTTGACAAATGAGAAACTCCTATCAGTCTAATTATTGAAAGAGCATTATAATATAACTATTATTAATAAATCCTTAATAAGAACTATTTGTAGTTTGATTTCTATTCCCAGTTTATATAAAATAAAATAAGGCATAAGCTAGTTATGACAAGCTTAGTCTTAGATATAAAAGTAATCTTTCAGGAAAGGAAGGAAAAAAAACAAATAAATATTGATTGTATATTTATTGATTTTATGTAGTTACATTCATTTATTACATTTTTTTTATTCGATTATACACTTATTACACATTTAATTCAATTGTAATTAGCTTTTGTAACTTACAACATAGTTTCAGCTCAGTAGAACAAATAGAATAACCCTACAAGTACTAAAGTATTGAAAATATATTAGTTATTTCTTACACAGGGGACATAAAATGAAAAAATAAAACAAGAAATATTATAATTCATAATATTTTATTGTTAAATGCAATAATATATTATTGACACATTATAAAAATAAAAGAAAGTAAATAATAGATATAAAATTAGGTACATAGTCAAATAACATCTTAAAACATAGTCCGATGATGACCCCAAGGCACAGTATAATTTTTTTTATTTTTTATTTGACGTTTGTCATCATTTCCATTAAGTACTAATTTATTAATTTTCTGTGTATACAACTTATGATTTTTAGATCGAATGACATACATAGTATCTCTGAGGTTTATGTCATTATTCAAAGTATTTTTATATTTTTCAATAGTGAGTTTATTAGAAATAGACTTTTTAACTCCTTTAGCTTTCTTAATTGTATTATTTAAACTATTTATACAGTATAATTTAGCCCTCAAACCAATAAACTCGGTAATGACATCTCCACCCATCTCATCCTTAAAATAACCAGGTATTTGTTTATTCGCTTTTGGAATACCATAAATATTATTTTCTTCAAAGTTACTAGTATCAAAATATTTTATATTTTGTTTCATGTCTTTATAAAAATCATCAGTCTGTATTAAATACAAGAGACTATCAGTATCAGTATAACAAAGCTGTATGCCATCCTTATATATTTCATTCATAACAGAATAGTGAAATTGATATAAATGACACTTTGCTAGTTCTAGTATTGTAAAACCAATGTATATTGGTCGATCTAAAACAACTTTAGCAGGCTCTAATTGAATTGCAACAAGGTTTTCTGAAATAATAGCCATATTTTTAAAATTAGGGGCACTCACATATTTTTCTGCCCCCTTAATTTTATTGGTCTTATTAGAGCAATCTTTCCACACATTAACTAATTTAACATCCACTTGTTTCCTTTTGTTTTCAATCGTTTTACCAAATATTGAATTATTTTGCTTTTTGAAAAAATCTCTTTCGAAATCTGAGTTAGCTTTTTGTCTGAGTACTGTATTAAGATTTATGTATGGTTCTAAGATATTTTTTTGAGTAAATACCAGAATTTTGTGGATATTTAATAATATAAGACCATTCTTTAAACATTCTTGTAAGTGAACATAGTGGATGACATATCTATATTTATCATACAGATTAGCAATTAGTTTAGCGTTTTTGCTATCACATGGAATAGGAACAGATAATTTTTCTGGCGCAAATGGTAAATCAGAATGCGCATCATGTAAATCAGGAGGATAATGAATATCAACTTCAAGTATGTACCCTTCGTCACTATCAGCAGAAACGGATGCAATTTCAAATAAAGCTATTTCAGATTTTGTTAAAAATCTAAAATTTCCAGTGGGAAGTCTTTGTGTCATAGCATGGCCGTATAAATTTACACAATCTAAGTAAACCAAAAATGTGCTGGGTTTTTTTTCGTTATAGTCTGCCAAATATTTATTATTAGCCTTTGCATGTCGCAGCGAGCATTGAGCAAGACCACCTCTGATACCTTTTTCTAGCATTTGATATATTTCTATATCTGATATTAAATCTAATTCTACATTAGTTAACAAGAGCATGGCGTCCCAGCTTAATGACGGTGATGAAACATAATGACACGGGTCAAGTTCATAATGACATAAACTCATAGATCGGAATTTCTCAAATATGTCACACAATAGTAAGACATCACATTTCAAATATAAATCAGTATATTCACCTAAATTTTTAATACCAAATTTAGACCACACATTTAAAGCGTGATTGTAATCGTCACTAGACACTGTATCGGATGTGAGTTTATTATAAAAATTTGGGCGATCTGGTAACTGAGTTTCCGCATACCGTTCCCAGGAGTCTATATAATCGTAGCAATACACTCCTTTCCTAAGGCATAGTCGAAATAAATTTTCATCAGTGAAAAATGATTGTAAATGCTTTAAATCATGGGGGTCCAGCGTCTTTACTAAGTTGTCTAAACTTGAACTTAAGAAATTGAAAGAATCTATAAATTTTAATTGAGCTACTTTCTGAGAATTAAATGGGAAAATTTTTGTGAAAGAAACATATTTTTCCTTGGTTTTTGGAATTAAATTGATTCGACCGTAAACACTTGAAAGTTCTTTTATAAATAAATGACAGTCATATCCTGAAAGGTTATGAAATATTATGGGAATAAATTTTACAGACTTATTATTTAAGTTGCATGAATTATGAGCTGGACCACGATATTTACCCGTGAAATGATCGTGGTCATAAACGATGCGATCATTATTAGAAAATTTTTCTTTACAAATATGACATACTGTAGCAGTCTTAAATGAAAGAAGCTCTTCATCATTCAACGGGGACATGTCTTTAGGCAAAAATAAAATGTCATACAAACGTTCTAAATCCTTAGTAATAGATTCTACAAACTTTTTTGAGCAATTTGGACCTCGATAAGATACTAAATTATTAAGTTCTGGATTAGACTCACAGCATATATAATAGGCGAAACAAGTTGCTTCATGAATTTGTATGTTTTCGACATACTGACTTTTATTTTTATCTGAATATTCTCGAAGTAGGCTTTCAAAGTCTCCATAAATAACAATAGGAATTCTTTGAGTCCTTATATAATTAGAAAACCGAAGCTTACTATTCTCTTCTGGGAGCACTGTTTGCATCCGGGCACAATTATGATTATCTAATTTTGCCTCTGAATCAAAGTATAAAAAACATTCATCGCATAAGTGAATTTTAGATTTGTGTTTTGTTAGTTGACCATGAACTAGTCGAGCAAAATTTTTTATTAAACAGAAATGATTTTTGTCTCCTCTTTCAATTAATAATAAATTTACGTGGGTCAGTTTCCGTTGTAACGTTTTGTATAATGGTCCAGTAATAGCGTTTTTTTTTTCTAAACCATAAACATTTACACTTATATGAGGATTTTTTTTTTCGAATTGTTTTATGTCATCAAATGTTGGAGGAAAAGATATACCATTTATGTTTAACAATTTAGAGTAATGAGGATATGATGAAACTCTATTACTGTTAGACCTTACTGGATACATATGTGCTACAATACACCAGAGAAAGCAATGTCTATCTTTATTGCAAATGTTAAGACATGACTTTGTTTTAACAATTTTTATGGGTAAAGATATGTAACTGCTAGCTTTTAAGGGATTATACTTAACTATATTCATTTCCAAATGATTAATCGACTCTATAGCCCAACCAGATTCTGATAATTCAAATTCTGTGCACTTATACAACATTTTTTGCACACATTCTTCAAAAATTAATTTTATATTACTATTCTGAATGATCACATAATACTTTGTATTGAAAGATTTCAAAGACAATTCATCATTTTTAGGTAACTTGTAAAGTACAAAAAGCTCAAATTGTATTTTAATCGATCGATGTTTTAATCGCAATGTCTCAATAATCTTGTAAATCGTGCTAGAAGTATCTGATAAAAATATCTCCGGTGATATGTTATCTAAACTTGTTGGATTAAATCTGTAACTAGCAATTCTATTTTTGAAAGCAGCAGCTATTATTTGCACATTATCAAATTCAGTGCTCAACAAACAGTTTGATTTATGTATATTACTTTTCTTATGTGATGAATATTTTTGGACATAAACCTTACAATCTGGACAAAATTTCATGTTTGATTATATTGAATACAAAAAAGTAAAGAAAATTAGATTCACCAAAATAAATCTTTGTATATTTATTTTGACTTAAAGTTGTTTTCAGTTTTGATTTAAGTACTTCAAGGTCAAAATTACGGGTCTAGAATTTTTAACTACTTAAAGATTAAGGTTCAAGGTCAGAATTACTGATCTGGATTTTTATAAGTACTTAAAGGATAAGATTCAAGGCCATAATTACTGGTCTAGAATTTTAAGCTTTGATATTCATTAATTCGAGTTTATTGGCTTTTGGTTTTTAGTTTTTGGCTTTTGGTTTTTAGTTTTTGGCTTTTGGTTTTTGGTTTTTTGGTTTACTGAAAGAAATCATACAAATAATGATTAAAAAATATATAAAAGTAAGTACCTATTTATGCAAGATTATATTTCATTACAATTAGGTATCTGAGAAAACAAACATTAATAAAAAAAAAAGAAAGATCAATCATAGACTTCATACGTAGGTACTTACTTAAATTCAAACAATATAGAATAAGATTAGACTGATAAAGTGATCGTTACCAACTTTTGTGTATAAAAATGTTTTTTCAAACTATAAAATAATAAAAAGAGCAAAAAAAAACAAGAAAAAACATTTAAAAATCAAGGTATGCCATTATATTATAGGTCCTTTAAATGTTTCTAAACAAGTTTATATATTAGGTATAATTACCAAAAGAGCAAAAATATGAGTCCTTTAAATTGTGGTAAGACGCGTACCTAATTTTAAAATACGTTAGACTGATAGAGTATCGGTCGTATCTTACGATAATCTTCTTTAGCAGCGGTCACAAGTTTTGTAACTGCATTCCATACCTGACTGCTGTCATCAACAGAGGATTTGAAGGTAACTAGTGCTCGTTTCCAGCGGTCGGTGCTGAGCGCCTCCGCTTCCCGAGCGTTGTAAACACGCAGTTCCACGTAGTAGTTGCCCTGGCGGGTGGGATCCCGCTGGAGTGTGTAACCGGAGCCACTACGTCTTGACAAGAAGCTCCGCAGCGCAGCTGCTCGGATAGGTTCACCGCCAATTTCTTGTTCGTTCTGAAATTAGAATGATTATCATTAGAAATTAAAAAAAACCTTCATGAAAGAACCTTCAAAAATATACTGATCCATAAATTTTAACTGACCCGGGAATCATATTTAGAATATCTTAGCCAGTAGGTAGGTGAACTAATATGTAAAAAAAATAAATAAAAATAATAATAATACCTAATGGAAAATAAAAATTAAAAAAGACACATAAAAAACTCGGGAATCGTATTTAGAATATCTTAGTCAGTGAAATAATATGATGTGAATAATATGTAAACAAAATAAAAAATAAATTGAAAATGAAAAGGGCTGCATTTTACAAATAAAAAAACTTTAGCATACCTCTGAATCCGACAGCTTTCTTTTTTTAGCCGATGTCGATGGCACCGGCAGATCAGCGTCCGACTCCGTGTCGGACCCAAAAAAGCTAGATTTAACCACCGGAGCCCTGGTAATTTTCTTTATTGCAGTTTTATTTGCTTTGCCGACAGCCTTTTTCCTCGACTTCTTTTTCTCTACCGACGGTGCTGGCTGAGATGCTGGTATTTCACAGTCAGAATCGAAGGGATTGGTCGACCTAAAATTAAGAACACCATTATTAATTTTCACTCATAAACCCATAAGTTTAATTAACTATTATTCGATACAAAAATAATAATTGCAGAGTTATACGCACATACTTGTTGGTTCACAATAATATTGAAAAAAAACTAAGAACCGTTACAACCCGGGATGCGCACTAATTAAAATGAAATTATAAAATGCAGTCATATTTATAGATTACATTTTTAAAGCTGTGGTTACAGTAATTAATCGCTAACAAACTAAGAAAGCGATTTTGTTAGGTGCGCTGTACATTACATTTACAGCACTCTCTAAATAAGGTCTATAATCGTTTGTTCTGTAATAGACACTATGCGCACAGTCTACAATTCCAGATAAGGTCGGTGGCGACACTCTGTCACAGCAACCTGAGACGAAATTCTAAAAAGGAAGTTGCATGTACTTACCTTAACTATTCATTATCGGTCTATGAAGTGTGTCATTAAAATTATTCTTTAAACTCACAAGTCGTAAAGGCTGTGTTAGATATAGCTATCCTGCTCATTTTTAATATTAATGGAAAGAGATGGCAAGAGCGTTGGGAAATTAAACATTCAGAATTTAGTGTAAATTACAAAAAGTATAAGCTCCGCCATCTATGACATGTCGGATGAACTAAAAACATGAAATCCTACATCTCGCAAGCAAAGTTTTCCGCGTCGTAAGACTATAAAAGAACCATCTGGTCGTCATAAAAAATGTGTTTATATCAATATGCTCACAAGCTTGCATGAGCGGATCCTGGTTGATCCAGATACCAAGGCGGTCAAATAGGCTAATATGATTACATTAATTTATGATTACGTATAAGATTTCAATTTCTCTTTTTTTTTTTCCCCCACTACTGGCACAAAGGCTTCTCTCACAGAGAACAGTGGTGCTGAAATAATTCACACAAAGTAAAGCGCTAGCCTAGGTTCGAACCCACGACCTGCAACTTGTAAGTCGCAATCGTTACCACTAGGCCACCACTGTTCCCGCTATAACTCTCAAATATGTTTATCTAATGTTATTTTACGAAGCGTCTTGCCGCCACACTGTCTACTTCGCGATCGCCGTTTCGTTGTTTCGTAAGCAATATGAACTTTAAGCTTGTAAAAATTAGATCTATTTTAGAACAACTGGAACTATTGAAGTGCATAGCAAAAGGTCTTATCTATAATTTTTTGTTGCACTGGAATTAGAAAATTGCTGTGTTACATTATGTTTATAGTCCCAAAAAAACTTAATAAATTAAATATTAAGTTTAGTAACCATCGGGCAAAGTGGTCCAATATTTTGCCGCATCTATAGAGACACATTTGGTGCATTGGCTAAGAGTGCTACATCACAATGTAAATAGTAGGTTTAATAGATGCCTTAACGAATGCATCAAAAGTGTTTTTTGCGGGTTCGATTCCCGCGCAGAACAAAAATGAATATTTGTTCCTTTTGATTTTTATGACTTTTTACATTATTTTATATTATAATCAACAACTCTATCTCATTAATACCTGTTAAGTACTAGATCTTGGGTTCAAACCTTTTTTCTGGATTTCTATCCGTATACAAGGCACCGATGACATTAACTTGCATGGTTGCTAATATATTGGACACTGTAGCGCTCAATACATAGAGCGATGCAACAAGCGGATGATGTCATTTCACATTACTGATGAATACATTTATTGGATGCAATATGCTGCTATACGTTTTTGTTAAATGTTTTATTTGAACGCGACGTACTTTTACACACGGCTGCACACCAAGTTATAATTTCCAGTAAACAGTCCTTAACTTCTCATTAAACGGAAAAGCCTAATACATTCATCACTAGGCATCTACAAGATGTGTGCCAGGTGCACCACATCGTTTCGATTCAACGCGGTGCAGTTATCGACCATGATATTGTTGTTTATAAATTACACGCGATAATTTTGCTCCACTGTAGTTCGACGCCGCGCCAGTGATCGAAACACAATATTCAATCATTCAGCTGTATCGTAGACCGAATCACAGATCACGATAGTACACGATGGTATAAATTGAGGAGTTCTGGGTCACCCGTTCGAGCGAACTGTCGCGAACTGTTGAGGCAATTACAACGAACCGGTAGCAACATTCGCTCATCAGTTAAAAACCGCCGTGGATAAAAAGACATCGATTAGTTAATGATCGTGGTATAAATTGGGGGTTCTGGATCACGCGCTCGAGCGACGCGAGAGCAAGTGATCCAGAACCCCCAATTATACCCTACTGCTGCAGCTTTCTTTCTAGGATGTGACTATTACTGAACCCGGGCTTCAAAACCATTGGGCCCGAAGCAGTGGCAATTGCTTTGTAATCATTTTGTATTTCTACAAAGACTGCAGTCATCTTTTCCATGTGATAATTATCTTTGACAGAATGTCTAAGTACTTTACGACCTATTAAAAAAAAGAAAACGCTATTTGATACACGTATACATTTGCCGCTACAGTTTTCGGGTTCATAACACCCTCGCCTTCAACTCAGGATGTTTGTCCACTTGTTTATTAATGTACTTTTTAGTGTGTCAATACGTACAACATCAGTTGTGGTTCGTTTAACACCGTCCATATATTAATCTCCGACACCCAGCCCGACAGGTTCCGAAAGCTCCCGAAGGTGCACGATGACACCCGATAGCAAGCGACACTGAAACGCCATTACACGATTGCTTCCACCACTAACGTTATCCTCACTAATTAATATAAATGATTAACAAATTGCATACCGCACCCGATAGTAGCTTTCGTAGTATCAGTTTTTGTAGGAAGTCAGTTTTCTCGGAACCCAGTTGTAAAGCGTCTATTTAGAAATCAAAACAGATTTACCCACGCAATAAACAGTTTGACACTGACCGGAAAACGCTAAACACTAAAGATTTGAATGATGATATGATTTGAATTTCACGGGCTACCGTGGCGCTTTCTCCGTAAATCTCTAAACCCCTTTTAAAATCAAATAAGATTATCCGAAAAATGATCTCTTGCAAAACCTGTGTGAAGTGTTTTAAATACATCTTTTCAATTAACTGTAAGTTTGACGATATCGTCGAAGTCGCTGGGTTACACCTGGATAAGGGACAGACGAAACCGCGAAGTATGACAGAAAAAAGTGAAGTCCATTAACCAGTAGTATGTCTGATAAACTCAAGTGTAATCATGATGTAAGTTTCATCCGTAATAAGATGATGTTATGGACGTTTGTATTTATTTCCTGTTAAAACTGATCACATGTTCTGCATGCAATGGGAATCGAGTGTCTTGGTATGATCATGTGATGAGGAGGGACGAATCGCATGTGACGAAAGAGTTTAAATGTTGATGGATGGAGTGGGAGAGGAAGACCAAAGAAAATATAAATTTGTGTGAGGGATGATAATTATGAAAAAAAAAATCTAATTTCTGGTAAATAAATAACTAAAGGCAGTGAAAACTTCCTTTTACCAAACCACAAACATTAATAAAGCTCTACTAAAGCACACGGGACAAAATCCATTAAAATTTCATCCTGTTACATCTAAGCGAATAAATTAGATCGATCTACGTAACATTTCACGAAACATTGCACTTGTGTTAGGATCATTTTTAATCTAAATTCCATCCATGCCCGCCCTTTGTACTGCCGCAAGAAATTGCCCACCCTCATGGGCTACGTATTGCCTACATTATACTGGATAAGAATTTATTCCACACGAATAACCAGGAACACTTTAAAGAAATTGGGCAAAGGCCTTCGAAGAAGCCTACTGCTTATAAGACAAACTAATAAAATCTTAGAAGGGATTAAGGATGATTTTCGGTGAAACTATTTGGGTTGGGGAAAGTTATAAAAGTTTGCTGGGTCTACGATATATTAGAAACAATATTGTTAAGAAAAAAATGGTTAAGGGTGGAGGTTATCCACCTGGAAAGTTACCTAGGTATTAATAAGTTGTTTATAGGGATCCCGGACAATAGGTATATAACAAAGCATAATGAAAAATCTCTTTTTTTGTGTTGCGTATATGGTGTCGGACGTAAAGAATAGCACCATCCCATATCTTCCTGTAGGTGTCGTAAGAGGCGACTAATACTTACCAGATAATGGGCAGCTGCGTTCTCTATGCCTTTGTAACAGCCGTACTGCGATCAACCTGCATCTCAAGCATGGAAATTATGGCAAAACGCCCTAAAAATGCCAATGACCTGGTGAAGGTTGCCGGGATCAGCTGGATGCGAGACGCACGAAACCTGTCAATGTGGCGACACTTGGGGCCTCCCCCAAGTGTCGCCACATTGACAGGTTTCGTTTCCAGCATGGAACGTTTTTGAGCTAAAATGATGAAAGTCATGGTGGTGGTGGTGGTGTTGATGGTCCTATTGAGCAGCCAAAGCGCACTCACTTAAGACAATAACTTCTTAAGATAGAGCTAGATAACTTTAATACACAACCGTTCTCTTCAAACACCGAGATGGCGCCATATTCCTTTAAAACTTTAAAAACAAAAGACAATCCCGATACACCAATTAAAATACAATCTCAAACTGTGCAATGTCCTTTAAAACAAACTCATTAATTGACAGTTTGACTTTGAGAACGGAAGTAAAACATCTTAATTTGTTCTCCGTTTAAGTATTAAGTTGCGAGACAAAACCTACTTAGGGTGTCGTTCTAGGAGACATGTTGTTTAGTTTTGTAACTCTCAGTGCTCAACTCGCGCAGAGGGATCTGCTTAAGTGGATGAAGAGAACAGCTTTACCTAGGGAATGTTTGCGCACTTCACAGACACGTTTTATAGATCTAAAGCTGAGCTGAGAAGGTTGAGAGATGAGTTCTTTTTATGTGTTGTTGTGAAGGATCTGTAAAGATGGAAATAGGTACACATGAACACGGGCTACAAATGAACAGAGTATACCTACGGAATTCCATAACTACCTATAAAAAGAACGGACATGGCTGACAATTTGTACAAAAATGAGGTAACTTATTTCCAAAACCTTATTTACAAGCGGAAACAGTTTCAGTTCAAAAATAAATAGTAGGAATCCATTCAATTAAACCAAACAGCAAAACAAAATGCAGCTACCATTTGTTTTATTCAACCAAAAGTAACCAAAAGACGATCATTTTATTTGATACGCGCGTACTGTGTGTGTTTGTGCCAAACGCCCTCAGGTGACTGCACAGTGGTGCACAGGGCACACAGGCGAACCAATACGCTCCAATAGATTGAATAATTAACTTACGCGTGCGTTTTCAAAACTCACACGCGAAAAAATATTGCATCCGCCAATGAGTCATCATGAAAATTTGTGAGTAGTAGTTTCAATTGGAGTTAGCGTGTAAAAAAATAATAATTATAATTTTTTTGCATCCATAACAATACTATAAACATAAACACGAAAGTCACTTCGGGTAAACCGTCCATTACGTCTCCACCTGAACGAGTTTCGATGTTAGGCACTTGGGTGACGTTATTCACGACAAAGGATATATTTTAAGCCGCAAAGCTAGTGCTGTCATAAAGCATAAAGCTTTTCGACAGCACTAGCTTTGAACCGTATGCACTGCATGCAAAAGAGCAAAATATGTGTTGTTGTGAAGGATCTGTAAAGATGGAAATAGGTACACATGAACACGGGCTACAAATGAACAGAGTATACCTACGGAATTCCATAACTACCTATAAAAAGAACGGACATGGCTGACAATTTGTACAAAAATGAGGTAACTTATTTCCAAAACCTTATTTACAAGCGGAAACAGTTTCAGTTCAAAAATAAATAGTAGGAATCCATTCAATTAAACCAAACAGCAAAACAAAATGCAGCTACCATTTGTTTTATTCAACCAAAAGTAACCAAAAGACGATCATTTTATTTGATACGCGCGTACTGTGTGTGTTTGTGCCAAACGCCCTCAGGTGACTGCACAGTGGTGCACAGGGCACACAGGCGAACCAATACGCTCCAATAGATTGAATAATTAACTTACGCGTGCGTTTTCAAAACTCACACGCGAAAAAATATTGCATCCGCCAATGAGTCATCATGAAAATTTGTGAGTAGTAGTTTCAATTGGAGTTAGCGTGTAAAAAAATAATAATTATAATTTTTTTGCATCCATAACAATACTATAAACATAAACACGAAAGTCACTTCGGGTAAACCGTCCATTACGTCTCCACCTGAACGAGTTTCGATGTTAGGCACTTGGGTGACGTTATTCACGACAAAGGATATATTTTAAGCCGCAAAGCTAGTGCTGTCATAAAGCATAAAGCTTTTCGACAGCACTAGCTTTGAACCGTATGCACTGCATGCAAAAGAGCAAAATAGAATAAGCCTAAAATACATCAATGCAGAGTACAAAAGATATATTTATTGAGTCCTAAAATAAACCCGTTCGATTTCCCACAGACCAATCATACTCAAGCACATTCCATTCTCCAGCCCCAAATATAGACTAGGACATGAGCTAGAACTCCCAAACGTAGAGATCGTTCAATTAACGCTGCTAGCTGGACCGTCGACTAATTAAATGAATGACCAATTAGAGACATGACGACTGACTACGTCCGGCCATCTTGGATAATCTGCTTCGGTAGTTCTGATCATCGCTAGATGCTCTCTGACATTAGTATCGAGCCTGATTCGGGCGTAATGTTTTCAATGCAGCTGTAGGCTCGAAAACAATCATTGCATTTGTGTATGTACTGACGAACCACACGTCTAGCGGAAATAATCCAATATTTGGATCTTAATATCGAGATTAATAACTGCCGGCACGGCGTGACAATTGTCGCGATTTTAATAACCATCTTCTTGATTATTGTTTCCTGCGCGCTGCGTGTTCACGTGTTGGCAATGTGATCCCAAAAATAAAGCTACAGTAGTGGTTTTACTTTTCTCAAACAAAGAAAGATTAAGCTGTAGTCCTTAGTTCACTATTCGCGATTCCGCAAGTAGGTACGTAAGATTCGAAAAGACGTAACCGACGTATTCTTAAGACGTATTCTTTCTTCTATATAGTGGAATCTTAAACCCAACATTGATTAACAATTTAAGACACTCACAGCAAAGGAAACATAAAAAACCATAAGTATGTACCTACTTGCCGAAAATGCAAGGCTAAAATAAATCTGGTACTACTGCCTTTCGTTGTTAACAGTCAAAATCACGCACCATGTAACTGCGTGCATTCACTGCATTCCATATGCACGTTAACATGCAGAGAGTAGTAACGACTACATGACATGGCCACCATTTGTTTTTCTACACAAAACAAAACAAACGAAAACTAGCGGTTTTGATAGATATCTGGTTCGGAAAGTTTCACCAATCAATTTTATTGTTTGATAAAAAACGTTAGATAAACGTTTGAACTCGAAGCCTTTCCATATAACGGGTATAACATTTCTGATTTTACTTTTGGTATAAAGTTTTTGAATAGTTAAAGCTGCAAGATCCTATCGGCATTTCTGAACATAACAAGCAATAATAAACAAAAAACTGCCTGAAATGGCAGCTTCATCGTATTTAAATAATTATTAACATATTGTTAAAAATACGCACGCTGTAATATACCTACGCAACTGTCTTGAATGGAAGCCTAATGAACAGACACGGCTTTATTAATCAAAACTTTAATATTCACTGTTAATAAACATCCAAAGTCATTTCATGTTCCCTCATCATTATTTGCAACGCAAAATATTCCGAACCGTGAACATAATATAAATGGAAATTACGAATTGCAGTGGCACCAAGCGAACAAGAGCAATGATAAACATGGAAATAAATAAGCAAAAAGTTTAAAATCCAATGAAAGTAATTGAATCATTCATTTTGTCAAAGTTGTTAACGAACACGGAATCTAATTGGCATCACTTGACCATCGAGAGAAACAGCCGAGACGTGGCGGAGAATCTAAATCAGGGTTACAGGGGATCATGGAAAAACGTCTTGATTACAGCTGAATTAAATTTAATTTGTCGCGCGAGGTGTTCCCCCCTCTCGCTCTAATGAGTTCCCAACTTTCCCTCTTTGTAAGATTAAGCCCAAAAATTGTGAAAAACTTGAGCGTCGTCGTCCGGTCCCATGGCGGATGTTGTTTGACATACATAATATCTGGCATCCTTGCCTGCCCCCGACAAGTTTTACGTACTTTCTTCAGCTGTTTACTTAAGTATGCTCGGTGGAATTAAAACTTAGAAGAAAGTTGTTTAGCTGAAGTGATTTAACGAACGTTTTTTTTAGAATGTATAGAGAAGTGTGTTTTGTTCTCATTAAATATTTACTGCTTTTTTGTTTCGGTAAGCAAGTTTCTAACTCTATATTTTCGTTTACATAGTAATAAAAATGAAAAAAAATCAAAAAATTACAATACCGGTATTCTGTCACACACATATTCTACGAAATATTCGTTTCTAGCTGAGAGAAACTCCTTGAACTAAAACTGTGTCTGCTGCGCTCAATATTGTTGGAACAATAACTTTGAAAATACGTTTAAACCTGACAAAATTTATTGCACGGACGCTGCCACAAATAAATATGGAAACATTCTCTGCAGATGACAACTGCGAAGTCAATGTTTACTTAATTAAACACCAAGGCAAAATACATCGAGCAGCAAGCTTTGTTTTAATATAAATCAGAAATGAGATTAACAAAATTACAACAGAATGTTTTAAAATCCTTCACGCGAGGAAAATATTTAACGTAACTGGGAAATTTCATTAAGCTCCTACTAATTAAAGAGCAGTATTGTGGCTGAAAATTCGGCGGCAAAACGCAAATGTGGCTTGTACAAATTATATCTGCTAGTTATCATATACGTGAAACATGTTCAGATATTGTTGCGAATTAGCGGTAAAATTATCCGTTCTAATAAGAATAAATAGAGCTTCGTATATGATTATTAAGTAGTAAACTTGGGATAATCATTTATTACAAACTAACTTTCTAATGAAGTTGTTGAACTTTGCTAATCAATCAATTTTAATGAAAAACCGCACCCAACTTCCAGTTCTGGGGTTCTTGATAAAGCAATAGGGTTATAAAACGTCTAGATAAACCCGTATTTCGCTCGTTCGCTTTTTACGATGCGATCACCGTTCACGAGGGAAGGTGAACGAATGATGTAACAGAAACTGAGCAAACAATAACAAAAGAGCTCTATTTCGTACGACGGCGGCGAGATATTGTCCCAAAATGCCGTAGATCCCAGTACAAATAATACTATACTAGGGACATATCCTCACGTACCCTCGCAGGGCATCTTCGACAGGCTTGTCTAGTTAAGCCTCACATATTTACTGATATTGATACAGGGAACAACCTGCCAAGATGACAATTACTCGGCTCGATGGCTGAGTCAGTGGTTACTAGATATGACACGTTTTACTGTTTTTTTTCTGAACGCTTGTTTGATAAAAAAGTGGCTACTGTGTGAAGATGAATATTTTTGTTTTTTGTTTTGTTGTATGAATTATAAAAAAAAAATACCAACAAACACACACACACAACACAGCACACCACAACACCGCAGCACGGCTTTCATGTTAACACTAATTAATTTAATTAACATTGTCTTTTCAGTTCATAAATATGGTGCCTCACTAAATTAGTTATAATACCAGAAAAGATTTGCACCTACGATCTTTCGCCTACGACTCTCTTCGCTACGTAGAGTCGTAGTACATACTACGATAGCTAAACGCTACGCCAGAATTCTACAATCACCTGTGTTAATACTTCAAGCATTACAAGTGTTAACAACTTTCACACTCGTGTAATGTCTGCGCTAAGTATACTCATTGGAACATAATGGCAATATTTATGGTGTGAAAAACAGTTACCGAATTTAGTTAGAAACTCATTTAGATGGTAGATTAAAACTGAGTTAAGCCTAAATCACCCGCTGGCTCGAAACTGTTTGGGGTGCGAAAAAGTTATTTAGAGGTTTCAACCAAACACTAATTTGCGTGCGAACATAGCAGTTTAGCAAACCGCATCGGCTATTAAATAAAGTAAACGACATTAATGGTGGTCCTTTCTAGCGGCCATATATCTATGGCTCACGACAAAACCGCTGAATTTCCCAGGAGCGCTATCCACAACATACAGCGAAGAAGAATAACCGGAGTGAATGCAAAATGAAAATTATCATACAAATTCGCCATCTTATATGAACCGAGGTATTACTGTGACAGTATAAGTATGCAAAAATATGTAAGGAGAACGCGGTTGCCTTTACGGGGCGTCGAAAATACGCGACTGAATATTGGCTACGTATTCGCGCGCGTAAATTTTCAGTACTTGTAATTTGCATCTGTAAAATAAATAATTGTGGGATGTCTTTGTTGGGGCGTCGATGTCTCCGGGGCGTTGTGACGTTTGTCGCGGAATCGTCGGCTGATGTATGGAAATTGTGTTGAATATTTTTTTGTGTCCTTGTAAGCGTTGAGTTTGTTTGAAGGCTTTACGCTTTTGAAGTGCTTATTCAAGAGGTGACGATGATAAATGCAAATGTCTCAGTGTAGAGCGTAACGAAGATAGCTACAAATTTTAATAAATATTTGTAGCTATCTTCTTTTTTTAATATACTTCAAGTAAGTACCTACCTCCATGCCCTTGTGCCATTCAATGTATCTAATAGCACATAATTATTTTTACGTGCTACCGCAAACCATGAAAAGAAATGCGTACCTATAGTTACCTACTCAGTTTGATGGACAGAATGCTTTATTGACAGTTTCGTGAAGGGGTTTGTTTACACCTCTTATTTCATTATTAGTCCTAAACAAAATTCCTATACCAACCTACGTCCTACAGACCTCCACAGCATCCAATACTCAGGTAGGTACTATTTATAAGCGGTAATTTAATTTTATTCAAAAACCACTAGGCAAAAATCTACTTGAACAAAAATATGAATTAAACATACAAGTTAATAAAGTCAGAGTACCCTTAATATAGCCAAAGTTAGCATAGGACGGTGCAAGCGTACATCTACATCGAACAGTGGGCCTGCCACGAACGCGCGGACTGAGAGTGGCTCTTTTGTCGCTTGGATGACATTCTCAGGAGGGGTTAGTAAACATTTGTGAATTTGTCTATGGGTCTTGTATTGAAAAATAAATCACCATCATCATTCTCTTGCCCTTATCCCAATTCATTTCGGGTCGGCGCAGCATCTCTTCTTCATCTACTTCTCTGTTACTCGTCATCTCATGAGACATCTCCTTTCTTGCCTTACCATCCTTTATGTCGCGGGCTTGCGCAAGTAACTACTTGTGCATCGAATAAGCGATGAGGTCGAGTGCGGCGACGCAGTCTCTTGACGCCGAGTGAGGGAAATGAGCAGAAAACATCGATAACTCCCGACCCGCTGAACACAGCAAACGTAATATCCAGCATCGCGTATATTCAGGCACATTATTTTGAGAAACAACCTATAGTTGACGTTGAGTATATACCATTGATCTCAAAACGGAATGACAACGACAACAATATGTCCTAGAACAAATATTCTAAGACATATTTGGCATAATATATCAACCCGCACTATGTCCGTATGGTGGGTGAGGTCTGGGCCACTCTTTACAGAGGGATAGCCTGTGCCCCCAGCAGAAGAACATTATAGCATGATTATGCATAATCAGCCAAGCGTAGGATAACGTTATGCTACCTTGCCGAAGTCGATAGGTAGTTGGGCGACCATCCATTACACATCGAGACCCCTCTGCTGAACCTTTAAAAGCACGCTAAATTGTTGGCCCCGGTTGACATTCCAAAGCTGGTCTAAAAGATTTTGATTTCCACTCAAGCGATAAAGTTCTTTCTAACCGGCTAAAGCTTATTCCGCGTGCATAAGTGTCCATAGTGATGCAATATCAATGATCTGATGTAGCAGTTTATTGAAATATTCACCGGTTCAATATTTTTTTTATTAATTTCTGACTGTAGGTACCTATCGACGTTTCAATCTCTCCCTTCCAATTCTCTCTGTTCTTAACTAGTATATATATGAACCAATCCTGTCGGTGGTGTCAATCTCGTTCGACCATCTTCACCTGGACCTGCCGCGATGTAGCCGGGCATTTCCCAGGACCCATTATGATTGATTTAGCCTACGATCGACTCGACAGTCCCGTTTGAGCTTAGCTACTTTAAATAACGATTCAATTACCTGGCTCAATAATAGGTGATCCCCAATCTGCTAAAATAGTCAGGATTGCATAGCTCATGACTCATGGGGCTAACACTAAATTTAAAATAACATTGAGTATTCGCACGGCTGCTTCCGCCGTGCCGTTCTGATCAATTAATTAGCCAACGCGTACGCTTGATAAAATACTCAATGACTTTAAACAGGATCCTGGTACGCCTGCCTATTTTAGAGCAACTCATTTATGTATGAGAATGTTTGTTGTTAGAGTTTAATACGGTGTCTCGAGTGAAAAGTGTGCTTGAGGTTGGTATAACCGTTTTTTAATGTCGCAGTACGGTGAAGTCGCTTTACCGTAAAGCTTGTAGTAACGAATTAAAAAGTTTAAGGTTTATAGCTTAAGAGCAGCGGTGGGGCAGTTCGAACCCAGGTAGGCGCAATGTTTTGGGTAATTTATTTTATCACCACTGCCCTCAAAAAGGTGAAGGAAAACATCGTGAGGAAACCAGCATGTCAATGAACCAAAAATTCGAAGACATATGACATCTACCAGCCCGCAATTGGCCCGTGTGGTGGATAATAACCCATTCTTTCTCATAGAGAGGTGGATTGTACCCCAACAGTGGGAACATTATAGGCTAAATGCTTACCTATACTACTTTACTATACTTAAAGCTTCTTTTCTAAATACATGAGATGGGCCTTCACTTGACCTCAATCTTGTCCTAAGGGCAGAGATGAGGTCGACGATGGAACGAGCTAACCCAGAAGAAGTCCATTTACTCGGGACTTAAATAGATTGGGGTTATGAACTCGGGAAAACTGACGCAAGCAGGGAGTTTCACTCTTTGGCTGTACCCATAATGAAAGATGTACCTAAGCGCTTCGTACGAATGTGTGGAACATCGACAAGATATGGGTGATAACCTGTACCAGTACGTCTAGTCTCCCGATGGAAGAAGGGAGATGGTGGAATCAGCTCGTGCAGCTCCTGCGCACACTCTCCAAAGTACAGTCTGTGGAAGACCGACAGACATGCAACTTTGCGGCGGTGGGCCAGGCTATGTAGCTTGGCCACTAACAATGTCATATCAAATCATCGTTTAAATATTCGCCAGAATGTAGGTTTAAACCATAGTTTAAACAGAGTTTGGTCTTAAAACTGTAATGGCTCCATTACATTCTACCATTACCATATACATACCTATGGTGTGCAAATATTTTAGTTTAAGCCTGCAAAATGTTATTCCTGTAAATAAAAATAAAAAATAAATTAAATTAATAATCCACAACAACAAAATATAAGATCAAGTATGGATTTATTGAAAAAAAATAATTAATTAATTGATGTCAAAGCTTTACCTGTCAGTTAAGATAAAATTTAATAAAATTTCTATCGTCACCAATGAGCCTCCTGGCTTTACAGAATCAAGTGTGGCAAGTTGGTATTTGGCTGAGCCATCCCAAATGTGACAGCAGTACTCCATGCCGGACCGGACTTGAGCTTAATATAATACTGAAAGCTGTCCAGGCTTAAAGTATCGCTTAGGCCGGGACTCCATCAAAGCGAAGACGAGCAGAGCGGAGCGGAGAGGAGATGTGCGGACATCGACCAATCATGTTATAATGACACATTAGTTAAAATTTTCATCTGGTCTTTCACCCTTCCTGTTATTGGTCGAATTTGGCAAATCTCCTCTCCACTTTGCTCGTCTCCGCTTTGGTGGAGTCCCAGCCTTAACCTTGTGTAGGATACCCAGAGCTGCTCGCTATCCATAGTCCCTGGTTCCACATACTGATATTTGGAAAATCCAACTTCTAAAAAGGAGGTGGTCGGTATTTCGGTGTGTTTTTAATAAGTATGTGTAAATACATACCTACTGAAACACCGACCCAAAATGAACCTTAATATGGATCATATTATGAATCCCTCTGCTCCTCACGTATCGATCGATTCATATTAGGATTAGGATCCATATTAAGATTCATAAAATGTAGAATATTATGATACAGTCATATTATGCGTTAAATAAGCGAGACGTGAGGAGCAGAGCGATTCATATTATGATCCATATTCAGATTCATATTATGATCCATATTATGATTCATATTATGATCCTTTAAGATTCATATTATGATTCATATTATAATCCATATGATACATATTATGCGTTAAATAAGCGATACGTGAGGAACTGAGTGATTCATATTATGACCCATATTTAGTTACATATTCAGATTCATATAATAGGATCCATATTATGATCCATATTATGGTTCATATTATGATCCATATTCAGATTCATATTATGATCCATATTCAGATTCATTTTATGAATTTATATTATGATCCTTATTATAATCCAAATTATGATTAATAAAATATAAGGTCCCATTAAAATAGGTAGACAAATTTTAACACAGCGTTCAGTACGTCTAACCAAACATATCCAAGTAAAAAAAAACCCTGATTAAAGTGATTTTTTTGACATAAAATGTTGGGTGACTAACACTTTTAGTGTATTTTCGCTAGCTGTTTCATTTTCTTGTAGGTATCTATTGCGTTTTTATTATTTTCTTTTTTAACCATTGTCCTTATTTTGGTGGTCTGAATGATTCCTAAAATTTTGTCCACCTATTTTAATGGGACCTTGTATTAAGATACATATCATGCGATAAATACGCGAGACGTGAGGAGCAGAGCGATTCATATTATGATATTATTTACGTACATAGATCGTTTAAATTCAAACTCTTAGCAGACGCAATATATTAATTGACACCGGCGACCAGTGGTGTTTTAGGAAGTTCGATAAATACTGCTGCTGGAATTCACAAATTGCAATATGTCAATAAAGGATCCAACTGTACAAATAAGTATTATTGTCTGCTGATTGCTTGACTGCGTCGTTGTACTAGTGGTCGCAATCGGAAATGCTGATTATGAGGACCTAGGTTCGATCCCAGGTCGGATAAAGTGTTATTGGGTTTTACCATAAGGTATTTCTCTCAGTAGCTACTACGGAGTCCTGAATTGTTGTTTTTTAGATATTTTGTACCCTACCACAATGTTGTCTTATTAAGGTAAGGTAAGGTAAGACCCTAAGGTTGACTGTTAGAGAATGCCTTGTGGCATTAAGTCCGCCTATGTATCACTATTGTGCATGAAGTTTAAATACATAAATAAATGTGTCCAGTTGATGGCAATAGACTTGCCGCCCATCACGTGGGACTTCAACATAACTGGCGAAATGTGGGTGTACCTATTAGGTACACCTCTGCCTAACACTTCGGCGATTACAGGTGTGCTGTTATATGCTAATGACCTGGCGTAAATAGCCGATGATCGACTTCCCATTCCCACTGTAGGGACACATGTAGACCCGTCGGGGCTGCAGGCTGTTCGCAAGAGAAACCGCGGCTTCGACATAAAGGGCTAAGAAGGACATGGGTGGTTTTTAGTCAGTAGAAGTCTGACACTCCCTTTCGCTCTGCCCAAGAGCGGGAGGGGTTACTTGATGACTTTCCACCAGGCCAAAAAAAAGGTACCTAGGTATCTTTCCCTTCCAATCCTCTTTGTTCTAAACTGGTATGAACCAATCCTGTCGGTAGTGTCAATCTCGTACCGCCATCTTCTGGACCTGGTGCGATGTCGCCGGCCATTTCCCAAGACCCATTGCCTACAATCGACTCGACAGTCCCGTTTAAAGCTTAGCTACTTTAAATAACGATTCAATTACCTGGCTGAATAAAATAGGTGATGATAGTACAGTCAGCATCAGAAGTATATTAACATTCACCAACACAAAGTTTCGAAGCTGTTTTTTTAATAAAAACTTGTTAGATATTACTCGTTACTAAATGTTATTGGAGTATAAGGACTATTTTAACGAATAATCTTCTGAAATATTAAAAATAATAGCTAGAGTCCTGTACATAAAATAATTAAAATTCCGAAATGTTCAGCTACTTCTGATGCCGACTGTATCTACTATTTAAAAAAAATGGGACACATGTAGGGATCAGAATAAAGTGAAAATCAAATATAGTCGAAAAAAATATGTATTAAATTAGAATATAAGCTGTCGTTACATAGTTAATACATTATTGTACTTGGCAGATCCATTTTTTTTACACGATAAATTTAAAATTAATAGTATTGCAGCTTTTACACCTAGTGAACAACAATAGATAGCTATATTTTTTTATAATGTTTAGTAAGTACCAATCACTTATTATAAAGGGTAGAAGAAATGCAACGCTTTAATTACTACAAAATTATTGTCAACATCCATAAAAAAAGCTTATTGCTGAATAAGAGATTCATTCAAAATACATGCATAAAAGATAAATCTAGAATGATCGATGACTTTAATGCGAAGAAATTCGAAATTTCTGCATTTCATCTACCCAATATCTAGAAATATCTCTAACAAAAACTGTTACGTTTAATAAATGCAATATACGTAAATAAACTAAATAAAATAAACAAAATATTTCAATGGAATAAAATTTTGAAAATATTCTAGATCATGAAGAAAATTGGATTATTTTCACTGGAAACTTTGGCTTTGTTATTAGAAACTAAGATACTTATAATCTAAGTTATTTGATAAAAGTATTAATGCCACACACAGAGATTCTATATTTATAAAGGCGAAGAAATCCATTTCATATAAAAAGTTAGACCATATCAAAGGAATTTGCATCTATGGAAAAATTATATATTTGACTCTTTACAAAATATTTGTGTCACATGGCTACTTTTTCTATCTTAGACAAGTAGTTTTTTCTCATAAACACCGTTTATTGATTCTTCCTAACTTTTAATTTTAGCTGCATTATGAACTATTTCACTTTAAGACTGGTTAATGAGAGAAAGTGACTTATCGAGCACTTCCAAATCTTCTTCCAAAAAAAAACTTATATTAACAAAAGCTCAATAACATTCGGCAACTCAGTGCATTATCGGAATATCCCGAAGTTTAGTTTTTCTCATTACTTTTTCCTCATAGAATGGAAGACTTCGAACTACATAGCCGACATTTACTTAACTTTAAACAACTCTGAGTAACCTATCTTCTTAAAATTCGTCATGGCGAGCGAGAGCTTCGCCGAAGTCAGTCGCTTGAGAGCCGACAAAGAGGTCGTATTTCTCCAAAACCTCTTGTTTCGTGAGTTTTTCGTCAGCGTCCGTGTCAGCTTCGAAGACTAGGTGCCTTGCTTCGGCCTCAGCGTGGTCGAACTCGGGAGGTGCGATCCAGTCTTTGACCTCGTTCTCGTCCATGAATCCGTCCTTGTTGGTGTCTCTGTTGAAATATTGTGGTGATTAGCTGTGACGTATGGGGTTGCTTAATGAGGCAGTGCCAAAAAAACAAAATACTTTATTTAACATAGGCCTACATGGGCAATTAATAAAACGTCGAGAAAAGGTGCACGGTTCTGGGCGGTCGTTTCCTATGTAGAAGAACCGGTAAGAAACTGCATGCATGCTCTTTAAAAATAATTTATTTTCACATTATTTTCATGAAACAGCATAAGTATGGAGTGTAGGGGACAATGTACGCCCGATAATAGGTCGTACGTTATTACAAAAAAACTGGCCAAGTGCGAGTCGGACTCGCACATGAAGGGTTCCGTACCAAAACGGTATGCTATAATTTATACAATTTCTTCTACGTCCAATGAAACTTGACCTCTGGATTGTATAGGCGCTCATACGATTCAGGGACCAAATTATATTGGTTAACTGCTGTTTCCATCTGTTGTTTCCATTCAAGTTCAAAATGATTTTCCTAGAAAGTCCTTATAAAGTTCTACTTTTCAGATTTTTTTCATATTTTCTAAACTTATGGTTCAAAAGTTAGAGGGGGGGGGACACATTGTTTTTTACTTTTGGAGCGATTATTTCCGAAATTATTGACATTATCAAAAAATTATTTTAGTAAACCCCTATTCATTTTTAAATACCTTTCCAACAATATATCACACGTTAGGGTTGAAATTAAAAAAAAAATCACTTCCCACTTTACATATAGGGGGGCTACCCTAATAAAACATTTTTTTCCAATTTTTATTTTACCACTTTGTCGGCGTGATTGATACACATATTGGTACCAAATTTTAGCTTTCTAGTGCTAAGGGTCACAGAGATTAAGCGAGGACGGACAGACGGACAGACGGACAGACGGCCAGACGGACAGACAGACATGGCGAAACTATAAGGGTTCCTAGTTGACTACGGAACCCTAAAAAAGGAGTACATTATGAAAAGTTAACAAGCATCTAAGAATCTACAAGGCCTCATGCAAGATATTTTAATATCTTATTCAGGTACTCCTTTTCAGAATGAAGGCCTGTGTCTCATCAACATAACATCGCGCCTGTAATCCTCGAGAGATTAGACAGAAGTGTACCCATTACAGTACACTCACATTTTTCGCCAGTTATGAAAAGTCCCATGTAATAGGTTGCGCAGAGTGCGTGCTACCACCAACAGTGTCCTGAGTGAAATTGCTAACAAACTAGATTGTCCTATCTTGTAGTTTCATGTACCAGCTCATATTAACTTACTAGCTTTTGCCAGCGGCTTCGCCCGCGTGAAAATGTCGATTTTCCATACAAACTTTCATCCCCTATTTAACTCCCTTAGGGGTTGAATTTCGAAAAATCCTTCCTTATTCCTTGTCTACATTATAAAGGGAACCTCTGTGCAAAATTACAGCTTTCTAGGTCCAAGGGTTTGGGCTGGGCGTTGATGAGTCAGTCAGTCAGTCAGGACTTCTCTCTTTATTTATTAGATTATACATAGTTTTGTAAGTAATTTTATTCTATTCTTGTGAATCCATGTTACTAGAAATAAATGTTTTATTATTATTCCATTACCTGCCCAACATAATTCTTTGAATCTAAAACATGACGTGACCATGACGTCATAACAACTAGAGCAACAAAAATGTATGTCAACTAAATGGCTGGTGTGTTACGTGCCCTGCCTACACCAAATCGGCTGAATAGCGACATGGTAGCTATTAACGTAAAACGGATGTTTCCACACATAATTGCAACAGGCGGACTCTGCTGACTCGACGCCTCGTGTAGCCCTCGCGCATCGGCCACCTACTTCCAATCCGCTGACACCGCATCCGCGCCTTGCAATCGTTTTAAACGCATATTTTCATAAGAATATTTTAAGCACTTCGGAACTAGCATCGTCCAAGTCTAGATCTAAGATTTAACATAAGTAAATTACTGTAATTTTAAATTACATTAAACACTCTTTTAATTAATTTCGGTTTTATTTAAGTCCTCCGGCTGTCACCTTCATAATTGGCGCAGTCGGTAGGATATTCGAGGCAGTGCGCGGCGCGGTATAGATTTCCAAATATCGTTAATCTGCTGACTCCGATAGTCGCTGTCGGTATTCCCAAGTACCTCGTCGAATATCCGAACTTAAGAAGACGCAGCTGAGGACGTATCCAGCCATCGATACAACGAGAAAACCATGTATATGTAAGTCCTTGAAACTTTCTTTAAGTGTTGCTTCCTTGTCCTTCCCTATACCCAAATATTATAATACTAAATCAAAATTTTTCACCCAAGGGAAACTAGGAATAAATCTGTCTCCTCCAGACAGATAAATAGGAGCAAAGAAGTAGACTCAAATAGGTTTACGGAATCCGATAATTTAGGCCTAGCTTTATTATTTGATAGTAACAGTATGGCGATTAACCCCGATACTATCTACAACGCTTTGCGCGCAGTCCCAGATTTTAATGGCAATCCGAATGTTCTAACACGATTTATTAAAATATGTGACCAGCTCGTAATACAATATGTTAGAAATGACCCCAGTTACGAGTTGACTAATTTATGTCTCTTAAACGGCATCCTAAATAAAATCACCGGGCCAGCAGCTTCAACCATTAATTCTAATGGCATAGCAGACAATTGGCAAGGGATCCGTGACTCATTAGTTAATAATTTTTCCGACCAAAGAGATGAGACCGCTCTTTATAATGACATGTCTTTACTGACACAAGGAAGTACCACCCCGCAGGAGTATTATGTCAAATGCCAGACCCTTTTTAGCACCATAATGACTTATGTCACATTGCACGAAAATGTAGCAACGACCATCGAAGCAAAACGCGATCTTTATAAAAAGCTAACTCTACAATCTTACGTGAGAGGTCTTAAGGAACCTCTAGGGTCCCGTATCCGGTGTATGAGACCCGAAACTATTGAAAAGGCTCTGGAATTTGTACAACAGGAAATGAATGTCATTTACCTACAGCAACGCAATGAGAGTATCCCCGAGCGACGTAACCCGACACAGCAAACGCAGTCAACCCATAAAATGCCACCCGCGGCCCCTATGACCACACCGAAAGTTTTTAGCTTTCCTAGCCCAGGCCCCAGCTGGCATAAACCTATGCCTATGCCACCGCAGCAGCAGCAGTGGAGGCCACCCTTCCAGCTAAATCAGGTACCTCAACGGGCCCCTAACATGTTTAGCCGTACTCAACAGATGTTTCGTGCACCCCCGCCGAATTACAACCCCCAAAATGACGCATTTCAATTTCCAAATAGGAACCCCCAAACGCAGAATACCGGTCCGAAGCCGATGAGCGGTGTTAGTCATTTTGTACCAAGACCACTACCAGTAAATGATTGGCGTAGGTTAGGAAACCCCCCACCTAGTAACTACTTCAAGACGCGAGAAATGAATTTTAATGAAATGACTGATTACCATGACGCTTACAATTACCCCAACTATTACTACGAATTACCTGACTATTACTATGTCTGTGAGCCCTATGACTATTCCGACTTTTATGACAATCAGCAGACCAACCCCGAAAATCAATTAAATGTACCGGATCAATTTAATAACGTAAAATGCTTAGAAGCACAGCCGTCCGCTACTTCTAAAGCAGATCAGGATTTTTGCATAGACAAGGAACGAAAAGGATCAAAATAGAATTAAATGTCCAATCTAAAAGGGAATTACGTTACATACAGATATCAGAGCCACCACTTAAACTATTACCGCCTTATTCATAAAAATAGTTAAGAGTTGTTTAACTTAAGCTTGGTTTATCTCGCATGCCGTCTCACTTCAATAATATTCAAATGAAAGTGACGGCATGCGAGATAAACCAAGCTTAAGTTAAACAACTCTTAACTATTTTTATGAATAAGGCGGTTAGTAGATACCGGAGCTAATCAGTCTTTTATTAGCCCCGAGGCAGTCGAACAATACTTTTCACATATCCCTTTGAACTTTGATCCCTTCGAAGTAACGAACGCTCGTGTCACTAGTACGCACGAACATTCTATTACGATTCCAAACTTTGCTGAATTCAATAATCCCGCGAATGTAAAATTTTTTGTTTATAGATTTCATAACTACTTTGATGGTCTATTAGGATTAGATTTACTTGACGGAGCCCAGATTGATCTAAAAAATAATTATCTAATTACAGAATTTACAACCATTCCCATACGTTTTTATCAATGTAAGAGATCTAATAGTCAAGAAACTATTCCCGCTAACTCGTCAAAACTAGTGAATATTCCTATCACCGACGAACCTTTAAATAAATTCCACCGACAAATATGTATAACTATAGTCAGTAACGCCCCCTACATTAAACGAACGACAGCCACTAAACCTTTTGACACACATACTCGCACACATATTCAGGTCTCAGAATCTAACTTAGAACAGGACGTAGTAAACGCAATTAAAGAATATGTCACACCTAAAGTTAAAACTGCTTTAAAGATAACTCCGCCCTTAGGTATGTATTCAATCATACCTATTATCCAAAATAATTTTAAAAGCTCATCTATGAACCTAGTGCTAACAAAAACTGAACTAGAAGATGTAAAAGAATATTTAAGGCAGCAACAGATCATAAAAAACTATCATGAAGGCAAAACCAATCACAGAGGGATAAACGAATGCTATCTTGCTCTTTCCCGAAAATACTATTGGCCTAAGATGAAGGATGAGATAGCTAAATACATAAATGAATGTATAATTTGCGGGCAATCCAAGTATGATAGAAACCCAATTAGACCTCAACTTAATTTGGTGCCTCCGGCTACCAAACCTTTCGAACTAATACATATGGACCTCTTTACAGCCCAAAATGAAAAATATCTCACAGTCGTAGACGTTTTCTCAAAATACGGACAAGCATACTATTTAAGAGATGGCACAGCCATTAGTATTCTTCAGGCAGTTTTAAAATATTGTACACATCACGGACTTCCACTTACTATCGTAACCGATAACGGCACCGAATTTACAAATCAATTATTTTCTGAATTCACTAGAATGCATAAAATTAGCCACCATAGAACACTAGCTCACTCCCCTAATGATAACGGAATTGTTGAACGATTTCACTCTACATTACTAGAACATCTACGAATCCTACAACTACGTCAGAAAGATGAACCTGTGGTCAACCTCATGCCTTATGCTATATCGACGCTTTCCGCTACAAAGGGCGTAAAGACCATTTTGGCCAAATTGACTTTTTGATGCAGTCTTATTTAGTTTTTCACGCTCTTTCTATCTGTATATTCAAAATTGCGCTACGGTGAAAAAAATGGTTTTTACTACCCAATATTTTCTTAACGCTAAACATCTCTTTTTAAAAAAACCAAGTCGTAAAACACATTTCTTTTACGTTACGACATCAAACTTGGTGTATCTACAAACAAAAATATTTTCTTGAATGTAAAACGGGGTAAAACATAATAACAAAACAAATTGTGACTTACGCCCTGCAAAAAAATATTCTGATAACTCTTGATGTCGGTAAAAAAGGATGTATCTCACAAAGGTTACGGTAGGTAACATTTACGTCTCTGTCGTAACGTTAATAAACGTTTAACGTAGAGCGTATAATACGGTGATAATCTGAATTGAATTATTTTTTTTGTTGGAAATAGGAAATAAGTTACATATTTGCAAGGTATGGGTGGTAAAACCACATTGGAAAGTCTGCACGGTCAAGTTCGTTGCGATATTTTAGTTGTATAATTGTAAGTTACTAAAAATAGTGTTGTATTATCAAAATATTGGTGTTACGACCTAAACACCAATATTTTTGATTTATACACCCTAAAATTCACTAAGAACACAATTAAAGTATGGTTTTTACACCCTACGTTTAAATGTCATGAAGACAAAATATTGTGTTTTACGACCTAAGTGAGGTAGGTATTTATTATAATTTAGTTTTAGAAGAAACGTAAACGGCTTTAGAATGGATGTTTGTTTGCGAAGGTGTTTATTTCTTTAATACGTTGTGTAAACGGCTTGATGGATAATGATATAGTTTCGAAAAGGTAGATTCATCTAATGTAAAAGTAACTTATGGTTATCTGTTAACTCCAAAAAACTTGGGCCTCAAACAAAAAAAAACAATAAAATCTCTGTATTTCCAAACTAGTAGTTGAAGATTTAGCGAAAGACCCCAGAGCTAGACTGACCCGACACTATACCGAAGACATCCCGGATGTGAGCCTGTACGAGATTAGGATGGCTCTGAAACAGCTTAAGAACAACAAGGCACCGGGGGATGACGGAATTACGGCCGAACTCCTGAAGGCTGTTCGATTCCGTCATTCTCGAGGGAAAAACGCCACAGGCATGGTGCAGAGGTGTGGTGGTACTCTTCTTCAAGAAGAGCGACAATGCCCGACTGAAGAATTATAGGCCCATCTCACTTCTGAGCCATGTCTATAAGTTGTTTTCAAGAGTCATTACGAATCGTCTCGCGCGCAGGTTCGACGACTTTCAGCTTCCCGAACAAGCCGGATCCCGAAAAGGCTTTAGCACCGTAGACCACATACATACGCTGCGGCAGGTTAAACAGAAGACCGAAGAGTCTAATCTTCCTCTCTGTTTAGCGTTTGTGGACTACGAGAAAGTCTTCGATTCGATTGAAACTTGGGCTGTACTGCAGTGTTGAAGTGTTTATACAAAAATGCCACCATGTCAGTCCAGCTTCAGGACCAGACCACGGAACCTATCCTTCTGCAGTGAGTTGTGAGACAGGAAGACGTCATATCTCCGAAGCTGTTCACCACTGTACTAGAGGATGTCGTCAAGGTTCTGGACTGGAGAGGACTAGGCTTCAACATCAAGGCGAGTACATGACTCACCTTTGATTTGCCGACGATATAGTGGTCATGGCTGAGACCATGGAGGACCTCAGTGCAATGCTCGATGACCTCAGTAAAAACTGAGGTCATCGAGCATTGCACTTAAAATGAACATGGATAAAACCAAGGTCATGTTGAATGCCCATGTTACACCCACTCCTATAAAGATCGAAGACCGAAGTCTCGAAGTTGTAGACGATTATGTCTACCTGGGACAAACAGTCCAGTTAGGTAGGTGGACCTACCTAACTGGACTGTTTGTCCCAGGTTTCACTTTGAGAAAGAGGTCAATCGAATCGAATCCGACTCGGCTGGGCAGCGTTTGGGGAGCTGAGAAGTATCATCTCGTCCAAGTTACTGCAGTGTCTCAAGACGAAAGTCTATGACCAGTGTGTGTTGCCAGTGATTACATACGGGACCGAAACGTGGTCGCTCACAATGGGCCTCATCAGAAGGCTTAAAGTCACCCAAAGGGCAATGGAGAGGGCTATGCTCGGAGTTTCGTTGCGTGATCGAATCAGAAATGAGGACATCCGCATGAGAACCAAAGTTACCGACATAGCCCGAAGAATTGCCAAACTTAAGTGGCAGTGGGCAGGGCACATTGCTCGCAGAACGGATGGCCGATGGGGCTGGAAAGTTCTGGAGTGGCGACCGCAAACCGGAAGACGTTGCGTTGGAAGGCCTTCCACTAGGTGGACCGATGACTTGGTGAAGGTTGCAGGGATCCTCTGGATGCGAGACGCACGGGACCGGTCAATGTGGCGACACTTAGGGGAGGCCTATGTCCAGCAGTGGACGTCTTTCGGCTGAAATGATGATGATGATGATGAAAAGCTTTTTATTTTATCCTTTTTATTGGGTACAGGCGTGTTATTATGTTGTGTGATTGTAGATTGATTGACGGGACCTGTAACTTACCAGTTGTGATTCAATGAAGTGCTTAATGTTCCTATTACAAGTAATAATAAATATGAATTGATTTTTAAAACCGTTAATTTCATTTTGACTCGACTAACTATTATTTATATTAAAAATACCTCCAATATATCCTTACTTATTTAATAATATTCATCCTTATTAATAAAACTGATCTTATATTCATTGCATTAGTATTAATAACAGGGTGTATCTACATATTTTGCAAAAAAAAATGGTCTTTACAACTACAAACATTACCCTTGCATGTGCTTAAATGGTTTTTACTGCAGACGTTTGTTCCCAGGCCATTTAATTATGGGTTGTATCTACATTTTTATTTTATTTTCAGGGGTGTAACTCCATGCTAACTTCGTCAATAACTCTCGTAGACGATTGTAATTAAATGAGGCAAAGGACGGCCAAAATTTAAGAATTTTATTCCTAGAACTCAAATTTATAAGTATAAAAACAAAAGAGTTATTGAAGAAATTTTTTATTTTTTTTTTGTTTTTGCTCATTGCCAAAAGTATGAGATTTGGAGTTACGCCCTTTGTAGCGGAAAGCGTCGATATTAGCTTATAATAGCACAATTCATAGTTTCACAAAGTGCAGACCACATGACATAATTAGAGGACATTTAGACCCAAGAGACCCACTTGACATTAACATGACCGAACATCTCATGCAACAGTACATCCTAAATCACCGAGACCAGATGAAAACTGTATATGACCTTATCAACGACTTCACACTAACTGACCGAACGAATATCATACAAAATAGGAATAAGGACAGAGAGCCCGAAATAGAATACCAACCAGAACAGCAAGTTTTCATTAGAAACCCCTTAGCTAGTCGACAAAAGCTAGCTCCGCGTTTTACTCATGACGCCGTGCTGGCTGACCTTCCGATTCACATATACACATCTAAGAAGAAAGGTCCCGTAGCAAAGTCCCGACTCAAGCGTATCCCTAAGACCTCAAAATTATTACAGAATACTGCTGTAACTTAGATCAATCGGATGCCCAATCCTACAATAATGCCATTCAACTTTTAAAAAATAGTGATGAAAAGATACTATCGGAGGTACCTACAGTGAAATACCATCAAAAATTATAAGTAATCAAGAGAGAGAATCAATAGTACTTTAGGATTACTATTAGACGAAAAAAACTTCTGCTAAAATTATCTTATAAGATACGCAAAGTTTTATCAGTTAAACTATCATAAGCGATAATACAGATGATTTATTACTAGAGATAAATAGGATAGCCTAGACCTAGGTTTTATACGTGCATCAAGCACTCACCATAGTACTTTAAGCATAGATACTTTAGGTAATATACGGTTCAGAACAATTGTTAGAGAGCGGCAGATCTAAGAGAATACTATACAGTTATAAAAAACTGGATATTACTTTACAGAAAAATAATAGTTATCATACTTAAAGTCCCAATAATCTCCCCTGATAAGTTTGAATTATATAGATTAGCAATAGTTCCCAATAAATTTATGTATACCTTTATTCCTACCTACCCTTTCATTGCAACCAACGGGAAAGGTTTCAAGCACATAGAGGCTGAATGCCCGAAGTTTGACCAGCTCCATCTCAGCGCAGAGGAAGTAACCATCAACCGACGAGAGGACATCTAGACTGCATCCAAGGACTCATCCTCAATCAATCTCTACAGAAGTCATGCCTGCCCACTAAACTCACGCTGACCAAAGAAGCCATGAAGCAATTGGGCGACAGACGCTATACACTCACCTTTCCACAACCAACCCGAACCGAACTACATTGCGAACGTCAAGAATTTATCTCTCTACACGGAAGTTATCTCGCCACCATTCCACAAAAATGCTTACTACGCACTGAGCAGTTTACTATCATCAACACGAATGACCAAATCAAAGGACAACCGCTGAAAATCACCGAAATACCCATGAACCTGAACATTGCCAACGAAACTATTCCACATCTTAAGTTAAATTCACTACACCTGAAAGGTCTACATGAAATCGAAGGTAAAATCTTAATGCAACAACCAGTACAAATCGATCGCACTAACCTGGAAAAATCGATTTACCATACGACTATCCCACTATATGTCGTAATATTCGGTGCAACTGTACTGATCATTACCATCACCATACGTCGGTATAATGTTTGCACAAAGCTCTGAAAGCCACATTCACCAGATGACAGCAATGAACATCATCATCAAGACAAAGATGCAGAATCACCCGAAATCAAGAAAAATGTACCAGCAACATTCTCGCTAAAATTGCTCAAATAGTTGCTGTTCTGAGAGGGGAGGTGTTACGTGCCCTGCCTACACCAAATCGGCTGAATAGCGACATGGTAGCTATTAACGTAAAACGGATGTTTCCACACATAATTGCAACAGGCGGACTCTGCTGACTCGACGCCTCGTGTAGCCCTCGCGCATCGGCCACCTACTTCCAATCCGCTGACACCGCATCCGCGCCTTGCAATCGTTTTAAACGCATATTTTCATAAGAATATTTTAAGCACTTCGGAACTAGCATCGTCCAAGTCTAGATCTAAGATTTAACATAAGTAAATTACTGTAATTTTAAATTACATTAAACACTCTTTTAATTAATTTCGGTTTTATTTAAGTCCTTCGGCTGTCACCTTCATAATTGGTGTCATTATTCAGTGTCAATACAATCAATGAAGCTAAATTGATATTATTGTGGCAGCGGTCGCTGGGTGACGCCTGCATATTGACGTGATTTGTGTACCAATGTGAACGACTGGTTTATTGCGAAAGATCAACGAACTAGGAATAGAGAAGCTTCTCGAATTTTTTTCGAGTTGGCACTTTAAAGATTTATTTTAATGGGACAAGCCCGCCACACTATTGCCAAACCATTGTAAGTCCTGAAAGCTAGAATCAACAGTGGCGACCACCAGAAAAGCGCCGAGACAATGAATCTCGACGTCGAAGTCCCAGAGAAACGATTTAACTCTCCTGGCCAGCCGCTCACGAACGGATGGAAAGAACTGGTGGAGGTGTCTGCCTTTGATGGAATTATCCCACCTACATTGCCATTCAGACAAAAGTTCCTCCCAGACGTCAGTCTGTGATTTAAGTAATCTAGCGATTTTAGCACGATCACGTTGCGTTAAAAGGTCACAAAGTCACTTTAAAGACTGCGAGGACAAAGAATTAAACGTGTTCCCTAATACCGTACTTCGTCATAGCTACATTCTGACTAACATAATTCGGACTCACGAACTTTCCGTATACCGTACTTCGGTATTTCGAACTTCGGAGTAACGAAATACTGTCCTATTCTGTAGCAGCCACGGAGTCTGAATTTGTGCTTGGTTGATATCAATAGGCCCACCCCTATTACATGGGACTTAAACATTACTTGCGAAATGTAGGTGTATTTATGGGTACACCCCTGCCTACACCTTCGGGGATTACAGGCGTTATGTTATGTCTATTATACTGAGCAATGGAATCTGCGGTGTGTATAAGATTCGACTCTGTTTTCAATTTCTACATTAACTTCTATGTCAACAGACATGACATGCAAAGCATGTGCGATAAGGAACTCCATTCCATTAAAACCGACTAACTTTCCGTATTGTCTACAAGCAGCCTTTCCGTATTGTCTACAAGCAGCCTTTGCGTATTGTCTACAAGCGGACCAACAGCATCCCGTCGGGCTGCGGGTTGTTCGAAAGAGATACCGCGACCTCGGCACAAAGGGCTAAGAAGGAACATGAGTAGTTTTTAGTCAGTAGAAGTCTGTCATTTAATGGTTTCCCAACACCAAAACAAAACCAGCTTAACGTGCTTTCCGAGGCACGGAGAAAACTCGTTATCCACAGAAAAACCTAGCTAAGCGCGGCTTAACCTAAAGATCGACTCCGAGTGGCAGTAATTATTAAGCCACGAGCTTCTCAGACGAAACAGTAATAAACTTTTTTTTAATAGCACAATTCCCAAACCACTGTAAATCCTGTAAGCCAGAATAAACAGTGGCAACCACCAGAAAATCGAAAGACCAGAACAGTGAAGCTCAACGAAGTCCCAGAGAAACGATTTAACTGTCTTGGATCCCGCAACAAAATGAATCAGAAAAGAATAGCGGAGGAGCAGCCAGAGTCAAGGGCGGATCCAGGGGGGGGGGGGGGGGCACGGGGGCATGTGCCCCTGGTACGGTTATACAGTTCCCATCACCAGTACATACAGTGGCGTGCGCTCTATTAAGGCTCTTAGGCTTAGCCTACCTTACCAACTGAGCATTTCTTATAACTAATTAACCATATTGTAATAAAATAACACCATGTACAAAATAATAATAAAAAAGTTCAAACTCCTGTTAAAATACTTAGAGCAATTTTTCGCGTACGAATCTTATATTTACAGGCTTGCTTAGGCTAGCATTCGATTAGCCTAAAACCCATTCATAATTTTACGCACACAGCGTCACATCAGTGAATGATCGGTGCATATTTTCGTGTATATGAACCGCACACATGCATGCCAGCTCCTGCGGGTGTAGCTGGCCTGTGATTGGCTGCAACAACACAAGGCTACGATTGGATGCGTCATGCGTGCCATCTTCAGCCCGCGAACTCCGGCGCGAAGTTCAAATTTGTTTTTTTTTTAACGTTTTTTGCAATTTGCAGGCCAGTGCTAGCTTGAATACTGACTACATACGTCTTACAGCCGCGAATCATATTTTATTAATCAACATACAACCTAGCACTGGCCTGCAAATTGCAAAAATGTAAGGAAATTTGAATTTCGCGCGTTTGCGGTCTTCGCTCTTCCGTCCACAGATAGAGTGCAGCACTGACAACACATTTCATTGATTGATTTCGTACCTATAATCCTGCAAAATTTTGTTGACCGCTGTTGTGAACAAACTCGATATGAAAATGATGCAATTTTATTTGGTAGTATTTTTCTATCGGCAAATTATTAGAAATTATATTTTACGTCTATGGAAGCCATTATTTTTTCATTGTTGTGACAAGCTGAGCGCGATTTGTTTTGAAACCAAAAACGTACAGATAGTGTCAGTTATTAGATACCATTAATAACAGTAGTGTAAATATTAGTTTTGTTGTGTATTATTTGTTTATTCCCATAACAAATAATAACAATGGTAGGTAATTTACTTGTGAAGTTTGTGCTAATAATGTGTGTTTGCTAGATGTTAAAGGCACTTAAAGGTAATAAGTTTTCTCAATTATCGTATAAGTAATGATAACGTGCAAGTTGTAGGTATCTAATATCTAAAGGTAGATGTGTGAAGGCCGCTTCGGATATTATCTTGCAAGTGACGTGTTTTGTACTTTTGTAACTACCTATCACCCACTCACTTGGATGAGTTTTTTTGAGGTGGCCGAATCTTTCTTCTGTTTGCATCGATAAAAAAATCATGAGTTGAACCTTGAATAATGTGGTGAGTTTTTGAATTGTATTTAGGTATAACTTTTACAGGCTTATTTTCAAATGTTATAAATGTGACAATTTTTTTTTTGCTGTCAATATTTCGTGGCCTACCCACCGTGGCGGACCACTGCACGCCACTGAGTACATACTTACAAACCAAATGTCAGTGACTTTGTTTGTTTCATTGACTTTTTTGCCACCCACTTCCGAAAGTAAAGTTATTCTAGACTTTTTTAGTATTTTTTTTTTAATTTGTTTTTTTTATATAGTAAGAAAGGAGGTGTCTCATGAGATGACGAAAAACAGAGAGGTGTTGATGACTGTTGGTTATTTTTGACGGCCTGCCCATGTGCCCCCCCTCCCCCCCTCAGGTAAAATCGTTGATCCGCCCTTGGCCTGAGTGGCAGTTATTATTAAGAGCGTATGCTACCTCAGATTAGCAACCCTATTTGTGGTGGTTCAAACTTCGCTTGAAATACTGTTAGAATAAAGTTCTAATCAGCTTGCACTACAAAGCGGTTGTTGCGGCCGAATATTTCTGATGTTGATTACTACAGTGAATCATATACTTTTACGCATTATAAAACTCGCATTTGAGGTAGCATAAGCTCTTAAGCCAGTGCAAGTGTATTAAGTGCTTCTCAGACGACCCAGTATTAATAAGCTTACCTGTACCCATTGAACTGCTCCCGCTCCTGTTTGACCCAGTCGGGCTCGTCTCCGTCTTCATCGTCCTCGGGCTTGTACATGTCCCCGATGTACTCGTCTATGGACACCTTGCCATCCTAGAATATTGAGATTTTTTTTTATAGCCGGGTTTTTTTTAGGTTATAACCACGACTTACGAACTGTAAGGCCGCAAATTCGGACAGGCGGGGCGTGCAGCGGGGAGTTGAATGGAATTTCATTCAACTCCCCGCTGCACACTCTAAAAAACCCGTCTCCGAATTTGCGGCCTCAGTCGTCTGTTCGAAACAGTCGCAAATCGCATTATTTTGTGTAATTTATTTCATCACCACTGCTCTCAAAACGGTGAAGAAAAACATCGTGGAGAAACCGGCATATCTTAGAACCAAACAATTCAAACATGTGACATCCACCAACCCGCACTTGGCCCGCATGGTGGATTATAGCCCATCCCTCTCATAGAGGAGGCCTGTGTCCCAGCAGTGGGAACATTATAGGCTGATGATGATTATCTTTAAGATGTAAATAGATAATAAATTTACCTGATCCTTATCGATGTCTTCCATAGTCTCAAGCACGACGACGTCCCTCATTTCAGAGTGATCCTCCGGGTGAAGGAACGCAGCGAACTCCGTGCGGTTCAGCGCATCATTCTCGTCGGCATCTGAAATTATAAACAAACTTAGATAACTAAAGAATAGGGATGTTTCATGACTAAAAAATATGATTCTGTTTAGTCTGTATACCAAAAATATTGGATACCTACGTGTTTTCTGTTTTATCAAATTAACAAAAACTTACGAAGAGGAAACGAGTCAAAGATCATGAGTAGGGGCTTGTGACGTCACTATCCGGAAAAAAAGGTACTGAAGTGACATCACACGAGTTTTAGCAGACGTGCAAAAAGAAAAAATGTGTCCAATATTTTTTGTAAATCTATCTGACGGACTAATTAGTTTTTTTTTGCATGTAATATTAATTTAACATCGATACGAGAAGAAAAAGAAGCTGATAGGTCAATGTTTTCTTTAAGAGCATATTCATATTTTTTTATGTTTTGACATAGAAATGACTATGATACGTAATTCGATTAATAATATTCCCGACTTTGCCGGAGTGAAAAAAGGGTAAGAGGAGAGACTACATTCATTGGCTAGGCCCTTATCTCCAGTAGTAGTAACAAAGAGTTTTTTTTTTCAAGTAGTAAAAGCAAATAAACACGGTATCGAGTCGCGTCATCCGAACCAAAACGAGCCGAATTTTTCGCTTTTATTATTATTGTATGAACGTAAAGCTAATAATAATTGTAACCTGCTCAAACTAATTCCAGGTCAATAAGTATGGTCCTATTCTTTTTAGGGTTCCGTAGTCAACTAGGAACCCTTATAGTTTCGCCATGTCTGTCCGTCCGTCCGTCCGTCCGTCCGTCCGTCCGTCATCGCTTAATCTGTGACCGTTAGCACTAGAAAGCTGAAATTTGGTACCAATATGTGTATCAATCACGCCGACAAAGTGGTAAAATAAAAATTGGAAAAAAAAAATTTATTAGGGTAGCCCCCTTATATGTAAAGTGGGAAGTGATTTTTTTTTTATTTCAACCCTAACGTGTGATATATTGTTGGAAAGGTAATCAAAAATGAATAGGGGTTTACTAAAATCATTTTTTGATAATGTCTAGTATTGTATTGTTTTTGCCGAACTGTTACATAAACTTTGTATGCCTCAATGGCGGGACATAGCTGACACCTGTATTTAACACAACATCTTATGAACCTATGATCCACAATAAATTATTTGAATTTGAATTTGATAATGTCAATAATTTCGGAAATAATCGCTCCAAAAGTAAAAAACAATGCGTCCCCCCCCCCCTCTAACTTTTGAACCATAAGTTTAGAAAATATGAAAAAAATCTGAAAAGTAGTAACTTTATAAGGACTTTCTAGTAAAATTATTTTGAACTTGGATGGAAACAACAGATGGAAACAGCAGTTAACCAATATAATTTGGTCCCTGAATCGTATGAGCGCCTATACAATCCAGAGGTCAAGTTTCATTGGCCCGTAGAAGAAATTGTACAAATTATAGCATACCGTTTTGGTACGGAACCCTTCATGTGCGAGTCCGACTTGCACTTGGCCAGTTTTTGTTATAAGTAATCTAGACCTACAGACCGTGCGAACATTTCTCATAATATCAGATACTACTATAAAGTGTATCATTTATGTTACAGTTACAATCACGATTCCTAGTTTACCGCCTCCAGCGCTAACAATGACCCATTTCCTTCAATTGACTTATAAGTGCAATAGAACAATAAGCAGGTCATGTACCTATGTTTACCACTTTACGTAAGTACAGTGATAAAGTCTGACAACCAGTCTTACCAAGGGGTATCGTAATACCCAGTTACTAACTGGGTTGTGAACACCAGGTAGGCATTTTTTTTTTCTTTTCCCCACTCTAGGAATTTCTATATAGTGTGTCGTGGGTGCGTTCACACACATTTAAACTCGCATACACAAATACCCAGACCCGAAACAACTACATATCTGTAGGCGATACAAATATTTGTTCTGTGCGGGGATCGAACCCGCGACACGTAGCGCAGCAGTCAACTGCTTGAGCCACTGCGCCAACCGTGACGTCAAAAATACTGGTATACCGTTTAGACTGGAAGCCGACCCCAATATGGTTGGGAAAAGGCTAGACTAAAGGTTTGAATTTACATTACGTTTGCTTCCCGCGTTCGTGCCAGACCCACTAATCTTTTTCATTTTATCAAGGTCACCACACTGTGCTCCAAAAAACAAACCACAGACGTTGGTCAAAAAGCCGCAAAACTGTAGGACTGGGCTGCCATGTCTGCCGTATGCCCGACGGGCGACGAGCTATGGGCTATAACTACGTTGTGGAGCCGTGACACAGCCAGAAGGCGACGTGGTAGACCGCGCAGGAGATAGCGCGACGAGCTGGACAGAACCAACGGTCAGCGGTCCACTTTGGCCCTGGATCGAAAAATTTGGAAGGCCCCCCGGCCTTTGCCTATCTGGGGAGTTTGTTCCGTCACTTCTGGTTCCCAGCTAAAACACTAGGAAGTGTCGAAGGGTGGGTGTTTTGGGGGACTGTCTTTTGTCAATAGATTAACGTTCGAAAAGTGCTGGTTATTTATCAGTCTAGTTTGAATAAATGGCTTTTGGTTTTGATGTTTGCCCATTGCAGTAGTGGGATGACACGGGCTAACAGTAACATCTATCTATCTATATAAATAAAGAGAGAAGTCCTGACTGACTGACTGACTGACTCATCAACACCCAGCCCAAACCCTTGGACCTAGAAAGCTGAAATTTTGCACAGAGGTTCCCTTTATAATGTAGACAAGGAATAAGAAAGGATTTTTCGAAATTCAACCCCGAAGGGAGTTAAATAGGGGATGAAAGTTTGTATGGAAAATCGTCATTTTCACGCGGGCGAAGCCGCTGGCAAAAGCTAGTTTAAATATAAAATGACTGCTTACCAGCGTAAGTCCATCTCCTACGGTCCCTCTTCAGAAGGTTGGTGTATGTGAAACCTTCACTGTTGGGCGCCTTGAGTTCCTTGGGATCCATCTCGTCCATAAAGCCGTATACATTCTTTCTGTATGCCTACAAAAAAAGTTAAGTTGAAAAAATTTCGTTTCTTACATAGAGTGACTCTCTTTTTCACCTGCTACTATTCTTTATATTTCTTTCACATTCATTTTTTTTTTCATATTTAAATCGACCTACTCTTGACCTCAATCTTGTCCTGAGAATAGAGATACGGTCGACGATGGAACGAGCAAGCCCAAAAGAAGTCTATAACCTCGCAAATTAAATAGATTCAAACTATATGAACTTCCACTCCATGTGCATAATAAAAGATGTAGGAAAGCGCTTCGTCATCTAGTCATGTAATAAAACACTAATCGTCGATGGTATGCGAACTTGAATACGTTACCATAATAGGTCATGGGTGGCCTATGGCGTTGAGGCTGAGGCTACAGTAGGCAGCGATTTGCGATGCGACTGGAAGAGCGAAATTTTTGAACTGAATTGAATTGATGTACGGTGTAGCCATATACGTGAGCATTCATTTACTTGTTTTAATCGCTCATGTGTCGCAAGTCGCGTCGCGGCCTAATGTAGCCCCAGCCTGAGAGATAAAAGGGGCGTATTGACTATCTATTTATGTTTTAAAAAAGCGTCATGATAAACGGATATATTGATAAAAACTTGTGGTTGATAAAGCGATTGCTCTCTCGTTATCTCATTGAAAGTGTTATCAACACCACAGCCACAGTAACTGCCCACCCCTGGAAGCTCTGCCTGATTTTATTTTGACATACTAATATCAACTTTAATAATAAACAAGCTAAAGTCTAATTTTAATTGTTATCTAACACATCACTCCAACATTCTACGCTAACCTCGAAAAGTACGCCATATTTGCTAAGCATAATCAGCCTATAATGTTCCCACTGCTGGGACTCCAGGCCTTCTCTCTTTCAGAGAGAATGGGCTATATTTGCTAATTAATTTAAAAATTCTCACCTCCCAAGGAATAGTCTCATCATTGTTAGGGTTGTGTTGTCTCCAGTGTCGGTCTACATCCTCACTGATGTACCGCTTCTGAGTGTACCTGATCCAATCCTTCAGTTCTACTAGCGTCACAAAGCCATCCTTGTCTCCGTCAATCTTTTCCACGATTATTCTAGAAATAATTAATCAAATTATTCACTGCCGCGCTTGATAATGGGGTCAGTGAACTGTGATAGATGAAGTTTTTATGTACTTTATTATAATGTAAGATACAGTGCGATCAAATTATCTTGGCAGGTCTGAACATAGGCTCTGCGAACTTTTACGCATGTAAACTTTTGAAGAAAACTGTTATTGCCAGATAAACCAATACTTAAACGATTAGAAAATATCTAATTTAAACAGTGAGAAATACAAATAAAATAAATAGGTATCATAACATCTGCACGAAGTTCAGACCTGTCAAGATAATTTGATTGCATTGTACTTTAGGTATGAATATTCAATTATTTAACAAACATATCCTGAGAGAAAAATTCTAAAGCTATTTTTAAGTATTATTACAATATCTGATACATTCATACAAATGTAACAAATAAAAAACATTAAAAAAAAAACAAAAATTCAAGGACATTACTTGTTTCAATTCAATATTTTAATTTAATTAGTCAGTGTAAAAAAAAATGTTCTTAATGATTATATTTTGTCACACTTCAAAAGCAGACTTTAGGAAGATTATTCCACATCTAAGCCTAACTTAGTTTTTTCTGTGAACTGTATGTTTTCTTACTCTTATAATTTAAATCTGTACAGTATATTTAACCAATTCAATAGAAAATTAAATTTCATGGAGAAATTACACACACATTATAAACTACTTGATTTTAAATAATTAATTACTCGAGACATGGATGATTTAAATACAAATGACTTAACACTCTGCTGGGTAGCTGAGGTAACAGGCCTGTCTTTGCTAGTTAGTGCCTCTCTCATATTCCTCTCTAATGATAATCTCCGGTTTTATCCACAATAGCAACACTCTCATCTGCCCATGTGATGAAACTTTTCAAACAAAACAACATGGCTGTATTTCTCCGAAAAATAAAGCAGAGGTGTCCCTTACACACATCCCCCAGTTGTGTTTGAAGTCCCATAAATTATGTTAAAACATTTTAGTTCAATAAAAATAAATAACAAACCGATGATCCCTTCTTATTTTAAACAAATATCTATGACAACATAATGCACAATACATAATGTGCAGCACAGTTGGCATAGTTGCACAATACATAATGTGCAGCACAGTTGGTATAGTTGCACAATACATAATGTGCAGCACAGTTGGCATAGTTGCACAATACATAATGTGCAGCACAGTTGGCATAGTTGCACAATACATAATGTGCAGCACAGTTGGCATAGTTGCACAATACATAATGTGCAGCACAGTTGGCATAGTTGCACAATACATAATGTGCAGCACAGTTGGCATAGTTGCACAATACATAATGTGCAGCACAGTTGGCATAGTTGCACAATACATAATGTGCAGCACAGTTGGCATAGTTGCACAATACATAATGTGCAGCACAGTTGGCATAGTTGCACAATACATAATGTGCAGCACAGTTGGCATAGTTGCACAATACATAATGTGCAGCACAGTTGGCATAGTTGCACAATACATAATGTGCAGCACAGTTGGCATAGTTGCACAATACATAATGTGCAGCACAGTTGGCATAGTTGCACAATACATAATGTGCGGCATAGTTGCACAACACATAATGTGCAGCACAGTTGGCATAGTTGCACAATACATAATGTGCAGCGCAGTTGGCATAGTTGCACAATACATAATGCTCAGTGCAGTTGGCATAGTTGTTAAGTAGTTCAATGCTACACTGCGTGTCACAGGTTCAATTGATTCAATCCACACGAAACAGTCATTTGTGTGGCCTACAAGTATTTGTTCAGTGTCTGGCTGTTTAAATATTTATTAACACACCCTATATTTGTACAATAGTGCACTTGTATTTTTTTAATTACAACTACTTAATTGTACCTGTGTTAACAAATGACAGACACCCACAATACAGGAGTCATTCCTTATGTGGGGCAATGTATTTAAAAAACCAAAATATAAAAATAATACCTCAAATTACTTATTCCAAAAAGTAAGTAGGCACACATGATTACCATTTCATTGTATTAAAAATAACTAGACTGTATGCACAGATTGTCTGGGCTGTTATCTCCTAGTTAAACTAACCCACTTTGTGTGGGTGAGATCATTGACACACAGATAATCTCATGATGCAGGAAATTGGAAGATCTGCTGTTTAACTAGAACTTACTGGAATGTTAATTCAAACATCATGCTTGTAATCTGTTAAGGGTTAGGTAGAACTGTATGTTATGGTCTAAGTGGAAAAGAAGAATGTAGAATAAACTTGTTAACGAGTGAATATTCTAGAAAAAAATTGGACATAAATTAACTCGTTTCAACTCACCCTAATCTCCTTTTACTCTCTTCGGGAGGCAGCTGATCAAATGTTTTCGCCTGATCTTCGCCCAAAAAGGCATCATGATCAAACTGCTTGTTATGGTGCTCGTTCTTAAAATGTTCGGACTCTGAGAGGCGGTCCATTAGCCGCTTTGTTTCCTCAGGAGTCGGCACCCCGGCAAATACGGCCGAAACGGCTAATGCAACAAACAATGACCTCAGCATTTCGACCTAAAATAAAAAAAATACAATACCTTATAATTATGTTCTTTTTTTTCACAATAATTAAGCACAACACAAACCTATTAAATATTCTATATTTGTAAAGTAATCACTGAATTAATTAAATTAGGTAATTCTATTGAACAATTCTCTGCACTAACTGAGCGTTAAAATCATGGAGCAAAATATTAAAATAGTTACCCGTTGGATACGGCCACGTCAACACGACCACGTAAACTTCCTCGTTCCCGGAAAGATAACACAATCGGGATGAATCGGAAATTCGGAACTGAAATCTGAATCGCGGGAGCGAAGCCGGCGGAGGATGGTGGGAGGCAAGGCAATGCTTGCTTGGCAAACGACCGAGGATGCTGTGCTTGGCGTACCGGTGTGCGTTCCAAAACTTATGTAACTGTCAGTGTCAATGTCAAAACTGTCATAAAAAACTGTTTTTTTAGAAACAGTTGGTGTTTTTTAGAATAATCTTTATCTGAATATGAAACATTTGTTGTATTTTGTCTAATTTATGTTTCATAAAGAAATATAACGGCACTTGACAATATTAGCACTTTTATTTTTTTAATTTTTGGCTTATAATTTATTTAGTTTCAGGGCGGAACTGTCAAGTTTAACGATAAAATAGTGATGTCCCCTGTCATAAAACCGTATTTTCTTTGGAGGGTGTGGAATTATCAAGTGACTCCTCCCCACAGAACATATATACTCTAGAAGCTCCTCCCGTTCGGAATTTCTTTCGAATAACCCGCAGCCCCGTTAGGACTTCAGGAGTTAAAACCCTTGGCTATTGTTTGAAAAGTTAAAATGCTCTAAATAAGGAGTATAATATATTGTACTGTGAAACGATGACGCCATACTCGAACGTGACCCGTTAGGGTATAATGTTCTGTGGTTACTCGAAGTTACATCTAATTATACTCACGCCCATTTCCCAAAGGGGTAGGCATAAACCACAGGAGCAGTATCAATAATTAACAGACAGCTACTTAGCTACCTTCGCATCTTTTTTAAGCTATTGCATAGCTTCTATCGCGGGCCTTGAGCGTCGTGGAGAGCGAATCCAGAAATTCCGTAACGAAAATATTCAACCAGGTTGCTATGGATAAGGAAAATAACAAGGTTGTCAACTGAGGTTGTCAAAAGTTGATAAAAAATGCTATGCAATAGCTTTACCGCGGCTGTCTCTGAGTGCCACATTTAGTTTTTTGTATGTTTACTTGTTTTATATCCTGTTCTGGGGGCCTTAGCCCGAGCGTGTGGTATAAACGTAACGTACATTTTATTTAGACTCTTTTCACGTTTTCTAACAAGAAATCAAGGGTAATATTTTTCTTACAACAAAAATATCATAATCTCGATTCCTCTATCAAAAACTCATTATTACTCTCTGATTTTGACTGCTGATTTTTTCTATTCTCTAATCTTGACTTGTCTGTGGTTATGTCATAATCGTAACTGTTGTGCTTATTTTGCCCATTTCCAAAAGAATTAAGAAATTCCAACTATGTTTCTAGAAATAAGTGCAGCACATTTGTGAATTATCAATAATCGGCCGTGACAACCGTATATTCAGTCTATAAGTTGCTAAAACAGAATTGCAAATGTCAATATGTCAGGATCTCGGCCTTAATTTCCAACATAGAATGGTGAGAGAAATGCATGTATAATTAAATGTTAATTAATCAGCTAATTACGATGAAAAGTTGAGGAATGGATTAAGGTACTGCTTTTGAGGATATGCCTTCAAAGTGCGCAAAGATGAAAGTCAAACTAATGGTATTGCAACGTCGAATAAATGTCGGCATTTTTATTGGATTTGTAATATTATGTGGTGCATTCATCTTCATTTCAGGGCGCAAATATATCACAGCTAGAAAGAGATATCGGGTCAGAGCAGTTCCCACCGAATGAACATTATTTTGGTTTAGTTAATGTAAGTTGGCCTTTATGTAATTACTATTTTCCAAGCAAATAGTGTCAATAAAGAAAATATATAAATATATTTATAGAATAAGGTAAATAATCACATTTCCGGGTATCAAAAGATAAGTCATCATTACCAAAAATATAATAATATCATTTATGTAAGTACATAAACCTTCAATGGGATTAATTTTGATACTCAAATATTTTCACTCAGCAGATTTCTAATGTCCTCGGTGAGTAATAAGGAATATGATGTATGTGAATAAGATAATAAGTCTTATCATTATTATTATTTTCCTACAATGATTAAATTGACACAGTAGCAGATGTCCAGTTGCTATGAGAATCTAATAAAAAGATGAAAGTTTTTAGGTTGTATCTAATAGGGAACACTTGAAAACTCAATTACCTACTGTAAAAGCCACTTCAATTGTCAAGTGATTTATAATGTTTTAGAACTTGTATGTTGACAAAATGCTTAGTTAGTTTAAAAATAGCTTACACTGAAACATATTTTTTTTTCAGTTTGGCAATACATGTTATAGTAACTCAGTGTTGCAAGCATTGTATTTTTGCCGCCCATTCAGAGAGAAGGTGCTAGAGTATAAGGCCAAGAACAAGAGAACAAAAGAAACCCTTCTAACATGCCTTGCAGACTTGTTTTATAGCATTGCTACGCAGAAGAAGAAAGTAGGTTCCATAGCGCCTAAGAAGTTTATTGCTAGGTTGAGAAAAGAAAAAGGTAAGAATTTTTATGATTTCAATTTCAGAAATGTAGTTTCCTACAAGTAGAAAATAAACTGCCGAATTAAGCATATCCTTTTCTTGTCCCTTATAATGTGTGCATCTCAAAAATGATGTGTGCACCTTTTTCATCCATAGTACCTTTTAACCTTTCATATACTTTCTCATAGTATCCATCTTCTTTTTGTTATTCCTCTTCCTCTAACCATATCAACAACTGAGATCCATCTGAGTTTACCGAATATTCAGGCAAAACTCAGTACCTACATGAACTAAACATTTGGTTAGTTAACACACCAAACATGTGGTTGAAAAATATTATGTATCAACCGAATGTTCGGTCCCCTATATCATAATCTGTGGAACAACTGTTTTTTTTTACATTGGTCTTGTCTTTTTCTGTTACAGAGGAGTTTGATAATTATATGCAACAAGACGCCCATGAGTTCCTAAACTTCCTAATCAACCATATAAATGAAATTATTTTAGGTAAGTAACAATTCAATAATAAAGCTGAATACATTATTGAACCGCCAGCTTTTACAGAGCTAAAATTTTCCTCAAAACAAAATTAAGTAAGTAGAAGTTATTTGTACTGGTTTTTGGCAGGGTTAAGATTTGGTCTGCAGTTAGTATTATCTGACATAATTTTGTCCAATTAGAATCTACTTGCACTAAGACAAATAATGTTAAAAGAGATAAAATATGCTGCTAGTTGCTCTAATTTTGTTTTGGGCTTTACTTCATGAGGTCAAAAAAAAGTATAATCGTGACTCGTGAGTGCACTTACAGTCATGTCTACTTTACGCAGAGACATACGCGCGTTTAGGAAGTCCAGAGAATAGGGCACTTTGTAACATGCACTGTGCCGATCTGTGACATCAATCATCATTGTTATGGAATGTTCCAAATGACAGCCGTGGAGCGCAGTTTAGATGTGCCTATCACATTCAGTTTCATACGTAAAACTTGCACTAAACCTACTTCCCACTAAGTCAACTTCAAAAATTATAAACTCCCTTACAGCTGAACGCAATCAAAGCACACTAAAAGTACAAAAGAATGCGTCTGGCGAGAACGTCACGTGCAACGGGACTGCGCCACAGAACGCCGAGCCGACGTGGGTGCACGAGATCTTCCAAGGCACGCTCACCAGCGAGACGAGGTGCCTCAACTGTGAGACTGTTAGCAGCAAAGACGAGCATTTTTTTGATTTACAGGTAAGACTAAAATTAACTTTTTCTAACCTGTGTTTTTGGCAAATGGGAAATTATCAAATGACCCCTCCAGCTCTGTTCCTTCTTAGCCTTTTGTGTCCGGGGCCGCGGTATCTCTTGAACAGTCCCGCAGCCTTCTAACCTAACAAACTAATGTGTTGCTGGGGAGTTTGTTCTGCTACTTTCCCCAGCTAAAGCATTAGGAAAATAGCGAAAGGCGGGCCGGCAAACCTACTTCTTTTCTTTTTTTTTTTTTTTTGTTGCATTCTGCTTCATGGCAATCTGTTTTCCAACAATAAGCCACTTCTTTGTCTGATTTCTCAGTTTATGATTTCCTCAAGAGCCATACTTGTATGAAAATTCTTTTCACACGACTCTCTTGTTGTCAAGTGGTAAATCTTTTAAGTAGGCTCGGTATGTCACTTCTTTTTAGCCGGGTATGCTGAAGAGCGTCTTCACTCAGAGTGTGTGCCAGTTTGTTTACATGGACGGACAGTTTCTCCTGATATTTCAAGCTGTTTTGAGCAATTTCCTGCCGAACTGTTTTTAGGCCGAGGTCGAGGTATACGTATTTATTACTTATACAATGAGGGATGCCAAACATTGTTCTCAGAGCTTTGGTCTGGAATCTCTCCAGGATATCTATGTTACTGTTGCTGGCCGTTATTCTTTTTACTTCTTTTCTAATGTAGTATTTTAGTAGTAGGTCTTGACCGGGACATGCTGGCAATCACATACCGGAGTATGTTTGTTGAGATATTTCCCTTTAGTTAGTGTGAATCTCCTGAATAACACAGGACAGATTATTACGACGCTGGTTGATGAGGGGTTCCTGAAGCATACGATCAACGCACGACAGGAGGCAGCAGGGTCTTATTCTTAAAAAAGGGCAAAATACCTGGCTATTAATTTAATTGCCCACAGATTTCGGAAAATAGGATTTTCAAATAGTAACTTAGGAAGTGACAAACCAACATCAAACTGTTTTAAATACCTGTCGATTTTAAACTCAATTACAATGAAGTCTTATTACTAATTGTTGTATCATATCGCGTGCCGGAACAAAAATTATCTTAGCGTGTTTAAACCCAACTCACGGCATCAAGTATAGGTAATACTTACTTAAAAACTATCATGATAGATAACTTAGTTGATTGCTTCAAGATAAGCTTATAAACTGACTTGATTTTCATGAAAAATCGCAAGTCCATTCATGGATATGTTTTATATGAAATCAAGCCATGACCATGGTCAGCAGTAATCGTTTCTACTCTGTTTATCGTAATATATGGAATATGGATTTTTGGAAACTTAAAATCGTCGAAATATGCATCGTAAATGCTTTAAAATAACAATCATCATCATTTTTCTCTTGCCCTTATCACAATTCATTTGGGGTCGGCACAGCATGTCTTTTCTTTCTATACTTCTCTGTTTCGCGTCATCTCATGAGACTCCTAACTTACCATATCATTCGTAAATGCTTTAAACATGCAACAAACGTTAATTTCCTACATTTTCAACGAGTTTTTTTTTTTATTATTATAAATGGGCTTGCTCTTGACTTCAATCTTGCCCTAAGGGCAGAGACGATGTCGACGATGGAACGAGCTTACCCAGTAGAAGCCTGTTTACTCGCGACTTATACAGATTAGGGTTATATGAACTCGGAAAAACCGACGCAGGCAGGGAATTAATTAATTATTGAATTTATTCTTGAGTACGTTTGAGCCTTCTATTAATTAAAATATTTGCATACCTTTATGCATTTGCATGTAATCCGGTACGTCTACATCATCATCATCATATCAGCCCGGGATCACCCACTGCTGGGAATAGGCCTCCCTTTGTTCTGCCACACTTCTCGGTTCTGGGCGTCCCTTACCCAGGCGTTTCCCGCGAGTTTGACGATATCTTCAACTAAAAGAGGTTAGGATAGTCATGATTTCTTTGGCCTAACCTTGGCAAACACTTGATAAAGAGTCCCTGAAATGCTTGCCCTTACCCACTTCCTAGTTTTTTAGATGAGAAAAGTGACGCAAAGTGACGCAACAATCTCTCCAGCAATTCGATTAATCTTACTACCTACACTCTTTTTCCTTTTTAACCGACTTCAAAAAAAGAAGGAGGTTATCAATTCTACTGTTTTTTTTTTTACTACATTCCTTATTTCCTCATTTCAGGTGGACGTTGGTCAGAACACAAGTATAACACACTGTCTTAAATGCTTTAGCGACACTGAAACTTTATGCAACGACAACAAATTCAAATGTGACAACTGCAGCAGCTATCAAGAAGCTCAGAAACGTATGAGAGTCAAGAAACTGCCGCTCATATTAGCTCTACACCTTAAGAGATTCAAGTACATGGAACAGTATAATAGGCATATCAAGGTGTCTCATAGAGTCGTTTTTCCTTTGGAACTGCGATTGTTTAATACGGTGAGTTTGATAGATTATTATTTTACTTAGACGTTCGACGAAAGTAGGTCTCTTCTGATGTCCGTAAATTCGGAGAACCGTTTCCAGCAGTAGGCGGTCAGGCCTTTATTCTGGGCAATTCCATTAAACACCGCTGCATGCTACAAAAAAACGCCTCATCAAATTCGGTGCTTTCACTTTAAACCTATAAACAAAGGCCCCAGGGTTGCATCTTCGACCCATTTCTGTTTAATATCACTGAAGAATTTTATTCGCTTTATATACGCCATCATGAAAGAGCTGTTAAGTCCAAATAATGACTACTTCATTGATCTAATGGTCGCAAGTGGGGTTCGATTTCCATTTCGTGCAGAGTGCTGTTGGATTTTTCATTAGGCATCTCTCAGTAGCAGCTATGGAGTCTCGATTTGTGCCCAGTTGATGGCAATAGGCTCGCCTCCCTTTTACCTAAACATCTGGCGAAATGTGGGTGTACTACACTGTACCACTCGACTGGCCTGTTGGTCTAGTGGTTAGTGACCCTAACTGCTATGCCGGAGGTCGTGGGTTCGATTCCCACCCAGGACAAATGTTTGTGTGATGAGCACGATCATTTTGTTCTGTGTCTGGGTGTAATTTATCTATAATATGTATGACGACAGATGAGACCTGTCTTCGTTGATTTGTTGCTCGAGCATGATGGAATGTGGAGTCCAACATGAAATAACACACAGGCACTGTTCGGTACACTAAACTTAACTGTCCAAAACACTTTACAATTAAAAATAACGAAGGATTGAAGATCTATTTCAGATTTAAATGAAATAAAATGGAATGTAGTGAGGTTAGCCAAGTCAACCGTTCGTCACCATGATTTCAATTTGAATGTGTCAACTGCACAAGTCTACCGCCTTTTTATTAACATCAAAAATGACAAACGATAACTTTATCCGACTAAACACACTCAAGCATTGCCAGACCAAAAATTAAATTAATTGAACTAAATCAAAATTATGATCAACGCTTGACATTCCATTACGCGATCTGCGACACGGCCATCTCTGACCTTCACACGACCTCGTGGGATGAGGTACCTTAAGAGACAAATAATCCAGAAAAGTAACTAGGCTATCACTCGGCTATCCTGACCCACGTCAGGGAACATCATCACAAAAATAATTAGGTCAAATTAAACCGTGTGAGTAATACGTTTAATGCTCAATTGATTGTGAACCAAACTCCAGTACAGCGCTTAAGCAGCGTGACAAATGCTATCACTTAACCAGTGATAATAATAACGCTTAACCAGCGATAATAACCCACTAACGCTTAACCAGCAATTACACAACTAACGCTTAACCAGCGAAAGCTCAACATAACACGCTTAACCAGCGATTACACTACTAACGCTTAACCAGCGAAAGCTCATCCACATGCTTAACCAGCGATTCAATTACTAACGCTTAACCAGCGAAAGCTCATCCACACGCTTAACCAGCGATTCAATTACTAACGCTTAACCAGCGAAAGCTCATCCACACGCTTAACCAGCGATTCAATTACTAACGCTTAACCAGCGAAAGCTCATCCACACGCTTAACCAGCGATTCAATTACTAACGCTTAACCAGCGAAAGCTCATCCACACGCTTAACCAGCGATTCAATTACTAACGCTTAACCAGCGAAAGCTCATCCACACGCTTAACCAGCGATTCAATTACTAACGCTTAACCAGCGAAAGCTCATTCACACGCTTAACCAGCGAAAGCTCAACGTAATCCGCTTAACCAGCGATTACACAACTAACGCTTAACTAGCGAAAGCTTATCATAACACGCTTAACCAGCGAGTGTACCTGTAGTACTTAACCAGTATTCTGTATTCGACTCTATATTCGACTCTATATTCGACTCTATATTCGACTCTATATTCGACTCTATATTCGACTCTATATTCGACTCTATATTCGACTCTATATTCGACTCTATATTCGACTCTATATTCGACTCTATATTCGACTCTATATTCGACTCTATATTCGACTCTATATTCGACTCTATATTCGACTCTATATTCGACTCTATATTCGACTCTATATTCGACTCTATGTTCGACTCTATATTCGACTCTATGTTCGACTCTATATTCGACTCTATATTCGACTCTATATTCGACTCTATATTCGACTCTATATTTACGGTATTCACATTACGTATTATTTTAAAGTTCTAGACGTCATGTTAATTACTTACCAAGTAATTAATCAAAATTTCACGTCCAATCACTATGTCATGTTGAAGGTATTCATCAGGTAAAACATGAAAAACAATATTCAAACTAATGTTACCAATGTCAACATTAGCTAAAATGTTCAGGTTACTATTCACGGAAGTTTGACCTATACCCGTAATAGTAAAGACACTATAATAATTACGCACAACGTTAAATTTACACAAAATAGAATCTCTCATTAATGAACACTCTGCTCCAGAATCATAACAAAAACTAAAAGACTCACCAGAGTGACGGAGAATACCTGTAGGCGCATTTACTACGCACAAGTCCACTCGGCGTTGTTCAGGAGCTACACCAGCGCCACCACCAGTGCCGCCGCTGCCGGAACCCTGGGCCGCTGCTGAACAACGGTTCGCGTAGTGGCCTCGGCTCCTGCACGGAGGCAGGTGACGGAGCTGACCTTGGGCTTCGCCGGAACAAATGATGTACTTCCATGAGAAGACGAGGAGTGAGGTCTTCTGTCAGTCTTGCTGTCTCTTCTCTGGTAAACCGTGGAAACCTTTTGGCATTCCTCACCACATACGTAACACTGGACTATTCGTATCGATAACACACATGTCTGCTGTTGCTGTTGCCAACCAAGCACGTTTGCCGATATTCCGTTTTTCAGAGTCGTAATAGGTACGGTAGGCGAATATCCGTACTCGCAAAAGGTGTTTTCATTGTTTGTACAATAGTCATAAAGTTTTTGTTTAGCTGCTCGAACATAAAACACCACATTTCCGTTTCTATGTCACTTTCAGACGCACGCGCATTGTCTTTACACTTTTCCGGCCTAGTACTGTCACTTACACTATGTAGGCGTTAAAGTTACATCCCACTTCTGATGACGACAGATGAGACCTGTCTTCGTTGATTTGTTGCTCGAGCATGATGGAATGTGGAGTCCAACATGAAATAACACACAGGCACTGTTCGGTACACTAAACTTAACTGTCCAAAACACTTTACAATTAAAAATAACGAAGGATTGAAGATCTATTTCAGATTTAAATGAAATAAAATGGAATGTAGTGAGGTTAGCCAAGTCAACCGTTCGTCACCATGATTTCAATTTGAATGTGTCAACTGCACAAGTCTACCGCCTTTTTATTAACATCAAAAATGACAAACGATAACTTTATCCGACTAAACACACTCAAGCATTGCCAGACCAAAAATTAAATTAATTGAACTAAATCAAAATTATGATCAACGCTTGACATTCCATTACGCGATCTGCGACATGTATGTATTTAGAAATATATAAGTATGTTTATCAGTTGTCTAGTACCCATAACACAAGCTCTGCTTAGCTTGGGACTAGATGGCGTTGTGTGATAGTTGTGGAATATTATTATTATTATATTATTATTATTACTAATATATGGGTACACCTCTGGGTAACTCGTAGTACAGCGTGTTGTTATGTATCTTAAAATTAAAATTATCAATTTATTTTTCTGTTATTATTTCTTTCAATCCAGTCTCATAGCACAACTGAATACATATGTTATAGCATTTCCCCTTACAGTCCGACGACGCGGTGAACCCTGACAGGTTGTACGATTTAGTGGCAGTCGTGGTGCATTGTGGCTCCGGCCCCAATCGGGGACACTACATCAGTATTGTGAAGAGTCACGGCTTCTGGTTGCTATTCGACGATGATATGGTAGATGTGAGTATACCATTTATACATATATGCTTTAAAGCTACCATACGATATTATTATATGCTTTAAAGTAGTGAATAATATGGAACATATTAATCACTCGAGGAGCTCGTGGCTTAATAAGAACTGCCACTCGGGTCGATCTTTAGGTAAAGCTGTCCTTGCCTAGGTCGGTCTGTGGATGGGTGACCGCCCGACATACCGGGTTTCCTCCGTGCCTCGGAAAGCACGTTAAGCTGTTGGTCCCGGCTGCCATATATAGATCATTGGTAGTCGTTACAGATAGTCAGTGACCTGAAATTCTGACATCCAGTCTTACCAAAGGGTATCGTATTACCTAGTATTAACTGGGTTGTGGAGGTCAGTAGGTAGGCAGTCGCTCCATGTAAAATACTGGTATTCAGCTGCATCCGGTTAGACTGGAAGCCGACCCCAATATAGTTGGGAAAAGGCTAGGCAGATGATGATATTAATCGTCATCTTCCAGCCCTTGTCCCATTCTATGTGGGGTCAGTGCAACACGTTTTCCTGTTCCATTCTCCCCTGTCAGACGTCATGCTATCATTTACTCGTTTCTCTCTTATATCATTCCTCATATAGTCCAGTCCATTCATCTTTTCTTTAACCTTCCTCCATCTAAAGCAAAATCTCTCTCATTAAAATATTGAAAGATGAGGTTGAATTTAATCTGGTAAAAAAAGATGATGCTTCAAGTTAAGAATTTTTAATGGGAGTAATTTACTAAAGGACTTGTGCCTCTTTTCACTTAAACATTGCTGCAGCTAAATGCCTAGTTAGTCTTTAAAAATCTAACACTGCTTAGGAATTTATTAGGTGTGCACATGCACCTACTTTCAGTAATAAAAACTGGCATTGGTGTTAGACTCGGTAAAACATAGTTTTGGAGACAGATACCGTAACAGCTCCAGTAATATTAATGACAATAATATCCGTGGTGCTAGGCAACTGGGCTTATCCCAGTTGTATACGTCCCTGTGTGCCTATTGGCCTTGTTCTGTTCTGTCTCCTGCTGATATGGATGGAATTGGAAATTATGTTTTTTCCTACTCCTCCGCTATTCTTTTCTGATTAATTTCGTTGCGGGATCCAAGACACTTAAATCGTTTCTCTGGGACTTCGTCGAGCTTCATTGTCTCGGCGCTTTTCTTGTGGTCGCCACTGTTGATTCTGGCTAACAGGAATTACAGTGGTTTGGGAATAGTGTGGCGGGCTTGTCCCAATAAAAAAAAAAGATACCGTAACACACAGTATCTACAGGCCCCGTATTCACAAACGCTTGGTTCGATTTCGATTCGAAAAGTTACGTTTGTCTCGCTCACTTTCGTAATGCTAAAATAACCCTCCTTTTGGGCTTCGCCGCAGTCGGGTAAAAAGATAGATGTACGACTTACCGAATCGAGCGTTTGTTAAAAGGGGGGCATGTATACGATTTTCGATTATGATGGAAATGTAGCTAGAATAAATCCTGCCTAATCTTATTTTTTGTATCTATTTCACTAAACTATTCGTTTTATTTTTACAGAAAATTGATGCCTCCGCTATAGAAGACTTCTACGGCCTAACTTCTGATATACAGAAATCTTCAGAAACAGGATATATATTATTTTATCAATCTAGAGATGCTAGTTGTTAAGTTTATTCAATTAATTTTAGTAATTTAAATTATTTAAGATAGTGATTATTCTAAATCATGTTATCATGCCACATTTGTTAAAGTTGAAAAGGCATATAATTATTGAAAATCGTTTAATTCCAATCATTGATTATATATATTAATCATCTTTTTAATGGTCATACAGTTGTAAATATATATTTCATTTCAAAATAAAACGTTGTGATCTTTCTCCGCGTGAATTGTATTTTATTATTTCCCAATTTTCTTGTTAGCAAAAGGCATGTTTCATGACAAAAAAAAAACCGTTTCGTCCGTCAGTCAGATTTGCCAAGCCAAAAATATTGGATACGTGTTTTTTGGTTTTATCGAACTAATACGAATTTACGAACATAAAACATGTCAAAGATCATGAGTGGTGGCTGGTGACGTCACGCTGGCCGGTAAAAATGTACTGCAATGTGACGTCATTCGAGTTTTCGAAGGACTGTCTGTCTGTATCGTCTTCATTTTTTGGTGAAAAAAGAAAAAAATTGTGTCTATTATTTTTTACTAATCTATCTGACGGACTAATTCGATTTTTTTGTCAACTACCCTATTAGTGGAATCAATGACCCATGTTCAACTGCAGTCTCGTGGGTGCAAACGCGACTGCTGAGTGTAGGGATTCGATTCTCTGGTCGAAGAAATGTTATGGCATCATTCCCAATGAAAAATTGGGAGTTTTTCAGTAATAGCCAAAGTTTGGAAGCTTGTGATACCGCCGTGTATCTAAAAGCCTGGGGTCTCATGGGTTTGCCGTCCCACACTCCCATCAAGCCATGAGAGTAAAGGAACAAAATACTTTTCCTTGTAGTAGTATAGGAGTCGCCCGCAGTCGCCGTTATTTTTGACGAAGTCTTTTAAACCGGTTTGAACAGCCAGGGATGTGCGTCAGCTGCTCCCAGAATTGGGTAATCTAAAGTCGGAAATAAATCGTAAATCGGAGTTGTAAAAAAAACCAACCAAGTGTGAATTGCACTTGTGTACGTCTTGATCTAGATCACCTACAGACCCTACACTATATCGATTAGTGTAATGTAACCGGGTTACTTTATACTTTAGAAACAGGTTCTACTTCTATTCCTCGTTCTGCCAAGAACTTTAAAAAAAAATACAATAATTTAGTAGTTTTAATTTTACTTCGACCTAGCTACTAGGTCGAAATTCAAAGACTACAATATATATATATAGGGTAGGTAGTCTAATTACACAGCTAGTACCTAGTAGTGCGGCTCTAGTTTCGAATTTAACCTCATGTCTTCCAAAACCCGAAGTTAATTTAAGCAGCTGACGTATTCCCCCACTTACATGCTTCCCCATCCATTCCATGCATTCCCATGCTCATCAGTCGCGCATGATCTTCGTGCATGCGCGACTGATGAGCATGAAGTCCTGGGTTCGATTCTCGGGTCGGGCAGTGTTATTCCATCAGGAATTTGTCACAGTAGAAGCCACAGTTTGGACTTGTGCCTGCATAACTAGCAAAATGTTAATGTCCTATTGGTACAGCTCTACCTAACCCTTCGGGAATAAGAGGCGCGATGTTATGTTACATGTAGCCGACGACAATTTTTTAGGTAGAAGTTGACCCTACTATTGCGACATAAATGGTTTTGGCGCGTTAAGACTTATTTTCTTATTTTTTTTTACAATATTGCTACTTGAATAACCACAGGTGACTTTCCTTAAATCATATTTTCATTGATGATCAGTGCATTTTAAAGAACTTGAAATTAATATTCCATTCCACATAAACTTGCAGAAATAAGAGCCCACCTCAGAATAAAATTAATCAGAATCAAACTACTTTAATAATTTGTCTTTTAAAAAAAAAAACTAAGCTTTTCAGTCTAACTAAGCCACAGATTTTGAAGATAGTGAACTACATTTATTAATCAAACCTTTATTTATTGGGAAGTAAGTGATGATGAGAGTAAATAAAATGCTTACATCCTTAAAAGTACTTTTTATTTCCATTTTTAAGCTACAAACTCATAGGGGATGGGAGCCAGTAACACTGGTTTCTCAGTACCACTGACAATATGAGCGGGCTTAGGTCCAGCAGGTTGTCTCTTAAGGTTGGCGATCTTCCCTGCAGCCTTAGCTTCAGCCAGGAGCCTCTCATTCTCCTTCACCCTGGTGAGGAAGTCCTGTCTGCACTTGGAGTGCTTGATGTGCTCAATGCGGACATTGATGCGCTTGGGTAGAATCCTTCCGCGGACACGCTTGTTCACGATGACACCGTAAGCGTGTTGTGTGACATTGAAGATACGGCCAGTCTTTCCGTGGTAGACTTTGTGGGGCATACCCTTCTGGACTGCACCATTACCCTAAAACAAAATATTTCAAATTTAGTAAATCTGATGAAGAGGACAAATGTACTAAAGGTATTCCTGACACATTTGAAATAGTCCATGACAATATTTTTTAAGAAACGTTTTTACATCCCAATTGAAGGAAGTCTGTACCTCACTGTAATACTAGACCATCGAAGCAAAGTGAAAACTTTATTCCACCAAGTTATACATCATAAGATGACCCTATGACTTAATTCACTTCACATGAACTTCTATAAATGTAAGAAAGACGACCCACTGACCAAGATCCTCTTTACTTCATCCATTTGAAAGCAAGCTCCACACATTTTTTTATTTATTTCCAGTTTCACGGTTATTCTAGCTTAACAATGTTTTTGCCATAAACGCAAACGTCTCCATGGACTCCACGGCTTATCTATGTGCTGGTGACAACATGCACACCTTGTTTTGAACACAATATAATGAATCACAATAGAATACTGGTTTCTGGATGGATATCATCCAGAAACCAGTATTCTATTTGCATTATCCCTCAGATTGGTTGCAAATGTTTAGGAATTATGAACTTAGGTTTCATCAACAGTACTTTCAAGATGCAATCTCATTCGTTAGTAGCCAAGACACTTACCCTGATGTCAACGATGTCGCCGACTTTGTACACTTTCATGTACGTGGACAGCGGGATGGTACCCTTGGTGCGGAATCTGCGGGCAAACAGATCCCTAGTTCCGCGACGATAACCTTTGGAGTTCGTCATTTTTGGGCCTGAAACAAAATCAGTTTTCGGTCACCGCCAATCGCACACAACACGTGGATTTCCGATTTCGATTGACAAAAGCAAGAAATAACCGGAACTATTATTAATATCACTGCAAAATTTTTAGAATATGCGATTACATACAATTTTTTAACTTTTATTCGTATTTTGCAATATTTAGAAATATTTTACACGATATTCACCTTGTGTTACAAAGCTTGACGGCTAAAGAAAGAGGTTATGTTTGTCTATGGTCGGTTGAACTATCAGTGCCAGAACTAAAAAAAACATTTCATAGTCTATGACAAATATAAATAATTGAAATACATTTTTATAGAAACATTGAGCCTAGGAGGCTGTGCTAAGAGGTCTCTCCTAGGCTCAATGTTCCTTCTTCAGACACCTTTCTCTCTAAAAGATTGTGCATAATTATTTTGAACAATAGACCATAGACTTCATTCATTCATCTTATTTTCAGTCTTACGCCCGAATACTCGAACGTCACTCAATTATAAGTAGCCCTCAAAACTCGTGCTATCTCTGTCACTCTGCGTTATAGTAACAAAGACAGCACGAGATTTAAGTGCAACTTAAAATTGAGTGACGTTCGAGTATTCGGGCGTTAGTGTCGAGATATAAAGATTTTGTTGACCGTGATTGTTTTTAAAACAAATGAGTTACTTTGATTATCATCTAAATCAAAATCGTAAAACTAGGACTGGCCACCCCGAACATTTGAGGTCTGTTTTCCGCTTTAAGTTATTGTATAATCTGTGCGTCTGTTGGCGCCAATTTTAAATAATGCTTGAAAGAATATAGGTTGAAAATGGCACAAAGTCCAACTAGTGCCACACCAAAAAAAAAAAAAAAAAAAGGAATATAGGTGCGTGCAGGGTGCTGACTGTGCTCCGGAAGACAATCATGATGACATTCCTAATAGTTTATGAGTAGGTAATAAGCAGGCTATTTGCGATAAAATTTTCATATAAAAAAACGTAATAATTATTTTTGGGATGGCAGACCCAGTACAAAAACATTTTTGACTTATTTGGTCTCGACTATGGGTAAAAGATTCGATCGAAACCAGGGGCCCTACTATGACGTCTTAAAACAATCTTAACTTATTCTTAATCCAGTGTGGAAGAGAGATGGCGCTAGACACCCTGTCTAGTTCTGTCACGTTTCCACACAGTCCACACTAGAATAACATTAAGGTATGACTGTTTTAAGACGTCATAGTAGGGGGCCTGGGCGGTGTTACAGTCTCTTCAGCGGTGCCGTATCGACTATAGGTATATCGAAGTGCTGAAGTGTATGTGTAGAAACGCCACTATGTCGATCCGATTACAGGACGAGAGCACGAAACCAATCCAATTGGATGCCTGAGTTCTAAAAGTCACTAAATCCATTTTCTTTGTTTTGAGATATAATCATTTGAAGTGCAAAAAAAATTGTTTAAAGAAAATGGTCGTATAAATAAATTTGAAAAAAAATGGGATAATAGTTTATTGAGTAAGCTTTAATATGACGGTCTGAAATACAATATGTTCTTATTGTAATGATCAGTATTAAATACTTTACATATAGGACTTAGCGCAAAAGTAGTGGAGTTAGAGACTTCTAATGAAAATTCTTTGGAATTAGTGACATATTACCATAACTTATGATCTTACTAAAGAACAAACAATAGCAAAACTATAACTTCTTTTCATCATTAGCACTAGCTGTTAATTTTACCACAAAATTAAACCTTCCTTCTAATCCTCTAATTACTTTAAAATCACGTTTAATCAAATTTAACACAGTTTCATTATTATATTATCTCTTTATTCATAAATTTCTTCTGTGTGTCGTTATTTACAAAATCCAGCTCTCTTGCTGAAGAAGTGGCTTCTAACAGCATGTCATCATAAAATAGTCGTTTTTGAACAGGAACATACTCAAGCAGTGTCTTGATATCCTGAAATTTTGCTGGTTTTAATGATATCATCCTTTGGTAACAGTTGCTGAGATCTGCGATGATCTGGTGATCTGGCCACCGATGCCAACACGATACAGTGTCATCTTCTTAATATTTTGACCTGTCATTTAGGTAGCAAATTCAGGGTCTCAAAATCTTTGAAAGCGTACATTTCAGCATACAGCTATTCCAGTTATTGATGGCTTAACATGAGCACACAGATATTGCAGTTATTGATGGCTTACATGAAAAACGAGTCAAAATATGAAAAAACGTGAGAAGTTCTCTTAGATGGTGAAGTTGATCATAATGAAATTGAACATATAGATGTTTAATATTATGATGTAGGTACAGTATCATAATTATAATTAATACAACGTTTCGAATAGGTATTGAATTTCAAGCTCTGGACAAGAAAAACCTAGTTTTTTTTTTAAATATCAATATTTAAACTGTTGTTTTTATTAAAGGATACATTATAAACTTTGTTTTCACTATGATGAACCAATATCTGATACAAAACTCTCGTTTTTCATTTAATTTGACTCGTTTTACATCATTAATTTTCATCATGATTCATTTCATTTGTCAAAATCGTGGCAATCTGTGAAGTAATAAAATCTTGAATAATCCATGTGCTGAGTCGTAAATGTATCATATGCGGGTAGTTCTAGTTCGGTACACTTATCTGTTGCCTATATATCAACACTGGTAGAGTTTTAAAATGTATGGACTTAGTGACTTATCACCAAAATTTCACTGGACTTGGGTATTTTTTGCTTAAATTTGTGACTTAGTGACATTTAGAACTCAGTTCAAAGGAGTTAGTGATTTTAGGAATTGGAAAAAAGCCACTTAGCGACATTTAATTTAGAAAAGGGTGAGACCATCTGATAGAGAAAAAAAAATGATTTTTTTTGAACTGGTTAACTCAATATCGGTAAAAATGGACTTAGTGACTTTTAGAACTCAAGCATCCAATTGCAAAGAGGCGTGAGACAGGGAGACGTTATTTCTCCGAAACTGTTCACGAACGCATTGGAGGATGTTTTCAAACTCTTGGAATGGGATGGATTCGGCATCAACATCAACGGCGAATATATCACTCACCTTCGTTTTGCCGATGATATAGTCATCATGGCTGAATCGCTGGAGGATATGAACACACACAATGCTCAGAGACCTCGGTAACGTTTCTCAACAGGTGGGTCTTAAGATGAACATGGACAAGACGAAAGTCATGTTTAATGACCGTGTTCCACCCGTACCGGTAATTGTTGGGAGCGATACTCTCGAAGTTGTTGATAGTTATGTTTACCTGGGACATTCTGTTAAACTGGGTAGATCGAACTTCGACAAAGAGGTCGCCCGAAGAATCCAACTCGGATGGGCAGCGTTCGGGAAACTACGCGACATCTTTTCGTCCAAAATTCCGCAGTGTCTCAAAACGAGGGTATATAACCAGTGTGTGTTGCCAGTGATGACTTATGGCACAGAAACATGGTCCTTAGCTGCTGGCCTCTTAGAAAAGCTCAGAGTCACGCAACGAGCCATGGAGAGGGCTATGCTCGGAGTTTCTTTGTGCGACAGAATCCGGAATGAGGAAATTCGCCGAAGAACCAGGGTCACCGACATAGCTCGCAGAATATGCAAGTTGAAGTGGCAATGGGCAGGCCACATCGCTCGAAGAACGGACAACCGATGGGGAAGAAAGGTTCTCGAGTGGCGACCACGAACCGGAAGACGCAGCGTTGGCAGGCCTCCCACCAGGTGGACCGACGACATCGTGAGAGTCGCGGGCAACCGGTGGATGCAAACGGCAGGCTGCCGATCTTTATGGCGTTCTATGGGGGAGGCCTTTGTCCAGCAGTGGACGTCTAATGGCTGATGATGATGATGGGTAAAAGTCGTTCCTTTTTACCATTAAAATAATCCTTTGAACACCTATCTGTTAGTAATTCGGGAAATAGGCATGAAACTATGAAACGAAGTTCTAAACCCCAAAAACAGCATATTGATGTTCTGTTGCAGAAGCGAACCTCCTGGAGACGGTTAGGGTATTGCAATGTTATTTTTTACATGCCAATCCCGCAGCTTCGCCAGCATGGATGTTGGGATAGGGATAATAACTACCGGCCCGGTCATGGACATGTGTGCCTAATTTCATCGAAATCCTTTCAGCCGTTACAGTGTGAAAATAATATAAGTAAGTACCTACCTAAGTATAAGTAGGCACAAGTACACATGAATTTATCTAGCATTATTACATACACAGACAGAGAGCTTGATTTGACTCGGGTACACATTAGAACATAGCTGCTCTTTTAATTTGAGGTACCTACAGAGGAATAATTAGTTTTACTCTTTTACCCATAAAACTATCTGTTGTTTAAGTACCTAATATAAAAATACCGACTAAGTTCGTGTCACATTCAGAGGGTTCCGTTGGGTTAGTGATGATACAAAGGATAAAACTATAAAATCAAATAATATTATATTAAGGGAATAATTTAGATTTGATTTAAAGATTCCAATACCTCCTTCCTACTTCTATTCTCCTGGTAGTTTGTGGGACTTTACCTACTACCTATCCTTTTTTTTGCATACCTATCCAAAAAAAAATGTTTTCAATACCGTACCTCCCCTACCTACTTCAAAAACTGTTTTAAATACCTCCTGCCTACTTCTATTCTCCTGGTAGTTTGTCCCGTAGGTACCCTAAACTGTGTGATAGAACGAATGAGAAACTTGAGTCCCGCTGGTTTTACGATATTGTAAAATGCACATGATAAGGCCATTTTTTTTATTTTCTAGTTAATTGTGTTTTAAAAGATCTAACATAATCCATTAAAACATTTTAAAAATCCATGACATGTTTTATTTTTATTACTTACCATATTTTAAAAATAAAAACCAGCATTCATGGACACTGCGAACGAACGAAACTTTTTTTTCCCGACTGTTGACGACAGGAACGAAAGGTGTTACCGAACGGGAATTACCCGAAATAATAAGTAGCGTTCGTCAACACTGTGAACGAACGAAACTTTTTTTTCCCAATCGTCAACAGTGTTGACGAAAAGGTGTTACCGAGCGGGAATAACCCGTTCCGTTAGGTACCTACACCTGTAGGAAACGATTCCAAATGCCAAGTAAGTATAATTAAAAAAAAAGAATTGTAGTATAAATATTGTAAGATTCGGAGCTCGTGGCGAAATAATAACCGCCGCTCGGGTCGATCCTACTTGCCGGAGTTGGTCCGTGGATGCGTGATCGCCCGTTACATACTGGGCTTCCTCCATGCCACAGACCCGGCCGACCCGGCTCTCATTATGTTGTACCTACACCTTTGATAGTCCAGTGGCCCTAAAGTCTGACAACCAATCTTACCAAGGGGTATCGTATTACCTAGTAGGTACTTACGGCTGTGGAGGTCAGATCATCATCAGCCTGTAATGTTCCTACTGCTGGGACAGGTCTGGAGACCTGTAGACCCTCTCATATAGAGGATATTTAGAGGGAATGGGCTATGATTGCCTATGATCCACTACGCGGGCCCAGTGCGGATTGGTAGATGTCACATGTCTTCGAATTTTTGGTTATTTATAGAACATGTCGCTTTCCTCTCGATGTTTTCCTTCACCGTTTTGAGAGCAGTTGCGATGAAATAAATTACAGAAAGTATAATACGCCTGCCTGGGTTCGAACCCACGAGTCACGACTTATTGCTCGTAAGTCGGGGCCGCCACCAATGGGCCACCGCTGCTCTCAGAAGGTCAGATAGCTCCATGTAAAATACTGGTATTCAGCTGCATCCGTTTATGCTGGAAGCCGTCCCCAACATAGTCGGGAAAAGGATGGGTAGATGATGAATTACTTCAGCACTTGTTAGTAGATACCGTAATCTGCCTTGGCGGTCACCAACTGATCTTTTACCGACTTTATATTGGACACCTTTCTATACATAATTATTACGGGTCCATATTGGCTCACCTAAAGTTTTTTACCCGAAATTGTTCTTCCTAACGATTTGTAATCCGAATGATCACTCCTCCTAAAATTTTTCATCCTAAAGTTTGAATTCCTACTATTTGTAATGCTACTGGCGATGTTCCTAACACTCATGTTTCCGAAAATTTTAATTCATAATATCGTTATTGTAAACATATTTCAACTCCTACTGTTTTTTATCCTAACGTTTTTATCCCTAAACATAATTACATTAATATTTTCACTCGTAGAACTGTTTAGAATGATTAAAGGTCGTTTCACTGATTTTTGTCTTGAAATGAAATAAATGAATGAAATTCAGGTCAGAGTGTCGTCTTGGGGGCACTATGAAAAAAATACTTAGAAAAATTTCGCGACCAATTTCCAGGTAGCGCTCGCCGGCCGCTGCCGCGGCACCGCTCGCTTCGCTCGCTCGGCTCGCGCGAAGTTGGTCACAGTTCTAACCTAACCTAACCCATGGATATCTTTGCATAGTATATAAGGTCCCATTAAAATAGGTGGACAAATTTTAACACAGCGTTTAGTAAGCCTACCTAACTAAAGACACCTAAACAAAAAAAAAACACTATATAAAGTGATTTTATTTTGACTTAAAATAATAAATTGCCGGCACTCTAGAACAAACTCATCCTATAAAAGTAGGTATTTTAATGTCTTTTTCTTATATATTTTTTTACTATTGTCCTTATTTTAGCGGTCTAAATGATTTCTAAAATTTTGTCCACCTATTTTAATGGGACCTTTTATAATACTTACTGATTATTATGAATAAAAAGTAATATAAACAAAAAAGATATGACTTTGAATAATAGTGTATAAGATGGTTATGTTGAGAAAATATAGGAAAACAAATAATAGTGTAATAGATGTTTATTGCTACTGACATTATGAAGTTGAATGCTTCGGAATTAAAACATTAGAGACAGAGACTTTAGATGAAAAATGTTAGGAAGAACATTTTCGGATTTCCAATTATCGGAGTTGAAATTTTAGGTGAACTTTGGCGCACCCAATTATTACACATATACTAAGTAGGTATGTGACATAAAAAACATGCTCCCTTTGACTTTAACACTAAACATTACAGGATACTGAACACAATAGAATATTTTTATGCAAGTAATTTAATTTTCTCACGAGTGTATTTTTTTGTTTCAAGTTTTTAGTCTTTTTTGTTAGGTAGTTTTAAGTATGTTTCTATTTTAATAATAAGAACATTAAGATCTTAATATAATTATATACTTTTTTGTGATCATTTAAATATTATTTTAGTATCACCACGCCTCCCTTTTGAGTACATCGCATCTTAACATTCTTAAGTATATTAAAATGAAAATTTTATTTACAACATTATTAATGTGAGTTTTATTAAGTAATTATGATACACAGAAAAAAAGAAATATATTTATGTACGATAATATACACAGAATTAGGACGGTGCCGATGATCTCCTGAGCCCCTGTTTAAAACTTGTGTTCAACAAGGGCGTCCAGTGTGTCAATAGGTATAAAGGGACTACTTAATACTTTTTCACATTATTTACCTATAATATTATTTCCCAGTATAATACAAGATGCACTAAGTGGTGTTATTCAAGTGGAGGTAGAGCAGGGCAAGTTGGAGGGCAAGCTACTGGACTTAATCACTGGCGATGGGCAGTACTACAGCTTCAAAGGGATACCCTACGCCGAACCCCCCATTGGGAAACTGAGATTTAAGGTAATTATGTGCTGAATTTTTAAATTTAAGTAAGCAATACTGAATAAAATTAAATTATTTAATAAATACCTACTCAATTTAGATTTGCTTAATTTATTTTAATTTGAGCCTCTTAATTTATTATGTTTTTTATATTTCAAACTTTTTGCGTGTATGCGCAAACATAATAATTGGGTGTAACAGAAACGAGATTTTCCAGCCAAAAAAAGTCGTTTCGTAGCAATATTTTTTGCGGAGTCGAGTTACTTAGTTTAATGTAGGTACAGAATACTTGCTAGACAGCTTCGTGCAGGTTCCGTTTACACCGTTTAGTAAGTATTTTTAAATGTTTGGCTTCTTTATACGTATATTTTTATTCCTCATCTTTCAGTCGCCCCACCCTGCTGTTGCGTGGAAGAGTGTAAGATCTGCAACACAACATGGTTCCGTGTGTCCTCAAGTGAACCTCTTCAGCTTCACAAACTTCTTCATTCCCGGTGATGAAGACTGTTTATTTCTCAATGTATATTCGCCAAACTTGACGCCTGATACTCTTCTACCAGTTTTAGTATTCATTCACGGAGGGGGATATAAAAGCGGATCCGGCAATGTCAACTTCTACGGACCAGACTTCATACTCAGAAAGAATATGGTCGTCGTGACATTCAATTATAGATTAGACGCTTTAGGCTTTCTTAGTCTCGGTACTAAAGAAGTTCCTGGAAACGCGGGTCTGAAAGATCAAGTTGAAGCATTGAAATGGGTGCAAAAGAACATCAAACATTTCGGAGGTGATGCAGACAGAGTAACTATCATGGGTCAGAGCGCCGGCAGTGCGTCCGTTGCATTACATATTAGTTCTCCGATGTCGAAAGGATTGTTTCAAAGGGCCATCGCGTTGAGTGGTTCCCCGTTTTGTGATTGGGCCTTGACGATTCAACCCGAAAGGCGTGCTTTTGTTCTTGGTAAGCAACTAGGTCGTGAGTTTAAAGACCCCGATGAACTGCTGATGTTTTTACAAAATGTTCCTTCTAAGCAATTGGTTGACACATCACCGTTTTTATTGACATCCGAAGAAGCAACCTACAATATATTCAAAACGTATCATTTTGCACCTGTTTTTGAAAAACACGAAAATCAAGATAGTTTCTTGACGAAGGACACATTTCTAAATAAAGATTGTATAAATGAAGTAGACATTTTGTTTGGTCACACAAACCAAGAAGTATTAACGGGAGTCACAGTTATTGTCTCTAAACTATTAGAACGCTATGAGAAATATCCAGAAAATTTTGCGCCGAGAAAACTTTCAAGTATTTCTTCACCATATTCAATTTTAGATCTATCAGATAAAATACGTAACTATTATTTCGGAAACAAAAGCGTTGATATTAACTCATTGCAGGAGACTGTTGCTTACTTGAATGATGCGTCTTTTGTCTATGACATCATCAGATATTTTGAGTCGATACCAACCATCGGGTGTGCTAAAAAGTATTTCTATCAGTTTTCCAGTTTATCAAGTAGGAATCTGTTTGGAAATCAAGGAGCAAAATTTGGTATCTTCGGCGCAGGACACGTAGATGACTTGATGTATTTGTTTGACCCGAAGATATTAAATATGGCTTTGCATAAAAGTAGCCGAGAATTTGAACTCATAGAACAAGTCACTACGCTTTTTACGAATTTTGCTAAATACGGGTAAGTGAATCAAGCGTATCTACAGTATGTACCTATTGAAAAGACCCAGTGCACACATGTAAATACCAATACGGCAGATTGAGCTTTAGAAAAAGCTTTGTAGAGCGTCGAAACTTTAACACGCCAAAGTACTGCCATGGTCAACCTGTGTGTCCCTCTTTAAAACTCGATGTGTGTCAGTGTGTCTATAATTATAGTTTACGCACGGGTTCTGTAGGTAATAGCTTTAAACCGATCATGAGTAACTTTACTTTTGATTTCAGGAATCCTACCCCTGATTCTTCGTGGAACTTAACCTGGCCTGAGTTTGAGTCAACTAACATGAACTACGTAGACATTGGGGATAACTTAAGTATTTTAAGTGTTAATGACAATGAAAACTATAGTTTTCTGAAATGTCTGTTCAAATCCTTTGATGTGGAGCTTTGGTTAAGTCAACTGTAGAAGTAAATCAAACAAGGTAAATTATATGAAGATATGCCAAACCTACCTGGATATGCACCTACATATAAGTCTATAATTTGTTTAAAAATAAAGAAACAGAAGCACAAAGCGAAGCAAATGTATAAATTAATTTAACGAATAGTAGGTAAGCACAAGAACAAAAATAACGTTAACAAAATAATACAGACACAAATTTTATTACACACACTGTTTTATTTAATTGACTTTCCCTTATAACCATAATTATTTTAAAAACAATGCGGGAACTGCATAATTGAAGCAGTTGATTGATCCAGATTGAATCATTTGAAGTAGTCTACAAATATCTTTTAATATTGGAATGGAAGTCCTCCCAAAACTTGAAGTTTTCATTATCGTTCACACTCAAGACGGTTGCTGTAACTTCCGGACCGTCGTTTGATAGGTCCACGTATTGCTTAGTGCGGTTGTTATATGTAGGCCACGTTATGTTGTAACTGTGTGCAGGGTTGCTGAAATAAACAATCATTTTATCATAAATGTATGGTGTCAAGTAATAAACGATTTGGACACAAGTACCTATACAGGATGGAAAGGATATCGACGTAGATTTTTTTCGAACTGTGTTGTGAGATTTTAAGGCAAGTAGGCATTCAGTTTAAATGTATTAATCGTCAAGGCGGAGCCACTGTAAGTTATCATTGCACTTCAATCAACCCAGCACATACTAGTGCTGGTCATAAGCCTCCCCCAGTTGCACCACAACACAAAATCCTGTTTTCTGCCTATCTGCGATTGCACCTCACATATTATTTACAGCGTCAGGTGGTGCACTTTGTGTTGCCATTTGGCAATATTATGCTGAGCTGAGGCCCTTTTGGCATTAGGTATTAGTTTTAATAATTTTAAATTTATTTTTGTTAACTTTTAAGGTATTTTTGCCAAATAAACACAATTTTCTTTCTTTCTTCTATATACACGCACTGTTGAATTTTAGTTTACTTGATTGTGCCCATAACCTAACTACATAAAACACAGCATATTAAATGGTGTGTTTTACCGTTGTTAGGTACAACAAGATACTTTTACTGTTTAGACATGTATGAAATTATGAACTCATTGAGAAAGCCGTGGAGAAAGCCCATACAACTCCTGATTAAACTCTTAATTCAGTAGTAAATTAAAGCACGACGTGGATTAACTTACCCATGTTTAGCAAAGTCTGTGAAGAGTGTAGTCAATTTTTCTACGAGTTGAATTTCTGTACTGTTTTTATCCGAAACCAGATCTAATGACTTTGGATCGAACAAGTACATCAAGTCGTCCATATGGCCAGCTCCGAAGATTCCATACTTTTCCCCTTGCAGACCATAATAATTTCTGCTTGATGTGATTGAAAACTGGTAGGCATATCTAACAGTACCTTCTTTTTCAGGCAACCTCGTAAAATACCTCAAGACATCATAAACAAATGTTTCATCACTCGAATACCTTATAAACTCTTTTGTTGAGTTCAAATCAATAGTCTTGTTTCCGAAATAATGTTTACGAATTACATCCGATAAATCCAATATGACATCTGGCCTTAATTGGTTCAGAAATTTCCGAGGAACGAGCAGTTCTGGGTATTTATGATAGCTCTCTATAAGTGTTGATCTGATGAGTTCAATTAATGCAACGTTCTCTACGTTAGTGTGGCCAAAAAGAACATCTACTTTATTGATATGAGCAGGTTCTTCAAAAATATTGTGTGACAGGAAAGTGTCCTTGCCAAAATTCTTTTCAACCACAGGTACAAATTGATACATTTTAATGAGGTTATAGGTATATTCTTCAAATGATAAGACGTTAGGACTGGTGTCTATTAATTTGTCTGAAGGGAGGGACTGCAGAAATTCGAGTAGTTCCTGGGGGTCTTCAGTTTCAAAGCCAAGCTGCTTACCAAGAACAAAGGCACGTCTTTCGGGATAAAAAGGCAAGCCCCAAGTATTGGACGGCGAGCCGCTACTTGCGATCGCCCTATGGAATAAGTCTTTCGACATCGGAGAACCAATATGTAACGCGACAGAAGCGCTGCCGGCGCTCTGTCCCATGATAGTTACTCTGTTTGCATCACCTCCAAAATATTTGATGTTCTTTTTCACCCATTTTAATGCTGCAACTTGATCCTTCAGTCCCGCGTTGCCAGGAACTTCTTCAGTACCAAGACAAATGAAACCAAATAAGTCCAACCGGTAATTCAACGTCACTACAACCATGTCTTGTTTGACCAGGTAATCTGGGCCGAGAAAATCAACATTCCCGGATCCACTTTTGTAAGCTCCTCCGTGAATGTATACTATCACTGGAAGAGGTTGGTAAGGCTTCAAGTTCGGCGTATATGTATTGAGAAACAAACAGTCTTCATTACCGTGTATCCATTCGTTTGTTAGAACGTCTATGTGAGGGCATCTAGAACCATGATGCTGAGCGTTTCTCACTCCAGTCCACGGTAGAGGAGGCAGAGGTGCCTGTAAATATAAGGTCCCATTAAAATAGGTGGACAAATTTTAACACAGCGTTCAGTAGGTCTAACCAAAGATATCTAAACAAAAAAAAAACATTAAATAAACTGGTTTTTTTTTACTTAAAATAATAAATTGCCGGCACTCTAGAACAAACTCATCCTTTATGAACAGGTACTAAAATGAGTTTTTCTTATAATTTTTTTTACCATCGTCCTTAATTTGGTGGTCTGAATGATTTCTGAAATTTTGTCCACCTATTTTAATGGGACCTTGTATAATTATATTTGTATTAAATGGGGTTGTGAGTTTGTGAGCGCTACATCCAATTGGTCGCAGTTGACCGGTTGACACGTAACAAAATCACGAAGAGTTATAAGTTTAGGTTAGGTACCTATGGCTATAGATTTCTTTTTTTTTCTAAAAAGATTACCTTCGCTAGCCGTATGTCATGTAAATAATAATAATAATAAGCTTTATTAGTTCTCACAGTATAAAACCTTAAGATTAGATAGTTACAATATTAACAGTGATCGTAACTTTATAGTCACAGTACGGATCGCAACTGGCATCTTATAGACTACTGGCCCGTGTTGAAAAAATTATGGGTCATGTGAACCACCAGGTGACCTATCTAGAACGATATAGGAGCATAAAATAATAAGATTCAGCACTATGCCGTCACTTGTAAGCTGTCCAACAGAGTGCAGGTGAGAATTCAAAAGTACAGGTAGACTGGGTACATTTTGGTCATATATTTTTGTACGGCATTCTTACCATCGATAGATCCATGAAAAATAATAAGAAAACGCGTAGTGCCGTAAAAAAATGTTGCGCCACAAAGTCGGAATTTTTATTTTATTTTCCGCCAATTTCGAGGGTAAATTTGGTCATTTGATTTTGTACGGCATCAGTTTCATACTATTTCAATACTGCTTCTAATCCATTATTCCGCAACGCCGTACAAAAATCATGCGACAAGGGGAAATAATCGAGGGTTGTACCCCCTCTCTTTCCGCTGGTCCAGGGGGTGATTTGAAAAAGTACGGCTTCGGTTCCAAAACATTATCTAGCACTCAAAAGTGCTATTAAAAATAATGCCGTCAAAAAAATATTGTTCATTTTAAATGTATATCAATAATTATCTTAATTTCATCGTATCCTTGATTTTTAAAGCTGTAAAGTCATTTGATCCTGTACGGGAACTATTTTTTTAACATGATATTGTAAAATACAATTGTTATATAGTATTGCCGTTCAAAAGAAACTGTTCAAAAAAAAGTTATAGAGAAATACAAAAACTGAAATTTTGCAAATGATTGCAAAAGTTTAAATGTCATAGATTAATGAATTATAGCAGTTTTCTAAATTTTATCCCTTGTTTTAAAGAGTATTAACATAAATAAATTAGGAAAAAATTATGCCGTACATTTTAATGCAGACCATTATCTTTTAGGCTGATGAAAATGACGCTACCATTTTAAGGTTGCACAAGCCGGTCATTCTTCCATACAAACGTAGTACCTATGGTGATTACTCCTGATATTATCAATCTAATACAGTACGGCATTAACATATTTTTGAAGAGAACAATTGATAATATGAAAAAATCACTATGACGTCTAGCTGAACTGAAACGGTGTGTATATTATATCCAAGAATTGAAACTGCCAATCCCAGTATCAACAGTTTTGTATACTTTTTGGTTTAATCGGTTTAATATATACTTCAAACATTATTGATACATATATAAATAATTGATTTGTTTCATTGTAATGATGTGAATAAATAAAACAATCATTTTTTAGAAAAAAATCGATATATATTTTAATGATGATAATAAAAAACATGGTTTTTCTTTAAATTATTTTTAATTAATTATTGATATTATTTTGACAGGATAACTTAAATTGTCTATCAAATAACTGTCAAATGGTGAGTTTGGAAAAGAATGTACCAAACCATAACCAATTTACAGTTAATCTATGGACATTTATGATAGCCACTGACATTAAAAAGATACGCAATAGCCCTACTGCACATACCTAGTTACTAACCGATGTAAATCAATAAGTTAAGTCAACGCTAAAATAAGATTTGTAAAAATATGTTTTGTTGCTTATAAAGAAAAAAAAAATGCTAATACCGGACTCCCAGGTGTCGTCGCCACGATTGCACCTTTACTAGACGGTGCGCCGACTTGTAGGAAATTCAATTTTACAGCTCCCACATAAGATTTACTTTCAAAACAATTACCTACTGATCTACCTAGGGATTGAAATGAGCTACACGACTAAGAGAAGTCTTAAAATAATTAACAAGGAACAGTTGACGTCAACTGTTCCTTGTTAATTATTTTAAGACTTACAGACTTATAGTTGCCTCAACCGAAAATGTGCGAGTACTTCTCAAAAATATGTTGTATTTTGGAATTATCAGTGACATGACAACATGTCTATATTTTGGTATAAATCGATAGTATACAAACCCATATTTAACATAATTTCTAACTAGGAACCTAGAATCACGAAAAGAGTATGAACATTAGTACAAATAAACTATCTAAATCACAGATGACAGAAACAACAGGAGATATGCCCTTTAGCCGAAAATGTATGGGGACCTGTGTCGTCAGTTCACACACGCAGAGCAGTAAAAACAATAGATATACGCATTCGCAAACACATCCGCATTTCTTAAAACATTACGTACTACACAATCAATTATAAACCTTATCCCTTCAGTCACAGCGTGTATTTACCATGCACCGCACAATTTACTTAATACATTTTGTTTTACTTCGACGCTAGTGATTGACTAAATCGAAAAGTTATCGATTCTTCTATTTATTATTATATTGTATTATAGTTCTTTTGGGGTCCTGAAAATAATATATTATAAATAAAAAAAAATATGTCCAGCAATCATTCAAAATAAAAAAAGTCATTTATTCAAAACAGGTTGATTAAAAAAAACCGGCCAAGTGCGAGTCGGACTCGCGCACCGAGGGTTCCGTAAAAAAAATATATTATGTGATGTAACTAAAAATTTATGGTTTTCGTAATTATTCCTTTATCTATGCTATAAGACGTTGCTTCGTACCAAATTTCAAGATTCTGAGTTCACGGGAAGTACCCTGTAGGTTTTGATTCCCTTGCGAGTGTCGAAAATTTGCGGCATAAACGGGAGTATCTTGATGTAACTAAAAATTTATGGTTTTCATAATTATTCCTTTATCTATGCTATAAGACGTTGCTTCGTACCAAATTTCAAGATTCTGAGTTCACGGGAAGTACCCTGTAGGTTTTGATTCCCTTGCGAGTGTCGAAAATTTGCGGCATAAACGGGAGTATCTTTTGATCGCGTTGACTTAGAAGTTTGATTTTTTCACAGCTCCAAGAGACCATAGACTTGAGTATTTGATATGAATTTCAGCTTGATACCTCCACGCGTTCCTGAGAAAAAAGGTCTTGACAGACAGACAGACAGACAGACGGACAACAAAGTGATCCTATAAGGGTTCCGTTTTTTCCTTTTGAGGTACGGAACCCTAAAAAATACACACATCAACACGGTCTAGGGATATTTCATACTCAATTAAATAACTCGAAAAGTACTGGCCGCATTGGAATCTTAAATACACCGATTTGTTTGTAATTTATCTCAGACTAATTCCAAATTCAAATTTTTGAAAATTCTTTTGTTTCGGTGGCATAAAAATGTCTTGATGTATAGGAGAGGGAATTTTCATTTGTGCGAAATTTAAAAAAACAATACGAATTACGTTTAGTTACAGTTTTTTTTTCATTTTTAAACGTAAGATAAAGTTAAAATTGAGGTATTGTAGCCATGCAACGCCGACATTTGACGAGGGCGGAGATGTTACGAGCTGTGGGAATGCTGGAAGCTGGATCTGTTCAGCGACATGTTGCTGAGGCCATAGGGACCCATCAAAATGTAATTTCAAGATTGTGGACACGCTATCGTGCCACAGGTGAAGTAGCGGAGAGGCACCGGGGGCCAAGTCGCATCACTACCCCCAGACAAGACCGATTTTTGCAAATTACTGCGCGAGCTCAACCAAATGCAACGGCGACTCAATTGGTCCAAAGGCTGCGAGTGGAACACCAAGTGCTTGTGAGTGACCAAACTGTAAGAAGGCGACTGCATGAAAGCAATCTACGCTCTCGTAGACCACTCCGGGTCCCACCTTTACGGAGAGGCAATCGTGGACGACGATTAGAATGGGTTCGGAACCACGTGGACTAGGGCCGTGAGCAATGGTCCAATGTGCTGTTCACGGATGAATCCAGGTTCGGCTTCCATCCAGATTCACGAAGGACGCGTGTTTGGCGAGTTCCTGGACGATGGAGCCGTCTCCAGAACCCTCAGGAAGTTCACCCATACCAAGGAGGAACAATTATGGTTTGGGCAGGAATTCGTCTTGGAGGACGGACGGATCACGTTTGGGTGCGGGGCAATATGACGGCAGAACGATACGTCCAACAGGTGCTGGGGCCCGTAATCTTGCCTCACAGAACACAAATGGGGCAAGATTTCCTGCTCATGCACGACAATGCCCGGGCACACACGGCGAGAACGGTAGCAGCTTGGTTACATACACATAATGTTAGGGCCTTAGACTGGCCTGCTCAATCGCCAGATCTAAATCCCATTGAGCATGCGTGGGATATACTGCAAAGAAGAGCTCTGAAGGAAGTTCCTGAAAATTTGGCTACAGAGGATCAACTTTTTGCGCACCTCAGAAGGACATGGGACAATATTCCGCAGCAAGACATTGACAACCTTGTTCTGAGCATGCCGAAACGTTGCCGATGTGTTATGAACATCATGGGCGCTTTCTCAGACTACTAACTTCAAGTTTATAAACACAAATTAAATGATTTTTCTATTTTTTTCAGTTTTTACTCACAAATTAAAAGTTAATATTCATATACGGTTTCCGTCTATGCTTCATTTTTTTTCCATAAAATCCTGAAATTTTAATCAGTACCTTAACCATTATTTAAAAATGGTAGAATATTAAATAACGTATATTTTAAATATATACATGTCATATAAATAATTAACACATTGATAGTAATTCGCTTTTTTAAAAATATCCCTAGACCGTGTTGATGTGTGTATATTGATTTGTGTCTGTAGTAAATCGTAATATTAACTTACACCACAGATGTGTTGCAACAGATTTTGACGTTCGAAAAGTGCTGATTATAAGCAGCACTTTTGTCTGTCTGTTAGTTTAAGTCCCTTAGGGGTTGAATTTCAAAAAATAAATCCTTCTTTATTCCTTTTCTACATTATAAAGGGAACCTCTGTGCAAAATTACAGCTTTCTAGGTCCAAGGGTTTGGGCTGGGCGTTGATGAGTCAGTCAGTCAGGACTTCTCTTTTTATTTAAGTATAAAGATAGATAGATAGATAACTCGAGCAACCAATGAATACGATTTATTCAGTCAATATTAAGCAATAAAAAGCACTTTCTATTTTCAGTATTGCTTGCAAAAATAAGAAAGCGTGATAATATAAACGTTGTTGTTAGTACCTACCTATATTTATAATTTGTTGTTTAAACTAAAAATAAATTTATATTTTATTAGTAAATACATAGTACAGAATATTGGTTTTTAGGGTTCCGTAGTCAACTAGGAACCCTTATAGTTTCGCCATGTCTGTCTGTCTGTCTGTCTGTCCGTCTGTCCGTCCTCGCTTAATCTCTGTGACCGTTAGCACTAGAAAGCTGAAATTTGGTACCAATATGTGTATCAATCACGCCGACAAAGTGCTAAAATAAAAATTGGAAAAAAATGTTTTATTAGGGTAGCCCCCCTATATGTAAAGTGGGAAGTGTTTTTTTTTTAATTTTAACCCTAACGTGTGATATATTGTTGGAAAGGTATTTAAAAATGAATAGGGGTTTACAAAAATCATTTTTTGATAATGTCAATAATTTCGGAAATAATCGCTCCAAAAGTAAAAAATAAAGCGTCCCCCCCCCTCTAACTTTTGAACCATAAGTTTAGAAAATACGAAAAAAATCTGAAAAGTAGAACTTTATAAGGACTTTCTAGGAAAATTATTTTGACCTTGGATGGAAACAACAGATGGAAACTGCAGTTAACCAATATAATTTGGTCCCTGAATCGTATGAGCGCCTATACAATCCAGAGGTCAAGTTTCATTGGCCCGTATTTCAAACAAAAAAAGAATTATTACTACGGAACCCTACACTGAGCGTGGCCCGACACGCTCTTGGCCGGTTTTTTCTTATCTCCATTTACGGCATGCAACGCTCAGTAATGCCATAAAATACGCCCACTGCAGTAACAATTGTGTAGAGTTATTAATTGTATAATGCATAATATGTATAATCATTCGTACGTATACTCAGAATCATCGTATAAAATATCGACAACTACAAACATCACAATAAGACATCTCTAGCTCACAAAGACTGACAGCAGCAGCTTTTCGAAAATATTGTGTGAGTGAGAGCATCAGTAAAACACCTATCCATTGCGCTATTAGATCAGCCGATTCACTGGTCGATTTGTACTAAACAAGCAATGGTTTTTGTTCCTAATGAAAACAATTGATTTGGTTTTTCATCATGTTTCTCGTACCACGAAGTAATGTTTTAATGAATTTAATATGAAAAACATTATTTTTGTAGTACTTACGTGTGAAATGAGATACCATATTTCGTGTAATTCACAATACAGCTATTATTTTTACAAACATTCACTGAACAACGCGGTATTTTGTAACAAATCACGAGCAGTGAAGACGTCGCAAGTTGACATTCGACTTATTATTGAAAGTGGCATATGGCCCCGTCGTGGCCACATGAGTTCGCATGTACCACGCCTCCTTGCCATATCTCCTGTTGTTTCTGTCATCTGTGATCTAAATGCAGTATAAAAAAATATCGTGATGAATTTCACCTTACATTTCGTTAAATGGATTTTTTCTTTTTAATTTTTTCGTTTTCAGTTTTTTCCCCTTTGGACCAACGAAAATGTACGGCATATGAAAAAATATTATCTATGCATAAAATAATTTCAAAATAAATTAATTTTATGTTGTGTCAAATCACCCCCTGGACCAGCGGAAAGAGAGGGGGTACACAACCCTCGATTATTTCCCCTTGTCGCATGATTTTTGTACGGCGTTGCGGAATAATGGATTAGAAGCAGTATTGAAATAGTATGAAACTGATGCCGTACAAAATCAAATGACCAAATTTACCCTCGAAATTGTCGGAAAATAAAATAAAAATTCCGACTTTGTGGCGCAACATTTTTTTACGGCACTACGCGTTTTCTTATTATTTTTCATGGATCTATCGATGGTAAGAATGCCGTACAAAAATATATGACCAAAATGTACCCAGTCTACCCTGTACTTTTGAATTCTCACCTGCACTCGGTTGGACAGCTTACAAGTGACGGCATAGTGCTGAATCTTATTATTTTATGCTCCTATATCGTTCTAGATAGGTCACCTGGTGGTTCACATGACCCATAATTTTTTCAACACGGGCCAGTAGTCTATTAGCGTATGGTACCTCAAACGCAAGTTTTATAATGCGTAGAAGTATAAGATTCACTGCAGTAATCAACATCAGAAAAATATATGATATTCTTCAGGATATATGCTAGTGCCATAGTGTTGTGAAAACATAATACAACTAACTTTGCTCGATAGAAAAAAATTGCGAAGATACCTCTAAAAATTTATATTAACGAGTAAAAACCATACTAAAATACATGTCATCGTTCTGATTTTTTTGCCAAATAATTCTACAAGCAACATACTAAAGTCATAGTGTTTTACTTTTTAAGTCCAATCAATAGTTTTTTTGTAAATCGCAAAATACCACTAATTTCGCACTATTCGGCCGCAGCGAAAGACGTAACAACCGCTTTGTAGTGCAAGCTGATTAGAACTTTATTCTAACAGTATTTCAAGCGAAGTTTGAACCACCACAAATGGAGTTGCTAATCTGAGGTAGCATACGCTCTTAAAAATCTTTAGGACAATTTCACGAAATTCAAAGTTTTTTTGCTATACATGAGAATTTATTAATCATGCCTGTTTTCGCTAAATTTCTTTGTGATTCATTAGTTACTGGTGACTAGGAGGTGGTTACCTTAAATCTCCGGGTTCCGTTTGGAGGCTGGGCGTACGGAATGCCTTTAAAACTATAGTAGTGCCCGTCTCCAGTAATGTAGTTCAGTTTTTCTCCAGCCAACCATCCCTGCTCGACTTTTACGAGAACCTCATTACCTGTTACATTTTGTATGGCTCTGCAAAAAAATACCATACACGTTTCTAGAATGAATATTACCGAGCTGTTTCTCATTTAAAATTCAACACATTTACAACATTTTTATATAATACAGTTACTGAAATTTAGAAGATTGAGATTTCAACAGAGAGAGAAAATTAAAAATATTTATAGCAAGGAGGCCCGTACCTAAGATTCCGAAGAGGCTATAATAATTATGATCATAAATTAACTAATATTTTACTTACATGAGCAATACTACAATTAGCTTCCCAAATAAAATGTTCATTTTACATGCAAATAAGGCAAGAATGTTCTGTCACTGTCACAGAACTTCTCAGACTGAATGTATTTTTAGCTCAACTCCTAGCTAAATACGCACGGTTAGGCACCCTATCTTCTACAGTCAACATTGCATGCGGCATTTGTATAAACAAAAAAGTCAATTAATATTTTAATCCTTACTTCCTTATTTAATATTTATTATTATAGATTGTATGCGAAAGTAACTCTGTCTGTCTGTCGCGCTTTCACGCCAAAACTACTGAACCGCTTTAAATGTTTGGTAGGTACATCGAGGTCTTGTTACTGAGATGTTCGGTTCTTAGGAAAACTTGCATTGATTTTTTTTTCCAAAAAAAAAACCTACATTTTTAACATTTCTTTAAACGTTTTAATTTTGCTTTATCTGATACCTAAGTATATATCAGGCATTTGAGGTTGCTGCGGGGAGTTCTATGTACCTACACGAAAAAAAACCCTGTGTATGTTTTGTTTACCTGAACCATGGACCTGAACGTACAGGCACTTTTAAAGAAATGTTACAAATGTAGGTAAATTGTGTTGGATAAGAAAATCAATGTACTTTTATAAATCAAAATGCAAGTTCTCCTAAGTAACAGAACATCTCAGTAACAAGACCTCGATTAAACAAGGGTTCGCAGTAAGTCAAATCGATCGCAGTACAGAGGTTTAAATTTTGGTATAATTTCAGGATTACTTTTGGTTACGATTATAACCGACATCCACGTGGGCATCAGCTAGTCTACCTTCTATCTATATAAATAAAGAGAGAAGTCCTGACTGACTGACTGACTCATCAACGCCCAGCCCAAACCCTTGGACCTAGAAAGCTGAAATTTTGCACAGAGGTTCTCTTTATAATGTAGACAAGGAATAAGGAAGGATTTTTCGAAATTCAACCCATAAGGGAGTTAAATAGGGGATGAAAGTTTGTATGGAAAATCGACATTTTCACGCGGGCGAAGCCGCTGGCAAAAGCTAGTAGTCTATAATCTTAGCCTGCACTCTCCAGAACCCTGACACAGCCAGAAGGTGTCGCGGCAGACCTTGTAAAAGATGGTGGGACGAGTTGGACAAAAACAACATTCATCAAGTTATATGTACTACCTACCTTGTTAGGACCAACAGTTGAAACTGGTTTATAAAGCCAATAAGACAAGAAAATCGATTCTTGAAAAACAATCACTCAATACAAGAAGAAAGCAAGTTTCGAAACATGAACTCAACGCTGCTTATTTTCCGAATTGGTATTCGAAGATTAGGTACTTATCAGAAAAGTAGTAGGTATACCTAACGTCCGGAATTACGTAGATTTCCCACAATCACTCAATACGAGTAGGTACCTACCTAATGCTGGAGAGATAGAAAATTTCCAAAAAAGGGTTTCCCAAGTTGCGTTTGGAATTCACAATACTGCCCGTGATGTTAGACGTTACCTTATCCCTTGGTGTATCTGTTACGGCTAAAGGTGGGTGTGAACATAAACTTAAGATTAGCCGGCTAACCTTAGGTTTATCTTCGAGAAGCAGCTAAAGTTCGATATCATGTTAGTTTAAGTCGTGATATTCCATCTTTAACCGGCTAATGTGCACATTAACCGAAACGAAATGGCTAAAAATGTATTCGATGGACGCGCCGGGCTGGCGGAGGGCTTGAGGGGGCGGTGGGGAGACAATTTATTTTTCACTCCTCTTGCTCAAAAAGAACGTCATAATAGCATACCAGAGCGGGCGTAAAATTGCATATATTGCCCTAGGGCTAAAAGTAAATCTCGTACGACAACTTGTTCAGCCAGCTGGTGCGTGATTTAGTCTGAAGTAAAAAAAATGTTTTATTTTTAAAAATACTACAGGGTATTTTTTTTCTCGTGTAGCAAGTTCGATTACCAGTTCAACCATGTCATTATTTAAAAATCTATGAATGCAGTTCAAATAGTTTTTTTAAATTAAAATAATGTCTTCTTTCAGTAAAATGTTCCATGTGGCATAGCGCTGGGACGCCCTGTATATATATGTATATGTTCCCGACCGATTTCGGCCACAGCGACTTGGATCTGCCCATTATGAGCATCGCTGGTGTGCTCTCTGGTGACTGACATAGCCAATTCTTGTCGTGAAAGTGCGTCCACATTCACTGCAAGTCAGCACCCCGCCGACGTAAAGCCGGCTTTTGACTATGGGATATAATATTCCTTCAAGGCTTCAAATGACCTCTAAATATCGCTCAGTCGGTTGAAAAAATATTTTACGGTTTGGGAGTAATTAAACATTATAGTATAGCACAGTGTGAACGGTCACGTACAAAATGTATGGCGAGCGATAAAATATTACATTACATCCCAAGATGTAATATATTACATTACATCTTACATCCCATAGTCAAAAGCCGGCTTTATTGTATTGGATGGCCGCGGGTGGTAAGGCGGGCCTGGTGTATAACTACTGTAATTATAAAAAGGTGGCCCAAGAAAAAAATCGAGTAGGTATGGCTGGCCTGGACCAATAATGACTTGCTAATAAATGTTAAGTTGACAAAACCCATAATTTGTCATATTTGAGCAGATGGTGTGATAACAAGGCCAAGACAAAATCATTTTCTCTACCTACTCATACTCGGACAGTATGTCTAAAGTTGGGATCTTTCAACTCACAACTGTCAGTTGAAAAGGATTCTCCCCTATATTCACATTCAGTCACATCACATTATAAAAAAATTGTTCTGTTTTCACATACCTAAGTAAACCAATTGCAACTTTCTATACAGCCAGTAGCCAGGTAGCCAGTAGATGACATATAATATATATAACATTTAATAAACCCGTCAGTTAGATTTTCAAAAATATTGAACGCATATTTTTTCTTTTTTCACGTTAACAAAAAATTAAGACGATACAGTGGTTCGAAAACTCGAGTGACGTCACAAGCCCCCACTCATGTCATGACCGTTGAGCATGCAAAAAACACCCATTCTATATTTTTCGATTAAGTAATTATCTAACTGACGACCTAAACAGTTTTTTTTTTTCAGGGTACTTTTCTATACTACTGAAACATAATTATTAATATTATTATGGTGGAATCCTGGACCGCGGTCCCGGTCAGAAAAGCCCCACGAGTGCCCACGACGGCCACGACCCATTACAGGGCTATCATCATCATCTTCCTGACCATACCCCATGTCATTTGGGGTCGGCGCAACACGTTATTTTCTTCCATTCTGCCCTACATCGCGATATAAAATTGAAATAAATAAAATAAAGTTAAGTAGGTAGGTACCTATGTAGTGTATGTAGGTACATGGTATGTAAATGTACAGACGCCAGCATGTCAAGCTACCCGAAACTGTCAAATTTTCCCAACGAACCTTGAACCTAATGTCCTGGAAATAAAGTCGAAAATCTATCAAAGAAATCTGACAGATTGTAGTAGCTTGATGTGCTGGCGTCTGTACCTACCTATTAATTAAATACTTAATTTAATCCTTTTACTAAAGTAAAAGAAAAATTACTCGTATAATTTAATTTCAACAATTTCTTTTATATAACAATTATTGATTGGGCCAAATTATTAAAAAAATTTCAATGATGAAAATGAAAAATAATGGATGAATGGACGGCCACAGAAAAAAATAAATAAAAAAATAAGCGGGAAAATGGCAATTCGATTTTTTATAGCTAATTCATGTTTTAATCTTTACTTTCCTTGTATTCGTAATGAAAAGCACAGTGTTTACCTCGGGAAAAAGACTTATTTAGTCCCTCGAACTGTTGGCGTTGTCGCTACCCCTAGGCTATCTCTGGCCTAAATAAGTAACTTTCACCCCTAGGATAACAATGTACTATTAGTACCTTCCTACCGTTAACCGGGGATGTTTTTTCTTTTATTTAAGATACAAAATCGTGCCAATACCAAATTACTCTTTTTGTGACAGAAAATACACTGAGCTGCACGGAAACTCGCCCAAGCGCATGATGTGGTTTATTAATTATCAAAATCAAGCGCGAAACTGGTTTTTTTGCTGTTGTTGGAAAACTTAAAATGTTAATCCGTTATGAAAAAATGTTAAAAACATAACACTCTAAGTTTAACATTGTACATAAATTTTTTGTGCGTTAGCAATTAAATATAATTAATAAGTGGTTTATAATTAACTAGCTGATGCCCGCGGCTTCACCCGCGTGGATGTCGTTCAAATTATTAAAACCTTCCTCTTGACTCGCTCTATCTATTAAAAAAAACCGCATCAAAATCCGTTGCGTAGTTTTATAGATTTAAGCATACAGACAAACAAACAGACAAAAAAGCGACTTTGTTTTATACTATGTAAGGAAGGATTGTACCTCAGATCAAAAACGGGCGACGGCAGAGCGGGGCGATCGAGCAATGCACGGGCGGGCGGCGGTGGAGCGCCGGCGACACGGGAACAAAAAGAAAAGCCGTAGTCACACAGAGGATTGTACATTGTACTTTAGACAAAAGTCGTACCTAGTCATTTTATTTTAAGAAAGTAAATGAGTTATTTAAAAGACAAAAGACAACTCAATCACATTAACTTTTAACTACCCAAATATCATAAACCCTCTATAATGCGTTCAAAAACCATAGGCAATGACCAGCATTACCAACCAGCAGAAATTAACAGAACTGTAATGAGCTCATAACCTACTGAAAACAGTAGGTTATGAGTTTAAATTTGGAACAGGTGTCAAATTCAAGTGAGTGTGCTATTCTCAATTCAGTATGATTTTAATTATAAATCGCACGACATTTTGATCTCGAGTGACACAAGAATATTGACTTTGTTCGTTTGCCTATGATTTAAAAAAAATGACAGATATATCCGAAACGCCGCCATTTCGAGCTGTCATTTGTTCGTTAGCTTTTTATTCCCTTTCATTGAGTAGACAAATTTTCTGATAAGTACTTTATTTCTGTCGAAAATGAGTGATAATGACTCAGAAATTAACATGAACACTCCGCCAGATATCGTAAATGCAGCGACGAATTCAACTAATATCCTGTTTCTTTTTTATTGCATTACACTGGTAACAATGCTGGTCATTTCCCTATGGTTCCTGAGCCCATCATAGAGCCCTTATGATTTTCGGGTAGATAAATTAGTAAGCAACTATACATAATTAGGCATTACAACACTCGTGTGATGCTATTAAGAAACTCGCCTTCGGCTCGTTTCTTAAACCCACACTTGTGTTGTAATGCCCTTCATTATGCACAGTCGCATAAACTACTATTGTGCTTATACTAATAAGTTGTTGTTATTGTGCTTCGTACTTAACGCAGCTTTACACTTGACACCACCTACATCTACATCATATGAAATGTATGCTCCAGTGGAGGAATAAAGCTGGTCCCAGAAGTTGAAGTTGTCATCATCGTTCACACTCTTCACAGTCAAGTTGTTTCCTATGTCCACGTACTGCATAGTCTTGTTGTTAAACAAGGGCCACGTTGTGTTGAAAGCTGAGCGGTTGTGAGTAGGGTTGCTGAAAATGAAGAATGTTATAATCAGTCTAGGCAAGGGCTAAGGGGGAGATGATCTTGGGATTATAGTGCGAAGCGTGTGATATTAATCAATGTAAAGACATCATGACCCAGCGATGGGCGATAAATAATATACATTTTTGGTGAAATTGGACACACGAATTAGGGATCAGCAAGTACCTAGTGAGTAGGTAGTGACTTCCTAAGTACGTAGATATCAAGAGAAGGCTAACAAACATTCTGAAATGTAACCTCGATAATGCGAATTTTAAAATATACAAAACCTTACGTACCCATATTTAGCAAAGTCCGCGAAGATCGTAGTGACTTGATCTATAAGTTTAAACTCTAAACTGCCTCTTGCGCAAGTCATATTTTTCGATTTTGGATCAAAAACGTAAAACAAGTCGTCTATATGGGAAGCTCCATAGATACCGTATTTTTCTCCTTGTAGACCATAAAAATTCCTAGTTGACATGGATGAAAATTTGTAAAAATATCTCACAGTATTGTCAACATTAGGCAATTTCAAAAAATATCTAGTGATATCGTAAATGAATGCAGCATTATTTCCATAACTTATGAACTCTTTTATAGAGTCTATATCAACACTTTTATTTCCGAAATAATATTTTTGTATTCTGTCTGATAAGTCCAAAATATGATTTGGTCCTAGTTGATTTAATAGTTTTCGAGGAGCAAAAAGTTCTGGGTACTTGTCATAATTTTGAATATAGGTTGAAACGACGATTTCAATCATCGCAAGTCCCTCTTGACTGGTGTGTCCAAACAAAATATCTACTTTATTAACATGGTTAAATTCTTCGTAAATATTGTATGGCAGGAAGTTATCGGTTCCATTAAACTCTTCTATCACAGGTACAAATTGATACATTTTGATTAGATTATATGTGTATTCCTCATACGATAAGACGTTAGGACTTGTGTCTACTAATTTCTCTGAAGGCACAGACTGGAGAAATTCGAGTAGATTGTTAGGATCTTCAGTTCTAAAGCCAAGCTGCTTACCAAGAAGAAAGGCGCGTCTTTTCTGATGAAAACCTATGCCCCAATCATTAAACGGCGTTCCACTCATTGCAATCGCCCTATCGAATAAACCTTTCGACATAGGAGAATTAATATGTAATCCTACGGACGCGCTGCCAGCGCTCTGACCCATGATAGTTACTCTGTCTGCATCACCTCCAAAATGTTTGATGTTCTTTTGCACCCATTTCAAAGCTTCAACTTGATCCTTCAGACCCGCGTTTCCAGGAACTTCTTTAGTACCGAGACTAAGAAAGCCTAAAGCGTCTAATCTATAATTGAATGTCACGACGACCATATTTTTTCGGAGCAAAAAGTCTGGTCCGTAAGAGTCGACATTACCGGAACCGCTTTTAAAACCACCTCCGTGAATAAATACTAAAACTGGTAGAAGAGCGGCGGGTGTCAAGTTCGGCGAATATACATTGAGGAACAAACAGTCTTCATTACCAGGGATGTACTCATTTGTCATGATGTCAAATTGACAGCACACTGAGCCATGCTGAGCTGCGTTTCTTACTCCATCCCAACTAAGAGGAGGGAGAGGTGACTAAAAAAAAAATGATAATAAGTATAAGGGCAGGCTCCAGAAACTTTCATTTATCACACACAAATGTGGAACTCTGCGGTATTCAATTAGTTAGGTAGGATCTATGTAGGAATTTTTATTATTTACCTTAAATCTTAAGGCACCGACAGGAGGTTGGGCGTACGGAATGCCCTTAAAACTGTTGTATTGTCCATCTGCAGTAACTAAGTCCAGTACCTCTCCTTCCAACCAACCCTGCTCTACTTTTACTCGAATCAAATTACCACCAGGTACATTTTGTATGACTCTGCGAAAATAATTTTTATGTTTTATTAAAATTTAAGTCAATCAGTAAATCATCCGGCCAAATGTGAGTTAGAATAATTTTTTATCTGAAAACAAAATTTTCCCCGTATAAGTTTCGTTGTAGTATCTAACTCCTTTTTCGTAATGTAATAGTCATGTTTTAATTGTATTGTAAGTAGGAACGCAGGAAATCTTTGCATAGAAGAGCTAACCCATCTAAAGAAAAGAATCCGAGTGGTCATTGATGGCTGCTCCTCTGACCTTATGGCTATCGATGCCGGAGTTCCTCAGGGGTCTGTTCTCTCCGCGACACTTTTCCTGCTACACATCAATGACCTCCTTGTTCCTGGTATTGTTGGGTACGCAGATGACAGCACTGTCATGGAGAGTTATACATCCAGCGCAAAAGCCAGTGGTGATGAAGTACGTTCATTAAGAGAGGCCATGGTGGAGCGAACAAATTCAGCCTTAAGACTTGTCTCCGAGTGGGGTGACGAGAATCTGGTAGATTTCAACGCCACCAAAACGCAAGTGTGTCTGTTCACCGCCAAAAGGAGTCCGTTTAATCTGGCCCCTACTTTCCGGAGTGCGTCTGTACAAGTTACTGACAGTCTCGAGCTTCTTGGCACGAAGTTGAGCGCGAATCTGAACTTCGGCGCCTACATCGAGTCGAAAGCTCAAACTGCGGCGAAAAAGCTGGGCATCCTAAACAAGGTTAAGCGGTACTTCAAGCCTGGACAGCTTTCAGTATTATATAAAGCTCAAGTCCGGTCTGGCATGGAGTATTGCTGTCACCTTTGGGATGGCTCAGCCAAATACCAGCTTGCCACACTTGACTCTGTAGAGCGCAGAGCCAGGAGGCTAATTGGTGACGATAAGCTGGTTAACAAGCTACATAGTCTGGCCCACTATCGCAAAGTCGCATGTCTGTCGGTCTTCTACAGACTGTACTTCGGAGAGTGTGCGCAAGAGCTCCACGAGCTGATCCCACCATCTCCCTTCTTCCATCGGGAGACTAGACGTACTGCAGGGTATCACCGATACCTAGTCGACATTCCACACATTCGAACGAAACGCTTTGCTGGGTCCTTTATCATGCGCACAGCCAAGGAGTGGAATTCCCTGCCTGCGTCCGTTTTTCCGAGTTCATATAACCCTAATCTGTTTAAGTCGCGAGTAAACAGTCTTCTACTGGGTAAGCTCGTTCCATCGTCGACATCATCTCTGCCCTTAGGGCAAGATTGAGGTCAAGAGCAAGCCCATTTATAATAAAAAAAAATATAAAAAAATATTTATTTATCACATGCCACAAGCACATGAGTAGAAATATGGAACAGAGGCAAAGCATCTTCCCGTCGGGCTGCGGGTTGTTCGAAAAAGGTACCGCGGCCTCGGCACAAGGGCTAAGAAGGAACATGGGTGGTTTTTAGTCAGTAGAAGTCTGACACTGCCTACCGCTTTGCCCAGAGCGGCAGGAGTCATTTGATGATTTCCCACACGCCAAAAAAAAGTAGAGTTCCGCTCTGACAGTCTTATTAACAAAAATGGATCGAGCTCGATCGTTTGATTTTGCTGAAACTGCCCTAGTCAAAAATGTTACTACTTGTAAAGGTAAGAGACAAAATAAAACCAAACATAGCCAAACCGGGTTACAAACTTAACATCTTCGAGCTCGACTCGTGAAGCACATCCTGCAGGGCTATTGCGTATCTTTTAAATGTCAGTGCCTATCATAATTATAGTGTCCATCAATTAACTGTCAAATGAGTAGTTTTTTAATAGTCACTGACATTTAAAAGATACGCAATAGCCGTGCTGAAATAAATCCTGCGAGCTATCAATAATGATTTCTACTTAAAAAAATATTCTAGAAGAGGCAGAAGTCAGTAGAAAGAAAGGAACCTGGCGACTTTATCCCACTTATACAAAAATGTTAAACTAGGTCATTTAAATGCCTAGTTCAATTATTCATAAAACAACTTACATGAATATGATTAAATAGAAAACAATCATTTTTTTCTTTAGAGGAAGCTCGGAAGGCCTCTCTTTGGACAACGACAAAAAACTCAAAAATCAGCAGTCAACTGATATCCTTGAATTTCAGTACTTGCTGATTTGGTGCTGATCTTGACCAAATATATACAAAGGTAGTGTTCAAAAGCAAAAGGTTTAAAATATAGCTACACTGTTTACTCATAATAGCGGAGTTGCTGTAAACAGAGCGAGAAAGATAAAATATTTCAGTGTCATGAAAAGTGCATTTACTGCCTAAGGATATTAGAGATAGAGTAAGCCCGTTATAAATAATCGATATTATAATAAAGTTATTATCTTTTATATCGGATCTAACGGTCTGTATTTTATTACACCTACCTACGTCCAACATTTTCAAACTTGATTATTGAAATAACATAAAAATAGCCTTGAAAAGTTGCAACAAAATTGTTAGGGTATTGTTTCTTTTTTTCTGAAAAAAAGAAAACTCAAAAATGTTTACGTTTGTGTTTAAATAATCTTCACGTAGCTTTACACTTGGCACCACCTACATCCACATCATATGAAATGTATGCTCCAGTGGAGGAATAAAGCTGGTCCCAGAAGTTGAAGTTGTCATCATCGTGCACACTCTTTACAGTCAAGTTGTTTTCTATGTCCACGTACTGCATAGTCTTGTTGTTAAACAATGGCCACGTTATGTTGAAAGCTGAGCGGTTGTGAGTAGGGTTGCTGAAAATGAAGAATATTTTGGCCAGTCTAGACGAGGGCTCTTTTCTAAAGAAAGTATAATGGGATTTTTGTGTGAAGTGTGTGAAGTTATGTTGATTAATGTGAAGGCCCCATGAGCGATAGATAATTTAATTATAATAATCATGTTTGGCGAAGATGGACAAACGAATTTAAGATGACCAAGTAATGACTTAACAAACAAACATTCTGAATGTAATTTTGATAAGTAGTAATAGTGGTACTGTGAATTATAAAATGAGCACATTTTATACATACCCATATTTAGCAAAGTCCGTGAAGAGCGTTGTGACTTGATCTATAAGTTTCAATTCCAAACTGCCTTTCGCCGAAGTCATATTCATTGATTTTGGATCGAAAAGGTAGAACAAGTCGTCTATATGGGCAGCTCCTGTGATGTTGTATTTTTTTCCTTGTAGACCATACAAATTTCTACTAGACATGCAAGAAAACTGGCAGAAATATCTTGTAGTATTTTTAACCGTAGGCAATCTTGAATAGTATCTAGTGATATCATATCTGAACCCAGCATTATTCGCAAAAGTTACGAATTCTTTAATAGAGTTAACATCAACACTTTTATTCCCGAAATAATGTTGTCGAATTGTATCCGATAGTTTCAAAATGTGGTTTGGCCCAAGCTGGTCTAAAAGTTTTCGAGGAACAAAACGTTCTGGGAAGGTATCATACTCATTTATATACTTTGACGCGATAAGTTCAATTATTGTAAGTACCTCTTGGCTGGTGTGTCCAAACAAAATATCTACCTTATTAACATGCTCAATTGCTTTATAAATATTGTATGGCAAGAAGTTATCTGGTTCATTATATTTTTCAACAACAGGTACAAACTGATACATTTTAAGTAAGTTAAAGGAATACTCTTCAAATGATAACATGTTAGGACTTGTGTCTACTAATTTGTCTGGAGGAAGAGACTGAAGAAATTTGAGTAGCTCATCGGGGTCTTCAGTCTTAAACCCAAGCATTTTACCAAGAACAAACGCACGTCTTTCTGGATTAAAAGCCAAGCCCCAATCATTGAATGGTACACCACTTAACGCGATGGCCCTTTGAAATAGTCCTTTCGACATCGGAGAACTAATATGTAATGCAACGGACGCACTGCCAGCGCTCTGACCCATGATAGTTACTCTGTCTGCATCACCTCCAAAATGTTTAATGTTCTTTTGAACCCATTTCAAAGCTTCAACTTGATCCTTCAGACCCGCGTTTCCAGGAACTTCTTTAGTACCGAGACTAAGAAAGCCTAAAGCATCTAATCTATAATTGATTGTCACGACGACCATGTTTTTTCTGACCAGGAAATCTGGTCCATAAGAGTCGACATTGCCGGACCCACTTTTATATCCTCCTCCGTGGATAAATACTAAAACTGGTAGTGGCGAATCAGGTTTCAGATTCGGCGAATATACATTGAGAAACAGGCAGTCTTCATTACCAGGAATGAATAAGTTTGTGAGGATGTCAATTTGAGGGCACATTGAACCATGCTGAGTTGCGTTTCTTACTCCATTCCAACCAAGAGCAGGCCGAGGTGCCTGGAAAATAATAACTTGTTAAGAATATGTGTTTAGTTCTAATTATCTTGAATAAGGTAGGTTAGAATAATTAGTTGACCTTAAATCTGAGTGTTCCATTAGGAGGCTGGGCGTACGGAATGCCTCTAAAACTGTAGTACTGTCCGTCACCAGTCACTAAGTCCACTATCTCCCCTTCTAACCAGCCCTGTTTTATCTTCACTTGAACTGCACCAGCTACTACATTCTGCATGAAACTATGAATGAAGTAAAAGGGAAAAGAAAAATTAAGAGCTTCGCAAAAGAAATAGAAGCAGATTTCATGCATGATGTAGAATGAAAGAAAATGGTGTGAGGACGTCTTGAATCATCATACGTAGTTAAGTACCATACCATCGTTACAAGCATACCAAGCATGAGTAAGGGCTGGAGTGCCTACACCATCCTCTGTTGTAACAGAAGGTTTATTGAAAAAAAAATCTGACGCAGAGAAATTTACTACGCCTTTAATGTGCGTAGGTACTGTTAGGATTTGATGAGCTGTGTAAGTTTTTTTTTTATTCTTACTATCTAATTTATTATAACATTACTGCTAGAATACATATATACATGATACAAAATATATGAAACAAACGGCCAGAAATGTTAGTACAGTTATGGATAGAAATTAAAAATTGTATGACTTACATGAGGAAAATTATTTTCGTTTTTGTTAGCGCCATCGGTTAACGAGATCTGCAGATCCAAGAGCTCAATTAGTTGGTTCACGCACTATTTATACAAGTGGACAACAATGTTATTTATATAATATCAATATCAAAATCTTAATGACGTTACTAATTTGTAGCCAAATTATCGTTTGTAGGGTTCCGTTGTAGGAACAAATCTGTTTGTGAGGAGTTTGACATGATTTGTTTTTTATTTAAATTTATCGATAGCCGAACTTTTGTCACTTACTAGAAAATAATTTGGGTGAGATAGGGTTCCCTTGACGTACACCTCTCATCACTCATGATAGGAAATTCTTCGCCTATAGCTTCTAACTATATTTGCGCAGCACTCTTGGTGTATACATTTCGAAGTAATCGTTTAAAATGTATTTTGTTTGTACACCCTCAACACCCTGTATTCTTAGTGCATCCCAGATATATCCGTGTTTTAGTGTGTCGAATGCTTTATTGAAATCGACAAACCCTAGGTAGTAACTCCACTTAAATTGGCCCACCACGTAAATTGTACCTAGCATATAAGTAATGAAGAAACGTATTTTTTTTTATTTCCTCATGATCTCAAAATTTACTATAAGTAGTGGATTTTTGTTACGATTTTCATGATTTGGTATGACTGATTTAGGATGGGAATTATTTGTTTATTAAATGTATGTATTATGATTTAGGGGAAAGCCCAGCCATTTCGTTGAAACGTTCCTCGAGAATCAATTTATTTAATCGTGATAATTCTATTAAAATAAGTACTTTCAGCATAAGGTAAGGTCCGGTTTCACGCACAATGGTCCTTAAGGACTAAGTGCGGAAACCAATAACCCCATAAAGAAGAAGGTAAGGTCCGTCGGGGCGGTGGATTATCGAAAGGATAACGCGGCTCCGACACAAGAGCGAAGAAGGAACATGGGTTTGGTTTTTAGTCAGTAGAAGTCTGACACTCCCCTTCGCTCTGCCCGAGAGCGGGGGGGGGGGGGTTATTAGGGATTTTCCACACAACAAAAAAAAAAAGTATAAGGTAAGGGCCGACAAAAATCGCGGACTTACAGACAGACACGGTAGGTATGGCGCGTTATTTATTTCAGTTTTTATTGTTTGATTCGACACCAATATTATAGCCACAATGGCTAGTTAAATAACAATTACTATACAATATGTTAAAAAAGCCTATCTGATCTGATATATTTCAGTTTTTCTTTATAATTTGACAAAACAAACTCTTTTCGGGAAACGAAAGACTGCCCCCCCCCCCCCCCCCCCCCAATCGTAGACTGGGACCGTTTTTATTATATCAATGTTGGGACCACATAAGTAGTTCTATAGTTAAACCCTGGGACGGTGCCTGTGTAAAATAATTGTAGGTATTCATCAGCATCCGGTTAGACTAAAAGCCGACAATAATGTAGTTGTTTGATTTCTTCAAACAATAATAAATCATATAATAAGATATGTTTTGATTTTTTCTGTATACGTGGCGTCACCAATGGGCCCTATCAAAATACCAGCGCTGTGACATTTGTGATTTGTCATAGATGTTACAGCACCATGCTGAGATAGTGGCCCTTTGGCTTCGCACGGGACTTTTTCAAATTATTATGTCCTAATTTTAAGTGTTTCTCGTAATTATGTTTACCTTGTTAGCTTTTAATTTTTTTGTCAATTTGGTTTGTCCTGGTGTGAAACTAATAAATAATTTTTCTTTCTTTCTTTCTTTCTTTTAGGTAACCCTAATATTACAAAGCAGGCAAGATAATACTACAACATATAATTTGAACATTCTGGGTCAACAATGAAATGATGATAATGAAAATGAATGTTAATAAAATTAATTTAAATTCGTTTTCATACTTATGAAGTTATGAGGTAGTTCATACTTAAGAAAACGAATTTAAATTAATTTTATTAACATTCATTTTCTTTATCATCATTTCTATAGGAAGACACGAGGAAAAAATTTTACATTACTTACTTATTATTATTATGTTTGTTCAGTAGGAACAAATTGAAATACCTAAGTATACTTAATTAATTATGTGTTTAACTTTACAACATGTGTTTAGAGGTGCTGGTGGCGCAAAAACGTGATAGTATTAATAACTACTGGAGAAGACAAGGATACGACAGACGTCATGCCATAACATCACGCCTGTAATCCTGCCCCCGTAGCCTATTCTACCAAGAATAGACAAAGATTTTTCCATACAATTTGACATGAAACCTTGCTACAATCTGTCAGTTTGTCGATTCTTCCGTCGACAAAACCCGTTTCTTCGGTGGCCATGCTAAGCCGGCTGGAAGGATTAGGCAGACGTGTAGGTACCCTAGAGCTCACCCACATTTCACCAGTTAGGTATGTTTAAGTCCCATGTAATAGTGAACCATCAACCGGTCGCAAATCCAGACGGATTGTGAATTTTTGATGGAAAAACCCAATAACACATTGCCCGACACGTGAATCGAACCCAAGACCTCACGCTCAGCAATCGCGCTTGCGACTAGTACTAGAGAGGCAGTTTAAGAGGACGCATTACGATGGATAGTCAAATCATTGAGTCCAGTTTCTCAATAAATGTACCGAAGTAAAAATTTTCACTTCGGTACATTTATTGAGAAACTGGACATATCTAAAATTATATTTATAGTTAAGAATTGTACCTTGCACATCTACCTACAATTCGTCACAAAAACATTTTAAAAATACAAAGCATTGTATTTAATAAACATACTTTTGTTTAAAAAAGTAATGATTTGACTATCCATCGTAATGCGTCCTCTTAAGGCGTGGATATGTACACGGTGAATTGGGCTTCATTTAGTATACATTCCTTTTTTTTACGCAACCCTACACAATCATATTATCCATCAATAATCAAAAATTAGACCAAAAAATAGGGGTAAGGTTACATTAATTCCCGTCGGGGCTGCGGATTATCGAAAAAGATGACGTGGCCTCGGCACAAGGGCAAAGAAGAAACATGGGTTTGGTTTTTAGTCAGTAGAAGTCTGACACTCCCCTTCGCTCTGTCCAAGAGCGGAGGGGGTCACTTGATGATTTTCCAACCACCAAAAAAAAAAAAAAAAGGTTACCTACATTAATTCCCACCCGGCTGAAAATTGGTAGGAAAGAAAGAAAGAAAACATATTTATTTAGCACATTATGCCACAAGTGCACACAACAAACAATAAAAAATAAAACGAACAAACAAAAAAAAAAAAAAGAGTGTGCATCTCACGGCTGCGCCAAATAGGACCAGTTCAGCAAATTGCCGAGCAGCTAGTGCCCGACGCTGGTTTTCAACTGGCCCTGGGATGGTGATATTGTAACGAACGTAAAACAGTTTTAGTCCCATGTTTATAAGACAGTGTGTATGTGTCTGAGTAGATACTTAGATAATATATGAAATAGATGTATAATAATAATACAAATAAGAAAACTTAGGAATAAAATAAGAATAGAAAAATAAAATAAAAAATGGTGAAAAGTGCAAGACAGAACGGAACAAAAAACTATGGTAGGTATCTAAATAAATGAAACGGGAGAATAATATTTGTGTAGGTTTTAAAATAGGCGGTTACTGTAGTGTGTTATTTTACATGCCGCAGGTATCACAAAACTCGACATGTCGAGGCGGCGCCGGGAGAATTACGACAGCACCCTCGAATCCGGCTAAGGACACAAGACAGTGCCGCAATTGCGTTTTTTATGTTTTTTTTTATTTTTTCATTTATATACTTTTGTGTAACGTGTTGTCTGCTAGTTATCCAACTAAGTCTATTGTACAGATAGTCCGGTTTTTTATACTTAATCACACCGAACAGGAGGCACGCCAAGTGTAGTTTCCGTCTGGACTTCATTTTAAGGGAGTAATGCTCATTTAGAAAAGGTGTTACGTGACTTCGCCTAGGAATATTGTAGCAAAAGCGTGCGCAAGCGTTTTGTACTCTTTGAATGAGTCGGTCTGTACGAGCTAATATGCGCGGGCCGTACACTGTGTCGGCGTAGTTTAACCTGGATAGTAACAAGGTTTCCACCAGCTGTTCACGTAGTGACTCTGACAAGTACGACCTCATCTTATATAGCACCTTCAAGCGATAAAAACAGTTCCTTACGGAGTCTGCCACGTGCTTTTCAAACCGAAGAGCTTTGTCCATCGCAAGACCCAGGTTACGCGCCTCATTAACTCGCTCGATTGGTTCGCCCATCAATTCGACATCGAAAGTCAAAGGCAGTCGGGCCAGCTGCTGTCTGGTGCCAAATACCACATACTTTGTTTTAGTAGGGTTCAGCGACAGGCAGTTCTCCTCAGACCAAACGGAGATTCGCTGAAGATCCTCATTAAGATCCTTAATGGCTCTGTCATACTCGTCTGGTCTAAAGGAGATATACAGCTGTACATCGTCGGCGTATATATGGTACTGGCACCTCTGCAGGCATCTTATTATGTCTGCACAGTACAGAATGAAGAGAATGGGGCCCAAAATGGAACCCTGCGGAACTCCTCTCTCCACGGGTATAGGTGTCGATTTCAGGGCAGTACCATCACTCAAACGCAGGTCAACAAATTGTTCCCTATTACTGAGGTAACTACGGAACCATTGTATGGCTTCTGGGTCGAAACCGTAATATTTTAATTTTGACAATAATAATTTGATATTAATGGCGTCAAATGCCCTGGAAAAGTCAAGCAAAACCAGTAATGTGCACATTCCCTTATCCTGGGCACACAAGATGTTGTCAGTAACATCTAGTAAAGCAGTTGATGTACTGCGCTGCTTCCTAAAACCTGATTGTAAATCAGGCAAAATGTTGTTTTGTTCCAGGAACAGCGTAAGTTGACGGCTAACAATTTTCTCTAATACTTTTGATAGACATGGCAAGATACTGATAGGGCGTAGATCTTTTAAGGTTGAGGGATTTGAGTTTTTCGGCAAGGGCCTGATAGAGGCCGTTTTCCATTTGTCAGGAAATGTTGATGTCACAATCGAGCGGTTTATTATGTCAGTTATAACATCCAAAGTGTGCGGCAAAGTCATATTTATCATGTCCAGGTTAATGTTGTCGTAGCCTTCGGCGTTACTTTTGAGACTGGCGATTATGCGCGAGACAGTGCTCTGATCCACCGGAACGATATTAAAAATTGCCTCGCCGTGACTGTGACTGTCATAATAGTCAATAAGGGATGCGCTTGCCACAGGGCTGCCGGGAACAATTAAGAAGTTTCTATTAATTAGATCTGGGTCTGTAAAATGCGACGGAAGGTCTTGTCTAGGTTTAAATGGCAATAAGGTGGTTTTTAAATTTTTCCATAGCAATTTCGGGTTTTTTATTTTGTTGTTAATGTTATATTTAAAATAGGCAGCCTTTTCATTGTGTAGAGAATTAGTTACCAGGAGCTTTAGGTCTTTATAGTATGTCTTTTTGGAATCTGATTTTGTTTTCCTATAACTATTCAGTGCTTCATCACGTAAACGCATCATAATTTTTATTGTCTCAGTTATCCACGGATACGATTTTTCCTTTACAGTATAAGATTTGATAGGTGCGTGGATATCAAACAAGGAAATTATGAGGGAGTTAAACACATTTACCATATCGTTTACGGAGCCGAGCGTTGAAATAAAAGCTAGATTTAATGACGACAAGTGTTTGTTAAATGTTTCCGTGCATACATTTTTGAGAGGCCGAGATTTTACCGAATATGGTGTGAACTTATCGCGCTTAATATTAAATTCACTTGTTACAATGGAATGGCCGTTAATGGAACCGAAAGATTCTACCGCTGTGTATCTTGCTTTCATGTCAGTACAAATGAGATCGATGAGCGTCTCACTCGATGCCGTGAAGTGAGTAGGGCTTGAGACCAACTGTGTAAGATTAAGACACTCTAGGAATTCATTGACAGTTTTCGTTTTCATCCCTTTTGTATCCTGCATGTTAACATTAAAGTCACCGAGTAGGATGTATTGATCGCAATTTCCCAAAGAACTGATAGAATCCGTTACGGCATCGAGAAAGAGGACAAGATCTAACCATGGCGGACGGTACGCTGTTCCTACAGCAATTCTTTTACCATTCAACGAGAGTGTCAACCACATTTGTTCGACCGATTCGAACCTGGGATCGACCGCGCTAGACCAAGTACGCGCGCTCAGGCCCCGCCGCACATAAAAGCCGACGCCCCCACCACGCCCGGCGCGAACATGCGCTGGTCGTGGTGTGTGACGCAGACGATAGCCCGGCACTACCGGAGCGCGCCCCTCCTCGCCCGGCCGCAGCCATGTTTCGTTAATGGCCATAATGTCAAAACAGTGCCTGTTAAATGCACCAATCAAGTCATCATGACCTGTACCTAGGGACCCGGCATTAAGTAACCCAACTTTTAAAAACTTTTCTCTTTTAGTCGTCATTATAATAGTTTAAAATAAAATCCGTCATAAACAAAGTGAATACTATCATCCGGGCGTTTATAAATTTAACAGTAATTCCATTTAGATAGTAGTTGTCTGAGTCGAGTTGTAAATAGGTTGATAGCGTATATATTATAATAGATAGTGTAGGTAGTGCATATTTTAAATGATACATAAGTTTTAAACTGTAGTATGAAATAAATAGGTTTGTAAAACGGGAAAGTAATTGTGTGATGAGTAGGTTTAGTATTTGTGAAGTGTTATAAAACTGGTTTACACGTAATTTGGTGGGGTGCGCCGTGAGACACACACCTGCTAAAACAAAACATAGGTTCAAGTGCCATAAAAACAACGTGATAAATATTTTCTTTTTACAATTGACACTTGCTTGTAATGAGTTTACTTTTAAAGTCAGCGTGGCTGCACAATATCTATAGCTAATTATTACTTTGAATTGAATAAATCTACAAGTATATAGAGAAAAAAAACACTTTTTAAAATAAAAAATTAGAGAAACAAAATTAGGGCAAAGCGTGGCTATGTTAAACAGTAGCCAGTATGGGTACGGCTGCAAAAACGCGACGAATATCAGCCTCGCAGCGGATCTGATGAACAGAGTCCCCGGCCTTGTAGCGGGCGAGTATGCGGCCTCGCCTGGACCATACGTACTGCCACCCAAAGCGACCACCGGCCTCCCGCGCCTGCCGAAACAACTCCCGATTGGTCTTCGTAAGGCGCTCATTGATGTAGATGCGCGAGGCCGGACCAGGCAAATCGAGGTCAGCAGAGGTCATACCACGACGCACTCGGGCGGCCTCCACCATCTCGTCGCGTAGATCGCGGCGCGCGAAACGTACAACGAGGAATCGCGGGCGGGTCTCCACAGGTGCTGGCTGCGTCGCATTAATGCGCCTGCCCCCAACTCGCTCGGCACTCACAATGTCGCGTGCTTTGGCTTTTACGCCTAGCTTTGACGCAAGTATTAAGGCCGTATGTACTGGGTTTTCGCCGGGAGCTTCGGGCAAATTAGAGATTTGTATGTCCGTGGCTAGGAGCTCCTGATCGCGATCGTTTATATCGCTCCGGAGTTGAGCGATGATGTCGTTCACCCCCGTTGACTCCTGTTCCTGTGTGCGGTTCTCCATCACAGCGACCCTCTCTTCCAATGCGCTCATGCGGTCGTTAGTTTTTTTTATAGTTGACCTTAATTCGGCCAGGTCATCGCGCATTAACTGAAATTCCTGCCTGATCGTGCTAATAAACTCCTCCTTAAATTTCTTTAGCTCCGCCGCGATGTCCGATGGGTGATGAGTCATTTCCTGTGTGGTGTCCATAGCCGTGGTATTGATGGGACTTGTGTCCATCAAGTTTACCAAGCTATCTTCCAGCGGCGCCACTGCCTGTCCCCTCACTGGTGTCTCGTTCCGGTTGTCCCGCACCTGGCTTTTGCTGCATTCAGGACAATGCCAGGGTGTGGTTATTATGCCAGTCAGATTAAGCCTAACGCACCGACGGTGATATGATTTAAGGCAAATGTCACATTTAGCGCCATCTATCGGTGATTGGAATTTACCGCAGGCGCCACACTTGTGCATAGTCACGTTCAACAATGCGAGCTCGGTTGAATCGATCGATTGGCAACGCAGTGCGCGTGGTAAACAATAGATGTCGCTATTTACAGTGTAAACGTTGATGGTATTTATCACGGCGTTATGTCGATTCCAGACACCTTAAATAGTACACTGCACTGACTAAGGATGCGCTTTCACTGGGTTATTGGCACAAGTTAGTTCCAGATTGTAAATAAACAATTTGTTAAATATTTTAGACAATAGGGTAGATAAATGTCAATTCACAGTGGGATAAGGTTTTTTAATGTTTAGTGATTATACTGTACACAACCACTATATAATATTGTCACTTGTTTTCCGCACTTAAATTTGATTAAAATGTTTTTGTTTACACTTTGTTTTGGATTTTATTTTACACTTTCTTTAAACTTAGTCTGGAAGGTATTTTACACTGAGTTCTTTGTCTCTGTTTACAACATTACTTTTTCACTTTAATCTTGCATTAAGTCCTGTTCTTCTGCTGTACTTCACGTATTGTTTGTTTTTATTACTGGGTAGACGATAACTGGGCCGAAAAATGCTTTGTAGACACTTTTACGAATTTATTTATACGGAGCGATTTGAATCAGCTGTTAACGGTACGACGGTAGCGCCACCCATCCCGGGAAGGATTGTTTAAAACACCATTATAAATTAAATGTAAAAAGTCCCCATCGATCCGACACCTGGAAAAAAAGTTATTCGAGGTCAAGGTCACAAAAACGGGTTTATTGCAATTTTCAAATTATAAGTAGATAAGATAATCATCTATAAAAATGTCCTAACACTTTCATTTCTAAGGGCCACCGTTTTTGATATATAACAAAAACAGTTAAAATAGTTTTTGATAGGTATATCAATTCAAAAAGTTAAAAGAGTTGTAATCTAAGCACGTAGTTTACATAAGTGGTGTAACAGCTTGTACAAGACTTATCTAGCTCCAGTCTAGTGTGATCTATAACTATATTAAATTCCTATTGTTTAATTATTTAATTTTTTGCTGCCAAATATTAAATTCTGTTCCAAATTTAAAAAAAGGCGAATTTACAATGTTTCCTCTTTGAAATTTCACGTTTTTCGTTTGTTTCCTTGTTCTTTCTGTTCTGTGGGTACGTGCTTGTTAAACATTTTTATTTTTCTCTACTACTTTAATAACTAAATAAAGTGAATTGTTTTAGATAACTTTTTTATTTTTTTCGTAAAATACGTATCCTAACCGTCTTACTAAGTTCATGAGTTGGACTTGGAACAATACATTTTTTATTGCTTGAGGTGATTATGCATCGTCGTGTAGTCGGGGACTATCTGACAGACAGGGCTGTCATCTACCCTGGTCAAGACGGACAATGGAACCGGCGAGAGATGTCGTGCGGTGTTCCGCAGGGTTCGGTTCTGGGGCCGCCCCTGTGGAACATCGGTTACGACTGGGTGCTGCGTGCCGACCTCCCTGACGGCGTCAGCGTCGTCTGCTACGCGGACGATACGCTGGTGCTGGCACGGGGGGAGTCGCACGAGGCGGTGGCCGCGAACATGACACGCGGGGTTGCTATAGTCGTTGAGAGGATTCGGCAGCTGGGTCTCGAGGTGGCACTCCACAAGTCCGAGGCCATGTGCTTCTATGGGCGTGGGAATGTGCCACCGTCGGGATCCCAGCTATCGGTGGGAGGGGTTTCCATCGGCGTCGAGTGTACTTTAAAGTACCTCGGACTCGTCCTCGACAGCCGGTGGAACTTCGTGGAGCACTTCCGACGTTTGGCTCCCAGACTGGAGCGCCTTAAGGTGGCTCTTGCCCAATCTGGGGGGGCCAAACGCCTCCTGCCGTAGGCTGTATGCGGGGATCGTGCGGTCCATGGCCCTTTACGGGGCCCCGGTGTGGGCGCGTGCCGTGAGGAAGCGGGCCGTCCACTACCTGAACGCGCCCCAAAAGGTCATGGCCGTAAGGCTTGTCCGCGGGTACCGCACGATCTCCCGCGAGGCGGCGAATCTCCTTGCCGGATTGCCGCCGTGGGATCTGGAGGCGATAGTCCTCGCGCGCCTACATGAGTGGCGCGCGGAGGCGCTACACCGGGGGGTCACTCTGCTGCCGCGGCACATTGCTGCGCGGCGGACAGACCTCCGGTGCGATCTCATGGCGGCATGGAGACAGCGACTGTCGCAACCCAGCGCAGGGCACGCCACGATAGTGGCGGTAAGTCCCCTCTTTGAGGAGTGGCTGGAGAGGCGCCACGGCGCCCTCACCTACCGTCTGACGCAGGTCCTCACCGGACACGGGTGTTTCGGGAGGTACCTGTACCGAATCAGGCGGGAGGAAACGCCCGGATGCTTCCACTGCGAGGATCGACCGGAGGACACGGTGGAGCACACTGTGGACGCGTGCCCTGCTTGGGCAGCGGCGATCGGCGGCGGCGACCTCTCGCGCCCGGCCCTGGTGCAAGCCATGGTCCGGGGCGAGGAGGAATGGGACGCCATCGCCTCCTTCTGCGAAGCAGTGATGCTAGCGAAGGAGGTGGCGGAACGAGAGAGGGAGAGAACCTCTCAACGTCCCTGCCGCCGCGGAAGGCGCTCCGGGCGTCGGGGGTCACGCGATGACCTCCGGCCACCGTAGACGCGGGCCTGTGGACGGTGAGTAACGGGCTAGCTCGCCGTCCGGCCGTCGTCACGACGGCAACAGACCGTGTCGGCGGCGCGTACGTGTTCCACGCGCGCCTCGAAGAGATGTCAGCAAGGAGGGGCCCGCAAGGGCCGACGCCCGTCGGGGCTGTGGCTTGTCGAAAGGATAACGCGGCTTCGACACAAGGGTGAAGAAGGAACATGGGTTTGGTTTTTAGTCAGTAGAAGTCTGACACTCCCCTTCGCTCTGCCCAAGAGCGGGGGGGGGGGGGGGGTTATTCGATGATTTTCCACCCATCAAAAAAAAAAAGGTGACTATGCTACGTTTTTTGTAATTATTTGCCGATCAGATCTGTAATCGATTTGAGCGTCCATAAACCCGTACCGAATTACTGTGAGCGCGATATCGATGTCCCTTGAATCGTCATAGATGACGTCATGGCATGCGCCATCTTGCGATTACACCGACCATGCCCCAAATAAATATCACCGTGAGCGCTGTCAAAATCTTGGTCAAAATCAAAGTAAAAAATGACAGATGTCTGTCTGGGTGTGTGTGTGTGTTCACAGCTGAGGTTCACTGGCTGGAGTCGCACAAATACATTCAATTAGTTCTTTGAAATCTCTTTGGAGTCTCATAACCATGTGTATTCAAGTAAATATACAAGACGAGCCTAACGGGCGACGAATTTCTCTCATGCAGGTTATGTTTTTGTTATCACGTGACGAGTGAGCACTGCTGTAAACGCGTTTACGAGCGTTCCGAATTGATGACAGCTCTTAGCTGTCATAATCGTGATATCTAATTCGGAACGCAAAATATAGACGTGAGCGCTGTGAGCGATTATTTTGTAATACGGAACGCGGCCCTTATAATGTCTATCAAATAACTGTCAAATGGTGAGTTTTTAAGGTGAATCCTCCAACCAGCCCGCGAAATTCAAATTTTCTTAAGTTTTTTGCAATTTGCAGGCCAGTGATAGGTGGTATGTTGATGAACATTTGATTCGCGGCTGTAAGACGTATCTAGTTACAGAATTATAATCATCAAACAAAACCATTAATACAACCCTCCGAGCTCATAAAGGTTTAAAAATGACTTTTTACAGGTCAAAGCCATTCCGGAACCTTTATGAGCTCGGAGGGTTGTATTAATGATTTTGATGATTATAATTCTGTAACTACATACGTCTTACAGCCGCGAATCAAATGTTCATCAACATACAACCTATCACTGGCCTGCAAATTGCAAAAAACTTAAGAAAATTTGAATTTCGCGGGCTACCCTGGAACATCAACCTTAAGAAAAAATGTACCAAACCATAACCAATTTACAGTTAATCTATGGACATTTCTGATAGCCACTGACGTTAAAAAGATACGCAATATGGGGGCAGGCACAGGTGGTATGTTAAAAAAAAATAGGATTCGCGACCGTAACAAATGTGAGTTCACCTTAATGCATGGAACTAATAAGTACCAATTCATATGGAAAAGAGCACTGAGGGGAAAGCGGGTTGGGGGGTGTTAGGTGTTCGCGCATGGGTACACTCGCGCACGAAACTACTACGCCTATTGTTTTATTTTCGAACTAGCTTTTCGTTTGCGGCTTCGTATATTGCATAATAGTAGGTTGACATCAAAAATATTTTAAACTAGCTTTTGCGAGCGGCTTCACCCGCGTGAAAATGACGATTTTCCATACAAATTTTCATCCCCTATTTAACTCCCTTAGGGGTTGAATTTCGAAAAATCCTTCCTTATTCCTTGTCTACATTATAAAGGGATCCTCTGTGCAAAATTTCAGCTTTCTAGGTCCAAGGGTTTGGGCTGGGCGTTGATAAGTCAGTCAGTCAGTCAGGACTTCTCTTTTTATTTAAATAGATTATTATAGATAGATAGATAAATTATCATTAAATAGAATTAACACACATTTTGTGTGTGTGTTGTAAAGTTCAATTAAAAACACAATTCTTCTCAATGTAGTTTCATGCATTGTTTTAAATTATCAATAATATTATTATCGGCCTCTCTCTTCTTAAAACAATTTACGTCATAAATATTTTTGCTCAATTGTTATCTTTATTAACCATTTCGTAAAACTTTTGTGCGCGATGTTTTTTTTATAAATTATGGTTTAGATGGGAATCATTGAATCATAGTTCCTGGTAACTTTTTTCGTGGTCTAAATTTTTAAGAACTAAAGAGATTACCCAACTATTTATTTATTTTGATCAACTATGGTGTTAATTCCATTCAAAATAAGTTTTAATATTAAACTGTTTGAATCATTATTTTATTATAATATTATCCCTTTCAGTATCGATTTTATCAATATTGGTACTTTATTTTATTTACGCATGGTATCCCTCAGAAGATTAATGTCAACATTGTCAACGTCGCGGTGGTATTTTATTGTTTAAGGGATTCTCTAGAAATTATTAGAAAATATATGTCAACTGTAATGATTTATTAGAATTAAGTGTTGTACTTAGAAATATGAATACTTCGCTAGAAGGTATTATCGTAAACAACTGTCAATACGCCCCGATTTACTTGATACAAGATCCTGGCGCCACTCAGGTAAAAACTGTTGTGATTGTTATTACTATCAAAGATATTTCAAATAATGTTCAATACCATTGATTTTTATGTTTCCAGGGCAATACTTACGTCCTTGCTTCAAGTCATGTAGAGCCACCCAAACCTGTTAGTAATAACCTGAAAGCATTCTACGAAAACAGTGGAAATATTGAAAATGGATTAATAAACGCAGATACCGGTATCAGACCCAATGTGATCAAAAAGAAAGAAAGCGTTTTGATCAGAAATAATTTGAAATTGGCAAGTTTTTTGTTGCCTAAACAAGATAACATAAATAAGCAGTATGTAGTTGATAACATTGTATTGAAACCTACCATCACGACTACGGCAAGCACACCACCACCGCCGCCACCACCACCAGTACCAGCACCAGTAACAGTAAACCAGCATCCAGTGAACACAGTACCAAAAATAGATATTGATAGAAAGATAGTAAAACTCAAGGAGGTTCCGATAATCAACAGACCTCGGACTGAGAAAGTTCTGCCAAAGACTAAACCAAAAGACAAGTAAGTGTATAGTTAATTTGTATTATTAGATTTTCAGATGTGTTGTTGATCAAAGTAACTGAGCAACTATTGTGTATCGTCATCAGCATAAACTACGTGTTTTGAATATGTACAGCATTTTCAACGAGAGATGTTTTCACAGCTCAAAATATGATTTTAAGGCATGGTTAGTTATTTTATTTAATCACCGTTGTTGTGTCTCCTAGGTAATGCTATGCCCACGGTGTAAATGGTGAAAGACCTTTGTGTACCTTCTTGTACAAGTCTGTCTGATAAAGTAAATATTTAATAATATAATAGAATTGTTTGTCTTCTTCACTTAAAAGAAATAATATGTCCCAACACAAATAGAAACAACCATCCAATTTGCCTTATGGGTAGGATCTGCAGTGTGCAGCCACACCCTCTTCTTTATGTAATGTAACATAGCATAATGTTTCCTCATTAATAATTTCAAAATATTTTTTTTTCAGAACATGTAGCCCAATACCATCCAAACACACATCAGTGCAATTAATAAAGTTAGGAGAAACTTACCATAGGTAAATAATACGATTTTTATTCTCTTTTATAGTTAATTCCTAGCATTGATGGTCATTGTTGGGAGACAGAGTGTAATATATTTTTGTGTTTTAAGCAAGTAAGTAAACTGTTTAGACAAAAGTTGCTTAATACATCACTTAATACATCTTTGTCTATCATGTTTGCATTGGTGTTCCGTAGTTCAAGTGACCCAATTTACTTAATTCACAAGTAAATATGGGTTACTTGTTCTATAGTCGGGACAGATGGAGATAGACACATTAAAAAAAGCATTTAATGATTATGCAAATGTTACATCTGTTCACCAATTTCTGGTACTTGTCTCATTTCTCTAAAATATGGTGTATCTTTATTCTATTCACATTTATGTCAGTACTAATATTAGATGATTTAAGATACCAAGTAGTAACACAAGAGATCTAGTATTTGTGATGGTACTATAACACAGATAGTATGAAAACTGCTGACTCATGCTTTTCTTTACCATATATTGCAATGGTTGTATGTATGATAAGATTGTATTAATGCTGTGTCATTCTGTTTTCCAGTTTAAATCAATTGAGCGATGATCAGATTAAGATGGTTAACCAGGCATTGAAAATGTTCAGTGATCCTGACAAATCAGTTCCGGAGCCTACCTATGATCCAGTCACAAACACTAAATATATTTATAAGTAAGTTCTTTGCCCACTTTCTAAATGCAAAGTTGGTATTCTGATTATTGTTATTTGTGATGCGGAGGAATGAGGAAAATTTAGATTGGTATAAGAGTAGATTAAGACCAGAGAAGCGATAACTGTGTGAAGGATGATATGGGTAGAAAGGAGGTGACTTCTCAGATGACCAGTAAGACACACCAACCCCAAGTAAATTGGGTGGGCAGGAGAATGACAATGATTCTTCATTTACAAAGAGGTTTTTTCTCCACGTCTCCCATAAATTAATTCAGCTTTAATTATTTCAGGGTTGTCTCACCAAAAGATTTGACAGTTGTTGCTAAAAAGAAAGCCCTACTCAATAATCGAAGGGGTCATGCTAAAATTCCCAAGAAACTTGAAGATAAAGTTGTAACACACATCAGTTCAGAAAAACCTGTGAAGAACGTTATTTCAGAAAAACTTGTGAAGAACGTTATTTCAGAAAAACTTGTGAAGAATGTTATTTCAGAAAAACTTGTGAAGAATGTTATTTCAGAAAAGCTTGTGAAGAACGAAATTTCAGAAAAAGTTGTTAAACACCTCATTCCAGAAAAAATCGTGAAGCACGTTATTTCAGAAAAAATCGTTAAGCCTGTCGTAACTGAAAAAATTGCGAAGCCAGTCATTACGGAAAAAATCGTGAAACCTATCATACCTAAAGAAATTCCCGTCCCAAGGCAGTATAGTGAAGAGTATGACCCTGAATCACCTGCTGAGGTATTTTATGAATTCTTAGTTTTAACCCTTAGGCGGCGTCCTATTTGGCAACGCTCTCGTACGATCGAATCCGTTGCGTTCTCTCGCATCTCGACTCACCTGTGCCGTTCCCCGACCCCCACGTTCTGCTCGCGCGATGACGCGTGACCAATCAGAAGAGATTTGTAGCTTTGATTGGACGATCGCACGGTCGCGCGGTCGTTTTTAAGCATCGAACGCACGATCGCGCGTTCGTTTTAAGCTCTATTAGGACACACTGAAGAAACTAGTGTGTTTAATCTCGTCGTGCGGCGTTTGATCGTACGATCGCTCATTGATCGTTGCCAGAAGGACGCCGCCTTATCCGTTGTCCCATAGCGCATAGTCCCATGAAACTCATATGCTTCAAAGAGTCTGTTTAGCTATTGTGTCTCGTTCTCAGACAATGAAATTGTTAAAAAACTTGAGAAACAAACTTGAGACTATTTCGAATATATAAGCACAGAAGTAGAGCCTAACCAAAAACTAATAAGTGCTGCAATTTATTTCAGGCGAAGGTCACAAGGAGTGGTCGGAAAGTAAAATTACCAAAACAAATATTACCAGAGGGATCACTTCAAAAGGCAAAGAGGAAAAGTGGAACCATTATCTCTTGCTTCCAATGTGCTGCTGTAAGAATATTAATATTGTTTTACTTTGAAATCTATCATAAGACTCTGTTGAAGTCAATAATTGACCGTCAAATCTCTTTTCAGGACTTTGGCAGTTTGTACCGTTTACAAAAACATTATGAAAACCACCCCACACATATACCTGCAAAAATCCATTCCAATTTATTCCATTGCTTACTGGCGATTATCAAGAGCGGTTCAAATAGAAATAAAACCAAAATATTTATACAGCAGTTGGAACAACTTATTGTTAAATTGAAGTCCCTATTGCCTTGTTTATTGAAGAAGGTAGAAGGAACAGATCATCAACCTTGCACAATCAATGAAGACATTGGCAGGTAAAGAATTCTCTTTTTTTTTTTATATTAGCCTATATTGTCCCACTGCTGGGCACAGACCCATAGATAGACTTCCACTCTGCTCTCCGTGCGACTTTGTCCGGCTAATATCGCACAACGGCCTCTAAGTCGTCACGCCAGCGCTTTCTAGGTCTCTTCGGCGACGACGCCCGTCCTCTGGCGCTCATTTATTTCTTACTTTCCTTTATTTATTATTTCCAATATTCATATTTTTATAATTTCCAGACTTTTCGGCATGAATCCTGGAAAGTACAACATTGATGTAGAAGCCTTAAATTGCGTCAAAGATAAAAATGGATACTGTGTCCACAATCCTCCAAAAATCAATCCGAATAAAAGAGAACAAAATAAACCTACTCCACATTTACTGATGCATGAAGTACCAACTCTTGATAACGAATCAGAAAACTGCGCAAGAATCAATTCAGTGGCAAAATGGCCGACTGTCAGTAAAAGAAACTGGAAGCTCAAACATAAAACACATGAACAAAGTGCAAAGAAAATGAGACTAAAATCTGAGAGTGATACCCTCATTGAACTGGGAACTGAGGACTTTTTATTCCCTAAAGACGACACCACTGCGAATGCTGCAAATATTATTGCCGATAATAATATGAAAACAGCAGATATAACTCCCCAAGATGATGTAGCAAAAATGTTGGAAGATGCACAAGACTGCAACATTCACTGCGAACCTGAGCCTGAGCAACAAACTCATAGCATTATGATGGCCGAGCTCACCCAGCCAAAAACGAATTACGTGCAATTCCACAGTGCTCACTTCGACATACGATCATCGCCAATAAAACCGTCTTCAACAGTCTTTCGTAAATTTCAGATAAACCCTAGCAAAATGAGCAATTATGATGTACAAGTCATTCGTTCGTTAGAGATGGTTAATAATAAGGCTCACGACAAACGTCTTTTACCAAATTCTGATAGGATTGTACATGTTTCTTTGCCAAATACTGCTAGCAATTTAAATTCACAAAACTTAGAAAACAGGCTACATGTCAGCATGCCGAATACAGATACCAGGCATCTTGTTACTATTCCCACTTCTAATAATGGTCTACATGTCACTGTATCAGACAGTTTACTTGCCACATTAACAAATTCGGTTAGTCAACAACATGTTACCATACCACATTCGCACAAAAATGGTTCACATTCTCACACTCAAATACACACATCCTTGGCAAATTCAGATAATAGGCTACATGTAACAATTCCAGTGTCTGAAAACAGGCTTCACATGAATATGCTAAATTCAAATAACGATTTACATGTTGGAAAACCTAATTCAAATAATGATTTACTTGATGATATGCCGAATCTAGATGACAGCTTAGATGATAATATTCCAAACTCAAATAATAATGTACATGTTACCATGGCCAACACTGATAGCAGGCTACATGTTAGTATGCCAAATAGTGATGGCTTACATGTAGCTATGCCAAATAATAATGGTTTACATTTGACATTACCAAGCTCTGATGAAAATTTACGTTTGATAATTCCGCCGTCAGAGAACAGTTTAGATGTAAATATTTCAAATTCTGATAGCTTACATGACTTGTTCAAAAACGATGTAGACCTATGTAAAGACTCAGATGCGATAGACCCTGATCTTAAAGACTGGATTATAAGTACAAGTGAAAAATCTGAGGATGGTTTCACAAAGTCTAGCAGTTTGATTGCACCATCGTTATTACATGTCCGAGATACCGAGGACAAATCATTAGAATCACATAAAAATATAAGCCATTGTGATATGCCGTCGTTGGACGACTCATCCGATAATCGCCTTCTATCAAGTCAGGGCGAATCAGTATTAAACTTTTTAGATACATTAGGCAATGACTTATACCCTGAGACTGATGTTAGAAATAATGGTGTGGACTTCCAATTGGATCTGTTCGCATTTCATAATTCATAGATTAGTAGTAGTAAGAACAAAATTAATATTAAGGACTTATTAGAAAATTATATCTAAGCATATTTTTAGAAAATAATAGATTTGTACTTACAGTCATATTGTTTTATTTATCTTATTATTTATAATAATATGGTGTTTAGATCCATGGATCTAAATCTCACGAGATTAGGTAAAAAATCAATTATGATGGCAAAAAAATGTAATTTGGTAATCATATGAATTCTCACAAACCAACTATGTATAAAATATTGTTTAAATTTAGAAATTTTCACGTAAAATAAATTCCTGCAGGTACAATTGAATTGATTTGTATAAATAAAATGCTATAAAAAAAACTGAAGTGTTTTCTCAATTAACCCCTTTTAATATTCCGTTAATTGAGGTAAATAACAGTGTTTGCCATATATTTCATTACTCATACATAACAAAAAACACATTCATGAATCTAGAGTAAAATATTATCATCTACAACTTAATCTAAGCTTGCAACACTGGTCTCTCATTCTTGCCTTCCAAGTTCTGGTTGGTCAGAGAATAGCCTGTTCCACCTCTTTGCACCATGATGATGTCTTTCTCCTTGAGCTTATCACCAGTAAGTGGATGCAACCAATCCTTCTTGATGATCTTCTCAACACATTCCATGGTGACTACATGGCCAGTCGTCCTGTTAAATGACATTGTTATGAATTTCAACAAAATAATGTTGAGCGAGATTATGCTTGATAATGGTAATGGGAATGAGATTAAGAGCAGCATCAGCTCAAAATAAATGTTTACTAAAACAAATGATTTTTTATAACAGAGACAAGCAAAAGATCACGTGTACATAAAATTTAAATGTGTTTTACCTGATAACAGCACAAGGTACAGCGTTGCTCAATATGTCGTGAGTGACTGGACACATGTATCTGTTCTCCTTAGCTATCAAGGACTTCTTATCATCAGGGTCATTTACAAGTGTCCATTTCACTTCAATTAAATCCTTCATTTTCAAGGGTTTTTCACTAATTGGGCACAAAACAGTAGAATCAGGCTTTTCTATTTTCGAAATTTTAGCATCAGGCAGCATAGAAGGTACCCAGAAACTTGGCAACTCCTTTGCTTTGCCGTTTGCAAGATTTGATATTGATGATGATGTAGATGGCCCATCTGCTTGCTTGTTACTAGAGATATTCTTCTCCCTGTTCATGAATTTAATTAGGTTCGCTTCTTTCTCAGCTGCAGCTAACTCAGCTAATTCTGACTCTTCTTTCTTCAACTGCTTCTCATACTTCTTCATCTTACGTGTGTATTCATTCTTCTTAGTGATGATGTATTCTAATATAGCTTCTTTATCGAACAAGTATCCTTCTTTAGTGATCACAGGGTTCCTACAAGGCTGTAAAGTTAGACTACAGCAATCGAAGCTCTTCACAGAATCCTTCCCAAGTCTTTCATTTTGAGTGCCGTATCCAGAAGCGGCAGCATCTTTTTTCTTTTCATGGTACGTATATACGGCACCAGCTGTGCAATTTCTTGCATGCCGAGTCATTGCTAAGTCACAGTGCTTGGTAATTCAAAGAAAATATTTTGACTCGACGTCTGCGACGTCAACAACTTGGAAAAAATGTACTCATGTATTGTCATGTACGTACTTACTGACTGACAAGACAAAATAATGTCAATGTCAGACAGACACAGACAGATTGCCAAAAAAAATTATAGATTGAATGAATGATTAGAAACCGGATATCGATCGCAGTTCATAATCTTCCTGCCCTTGGCCCATGTTATTTGGAGTCGGCGCAACATGTTTTTCTCCCTTGTTAAACGTTAGTTTCAGGGGTTTCAGGTCGCTAATATTTTATTTTTTAGGATAGGGTTTGTAAAAATGATTGGGTGACAGTAAAAAATAACCATAGAGAAATAGTCTTTTACACTGGTTCATTAGTCGAATATTTTATTTAACTTTTTTCATTACAAGGGCAACCCTGTTCTTTTAACTGCCATATCGGGGAAATAAACAATACACGCAAAAGAAAAAACAAGAGTTTTTTTTGGCGGGAAATTGTTGAAAGAAGTTCAGTGGTTGTTTTAATTATTCGTAAATTGATTCCTAGTGGATTTTGTGATGTAAAATTGGTGTAGTTTTGTATCTCAAGTGTCCACGCACCTGGAAAATATGTGGAATAATTGAAACAAGCGTGATCTCGGTTAAGTGGAGTTGAGAATTTTATTGTAGTTTTGACTACCTCATAGACACTTACCGAGAAGGCCGAATCGATTTATTTGCTGCCAGATACTCCGATAACCATTAGAATGTGTTACATCCGCATTCTAATGTAAAAACAATGAAAAAAAAACCACTGAAGACTAGGCTGTATGGGCTAGATCCCTTTGCCTGTTCCGTAAGGAACGAACAAAAAAAAAAAAAAAAAAAAAAACAAACGTCAACTCAACGAACGTCTACGTCTTGTTTACATTGTAATTCCGTAGTTTCACGAGTTTCTCTTTCGCGATAGGTGTCTTTTTGAGGGCAGTTCGATAATATTAACATACGATAAATCCTATCTGTGATTACAGCAATCTAATCTCTTAGATTTAATTATAATTCACTCGCAGTGATAAAATTTTTGAGTGTTTCGACCTAATTCGTATTAGCCTATTGGACACATCGTTTGGTGTGTAATAAATTTGTTGTGTTTTTAGTTTTGTGGTGAATATTTTAAGTGAATAATGAACTTATCGTTCGCGGGTTGTGGTTTCCTTGGTATCTACCATGTTGGTGTTGCAGTGTGTTTTAAAAAGTATGCTCCTCATCTGTTGTTAGGCAAAATTTCTGGCGCCTCTTTTGGCGCACTATCAGCTTGCTGCCTGCTCTGTGACCTGCCTATTGGTAATTTTGCTTTTCTAATTATCTCATTGTATAAAATCATCCCAATTGAAACGTATATTCATAGTTTTTGTTGATAAAAAGTGCAGTTATATTTATTTAGTTTTTCTCAAACAACTGCATAAAAAAAAACATTTTAAGTATTAAAATTAATAAAAGTATTTCTTATTTACTAAAAAAATACAGTCTTTGTCAAACAATGAAGCAACATTTATTCATAATCTAAATTAGTTCTGTACAACAAAGTAGAGATATTGAAATTAGTCATCACAATCAATATTGTAAGTAAATGAAGAAGATGACACAAGGCCACAAAGCTAACTTGAAATCTAATACAGAGGACTTTGTTTACATTATGCAAGTTACATGGTAGGAAAACATTGAATCACATCTCACACAATCATCAACTCTATTCATAAGGAACTAAGGTTGATTTAGAAAGACAAAACCCTGTGAAAATGACTTAGAATTATTTTCACTGCATAGAAAATTGGACTGTGTATTGGTTAGAAATTGGGTTCTTTTTACCAAAGCACACACATTTTGTGGTATACATTGTATGTAACAAATGCACTTATCTAGGTACATACTGTCATGCTTCTTGATGTCAATATTTACTGTTGGGTAATTAGTATGCAATGTTTCTATCATATTGGTGAGTGATTAAATTGATTTAGTGCATTCTCTTGATATGCAAGTACTTTAGTAGATGCAAAAAGAGATCAAAAGTTCATGCCAACATTTAATTACTTTGTGCATTTTATTGAACACTACACAAAATGCACAGCTAAACTCAACTTTTGGTCTCTGGTAACTATTTCATTATAATGAATTGTTTTTTATGGAATTTAAATATTCATTTAGTATTTTCTAAAAAAATGAAAATTTCTAGAAAATACTAAATTAATAGGTAATTAAATTCCTTAAAAAACAATTCTGGACCCTGTTTCCAAAACTGGTGGGCTACTATTCTGTATATTTTTTTTTTAAACCTACTATTTGAGATTTAAAAATTTGAAAATGTAAGAAATGCGTTAAGATATGAATAATAAAATCTATTAAACAATAAGTATACTTAATGTTAAATGTACAGTTTTTCTTAAAAATCTATGTCAAGTTCATCTATGATTTGTACCTGAACTAGACTAGGTAGGTAATCCTGTGTTTCAGGCTTGCAAGTAACATTAATCTATTAAATGATCACATAATCATATGAATCTTATTTAAAAAGGTATTACATAAAATTAAAGTATCTTGACTTATCTAATTTATTTTAAAAACTATACAAACAAATATAATAAGTCAGACAACCAGCTTACCAAAGTCAATTTCCCAGTACTGTCTGGGTTGTGAAGGTGAGATAGGCCTCAACCATGTAAAATTCTGATAATCACCTGCATCTGATTAGGCTGTAAGCTGACCCTAACATAGTTGGGAAAAGCATAGGGCCTAGGCAGATGATGTTAGTTGTAAATGAGCTGGCTATTTTAAAGGTTACATGTATTATCAGAAAATTTATAATGTTTTGTTTAATTTTCTAAAAATACTTTCAGGAATTCCCCTATTCTAACCTTGGAATGTTGCCAGAATGTGGAGTTCTATTATTGTTTTACTATTTTAATCTTGAAACTCTAATTTAAATTACATGTAAAAAGGGTAAGCCATAAAATTAACTAACACAATCGGGTGCAAATAGACTTAAATGGTTGAAATTAAAAAAATTGCATATTCAATTATTGACACCTTCACAAGTGGCCAATGGTCCTTGGAGGCTTGGACTGACCAACTACAATACTTGCGCCCAAACATACACACACATACATTCTATTTTTCTATTTATCTTCGGGGATGCCAGCAGATACCAGACGGGCGATCAGTCCTTTCGTTGTGGATTATTTCGCCCAGTTCCCCAACACATACATACATACATCTTGCATCATTCACACATCCTCAGTGTTCTTATTATTTGCTAACAATAATCTTACAGCTGATGTCCTAATTCGTAGGCCGTTGACATTTGCTGATAAGTACTTCACTTAATACCCTCAGATTTGCTGATAGTACAATATTAGTTCCGCTATTTCCTTGCGTGGAAAATGGCCAAACTCTATCGGAATCTTATAAAGCCCCATTAGGCCTAAAAGGCACGCGCTATTGCTCGTGTATAAGAAATATATCGAGGACAAAAACTTATTAGGTTTTGCCCTCGCATTATTTCTTCTCAAAGCTAGACAAGACTGTGCGGAAACGCATACATATCTCGTAATAGCGCTAGATCATGCGACGACAGGATTTTGTTGCACTGCAAATGTTAGGTACCTACTTACCCCTAATCCCTTTTTCTCTTTCTCCTAGGTGAGATCACGACAGATGTCTTAAGGGTAGTGAGCGAGGCGAGGGCTGGCTCCCTCGGGCCGTTCAGCCCTTCCTTCAACATCCAGAATGTCCTTCTCGAGGGCATGCAGAAGTACCTGCCCCATGATGTGCACAAAATCGTCAGTGGCAAGCTCCACATTTCCCTGACGAGAGTCTACGATGGGAAAAACGTCATCGTCTCTGAATTCCCGACGAGGGAAGACCTATTACAGGTGAGAATTAGAACCTAATTTAACATTATTTTAATCGTTTTAGAAATCTATGTGCTCTTTGTGTGTCCAGTGTGTCCTGCCAACAATGACCTACGGTGCCGAGACATGGACTCTCACAAAGGAGACTGTCCATCGAGTACGAGTGGCACAAAGGGCCATGGAGCGAGCCATGCTCGGCATAACCCTCTTAAATCGAGTGCGTAACACCGAAATCCGCCATCGGACGAAAGTCTACGATGTCGGGGACCGGGCGGTGCGCCTCAAGTGGACGTGGGCAGGACATCTGGCTCGACGCGGAGATGGCCGATGGAGCAAGGCTTTGACCGAGTGGTGGCCAAGGTTAGGCCAAAGAAACCAGGGTCGTCCTAAAGCTCGTTGGGTTGACGATATCGTCAAAGTCGCCGGAAACACGTGGATGAGGTACGCACAGAACCGGGAAGTGTGGCAGAAAAAAGGGGAGGCCTATACTCAGCAGTGGGTGATTCCGGGCTGATATGATGATGATGATGTGCTCTTTCGATCCACCTCTTGTTTTCCTCGTGCTAAATTCTGCGTTAGATTTGTTTGGTTTTGCGAGGAATCTCAGATAATATGATGGCGTAGGTATCACGTTAGCAACAACTTATTTCCTTAAATGCGATTTCTTGATGCAAGAGCAGCTGCATGCCTGTCGGGGCTGTGGATTATCGAAAGGATAACGCGGCTCCAACACAAGGGCGAAGAAGGCTTCTACTGACTAAAAACCAAACCCATGTTGGGTTTGGTTTTTAGTCAGTAGAAGTCTGACACTCCCCTTCGCTCTGCCCAAGAGCGGAGGAGGGGGTTATTCGATGATTTTCCACCCACCAAAAAAAAAAAAAAAAAGAGTAATCTGCATTTATCCGAATGTATGTCAAGTAATCACTTGGATAATACTTAAACGCCATCCTACATAACTTTCGCAACGAACGTGCTTCGCATTTTCATAATCATCAATCGCGCATAATTTGATTTAAATTGTTCGTGCGGTTCTTGGCTCCAGGGTTGATAAAAATCACGATTTTTATAAAAAAATCAAAAAAATCGGATTAATTTGATTTAAATCGGATTTATTTGATTTTAATCAGATTTTTTTGATTTTTTTAATTACCTGGTCGTTTTCAGTATGAAAGTCAGTTATTTATTAAAACTAACATATTTTTTGTTAAATCTAAATATTAGTTCTTTTATTAGGTCATTCTTATAATAAAAAAAAACAAAGTAACATATTTACTTGCTTATTTAACAAAAATATTGAAATAAATTTATAAAAAATGACACGAAAATCAACGAACTATATTCTTTTAGAGGTAATTTAAAAAAAACGCTTCCATTTTGTAATTAACAAAAAAATAATACTTAATTAAAATAAAAAAAGACAACATTTACAAATGAACCATAGTCGCAGTCACTTATTTGTTTGAATTTAGTTCTTTCAGTATAATGGTGAGGGCATACAAGCGATGCACATGTGTATGTGTGCGCCGTAGTTTATGTCGGGGGAAGTCCCTGGACAGTTTTGGCTGTTTTGGTTGCAGTCTATAAGAACTGATTTAAATCATCGATTTTTATAAAAAAATCATTTGATTTTAATCGCGATTTTAATCACTGATTTTAATCAAATGATTTAAATCATATCATCCCTGCTTGGCTCACATTTAACTCAACCTGTAGCATCTTGTAAGACTTACCTATTCAAGATATTTTTTAGCTAAACAGCATCCAAATATTTCACGCCTAATAATTCGGTTACCATTTTTTTTCTCTGGATCTAAAATCTGTCATGGAGCGTAACTTCTTTTCTGGGAATATGATGCAGATTTATTTTCCACTAGCTTTTGCCCGCGACTTCGTCCGCGTGGAATAGTTACTTGCGTGATGTTTAGCCTAAAGCCTTCCTCGTTAAATGGACTATCCAACACGAAAATATTTTTTCAATTCCAACCAGTAATTCCCGAGATTAGCGCGTTCAACCAAACTAACTCTTCAGCTTTATAATAGTAGTAGTACTCGTCTAGATTAGTAGGTATCTAAGAGTGAGGTTGACCGAACTACTTACACTCGGCACTCCATCTATATTCAGTGATTAGCTACTAATATAGCAATCCTAGGATCTAGCACACATTTCAACCAATCTTTAAAACTTTCTCTCTTTTGTTCCTAGGCGTTGTTAGCGTCATGTTTCGTGCCAGTATTCTCTGGGCTGCTGCCCCCTCGGTTCCATGGCATCAGGTACATGGACGGAGGCTTCAGCGACAACCTACCCGTGTTGGATGAGAACACAATCACTGTCAGCCCCTTCTGCGGCGAAAGTGATATTTGCCCAAGAGATTTGAGCTCGCAGTTGTTCCATGTAAGTATATATTTATAACGTTTGCTAAAACTAGAGTGTGGTCACTTCAAACGGAAGACCAGATGATGTAAGATCTATTATGGAGTTTATTTAGCAGCGTCCTTGATCTAATTATCTACTATCTATAGTGTGATCTATGCCAAATGCCAATCTCCAGCGCATTAATGCGCAAGATACACAACTCTTGCGCATTAATGCGCTGGAGATTGGCATTTGGCATAGACTCCAAGCATTCTTTAATTTGACTAGATTTTTCATTTATTTTGAACCATCGGGTTATTCATTATGCATGCTTGTTACCATATTCAATGTACCTGGTACATGTTTTGAATAGAATACAATAGGCGATTGTGTGCAGTGACGACTAACCTGAAGTCATTGCTATACTTTAAATTGTTTTTACAGGTCTTCCACGTAAAAAGTTCGTACATTTTAGAAATCTAGACTCAATGTCTATGTTAATACTAATTTTGGATAGATAAACTCATCTGAATGAACGTTGTTCTGCTGACCGACCCAGTACAGGGTTTCTACACGAACAGTATTTCACCGCATATAATCGTAATAACATTGCGTTGTAAATCTTTTATAATCTCGTAAAACTGTTGAAGAAATAGTTACGTGACTTAACACGTAACGCCAATGAAATATTCGACCTTCTAACTCAAGTTCACGGTTTCGATGACTGCATTCGAACAAAATAATATTGTTATGTGAAAGGCACATGCAGCAATATCTTATTCTAGTTTTTTTTACTTTCAAACGGTATAGTTCCAAGATTTCCAAGTATATGTGTGTGTATATAAGTATAATAAAGACACTCAAGGTATGTGTATATAAGTATGTGTGTATCTTTCACACTTGTATGATATGTGAAAGTCTATTGTGTATCTTTGGAACTTTGATATCCAACGCAAATCCCTCAAGGTTGAGCTCTTTCTCGATCAAAAATCAAATGATGATATTAACAAGGCATTTATTTCAACAGGTAAATGTAGCAAACACAAGTATAGAACTATCAAAGCAGAACATGAACAGATTCGCTCGCATTCTCTTCCCTCCAAAACCAGAAGTTCTGAGCAATATGTGCAAGCAAGGATTCGACGATGCACTCCGGTTCTTGCAGAGAAACAACATGATTTCTTGCACCAGGTGTCTTGCTGTCCAGTCTACCTTCCAACTGCAAGATGTGCTGGATGACACCACGTATGAATACGATCCTGATTGTGAAGAATGCAAGACTCATAGACAGGTAAAGGGGGAAAATTGGACGTAAAGCTTAAAAAATTAAGAAGGGTAATCCTTAAATGCATGTATTTATCGGAATTACTTAAATATTAAAATTACGTGATAATAATTGATTTATATGTACTTAGTTTTAACAATGCAAATTGCCTAGTTTGGTAAACTCGCGAATTTTATCTAAAGAAGTCACAACAGTGAATTTATGATGCATTCAATAGTACGTAGGTCGCGGAGGTATTGAAAGAAAATTGTAATATTAAATACTATTTTTTTTAAACATGTGAATAATTTGTAACTTTGACCACGCAACTAAAAGTTTCCCAGGTATATATAGATCATAATCTAGGACAAAAAAAAGATCGCAATGACGGAGAGACCATTGTCCTTTTGGTCTCGTTAGGGCCGTACTTTTACACCTATTATAAACTTGTAAAAACACATTTTGCTAAAACTCCATTCCATTTTTAGGACGCGTTAGTAGACGACCTTCCGGACACAGTGATGACGATTTTCCAGAACGCGATAGACTCTGCGAACAACGGCCTAGTCAATTGGGTGATGAGGCAAAGGGCCATGAGATATCTAACACTCCTCACTCTGCCCTACAGAGTACCCATGGACATAATGTATGCTTCGTTTACCAAGTGAGTATGATTTCCTATAATTGTCGAGCATACAACCAGAATTTTATATATGAAATTGAACACGAACAGTATGAACTCGGTAGATGATAAGTATAATAATATATAAATAGCGTTATAAGTCGTTTTCACAACAATCATGAAACTGACAGCTCTTGAACACTGTTTATCTAAACGGTGTTCAAGAGTTGTCACGATCAAAACATCTGTTTTGATCGTGTTCAATTTCATTCATGTTCAATTGTTACTAACACTTCTATGGTTTTGTCCGATATAAATGTATCATAATAATAAAGTCAGAGGCCCATGGGCAGGCGTTACCAACTTTTTTTTAATCAAATATAGTATTTTTGAAGTTATTTACTTAAAAAATATAGTAGCTGGCAAAAAAATGAAAAAAAAGTATGTGGTTGTGGTTAATAATATGTAGGTACTCTATTTATTAAATGAATATTATTTGCTACTCTGCGCCACAATATTTTTTTTTTCAAATGATTGATTGCAATCAAATTCAAGTTTAATCAAATCAAATTTGAGTTAAGGCTCCTTCCACAAAATCATCTCATTTTGATCAATTTTGATCGCTTGGTGTGGGAAATCTATGAAGAATTTGAAGCTTCCTTTTGGCTATTATAAGAGACGAGTTCTTTTTCAGGTGGATGGGTTTGAAGAATTTTCAAAATAATGTTTATATTAATGACAATCACCCGTATTCAAAAGCCCTTTTCCGCACGAATACCGATCGAGTTACGTTTGGCTTAGCCGAACATAACACTACAAACGATTTTAAACATTAAAAAAAATATAAATAACATCACCGTATGGTCTACTAGGGGACCAGTTTGCCACATTTTCGACTTCAATACAAAATATAGCAGAAAAAAAATGTTAAAACATCGCAATTTTTACAAAATGTCTCGACAAATAAGATTTTTTTTCTATACCTTAGAATCACGTTAAAGAAAATTTAAAAACTACGTATTAATTTTAAGGTAACCTTCTAATAGAATCGTATTTTTATTTTATCAATAAACTATAATTTCATTTCGTAAATTGAATCTAAAGTTAACTATATTATCGACCGCGCAAACTCTATCTCGCCAGTACGAATCGGCCACTGCCAGAGGACGGACGTATCGCTTTGTGTCACAAACGCTCCCGTGTTTTTCGTGCATATATTTTCGAGATTGTACACCGATTACCACAATTTGATACACTTATTAATTTTGATCAAACATGTTTATTTTGCTAGTTTGTAAAGATTGCTAAATTTTTTTTCATCTTCAGATCGAAGTCGAATTTCACGATCGTTTGTTGTTGTCGATTGTACTTCGATATATATTTTTAACCGACCTCCAAAAAAGAGGAGGTTCTCTATTCGTGTTTGTATGTCCGTCTTATAATATCTCCGTCAATTGTGGACTGATTTTCAAAATTCTTTTTGTTTTGGAAAGGGTATACTCCCGAGGCGGTCCCATTGCACCAAGTCAGTTTCTGATGATGGGAACTCTGAGAAATTGAGGGCAACCCTCGAATATCATAGGCGCACATAACGTTTTCCATACATTTTCAGAAGCTGTTCAAGTATTTGCGTCTGATAATCATAATTTCATGTGGCGGCGCTGCGCTGATGACGGAAGGTGCAACTCCTCAACGGTCAGGACTTGAAAGAAAATTCCTTCAAAATTATACGTACTTATGGATCGATAGTTGTATTCCTTCAGGCTATTAGGTTGAACTGATGATAGACGGTAAATCTCATTAGACCGACTTAAAAAAAGGAGGTTCTCAATTCGTCTGCTAGAAAATTTTTAGTTCTTCCGTCATGGGTGTCGTTTTCAAGGTTTTCGGGGTCGCTGATTACGAAAATGAAGCCAAAATGAAAATCCATGATGGCGGCCAGGAAAATTTTTGGTTTTTCCGTCATGGGTGTCGTTTTCATGGTTATTGGGGTCGCTGATTACGAAAATGAGGTCAAAATGAAAATCCAAGATGGCAGGCAGGTTTTTTGGGTTTTCCGTCATGGGTGTCGTTTTGATGGTTTTTGGGGTCGCTGATTACGAAAATGAGGTCAAAATGAAAATCAAGATGGCGCCGACAAAAATTTTTGGTATTTCCGTCATGGGTGTCGTTTTCATGGTTTGTGGGGTCGCTGATTACGAAAATGAGTTCAAAATGAAAATCCAAGATGTCAGCCAGGAAATTTTTTTGGTTTTCCGTCATGGGTGTCGTTTTGATGGTTTTCGGGGTCGCTGATTACGAAAATGAAGCCAAAATGAAAATCCAAGATGGCGGCCAGGAAAATTTTTGGTTTTTCCGTCATGGGTGTCGTTTTCATGGTTTTTGGTGTCGCTGATTACGAAAATGAAGCCAAAAGGAAAATCCAAGATGGCGGCCAGGAAAATTTTTGGGTTTGCCGTCATGGGTGTCGTTTTCATGGTTTTTGGTGTCGCTGATTACGAAAATGAGGTCAAAATGAAAATCAAGATGGCGCCGACAAAAATTTTGGTTATTCCGTCATGGGTGTCGTTTTCATGGTTTCCGGGGTCGCTGATTACGAAAATGAAGCCAAAAGGAAAATCCAAGATGGCGGCCAGAAAATTTTTTGGTTTTTCCGTCATGGGTGTCGTTTTCATGGTTTGTGGGGTCGCTGATTACGAAAATGAGTTCAAAATGAAAATCCAAGATGTCAGCCAGGAATTTTTTTTGGTTTTCCGTCATGGGTGTCGTTTTCATGGTTTTTGGAGTCGCTAATTACGAAAATGAGTTCAAAATGAAAATCCAAGATGGCAGCCAGGATTTTTTTTGGTTTTTCCGTCATGGGTGTCGTTTTCATGGTTTTTGGGGTCGCTGATTACGAAAATTAAGCTAAAATAAAAATCAAAGATGGCGCCGACGAAAATTTCTGATTTTTCCGTCATGGGTGTCGTTTTCATGGTTTTTGGGGTCGCTGATAACGAAAATGAGACCAATATGAAAATCCAAGATGGCGCCGATGAAAATTTTTGGTTTTTCCGTCATGGGTGTCGTTTTCATGGTTTTTGGGGTCGCTGATTACGAAAATGAGACCAAAATTAAAATCCAAGGTGGTGGCTAGGAAAATTTTAGGTTCGTCCGTCATGGGTGTCGTTTTTATGGTTTTTGGGTAAACTGAGTACACACTACACCCCTGATTTCGCATTGCATATTCGCCAATTGCAAAGTGCAAAGACTAAGGTAATTTTATTTAAAACAACTGCCCGAAATAATGACACTATGACAATACTACTAAATGATGGTAATATTGAACTCGTGAAAGAAACTAAATTCCTGGGAGTACACATAGATGACCCATTAAACTGGAAAAATAATTAGCCACCATTGATGCATATCTATATCATCCACATGTTATGCTTTAAGAACCCTTATATAGAGACGAAATTGACATTGAACACTTAAAAATCGTAAACCACGCACTAATTGAATCCAAATTAAGATACAGTATACAATTCTGGGGAAACAGCTATAATTATAACTGTAAACGAGCTTTTGTCCTTCAGAAAAGAGCTATACGTACCATTGTCCGTATCTCACAAAGAGAGAGTTGTCGTCCGCATTTCTTAGACTTAAAAATTCTTACAGTTCCCAGTCTCTACATTCTTGTACTTCTGATTAATTTAAAAAAGTACATACATGAATATGAGACGCATGAGGAAAGACTAGTCAGGGAGAGTACACGTAGGAAAGATTTGAAAAATAAGATAAGTCCTCATTTTAACATTGTGAAACATAGTTCACAATATCAAGCAGTGCAATTATTCAATATTTAGAATTAAAAAGCTTAATCTATACGTCTTCATTTAAATCAAAGCTTCAAGCATTCCTACTGGATAAATGTCTCTACTCCGTTGACGATATGTAATATTAAGGTATATAATACAATTATGATAATGCGCCAACTGATATAATTTGTCCTTTGTGTTTGTCAGTTTTTAATTTTAAAATGACTATTTGTATAAAGCTGACATGAATTTTACAACAATCTAATAATTTAATTATTTTGTATTTTTGATTATTTTTTGTTTCAATTATGATTTAAATTTGTATTTTATGTGTAGGTATTGTAATTTTTGTTGTTAATGTTTAATTATGACTTATGAATGTGTTTTATTATTATTTTTTATTATTATTTTTAATGATTTCAAATACAATGTGAATTGTTTGTGAATAAATTGAATTGAATTATCAGTTGAGTCAAATACATTCCCAACAGTGGAAAACATCTAAAGTTATCCCGGTTCATAAGAGTGCCCCAAAAAGTGATTTAAAAAATTACAGACCCATAGCTGTTTTATCCATATTTGGAAAAGTGTTTCAAGCGGTACTTTTAAAAAAAGTATTTTCCAAACTGCAACGGTGGTTTGCGGAGGAACAGCACGGATTTCTTCCAAATCGTTCAACCACGTCTAATTTACTCAACGTTACGACATTCTTAGCCAAAAATATTGACGACAGAAAGCAGGTGGATGTCACTTATTTTGATTTTCAAAAGGCTTTTGACCGGGTTGACAATGATATACTTTTGAGTAAATTGGCTTTGGCTGGTTTCTCTGCGGCAACACTTAAATTCTTCGCAAATTACCTATACAATCGCAAACAATATGTTATTTTTGAAAATGCCAATTCGGAATGCTTGGAGGTTAGTACCTTGGCCTAGTACTAACCTAAGTCCCCTGTATTTTCTTATTGTTGTAAATGACCTGCCCAAGTGTGTAAAGCACTCCACAGTTTTAATGTATGCCGATGATGTCAAAGTTGTGCTTCCCATATCTAATCTTAGCGATACAGTCACACTTCAACAAGACATAGACAGCATCCACCATTGGAGCACTATAAACAACCTCAACTTGAATATTAGCAAATGTGCGATCATGACCTTTTCTAAAGTCACACAACATATCCTCAATATTTACACATTAAACAATGAGCCCCTGAAACGAGTTAATGCCGTACGCGATATTGGTACTAATTTTGACCCACACCTCACATTTAACCAACATAGTAATAACGAATATGCAACAAGTCCCGCAAAAACTTAGGTTTTGTTTTACGACAAGTTAATTTTTAAGCTATTGCATAGCTTCTATCGCGGGCCTTGAGCGTGGAGACTTGGAGAGCGAATTCAGAAATTCCCTAACGAAAATATTCAAGATTCAGTATTCAACCAGGTTGCTATGGTTACGGAAAAAAACAAGGTTATCAACTGAGGTTGTCAAATTAAATAATTAATTATTTGCTGTTGTAAAAAAATATGCCATGCAATAGCTTTACCGCGGCAGTCTCCGAGTACCACATTTAGTTTTTTTTTTTTTAATAATTGACCAGCCATAAACCTCATCTACAACTCCTTCGTACGCAGTTTACTCGAAACCAATAGTGTAATCTGGAACCCTCATGAAAAAATCTATAAACTAGTCATTGAAAAGGTCCAGAAGTCTTTTATTCGCTACCTCTAACTCAAATTATTTGGCTTTTACCCATATAATTTACCCTACGCCATTCGTGCTAGGTATGGTGACATACCAGAGCTTAGAAGTCAGGAGAAATCTTGCTCTAGTTAAATATGTCATCTGCTTAGTTCGTGGTTCCCATTTTAATTCCCTGCTGTTACAGTACATCTCTTTTAACATCCCACTACCTATCCGGCACTCTCTTCGCCCACGCCAACGTCCTCTTTTTTCGATTCCTCAAACAAGCACCGTAACTCTTAAGACTAGCCCACTATTTCTAGCCCTTACCCACATAAACATTTTAATGTATGACGAGTCATTAGATATTTTTGCAAGTACGGAACTAAGTCTCCTTAACACTGCTTCTCGATACCTGGAGTCCATTGCCACTCCCAGTACTATCTCCTCGGGTTTAACAATTTTTTTGGTAATTTTTATTTGATTTCAACTTTTGCCACTAGAATGTTTTGTTAATTTTTATTGTAATAATGTTTTTTTTTTCTTAGTTTTGTTATTATTATTTTTTATTTCTAAGTTTTTTGTTTTTTGTTCAACCTATAACTTGTATGTGTGGTGTCACTGTAAATATAAGTTGGTTATTAATAAATAAATAAATTATGTGCTTTAGCGTATGTTCCATCAGAACCAGTTATCAACGCTTTTGACGAACTGCTCGAATCTGTTTTATATTGTGGATTCTGGCCTCCTCCGACAAGGCATTGATTATTTTGAAGATAACTGGATCGGAAGGTTGGAAAGACGGGGCAGGCGAGCTCCTAGATTTCCTATTGATCTGTGGAATACTTTTGATGCAGTTCTTCAGGAAATTCCCCGAACGAACAACTCCGTTGAAGGCTTTCACAGGGGATTCTAGTCACTTCTATCTGCTCATCTCATCACCCATCTATATGGAAGTTTTTGGATGAACTTCGTCGGCAGCAAAGCCTGACAGAACTGAAACTGGAGCAAATTTTGTCTCGTGGATCACACACAACTAGTCGGCCAAGATATAGGCAAACATCGGCAAGATTGAAAGATTTAGTTGAATCATTTGGGGAGAGACCACTCCCAGATAACTTACGGGCCAATGCTCATAATTTTGAATTTCAACAAATATGATTAAAAAAATACATAAAAAAAACGAAACACAAAATGATTAAACCTAAAAAGCATACAAATTTAAAATAAATAATTATATCTATCTAGGGTCAAAGTCTACATACTGCATACGGCCAATGACCTTTTTTTTTACAAAATAAGCCAGCATTCCTTCAGGCGTTATCGACATTCTTGACCTCGAAAGCACAAAACCTACCTTCATCACATTGTGTATAAAATCAATGAAAATAAACAACCAAAAAAAAAAACGCTAGGTGTCGGTCCACCTCCACGTGGTGCCCGTTGGAAACGTGATAACGGCTAACGGACTATTTGAATGACAATGCCTATAATAGGGGATCGGACAAAAAAAAACTAATTAGTCCGTCAGATAGATTTCCAAAAATTATTGGACACGTATTTTTTATTTTTTCACGTAAACTTAAAATGAAGACGATACAGTGCTTCGAAAACTCGTGTGACGTCATATGATAGTACATTTTGACGACACAAGTGACGTTTCAAGCCCCACTCCAAGATCTTCGACGCGTTTTATCTTCGTCATTTTTTATTGATTTGATCTAACAAAAAACACGTATTCAATATTTTTCGATAATCTAACTTACGGACTAAACAGAATCTTAATATTTTGACCCAGTCCGATCCCCTATTCCATTTTTTTCCTGTTCATGTTATTTTACATTTTGTCTAGTATAACTTATTAATATTTATTTCGATTTCATGTTTAACAAACCCATTTTATGTATTTCTAAATTTTGACCCCCGAAAACCATGAAAACGACACCCATGACGGAAAAACCTAAAATTTTGCTAGCCGCCATCTTGGATTTTAATTTTGGTCTCATTTTCGTAATCAGCGACCATAAAAACCATGAAAACTACACCCATGACGGAAAAACCAAAAATTTTCGTTGGCGCCTTCTTGATTTTCATTTTGACCTCATATTCGTAATCAGCGACCCCAAAAACCATCAAAACGACACCAATGACGGAAAAACAAAAAAAAATCCAGGCTGCCATCTTGGATTTTCATTTTGACCTCATTTTCGTAATCAGCGACCCCAAAAACCATGACAACGACACCCATGACGGAAAAAATTAAAATTTTTCTGACCGCCACCTTGGATTTTCATTTTGACCTCATTTTCGTAATCAGCGACCCCTATAGCCATGAAAACGACACCCATGACGGAAAACCCAAAAATTTTCGTTGGCGCCATCTTGATTTTCATTTTGACTTCATTTTCGTAATCAGCGACCCCAAAAACCATGAAAACGACACCCATGACGGAAAAACCTAAAATTTTCCTAGCCGACGAATTGAGAACCTCCTTTTTATTAAGTCGGTTAATGAGATTTACCGTCTATAATCAGTTCAACCTAATAGCCTGAAAGAATACAACTATCGATCCATAAGTACGTATAATTTTGAAGGAATTTTCTTTCAAGTCCTGACCGTTGAGGAGTTGCACCTTCCGTCATCAGCGCAGCGCCGCCACATGAAATTATGATTATCAGACGCAAATACTTGAACAGCTTCTGAAAATGTATGGAAAACGTTATGTGCACCTATGATATTCGAGGGTTGCCCTCAATTTCTCAGAGTTCCCATCATCAGTAACTGACTTGGTAACAATGGGACCACCTTGGGAGTATACCTTTTCAAACAAAAAAATAATTTTGAAAATCGGTCCACAATTGTCGGAGATATGCGCGGACCACATAAAAAAAAACATACGAATAGAGAACCTACTTCCTTTTTAGGAGTCGGTTAAAAGGAGACGGAAACATTATTTATTTTTGACGTGTTGTAGTGCTTTTGCAACCAATTTACAACAAAATTTAAATCTGTGATTAAAATAGATATCATAATTTTTGATTTATTAAATGAATATTATTTCATCTAACACCAAATTGAACCATTTTTATGTTGATTGATATACTGTACCTATACACAACACACATTCCAGACTATTTTTCAAAGTGTACTTACTTACTATAAAATTATGTCACTTATAAAAAGCAAAATTAAAAATTTTGAAAAAACCCACGACTCTTAAAAATTAATTGAAAAAAGGATAAAATAACATAAAACACCCACCTTAAAAAACCCAAGAATGTCCGTCGGGGGCTGACATTAAATGAACTAGTTTTGCAATGTTCAGCTCCCGACGGACATTCTTGGGTTTTTTAAGGTGGGTGTTTTATGTTATTTTATCCTTTTTTCAATTAATTTTTAAGAGTCGTGGGTTTTTTCAAAATTTTTAATTTTGCTTTTTATTTTAAACTTTTTTTAAACTTTTTACTTTTATTTGATTTTTTTTTATCTAAGAACATGCACCAATCAAACCTTAACCCATAACTGAAAACTGAATCAAAATCGAACTTGTAGTTTTGGAGAAAAATAGAAACTTTGATTTGCACAAAAAATGTTTGCTGCAGCGCTCCCTGGTGAGTTGTCACCGTAACACCTATCTAAGAACATGCACCAATCAAACCCGAATCCATAACTGAAAACTGAATCAAAATCGGACTTGTAGTTTTGGAGAAAAATGGCAACTTTGATTTGCACAAAAAATGTTTGCTGCAGCGCCCCCTGGTGAGTTGTCACCGTAACACCTATCTAAGAACATGCACCAATCAAACCCGAACCCATAACTGAAAACTGCATCAAAATCGGACTTGTAGTTTTGGAGAAAAATGGCAACATGTATTTGCACAAACAAACAAACAAACAAACAAACACACAAACAAACAAACAAACAACCTCTCACCCCAAACGCATATACCGTCTCCGTTCCGTCGTGGGTAAAAATAATAATCGTATAAATGATCAAATTTTTCAACCGTAGTTCAACGCTCGAAATGCCCGTGTGTGCGTTCGTCGGTGTTATCGCTGCACACAAACATAGCATCGCACCGAAATTGCCTAAAGTTCCGCAAGTCTTGTCTGTACAAGGCCTCTTAAAAACACCATTAATTCAGATTTTATTAAATTTAAAGCGGCCCTGTTGCGCTCGTCTTTCCATTTCGTCTTCTTATCAGAAAATGTTGCAAGAATTGAAGGAAGAAATGATACAATCTTCAAAATATTAGGCATTCCTGAATCATAATTATATGAGAAAAATTTCTGGCCACTTTTCAACTGTTGATTTAGCAGAAAACTTTTGGTCAGCAAGTCTACCGCGAAACGTTACGAAACATTCATTTTAATAAGTAATAAGTATGTCATTGGAATAAGATTCAATTTAGCTTGGCTGCAATCATCGCGATTGCGTGCGTAATATTTCGCGGTAGACCCCCAGAGCGGGCTTTAGTTAAGGCTGCGTTTCGCTTCACGCAAAATATAGTAGTTTCGCCTACTATATATATTTTTTAGAAATATAGTACCTATTTGATCCCTTAAAATAGTAGGATACTATATTATATAGTAGGGTTGGCAACCCTATAGGGCAGCATACAGGTTCTGACACCAGGTATCCAAACCACCGGTTTTATGGAAACCTCTGTTTGACATTGTCATCTTAATCGGTTTGTACAATGAGGTTTTATAATATCATTGGGTTTGTATCCTTATTTTATCGTAGTAGGGCCTATGGTCAGCATTTTACATAAAACCAGATTTTAAATTAACAACTTTCGCGTTCTAGCAATTTAATCATAATCATGAGACTTGAAATGGCACATGTATCTCACTAAATCATCCGTTCCCTTCAGTACCTAAGTGAAAGTTGCTTTCCGATCGCGAGATCCACGTTCAAGTCGACTGCCCTTATATGTACCTACGTAACTCTTTACTTGATCGAGTTTATTTTATATGTTCTACATACATACATTTGACTGGCCTGTTGGTCTAGTGGTTAGTGACCCTAACTGCTATGCCGGAGGTCGTGGGTTCGATTCCCACCCAGGACAAATGTTTGTGTGATGAGCACGATCATTTGTTCTGTGTCTGGGTGTAATTTATCTATAATATGTATGTATTTAGAAATATATAAGTATGTTTATCAGTTGTCTAGTACCCATAACACAAGCTCTGCTTAGCTTGGGACTAGATGGCGTTGTGTGATAGTTGTGGAATATTATTTATTATTATTTATTTATTATATACACAGGTACTGCATTTATAAGCGTGTAACTTGAAGTATATAGGATCCGTAACAGATTTAAAACTAAATACGCCTTTGAACCCCGAAGGATTAAGCAGAGATGTATTAATAGTAAACCAGTCATACACACACACAATGTCATCAGTCATGTTTTAATCCTATGTTCCATCAAACAGGCCCTGTTGGCAATTGGGTACCTACTTGGAACTATCAAAAATTTACGAAAATTTTACAAAAAATATTATGATTTAGATGAAACATGAAAAAAGATGGTATATAACCTGGATTAACTTATAAGTTATAGGATACAATTTATCCCGGAAGTATGATGCCGTGGACAATAATCGAACTCCAAGCGGGCGAAGCCGCTGGCATTAGCTTGTATGACTGTATGAATCAATATTTTAAATGAACAAGTCAACATGTAATGCATGACTGTAATGTTCACATAAATTATTTATTTGTTTACGACAATGACGCAATTACTATTTGTAGATAAAATAATAAAATTTAGAAGCTTTGTTTGTGCGCAATAACATATGTAGGTAAGTTTAAGTTTATCAGTTGACATAGCAGCTGTTGGTAAAATTCTATTTGAACTGTGGGGTTACCATGAAGTCTTAAAACAGAATTGTTTAAACTTATTCCAGTGTGGAAAATAGATGGCGCTAGACACTCTATCGCTTACCCATAGTGGAATAAGATTAAAACAATCCTGCTTTAAAACGTCATGATTACATGATTCCACCTCAAACAGATGTCAGCAAGTCAGCAACATTGCAGGGGCCCGCAAGAGCCGACGCCTGCCGGGGCTGCGGGTTTTTCTAACTAAAGAGATACCGTGGCCCCGGACACAAAGGGCTGAGAAGGAACATGGGCTTTAGTCAGTAGAAGTCTGACACTCCCGCTCCGCCCAGAACGGGGAGGAGTCATTTGATGATTTCCCCCACACTCAAAAAAAAAAGGCACATGATTCCATAGTCCTGGAGGAATGAAAGGAAAATATCAAAACAACTTTTATAATTGCCATTTCATTTTGAAAATATTTTACTATGGAACAATTGCAGCTAGTTTTAATGACTCTTGCGAAAATGATTTGGATGTTATGTAGTGCACGCGCTAGTTTAAATCAAAGTTATCATTGTAGCATAAATTCTATTTTAATGTATGCCATTGTTACCACATTTGTGTCAAGGACAAAATGTAAGGAAATAATGTAATGTGATATAAATGATAAAATATGTGATATAATGAGGTTATAAATAGGTAGAGTTTTCTGGAAAATATTTGAAGCAAGTCATGGCTAAGTCATGTTTCACCCTGCTAATGATCTTAGCCACGTATCTGAAATCAATTGTATCTATTGTTATTTTAAAGGTAGACGATGAATGTAGATTATTAATTATTCTTATTCCAGTCTGGAAAGAGATAACTGGACTGGTAAACAGGGTGCCTAGGCATCCTGTTTACTGTATAGCTTTGTCGCATTCCCACACTAGATCTTTTATCCTGCTTTAAAATGTCCTGGTAACCGCACATGTGAGAAAGTACTTTCAATGCACTATAAGCGAAATACCGTTCGACACGGTGTAAATGTCACTAAGGAAAGTTTCGTCACTCCCTTTGGCTAAAATAACCTTACCATAATTTCCTTCTATAAGATCACATCCCGGCTTCTGTCACTAACACATCAAACGCTTTTTAGCTATGTGGGCGATAGAGTAGAGACGCATGCGGTTCAATACAAAGTGGCTGGCAATGTGCTCATCCGTAGAAAGCGGTGTATCCGTCACAACAACGTTATGCATAGGTCAGTCTTTCAAAGTTTTTGTAGACGGTGGAAGGGTTTGTTTGTTTCTAGTACTTTTGTGTCTGTTTTTGGAATGGTGATGGGTTTTGCTACATGTTGTTTTTTTTTATCCCCCATCGTAAGACGAGGGGTTTAGTTTAGATTATTTTTCTGTATATTTATGTGCTTGGGTTAGAGCTTCCAAACCAATCATTTCAATGATATTTTGACTGTGTGCTTCCACAGATGTTACTGCCCTAACTGCATCGTCAGAGTAATTTTGCTCACTTCAGTCTTGAATAGTTACAGAGTAATGATTCTAATGATCATTAGGTATCTATGATTATGTTTGCAAATCATACGATTCTTCAAGACAATGTTACCCTCCCATCTCACTAACGTCATCACTTCTATAAACTTGACTTATGCTTAACCTATTTCTGACGCACATACGTTTTTTACGCTAGCTCTACTGTCTTATATTACAAATATAACAAATTTTATCTGCAGTGCGTCTTCCCTATCTTTGTATGAAGTGATTTACTTTAATGGGTCAATGTCACAAGCGATATTTCTTATTGTTTCATCTGCAGATGTTTGATATTAAGATTTCTGTTAGGTGACTCGGTTATCATAACAGCGGTATTGTTTTATTTGGTTGACAAAACATTTTTTTTTGTTTTGTAAAACAAGTGCTTACAATGTAGTTGTTTTGGTTCGGAGAGTAATAAACTCCGGTCGATTTACTTCAATGTTTTCGTTATTATTATAAAGTGGCTTCTTTTCCGGGGCATTTATTTTTGGATGTCTTTAATTAATATCTTCGCCTGTTACCATTCAAATTCGTCTTAAGCAATTATTTATAGTACTTCCCCAAGCTTTGTTAATTCCGGGAGTTCTAACGATCTACCAGCTACCTACTTATTTTATCATCGCATTTGGTAATGCAGGTGGTGATGCAAGACTACTTTTCTTTTCAAGACATATTTAAATTTTTCATGCCACACCTTGACTTTTTCTTCCATTCCTAAAAGCTACAATTTCCACTACCGAGTCTTCTTCATCAAACTTTATTCATTTATTCTGTTCTGCGGCTGCTTTTAGTACCTAGTTTTTATATTCCTTTCTAGCTCTGGGCGTAATTTTCTCTCTGTCATTGCCGAAATCTGTCTTATTTTGTAGCTGTTTCTTAGTAATAGAGAAGTATGGAAGCAGAAACGCTGCGCCGATACCAAATGAATTGGTATAAGGGCAAATACTGATGACGATATAATACCAGAACTACAAGCTTGGATTAATTAAACCAATAGGTATAAATCAAAGATTTGGTAATCCAGTGAAAGTTCGATAATACCGTACAATGGTGGCAATGATAACGCTATTTCCTTAACTTGAAGTGTTTGCTCCACTTTCTTTGGCTAAGATAAGAAACGCGTTGAAGTTTATCAATATTGTGAGATAGTTTTATGTGTTCTAAGTAAGAGGATTATGATTTGTTTTAAACTGATATTTATTACATTATGCTCTTGATGCGTCACAAAATATATCACTTTCTGAAATGACGTTATTTTGAAGCATTTGACTCCTGCGCATGCCTACTTAAATATCATAAGATTGCATTAAGATATACACGTGGACAATACTGTTTTCTTCTTAAAGAAATTGTTTACACACGTGATTATGAATGACGTTACCAGCGTTTTGTTTAAACTTCGGAGACCTTTGTGCACACACTTACCTATCCTATACCTATTATGCACTATTATTATTTCCTGTGTCGATGGTTATAGAGTCCGTTGAAGTTTGTCAGGAGAACTGTTCATTCATTATCATCATTCTCCTGCACTTGTTCCAATAGATTTGGGGCCGGTGTAACTTGTCTTCTTCTTCCATACGTCTGTTCGATCTGTTCAGATCAGACCTTTCACACGGTCCATCCATTGTTTCTTTGGTCTTCCGTGTAAGAGTAGGCTCTTACAGTACAGCCATCGACACTCAACAGTTCTCATATGCAAGCGTTTGCTTTTCCTTCTACATGTTATTTATTTTATTTTATTTTTTTATTAGAAATGGGCTTGCTCTTGACTTCAATCTTGCCCTAAGGGCAGAGATGATGTCGACGATAGAACGAGCTTACCCAGTAGAAGCCTGTTTACTCACGAGTTCACGACTTAAACAGATTAGGGTTATATGAACTCGGAAAAACCGACGCAGGCAGGGAATTCCACTCCTTGGCTGTGCGCATAGATGGAGTTGACGTTGATGATGATGATGACGTTAGATGTGTTCTTAGAGCCTACAAGGTTCAAACTTTTTAATACCGCTCTTTCGCTCAGAGGTCCAATGTCTTCTGACCGATAAAATTGTCCTATCCATCTAAAACGTTATCCACTCATTAAAATAGATAAAACAAATCAAGACCTTTGTCGGTTCTGTCCTAATCAACTAAGTATGAAAGTAAACGACCATTCGACCTCGGACCAAACTTATCGCTTACAAGTACAAGCTTACAGTACTGAAAATTATAAGCATAACAGCTGATAAAACGTTTTGTCCGTCCGCTGCTGATTATTTCCTGTTGTTGTGTAAAAGCTAATACCGATTTGATTCTTCTATTGACCTACAATAACATCCTGTTTTACGTATGTTTACATGTTTTTACTTGGCTATCAGAAATTCTTCTATACTTATTGCATTTATATTTTCGTGTCGCTTTGGAACTATTATCAAGCTATCGGCTATTAGAACTCTGGAAGTGTCTAGCTAGAATGTCTCAGGGTACTATTACGTTACCGTTCTCATTTTTAATCAAATTAAAATGCTGTGGATTTATTATCTTAAGTGTGTTAATGACCTAATGCTTAGTGATTTATAGTTGTTGTAACCCTGTGTTGTAAGTGTTGTAACCTCATAACCCTTAACACCTGTCTGCAAATATTACGTAATCCGCGAAATGAAAACCTACTTTGATAAGACGTCACATTTCGGCACTTGTGTTCATTATCAAATCTTTTAATCTGATGGTATTAGATAGCAAATTAACATGCGTCTTTACACGTGTGTTTGGAAATATCAGATGTGTTTTTTAATTCAGTATTATACTTCATCCGCACTTACACAAATAATTGTGGCATACATTATACCAGAATGTAAATTATTCATAACATGCGGACCACGGTCAAGGTGTGTAGGATTAATAAATTAATTTGTCCGTTTCATTAAACTACCGCTTAAAGACGTCATGGTAACCCCACTGGTGCCTTTTTGAGAACGTACGAGTCTTTGGTCAACTGAACCCACTCGAAATAGACCCACCAGATCAGTCAATTTAAATTGTTTTTTCTACATAGTTTTAATATGGGTCCAGTAGCAAGTGGGTCCAGTTGACCAAAGGCTCATACAGATATTTATTGTATAATATCTCATCAGCTTTGTAATGCAGATTTGGCCAGTCATGAACTGATTGCAAATCAAAGCCAGACTAGTCAGCCGAGCAGTCCAAAACCAAATAATATAACACCACGACTGCAATACCCGACGGATTAAGCGGAATTGTACCTGTAGGTAACCCAGAGTTTATTCTCGTGGAATAGCAGGTACAACACCGTTGGCGGGGACATAACTGGCGAAATGTGAGTGTACTATAATAGGTACACCTCTGCATTACCCTTCGGAGATTACAAGCGTGATGTTATGATTGTGTGTGTGAATAGGGGGCAAGCCTCTCACAAATCCAACCTCCGAGCTACTATTATGATGATAAATGAAACATAATCTCCCACTTCTTCCCCAGATTCGTAACATTTACTCCGAAAATGAGCAAGTCGCTTTGGAAGCTGAGCCTAAACATGCTGCAGCAGCTCCACGGGTTCATGTACGCGACGCACGACCGGTCCGAAGCCGCCGCTAGGATCTACTACAAACTGACTATGGACACCAAGATGGATGCTAATGAAGGAAGACAGCTGAATAGGAGGTTGGTTAATTTATTTTTTGTACGGAAACCTGAACATAAGAAATCGAAATCGATACGAGTAATTGGCCTATACGTGTAGATAATATTATGATGAGTCTGATGTGTCCCACTGCAGGGCAAAGCCCTTCCTTCCTTCCATTTCCATTTATGTCTGTCTTTGACTGGTTGGCCCCAATCCTTGATACAGTCCAGCTTGTCAAGCCTTCTCCTACTGGGCCTACCACGTTGCCTGGTTCTGTTGTTTGGAACCCAATCTGAAGACACGTATACCTTTCTCTAATTTATCAGTTTTCTTACGGATATATTTGATGTCTTTAGGAAAGATTTCACATGTTAGATCTCTAGGCAAATATACTTCTTTACACCAATTCCGATCTTGATCGTGAAGTCGGTTGAGACCTCAAAACTTTTTATCCCCATATTGTTCTCGGTGACAAACAATGCCGTTCTTTGTTCTGCACTTTTATTTTAATTATTTGGAACTTTGTTCCTTGTTACTAATGATTCCTTGAATTCATTAAGCACTTCTAAAGAAAATGATACTTTGATCTTATGCTGACGTCTTAGAGCAGTCTTATTTTATTCTTATTCCACTGTGGGAAAGCGACCGAACTATAAAGGGTGTCTAGTAAGTAAGTAAGTAAGTAAGTAAGTAAGTAAGTGTTTATTTTGCAAATATGGGTACAGTACATGGTGATATAAACAAATAGGAGGCAGGTTCAGCCATATTTTACCAAAAGGCATGCAAAAATTATAATTTTACGCTAACACAAATAAAGGAATTAATACGAGTAGTTATTCAATAGTTTTAAATCACAAGTTGTATAGATCATTGCAACACAATTTAAAGAACAGAAGTGCATTTCTCAAAATATTATACCTACAAAGCTGGATATCATTCATTACTTACATTAAGATTAAATTATTAATTATTACAATTACAAATAATATAAAGAATAAATGAATGGTTTGTAAAACATATTAATTAATTATTTAGGGCGAAAAATTCAGTCGTGTCAAAAATATTAAATCTGATTTTTCGGTAGAAATGTCAAACATTGATAAAAAATCATAATACATTGAACAAAAGTCACAAAACAAATAAATATCCTTAAGTCAAAATTTAATAATGTCAAAATTCAATAATGTCAAAATTCAATAATGTCAAAATTCAATAAGGCAAAATTCAATAATGTCAAAATTCAATAATGTAAAAATTCAATAATATAAATTCAATAATGTCAAAAAGAATAAATATGATTTAAAGATTATATCAAATATTTAAGTTTTATCATTCATAAAATCTTTCTCATTGAGGAATTCGTTGACATGAGTAAGCTTTATGGGTCAAAAAGTTTCGCAACCTATTTTTAAACAATGACAGCGGTAACTCCCTCCATTGTTTGGGTAATTTATTATAAATGGTCGAAGCCATGCAGTAGACACTCTTGCGCATCAGTGCCGTTTTGGCGGGATAGGAGCATATTAAGTCATTGTCGCGTCTATTCCGTGGAACTACCTCAGCAAGACGTTTAAAACGACTTGGGTTCGTCTTCACAAACACAGCTACTTCCATTATGTACAGACTAGGTAGTGTCAAAATTTTGTGCTGTTTAAAGTATGGCATGCAACTATCAGTGGATTGTAGCTTAAACATCGCCCGTAGACATCTTTTCTGGGATTTAAAAACTGTCTCCCTTTCGGTTGAATTTCCCCAGAATATTATACCGTATCGTAGGTGGGATTCTACTATGCCATAATAAGCAGTAAGAAGTGCATCAATGTATACTACTGGCGATAATGAGTGTAGGGCGTACGCAGACTTACTAATCCTCTTACACAAGGCATCAATATGTGCTTTCCAATTTAGGTTTTTATCTATGATGAGTCCCAGAAATTTTGTGTTATCTACTTCGTCTACTACTTCATTGTTGTAATGTATAATTGGACAAATTCTAGGAATCCGCTGATTAAAATGTATAATTTTGGTTTTTTTAAAGTTTATTTTTAAATTATTTGCCTCTAGCCAATTAACAACAGTTGTTAAACAATTATTAATGTCCCTTTCATATGTCTCCACATTTTTACATGGGATTGTCACAGTACTATCGTCTGCAAATAGTGTTACTGGTTGTTCAATGCATTCAGGTAAGTCGTTTATATATAGTATAAATCCAAAAGGTCCCAAAACGCTTCCCTGCGGTACTCCAAACATAACTTTACGCTCTGAGGATCGATATATTTCTTCACGCTTAGTTACTGGATCAATATGACAGATTTCAGTTACTTGTTTTCGATCTTTAAGGTAAGATTCAAGAAGACTAAGTAAATTACCTCTAATTCCGTAAACTTCAAGTTTTCTTAATAGAATCTCATGATCCACATGGTCAAAGGCCTGTGTCATATCACAGAATATGCCACATACCGGTATTCGTTTGTCAACATTTTGGATTACGTTATTAATAAAGTCAAATACAGCCATATTGATAGTTCTATGTTGTCTAAATCCCTTCTGTTCGTCACATAATACGTTATTTTTGTCAATGAATTTATATAGCTCGTTATAAATATATTTCTCAAATATTTTGGATATCACAGGTATAAGTGCGATCGGCCGGTAATTTTCCATTAATTCCCTATTATCTTTTTTAAACATCGGCTTTATTATAGAAATTTTTAAGGCATCAGGGAAGACGCCTGCGGTGATACTCAAATTAATTATATGGCTCAGGTGACCGCATATTTCCAGTGACACGTGTTTGAGTATTTTTGTACTAATACAATCATATCCTACGCTACTTGTGTTATTCAATGTCATTATTATTTTATGTATGTCAAAAGGTATACTAGGCGACATGAACATTGATTTAGTGTTCGAGTTTAATTTACAGTGCTTGGGTTTCCCGGTGTCATTCTGTTTTGGCTGAACTTTATCGATAAAGAAGTCATTAAATGCTTCAGCAATGCTATTGGGATTTGTCAGAGTACTGTTTCCAACCTTAAGTTTATAAATATTTTGTTTGGGTAAATTATGCTTTGCGCGATTAATAATTTGCCACGTAGTTTTAGATTTGTTTCTAGATAGATTAATTTTATGATTGTTTTGAGCCTTCTGTGTTAAATGTATAATTTTTCTGTGCAATTTGGAATAATTAATGAATTTTGTTTTACTTTCTCTATTTCGGCTTAATCTCATCTGCCACAGAAACTTTCTTTTTCTTTGGCTACATAATTTAATTCCCTTTGACAGCCACTTAGGTTTTTTGATAACATCCATTTTAATTAATTTAATTGGAAAACACAAATCGTATAGAAGCTTGAAAGAGTCGATAAAATTACAATAGGCAATATTCGGGTCTTCCGTCTCATAGATATCAGAAAAGGTAACATTTTTGATGTGGTCTTTGAACTTGGCTATGTTTTCAACACTATAATCCCTTTTAGCCGCATACCAACTGTTTATGACACATTTTGTTTGAACAGGACAGTGAAGGAGCTGTGCCGTATGATCGGACAACGCAAATTCTAACACATCAGTTTTGCAAGATTTACTAAAATTATGCGCAAAATTGTCTATACATGTCATGCTTGCCATGCGAGTAGGCTGTCTTAGTTATACCTCATTAATAGATATTCAAATGCATTTGACTGACGGTTTTTTTTAAGCACATCGATGTTGAAATCGCCAGCAATAACAATGTTTATCTACCCAAATATCATAAACCCTCTATAATGCGTTCAAAAACCATAGGCAATGACCAGCATTACCAACCAACAGAAATTAACAGAACTGTAATGAGCTCATAACCTACTGAAAACAGTAGGTTATGAGTTTTAAATTTGGAACAGGTGTCAAATTCAAGTGAGTGTGCTATTCTATAGTGCGCGCGGAACTAGTTGGCCGCGCCTTAGGTGGCGACAGGGGTGAGGGGGCGGGTTGCCTACAGCTCGCAATGCACAGGAGACTATAATTAGACTGATGACCAATCTCGAGATATCGTGAACAATAATTAGTTCAATTTATTGAAAAGAATACAAATAAAAAACAAAAACATGCCTAAGGCGCGGCCAACTAGTTCCGCGCGCACGTATCTACATTAAAACAGATACCTATCGATACGAAACCCCAATTCAGTATGATTTTAATTATAAATCGCACGACATTTTGATCTCGAGTACACAAGAATAGTGACTTTGTTCGTTTGCCTATGATTTAAAAAAAAATTACAGATATCCGAAACGCCGCCATTTCGAGCTGTCATTTGTTCGTTAGCTTTTTATTCCCTTTCATTGAGTAGACAAATTTTCTGTTAATTCTTTATTTCTGTCGAAAATGAGTGATAGTGACTCAGAAATTAACATGAACACTCCGCCAGATATCGTAAATGCAGCGACGAATGCAACTAATAACCTGTTTATTTTTTATTGCATTACACTGGTAACAATGCTGGTCATTTCCCTATGGTTCCTGAACCCATCATAGAGCCCTTATGATATTCGGGTAGATAAATTAGTGTATGCATCTATACATAATTAGACATTACAACACTCGTGTGATGCTATTAAGAAACTCGCCTTCGGCTCGTTTCTTAAACCCACACTTGTGTTGTAATGCCCTTCATTATGCACAGTCGCATAAACTACTATTTTATAACGTGCTCGTGATACTTCTTTCAATACAATGTCAAGTTTGTTTAAACAATGGTCAAGATTTTTTACATTAGGTACTCTATAGATGCAGATTACTATTATCCTATATTGCGTAAGCTCAATAGCACAGCATTCAAACGTGCCTGAACGAGACAAATTTGAAATTTTAGGTAACACTTTCCATTGTATACCATTTCTAACTAGAATGCAAGCTCCTCCCCTTTTTGTCTCCTCTCTACAGAAATAGGCAGCTAAACAATAGTTTGGAACATGTAACTGATTTTGATATCCTTCCATAATAAAGTGCTCTGTTATGCACAACACATCGATATCTATGTTTTTTTCACTAAGCTCTTCTAAACAAACAGTGAGAAGGTTAGCTTTTGTTATTAAGCCTGCAATATTTTGATGCAGGATTTTGAGATGCTTAGTGGAGAAAAAACAGATCACCTACTTGATTACTTTCGCATTTACGTGAGTGTTGGGATGACCCACTGTGGTCTTCTTGAACGAGGTGGATATCGTCGCTAACTTTAGTATAATCTTGGTCGTAGTCAATCAATATGTTGGATCTGATCTGGTCAAAGATTTGTCTCCATCCGCATTTGTTTATTTTCCCTGTACTGTAGGAAAACATGTCAAGAGTCAGGGTGTAATTGCTGTCGAAAAAGTATGCATATTTGTTATTTTTTATGTCCAAATTGAGTAGGTTGTTGAATAATTCGACTTTGTAATTATGAATTAGTGCCCCTCTTATGTAAATCGGAGCGCATATAACAATATTTGTGTGTAGAGTGTTTTTCAGCGAGTTTTTCAAGTTGACAAGGATATCCAGATACTCGGTATTTTTTAGATCGTTTTCTCCAATGAAGATCAGGCAATAGTCTTGCATTGTGAAATCTCTTACGTTGTCTTCGACAGTGCGTAGCAACACTTCGATGGTAGCGTTATGCAGCAAATAATGACAGTATTCAAATTCATCACTGAAGACGTCTTCAATTAAGGGCAGTGTGCCTTTAGTACACTTACTACTCATTATGGCGAGTCTATGTTTTGGTGTTGGCCGAGATACGCCTGTTGGCCGAGATACGCCTGTTGCAGCAGGGTATCTCTTTTCCGGTGTCCATTCGTTTTTGACGCGACACCGACTACAAACTTTTTAATAGACTTTGAATCAAACAAAATCTTCCTGTTATAATCGTTGATAAATATAATTGAATTACTCATAATTATTGTGTCCGATCGTATGTCATAAAACTATGGTATCATTTTATTATAACTCCAATCTAATCTGTACGACCTTCGATAAATGGTTAAACTTGACTTTGTGTCCAACAATATTATAATGATGCCAGGTTTAATGTCCGCCATTTTGACGTAACACAAGTACACGGAGGACGAATCACGTCTGTCACGACTTTCATAATTTGTCTGCAAGGTTTCTTTGGTTTGCCTGGTACTTGGTCTGGCCGAATCTGTGGTGTGTAAAGTTGTAAACCATAGGGGCGTCTAAACCAAAACATTTGAGCACCAAATTAAGTCTATAATAACCCCTTGGGAACCATTTGTCTGCAATTCAAAGAACACTCCCACTACTCCTAGATTCTGATGTCTGTTACTAGTTATTGTATTTCAACCAGCCATCAGGCCTTGTTTAATGATAATATTATCCGCGGTGCAAGGCAACTGGGCTTATCCTAGTTGTATACGTCCCTTTGCGCCTATTGGCCTTGTTCTGTTCTGTCTCCTGCTGATTTAGGGGAGCGGAAATTGTTTTTTTTTACTCCTCCGCTATTCTTGACTGAATTATTTCTTTGCGGGATCTAAGACAGTTAAATTGTCTGGGACTTCGGCTAGCTTCATTGTCTCGTCGCTTTTCTGGTGGTTGCCAGTGTTAATTCTGGCTTTCAGGAGTTTCAGTAGTTGGGGAATAGTGTGGTAGGCTTGATCCAATGTTGGTAATGATACAATATATTAAACGTACTTCTCTGTTTACGTGCCGTGTGAAAATGTAAGTGCGTAACAAATGAAAACCACGTCATTCTATGCCAGTGGAAAAATATACAAAAGATTCCTTATTGATAATTATGAACTTTAATATGTGTGTAATTTTTCGGATGTCACGCAGTTTTATATACCAAGATAATAATATGGAAATGCTAAAGTCCAGGTCGTTTCTGGTTTCAGCAATTGTGAATAATTGTCATAAATTAGTTTGGACTTCAGCCAGATCTAAGAATGGCATCTGTAGAATAGTAATTATGAATTACTAGCCTTTGCTCCCGTGATGTACAGAAATTAACCCACGGGGACGTATTAGAAAAAATGCCCTATGCGCTTTTGACACTCGGGCTATAATATCGCTTAGCGTTGGAAAAAGAATTTGAAGTTTTGTGATGTACATAATTATGTACAATACAGTGCCAAGCTTTCTTTTTCCAAGCCATAATTATGTACTTACATATGTATTGCAACGAGTAAAGCAACATGAGATAATATCCCCATTTACTCATACTGCGTAGTAGTTGCATGAACGTAAATATTTATATCATCTTGATTTGTTTGTTGTTTTACTAAACGGCTGCATTTATCTTTGTTTTTGTCTCGATTGTTTATTGTTTTAAGGGATGATTCAGTTTGAACTTTTGTCGTACAACGTGTTGAAGCAGGTGCCGATTGCTAATTATCTTTAATTAGGGAGACGATAAAGTTGAAAGTCCCTTATCCGAAATGATGTCATCCGATGCCTCGTGTTATTATAGTAACCAATTTTGGTATTTATCTTCGCAACCGGATTTCATAAATTACAATCAATCAAGTTCGGACTTTGGGTGCATTTTGAAGATTATTATTGTACGTATGAGTAGTGATTTAAATTGGGCAATTATGGAACCATAACATTTGAGGATCTGTTCGAACTGGTGGGGATAGAATGAGGGCGTATGAACATGGACATCTCCATAAAACTATCTACTTGCTGATGTAGCTGGCGATGTCCATGTCCGTGGCCAGAGCTGACGAGGTCTTTGTTGTCTGCCCTCTAAAATATATATTATCTAACATATTTAAGCTAATTACAATATCATTATAGTAGGTACGTATTTTGGAGCAACCGACATGTGAATCTAAGATACCGAAGTTAGATATCTAGTATATCTACAAAACAATTAGCTATGATTAGGTACATAGTTAGAAGACATGTGTACATATGTTAATCTATAGTTACGTACATATGTATATGTTTGAAATTCTGATGTGTGGAATGTTCTGACATAACTGACTGACCGTTTTAGTAGTGCATTCAAGTTATTTATGGACATTATCTTGGCATAAATTTAGAACTGGGTAGTAAGCGCCAAGCTCATGTTTTAAGTTGGACAATTGCTCTTACGTCTGCACATCGAGGAAAATATTTAACTTGAACCAAGTTTTCTTAAAAAAAAATTTTTTTTTATAAAGAACCTAATATTTTGAAGACATCTGACATACAGGGCTCGTGTGGTAGAGTAGCTGGGTAGTATCCTTATGACCCAGTCCCTCTCATCGAGAGGAGGCCTCTGTCCGACTACTGTGTCCTTTTGACATTTGTCTTGAATCCAAAAGTAGGCTCACTAGGGCCAATGCCTGCCAAGGTTCCAGTATTTATTCGAAAGAGGCCCTGGAACGCAAAAGGCATTTAAAGGAACTCGGATAGGTTTTAGTCAGCAAGTGTCTGACGCTCCCTCTGCCCAGTGGGAGGAGTCCATTTGATGATTTTCCATCCTTTATCCTCATCATTTCCCGTACACAATACTACTCTTCTATATCTATATAAATAAAAAGAGAAGTCCTGACTGACTCATCAACGCCCAGCCCAAACCCTTGGGCCTAGAAAGCTGAAATTTTGCACAGAGGTTCCCTTTATAATGTAGACAAGGATTAAGGAAGGATTTTTCGTAATTCAACCCCTAAGGTAGTTAAATAGGGGATGAAAGTTTGTATGGAAAATCGTCATTTTCACGCGGGCGAAGCCGCTGGCAAAAGCTAGTCTTCTTCTATATAAATAAAAAGAGAAGTCCTGACTGACTGACTGACTGACTCATCAACGCCCAGCCCAAACCCTTAGACCTAGAAAGCTGAAATTTTGCACAGAGGTTCCCTTTATAATGTAGACAAGGAATAAGGAAGGATTTTTCGAAATTCAACCCCTAAGGGTTTTAAATAGGGGATGAAAGTTTGTATGGAAAATCGACATTTTCACGCGGGCGAAGCCGCTGGCAAAAGCTAGTAAATAATAAAAAGAGAAGTCCTGACTGACTGACTGACTCATCAACGCCCAGCCCAAACCCTTGGGCCTAGAAAGCTGAAATTTTGCACAGAGGTTCCCTTTATAATGTAGACAAGGAATAAGGAAGGATTTTTCGAAATTCAACCCCTAAGGTAGTTAAATAGGGGATGAAAGTTTGTATGGAAAATCGTCATTTTCACGCGGGCGAAGCCGCTGTTGGCAAAAGCTAGTCTCTAATAAAATTCAAAGGCTTGTACCGAAAGGAGATAGGAAGGCGTCTCCCCCACTTAATGAGCTAATAATTCATCAAACATAATGACTGTAACAAAGGGAACACAGCTGTTTGATTGACACTGCGTCGATAAAGTCACAAAGACTGTTATCCAACTGGCCCATTTCTCGAGCTTGTAGATGTTCCAACAAGACACTGTATAAAATAAACAGTAAACCAATGAGGCCGTTTTACCGACTAGCAGATTTACTGCGGCGTACCATCTACATTTGGTGTATATACAAGTCGTACTCAGCGCTCCTCCACATTTACTGTAAGCACAGCCAAAGTGTGGAACTGTGCCGGCCATCTATATTCTCTATCACATTCAACCCGTCTGCCTTCAAAAGCAACATACAACAGGCATCTTCTGGGTACGCTCGTTTTCCATCAGGTGTGATCGAAGTCAAGAGCAGGCCCATTTCGCAATAAAAACAATCAAACGTGGGTGTTAGGGTTGTTTTCTCGCATTTCTAAAGTTATTCATCATCAGCCATTTGATGTCCACTGCTGGACAAAGGCCTCCCCCATCGAACGCCATAAAGATCGGCAGCCTGCCGTTTGCATCCACCGGTTGCCCGCGACCCTCACGATGTCGTCGGTCCACCTGGTGGGAGGCCTGCCAACGCTGCGTCTTCCGGTTCGTGGTCGCCACTCGAGAACCTTTCTTCCCCATCGGTTGTCCGTTCTTCGAGCGATGTGGCCTGCCCATTGCCACTTCAACTTGCATATTCTGCGAGCTATGTCGGTGACCCTGGTTCTTCGGCGAATTTCCTCATTCCGGATTCTGTCGCACAAAGAAACTCCGAGCATAGCCCTCTCCATGGCTCGTTGCGTGACTCTGAGCTTTTCTAAGAGGCCAGCAGTTAAGGAGCATGTTTCTGTGCCATAAGTCATCACTGGCAACACACACTGGTTATACACCCTCGTTTTGAGACACTGCGGAATTTTGGACGAAAAGATGTCGCGTGTCTAAAGTTATTAATTTTAACAATTCAAAAACATTCTTTGCTTTTTTACTTTGTTGAGCATATACTTTTTTTAACAAAATCCTTGAGACACTGAGAGTTACCTGAAGTATGCTTAGAAAGCGTGTGAACGCTTGGCTTATGTGCGACCTGATTCTAACGATTTGTTCCTAGTTGAAATACTGTATGATGTACTATGTCGTCTGACCAAGTACCACAGTAGTATCGCTTCTGATAAGGTAGTTACACTAAATAATTATTTGCATATTTGTGGAAAATGTGTGAAATATAAATGAATTATTAATTAATTGTTTATTTTGTTATTAGAGGTATGTTTGATGGTCTGCCATGCCACGGTAACTTTTTATGTTATTTACTTTAAATAAGTTTTGTTTAAAAATTACGTTTATTATTACTGCTTGGTTAGAATGTTAGTTTAATAAGGTACCCATTTATTTTGGTAGAAATATTTGAACCAAAAGTCTAGATAGCCATTCTGTTAGTAATATTATATTAATTTAATACTTGACCAGGGAGAGATTTTTTATTTTTCATAATGAACTGGCGTTACAGTATTTCTTGAAACAATTAAAAAATGTAATTCCATAATAATGTTCGAAAAATAAGCTATTGTTTTAACAGTTGCCTATCGATGACGGATCCGAACAACAAATTATATAAGAGAAAAATAATTCTGTACTTAATCACAAAAAAATACGCATGATTTACATCAAACTAAGATAAGCTACTACGCAGTTCGCAGTAATTAAACTATTTTTTGCAAAAAATGTATGTCACTAATCTCATAGGTATTTCCAAATATTAGATCAGATAGTGTAATCCTCAGCCTTGGGGGGTGATCTGCAATAATATTATTTACAGAATATTATAGGTAGATAATAATAAATAGCATAAATAAATAATCCTCCTGTATTAAAGTTAAACCCATAAAAAAACGTGACTTTATAAAAAATATTGTTGTTTCAAAATGGTGTGGCGTGATAAAAAGACATACTTGCTTCATTCTAATAGTTTTATTTATTGTAAAATATAACATAGGTATTTCCTTCACGAATGTGTTGAGAAATGTTTGGTCCACTTGAGCATTATTTTGTCATTGCACTGTCAGCTCCAGAACTTGTCAATCCCGCCTTGAGTGCAATGACGTAAAGTTCGTCAGCCTATAGGTAATGTTCCCACTACTGGGACTGAGGCCTTCTCTCTATGAGCTGAAATGGGCTAAATCCACCACGCGGGCCAAGTGCGGGTTGGTAGATGTCACATGTCTTAATTTTTTTTGGTTCCAAGACGAAGGTTTCGTCACGAATGTTCTCCATCACCGTTTTGAGAGCAGTGATCATGAACTATATACACACTTGCGTTAAACTATACTCTGTAGGTGTGCACATGTAATTTTTCTCATTGAAAAACTCTGATTTAATAACATAATTCAGTCTAGTAGTTCATAGCATAAAATTCTATGTTACGTAGATGGTTTGTGCAAATCATCTAAACATAGGTTATCCTCAGTAAGTAGAAGTGTTGTAACTGGTGACTTAAGTCGTTTGAGACGAAAAATGAATAGGGTTAAAGAGTTACTGAACAAATGTCGTAAACACGATTAGCATAGGCATTAGCATTACTTCTTTTGGAATGTTGCCTAATGATTCAGTGTCATAGTTCAAAACACAATAGTATTTAAATCTAAATAGTATTTCCCCGTGGCCTCGCCCTCATGTATGTCAGTTAAACTCTCCCCTTTGGGGGGGGGGGGGGGATCATCAAATGATACATCCCGCTCGCGGGCAGAGCGGTTGGGAGTGTCGGACTTCTACTGATTAAAAACCACCCATGTTCCTTCTTAGCCCTATGTGCCGAGGCTGTGGTATCTCTTTTGAATAACCCGCAGCCCCGACGGGGTTAAACTCTTCCTTGGTTCGTGCCCTGGCGATGCTGAATGTTTTCTTTATGGGTTTTAGGTTTCCTCACTTAGTCTTTAAAGTGGACCATTGTGCGTGAGCCGTGGCGGCCGATTATTCCAACCAGCCCACCTTCCTCCAGAAGCAGATCAGACTTCCCGGTCTCCTCAGGGCATCCGCAAGAGATCGTGGTGCTGAATGTTCTACTGGCATAGACACCGGAATGTGATTTTTTGCCTCGAAGTAGGTAGATGTATTCCCAGAGTCGGACTACCAGAATAAAAAGTACCCCTTTTTCTAACAAACATAGGTCTTGATCTACCCGTTGCTTGTCCAAATTTCATCTAAACCTTTTTCGCTATTTGTCTGAAAACTTCATAGACAGAGTAATTTTCGCATTCAAAACTTAATATTGATCGATATGAATTAGGGACCAATCTCTTTAAAGTTTCAAATGATGACTTGATGAGTTCTCTAAGCGATCATTGACCATAGGTGAAGTTTTTGTCCCCCACACAACTATGTTAGTAACCCCATTATGTTAGTTTTGGTTGCAGAAAAAACGAGCATAAGTAACAATTTTTAACCCATTAAGTAATCATCATTATGTTTATCTCAGAACAAATGGCAATAAGAAACACGAGGCTCTGATTGTTCTAAAGTTTAGTTTCAATTCAATATGGATCGTATAGTATGTCTTGAAATCGAGCCGATAATATGTCTATTGTTTTTCAAAGACTGCTGTTCGCGGTTAGGATGGCCTAGAGTTTCGAATTATCAGGATATGTCCTAAACAATGGAATAATATTATTAAGCAAATCATCACTCTCTTGCCTATATCCCAACTTATTTGGGGTCAACGCATCATGTCTTCTACAATCATAATTGAAAATAGTCACACTTTAATTTAATATTCCTGTTTATCATGTTTAATTAAAATACTTCTGTCAGTAACAAACATATACCTAATATTAATGTGACATTATTTTACGAACACTGAATGAAAATTTCCTGCAATACGATCGTTAATTCTTAGTATCAACAAAACATACATTCTAATCATTTCTTTGTCTAATTACGTCTCAATAACGTCATTAGGGTTCTGAAGGTCAATATAATGACGTGATTCACGTGAATTTATAGCTATAATCTGTTGGATTAACTTTCGACGTTATCACTGTTATCAATGAACTGCCCACTACTTAAAAAAACATTTAGAACGATAAGCATGTGATTTGTTGCACTCAGATATTGTTGAATTGCTAATATTGCTGCCGAAAGTTGAATAGAATCTTTTGGACAATATCAATGGGCTCATATAGTATTTTATCGGCTATGGATTCTAAACAAATAGGCGTATCTTTTTCCCGTCTGTTCTGCTCGGTCGTTCATCCCTGCTGTATTTAAAATTTGAACCTCTATCTCTGAAATTCCTACTCAAAAAGTAGCCACTCACTTTAAATAATACTAACATTGCATAAACATCTATTCGTTTTACCCATCAAAAATACCACGGAAAAAACGCAGTAAAATTTCCTAACAATAAAAGTCGTAAAAAATACGGGAATCAACACAGCTCTACAAAATAATAAACAAACAAAACCCAATGTGAACTATAACCTCTTTTGATAAAAAATAAAATAACACACAGTTGTTTTACATCACACCACAGCGATAGATTAAAGGCGGTGCCTTTTCGCTGTAGGTACAGTCACCTGCAAAAATGCATGGACAAATCAGAGATAAAATCGTGTGAAGCCAGAAATGACGCTACCTAACGTAAACTAGTTATCGACTAAAAACATTCACAGGAAAATAGACACTAAAGTATCCATGCAATTTTGTAGGTGACTGTACCTACATTTGTCACTGACCTCGTTGGCTTTCGAAAGATAATTGCATTCATCCTGAAAGGTTCGCAATTTCTTATGTAACTTCCTTTAGACATAATTCTGAAATCTCTTTATGGCTGGTCAAGTTTTTGAAATGTTGCGCAGACAGATTTGTACTTTGGCAGGTGTTAGTTTTTATTGAAGGTATTTGTAACTTCCTTTATACTTTTTCTACGTACCTATCCTACCCTAGCTAAGGCAGATCATAGTAAATGACAGATAACATTGTCAAAACGGCTGTCTTTTGACTAGTACTCTTTTGACTTGAACTAAGCTTGAAGACGTCATGGTAAGCCACCTGTTGTTTAAATAAACTTTCCTTATAATTATTTTTGTTATTATTGCCACGGAGTCTGGATTTGTGCCCGATTGATGGCAATAGGTTCGGCCCCTTATTTTTTTTTAGGTACACCTCTGCAGCCATCAGGGATTGCAGGCGTGCTGTTATGTGTTATTGTAATGTATGTTTTCTTTTGCCACCAGGCGTGCAAGCGAGTTCCGCATCACATACGGCGACATGCGAACTACGCACGATGATGTAGACACGTTCGAGCACATTCTGAATGTGACGTCACACAATGAAGCGCTGCTCGCTTACTATTACCTCGACGGCGAAAATAAGGTAATTGTTTTGGTTTTAACAGGTTTTTACAATAACAGGGTAAGGAGGCATGCATGATGTGGTCTACCAATCTGTAGTAACAGTCTTTGGCTCAGAGAAAGTTGCCCACTTACAACCTACAGCTGCTCTTCAAGACGTTGTCATGCCGAATTGGTTTTTGATTAAGTAGGGTTTTATTCCTATCGCCAATCGCTGTCGTTTACATTACCAAATCCACCATAATATATTACTCTAAATGCAGCTAGTATACATATCTGCAATAAACGATGTCATTCTGGCATTAATTTTATGAGCTAGGTGTCCGCATCTCGAATCAGAGAAAAATAAACGTTATTTCTTACATCATAGTTACTATTCCACCTCTTATAAAACGTACTACAATCTTTCCGCTAGCAAATATCCCTTGGTATTTCTAATTAGTAAGTAGCATACTTGACCCTTGCTCTCGTCGACCAATGGCGTGCGACTCGGCTGCATGACGTAGCATCGTACGACATCGGGGGACCGACCGCACGCAAAGGGTTATCGCTGAACATCACGATCGCGAGAAAAAACGTTTTTAAAAGTGATATGATGATTGCGTATACTCGGTTCTAAGTTCTATTTTAAAATAATGTTAACATGGTAAACTAATTCTTATTGATTATTATCGTCTATAAAATCGGGTCGGGTAAACATGGAAGGAACGCAAGCGAAATGAAAAGAATTCACGAGAAAAATAAAATTATACAATAATATTTACTAGTGACAGGTTATTCCCAAAAAATTCCATTCTTTTGTTCTAAAAAATAAGAATCACATTTTGTTGTATGTGCTCTCTATCTTACTCATTAATTAAAGTATATAAATCACGATCACTCATTAGGTACGCTGCATGAATCCTAAATCTATTTTTAAATTATTCGATAATTTTATTATACTGATTACATTTCATATGTTCAACCAATTGGTCGTGAATTCGTAGTACCCACAGGTAGTACCTAAGTACCTACCATTATGGTGACATTGTCATCTGCCTAGCCTTTTCCCAACCATGTTAGGGTCGGCTTCCAGTCTTACCAGATGCAGCAGTATTGTATAGGAACCAGTATTTTCCATGAAGCACTAATCCCCCCTAATCTATTTAAGTCGCGAGTAAACAGGCTTCTTCTGGGTAAGCGGGAGACTAGACGTACTGCAGGGTATCACCGATACCTAGTCGACATTCCACACATTCGAACGAAGCGCTTTGCTGGGTCCTTTATTATGCGCACAGCCAAGGAGTGGAATTCCCTACCTGCGTCGGTTTTTCCGAGTTCATATAACCCTAATCTGTTTAAGTCGCGAGTAAACAGGCTTCTACTGGGTAAGCTCGTTCCATCGTCGACATCATCTCTGCCCTTAGGGCAAGATTGAAGTCAAGAGCAAGCCCATTTATAATAATAAAAAAAAAAAGCTCGTTCCATCGTCGACATCATCTCTGCCCTTAGGGCCAGATTGAGGTCAAGAGCAAGCCCATTTATAATATTTTTTTTTTAAATGCGATTGTCTATCTCTCCTCCTCTACAAGTTCTACAACCTAGTTATTACTGGGTAATACGCCTACCCCTTGTTAAGATACGAAAACGGAACAAATATTTGTATGACCTACAGATAGTTGTTTCGGGTCTGGGTATTTGTGTATGAGTTTAAATGTCTGTGAACGCACCCACGATACAGGAGAAATTCCTAGTGTGGGGCAACGTTTAAAAAAAAAAGATGTCGTTATGATACTATCTCAACTCAATCAAAAATATACAGAGTCAAATCTTAAATTGTTTAATCTCTATTGGCACATACAACGAGAATATAAGTTTTGTTTACAGAAAATTATCGCATTGGAAGTAGTTCAAACATTTCGAACTTTGCTCTACCCGTGTCGTGAGTAATAGTTGGTAATAGTTCGTATCGTTCACTTCGCCCGTAAATACGATAGCGGTATCTTTGTTTATTTGCAACGAATTGGCCACACGTCAAGATTTAAACAGGATTTAGATTAACCGATGGAGGATAGTAACAGGGTAGATATATCACACACAAACACAGTTCTTTTCACTGAAGTAAAGTTAAGTTTAATGCAAGTGAACGTGACAACACAGCGCCCGATATTTCGGTTGCTTCCTTTTATCGGAGGTATCTACAGCAGAAGTATTCTAACTCGAGGGATCGTAATTAATCTAGTAATGAAGGAGTGAGTCCCGGATTCTTTTGTAATTTTAGTGTAAGTCAACTTGACTCGAATTCTCTTGTATCACCCCAAGTTTTTCTCTCTACTCGCCTGTCAGAAACTTCCCTCTCTCATTGGCTCATCGTTCTGACAGCGCGCGGTTGCGTTCAGAAACGCCACATCACCCCCCTACGCAGTCGAGAAATCCATAAAAAAAATAAAAAAAAAATTAAAAATTAAGATTAACAAATACAAATTAGAGATCAAAAGGTTTTGAAAAATGAACTTTTCGACCAGACCGTGTGGTGTACTCAGAGGGCACTTTCGGATTTGTTAATTTTGTTGTTGGTAATAAGGCATCTGGAGAGCTTGCTGCCGGAGCGACAGGAACGGATGTTGTTACAGTTGTTTCTGGAGGTGTGTCAAACTGTTCAATGTGCGCCGGTTTTATGCGATCAAGGCTGACTTCAACGTTTTTTCCCCTGATGTTAATTGTCATGGTTTTCTCCTTTCGATTGATGATCTTGTAAGGACCGGTATATGGTTGTTGTAAAGGCCTGCGCACTGTGTCGTCCCGGAGAAAAACGTGCGACGCTGTAGGTAAGTCTCGGAATATGAACGGTTGTTGCTGTGCATGGTGTGAAGCTGCAGTCGGTCGTAACTTGGCTAATTTTTTACGTAGTTGAACGACAAAGTCTGAGATATCCTCCGAGCGTTCAGTTGAAGATGAGGCGACCAGTAGTTCTCCAGGCAGTCGTAGAGGTTCTCCGTATAGTAATTCTGCTGAGGAAGTTTTTAGGTCTTCTTTGAGAGCGGTCCGAATGCCTAGCAGTACCAGCGGCAATGCTCTGACCCACGTGTCGTTGTGACACATGAGGGCGGCCTTGAGTTGGCGGTGGAGTCTTTCCACCATGCCGTTTGCGCATGGGTGGTAGCTAGTGGTTCTGATTCTGGTTGTGGCGCAGTGCTGGAGGAGTCTTCGAAAAAGATCCGATTCAAATTGACGGCCCTGGTCAGTTGTAATGACTTCAGGAACCCCAAATCGGGAAATCCACCCATTAGTAAAAGTTTCAGCCGTTTCTTCTGCAGTTATCCCCGCCATTGGCCAAACCTCGGGCCACCGAGTCCATCTATCAACAGCTGTTAAACAATATTGAAAACCCTTGCTTATTGGCAGTGGGCCGATGATGTCGATGTGGACGTGCTTTAGTCGACCAGATGGATTATTAAAGTGTCCTACTGGGGTATTGGTATGTCTTGTCACTTTACTGCGTTGACAAGGTATACATGTTTGTGCCCACGATCGGCAGTCCTTTTTAATTCCTGGCCAGACGAAACGTTCCGTTATAAGATGAATAGTGGCCCTCACCCCGGGATGACTAAGATTATGGAGATGGTTAAAGGTCGGCCGTCGGTATGGTGTCGTTATAAAAGGACGCGGCCTTCCGGTTGACATATCGCAGATGAGAGTTGTGTCAGTACCGGGGACGACGACCTCCTCGAGTTGCAGTGATGATCTCTGAAAATTGTTTTGTTTCGACGAGTTCTTAAGCAGCCTGCAGAGCTCCTCATCTAGTTTTTGGGACTGTGATAAGGCAGCGTAGTCGGACTCAAATGTAATGGCTTCTATGCGAGACATGGTGTCTGCGACTACATTATTTTCTCCTTTGATGTGCACGATATCAGTTGTATATTGTGATATGAATGACAACTGATTGAGTTGGATCGGAGCAAGCTTTTCGCGGCGCTGTTTGAAAGCGAAAACTAAAGGTTTGTGGTCAGTGTAAACTGTAGTACGTTGACCCTCCAGGATGTGTCGGAAATGTTGAACACTTTCGTAAACCGCTAGTAGTTCGCGATGATACGCCGGCCATAGGACTTGTTGGGAATCCAGTTTTTTACTAAAGAAGGCGATGGGTTGCCATTCATCCTTGACGCGTTGCTGCAGGCACGCACCTATTTGAGCGCTAGATGCGTCTGTGAAAAGACCCAAAGGTACATTGCAAATGGGATGTGCTAGTAACGTAGCGTTCGCGAGGCTATCCCTTAAAGTATAGAATCTTTGCTCCAGATCTTGGGTCCACGGAACTGGTATAGCTCCTTTCCCTTTTATTGCTGTTATTGCGTCGATCAAAGGTGCTTGAAGTTCTGCTGTATGGGGCAAGAAACGACGGTAATAGTTTATCATACCGAGAAAACGGCGAAGGCCGCTAACCGTTTTTGGCAGGGTATACTCTCGAAGAGCCTTGACTCGTTCCGTGGGAGGCTGTGTACCTTCTGCGTTTATGGTGTAACCCAAGAATGTCACTTCTGGTTTTCCCAAGTTGCATTTTGAGGGATTTACTACCACCCCGTAGTCTTGTAACCGTTGGAATATTATCTGTAAGTGCTGAGCGTGGTCTGTGGTATTTCGCGAGTAGACCAAAATGTCATCTATGTATGCGAAACAAAAATCCAGTCCCTGAACGACTTCATCAATAAAACGTTGGAACGTTTGACCTGCGTTCCTCAACCCGAAGGTCATGTAGGGGAATTCAAACAAGCCAAATGGTGTTATGATGGCGGTTTTGCACACATCATCTTCGTGGACTGGGATTTGTTGGTACGCTTTAACTAAATCTAGTGTGCTAAAAACAGTAGATTCTGCGAGGTTGTGATTGAAATCCCCTATATGCCGTACTGGATATCGGTCAGGAACAGTCCGGTCATTTAGGGCGCGATAGTCCCCGCATGGACGCCAGGTGTTGTCCCGCTTTTGAGCCAGGTGCAAAGGAGATGACCACGGGCTTTTCGAAGGTCTTGCTGTTCCGCACTGCACCATATCATGGAACTCCTTCCTTGCTATTTTGAGTTTTTCAGGCCCGAGGCGGCGAGGACGACATGATACCGGTTGTCCATCAGTCGTTTTTATGTGATGCACGGTACAGTGTTTCACAGTTCTAGGAAGCCCAGGTGGTCGCGTGATGTTGGGAAAGCCTTTAAGGATGTTGTCGAAGGGTGAACTACTTGTGATTCCTACTGCTTTGACACTGGCCTGATCAATCGATGCTATCGTGACGTGGACCGAGAGACCGGTTTTTCCATCAATCAATCTCTTATTTTTACAGTCAGGAAGGAGATGATAATGGGCGAGAAAATCTGAGCCGATAATAGCGGTTTCGACGTCAGCGATAATGAAACGCCAGGTGAAGTTCCGGCGTAAACCTAGGTTGAGCGACAGTGTTGTCCCACCGTAAGTTTTGATAACGCTGTTATTGGCCGCGTTAAGACTGTAGCTATCTGTTCTAAGTCTGCTTTGAATAAGGCGGCGAGGGTAGCAACAGACATCCGACCCCGTGTCTATGAGGAATTTGCATTTAGAATGGGCGTCTGTTATAAACAATCGGCGACTAGATAGAGGGCAGTCAGCTGTCGTCGCTGCTACTGACCGCCTTGGGAGTTTCCCGCCTGTCTATCCCAGCTGCATGGTTCGTTGCATTTTTCTGCTTTTTCCTTGTAGACTCTATGATACCAACACAACTGAGGTTCGTTGCGCCCGCGAGAGTCACGTGATCTGGATCTATTCGAGCTGTTTGATCTGTTGAAGTTCCTGCTTCTTCCTGTCAAGGCTGCGACTTGCCTCGTTAGTTCTTCCAGGCAGGTGGTGAGGCTGTGCATTTCAGCTGAAGTTTGTATAGGGGTGGAAGCAGCAGAGGCAGCATAGACAGCTGGAGTTATTGGCACTGGAGTAACTTCAAGGATTTTGTCGGCTAGATCAGCGAGTTTATCCAATGGCAGATCCGCTTGTGCCGTAATAATTGCTTGAATGTGGCCCGGTAAGCGACGCAACCACAATTGTCTCAGGATACTCTGATCTTGCATGATTGCTCCGGCCAGAGAGCGGAGATGGCGGAGGAACTGAGATGGTTTTCGGTCACCAATCTCTTCATCTGACAGAAGTTTCCGAATACGCTGCTCTTCTGTTGAGGACAATCGACGTATAAGCTCCGTCTTAACCAAATCATATTTGTCTGTTTTTGGAGGTTGAGTAATTATGTCTTCAATTTCCGCCGCATGTTTAGTGTCTAACTGTGATATAACGTAATTGTATTTTGTTGAGTCTGCTGATATGCCTGAAATCTCAAATTGTGCTTCTATTTGAGCAAACCACACTGCTGGTCGGTCAGCCCAGAAAGGGGGTAATTTAACTGATACTTTAGCAACACTATGTTCAGGAGTAGAGTTGGTTGGGGTCGAGCTGGTTTGTTTTTTAGTTATTGTATTAGACGCAAGTTGTTCTTGAAGGGCAGAATTTTGTTCCTTCAATGCCCGAATCTGGTCCTTCAACTCCTCCATACTTGATAATTAGCTGAATATTCTATAATTATAATATGTGTAAAAGATAAAAATCTTAAAACTATTTTATAGGAATGTATCACACATAAAAAAAAAATAATAATAATTTTGTTATATGAAACAAATCCAGGTGAGCACAAACAACAAAAATGATGGTCACCCTAGAGCGGGCTGTGGCATAAACCAATAATATTCTATTATTTTGGTGTACTGACACCAATTGCACAGCTATGAGAAATAAAAATTAAAATTATGGTCACCCTAACAAAAGCTTACTATAACATAAACAAATAACATTGTATTACATTGATGTAACTAAACAATGGTGAATATAGAGTTGTACCAATAAGACCGACATAAGGGGGTTAACCCAACAATACTGTCACCATTTCTAACTGAGATAGTAATCTTTTACAATCCTTTGAAGGTATGGGTGGTTTAACCTAACACACTTTTACAAAAGAGATAGCTACCTGCTCGATTAACATGAATAAGATAACACAGGGTTAAACAAACTACCTGCACTAGGTAACTGAAGAACACTGTAAACACTATGCATACTTAGGTATATATTGCCACAAAATGTCCTGCAATAGCCGAGTAGTTTGATGTTTAAAAGGAGTTCTCAACAAATTGTATAGAACACACTGTCTGTTGTTGCTGTTGGAGAACTGAGCTAAGTGAACAGAGTAGTACCTGTATTTAAACTGTAGTAGTAGGTACTTAACTAAGAATAAAGTTCTCAGCGGAATGATATGGAACGCACTGACCGTTGTTGCTGTTTGAGAATTTTGTTGGATGAACACTGTCTGCTACTACCGATGCAGGCTCGCTCGTTGGAGGTAGAAACTGCGTGCGGTGTCTGTAGGTACTGCTTGTGGTGTCCGTCTCCAAAACAAGGTGTAGTTGTTCCCAGCGACTGTGATGGGTTTCGCTTGAAGAAGTGTTTTAAGGAAATAGTCGCGATGTGTTGGTGAGTAGAACTTCCGTTGAAAGGTGAATACGACCTTTGTTTTTGTGTGGAAGCAACCCGGAAAAGGCTTTGCTCGACGACGGTATGATCAGCCGAAAGTAGGTATTTCGTTCGCTCGTATCTTCCTCACTTTGCGTGTTTAAAGGGGTCACCAATTTAGATTAACCGATGGAGGATAGTAACAGGGTAGATATATCACACACAAACACAGTTCTTTTCACTGAAGTAAAGTTAAGTTTAATGCAAGTGAACGTGACAACACAGCGCCCGATATTTCGGTTGCTTCCTTTTATCGGAGGTATCTACAGCAGAAGTATTCTAACTCGAGGGATCGTAATTAATCTAGTAATGAAGGAGTGAGTCCCGGATTCTTTTGTAATTTTAGTGTAAGTCAACTTGACTCGAATTCTCTTGTATCACCCCAAGTTTTTCTCTCTACTCGCCTGTCAGAAACTTCCCTCTCTCATTGGCTCATCGTTCTGACAGCGCGCGGTTGCGTTCAGAAACGCCACAAGGACATGCCCTTTTACAACGCTTGTCTTGACAAGCGTTGTAAAAGGGCATGTCCCGATGTAAATTCAATCGAATGGACTTGTCCATTCGATTGAATTTCATTCCAACATCATCAACATTCTCTTGCCCTTATCCCTATTATTATATAATTATTCATTTGGAGTCAGCGCAGCATGTCTTCTTCTGCCATACTCTTATCAATAACTACCATTTCTTGCCTTGTCACATCGTGGCAGGTGAAAATTTTAGTTTTACAAATATTAAACCTTCTTAAAGACCTCGCAATAGTGTAAAGTCGGTATTTGAAAGGAGAAGTGTCTGCTCAGTATGTCACAAAACATTTAGGCAAAAGAAAAGACCCTAGTGTTGTGTTCACTATTTGTATACATCACACCTAGGATAAAGAGGAAACTGCCCTAAATTTGTTTCATGATCGCCTGCTAATCCTAGCATCGTCCCTCCTCATAACATGTGGTATGGACATGTTATGAGGAGGGGCCGAATCGCATTGTGACTAAAAAGGTGATGGATATACTTAAATGTTAATGGATGGAGAGGGAGAGGAAGGCTAAAGAAAAGATGGTGGATGGATTGTGTGAGGACTGATTTGAAAGAGAAAGAAGTAAATGCCACCGTGACGTCTAACAGGGAAGAATGGAAGACTCCTAGCTTTACGAACCTTTTGAGCGCCACAGTCACGTATAGACGACAAGCCGAACAAGCAAAAAAGTACCTTAAGTCTGTCGATTTATGGTAGAATAGAATAGAATATGTATTTATTCGTTAATGGACAGCATCAACACAAAAGAGCAGCACATACATAAACAAATAACAACAAACAGCTTAACAATTAATTATACAGCTCAACTGCGCTGAGCATGCCCATAACGATGGTACTTTTTGGCGTGTCGTCTGTGGCGGTCAAAAGGTTAAAGTTGATTTATTTTTAAAAAAAATATTTTTTTATAAATGATGAAAACAAGCAATTAGATGTAGATGTGTCATAACAAAGTATAGCCGATGATACATAATATAATATACACAAGTATATATCCTACTAATATTATAAATGCGAATGTTTGTGAGGATGGATGTATGGATGTTTGTTACTCTTTCACGCCAGAACGGCTGATCGGATCTGAATGAAATTTGGCACAGAGGTAGATTATAGTCCGGAATAACACATGGGCTATATATTATCCCCATAATAACTTACGGGGGTGAGCAGTATTGCATTATCCATAATCCTCAACTGTTTTACAGCTTGATACTGGAAATACGAAATAACGCAAGGGGCATCGAGCGTGCTGTGCAATTTTTCACTTTAGGAGCCTGGTGCGAGCGTTGCAAATCCAAGAGAAAGCTGAAGTCCATTACGGCATTTCAAATTTCCGGTATCGAACCACAATCGAACTGTCAACTGTCATACTATATTAAAATAGAAGATCTGTTTCAACCTATTTGTCACTGGTGTACGTAGTCTAACGGTACGGAGGCTAACCTGGAAACAAAGGGACGCAAGATCAAATCACAGTCAGTATCCACTTTTTGTGATTTTTTATAATGTTGAAGGATTTCCAAAAATGTTAAATAATGTTCGCGAGTTCGATCCCCAGTCGGTTTTCACTTTTTGTAAGTTCCAGGTATTTATTTTTATTTTGATGCTATATGGTTTTCAAATCAATTCAGACTAGATTAATATAATTAAATTTAAATATAATATTATAGAAAAAATAATGTTTTCTTTTATTGTGTTACAATCATTTTTAGAATTTTTGTATGTAGTCTGTGTGTCTTGGATGTATTACTTTATTATTATAGTATTATCGTGTACATTTTAAAACTAATATGATTAGGGTTTTAGTTTTTGTTTCATTGTAATCGGTGCTCTCTATCAAAAGATATACGAATTTAAGGCGAGACCCAACCAGGATTTACCAAAAACGTACTGTCTTTGAACGTCAAGTGTGAACTATAGGTTTGAAGTACTGAGGTGGGAAAAATATCCTGTAAAGAGAAAGAACTAAACTTGCATTATACCGAATCAAATCTCCGAATAAAGTTACTAACTCTGTAAAAAAAAAATATACAATTGCCTATTTTTTTTAACTTTATCGTCGAAAATCTCCGTAATTTAAGCGATAACATAAGTATTTTTTTCTAGAAATAAATAAAGAATACAATTATTTAATTTAATACCGCTTATTTTTTCAAATTATGTTAAGTTATTTATCATAATTAAAGGAAAACCCTTGAATATCAATAAACCCAAGCGCCTAACAAAGACTAGCCAGCCTAACACTGTACGCCCAAAAAGCAACCTTATTGAATCCGACTAAGGTGGAGTGTAGCACTACGCCTATAGTATAGTCGAACGGGTGCGTTGGGTCTCGCCTTAAAGTGTTTAAGAAGAACTTAGCATCGTTAAGAAACATACATGCAACGACATCTATTGCACCAAAACGGTACTAATTAATAAATGTGTTCACAAGATAACTTTTAAATCGTCTTTTTCAAACAGTTACGATACCAAAAATAACTCTTGATTTGTTTTTTTTTTTTAAAAAAAAACGTTGCCCCACACTAGGAATTTCTCCTGTATCGTGGGTGCGTTCACAAACATTTAAACTCACATACACAAATACCCAGACCCGAAACAACTATCTGTAGGCCATACAAATATTTGTTCCGTGCGGGGATCGAACCCGCGACACGCAGCGCAGCAGTCTAATCGCTCAGCCTCTGCGCCAACCGTGCCGTCAATGAATGTCAATGAGTGTCAATGAAAATGTTTCAATGACGCTGCTTTGAAAATCTACATAGGGTTTTTTTTTGGAGGGTGGGAAATTATCAAATTACTCCTCCCGCTCTGGGCAAAGCGGTAGGGAATGTCAGACTTCTACTGACTAAAACCACCCATGTTCCTTCTTTGCCCTTTGTGCTGGGTCCGCAATATCTCTTTCGAACAGCCCGCAGCCCCGGCCCTTGCGGGCCCCTTCCATGTTGCTGACATCTCTTTGAGGCGCGCGTGGAACACGAACGCGCCGTTGACACGGCCTGTCATCGTCACAAGACGGACGGACGGCGAGCTACCCCATTACTCACCGTCCACAGGCCCGCGTCTACGGTGGCCGGTAGCCATCACGTTGCCCCCGACACCTGGAGCGCCTCCCGCGGCAGCTGGGACGAGAGGTTCTCTCCCTCTCACGTTCCACCACCTCCTTCGCTAGCATCACTGCTTCGCAGAAGGAGGCGACGGCGTCCCATTCCCTCTCGCCCCGCACCATGGCTTGAACCAGGGCCGGACGCGAGAGGTCGCCGCCGCCGATCGCCGCTAAGAGAACACGACGGGGCTCAACCTAAGCGGGGCTCGCCCAAGCGGGGCAAGCCTCCGTGGTGTGCTCCACCGTGTCCTCCGGCTGATCCTTGCAATGGTAGCATCCGGGCGTTTCCTTCCGCCTGATTCGGTGCAGGTACCTCCCGAAACAACCGTGTCCGGTGAGGACCTGCGCCAGATAGGAGGTGAGGGCGCCGTGGCACCTCTCAAGCCAGTCCTCAAAGAGGAGACTTACCACCACTGTGCCCTGCACGGGGTTTCGACAGACACTCTCTTCATGTCGCCATGAAATCACACCGGGGCGGTCTGTCCGCCAAGCGGTAATATGCCGCGGCAGTGGAATTACCCCCCAGTGTAGTGACTCCGCGCGCCATTCATGCAGGAAACTACATAGCCTAAACCCTATAGTGTGTGTTTGCTTACCATGCATGAAATTTTGGCAGTTTAACTTCGTCTTCGACAGATGGCAGTGTTCATTGGACACCATTTTCTGAATTGCGGTGTTAATATTTGTCGTGAACAGTCAACAAATACAAATTGACCAGTACGCAGTAAGAAAAACAGCTGTAAAAACTTTAAAATAAAAACCTAATTAAAGTTAGATAAGACTTACGACGTAAATCTATTTATTCAGTGCGGGAATCAAATACAGGACATGCAGCGCCACAGTCAAACGCCGAGGCACTACGCCAACCGTGCCGTCTTATAGCTGTGGCTTCCTCGGGCATTTTTTTTTTTTTTTAAACGTTGCCCCACACTAGGAATTTATCCTGTATCGTGGGTGCGTTCACAAACATAGAAAGTCACATTGCAGCAACTTTGCTTAACAAACGGCCAGATTGCACTTTCCGTTTACAAATTGCCGCTGAATCTTACCCCAACTTGCAACATCACCAAAAATCTGCGACTGGCCATGGAACAGATGTATTTGCAAATACGCTGCTTTAAACAGGAGACAGTCGCCTGGAATTAGATGTAGATGCGAAAATTCCACTTTCCGATGAGTTTTCCCATCCAGTGCCAACAGAAGATGAACTTACCATGCACGGTTTTCCTAATTTGAGAGGTTAATATAAAATTAAACGATTAAGTGTGGTTGTGTAAGAGGGCCGTCACCAAAGAACAAGGCATTTGTTTGTACATTTTGAGAAATAAGTTAAGGTACGGTTACGGTTTTTAAGCCATCGTCGTCTCAACTCCATTTCATTTTGATTCAAGTCGCTGCCGCTCATAATTACAGCGCCCTTAAGGACGCCTTTTGTAATCATTACTCACATCATCACATTTTGATCAAGCCGTCAGGTCTCACATATAAAATAACATTACGCCTTAATCCCGAAAGAGTTAGGCAGTGGTGTAGGTACCTAATCGTAAACCCACATTTCGCCAGTAATGCATGTTCAAGCGCCATGTAATATAGACGTTTGATGTCCATAGATATAATATCGCCATTGACGGGCACGAAAACTACGCTCCGTGGCCTCTACTACGAAAACACTTTGCAATCAAACCCCGGACCTCATCCTCAGTAGTTGCACTTGAGGTCACTCGATCAACGAGACAGTCACACATCAAAATTTCCACGTGAACGAAGTCGCGGGCATCAGCTAGTACATAATAAATAAATGTTTTATCGCAAACGTACGTGGCGTAAGTATTGTTTGTACGTCCTAGATCGTCCTCAATTGGAGTACAATTAGTTCACATACCATGTTGATTGATTTCAGTTCGTTGACGATTTATGTGGAATGTTACAGTGATACAGGCTAGAATAAATGGCGCATTTATCGATTTTATGTACATAGGATACCAATATTTTTGTAGACTTTTTCTTAAGTCTACAAAAATTCACATTTAGGTTCTGAATAAGCGACTTATTTATTGTTTTTTGCCGACCCGTTGCGGACACACCAGACGTATTCGCTTGCATGCTACTAGAGTTCCTTCTTTCAACATTTCTGGCCTGATAATCAAGTAGTGTTATCAATCAAACAACATTCTAAACAAAAGCATTATTGTTTCAGATGAAAATGACAGAGATATACGACGTGACAGACGCAGACACTGACGCGGTACAGTCCCCCATGGAGCGTGACGTGAACAAGCAGCTCGAGTTCGACAACGACTGGAGCGCCGAGCTCATTGCCGACAACGGTCAGTACTAACAGTAGTGTAACACGTAGATATACGACGTGACAGTGACATATAGACCCCCATGGAGCGTGACGTGAACAAGCAGCTCGAGTTCGACAACGACTGGAGCGCCGAGCTCATTGCCGCGACAACGGTCAGTACTAACAGTAGTGTAACACGAAGATATACGACGTGACATACAGTCCCCCATGGAGCGTGACGTGAACAAGCAGCTCGAGCTCGACAACGACTGGAGCGCCGAGCTCATTGCCGCGACAACGGTCAGTACTAACAGTAGTGTAACACGAAGATATACGACGTGACATACAGTCCCCCATGGAGCGTGACGTGAACAAGCAGCTCGAGTTCGACAACGACAAGAGCGCCGAGCTCATTGCCGACAACGGTCAGTACTAACAGTAGTGTAACACGTAGATATACGATGTGACAGTGACATACAGTCCCCCATGGAGCGTGACGTGAACAAGCAGCTCGTTCGACAACGACTGGAGCGCCGAGCTCATTGCCGACAACTGTCAGTACTAACAGTAGTGTAACACGCAGATCCCCCATGGAGCGTGAAATATTTTTTTGAATTGAATTATTGATTCTGGAGATAATCCCCCCTACATATAAACAAAGTTTACCTCTTTATAATTTTGCATTATCATCCATTTCACATTAATATCATCGCATTCACATATCAAACATCTCTCATCCTCAGATCCTCATAGTATTCGTGATTTCATCACCTCCCAAGAGTAAGTTTCTGCATGTATGTTTGTTGTTAACTTGAGAACCGCTGAACCTTTATTGATATAGTAGATTTACATTTTATGGATATTACATATTTTGGAATGGATCAGATCGTCATAAAACCGTTATTTTAGCTATATTTAATTTCTGTTTGAATCGCATGGCCATCATTACTTTATAATTAAGTCATTCATTCATCAGCTTGGTTTTAATAATAGATGCCCTAATTTCGCTGTGCCTTTGGTCTAGTTCGATTTTGAATTGACCTTGCATTTACGGACTATCAGATAGTTCAAAGCCTTTATAGATACCTTTTGATCTTCTTACATGTGTCGCTGCCAAGACCTGGTAAATGGATAATATAAACCGTTACCCTGGTAATGAGATGTAAGCTTAATTTTTTCCTTTCACGCACTGGACCATCTATAACACATTATAAAAGAAAAGATCTATTGCCATCCGACGATATTTTCAAAGAAATTCATCTGTCACACATTACAAACAACTGTTTTTGTTTTCCTTATTTACTATGCATACACCCTTCTCTATCTCCCTTCTGCGTATGCAGGACTGACTTTATACTAACGTTTATATCTTTTCTACAGACGACCTAGACATGGAAGCGATGGACGACGACGCTCTAGCCGACAGGAACATATTCTCTGATCCCGAGAGCGAATGGAACGCGCGACGATCAATGTCGGCGGCGTCCGACAGCGATGGGGACCAACCTGAGTCGGATCGGAGAGCGCCTTACATCGAGTTAGCTTAGTATTAAGGTTGTAGTTGACTTGCCTTTTGAACCTCAGATGTTTATAACAAGGAATTAGCGAGCGATGGATTTTCAACTCTCGTCGTAGAACCAAAGGTTTGACATTCAACATCTCTTGTGCGTTGCTAAGATGCACTTGAGCGCAGAAAGTTGAAAATTCGTCGCATGATAAAGTTTACATCACAGGCCCTCAGAAAGTATATACCTAGCATTTGTTTCATCATCATCAATTCATCACCATAACAGTTGTAAATCCTTCATTATTAACAATTATATTCTTCCCCCTCCCTCCCTCAAACGCATTATGAGGACGAAAATAGAACGTCTTATAAGATCAAACGAACAAGAAACAAAGTTCTGCCGGTCAAAAGGCAAGTCAATTAATTCTATTACATAGTCAATTATTTTAATTTAATGAACTTACCATTTATTCATTTTAAACCTTAAGAACTTAAAATTGTAAAAGGAACGTGATCATTGTTTTAATATTTCACAAAATTAGCTATTGTAAAAAATAATAAAATTATGCTTTCTTTCTCCTAACAACGCGATAATAAAATAAATAATAATCGGACATACTTATAACTTTCCGTTTATCTTTAATAGATAAAACGTTATTAGATCCACGGTTATTGTGCGTGTTCCGTATTGTGTACACACGGCTACATAATTTGGTATGCAAGCAAACGATGAATACCTACCTAGGCAAACAAAATTTTCTCTACCAACTGTCTGGTCTGTTCAGGTTGCACACTCAATTAAGCTCTCTGTATACCGGTGACAAAGAACGTTCCCAAAAAAATATTTTTTTATACTCTTTTATTTTTATCACAATAACACATTAATACAACAGCCGTATAAAATTACGTGTGGCCTATCAGCTGTTAGCCGCGTTACACCATTCTGTCTCATTACTACCAAACTGTGCAATAATGAGTAGGCAGAGCAACTGCGCGGCTTGCACCAACGCACATTTCATACGACTGTTTTGTTATAGTACTAACACTAAATTATTAAAAAATCTTCTTTGGGAAAGTTTTTTGTTATCATGAGTACAATCACGTGTTTAAGTATCGGTCCCTAATTACCAGTCATCCTATATTAACAATGTTTCAGAGTAAAACTGCTATAGAACCCCGGCAGGCGTAGATCTTCAATACCAAGTTTTTTATTATTGTTCATTGTTATATTCCAATATTAGTATAACATTTCTAACAGGTTTATATGATCACGTTTCTGCATACTGTTACAGCAAAAAGCCAGGGATTGATAAAAAATATTTAAAAAATAATCAAAAACACCACGATGCAGGATGTTTGAACATGTGTCTATGATTGTAATACATACATTTTTCAACATAGGACATTGTCAGCAAATACTTTTTCTAAAATTTCCATTTTCCTCACAGCCCTCACTACTAACCTGACTTACCCTGTGCTTGTCTTTTCCTGTATCTGTCACATTCACTAACCTTCTTTTCTTTCTTTAATCAGTCCCTAAATCCTATTTTAAAGTTGCTTCAATGTCGTTATCCCATTTATTATGAAACTACAAAAAACAGACACATCTATCAAAAATATTGGCATCAAAGGCTTCATTCATGTATTTATAATCAACCTGGCTAATGTACTGAACATAGTACTGATCTCGCTACAATGCAAAGAAAAATATATGAAAAACTAACAAAAACATGTATATATTTTATAGGTATTTACTGTACTCTAGGTATTATTTCAAAAAGGCTATAAATATTATCCTATATGGTCATGCAATTCATTTTTATTTGATATAATAGTATGTTTTTTATTTAGTTTTTAATAATACATTCCACTTGAAAGTGAACAGGACTTATAAAGCTCAAGTTTTCCCAGAGAGTTTTCCTAGTATGGAGTAAATAACATGACCATAGACAAAGGCAACTCAGTTGAAAAGGTTGCATTTTAAAAGTGATCACACTGAAACAGTGCGACCTTCTCTGATGCCAAAGGAGGTGCGACTGTGGGCACTTAACATAACACAGTTGTCTTTGGAAACTTTCACTGGGAGTTTACTACCGCCTGAAACCCTTTTAATTAATGTACCAAATATATTTTATTCCCAGTACAATTAGAATGCGTTCTGATTTATTTTGTTTGTTGTAAATATGTACAATTCAGATTGTATGGCTACACGGAATATTTTTGCATTATCGGTGACAGTGCAATTATATTAGTTAAATTTATTTTACATTATTATTTTGATGTGGTGAACTGAGAAAATAAATGACAACCACCTAAATGTAAGCTAACGCCATCTATCCCCAATAAAGTGAGTTAGCCGATGCCCCAAAAAGTGCTTTGATAAAACTTGAGTAAAATACATTTTTCCTTGCCTTATCTCAATCTGATTTTTTATTATGTCTTATAATTGCAATTCATCACATCGTATGTTAACTCTAATGTGATATCATTATTATTGAAAGTTATTATCTTCTTATAAGAATTAGTTTAATAATTTAAATATCCATTGTTATTAGCCGATAACTTCAGAATAAATTATGGGGTCTTTACTCACTAAACAAAATATTCTCGCTCTCTTAAAACCTGTGCAGGTGAACTTATGTTTCTTTAAGGATACGTTCTAGTGGATAAAGACCTTTGTCTTGTTACGACTCTTGCTTGTTTATATGTGTAGTTTAAATTAAAAGTGCCTTAGCAATGTTACCATGAGCATGAGTTACCCCTAAATATTTATCTCTCTTAAAATGTCGTATCAGGGTTTTAACTATGTCTATAAAATAATGGCTATTTGTTAAATTATGGTTTAGCAACTGAAAAAGAAATACCCTGTTAAAATAATGAGGTTTAATAAGTATTGATTGTTATACATACATGTTATCCTAAGTTAGGTTATATTATGTGTAAAAAGACGTTTCTAGGTGGTCTCGCCTTCGACTGCATATCTGATTCGTATTGACTTCCACACACAGTCGACTAAAGAGGTGTTAGATGCCAGTTTACGCTATTTCTATGATTTATCTTAAGACGCAGTCAACGGGGGAACCGTAAAAACGACCTGTTTTTCGTCGCAGAGTTAGCCGTATTGCTACTTATTACAATTCCAAAAAAAATACAGTGTATAGTCAAATGTATAGGTAAAAGACTTATGCAAAAATATTTTCTAAAAGTAATCAAGAACCTCGAAAAAAAAAATCACAAAATCACAAAAAAATCACACGAAAAAACTTTTTCGTCTCGAAATGCTCAATATTTTGAGTGACAACTGTTATTTATTTTTTTACTATCAGAAAGGAAATTTAACCAACTAAAGACATATGTAAAAATATTTTAACATTACAGCGTACTTTTTTTTTAAATAAATTAAATCTGCGAACTATCGTTCATTTTGGCAGTCACGAGCATCAAACGCATCGCCATTTTCAACCTTATTTGTTTAGGCGATGAGTTAAACGCGCGCTCAAGGTCGCGGGCAGCTAATGTCGCCTTAAAAAAAGTGTAAAAGTCGAAAACTGTGGAAGTCTGAAATCTATTAAAAAAAAATTTAAGTACCTATTAATATTCCAAATTGCTAAAATCAGATATTCGGTCTTCGGCGATTGTGTTGTCAGCGGAAATAGTTTCTGTAAACGACTGTCACAAATATTTTTAATAAAAGATTTAAAATACATCTATTTGTTTAATTTGCTAGCTTTAATTAAGGGTAAACAAGCCAACGGCACGAACTAGTTGGTGGGCGGGGCTAAAATGCATGCTATTTCATACGACATCACGAGCGAAATGTATAGAGCGAAAGAGACACAACTAAAACGGGCGCGCGATTCTTTCTATGCAGAACTTTGGTAGTATGGATACCATGAAAAATCCATTGAATGTATCTGTTCAAAATAAAATCATTTGAATTCTTTAATAACTAATATATGCCTGTATGGTTTCACTTTTTTCATTTTCGTACTATATACGTAACTTATTTACGCCCGAAGATGGTTAAAATTAGTGCTAAAATATGAAAGTTTCGACGCTCATAACTTCCAAACCAATTTTTTTTTTCCAATTCTGCTTCCATAGAGGCCTAGATAATGACAAGACCAGTTGATACAATTTTTCATTTTGAACCTACATCGTCAACCAGAGGAATAATCACCATACAACGTTTGTATGGAAGAATGACTGGGCTTGCCAAAATCCGTCTGTGGATAGGCGACTATTTATTACATACCGAGCTTCCTCCGCGCCTCGCCAAGCACGAAAAGCTGTTGGTACAGGTATATTCAGTGGCAAAAAGTAATAATAAAAATAATAATAATAATGTTTATTCAAAGAAAAGTTAGACATAACTTACAAAATATTTAAACAGGCAGTAGGTGCCTAGTTATATTTATACCAAAGACAATAATTGTCTTTGAAAGAATTATTCTTTCCCACATACCCCTTGCCCCTTGGCAAGACTGGCTGTCAGACTTTTGGGCCACTAGTGAGTTTGTGGTTTTACTGGTTTGTGGAGGTTAGATAGGCAGTCGCTCCATGTAAAATTCTAGTATTCTTCCAGTCAAACTGGATGCAGTTGAATACAGACAACATATAGACTTTTTTTTTTATTACACTATTCCCAAACCACTGTAACTCCTGTTAGCCAGAATCAACAGTGGAGTGTACATATAGACTGGAAGCAGAACTCTACATAGTTGAGAAAAAGCTAGGGCTATGATGGTATGAATGACGGACTCTGTGGATGTGACGTATAGACATACCGGCCGCAGCAAAACTAGATATTATGAAAAAAACTCATGTCAATGTTCTAATTTCAAACTATCCTATCAGCTTTATTACTTTCATCTTTATTTTTGAGCAATTATTCACACAAAAATATATTTCATAGCTTCTAAATTTTATCAATATTTATAGTCAAAAGCCGCGCAGTTTTACGCGGTATTTTGTGGTAGGTTTTTTTTACTTGTGCTTTGAATATGGGCCGCGATGGGACCGAGCCTAAAAGTAGCCGAATATTCCATCAATGTTATTTGAACTGTTGCAAGTTGCAGAACCTTACGCCTTTGACTAGTGTCATACCGTCTGGCAATGGCAAGGTCGTGGATTTCTGTGTGGATAGAATCAAATATGCGGATTGGCCGCCTATATTAAATGCACTCAGCTGTGATTTGAGCCTGCATACAGTTGCTATTAAGTGTCGACAGCAAGTCAAAACGGGTAATGTGATAATATTGATACAACTCAGTTTGTTTTCTGTTATTGGACGACCCAATGACCAATCTTTACCTTTAATCTTGACAATCATGAATGGTATGCGTATGACACGTCATTATTAGATAATCTCTGGCCCTTTTTTATTTAATCAGGTTTCTCGCCTACATTATGCTAGTTTTATACGCTACTTTTGGCACTTTTATAAGCATGCATAGTTTGCATGATGGAACCATACCAACCAGTCTTACCAAAGGGTATCGTATAACCCAGTACTAACTGTGTTGCGGAGGTCAGATAGGCAGTTTCTCCGTGTACAATACTGGTACGTATTCAGCTGCATCCGGTTAGAATGGAAGCCGACCCCAACATAGTTGCGAAAAGACTAGGCGGATGATGACTTGCTATCGAAAGGTCAATGTGTCGATAACCTAGCTAATCCTATTTATAAGCATTAGGTAATCACAGATAGGGTTCTAGAATAATCTTTGTACAGCAACTGGACTTTGGTCGTCATAAAATTATCACGTCTTGAACTCGATGCAAAGGAATAGAACTGATCAAAGTTATAATAACAAGGAACAGTCAACATTACTCATGTTTGGAAGATATGTTCCTGATATCTATTGGACTTTAGTCCAGAAATCTATTCATCATTCATATTTCATCATCATCAAGCCAGAAATCTATTGGCGGGTTTTTTTGCAAGATTGCGATCATAAACGAATGAATTTTAAAATGATTTAGATTATTTCAAACCTCTGTTACTTTGATCTCTTTCTCTCCGGATGCCGCTAATCTGGGATCAAATCTAATCTCACATTTATTTCCCTTCTTTTACACATAGTATTGGAACACATAGATTGCGAGAGGCTAGCGAAAACGGTCAACAAACGATGTGTAGTTCTGACAAAATTTATGCTCAGTAACTTAGTGGAGGCTGTAGCGCAACTGCTCTCTAATACTACTCTGTTGACGACTTTATGGCTTGAGGGATTTCCGTTGAGGATACCGTACTTAAATCCTTTGTGTCAGGTAAGTCATGAATTTTAAAGAAAGACGGACATAGGTCACACACTGGGTAAGACGCGCAAGAAACGCCAGTTTGGCGATTTTACTCGTTTGGATCCTGACTGATTAGACGGAAAAGCAAAAAAAAAATGGAAAGTTATGGAAGAAGCCTTTACCCAGCTGTGGGACAGAATAGGTTAATTAAATAAAACACTGATCATCTTCACGAATATAAGAACAAAGCGACACCTTTTTTTTTGTGGGTGGAAAATCATCGAATGACCCCCCCCCCCCCCCGCTCTTGGGCAGAGCGAAGGGGAGTGTCAGACTTCTACAGACTTCTATGCCCTTGCGCCGAGGCCACGTCATCTAGTACAAAAATCCGCGGCCACACCTTCAAAACTCTTTCTAGATAACCTTTTATTTATTCTAGGCTCTCACAGTGAATGGTTCCGTACAACACTTACATTTGCACCGATGCCTGATCGGTGACGCGGGCTGTCTCGCTCTTTGCTCGTCTATTAAAACAGTTCTGCCGAATTTGGCTACACTGGACCTATCAGGATGCGAACTGACGCCTCTAGGTGCTGGGTACATTGCTGACTTAGTTAAGGTAAGACCCACATTTAAAATTTAGACTTTTCCTTTCGTAAATCATAAAAAGATGTCTAGTGCTGCAGAGAGAAAAACAACAGAAAAATGCAGCCTGGAAACGTCGGGAGGTCTATCACTTAGCAGTGTCAACCAAGAAGTAGGTACACCGCATTTCGAGAGCAACTTTTTGGCAAAACGCCCGTCCTCACACCGTTTCGACCTAAAGTGTGTGGTGCATAAGCATAGCATTATACCTGTAATCCCAGTCCCCTGAAAGGTGTCGTCAGGGATGTACACCCTTATTTCGTCAGTTATGTTTAAGCCCATAGGGGGCGAGCCTATCATCGAGCGGGCACAAATCCAGACTCTGTGGCACCTACTGAAGAATTCCTGATGAAAAAACGTATATTATACGTTGCCTGTCCTGGGAATTGACAGTAGACCTTATGCACAGCAGTGGCAGCCAAACTACAATGAAGTTATGCAGAAACGAAATCAAAGGCTAGCACTTTTGATACTAAGGTGGCTGATATTACAGGAGGCCTATATATAAAAATGAAGTGTTTTTGCAGTATAAGGTGTCCTCTAAGGCTTGTAAAGCATAATTAACTGGACAATAGGAAAATATTTTCGTTTTCATTACAGTTCCAGAAGATACACAGATACAGCGAGAACTGGACGCATACACTGCGGTATCGATTACCCGAGCTAGATTCCATGGGCGGTCTGCGTAGAATAACAGTTTGTGAAAACCCTCAGTTAGGGGACGAAGGAGTCGGCAAGCTCCTCGATGTCCTCTCTGACGATTTATGGATAAAAGGTCAGTTTTGCTACGGGAGGACCTTGTGGTTAAATAATAATAGCTGCACGGCTGCTGTCGATCTTCAAGGCTAAGCACTCCTCAAGCACGTCGGATCATCCTAACCGGATGTCTGTTGTAAATATTCGACAGTGGTTACTGGTCAGAAGCCCGAAAGTCTGACAACCAGTCCTATCAAGAGTTATACAGTTACTGGGTTCTAGAACTAAGATAGGTACTCGCTCCATGTAAAATACTGCTAGGTACCTATTAGCTGCATCTGGTAGGACTGACTGAAAAGGCTATTCGGATTGTGAATGGTTTTGCTACGGCACTCGCTGACAATGAGAGAGGCCCAAAGGAAGGGCTCCTGGCGCAAAGACATTTATCTTATGAAGTAATAATGCTATGATGTTTTCGTTCGAGTTGCTTGACTAATTCCCTGTTTCAGCACTGGACATCCAGAACTGTGGTTTAACAGAAAAATCGACGGCCGCCATTCTACAAATGTTGACGTCCAACAAGACTCTCGTTGTAATTGATATAAGGTGCAATGACGTGAGTTTGGAGTCGCTGTCCAAAGTGCGCTCCACGCTCAGAGATAACGAAAGAGGGGCGAAGGGACAGGTACGCATGCATGTTGCGTATTTCCCTTTTTAACCGATTTCCAAAAAGGAGGAGGTTCTCAATTGGATTGGTATTTTTATTTTATTTTTTAAGTAGTATGTAAGGGATCTCAAGCGGGGATTTGATGAACTGGTCAGATTAATGTAGGTATTAAGTATATTATACGTATATAATATATCTCTGTCTGCACGCTTAGAGCTTTCAAACTACACAACAATTTTAATGCGATTTTTATAAATAATAGACAGTACTTATAATATAATAAACATTTCGCAAAAGTCTCGAAACCCTGGCGCTTCTCACAGAACATAAATATGCGCAAGTCAATGAATTTTAGGTATAATCTATTTTCCCTTCATATTTTAAAACTTGTGTAGGACAATGGCCAAAAAAACGTCTAATGAAGTGAGATCTGGAGAGCGTGCGGGGCATGGCCACAATTACGTCACAATCTAAGGTTCTTTCACATATTTGGGACGAGAATCGAATACTGAATATCTTCCCTCAAGTCCATCGTTTAACCTAACATACTGTATAATTTCAAATATTTGTTTCAGTTTTCGTGGCTGGCAAGCGTTAGCAGATCTTCGAGCGAAAGGCTGCTAAAATCGATCGCATCCAAGTTAGTACATGCTCAGACATTATTGTTTTCATAGCCGTCGGTGGCTGAAAAGTTGTATGGTAATCGGGCACAGGCATGTGATGCGGAGGAATCAGGTAAATGTCGTGAGGATGGTTTTGAGTATAAACGTGGATGGGTACCTGTAACAGTAGATGACCAATGAAACAATAGGTGGTCTCATGAGATGACGAGTATCAGAGAAGCAAGGAAGAAGATAAATGCTGCGCCGACCCCAAATGAATTGGGATAAGGGCAAGAGAATGATGAATCATTATTCTTAGTCTACTGGATTCTTAGCAATAACCAATCCTTTATTTACTTATAGGACTGGAATACCACATGACCGAACGACTACTAACTTAAGAGCAGCGCCCACGAAATATGTTAGTAATCCTCGGACAGGGCAGAAAGAGAAGTAAGTGTGCTTACTCAATTTCGTATGCAGTGTTTAGCAATTAAGCAATGGCTGAGAAACTGACGGCAAATAAATTATATCACGCCTACACTCCGTGCGATGAAACAAATGCACCAGACTCCAGTATTCTACTAAGCAAGTGCAAAAACCACTTGCTCTTAGTCCGACGAACTGAAGCTCTGACCCACAACCACCCTTTTTTTAACAACCCGTTTTGGGTGAAGCGGAAGGGAGTGTCAGAGTCTAATGCCTAAAACCCACCCATGTTCCTTCTTATTAGCCCTTTGTGTTTCGGGGCCGCGGTATCTCTTTCGTACAGTCTCGCAGCTCCGGCAGGCATCAGCCCTTGCCCCACCTTTCCTTTCTATGTTACTGACAACTCTTTGAAACGCGCGTGGAACACGAACGCGTCGTCGACACGGACTGTCGTCATAAGATGGACGGACGGCGAGCTTGCCCATTACTTACCGTCCACAAGCACCCCGCGCCTACGGTGGCCGGAAGCCCTAACAACCGCCCCTAAACTTAGCATTCAGAATCAGAATCAGAATCAGAATCTTTATTTGTTAAACATAGGTATTTACATATTGGTGTTAGTTTAACATATTTGAGCGCTATGTTTTGCCGTGTAGGCATACAAATTTTAAAATCAAAATAAAACAAAAATACTTAAAAGCTAAATAAAACAATCAATAAACAACAAGACTAAAATTAAACAAACAAATTAAATTAAAAATTATCATTTATAAAATCTTGAACTGTATAATAACATTTTTCTCTTAGTAGAGCGGCAAGAACTTTTTTAAATTTTGTTAATGGCATGTTTTTAATATTATCAGGTATTTTGTTGAAAATTTTCGAAGCCATTCCAAAAAAACTTTTTTTCATCAAAGCGGTTCTGCATTTTAAACCGCACAATTTATTTTTGTATTGAGAGCGCATTGGAGTTTTTTTTACATCAGAAATTTTTGTGAAAAGGTGTAAATTCATTTTAACAAACAAAGCAGTTTCGTAGATGTACATAGCTGGTAATGTTAGTAATTTTAAAGATTTAAAATGGGGTGCGCAAGATTCAGTAGTTTTTAAGCCACACATGGATCGAATACATCGTTTTTGCGCTTTAAAAACAGTCTCTCTTTCAGTAGATTGCCCCCAAAAAATAATAGCATACCTCAGAACTGATGCAACCAATCCGTGATATGCTGTTAAAAGTGTTTGTGTATTTACTTTTTTTGATAACTGAAATAGTGCATATGCAGATTTATTTAATTTTATACAAATTTCTTCGATATGTGGTTTCCATGTTATTTTACTGTCAATCCTTACACCTAAAAATTTAGCCTCGTTTGTCTCTTCTATTTTGCACTTATCATATTCAATGTGAACTGAAGGTTTTTCACACCTTTGATGAAAGTGCATTACTTTAGTTTTATTAAAATTAATGACAAGGTTATTGCTAATAAGCCATTCAATAATTTTTCTTAGACAATCATTAATATCTCTCTCGTAACTGGCAAGATTATTACACTTCACAATAGCCGTACTGTCATCGGCAAACAGTACTATATTTTGAGATACGACTTTTGGGAGATCATTGATGTAAATTAAAAAAAGTAACGGCCCTAGCACGCTACCTTGAGGTACCCCGTATTTTAGAACTCTTAGTTCAGATGTGTAAATTGTTAATACATTACTTTTTGGACAGAGTTGTGATACTTCTGTGCATTGCGTTCTATTTTCCAGATATGACTCCAAAAGTTTCAAAATATTTCCTCGTATACCATACCCATTTAGTTTTTTTAACAAAATTTTATGACTCACGAAGTCAAACGCTTTCGTCATGTCGGTGTATAGAGCACATACCGGAGCTCTTTCATCGACAGACACCATAATATGAGAAAGGAGGTCAAACAGTGCCATGTTGATATTAATATTTTTGCGAAATCCTTTTTGTTCATTGCAAAACAATTTATATTTTTCAAAATAAGTATAAATAGAATTGTAGATAACTTTTTCTAAAATCTTTGAAAAAATAGGGATTTTTGCTATGGGTCTATAATTTTTAACATCATGTTTATCATCTTTTTTAAATAAGGGCTTAATAATGACTTTCTTAAGACTATTAGGAAAAACACCATTTGTTATGCACAAATTAATAATATGAGTTAGTGGTGGTGCTATAACTTCTTTGGTATATTTTACGACTTGTGTGCATATTCCATCATAGCCTACAGTATTTGTGTTTTTTAGATTATTTATTATTTTGATTAGATCAATGGGTAAAACTGGTTGCATATATAAAGATTGCGAAGTTAAGTTGTTAAAAATATTTTTAGTTAATGGAGAATCGTTACCTTTTATATTATTTTCAATCACATCTACAAAAAAGTTATTAAATTCGTTTGCAATCTCCTTGGGATGTGTGATTGTGACATCATCTTTCTTTAGGGACGGTATTAGTTGTTGTGGTAGGCGATATTTAGACTTATTAATAACTTGCCATGCAGCTTTTGATTTATTTTGAGAAGTGTTTATGAAATGGTTATTTTGAGTTTTCTGTGTAAGTTGTATAATTTTTTTGTAAATTCTAGTATAATTCTTAAAATCAAGTTTACTTTTACTGTCAGGCTTATGTCTATATGACCAAAGTAGTTTTCTTTGCTTCCTACTACAGATCTTTATACCACGAGATATCCATTTGGTTCTAGTGTTTGTTTTTATTGTTACATTGAAATCTCATTTCCAGAGACTACGCGGAAACATTAGAAGAACAGCTCCAAGCAGAGATCTCGCACAGGCAGCAACTTGAGGAGTTGAACCGACAGTTGGTAGAACAGTTGAAGCAGATGAAACTGGAAATGAAACAATTGTGGAGCAACAGCGGGAGGGTGTCTTCAGGTATGTCATATTACTTACAGTAACATGAGCTGTATATTTTATGAGTGAACAGTTGCTTCTACCATAGGATTGTATTAATCTTATTCCAAAGTGGTAAAGATCTGGCGCTAGACACCCTGGATAGCTCTGTCGCTTTCCCATAGGTATTGCTTTTTTTTTTGTAATCTGAAATGGGCTTATTCTTGACTGAGGTCGTTAGTCGATAACTAGTTTACGTTAGGTGGCGTCTTTTCTCGCCTCACACGATTTTATTTCTGAATTGTCCAGTCATTTTTTAAGGTCTTTTTTTTATTAGAAATGGTCTTGCTTTTGACCTCAATCTTGTCCTGAGGGCAGAGATCAGGTTGACGATGGAACGAGCTTACACAGAGGAAGCCTATTTACTCACGACTTAAATAGATTAGGGTCATTTGAACTCGGGAAAACCGACGCAGGCAGTTTGTTCCACTCTTTGGCTGTGCGCATAATAAAAGATGTAGATAGATGTGCTCTTTCGCACAGTCTCCTAAGTACAGTCTGTAGAAGACCGACAGACGATAACGCTACAGTGCGTCTTTCGAAGCATTCGCTCATATTTACAGATATAGCATTGTAGATAGACAAAGGGATAAAAACGACGAAATAACATTTTCCATAGAGATTTTATCTGTTGTAACTTTTAATGTGTTTTTTTCTTACTTCCCAGGTTCCGAACCCTCTTTGGAAGCAAGCGTGTCGGGTGACTTATCAAGTAGTTCTGGCTCGGAGAGTCCTATTTCTCTCGACCAGCACACGGTGTCTTACGTCCAGCAGGCCTTCAAAGATATTTACAAGTTCATAAAGAATAACCAGTGTCCCGGGGTAGTTAACGGGTTAGTAGTTTATCTTGTCTGTCTGATTCATTCAAAATTATGACTTTTACTGCCTGATGCTACAGAATTATTAGTATACGAACAGTAAAACTCACATTATTAATCAATAAAGGCAAAAAAGGACCTCCTCCGAGGACCTAATCTTAGTGCCTCTTCAAAGTTACACATTTTCTTTGAACTATCGTTTGATCCGATTAGATTAGTTAAAGATTTTGATAGTGAGTAAAGTTTGTTATTGCATTCGATGCGGAATTTACAATCGAGCCGCAGAGAGGTATGTACCTATGACTGTACTTGACACACGTTTTTTTTTTATCCAAATTAGTTTACCGATAATAATAATGTCGTAATTATTTGTTTATTATATTTTGAACACGATTATGATTAAACCTTATTGATATTCTAGGCAATGTATCCACGAAGTCCTGAATGCATCGGCAACAAACAATGAGAATATACAGAATATATGCGGAGAACCAAAGCCAATCGAAGTCATCGAGGAAGTGGAAGAACCAGCATACAGTGAAGAATTGCGCATCAATATAGGGTCGAGACGACCACAGAGTTCGCACACAATGGTAGACAAGATGAGGGTCAATAAGACGACTAAGTCTGCGCATCTTTTGGGTGACTTGCAGCGAGTCAATGTTGTGGAAATGGTAAGGGGTTCAAATAAAATGCAACTTCAACCAAATGTAGATAGGTGGTCTTCGGGGACCTTTAAAATAACACATGTTACTATAACAATATATGCGGGACGCATTTTAAAGGGAAACTTGCCTCGGTACTGAAAGTCCCCAAATGAAGACTACAATACAGTTTGAAGTCTGTATGGCCAGCAGGGGTCCAGCAGGGGGGATCTTGTTATCTGACTCTGAGTTTGTTACGGAGAGTAGTCTTCTCAGAGTAGTCGGATAGGAAACTCCGACGTCATATCGTTTAAAACGTTAATTATTTTTGACGTGTTTAACTGTTTTTTTATTTCCAGAAACTGGGGATGATTGAACGGCAAATGGGTGACACGGTGGATTCGCATCGCGAAGAATCGACTACTTTAGAAGATACTTTAATGTCTACAGAATCGAAACCTAATAATAAAAAAGTAAGTGCAATTTTTTTGCAAATAGAATACGAGAAACAATTTCAACTGTCTGATTTTTTTAAATTAACAATCCTTTTTTTTTTTTTTTATTATAAATGGGCTTGCTCTTGACTTCAATCTTGCCCTAAGGGCAGTAATTCAATTTAATTCCCAATCCTTAGTATTGGGAACAAAAATTGTCGAGATAAGTAATCCTATTTCAAGAAGTTTGAGCGTCAGCGCGATTGTACGTTACGACTCCGTGGCTGGTATTGAAAAATTCCAGCCTCGCATCTCAATTTACTTATTTGGAGTATTTTTTCTACCTCATTTAAAGTTATTTATTCGATTACAGAATACCCACGGTCTGGGCAGCCCCTGCAGCAGCGTGGTCAGCGACTCGGACACGCTCACATGCTCTCCACAGATCACGCAGCGCTCCGTAAACCCACCCCTCGTGAACCCGCGAGACGTACTTTATTCGTCCTCGGATGAAGACGACGAATCGTGACGATGTTTTAATGTTTACCTATACATATATTTACTATGAATATCATGTTTTATGTACGATTAAAAAATTGATGATTTTGATTGCTTGGGTTTTACTTGTCTCTTAAAAAATGTGAGGTAGCTTTATGCAGCGAATTGAACATCACACGAGTTCTCTGAGGTCCGGACTCTAGCAAAGCGGATATGACCGAAGCGGATAGGAGAGAAGATACCGCGTCTACGCTAAACACGCCGACACGAGCGGATCACAACCCGAACATCCTTGGCGGGAGTGCTCGTTCGAGGGTACCAGAAATGTTGAGAAATCAGTTTTTGTTGTGTTTATAAACTCGCTCGCCATAAAACGTTCACGAATTTACTTATTTTGTTGAAAATGTGATCAGATGAGCGCTCGTAAGTTCGTTCCGGCATCGCCAGTGTGAATTGAGTGAACCCACCACATTGGCACTGAAAGCGTGTGTCTACCAGGCTTTACAGAAATCATACTAATAAACTGGAATACTAACAATCTATTGCATGCTGTTAAATACAAAAGAGAAGAAAAATTATTTAAGAATACATTAACAGTTTATTAATCTAAATTATACTACAAGTATCAAAATTCTAACCTATTCACTTCTTAGCATCGCTAATTTCTACATTCTTCTGCTGTAGCTTGGCAATCATGACCTTCTCTTTGGCTTCCTTCCTAGCCATCTTCTCCAATTTCTTCTGTTCTTTCTCTCGCTTGGCCAGCATCTCTTGGAACCTCTCATCCCGAGGATCTAGCTTGAAGCCAAAGTGTCTTCTTACTTCCTCCACTAGCCTCTCTTTCTTTTCCTGTAAAGAAGAAATTAATTCTTGGTTCATTCTGAGTTACATAGCATTGTTTAAAGATAACTTGGTATAAACTTGAACTGAACATGGAAGTAGCCAGTAGCCACTAACAAAATGCCTAACACTAAATAATTAAGGGTCAATGATAAACTATAGACAAAACTCTCTAATTATGTGATTGATTTAATAATCAACTTCAACATAATTCAACACCACGTAATAACATAGTGTCTGCCTTGTTGGTCTGCTGGTAGTAAGCGTGACTGTTGATCATGAGATCCTGTGTTTGATTCCAGGGTCTGACCAAGTGTCATTGGTTTTTTTTTATCAAGAATTACTCAGGAATACCCATGGAGTCCGGATTTGTGCCCGGTAATGGGGTCACTCCATATTACATAGTATTTAATATGACTGGGAAATGTGGGTGCTATTAGGCCGCTCACCCATGGCGACTTTTTGTACCTCTGCCTAAAGGTGTCATTTTATGTACTTATTGTATAAAATAATTCAACAAACCTTAGCTGCATTGGCTTCAGAAGTCTTTTTGGCAATCTTATCAGTAAGGTCTTTCTTCCATTGTGCCAGTTTGACATACTTGGCGGCAATATCTCGGTCCCTCTGCTCAATTTTCTGTTGTTCCTCTTTTCTTATTTTTTGTGCTGTTTCCATCATCTGTGTAATGGTGAATGGGTATGCTACAGATTCATACTCAACTCTCTCCTGTATGTCTTGCTTTGATGGGAAGCATATGCCTGAAAGTATTAGTTTGGATGTTGATAAATATGGTGCCAGTGTAAGAAGTAACTGCACCTAACTATAGGGTTTTATTGAAAATAATATGGGAATCACCAATTTTTTTAAATATTATAGTTTATAACCGACAACTAAAGCATCTAGCTGTGCGAAATATTTATAGACTAATAGGTTAATAAGTAAATAATAAATTACTTGGATTTACACCACTCGCAGCGCCGTACTTCCCGTACAACTTTCTGCTGTACTTAACAGTCAGGTGGGCAATACATCTCGGCTCCTCGTAAGGTCTCCGTCCGTTAACAAGATTCTGATGGTTGCGCGATAACCTAGAGATATTCCTCTTTGCTTCAATCGCAGCTTCTCTCGCCAGAGTCTCTTCATCATCTGCCACTACTGGCTCAAACTGCTCGATAGCATCCGCTTGTGTGGTTGAATAGCGGAATAAAGAACCTATAAGGTTCGGCCGCAAAAACTTCGATCTAATGCACAGACTCATTTTATGTAATGTTTCTGCAATAATATTTTCTAAAAATTAATGATTCGGATGCTCGGATGTCACAAATGTGAGGTTATGTTTTTGACAGTTTGGCATTTGACAATTTTGACATAAAGAATTGATTCGAGTCCCTATAATGCACGTCACAGCAACGCACATACCAGCAGTGCACGACACTGGAATGTACAACACAGCAGTGTACGACACTGTGATGCGTGGTTTACACTCTCGCCTCGTGGCTCGTCTCGCACCTCGCCTCGCAGCTCGTCACTCGCGCGAGAGTGTAAATGGGCTACTGGTGTGTCTGTTCACACTCTCGCGGAGTCTCGCGAACTAACTACCTAACTTCTTTCTCTCTCTAACCCACTGAAGTAACAGCGCGAGTGTAAGCACGACGCTCGCGGCCCGCGGCGGGCGCGAGTGAGCGCGAGGCCCTTTGACTCGTGCCTAAAAAGCCGCCCCGACGCGAGCGCTGCGAGTGACGAGACGAGTTGCGAGGCGAGTCACAAACACACCGTTCACACACTCGCCTCGTGCCTCGCCTCGCGGCTCGTCTCGTCACTCGCGCGAGAGTGTAAACCACGCATAATTGGCGACATCGCGATGTCGCCAATTGCTGGGGTGTACCTTGCTGGTTCGACCCGAGAATGTACAGCACGCCAATCGGCGACATCGCCCGACTGGTTGGCCGACTGGTCGGCTCGAAATTTTGGGACTTGGATACTAGGTAATTGAGCTAGGTAGTGCTGTCCGAAAGACGATTGATTGCGTGATTGAAAAACTGATAGGGACTCGATCAGCCATTGACCGTTATAACACGTTCCATTTTAAGTGTGTAATGTCCAGCGATATTTATATTTATACTATAATAAAATTTATATTTTATTTTCACCAGGAATTTAAAAAAGGCGAATAAAAACTCTGTGAAAATTGCATGGAAAAAGTAAGTAAGGGTGAGATATTTGAAATTTGTTTGTTGTTTATTGTCTTAAAGTATGACTTTTGGGTCCAAATTTTAATGCATGAAATAAAAAAAAAACAAACATAAAAACTCGATTCACTTTGGCTGGGATCGAACTCACGTCACAAGATTGTAAAGCAGCGCTGTACCCCCAGCTGGCTTGTTAAAAACCGTGGCGAATATGTAGATCTTAAGCCTGAAAAACACATGCTACTAGAAAAGCATGCTTGTTTGTTAGTAGGTAGTATTGTCCTAAAAAGCATGCTTTCCGAGTGTGCACATTTGCTCTGAAGCACAGACCTCAAAAGCATACTTTTTACGATCATATTCTTTATACCACGTCTGAGTGACATTATCTTAAGCCGCGTCCCCACTAGAGTCGGGCAGCCGTGCCACATGAGTTGACATGAGTGTGGACGTAAGCGAGGCATGAGCCGCGTGGGCGTGGACTAACAGGAACGTTTGGCCGCATCTCCAATTAGGCCGCGCGGCTCCGTGAAGCTGAGACGCGCCCTAACAGGAACGTTTCGGGTGACTTTAGTGGGGACGCGGCTTTACAGTCTTTTATTGAAGACACTGACAGACAACAACAAAAAGGTGAAGGTGAAAGGGGAAACACGAAAAAACATAAAATAGTAAAACCAATGGTACATTTGCTCTAAAGCACAGACCTCAAAAGCGTACTTTTTACGATCATACTTCTTTTTAGCACGTCTGAGTGGCATTATCTTAAGCTGCGACCCCACAAAATCCACGCGGCCTAATAGGCAACAACTACCGGGTGTCCCGACTTAGGCCGCGCGGTTCTATGAGGCCGAGCAGCGAGCCTAACAGGAACGTTTCGGGTGACGTAAGTGGGGACGCGGCTTTACAGTTTTATATTGGATACACTGACAGAAAACAACAAAAAATCGGCCAAGGCGTTTGGCCTCTACAATGCCACATAGGAACAAACATACATACATACATACATAGACTGATAAACACATAACCCTTCTTTGCTTTGCGCAGTCGGGTAAAAAGGGTGCAGCACGATAAAAAAAACATATAAAATAGTAAAACCAAAGAATATCAAAAAAGAGGTTTTATACATCGTGATAGAAAGCACGAAAAATAGACTGGCTTGCGATTAGGTAGCATACTTATTTACAAATATTCGCCACGGTTTATAACAAGCCAGCTGGGGGTACAGCCACAGGGTACAGCGCTGCTTTACAATCTTGTGACGTGAGTTCGATCCCAGCCAAAGTGAATCGAGTTTTTTTATTTCACCAAATGACATTATCTACTCGTGCTGTACACCGTGCACCGGCTAGGGCTTGATAATTTGAATCGCTCGCTCTTGCATCCAAGTTGAGGGAGTCCCGGTCAACGGAGCGTCATCCACTTCGCTGGGCTACATCTGAATGGTTTCTAAAAGAATCAAAATAAAAAACAAACAAATAAAATAAAAACAACATGACTCGATTCACAAAAAGAAAATCCACAACCTATGCTGGCGAATTTACTCCTTGTATGCATCATGCCCGAGCGTACACAAAGCACTGCCTGCAGGGCCTGCTTGCAGTTACTGCCAAAGAAGGTGTTGCTCCACAAAGCTTCGATATTTTGTGTAAGTAGTCCATCTCAGAGATGCTGCACAGCTTGCAGTATTTGGAGTGGGGAGATCGTGCATTGGGCTAGCAGAACGAAACTGCGGCCTTGCGGTAGGGTGAACAATTAAAATATCGGCCCTGCATAAATACATACAATACAATTGGCAGTGTCACTGCAGGCAGGGGCCTGCAGGCAGTGCTTTGAGTAGGGACCTATATTGAAACATGCAGAATCATCACTGGCTGCTTACTGTTTTATATCAAACTCGCAAGAGTGGCTCTCTCTGAAGTCCGAAGAGAGTTGTTGATTGCTCCTCCGAAAAATATAAACAAGAGACTGACAAACGTAAAGCCGCATCCCCATTAGATGCCGCGCGGCATTTAGGCTGCGAGGCTCGGCCTCGCGGCCGGCAAGAATCCCACCGAGTCACAGTGTGACACGATTGGGTTTGACTCGTTGGGAACTCATTATATTATTTAGTTAGACGAATGGCACCGCACTCGTAAATAAGGTAGGTACTTAATAAATGTGCTGTTATTATGGATTTGTATTTTCTATCGATATATTCAGAAGTCCAGGAAACAATCCCTAATGCTGGAACCACGGGTAACGAGAACGACTCCTACTGTAGGTAAATGAAACCTTCGGACTACGCTACCATTATACCGCGTAAAAAAATATTTTGTTTTTAATTTTATTTTTTCAAATTCAAATTTAGAATCATTCAAAAAGGTTTACAAAATAAACTTTCTTCAAAAGAATTAAAAATGGCCAGTATTTTTTGAGTTTAAGAACTTTATACAAAATATCCCTAGACAGTGTTGTGTGTATTATAATAAAAGTATTCTGTGGTGAGAGCAGCGGTGACCCAGTGGTGGCGGCCCCGACTTACGAACAGTAGGTCGTGGGTTCGAACCCAGGCAGGCACATTACTTTGTGTAATTTATTTCAACACCTCTTCTCTCAAAACGGTGAAGGAAACCGGCATGTCTTAGAACCAAAAAATTCGAAGACATGTGACATCTACCAATCCGCATTGAGCCCGCGTAGTAGATTATAGCCCATTCCCTCTCAAAAGAGAGGAGGCCTGTGTCCCAGCAGTGGGAACATTAATAGGCTGTTGACGATGATGATTCTGCGGTGCGCAACCTGTAATCATAATCCCAGATGGATTACAGGTTGCGCACCACACCATTCATGCGCACTACACAGCTTGTAACTTCTTTCCATGCAAACGCAAAATTGAATCGTGGATGTTTGATTGTTCCATTGAATAGGTAAATCCACCCCACTGACCAAATGAATCCTTTAAAAGCAAATACAGCAATATCCACTTTTTTCTCAAATGAGCCTGATGATGGCGCCACCATCTAAGTAAAATTTCAAACGTTTTTTTTAAAGTAATAGCGCTGCTAAAACAGCAATATCCCTTGTAAAAAGTAGTTTCAATTTTAATGTTCGGTGTAAAAATAGCAAAATCCAAAAGACTGTCAAAACCAAATGCAGCAAAGTCCCAACTAGCCAATCACGGAGCGTTATTCAGTATGGCGGCAACGGTTATAAGGGTGCAAATCCAGCAAAATCCTAAAGTAGGAGGTTCAAATACAGCAATATCCTACTGTCATGAACAAAAACAGCAATATCCAGTAATTTTTTCAATATGTTAACGTCATCGTCAACTCTTCAACTCTATCAAGCACTATTGTGAGAATCCCACAATGGGAGTCATGTAGAGAATATTTTAAAACATTAGGCATTTTAACGGTACCAAGTATAAAATGTATTAGTACCTACTACTCAGCCACTTTGCAAAATACATACACGAGCACGAATCAAAAGAAGAACGTAAACTAAGAGAGAACACTAGAAAAAATGTTATAAAAAATAAAATATTGCTTTATGCTTAGCAGTAGAATTATTTAATAGGTTGCCTACTGACTTTTAAGAACATTGATTTATAAAGCTACGCTTTTCAAAACTAAACTTAGTATTCCTATTAAATAAATGTTTATAATCTCGAATTGGTGACAAGTGATGGTAAATAGTTTTTATTAAATATTTAGTAACTTACTTTTTTGTACCTGTCTAATACTTATTACCATTAATAATTTAATATATTCAATACATAATTAAATTTTTACATTTAAGAGAATGACTTATTTGACTTAATATTAATAATTAATAATAATTTGACGTGAGACTATTAATTTACAATCATCTTGACTATTTACTTTCTACTGACATAATATTTTATTTTTATTGTAATTTGATTAATATTAATTTTTATGTTAAATGCAATAATTTATTATTTTTATAAGCTGTATTAATCCTATGTAATAGAACATTCAAACACAATGCAAATTGTTACATGAATAAATGAATACCTAATCGTATAATTATTATAATAAAAAGCTATATTTTTTAATTATAATTATGTATTTTAACATCCCCATTGCAATACAATACAATTTTGTTCAAAAAACATGGGTATGATTATCAAAATTAGTTTTATTTAAATTCCCAAAAATCACAAACCAATCAAACATGGATATTGCTATGTTTGCTTATGATTCAAATGTTCTCTCACCACCGGGAGCGTCTATTTGTATCATATTGCTCAAAATCTGGATTGTTAGATTACAAGTGGTGAGGGTGCGCCATTATGGCGGAAGCGCCAGGGTATTCAAATTTTCTTACGCGTTTTGCAATTAGCAGGTTATTGTCAGGTTAAACACTAATCACAAATCAATGTTTAGTGTTAATTTTTTAATAGTTTGTATTAATATAATGCCAAAAATCACATTTTTATAATTTAATCTAGAATAAAATTAAAAATGATTTCAAATCCTATATTTTTAATCTGTTGTCACGTGATTGCAAACGCTTGCCATATGCATGAAGAAATAGATAAATATGGAGGCCACACTTAGAACAAAAGTTTGAGTCAAATACCTACGATTCTCTATCTCACTCTCTGTGGGCTTACCTCTCTTTCTAAGGTGGACGATAGTATTGCTATCTCGTTATTAAAACCTCCTTATTCATTTTTAAAAAGAGTCACCACACAAATGTAATCAGAAGTTAAATACTGTCAAATAATGTGCTAACAAATAAAAAGCTAAACTAAGATTACTGAAATTAAAATTCCAAAATAGTATGTCACGAATGCTTGACAAGGTTGGCGAATCAGTGAATTATTTTCCCATTTCCTAAGGATGTGGTAATGTGGCAACATTGGCCCCACATGTCAACATAAATCGTACCAATATGGCGGTTGTTTACTTTGCGGTTCACAGTTTCGTTTGAGATATTTGCCTGTAATCAAAGTTATAATTGAGAAAATGGTGCAAACTTGTGCAGTGCGTGGTTGTGGTAGTACGTGGTGTCCAGGAGGTGATATAAGATTTCACGCGTAAGTGTTTAAATCGGGATTTTTGACACTGAATAATTGTAAACATATTTCTGCATATTTCTTTGTATTTTCAATTAATTACTTCATAAAAGCTTGACCTATGATTTAGTCAATGATAACTTAGATAACTATGTAAAGACCAAATAGTTTTACATTGAATTTCATGGACTTTCTGCAATTTTATTTGTTTTTGTTTTTAAGGAGTCATACTGAAGTAGTGTGACCATATTGGGGATATATCTGGGACTTTCCGTGGGACCTTCATTAATTATATAGTCATTATCATACTCGCTTTATTACATTTCATTACTTTTTTCAAACACCGTGTTATTTCTGTTAGTTCTTTGAAATAACATAACATTTTCGTGTATTTTTAACAGAAGTCAAATAGCCAATTACTATTTAAATAATACAGTAAATGTAATGAATAATAAAAAAATATGTTCTGATTTCACACTCTTCTGGTTTTAGGTCAACAGCGAAGCCCAGGTCTCTACGAAGATTGATAGGGGCGTACAGGTGTAAATAAAATCAACTGAAGAAAAAATACTGCAGAAGAAATCTAAGATTCTTAAGCAAAGAGTTTTACGACAGACTAAAATAATCAGGACATGTCTTCGTAATATAATAAAATGATTTTAATTTAGAAAGTGTTTTTGTTTCTTTTTGAGGTTTTATACATATGAAGGGGCAGGAGGGCCTTCATCAGAACTCATCTTACGTGATGTATGTGGGTAGGTAGGTAGGCAGGTGGGCGTGAGCAGAAATATCACAAGTCTTTGTTACAATCACAGTTGGTTAATCAGCACAGGGTTTAATAATCGAAATACACAGTCAAATGAGCAATGTACAGTCTAAGCAACACGACAGATCAACTTAATTATAATACGAGATTAAATTATCACTCGGATGCAAAGCGATTCGTCACAAGCGTGGTGCGCGGGCGCCGTCTCGAACAACAGTCTGTCAAGATGGCCGCCCTCACAACCATCGACAATGACGCTTCGCTAGGCTGACTTTGAAACTAAAAGTCAACCTGATGTCTGACATTGACGGATGCGCCGTCACGGCCGGACTGACACTCGACCGTCCTCGGGCGATTTTCTGAAACAACGAGTTGCAGTCGTTCATAGTCCGTTCGGCATCCTGACGGATGACTAATTACAATTATCACAATGCGCTATGATACTTAAGACTGAAGGCGAGTGTCTCGCTACAATTAAGCCGGATGACACAGCCTCGTCACTAAACAGCATGTAGGTTAACTGTTCACAATCGGTACTAATAGACAAGTCAATCCTTTGGTGGATGTGACCCGGACGACAATATTCGTCTTACCATAATCCGCAAAACATACAGAACAAGTCAGTCAACTTAAAGGGCTCTGACTCGGACGACATATTTCGTCTCATAGAACAAAGACACAGAGACAAGTCAATCTGATACTGACTCGGACGACATATTTCGTCTGACTATTTGGCAGGAAAGAGATTCTTACAGGTCGCTCCACTTACCTACGACTATGAATCGTCCCGTTCTGTATGAATTTCAGTTTCGTGCAACACTTCCCAAGTCCTCAGGATCTGAACATGTACTGAGAGTGTCTGAGCCTGCTGTGAGCGTCCTCGAATCGGCGGAAACAGTGTTTGAGCATACGGTCAAGGTGTCAGAGTTATCATTGTCATGATTTGAATTAGTTAAACTTCCTTCATCTTCCGACGCCGTCTCGGCCTCTTCACAATTTAAAAGACTAGTAGCTATTTCGATCAAACCGATATGTCCCTGGGGTACTGCGCGCAAATTCTCGTGAGAGTATTTATAAGTTCTCTGAGAACCACCTAAACTTTTAAGTTCATAGCGATCGTTTTCAAGTACTTCTACTATAACATATGGACCTCGAAACTTCCTATCCAATTTTGTTTTATTCCGTTCACAATTTTTAATAAATACGAAGTCTCCTTTAGAGAAAGGTCTTATTGTGGCCCGACCACGATTAAACCGAAGGGTATCAGATTCAGCTGCTTTGCAAATGTTAGCTGATGCATCAGTTCTTATCGAATCTAAATCTAAACGAACCTCATGATCTATATTATCGGCGTTCAGCTTAGACATTCCTAAAGAATTAGAACGAATTCCAAACATTAGTTCTGACGGTGAGTATTTGGTAACGGAAGATTTAGAACTATTGAGAGCAAGTTGGATGTTACCTAATTCGTCACGCCACGCTTTGTTAGGGTCGTTTTCAATGATAGTAAGGAGGCTCTTTAGAGTACGCATCACTCGTTCAACTTGGCCGTTTGCCCTACTCGTACCAGTCGCGATGAAATGGAGGTCTATTTTATGCTCTTGACAAAAGCTCTTAAAATCTGAGCTAATGTAGCAACGGCCCTGATCTGCGATGATTCTTTTAGGGGCTCCAAAAAGACACACCGCTTTTTGTACGGCATATATTGCACTCTTGGAATCGACTGACAAAGTATGTTCGAGTAAAACGTATTTGGTAAAGGCATCGATTATTACCGAGCAATACTCCTTTCGGTCACTCTTCCCGCTCAGCTTCCCCGAAAAATCTATGTGAATCGTGTGCCAAGGCACGGATACCTTTGGAATCGAATGAAGCTGAACAGGCTGAGCACCCGATGGACCTTTCGATGCCTTACAAATGATACACGAATCTATAAATTTTCGTACACATTTAGACATATCGGGAAACCAATACTTTTCATACAGCTTGTCTAGAGTTTTGTCCCTGCCTAAATGTTGCAATTCGTTGTGGATATGATTAATTAATGTCCAAATAAGAGACCGTGGAACTACGGGTAGCCATGAAACCGCTTTATTACGAGTAATCTTCCTGTAGAGTATGCCATCTCTAACGTCATATGTTTGACCTACTGTTTCGGGAAAGCTATTATTATTATGTTTTGCGATAAGATCCTGAATTTCTGCGTCACGTTTCTGTTCAACTGACAGCCAGCCCTGATGTAGTTCAACATAATTTACAGTTTTAGGCTTAGGCTTTACAGGAGTGATAGGAACAGCAGAATCTGACAGTGGATTTCGGGACAGGTAGTCAGCATGCTCCATTTTACTTCCTTCGCGGTAAATAATATCGAAATCGTAAGCTTGTAAATAAGCCCACCATCGGTAAACGCGGGGTGTTAGGTCTTTCTTCGATTTCGACGCCTTGAGTGAATTGCAGTCGGTAACTACAACAAATCGCCTACCATATAAATAATGGCGAAAATGCTCTACAGCTCTGACGACCGCTAAAGTTTCTAACTCGTATGAATGATAACGAGATTCCGCGTCTGCTGTACGGCGGCTATAATACTCTACAACGTGCGGAAGATTACTTTTCTTTTGCAGAAGGATTGCTCCATATCCTTCTGAGCTAGCATCGGTATGTAGCTCCACCGGAAGTTCTGGGTCGAATATAGTTAGCACTGGTTCGGACGTGAGAATGCCTATAATTTTGCGCCGTATCTTTTCATGTTCGGTAGTCCAAGTAATTCGTCCTTTAAGTTTTGTAAGAGGATAGAGGGGACCGACTATTCGTGTGAACTCAGGAATAAATTTCCGAAAGTAGGAGGCTAGACCCAGAAATTGGCGAACATTAGTAGCCGATTTAGGTTCTGGGGCATCTGCCAATGCTTGAATCTTCCGTGAATTGGGTCTAATCTCACCGGATTGTACAGAATATCCTAGGTAGTCAATTCGTTGTTTCATAAATTTACATTTCTTTGTATTGAATGTAAACCCGGCTTCTGATAACGCACCTAATACAAAGTCAAGGCGCTTCAGTCCTTCGGAGATGTTAGCAGAATGACATAACACGTCATCCATATAGATGAGTGGTTTATCTTGTAAATGACTAAGAGCCTTTGTGATACATCTCTGAAAGACCGAAGGAGCATTTCGCAAACCAAACGGCATGGCGAGATACTCGTATTGCCCTTCGTTTGTCACGAAAGCTGTCTTCTCCACTGACTCAGGGTGGATAGGGATCTGGTGGAAGCCAGAAGCCATATCCAATGAAGAGAAGAAATTAGCACCCGTAAGCTGGTCGATTTGTTCCTCGATTCGAGGTAAGGGATAATGTTCAGGTATGGTATTAGAATTTAATTCTCTAAAATCTACACAAAGTCTATCGGAATTATCCTTCTTCTTCACAAGAACGATAGGACTAGCAAATGGGGATGTACTCTCTCGAATCACCCCTGCGTCTAATAGTGTTTGTACCTGTTCCCTAATTATTTGTTTCTCTATAGGTGCTCTTTTATGGGGACATCGCTGCACAACTTTATGTGGATCTACTAATTTAATTTCACATACTCCCGTCTTCACACGCTTGGTAGGTATACCCTCGATAAAGTTATTCGCATATTTGCTCAAAATGGAAATCAACATGTCTTTATCCCGTTCCTGCAAATCCGTGTCAATTTTTGAAAAATCTGGGAGATCTGATGTCGCGACACAAAGATTAGATTGTTGTTTATAGTTTAAAACAAGATTATCATTATCAATTTCTACACTTAACCCCTGATCAAAGATATCTCTACCAATAATTATAGGCTCAGATATATTATTGTCGGACACCACGTGAAAGAATAAACTAATCAAGCGATCACCAATTTTAACATGGGCCTGAATTTGAGTCGTACACTGTATATCATCGCCTCCAATGCCGCTCAGATAGACGAGACTTTTACACACAGTACCCAAGAGTTTACCACGATAACTTTCTTTCACAAGAGAACAGGACGATCCGCTGTCAAATAGAAAAGGTACAGACTCACCGGAAGATGTTGTCAAGATACCCCTTGAAGGACGGTGTTCACAATGTTGGACTTCCTTGGCCGCAGCTTTACCACCGTTCTTTTTATCGGGACAGTTAGTTGTCACATGACCTTTTTGGCCACAAGTGTAGCACGTTACATCGCTCATCCTCTCCAACGGACGGGAAGCACTCGGAGTGTCTCGAGGCTCGACTGATCCCAGCGCGTCACGACGTTTTCGGCATTCCGCAAAACGATGTCCCGATATTCCGCAAAAGTTACATCTGCCAGTGAACCTTTCGGTAGCACGAAAACGCTTCGCCTCAGGTTCGTTAGCTTCGACACCGTCTGAACGCCGCTTAAGAGATACGCCTCCCAGGATTCGGAACAATTGAGTGCGAGTTGTGATATTGTGCGCAATCAACTCGCGTCTTATCAGGTTGTCCTTCTGACAAAGCACAGAAATAACGAATCCAGTCACCACTTCTTCAGGCATCACAGTCTTAGGTATTCGTTCGATTATGTTCCATAAACGAAGAGCAGATTCTGAAGCTGTCTCCTTAGCTCCTATTTGGAATCGCAATATTTCGTCAAAATAGTCCTGAAGAAGCTTTGGTTTTGAAAATTTAGCTAACAGTGTCTGTTTGACAACGCTCCAGGACATTTCATCTAAGTTTAGCTTAGTGATACAGGCAGCCGCACGTCCTTTTAAAGATGTAGTAAGAGCCATGAGCAAGTCTATTCCTTCTAAGCGCTTATTACGAACGATCGCTTCGGTAATATTGCACCAACCATCTATGTCACAGTCTGGTTCGTCTGGATTAAATGGTAACAAATGTGTTGCCTGGTTAGTACTCACAGTTGGCGTTGGCTGGGCTGCAAGAACACGAGATAAAAGCATTTCCATGTTATTCAGCAATTTTTCTGCATCCGATTTTGGTGTCTCTTGCTCAATTCTAGCCCCATCCGATCCCACTTCTGATGAAGGGGCAGGAGGGCCTTCATCAGAACTCATCTTACGTGATGTATGTGGGTAGGTAGGTAGGCAGGTGGGCGTGAGCAGAAATATCACAAGTCTTTGTTACAATCACAGTTGGTTAATCAGCACAGGGTTTAATAATCGAAATACACAGTCAAATGAGCAATGTACAGTCTAAGCAACACGACAGATCAACTTAATTATAATACGAGATTAAATTATCACTCGGATGCAAAGCGATTCGTCACAAGCGTGGTGCGCGGGCGCCGTCTCGAACAACAGTCTGTCAAGATGGCCGCCCTCACAACCATCGACAATGACGCTTCGCTAGGCTGACTTTGAAACTAAAAGTCAACCTGATGTCTGACATTGACGGATGCGCCGTCACATATATGTATTACCGTTCCTATTATAGCCCCGTATTTAGATGAAAATACAAAATATTAAAAATTCCACAGTGGTAAAAAACCTTAACACTGACTTACACAGAAATCTTAAAAAAAAACATCTTATATGTATCATTTTCATTAGACTACAAAATAAAAGAAACATCTAATTTCTTTTTTGTGATTTCATGATTTTATAGTAAGAGTTGTACTGGGCAAAAATCTCTCCCAAATCCTTCCAGATTCATTATCTTGAGCCACCCCACCAGCCCTTGCGGTAGGCAACCACCGTGGTCGTGTCACCACCTCTTCTGTCATTATGATTTACTAGCTTTTGCCAGCGGCTTCACCCACGTGAAAATGGCGATTTTCCATACAAACTTTCATCCCCTATTTAACTCCCTTAGGGGTTGAATTTCAAAAAATCCTTCCTTATTCCTTGTCTAGATTATAAAGGGAACGTCTGTGCAAAATTTCAGCTTTCTAGGTCCAAGGGTTTGGGCTGGGCGTTGATGAGTCAGTCTGTCAGGACTTCTTTTTTTATTTATATAGATAGATAGAAGATCATTAATTTCGTATTGCTACAGGAACTAAAGTTTTATACTGGCCATGGTCTATATTCTATTTCTGTGCGAAATTACGTAAGACTTTTTTGCGTGATTGAAAATGACAAACTGCCAAAAAAAATCAGGAACTTTCACACTGTAAGCAAACAGCTTCTTTCGTAATTTATCATTGGCATCTTTCATCAATCTAGAAGTGAACAGAGATGTGGATACATTAATTTAATCAAACACAAGTTATGAAAAGGAACTACGTAATGTCCTAGGTAAAATAAAATAAAGGTTACCCTACTTAGAAAGAGAGGGTCAGCCCACAGAGAGCGAGATAGCGATGCATAAGTTTTGCTTCAAGTAGGTATTCGAAGTGTGGTCTCCATATTTATCTATAACTTCATGGCAATCACGTGACAACAGATTAAAAATATAGGATTTAAAATCATTTTTAATTTTACTAAGTAACTAGATTAAATTATAAAAATGTGATTTTTGGCATTATATTAATACAAACTATTATAAAATTAACACTAAACATTGATTTGTGATTAGTGTTAACATCCCATCGTTTATCGTATTATTATGATTTTTAATTATTATACTTAACTCCTGTTATTTGATCTGAGACTTAACTCTTTATAGTCATATTTGTTACGACTGCAAATCATATTTTGATCTAGATACAACCTGACAATAACCTGCTAATTGCAAAACACGTAAGAAAATAATTTGAATACCCTGGCGCTTCCGCCATAATGGCGCACCCTCACCACTTGTAGAGTCTGTCAAGCGAGTCTAGTCCCATGAAAAAGGCGGCAAATTCAAAAATCACTGATATAAAACACTGATATAGCACGCTGAAAACTTATTGATACTTGAATTTTAAAGTAAAAGGGTTGTGGACTCGACTCGCTTGACAGACTTCTATCAATAAGTTTTCAGCGTGCTATATCAGTGTTTTATATCAGTGATTTTTGAATTTGCCGCCTTTTTCATGGGACTAGACTCGCTTGACAGACTCTAATATAACAATCCAGATTTTGAGCACTATGATACAAATAGACGCTCCCGGTGGTGAGAGAACATTTGGTCAGTGGGGTGGATTTACCTATTCAATGGAACAATCAAACATCCAAGATTCAATTTTGCGTTTGCATGGAAAGAAGTTACAAGCTGTGTAGTGCGCATGAATGGTGTGGTGCGCAACCTGTAATCCATCTGGGATTAGGATTACAGGTTGCGCACCACAGAATCATCATCGTCAACAGCCTATTAATGTTCCCACTTCTGGGACACAGGCCTCCTCTCTTTTGAGAGGGAATGGGCTATAATCTACCACGCGGGCTCAATGCGGATTGGTAGATGTCACTTCGAATTTTTTGGTTCTAAGACATGCCGGTTTCCTTACGATGTTTTCCTTCACCGTTTTGAGAGAAGCGGTGTTGAAATAAATTACACAAAGTAATGTGCCTGCCTGGGTTCGAACCCACGACCTACTGTTCGTAAGTCGGGCCGCCACCACTGGGCCACCGCTGCTCTCACCACAGAATACTTTTATTATAATACACACAACACTGTCTAGGGATATAAAAATACTGGCCATTTTTTAATTCTTTTGAAGAAAGTTTATTTTGTAAACCTTTTTGAATGATTCTAAATTTGAATTTGAAAAAATAAATTAAAAACAAAATATTTTTTTACGCGGTTTAATGGTAGCGTAGTCCGAATTTACCTATTTTTCATTTACCTACAGTAGGAGTCGTTCTCGTTACCCGTGGTCCCGGTGGGTCAACCCATAACCGGGTCCATGGGTAATTTTAATTACCCGTGGTTCCATGGCATTAGGGATTGTTTCCTGGGACTTCTGAATAATTATATCGATAGAAAATACAAATCCTTAGTAACAGCATATTTATTAAGTACCTACCTTATTTACGAGTGCGGTGCCTTTCGTCTAACTAAATAATATAATGGGTTCCCAACGAGTCACACCCAATCGTGTCACACTGTGACTCGGTGGGATTCTTGCCGGCCGCGAGGCCGAACCTCGCGGCCTAAATGCCGCGCGGCATCTAATGGGGACGCGGCTTGACGTTTGTCAGTCTCTTGTTTATATTTTTCGGAGGAGCAATTAACACCTCTCTTCGGACTTCAGAGAGAGCCACTCTTGCGAGTTTGATATAAAGCAGTAAGCAGCCAGTGATGATTCTGCATGTTTCATTAGAGGTCCCTACTCAAAGCACTGCCTGCAGGCCCCTGCCTGGAGTGACACTGTCAACTGTCAATCGTATTGTATGTATGTATGCAGGGCCAATATTTTAATTGTTCACCCTACCGCAAGGCCGCAGTGTCGTTCTGCTAGCCCAATGCACGATCTCCCCATCCCAAATACTGCAAGCTGTGCAGCATCTCTGAGATGGACTACTTACACAAAATATCGAAGCTTTGTGGAGCAACACCCTCTTTGGCAGTAACTGCAAGCAGGCCCTGCAGGCAGTGCTTTGTGTACGCTCGGGCATGATGCATACAAGGCAAGTAAATTCGCCAGCATAGGTTATGGATTTTCTTTTTGTGAATCGAGTCATGTTGTTTTTATTTTATTCTACATTAATGTATGTGTTTGTTTTTTATTTTGATTATTTTAGAAACCATTCAGATGTAGGAGCTCAGGGAAGTGGCGCTCCGTTGACCGGGACTCCCTCAACTTGGATGCAAGAGCGAGCGATTCAAATTATCACGCCCTCGGATCAAATAACAGCCAGATAGAGCGCGTAGAATACGAGATTGCTGTCACCAAGGCAAATACAAATTCAAAAGTGAATACAACCACGCGTCAGTACTAAGCTACGCGTCGTACTGATTAGACGTCACAAGTGACTTATTATTTTATGTCAAATCATGCCGTCTTGTGTCTTTAAACATTGTAAAAGTTGTTCCCAAAAACAAAGAAAAGAAGATGGAATATCTTTCCATAGGTTACTATTGTTTATTTTATTGTTTTGTTATTTATTTTCCCTTTAATATTTTCAACACACTCAGAACGAAAAATATTGACAGTTATTCGTCTGTGTTGCCAGTTTACATCGAAATAGGTCTCCTTGAATTAGGGGAATTTGCATTGTGTGTAGGAAGATCGATGAATTTATACATGTTTATGCAGAAATAATTTTGTATAATCTATACTAATAATAGTATAAAGCTGAAGAGTTTGTTTGTTTGTTTAGTTGAATGTGCTAATCTCAGGAACTACTGGTTCGAAAAAATACTTTTGTGTTCGATAGCACATTTATCGAGGAAGCCTATAAACTATACAATATCATGCTACGACCCTTAGGGGCTGAGCTGTTGGTGACACCGCGGGGAACAGCTAGCATAATAAATAATTATCTTTGTTTGATAAAACTGTTCTTTATTTTAACCAACCAAAAGGTGCTTTATTTTCAATTTTGAGTTTTTAGCAACCGCTAAATATTGTTCATCATCTACCTAGCCTTTTTCCCAGCTATGTTGGGGTCGGCTTCCAGTCCAACTGGATGCAGCTGAATACCAGTATTTTACATGGAGCGATTGCCTATCGGACCTCCACAATCCAGTTAATACTGGGTAATACGATATCCTTTGGTGACTGCCAAAGATCTACATAATTATATATGAAAATATTTTTCTTTCTTTTTTATGTTTTCGAATTATAATACCTAGGTAATATACATAATAAAAATGTTAAAAGACGGATTTCCAGAAAGCGTTATAAAGTATTGTTCTTGTCTGATGTTAATTAATAAACTCAATGAAGTGTTAGTAATTATAAAATAATACCTAATAAAATCATTTAATTTAAGTATCACTGACTCATAATAGAAATAATAATACATTCATAAAGTAATATTACATGTATACACAACATTCAATACTATTCAATAAAAAAATATTTAGCACGGCGGGCACAAGCTAACTTAAACCTTAAATAACTTTTATTCCACCTTTATTTATTTAATAATTATTATTCTGTTCAATTGATATTACTTATGCCCCTATAATTATGCTAATGTTCATTAATTTCAATTTTATACATTAGTACCTACAATAATATTGAAAAAAATGTGGGGATTTAAGACGGAGGAGTCCACTCCAGTATACGTCTCAGAACAGCTTACTGTAAAAGGAGCTCGACTTCACTTTCTCGCGCGCGATCTGGCAAAATCCAAAGGATATAAGTACTGCTGGACAGCCTACGGCAAGATATATGTTAAGAAGGATGACAACTTCCCTACAATCGCCATAACAAGTGAGTCACAGGTTCATAATCTTTTGCAGCTTAATTGACTAGATGTTATGATATTGATGATCTGTTGTTACATGTACCATGTTTTGCCCCGCTGTTACCCTTGTTTGTTACGGTTCTATATGGACTATGTATATCTTAAATTAGTTAGCATTAAGATAAATATTAAGCTTACTCTTGCTTTCATTTTCATTTTGTATAAGAAATACTACCAGTACTATTTTGTGTTGCTAATGTTCATTTGTCGTAGTCACCGCATTGCACTCTGTTGTTGCCCATATTTGTCTCGATTCCTAAGGGTATTTTTATGTTTCAACTTAATTAATATTAGAATTAATCTCAAGCTCATTGCTAAGTTAAATTCTTATATACTATCGCGCACTTACATCCATTCACCACTCAACTCCACTCTCATTCAGGATAACACAGCCACATTTAGCACACATACTCTCACACACACTCTCACACAGACACTAAATGTATACTTAGATACGTTCCTCTACACTAATAAAACCTTTGATTATGGATAGCACTTTACAGACTTTGAATGATATAGACAATCATGAAATTGCCCAAGTGTTTGACTGTGGACTCAACGACTTTACTAACCATATAAAGCCTAACTCACCCGGTTTTACCATTGTTTCACAAAACATTAGATCTGTTTACGCTAACTTTGACGACCTTCAACTAAATATAATAAATCTTAAAACGGAAATCGACTTGATAATTTTAAGTGAATGTAGACTTAATCAAAACAAACAAATACCTCAAATCCCCAACTACAATTCACATCAATCTACTAACCATCTTAACAAAGCTGATGGAGTTGTCGCATATATTAAAAGCACACATAAGTATAAAATAAGGGAAATCAAACTATCTAACGCATCTTGCCTGGAAGTCCATATCACACCTGATCTTACAATCATCGCGATTTATCGGTCCCCCTCTACCCCAAGCGCTGACGAATTTATCGACTCCTTAAATAATCACCTTACTTCCATTGCATCAACTAAAAATATAATTATCACCGGTGACATTAATATAAACTTGATACTAAATCATAGCGAGCAATCTCACGAACGTAAAAATAGACTTAATTATCTCAACATGCTGGCAATGCACGGGCTTCTCCCGGGTCACTCGCTACCCACAAGAGACAAAAATTGTCTCGATCATTTTATGATGAAACTCAAACCCATGAATAAAACAGCGGTCATTGCAATTATTCACACAACCATCACAGATCACTTCATGACTTTCCTAAAAGTTACAAACCACACACGTGTAATAAAACCTTCGAAGATAAAGTCAGTTTTTAACTTAGAGGAGGGACTTGCCCTATTAAAAGATAGTAACCTCGAAGATCTGCTAAAACTAACTAACCCTAACACACTTACTGATAATTTAATCGAAATCCTCCGCAAATGCATCACACTTAGTACTACCACTAAGATGATACCGATAAAAAATAGATCTCTGAAACCGTGGATGACTGTTGGTTTATTGCGCTGTATTTACAATCGTAACAACATGCAAAGGCGATTGAGACTGGATCCGTTCAATGAGGTACTAAAAATAACCTACAAAAGGTACCGAAACTATTGTAACTTTATCATCAAAAAACAAAAACGGAAATACGACAGAGACCAACTTACCAAAGCAAACAGAAATCCTAAAAAAACCTGGGAAATCATTAACAACATCACACAGCGAAAACCTAAAAAAACAAACAGCGTGGATCTCCTAGAGCTATCCAATACCCCACAGAGCTCTATTAATAAGGTGAATAGCTTCTTCTCCAGCATAGGAAAACTTCTAGCAGATAATATTACACCACCTCTGGCTGCTCCAGTCAATAATAATGTTCCTGATACATCCTTGTCTGAATACACATCGCCCTCTTCTTTTGTCCTACTCGACACAGACCCTTGCGAAGTTCATGCTACTCTAATGGGCCTAAAACCAGATAGTGCCCCTGGTTGGGACAATATTTCAGTTAAATTCCTCAAAGCTGGACACGAGCACATTGTTCCAATCTTGAGTCACTTGACAAATCTATGCTTTGAGCAAGGAGTGTTCCCGGATGCATTGAAAGTGGCCCTCATAACGCCGGTCTACAAGTGTGGAGATAAGTTAGACCCGTCCAACTATAGGCCAATTTCAGTACTGCCATCAATCTCCAAAATCATAGAAAGACTCCTTAACTCACGCTTAATAAACTACCTGTCTAAGAAAAACATTCTGTCACCATCTCAGTTTGGTTTTCGGCAGGGTAAGTCTACAGAGGACGCGGTCTTGTCACTATCCTCTACGATAGTTGACAAAGTGGACAGGGGTGATAAATGTCTGGCAGTTTTCCTTGACCTCAAAAAAGCCTTTGACACAGTATCTGTCCCCATACTTTTGCATAGGCTCGAAAACATCGGCATTAGGGGACCCCCTCTCGAGCTCTTCAAATCCTACCTGGTTAACCGTAAACAAACAGTAAAAATAGGGGATTATACTAGCACAGAAGAAACGATCACATACGGCGTGGGGCAGGGGACTGTGCTTGGGCCGACATTGTTCCTCATTTATATTAATCACCTATGCAATATGAGTATTGATGGAGGTCGGATTTTTTCATACGCGGACGATACTGCCATAGTCTTTGCTGAAAAGACTTGGACAAAAGTTAAAAACTCAGCCGAAGCTGGTCTGTCAAAGATTGCAGATTGGCTCAATACTAATCTCCTCACATTGAATGCATCCAAGTCCAACTACATATGCTTCACGAAGTATGCGAACACTCAACCACCACTAGAATTCCTGATTAAAATCCACCGCTGTGGAAATCCCTCAATTTCAGACTGCTCGTGTACAAAAATTGACAAGTTGCAGTACACCAAATATCTGGGCATCATGATAGACCAGCGCCTGTCCTGGCACATGCATACTGAACTTATCATGAAAAGGGTTAGGAGATTAATATGGACTTTTAAAACATTACGACACGCTGCCGCAAAGAATCTTTTACAGAAAGTCTACATATCATTGGCTCAATCAATTCTTACGTACTGTTTGCCATGCTGGGGTGGGACGACAAAAATCAAATTCTTGGAACTTGAGAGGGCGCAGAGATCTCTTCTTAAGGTTATGCTCTTTAAACCCTATAGATTCCCAACACAAAGCCTTTACCTAACCTCTGGCCTTCTGTCTGTTAGGAAGCTCTATTTACTCCACACAATCTTGAGGAAGCACAAATCCCTTCCGTATGACCCCGCAACACCAAGTACGAGTGGCAGAAGAAAGTACCTGGTCGCTCCTAATGTCCCAGTAAGGTCTGTCTTTGCTAAGAGACAGTATGAAAGACAGTCTTCCCACTTATACAACCTCCTGAATAAAGAATTAAACATTTATCCCATGAAACTCCGTGAATGTAAAGTAGCTGTAATTGGCTGGCTTATGAACAAAACCTACGACGACATTGAGACTTTGGTTTCATCGCTTCTATAATCTGTGATAGTTACGAACATGACCACAGTAACTAAATTGTTAGTGGAGGAAGCTGTTTCTGGCTTCTTCCGATCCCAAGACAAGGTCGCAGGGCTAACCTAAAATCTAAAACTAAACCTAAACTAAATTAACTCATATACACATGGCACACCCACACAAACACACACACGTACACACACAAACACGCACACCCACGCACACGCATACCCACTCACATACACACACACATACCCACACACACCCACAATCAAAAACTCACTCGCATACATCACACAAGTGCGCTACTTTTTGTACTGTTATATTTCTTTCATTTTAATTTTGTATTCTCTTTTATTTTCAATTGCATACACTGTTTAATGTTAAGAGGAAGTGCGGAGTCATCTAACACAAGCATCTCATTTTGCTTAAAAGGTGACCTCCAAATCGTGTTTGCTGTAACCAATTTGTAATTGAAATAAACATTTTTATTTATTTTATTTTTATAGTTTTTACCAATACCTAGCAACATTACACACACGCAGATGCACATGTCCATACACTGTCGCTCCTAGCTGTCACGCACACATAAATATTAGGTAACTTCACATTGTTTTTTGCGCATGTTCTATCTGGCTGATAATTGATCTGAGATCACGCCCTAGCCGGTGCACAGCACGAGTAGATAATGTGATGTGGTGTAAAGTGCAAAAAATTACTGATCATAATAATAATGCTGCTTCAACATGCTCGGAATTGTTTGCGATGGCGGAGCCAAAAAGACACTAGCGCGAGAAGGTCATGTTTTCTTGAAAAACATCGTTAGGTAGTTGTTTTTCCAGGACCAACTCGCGCCAATGTCATTTTGTCTCTCGCCATCCCGAACATTACTGACCTATAGACGCAGCATAAGGTAGATCTTATGCTATATTAATATTCGCCACGGTTTATAACAAGCCAGCTGGGGGTACAGCGCTGCTTTACAATCTTGTGACGTGAGTTCGATCCCAGCGAAAGTGACTCGAGTTTTTTTTGTTTGTTTTTTTATTTCATGCATTTAAAATTTGGTCCCAAAAGTCATACTTTGGGACATGAGGAGCGTAGGACGAAGGCCATGGCTGACGAGGTATAGGGTGGCAGCTTTTTTTTTTCGTTCCCGTTCCGACCATCTGTTGAGCGTCGGCTACGCTTTTTAAACCCATCAATCAACCTCAAGGCAATAAACAAACAAATTTCAAATATCGCACCCTTACCGGAGCCAAAATGACACTGGCACGAGACGGTGATGTTTATATTCGCCTTTTTTTAAATTTCTGGCGAAAGTAAAATATAAATTGTAACATAATGTTAAATAAACAATGTATAATATCTTTTAAATTACACTTTTACAAAAATTATAAAAATATCACGAGGAACATTTTAAACAATAATCAATTAGAAACAACATTAGCAAAATGAAATAATCAGTACACGAGCAAAAACATAAACCAAAAATAGCTAAGCACATTGAAATACACATGCTACTAGAAAAGCATGCTTGTTTGCTATTAAGTAGTATTGTCACATGTAGCAAGCTTACCGACTGTGTACATTTGCTCCAAAGCAAAGACCTCAAACGCATACTTTTTACGAGCTTATTTTTTTTTAGCACGTCTGAGTGACATTATCTTAAGCCGCGTCCCCACTAGAGCCGTGCGACCGTGCCTCGTGAGTGTGGACGTACGCGAGGTCTGAGCCGCGTGGCCTAATCGAAACGTTTGGCCACATCCCCACTTGCGTCGCGCGGCTCCGTGAGGCCGAGCCGCGCGCCACAGGAACGTTTCGGGTGACTTTAGTGAGGACGCGGCTTTATTACGACGACCGCACGGCTACTGGCTGATGACGTGACTTTGATCAAACAATAATATAAATATAAATATCGCTGGACATTACACACTTAAAATCGAACGTGTTTTAACGGTCAATGGCTGATCGAGTCCCTATTAATTTTTCAATCACGCAATGAATCGTCTTTCGGACAGCACTACCTAGCTCAATTACCTAGTATCCAAGTCCCAAAATTTCGAGTTGCCCAACTAGTCGGCCAACCAATCGCGCGATGTCGCCGATTCCTGTGTCGTACACAGCGATGCCAGACGTATGATAATTATCATACATGTATGATAATTTCGACAGTGGTAAGATGTATGATACAATATGCATTATCATACGCCAAAGTATGATAATTTCCAACATTCTGAACCTTCCTATTTCTATACGCCCAGTTACTTTTTGATAGTGATTTATGAACGCATCTTACCAGATCAAGTATTTTTTTGAACGCGTACGTTTGACAAAAACTAAAATACGAAACAAACTTGCAACAAAAACTGTTTTAGGGGCTTTACTTTCAGCGCAATGCGTAAAAAAACAGTCAAAACATTGCTGTTATGGTTTTAAACCAACTGATATAACCCTCCTTTTGGGCTTCGCCGCAGTCGGGTAAAAATGCTGTCTAGAATGACTTCAGCAGTCATTTATTCAAAAACTACTGACGCTGCTGCAGAGGTTGAATAATAGGTAATGATTGTCTAATTTTAACAACTTCCTAAAATTCCTAATTTTGCAAAATAGCGCATTTCGCGCGGTCTTGGCAGTTGTATGATAATTTTGCATCTGGTATGATAATTTTCGAATGTTGGTATGATAATTCGGTCACACTCGTCTGGCAACCCTGGTCGTACACTCCTGTGTTGTACATTCTTGGGCCGGACCAGCAAGGTACACCCCAGTAATTGGCGACATCGCGATGTCGCCAATTACAGTGTCGTACATTCCTGTGTTGTACATTCCAGTGTCGTGCACTGCTGCTACGTGCATTACTGTGACGGGCATTATAGGGACTCGTGCAGGGAGTCAGAGACAAAAATTTGCAGTTGGTTGCCACTATAGAAAATGTATGAATCACCAATTGTATTAAATAACTGATTGATTTTCGACTTTATTTCAACGGGCCAAGCATCAAAACGACTTGTTATTAGATACCTACTGTGAATTGTCATCGTGTCAATGAATTTCCATCTCACTCGCTCTTTGCTTTGTCTTGTCTGTGCCTTTTAATTAGATTGAAGCTCTCGCTTCTTAGTTTGTTATTTTCTTCAGAATCCTGTAAAACTTGAAATAATGGATGACTTCGGTGATAACTTTGTCCAACCCGAAGTGGACCCAGCAGCGGAGTTTCTTGCTCGCGAACAGAACCAGTTAGCAGGGCTCGAAGATGAGTTAGAAACCAGTGCTCCGCCCCCCATTATATCTTCCTCCAACGGCCTAGTAGATGATTTTGTGGGTAAGTAACATATTTACTTGCGATATTATATCATACAGCATTAAAATTGGTCAGTTACGGGGAATTTGTAAAAATCAATACTTCATCAACAACCTAAACTTGGCGTTCTGTCATCTAATTTTCGCTTAGCTGGCAGTCTTCAACCAAATATAAATTTATTATATCTACCCTATCTCTGTATGTTACAAAATCTAACAACATTCTGTCAATGAAGCCATAGAAAATATCCAAACTTGTGTTAAAAAATGTCTATAGTTAGAGAAATCAATGTTTCCCAACAGAAGTGCCAAGTGCATCTGCCTTCGACTCAAACGGCCTTTTAGATGACGAGCCTATCCAGACTTCTGTGTTCAGACAAGAGAGAGAAGAACCTGAGAAGATCAAAGCTTGGCGCGAGGAACAGAAACAAAGATTGGAGGAGAAAGGTAATTGTATTACACCCATTTTTTAGCTAATATAGCTACTTATATCCACCACTCTGTGCTGTAATAGACTTTTTCTACATCACATCTGTGGCTACGGTTAAAATCCAAGGCAGTACTACTACTCTACTGGTATACTCTTGTGGCAATTGAAGATGATGATGATTGAGATGTAGTAGTGTAGTAGGTACATACCTATATCTTTATACTTATGTTCAAGTTTATTACTTTTGTTCTCACTAGGGCTTGGATATGTAGGAACTTACTAATAATCAAAGGATTATGTAACTACCCTACTTTTATAGCCTACTTACAAAATGGCACCTTGTTAAGCTATTTTATTATACCTTCTTACTCTTTATGTACTCTAATATGTTTTGAGTTGCTATTGCTATCTATTTTACGTATTAATCAAGGGTTACCAACAGCTTCTGTGTACACACAGAAAGTCACCTACTTGAAAGATCCGGGTTACTAAATCGCTACATTGACCCTAGTCACCTAACCTTTGTTGAATCAACAAATATGCAATACAAAATTTGTGTCTCTTGAATGCATATAACCAGGCCATTGGGCCTATTTATTAAATAAAACTAAAAATTTAATTTAATTATTGAAATCAGATGCTGAAGAGGAAAATAAGAAAGAGGAGATGCTGAAAATAGCCAAAAAAGAGCTTGAGGACTGGTACAAAACGCATGAAGAGCAGATAGCTAAAACTAAGGCAGCTAACAGGTAATTACAATCTAGTTTAATTTTGTTTAATTTATGTAGTGAACTAGTGAGATTAGTTACTATTAACAGTTTAGGTGACAGTACTGGGCTAAAATATATGAACCATTTGTATGCAACATATGCCCCCTCCGAATCGCAGCTATATGTAGCTGTTAACTATAATGGACCAAGCAACTCAATAACTTTATTTGATACTAAAGCCAGTATCAAGTAAACGCACATATAAAAAATCTTTATCTACCCAAATATCATAAACCCTCTCTAATGCGTTCAAAAACCATAGGCAATGACCAGCATTACCAACCAGCAGAAATTAACAGAACTGTAATGAGCTCATAACCTACTGAAAACAGTAGGTTATGAGTTTTAAATTTGGAACAGGTGTCAAATTCAAGTGAGTGTGCTATTCTATAGTGCGCGCGGAACTAGTTGGCCGCGCCTTAGGTGGCGACAGGGGTGAGGGGAGGGGTTGCCTACAGCTCGCAATGCACAGGAGACTATAATTAGACAGTGATGACCAATCTCGAGATATCGTGAACAATAATTTGTTCAATTTATTGAAAAGAATACAAATAAAAAACAAAAACATGCCTAAGGCGCGGCCAACTAGTTCCGCGCGCACGTATCTACATTAAAACAGATACCTATCGATACGAAACCCCAATTCAGTATGATTTTAATTATAAATCGCACGACATTTTGATCTCGAGTGACACAAGAATAGTGACTTTGTTCGTTTGCCTATGATTTAAAAAAATTACAGATATCCGAAACGCCGCCATTTCGAGCTGTCATTTGTTCGTTAGCTTTTTATTCCCTTTCATTGAGTAGACAAATTTTCTGTTAATTCTTTATTTCTGTCGAAAATGAGTGATAGTGACTCAGAAATTAACATGAACACTCCGCCAGATATCGTAAATGCAGCGACGAATGCAACTAATAACCTGTTTATTTTTTATTGCATTACACTGGTAACAATGCTGGTCATTTCCCTATGGTTCCTGAACCCATCATAGAGCCCTTATGATATTCGGGTAGATAAATTAGTGTATGCAACTATACACAATTAGGCATTACAACACTCGTGTGATGCTATTAAGAAACTCGCCTTCGGCTCGTTTCTTAAACCCACACTTGTGTTGTAATGCCCTTCATTATGCACAGTCGCATAAACTACTATTACCTCACGGTTAGTAACGGTAAGCCCTATCTAACTGTAATTAGGTAGGTACTCTTAGCTGATAGGAAAATGGTTGGACATTTACAGATAACATTGAAAATGACTCACTTTATTACTGTGATTGCAATTGCTTTGTCTACTATTTTTAATGAATAAGACATCATTTAATTCCTTTGCATGACAAAATAAAAAACTAATTGGACTCTTTTCTTTTCAATGCAATCAGGGAGTCTGCTAAGTAAGTATACCTAAAGTATAAACTAAAACAGGAACTAATCTGGTTTTACCTAATGGTGGGCGGTTCTTGGTGTTCAAGTGTTCAATTTTATTATGTATTTCATTTTATATGTCCAATGTCTGTTGGGCATTTCATATTGTTAGGTGCTGGTGCAACAGGGATAATGTTGTAATAATTACCTTTTTTTCAGTTTAATTTTTATATTTTTTGTATAAATAAAAGAATCATCAACATTCCAAGTTTGTTGTACACTCATCAGCATTCAGACCAACAAAACATTTGTTTGTAAATATTCCATTAAGAATTCCAACACAATTTCATATTATAAAATTGTAACAATAGGTCTAATTGCATTATACATTGGCATTACATTATAACCCTTCATAGGTGGGAAATAAGGCACAATATGGATTCTTATATTAAGTTCTGTTTGTTTGATAATAGGAATGCCGAGAAAGCTCTAGCACGTGGTTCTGAGGGTACCGTGGAAGACGGTAACGAATGGGAGCGTGTTGCGGAGCTCTGTGACTTCGGACCGAGGCGCGGCCGAGACGTAGCGCGTCTTAGGTCCATCGTGCTGCAGTTGAAACAGTCTGGAGTCAGACCTAAGCACCCACCACGCACTACTAAAGTGTAAGTTTCTACCCAACATGCTAAGATAAAGTACATACTGCTGAATAGTTGAAATATTGGTCCAACTACCAGGTTATTACTTTTTTTTGGCTGAAAATGGACCCAATATTTAGTTAAATTATATCTGTGTATAGTCACCAACAAAAAATATATTATTTACTTCACAACTGATTCATAAAATTAAAGCCGAATTTATAATGTTGGTTTGTGAACTGACTAGTTATGAATACATTAAGAATAAACTTAAAATCTAGTACATACTTACACTAAAATAATTAAAAAAATGTGTTTGATTATAATTTAAATAAAATTGTAGTTAAAAATAATGATAATTTCTTTGTTCACAGAGCTTGAATTGTGAGTGGAGATGTAAGAGTTACATAACTACAAAAAATTGTACCTAATCATCAGTCTCGGTATATAAAATCACACTTAATTATAGTAATCTAGGAAAATTATATTAATATACTTAAAGTTGTTCCACTGCTGTTTCATAATACTGGAATGTAATAACAACCATAATAGAAGTGTTATTTATTCATTTTGTATTGTATTGTATGATGTTATTAAAAATCATAATGGCAAACTATTATTAGGAACTAGTTAAGCCATCGCGTTTTTATTTTTTGTCATAATGTTAATAAATATCATTCCAAAATAAATAATTGTTCAATTCTTTGGTACATTTTCATCACCTTAATTTTTCCTAGCCCCAATTTTTGAACACATTTCACTATTACACAAACTCCAAATTATAATAAACCCTATTTCTGGCTGCCCATAACAATTTCTACTTATTCTAAGTTTGAAAATATAAAATAATCACAAATTAAAACTTGATACTATAACTTATAATCTTTTGCTATATCAATATGTTTCTTTTTATATATTTTTTCAGTCAATTTCAATAACAAATACATTAAACTTATGACCAATAAAAATGGCCATACACCACATGTGAGGTAGTTTCGTAATTGTAATCCTAGAGACCTTTCTTTATTCATAGATATCTTATTGTAAACTATTTCTGTCCTCTTTGTGATATCCATCCAATTGTACATTTTCCTTATTCTCAAATTGCATTCAAAGGGACATAACATATTTCCCTTGTCTATGTCATCCATAGCTTTTTCAATTCCCTCTACTAGACAACCAACATTTGGTTCTGTCAAGTAAATCATACTCTCAGGCAGCACTTCAGGGATACCACCAACTTTAGTTGAGACCACCTTCAATCCACAAGAAGCAGCCTCCACTATTGCCATGCAATAAGCTTCAGTAAGAGATGTATTCAAAAATATATCTCCTTTTACTAACACATTCCTAACTTCAGAATGTTTGAGACTTCCTAAGAGGGTTACACAATGTTGGAAGCCCTTCCGTTCTCTCACTTCTTGTAAGAGCCACATTTTAGGACCATCTCCTCCAACTATAAATCTTATATTTGGGTATCTTGGGCACATATCAGCTATTACAGCAGCCATTAGGTCAACACCTTTCCTGTACACCAGGCGTGATACAATTACAATTGTTATCACACCTGCTTCTCTTTTACTTGGATCAGGAGTGAAATTGTAAGCATCAACAGCATTTGGAATGACAGAAACTTTGTGTGATTTTACTTTTGCTCTCAGCACAGTATTTTCTTTCCCAGTGTGTGAAACACAAATACAATGGTCACACTCACATAAACACATCTGAAGATATTTATTTGTCAGAACAGCAGATGTGTCAGCAAAGCCAAATAAGCTATGATCTGTAAAAACTGTTTTTAATCCCATTAATTTACCTATAATTGACACTTCATGGCATAGGACACTGAATGCAGAATGTCCATGAACAATTTCAACTCTCTCTCGAATCAATATGTATCTTATCAGAGCTATATTGCTTATCATTGTTGGAAGTACACACTGAGCGTAAAACACTTTCACAGGCAAGTAGTAAACTTTGAGTCCACACGTTAAATAACGTATTCCTACTCGTTGTCCGTAAGAATGTGTGATTATGATAACTTTGTGGCCTCTCTTTATTAAACACTGCGATAAATTGTAGATGTGTTCTTCTACCCCACCCGTATTAGGATAAAAGAAGTCGGAGGCCATGCAGATTATGTGTTTTGAATTCCTTTTACGGTTTTCCTGTAATAAAATATAATAGGTTACCGATGGTATCGCATAATTAGCAATCTAATAACTTGAAAATAATAAATAAGTACCTTTCTTTGGATTCCCATTATCGTAAACCTTTGTTAAAGTGATCAAATGATAAGATTCTATCAATTTATTGGCTTTTTGTTTTCAAATATCGCACCGAATTAATTTCTAGCGAATCAACTTTCCAAATATCGGTTGACAGCTGACATGACATGACACTGACAATTATTTTGAACTTTCATGATTCACAGTCTGGGTGCGTTCCGAGTTAAGCTGTAATCGATTTGAGCGTGATGTCCCTTCAATCGTCATAGATGACGTCATGACATGCGCCATCTTGCGATTACACCATTGACCTAGAAAAAGTTTAGTTCTTTGAAATCTCTTTGGAGTCTCTTATCCATGAGTATTCAAGTAAATATACAAGACGAGCCTAACGGGCGACGAATTTCTCTCATGCAGGTTATGTTTTTGTTATCGAGTGACGAGTGAGCACTGTAAACGCGTTTACGAGCGTTCCGAATTGATGACAGCTCTTAGCTGTCATAATCGTGATATCTAAATCGTAGGTATCGTATCGGAACGCAAAATATAGACGTGAGCGCTGTGAGCGATTAGAGTCTGTCAAGCGAGTCTAGTCCCATGAAAAAGGCGGCAAATTCAAAAATCACTGATATAAAACACTGATATAGCACGCTGAAAACTTATTGATAGAAGTCTGTCAAGCGAGTCGAGTCCACAACCCTTTTACTTTAAAATTCAAGTATCAATAAGTTTTCAGCGTGCTTTATCAGTGTTTTATATCAGTGATTTTTGAATTTGCCGCCTTTTTCATGGGACTAGACTCGCTTGACAGACTTTATTTTGGCCGCGTTCCGTATTACAAAATAATCGCTCACAGCGCTCACGTCGATATTTTGCGTTCCGAATTAGATATCACGATTATGACAGCTAAGACCTGTCATCAATTCGGAACGCTCGCTATCGCGTTTACAGTGCTCACTCGTCACGTGATAACAAAAAACATAACCTGCATGCATTGATATATTAAAAGGAGGAAGATACGGTACGCGCTAACATCGCAATCAGAAAAACATGCACCGAAACTCACACATGATAAACAAGGACAGACATAAGAGCCGACGCTGTTGTGCGAGCGAAATCGCGTTAGCTGCGACTGCGTGCCACCTACAGGCAATCCCTTAGTTTAGTAGGACCATGTGCTGTGACTTAGTACCTTATCTACCTCACATTGATTACATCAATGCCTGCATGAGAGAAATTCGTCGCCCGTTAGGCTCGTCTTGTATATTTACTTGAATACTCATGGTTATGAGACTCCAAAGAGATTTCAAAGAACTAATTGAATGTATTTGTGCGACTCCAGCCAGTGAACCTCAGCTGTGAACACACACACCCACCGAGACACACACAAACACGCATCAGACATCTGTCATTTTTACTTTGATTTTGACAGCGCTCACGGTGATATTTATTTGGGGCATGGTCGGTGTAATCGCAAGATGTCATGTCATGACGTCATCTATGACGATTCAAGGGACATCGTTAGCGCGCTCACAGTAATTCGGTACGGGTTTATGGACGCTCAAATCGATTACAGCGTAATTCGGAACGCACCCTTTGTAATACGGAACGCGGCCATTGACAGTTGCTATTGGCTGTCAAAAACTGTCAATTGTCAAATCACCTGACAGCTGACAAATCTGTCCGAACCAAGAACAAAACATTGATTTTTTGAGTTTATTTCTTTTTATTCAATAAGTTATAATATTCTTCTCAAACAATGGACGAAGACAAGAAAACTGAACGTAAGAGAAAAAGGTTTGCCGCTAGGTTGAAAAGTTCCAAAGGAATAACATGCAGTGAAGTGCCTGGACCGGTATGCCACATGTGTGAACTTATTATTTCCTAGCCTTTATTTATTTTGTAACTGTAGCACTAATGATGAACACTCTGTTCCAGAAAATAATACTATTTAACGCTGGACAAGCTACTGGATTAGAAAAAGAAACGGTGTTTGGTTTAATAGCAGAGCATGGACTAAGTTTTCCCTTGCCTAAGTTTATCACAGAAAAGGGGGAGTCTCATTCCTTTCTGGTGTTTGACACAACGAATAGTGCTCAGTTGTTTTTTAATGCGTGCAATGGTAAAGCTAAAGTTGGTGAAAATGGGACACCACTTTATATTAGCTTTATTGAAAAAGGTAAACATGGCAAATATTTATTAATTAACTACTTTTTGTCAACGGCTAGGCCTAGGTTAATTTATATTATTATCAGGCTACAAAAGTATTGTAATATTTTTCCAGTTCCCAGCACAGAAATAATATGCCCACATGAAAACCCTAAAGGCTTGTTATTACTAAATGATTTTATCAGCAGTGAAGAGGAGGAACAATTCATAAAACTGTTTGATTGGAATCCAGAAGTAAATAATTTAAAAAACCGGCAAGTGAGACATTTTGGCTATGAGTTCAGATATGGCAGTAATGATGTGGATTTGAACAGCCCTTTAATAGAGAAGATTCCGGAAGAATGTGATGTTCTTTGGAAGAGGTTGAAAGAAAAGGGTTTTGATGTTGGTGTACCTGATCAGTTGACGGTTAATAAATATTGCCCTGGACAAGGTATGTGATGTTTGTCATCATCATCATTCTCCGGCCTTTATCCCAATTCAATATAAAAGCACAATATACTCAATGTCAAAAAATGCGTGCGTAGTGCGTGCGTGCGTAATGCGTACTCAATGTGTAATGTTATTTATATTCAATTCATTTGGGGTTGGTGTAGCCTGGATTCTGTATTACTTGTCATCATGACAATTTTTTTAAATTCCTACGCCTCACTACAGAAAAAATTCTAACGTTGCCATCAGCAGCCTATACAAACATCTGCCTATTTTTTCTTGCAACTATTTTTGGGACAGCCAGTCTTACCAAGTGGTAACATATTTCACACTACTAACTGGGTTGTCGGGGTCAGATAGGCAGTCACTCCAAGTAATATACTGATATTCAGCCGAGTCTGTATTCATCCGAGTAATTAGACTGGAAGCTGTCCCCAACATAGTTTTCGAAAAGCAGATGATGTTGGGGAAAGCTATTATATTATATTTATAGCTAGCCTATATTGTCCTGAACGTAGGGACATTTTGTAATCAAACTAGTATATAAGTCCTATAAGTCAACTATTGTAAAGGTTCGGAAATAAAAGGCTTTATTATTATTATTATATATTGTCCCACTGCTGAGCAAAGTCCTCCCTCCATTCCTTCTAACAGTCACGATTCTGTGCAACGTCTTAGGCCTCAGCCTCGAATTTTGCGGGCAGCGGGGCGGCGGCGGCGGCGGCGGCGCGACTTGTATGGAGTGCACCGCTCGTTGCCCGCCCCCGCGCCGCTGTATTCCGAGAACCGGTCCATTTGATTGTACGCATAAGAACCTGCTGCGCCCGCGCCGCCGCCGCCGCCGCCCCGCTGCCCGCAAAATTCGAGGCTGAGGCCTTATACAATAATATTTTTTTCAAATTCTTTTTTTCTCTTCAGGTATTCCATCCCATGTTGACAAGCACAGCCCATTTGGTGACACAATACTGTCCCTCTCCCTTGGCTCAGATGTAGTAATGGACTGGAAGCATCACAGCGGGAAATATGTGCCAACATTAGTTCAGGCAAGATCTCTACTTGTTATGCGAGATGAGGCCAGGTGATTTGTTAGAATTATCTTGAATGTGCTGGCTTTTAGGAGAAGAAACTCATTTTTGTAATAGTCCTGGTGTCATCCATCATGCCATCTTTACTAATTCTATAATATGATAAAAAAACCTTACCAAACAAAAAAGGGCACTCATATACTTTTAATGAATTTTAAGTACATGACTTTTGTACACAAATTACTACCAATTCCCAAAAAAATTACAAAGATTCGCACGGCGCCTAATCGTATCGAGTCGCGCCTTCCGACAAATCGAAACGAGCTGATTGATTTCTTTTATTGCTTTCAAAGTTATTTACTACTTATTGTTTGATAGCCATAAAATGTTACATGTTCTTTAAATGTGACACTTTGGGGTACCATGTTTCAGGACATTTTTTGTTCGTCTAAAAAAATGTGCTCTTTTTTAATAAGCAGTCAATATTATTCCTTTTTTTTTTGTTGAATCTGCCTTCTTACTTGTGCCTTACCTCAATTCAGATATGACTGGCAACACGGAATACAAAGTCGAACATGGGATCCAGTCATCGAACATCGGGCAGAAAACTCTCGAACAATCAAAGTCATATCCAGGGATACCATACCAAGAAACACGCGAATTTCACTTACATTCCGTTGGACAAGAAGTGGTCCCTGCGAATGTAGCTACAAGACGCTTTGTGATAGTGCGGAGAAGGTTTCAGCTGATGACTTAGAAGATGACTTGGCTTCCAACTTAGAAGAATTACATGTACATCAGGTTTGTAAACAACAACCAATCTTCTTAAAAACATAACATCACGCCTGTAATCCTCCGAAGGGTAAAGCAGAGATGTACCTTATAGACTAATAGTGCATGCACATTTCACTATTTATGTTTATGTACACAGGGGAGGCTATTACTATCAACCGGGCTTAAATCATGCCTCCGTGGCTGCTACTGAGAATTTCCTGATGGAAAAATGGAAATGGAAAAACACTGCCCTACCCGGGGATCAAACCCAGGACCTTATGCTCAGCAGTCGCGCTTGCAGCTGCTAGACCAACGGGGCAGTCAATTAGGCGTATCATACGACTCGCTCGAATTGCTCTAAGCTGTAGGGTACCAGCGCTTTTTGAACACGTTCGAATCGTGACTTTTCCCTCCATGCAAAGTATTTATCTATATTTATAACTAGCTAACCCGCGCAACTTCGTCTGCGTCACATAAATATAGCTATAACCTTTCTCGATATATCGACTATCCGACATTAATTAAGCTAAATCGTAACACACAAAAAATCTTATCTTTCCTCTTTATTACAATAGTTTAGGTGGTTTAGATTAATCTATAACACTGTGTACTTGTAAACATTATGATGCAGTAAATATTTGAATTTGAATTTCCCGGAGGCCAGCCAGAATCCCCCGTACCTACATTGCGATTGCGACGCAACCCGCGTAATTATTTTTCCGCGCGGGTATTTTTACATTGCGATATCTTCTAAGATATTTGTTTAAACTGTATAGAGTAAAGAGCACAAATATTCTATATTAAATTTCCGTTCTAACGAACACATTTATTTAGATATAGATTAATACCATATGGGTTAAATAAGCTTCGCAAAAAATAATTCTTTTTAACCTAACATTTTAATAGTAAAAAATGGTTACAGTGAGTCAATCTTAAAAGATAGACAGATGCTGTCGCGGACTTTTTTTTAGAACTTTTAAAGACGAATAATTACTTCGTACATGATATTCTCATAACTTAAACCGTTTTCGCAGCGCACGCAACGGAAGCTCTCAGAAAGGAATTTTCTTTTCCCGTTTTTGCAACATTTCTCATTTATGCTCCGCTCCTATTGGTAGTAGCGTGATGTTATATAGCCTATAACCTTCCTCGATAAATGAACTATCCAACTCAAAAAGAATTTTTCAAATCCAACCAGTAGTTCCAGAGTTTATCGCGTTCAAACAAACAAACAAACAAACAAACAAACAAACTCTTCAGCTTTATAATATTAGTATAGATAATATAAAGCTGAAGAGTTTGTTTGTTTGTTTGAACGCGATAAACTCTGGAACTACTGGTTGGATTTGAAAAATTCTTTTTGTGTTGGATAGTTCATTTATCGAGGAAGGTTATAGGCTATATAACATCACGCTACTGCCAATAGGAGCGGAGCATGAATGAGAAATGTTGCAAAAACGGGAAAAGAAAATTTCTGAGAGCTTCCGTTGCGTGCGCTGCGAAAACGGTTTAAGTTACGAGAATATCATGTATGAAGTAATTATTCGTCTTTAAAAGTTCTAAAAAAAAGTCCGCGACAGCATCTGTCTATCTTTTAAGATTGACTCACTGTAACCATTTTTTATTATTAAAATGTTAGGTTAAAAAGAATTATTTTTTGCGAAGCTTATTTAACCCATATGGTATTAATCTATATCTAAATAAATGTGTTCGTTAGAACGGAAATTTAATATAGAATATTTGTGCTCTTTACTCTATACAGTTTAAACAAATATCTTAGAAGATATCGCAATGTAAAAATACCCGCGCGGAAAAATAATTACGCGGGTTGCGTCGCAATGTAGGTACGGGGGATTCTGGCTGGCCTCCGGGAAATTCAAATTCAAAATATTTACTGCATCATAATGTTTACAAGTACAGAGTGTTATAGTATATTTAACAGTAAGAGATAGATTTTATAGTAATTCACACTTTAATATAATCTAAGCTAATCTAAACCATCTAAACTATTGTAATAAAGAGGAAAGACAAGATTTTTTGTGTGTTACGATTTAGCTTAATTAATGTCGGATAGTCGATATATCGAGAAAGGTTATAGCTATATTTATGTGACGCAGACGAAGTTGCGCAGGTCAGCTAGTTTTTTAATATGCTGCTCCAACAAGAATCTTTGATTTTTCAGGTTTATGAGCAGATAGCCGGACATTTCAGCACAACTCGCCACAAGCCGTGGCCGAAGGTGGTGCAGTTCATGCAGGGAGTGGCCCCCGGCAGTGTGGTCATGGACCTCGGCTGCGGGAACGGCAAGAATATATTGAGGAGAGATGATATTGTGCAGGTACATCTAGATATTTTTTTTTTGTTAACCAGTTTTTGATTCCCACTGTTGTCAAAGGCTAACTGTTTCACCTTCCAAACCTCTTTTAACGTTGCCCCACACTAGGAATTTCTCCTGTATCGTGGGTGCGTTCACAAACATTTAAACTCACGTATACAAATACCCAGACCCGGAACAACTATTTGTAGGCCATACAAATACTTGTTCCGTGCGGGGATCGAACCCGCGACACGCAGCGCAGCAGTCCAATCGCTTAGCCACTGCAACCCTGCCGTCAAAAAAGCCTTCTTGTTTTTCTCTCTATAGCCTTCTTTTTATTTGGAGGGTGGGAAATCATCAATTAACCCTTCGTGTGCCGGAACGTAGATCTACACGAGACACAATTACTTTTTAATTGTTTCTATATACGCGGCATACGAAAGGCTAATGACTCCTCCCGCTCTGGGTGGATAGGAAGGGAGTATCAGACTTCTACTGACTAAAAACCACCCATGTTCTTTCTTAGCCCTGTGTATCCACGGTATCTCTTTCGATCAACCCGTAGCCCCGACAGGCGAACCTCTATCTTGTGCAATGTTTGGCCATGTTTACCCCACAAACAAGACCAGGTTGTCACACCACAAACCACCTTCACTGCAATCTACCTCGACGGCGATTTCCTCCGACAGGCCTCCAGTGAGTGACGACCGTTGCCCACCTCTCAAGGCGCATTCGTGCTACGTGGCCAGCCCGGATGTTATATATAGTTTTCTAAAGTATCGAGTGAAGCCACTTACAAGCATCGTTAAATGCCCGTCGGGGCCGCGAATTTTAGTACTAGATGACGTGGCCTCGGCGCAAGGGCAAAGAAGGAACATGTGTTCGGTTTTTAGTCAGTAGAAGTCTGACACTCCCCTTCGCTCTGCGCAAGAGCGGGGGGGTCATTTGATGATTTTCCACCCACCAAATAAAAAAAAGGCATCGTTAAATATGCTCTACGATTGCTACACTCAGACGGTATAGGCCTGTCCATGCGCTGACCTCACGGTGAGCGTGTTAAACTTGGAAACCCATTCGCAACACATATCCAGCGGTGTCTGTAAGCATCATTACATTGTTCTGGGAACATTGTTATTGGGTTTTAGGATTCCGTACCTCAAAAGGCAAAAAAACTGAACCCTTATAGGATTAGCTTTGTGTCTGTCTGTCTGTCTGTCCGACCATTCCCCCCCCACCTTAAAATTATGAAAAAATACAAGAAAATAGATCAACACTTATAGATGGCAGGAAAACCTATAAGAAGTCTATGGTATTAAAATAACATGGGAAATCTCTCAATATCTGCTACAATGGTACGGAACCCTTCATTAAGCTGTTTGTTGTTAGGTATTTGTTTATGTATGTGCTGCTCTTTTGTGTTGCTGCTGTCCATTAACGAATAAATACGTATTCTATTCTATGTGCAAGTCCGACTCGCACTTGGCCAGTTTTTTCCATCTGGAATTTCTCGGTTGCAGCCAGAGTATGGATTTGTACCCATGATGGCCTAATAGGCTTGCCTTCCATTAGACAGAACTGTTGAAATGTGGGTGTACTAAAAAGTACCTTAAGTCGACAGACATAAGGCACTTTTTTGCTTGTTCGGCTTGTCGTCTATACGTGACTGTGGCGCTCAAAAGGTTAAGTATACCTCTGCCTAACCCTTCGGGAATACCAGGCGTGATGTTGTTATGTTATTAGATACTGAAATGTATGTATTTGTGTTACAGATAGCAGGCGAGCGAAGTTCGGGCCTATTATCAGAATGTAAGGAACACATACAAGGTATCACAGGTGCTGATTGTGTGCGTTTAGATCTATTGAACGCTGTGCTGAGAGATGACACGGCAGACATCGTGATATGTATCGCTGTTATACACCATTTTAGTAGCAAGGTGAGTTAGAAATCCTTTATTGTCATATTTCATTTTCGGCCTTTTTTTTTGGGGGGGTGGTAAATCATCCAATAACTCCTCCCGCTCTTGGGCAGAGCGGAAGGGAGCGTCAGACTTCTACTGACTAAAAACCACCCATGCATGTTCTTTCCTCGCCCTTGCGCCGAGACCGCGTTATCTCTTTCGATAATCCGCAGCTGAAGGGTTCATTTTTAGTCTTAACGTCCGACTATAGGGTGCAGATTTTGTTTATTCGCAATTACTTCATAGACTGGGTATTACTGGGAAGAGCTTAAAGCTAAATGATAACAGTCGCTCAAGTCGATTTATATAGGTTACTAGCTTTTGCCAGCGGATCCGCCCGCATGAAGGGACGATTTTCCATGTAAACTTTCATCCCCTATTTAACTCCCTTAAGGGTTGAATTTCGAAAAATCCTTCCTTATTCCTTGTCTACATTGTATAGGGAACCTCTGTGCAAAATTTCAGCTTTCTAGGTCCAAGGGTTTGGGCTAGCTGGGCGTTGATGAGTCAGTCAGTCAGTCAGGACTTTTTTTTTTTTATAAAGAAGACGCGCGCACGTTAGAGCATGTTAAACCGTTGGTCCCAGCTGTCAATTGTAGGTCTTTGACACTCGTAACAGGTAGATAATGGCTCGAAAGTCTGACAAACAGTATTCACTCACTTAACAGTACTTACTGGTTTGTGTAGGTATTTATTGAGCTGCACCTGGGTAAGACAACTTGACCCTTACACAGTTCAGTGCTGACCATTATAGCTGTCACTTCTCCAGAAGCTTCCATTACTCTAGTTGAGGGATGTAAACAGTGCTGCGGGTTGTTCGAATTTCCAACATCAAATTCCTCCCGCTCTGCCCAGAGCGGGAGGAATTTGTTGATTCCCACCGACCAATAAAAAAGGGGGTATAAACAGTTATCGTGATTATACTTTGATCAAAGTTCTCCAAATTCCGTCTTTCTAAATTCTCAGCTACAGATCCTTAGCACGGGCTATTTTTGAATGCAATATTTTTATGGGGATTGCCAACGTTAGGTATTGAGTCGAACATTCGAAAATCCCGCGGACAGCCCATTGTTCGATTTTCAATCACCGCCGCTGAAGAGAAGTGAAAAGCCAGCGCGCAATCTCAAATTTTGATGTATCTAAACAAGAAAGTGACTGAGCCATTACATTATTTGTCCTCAGGCAAGAAGATTACAATCCATATCAACTATACACCGCCTGCTGCGCAAAGGCGGTCGCACTCTCATCACGGTCTGGGCCAAAGACCAAACAAAATCAAACTACCTACTCAAGAGCAAACAAGACCAACAAAATGAAGATCAGGCCGAAACCCAGGTCACAGTTGGAGGCGTTAACCTACCAGTACATGAAAACAGAACGCAATTCAAACATCAAGACTTACTAGTGCCTTGGAAGTTAAGAAAGATAACAGAAAATAAACTAGCGAATAACCCAAATAACACTTTACTAAGATACTACCATGTATTCGAAGAAAATGAACTGGATGAACTATGCAGGGAAGCTGGATTCACAATCGAAGACAGCTTCTATGAAGAGGGGAACTGGTGTGTTGTATGTAAGAAAAAATAAATCTCGTTGAGGTAACACTTTGTACTTTCTTTTTTTAATTTAAAAAAGTCATGGTCTACACAATTAGAAAAAAAACGACTATAAAAACAATGGTTTATAACAACTGTGGTATATCCTGCGCATATGTAGAACTGAAGCCTTTGTAAGAAATTACAAATATCCTTTGGAGGATAATGTTGCTATCAAAATAATTTGAGCTGAAAAATATGATTTTTCTCTTTGATTGAGCTTTATTATCTGCCTAAAATACTGAAAAAGTATGAAATTACACCTCAACATTGATTCATCATCATCATTCGATTCACGTTTTATTTATTGAAAATGGTTATTTTTTTCTCTCCACCTAGATTCAGTTTTCGCATTTTTATATTTAAAATGCGTATATGCACACGATTTTAAATGTTAAAGGGTGCTTTCAAAGGTCATGTGGTCTTTGAGAAAGGTTGCTTATTCAAGTGATTGCACGAGAACGGATGCACATAAAAATGCATATTGACTAAAACACAAGGTTTCCGTAAATAACCAGAATAGAAAATGTTTTATAATCACATACATAAGTATCATATGATTATATTTATTGCCTTTTGTGCACTCGCAAATAGACAGTAGTCAGTCTAACATTATAAAATGCACAGCTTTGAGTTTGAGCTCCAAGCCTTCCTCTATCACATATGCGCAAGATATGGCATCAGGATTTCATTAAAGCTAATTGTAACAATGGTATAACAGATATGGTCGACAGATCCGCCAAAACAGCATCGACGTTCTGTATGGTATTCACTTGAAATATATTTTCCTTTCTAAAGCTAAGTATTGCCACCGCTAATAATGGTAGGATTTCTAAACAATCGTAGCCTAGTATGGCATCCCAGAGTAGTAGTAATTGTTCTGGTGGTAGGTGTCCACTGAAAGCGCGCATCAACCATTTGAATACCACTCGGATTCTGAAATAGGAAACGGAAATTAAATTCGAAAAGTAATTACACTTCACCAATTACGACCTCTGATTTTATAAGTGTACAAAAATGTATAATACTTACGGATTAATGTTGATATTTCTAAAATGTATCCATAATAATGGTTCATTTGCTTCTAAAAGCCTCTCGTATAAAAGGCACAATGAAACTATACCCTGAAAATAGGAAGCATACTTTAGAATCAACCATTAAAATCACTAGATGATTACTACAAATTCAACTATCAATGTTATAAGGGTCATATTCCAATGTTTTACTTTGGGTCAATTTAAAAAAAAAAAAAAATTGAGGAGCTCGTGGCTAACTAATAAATAATAACTGCCGCTCGGATAGTTCTTCAGGTTAAGTCGCTAATTTAATAATTTCTTTTTTTTATTATAAATGGGCTTGCTCTTGACCTCAATCTTGCCAGGGCAGAGATGATGTCGACGATGGAACGAGCTTACCCAGAAGAAGCCTGTTTACTCGCGACTTAAATAGATTAGGGTTATACCATTTTGTAAAACAACTCTTAGATCAAAAACTCGACTTTTAAGAGGAAACGCGAGTGGTCTTTTCTCCATACAAACGCTCTCGCCTGTTTTCTTTTTGGTTAATGACCCTAGAGCAATGGTTTTTTACAGAATAATAAATATTAACTATTTCTATGCCCCTATGTTTTTATTTTTGGTGATAAATTATTTTTATAAGCACTAGAACCCTCAAAAAATGCTCAAAATTGCTTGTTTAGATCGCTGTTAACAGAGTCCTAGTGTACAAATTTGACAACTATTAACGAAAAAAGAAAAACATAGCGGCGTAGTATATAACCTCCTTATTCATTGTCTAAAATATCTTTTAAATTGGTTCAATATTGGAGGAGGAAATAGGCGAGAGCCAAACCTCGAATTCTAACTTTTTTCTACAGTTGTCCTTATCGCACGTATTTGAGGGCAGGAGGACGGAGAGAGACAGCGATAGTAGAAAGAGACAGTACTCGCATTTCCTCTTAAAGCGCTATCTCTACCAGTTATATAAAAAAAAACTCATGATAAATTAATCCCGATGTGTCACTTAAATTAGGGGTAAGTAACTAAAACTGATAACAGTCTATAAAGTTTAGGCCCCAATTATTTGTTACCACAAAACAAATGCGTGGACAACATTTTAGTGAATATTATGACAAATATATAATTATGTTATTATTCACAGAAGTACCTACTATAGGGAAAACGGAAAAGCTGTAACAATTAAGCTCAATAAATATCAGTGGGATTATTATTACATGAGACGATCAATGTCCTTGTGAATACTGCTATTTATTGTTTCTTCTTATTTCTAGGGTTTTTGAATAGAGATACGGGTTCTCAGCCAGTAGCTACGGATAAGTCAGAACCAGATGGCCCACTATGAATGAAGTCTTGAAGCAGGATTTTTTTAAATATTATTCCAGTGTGGAAAAGAAATAAATGGCGCTAGACACCCGGTATAGTAGTGGTTTTAATACATTTGAATAAGATTAAAACATTCCAGCTTTAAGACATCATCGGGTTAAGAAGGTTACCGGTTATAACTTGTTATAATAATGTTTGATTAACCATTATGCGCGTTAATCATAAACGGGTAAAACATAATATGGGTTAATTAATTTAAATAATGCTGATTAACCAGAATAAAAGACTAACGCCCGAATACTCGAACGTCACTCAATTTTAAGTTGCACTTAAATCTCGTGCTGTCTTTGTTACTTTAACGCAGAGTGACAGAGATAGCACGAGTTTTGAGGGCTACTTATAATTGAGTGACGTTCGAGTATTCGGGCGATAGAGCACCAACCATGGGCTAACTCCGTCACTTTCTTGCACATTTACAGAAATGGAACTCTAGGCGTGAACTGGTTATTAATGCTTATTAACCAATAAAATGGGTTAACCATAATAACTCTTAAGTTTTTCATCTCAGCCTAAAACATAACTCGAATATCACCCCTATAAGCGTAATAAGTAACCTTTTCGGTGCCTCATCCGAACGATGCGGGTAGGTACAAGTTACAACTGCCAAATTATTTTAGGGTAGTTGTCCGACTAAAAAAAAGTCTGTTTAGTCCGTCGTTTAGATAATCGAAAAATATTGGATACCTACGCGTTTTTTGTTTTATCAAATTAATAAAAATTTACGAAAATAAAACGTGTCAAAGACCAGAGAAGAGTGGGGACGGTGACGTCACAAAAATGTACCAAACTGTGACGTCGTGCGACTTTTCAAAGCACTGTACTGTCTTTATTTATTGTTTACGTGAAAAAATAAAAAATACTTGTCCTATAATTTTTGGAATTCTATCTGATGAACTACCTACTTAGATTTTTTTAGTCAACTACAATATACCTGTGAATGTGTTGATATGTAGTGCAATCGATGCCAATATCGCACATAGAATGCTCGAAACGTGTAGTACAATTGAACGGGGTCGTCATATAGATAGCAGAAAGGAGTTGCTGGAACAGTAAACGCACAATTTAACACCACACATGCATTTGTTCTCGAATGGGTAATAAGGTCCACCGAAAATTCCCAGTCATATACTTTAAGTCCCCGTAATAGGGAATGACCCTATTACCTATCATCAACCGGACACGGATCGGGAAAAATAAACACTTAGCGTTAATTATATTATTATTACTTATTAGTCATTAAGTACTTATTAGTCATAACCGCAAACCATATTCGGGTACATACTTAAACTCATAAAACAATTCTAAAATGGTTAAGAGTGGCAGGGTTTTTTACCAATTTCGGGGGTAATCAATCCCGTCGGGGCTGTGGATTATCGAAAGGATAACGCGGCTCCGACACAAGGGCGAAGAAGGGACATGGGTTTGGTTTTTAGTCAGTAGAAGTCTGACACTCCCTTTCGCTCTGCCCAAGAGCGGGGGCGGGGGGGTTATTCGATGATTTTTTCACCCACCAAAAAAAAAAGGGGGGGTAATCTATTTCTTCCCGTCATACACTTCATGGCTTACAACGACCCTTCTTTTATAAAGCACTAAGTTTGGTATCAAATTCAAAGCATTTATGTATTTCAAAGGCCTGTTAAAGGTACTTTTGAATTATCACAAAGTTCTATTTTTTTTTGGTTTCAGTTTGGTCATTAACACATAACATCACGTCTTTAATCCCCGAAGTATTAGGCAGAGGACGGCAGAGGTGTGCCCAAATTTATTGGAAAAAAATGGTTGGAATTTTTCAGTGGCAGCCACGGAGTCAGAATTCATGCCCGGTTGATGGCAATAAGCTGTCTCCCTATTACATGAGACCTACACATAATTGGCGAAATGTAGGTGTACTAACAAATAAACAAGGACAACAAAACCTTACCATACATGCTGAAACCATGGAATGGAATTACCCCGCTTGGCGGGAACACAGTGACGCTCTCTACTGATGTCTGCTTGCCCTTGATGGTGACAGTGGGTGGGCTACCGATGCTGCCTTTTAGCTGCTGCATCACTTCAATATCGCGGGAAAAACATAACATCACCTGTAAAAGTATTTAGCCATGTATTTGTTAACAATCAATCAACTCAGCCTATCGGAGTTCACAGGTGGACATGTCTTTCGCAAGCTGAGCTACAACACCCTGTTCACCAGATTCGGCACCCAGCTTGACTCGGCCATCTCTATAAAATAGTCGATCCATCTCACAATACATACACGATACACGAGACCATCTCCAACGTAGAGCTGTTGGAGAAATGCCACGAGAGCCCGATCGCGATCGACCATCAGATTAAGCGACGCAAGTGGAGATGGATTGGCCACACGCTCCGAAGGGACCCCGAACACATACCCAAACAAGCTTTGGACTGGAATCCCCAAGGGAAAAGAAAGCGTGGCCGTCCCCGACAAACCTGGCGCCGCACCGTGTTGGCAGAAACGGCGAGCATCGGATTGACGTGGAGCGAGGTGAAGCGTGAAGCTCAAGACCGATCGAGATGGAGGATATTTGTGGACGCCCTCTGCCCCATCTAGGGGACATAGGACATTAAGTCAAAGTAAGTCATCTCACAATACTCCAAGGCATCGTCATTCTCCTGCCTTTATCCCAACTTATTTGGGATTGGTGCAGCATTTTTTCTCATATCATCCTTCATTTCCTATTTTATCTGTCAGTCCATCGGTCATTTCTTTGCCCTTCCTGTACTCGTATTCCTACTCAAAACTTTCTTCACAACATTGTTCTCGTATTTTTTTGATTTTCTAGTGTAAAGAAATTCTATTACCTGATACAATAAATCTTCAAATACGAAATATTGGTCATCGTTAGAAGCGGTCAACTGTACGTCTTTGAATATAAGTTTGTCTATCATTAAATCTACCTCCAGAACACTTTTTTTGAGCTGAGCGAAGTAAGCCGTTTGCTGAAAGTAAAAAAATAACAACAGTGTTAAAATATCGTACGCATACTTGGAGTTCTGTAGGTTGTGCTTGAACAGAAATGAAAACGCCTGTCTATTTTATGTAGGCATCACTGTACCTGACTCTTAACATCGGAACCTAAAACTTGCGACCACAACTTCGCACGAAGGCACTGCGGGCTCCCCCTCTTCAAGAACTCTTGTACAACCGGTGCGTAGCCCATAACTGCCACTCTTTCGCCCAAGCTGATACGCTCAGCCTCAAGAGATGCAAATCCTGGCACTGAGCTCGGCATGTTCGGATTCACGCCTAGAAGAGGTTCACCGTTTGACCATTCTGGGAAGACTTTACGCTAGAATTAAAGGTATTTTTTTTTAAGTAAACTATGTTTATAATCGTAAACTTACAAATTCAAGTAAGTGTTATATTTGTCATAATTTAGATAATAGACATTAACATTGTTCTGTCATAGGCCCGAAAATAGAACCCTGTGGAACCCCTCGCCAGTGACGTTGGCTATGCCAATTGGGGCGGCAATATGCCCAGGGATCATCATCATCCTACACTTACTTAACCCATTCTATTTGGGGTCGGCGCAACACGTTTTCTTCTCAATACGATAGTAAATATTATAATCTCGCTACTACAGTCCATGTGAGTGAGAGGTAGGTACTTACTAACTGATCTAGCGTTTTCACTGGAATAGGTAAATGAGCAAACTCCCATTTTGGTTCATCCCTGCAAAAACCAACAAAATTAATGTTAGTGTATTTTGAAAATGTTAACTTTATTAAATTCAAAAGCACTCACTCTCTCGTGTAAGGAACATAACCCGATAATGTTAATAACACTTCCAAAAAGTCTTTTGGCGCATAAACTGGTCTGAATTTTGTTAGGTCTGGAAAAAACAACATATTTTATAGAATATTATGAAACATATTACATTTTTAATAAGTCACATAATTTATGAAACTACCTCTATATTTTATGTAAAATTACCTAGAGTGTATGTACTAATTTCATTCCATTTTTCTAATAATTCTTCGTGTTCACTTTGAGGTCTTATTTTCGCTAGTGATGTTTCGAGGTCTGAGCACATCGAATTTAACGATTTGTGTATTCGCTTCTCCCATTGAGCACTAGCCTTGAGTAATGATGTTAGTGGGTCTAATTTCTGTGAAATAATAAGTCATTAAGATCTGCCCATCCTGCACAACCACTTGTACCTTTCAGGATTCAATCTGTGGCGACTAGCGACATCTATCGCAACACCTGCGTACTAACAACGATCGACAGAAAATTCTACATCGAGCTATGAACTTAAGCCTTTAGAGGAGTTCCCGACTTACAATTACTGTCGGGCAGTTAGCCCGCCGGACACAACACCCGTCCGGTCGGAGGATCCTCCCTTTCCAATGGGGGATGAGGAACTTTACACCCTGTTCCTCATGCTCCCCCAAAAATCGAAGCAGATGCTACATTATTGCTTTATCACATTTTGAGTTCATCGACACGAAAAGAAGTTAAAGAAGAAGATGCAATCAATCAACGCATCTCTAACTATTTTTATAAAGCGCCTACTTACAAAAAATCAAGGTGCTTTTTTTGGGTTGTTGGAAATCATCAAATAACCCTTCCCGCTCTGGGCAGAGCGAAAGGGAGTGTCACACTTCTACTGATTAAAAACCACCCATGTTTCTTCTTAGCCCTTGTGCCGAGGCCGCGGTATGTCTTTCGAACTACCCGCAGCCCCGACGGGAACAATCCGCAGCTCCGACGGAAAAAAAAAAAAGTTGCTTACACTTTGTTTACTCTGTGTTCTAACCCAATGAAAAACTGTATTTCTAAGCTTAGTGTCTAAACCCTTTTCTTTCATAGCTTGCTGTAATGTTTGTTTGAAATCTTCCTTCTTTACATTCGGCGACGATGCTAATTTCTGTAAAAAAACAAAGGAAAATAAAGTGAAGTGCCCATAAAAGTTGCGTGTTAAACAAAGATTAATTTTTTAGCGTGTGTCCGTAATCGTGACGACGGCTCGTGAATGTTACACCTTACACATAGGGTCTCAAGAAGGTAGATAGGTACTTCTGATCCGCGTCTCCTTCAAGTGGGTTTTAATTTAGTTAAAAAGGTACATAATCATCAAAAAAACAGTAACTTTAATCGTTCTTATAAATATTACTTATTTCTATCAAGGAAATAGTTCGCGTAAAGATGCTGGCAAAAATATTTTGGATAACTTCGTAAGGTACTCTAAGTAGTGTACCATGCTATGTTTATTTCTGTAACGAATAGAAAAATTATAGCAACAGCTCTAACCCGTACCTACCTGTATATCACTATAAAATGATTTATAAATGGAAAGAGTTTTTATTTCTTCGGCTAGTTTTGATGCTGTATGATGTATGGCTTCTTCTTGTATTCCTTCCATAGTAACTTTTCATGAATTATATCTATTTTAATTTTGTAAAAATAAAATAACAGACGTAACTGTGTTTACTTTTTTTATAAAACTCATAGTTCATGGGAAAATGAAAAGACATTGTTGCCTTGGAAACTGACAATTAAATCGTTGGAATATGTAAGTCGCGGTAAGCCAAAAGAGTATTTTTCGTAATAATTATTGTTTATTTTATGCGTCTCATAACTCGGTTTAATCCCGCCAATAATTCATTTATTTAAAATAAAATCGTTGTTCGAATGGTCTTCATTTTGCAAGAGTTACGTTCGGAAATAGCTTCGGAGTTGTTTAATATTAAACCATTAAACTACATACAAGGTGGCAACAAACTACGTATAGGGACTCACTCATTGTGTAAAAGTCGATAGATGAGTATAATAATATAAACTAAAACTAGTGGTTATCCTACATGTCCTTTTCTTATTAGTTTCCAATAATCTTGTGTAAGTTTCTCATTGGTTTCAGCAGGTTTCAGAACGAACAGGCAATTGCCTGTTCTTTGACAGTCGACGTAATGTCAGATTGTCAGGTTGTCATCAGCTGAGAGCTGAGTGAATTGTTGTTTTGACAACAAAGAACTTAATTTCGTAAAAATGGGGAAAATATTCCTTGACCATATTGGTGGTACACGTTTATTCTCTTGTGCATCTTGCGACGTGAATTTGACAAATCGTTCAGAGCTGATTAGCACACGGTTTACTGGAGCCACAGGTAACATAATACATAAGCTTTGCATTCTTTATCTTTCTCTTGCTTGGTCAACTGTTTATTACTAGGTATCGATAATAATTTGCATAATCACACCATGTTCCACCAGATCTTCGCGTATCTGAAAAACTGGATGAGTTTATATGCACTATTGATAAAGCAATAGCAGTTAAGAAGTCTCTTTTGGCAACATATGGCACTGCCTTTCAATGTAGTCGTAAGGTACCTACTATTGCGATCTGATGATCAGAATAAATAATTAGTGGTACATCTTTGTTATTTTCTAAATAACTACACTTACATTATGTAATAAATACAAGCACTTAATACATACGGTAGTTGACATTAAAATTATTAGGATTTTTTGTTTGCAGGCCGTGCATTTCTGTTCCACAAGGTTGTGAACCTAGTGTACTCTGAGGTACAGGATCGCGTGATGCTGACGGGCCGCCACATGGTGCGCGATGTCTCCTGCAAGAACTGTGGCACAAAACTTGGCTGGGTCTATGAATTTGCTACAGAAGAGAACCAGAGGTGAGCTTATCAACAATTATATTGATACACACTGTAAAACTGTAAAAGTTTTGACTACAGTATCATCATTATGTGATCAGCCAAAAGATGTACACAGGTGGACTCGTCAAACATTGCCATTTAAATTGTGTGAAATTTTGTAATATTGTTAATATATGCCAGACTCCATTATTGTCCAAGTTCCAAACTTATGCTTCAGGACATAAAATCACTACATATTGTAAAACAAAGTCCTTCCCCGCGTCTGTCTGTTCCCGACAAACCCAAAAACTGTTGCACCAATTTTATGCAGTTTTCACCAATGTATAGTGGTTCTCGAGGGAGGTGGTATATATTATTTGACTGACATCCAAGCGGGTGAAGCCATGGGCATCAGCTAGTTATTAATAAATTAGTAGTAATTTATTCTTATTTTAATATTATTCTAAAAAAAAACAATCTAGAAAAGCTTTAAAATTATAGCTACAATTGTAAACCAAATGTGGATGACATTAATAATTCTGTTTTGATTCCAGATATAAGGAAGGCCGTGTAATCCTGGAAAGGGCTCTTGTGACGGAAAGTGACGGCATTGAAGAAATACAAGTAAACAATGAAGACTAGCTGACCTCAAATACATTTTACCCAACACATTTCACCTCAAATACATTCATTTGCAGTTGAAATTCCAAATGGAACAGTTTATTGTAGAAAAGCTTTCATATTTGCATGAACACTGCATTTCTTTTCCTGTAGACCAAGTAAGAAAGAAAATCTCTGAATCATTATTGTTAAACTTTCTTTTCTTGTTTTTAATTAAGATAAATAAAACTTGACAAAGTATTTTGCCTGTTCTTTCTGCAAAGCAGCCACTTTTATGGAACCTTCATATAGAGCTATTTAGGTGGTCCAATCACATAATCGGAATATTTAATTGCTCCTCCTATTTTGGTTTATGGTTTCACAGCCTATGGTTAATTAAAGTCATTTGGGGAAAATAGCGTGTTGTTGATTCTGTTAGCCATAAAATAGAAAACATATATATAGAAGGTAAATTTATTGAGACCTGGGGCTCTAAAATGGTCACTTTTTTTCAGAACATAATATGGTCACAGACGCAGTTACAATCGCAATTCATATTACGATCTGGGGGTCTAAAACGGCCACTTTGGCAGATCATAATACGAATTGCGTTAAAAAGCGTAAAATGGACCTTTCATTAATAATACTGCGTCTGTAACAATTTAGTAAAATACTTACATCATAATAGGAAAATAATATGAATTGCGTTAACATTCGTAAAATAGTCACAGACGCAGTTTTTATTAGGAAAGGTCCATTTTACGCTTTTAAACGCAATTCACATTATTATCTGCAAAAGTGGCCATTTTAGACCCCCTGCAAAAGTGGGGCTATATTTTAGACCCTCAGCTCAAATCATTCTTTAAGAAAAACACCACTGCAGAAAATACAGAGCAGCAGCTGTGGTCTCGAGGTAGGTATCGTCTCTCTCGCTCTTACCTAATCAGACGCATTACTTTTTGCGTTATTTATTTTTTCATTACTGCTCTCAAAACGGTGAGGATTTGAGGTAACCATCATGTCCTTTAACCAAACAACTCAAAGACGTGACATCTACTACCTACTACACATGGACACACACAAATCTATCGGACTACCTTAGGTCTAGTGGTCGCAGGTGTGACTGCTGAGCATGAGGCCCTGGGGGTTCGATTCCCAGGTTGGGTAGTGTTATTAAGTTTTTTCCATCAACATCTTAGTAGCAGCCACGAAGTCTGGATTTATGCCCGATTGATGGCAATAGGCTCGCCTCTTATTACATGGGACTTAGGGCGCCTTCAAATTAGGGCGTTAGCAGCGCGGCAGTCGCGCGGCTGCAGCACATTTTTATAAGAACAGTCGTAACAACCCGTTGATAATTGTTTATAGTCGTGCGACTGCCGCGCTGCTAACGCCCTAATTTGAAGGCGCCCTTAAACATAACAAAACAGGGAAAAATGTGGGCTGTAAGGCAAACCTCTGCCTTACCCCTCCGGGATTACAGGCGTGATGTTATGATAAGTGTCATCTAGCAACCCGCGCGGTGGATGGATTACAGGCCAGCTATGCTGGATAGCATAAAAAAAGCTAGCAGCCGTATGGCGTGTATCAATACAAACGCGCGACAGCATCGCTATAAAAACTCGCCGTGGGCGAGGGGCCTAAGCGTTCCCCTTCCCACTGCCCAAATAAGTACTTCTTCTTCTTATCGTGTGGGCAGTAGTCTAACGACCCCACACACCCTAGTGCCAGATTTCTAAACCGCCTCAAAGGCCTCTGACATGGTTTGACGACCGCCGCTTGGTGTCCGGGACCACCGCCTTATACGTGCCTTCCGAAGCACGGAATCGTCGTCATCTCTTTTTATATCAGACAATCAGGTGATTCAAGCCTGCAATGTCCTAACCAAACTCTAAACAACTTTACAAAGTATGATTGTGATCCGGTGGTCGTGGGTTCGATTCCTTCGGCTCACAAGGCAAACGCCTAAACCACTCGACCACGGAGGCAAATAAGTACTTAAGGTTTGATTATGCTACTGCAAAAAAATAACTGTCCTTGAGTGCAGAAAGCATGCACTCTATTATAGTATGTTAGTTATATCAGATCTTGTAGATTTAAAGGTTCGACGACACGGTTGGCGCAGTGGCTGAGCGATTGGACTGCTGCGCCGCGTGTCGCGGGTTCGATCCCCGCACGGAACAAATATTTGTATGACCTACAGATAGTTGTTTCGGGTCTGGTATTTGTGTATGTAAGTTTAAATGTTTGTAAACGCACCCACGATACAGGAGAAATTCCTATTGGGGCAACGTTTTTTTAAAAAAAAAAGGATTTGTCTGCAGATACAAAGGATTTGAGTTTAGTTTATCTCAAGGGTCAGCTGTTTACATTTTAACAACGCAGTGCTTTAGACGTCATGTAATCATGTTCCCACTTCAATGCGCGCATGCATAAGATATCAGCGAATATATGAATAGCAGTATTTTGAGAGCTGTGTAGGATTACACAAGTGAAGAAAGAGTATGAAACTAAGTTGATGGTTGCGTGCGTGTGGGGTACAATGGCTCAAAACGACACAAAGGGCTAAGAAGGAACATGGGTGGTTTTTAGTCAGTAGTCTGACAAAAAAAAATTTAGGTAGGTATACCTACGTGCTTTAGACAGACAAATAAATTAATATAAACCTTGCACAGGTTGAAACAAAGTTCCAGTAGCGGTAAATGAATCATCATCTGCTTAGCCTTTTCCCAACTATATTGGGGTCGGCTTCCAGTCTAACCGGATGCAGCTGAATACACCAGTAATTTACATGAAGCGACTGCCTAGAGTCTGTCAAGCGAGTCTAGTCCCATGAAAAAGGCGGCAAATTCAAAAATCACTGATATAGCACGCTGAAAACTTATTAATACTTGAATTTTAAAGTAAAAGGGTTGTGGACTCGACTCGCTTGACAGACTTCTATCAATAAGTTTTCAGCGTGCTATATCAGTGTTTTATATCAGTGATTTTTGAATTTGCCGCCTTTTTCATGGGACTAGACTCGCTTGACAGACTATCTGACCTCCACAACCCAGCTAATAGCGGTAAATGAATAAAGTTATAAATTAATTTTCAACTTTATCAATAAGAAGTCAATGTTAATATTTATTTTAATATTTGGTCCGACACAGTGCCCTGCGCATCAATGCACGGGCCCAATTAGGGCTGGCGCACACCTGGCGAAGTGCTGTCGGTTGCGTCGTTGCGTGCATTGGGTGCGCCCGCGCGCGTACATCAGAGGGATTGAGTTGAGGACTTGGGTTAGTTACGTGCGTGGAAAGCAATGTATCAAAGAGAGGACTAATACACTGTTAGCGAAGATAAAAAACGATCACACAGTCGGTATCACATTTTATTGATAATATACAATAAAACACAACATATATTTTTATCGGACGATAAAACTTTTTCCTCTACCTCCATGCGATTACTTTAGCTCTGTTTTACAATTGGAATAATAGTTTAAATAAAATGCCAACAACATATAATAGCTCTGAATAATTCAAGCAGTGATAATTTGTTAATTACACATTTAAGCCCTTATTAGGGTTTGAATAAAATATTTATAGTTCGCGTACTAAGTACACTAAAACATCGATATAAGACGTAATTAATTTTTAATGCTCAACATTTCATTTTATCGTTATTTTTTACAATTAAAATTATTTTGGAGTTTTGTGCGGCAGTTCATTTTATTTTAAATACTTACTCCCAGCTCAATTTAGAAACTTTTACAAATAAGTACGCGATTAAAGGTATCATTACTTCAATCACGATTAGTTCATCAATAATATTAAAAACCTAGGTACTATTTAGACAAGAAAATTTAATCTGTTTGTACTTAGAAAACATATTACAGCCCATTGCCCAAAGATGTCACATAAAAGTAACAATTAACTTGCGTTCACACTGTATTGTCAATTAAAATGAATAAGTAGGCAAACATACTGCACTAACAGACGTCACTCAATAATATTCAATTATTGAGTGACGTCTGTTAGTGCAGTATGTTTGCCTACAGCACTGCTTATCCCTGTTATCACTAACACACCTACAAGTTCTAACTTTATTCTGAAAATGGCTTTCGTTTATTACTTTTTTTTTGGTAAAAATATTATTATAATGGTGTTGTTTGCCTCGTATATTTAGCTTAGCTACTGGTATAAGTACTGCTAAAATAATCCATAGTTTTGTATATCTTGTGGCTGTTTCAGGGTAGCAGTGTCATGTAGGCTTTAGTTCATTATAATAAATACAACAAGGATTTAAATTGCTACTTAGTATTATGTATATGTATACCATGCCAGTTCATGGTTATTAACACATAAATATTGTGTTTATAAGTAAGTAGTTAATTGTTATTCGATTCATTGAAAAGTATTGGTACTTAGGTAGGTACTATTTAGTACAAGTCTGCATAAGGTGACGACACGAATAAAATTTTATGCCCATACAAGTCTTACCTAGCGTTTTAGAAATACATTTTCAGGACTATTATGGATATCTATCTACATGGATTATCACGAGTTTTTTTTATATAATTACTTAATCAATATTTCCGCAGAAAATAAATTAGTCGTACCGATTCTGCCGTGCAAGGCACCAAAAAACAAAATTATATACAAATACATCGTTATTGAATTATGTGCGTTAACATTATAATAATCGTTGTATAAATAAAGTGTCTTATAGCGTAGGTTTTATACTAGAATACACACACTGATCCCTACATTAATTATTACACCGAATACTATTTATAGAAATACAATAAAATTATCACTGCCTGAATTTGCCTACATATACATACGTACTACGTAAACTACGCGTACAAACAAAATAAAACATAAAAATAAAAACGCACCATGTCATTACCTTCAAATACTTCACATGAAAAGCACCGATTCGATTACAAGTTTTGACAAGAATATAAGTTTAAAAATACAATAATTTTACATTACATGCTTGCATACGTAAGTATAGTAAACTGTTTGATATAAATTGTGTCACATTCATTACTCAGTTTTTGTTCGAATATATGTGGCAGATTTATTCTTAATTCAACAATGTTGACTGCGGTTCTGCGTATGTAAATTATTTAAAAATTATAAGATAAAAATAAGTAGGTACACCTGAAAAAGATTGGCATACAACAGGGAAGCATAGCGATGGATATTATTTCCATATACACCTAACCTTCGTCGAATCGAAGAATACGCGATAGAAAATATATATGAATTTTCTATCGCATATTCGTCGATTCGACGAAGGCTACGTGTCTTGGGAGTAAATGATAAATCTTCCGCAGATAAAAAGTACTTAAAAAACACATCCAATTTATATGATAATAGAACAGTCACTACACTTTCTACCAACACAATATTCTCGCACATTTATCATTTTGTGGAAAAACAAACACCTATAGTATAATATCATATCGACTGCTGAATTATTTCGTAATATAAAAACACTAACTAGTATGCTTTGTCAGAATTGTAAAAAAGATTGCATAGATTTTTAGGGCAGCACACTTAGGTAATTTTTTTCAATTCTTTAATGGATTTCACATCTAACTACTTAATTATTTTTAAAATAATCTTAATACAACGTCTGTTTAACTGCTAGGTACAAGAAGTTAGCTAACTCTAATAGCTCTAGTATGCAATGATTAATTTTATACATAGCTTTATCTCATAATATTTATTGTATGGAAATCGCTCAGACCAAGAAAAAGTGAAAGACGGCGCGCCGCGAACACCAACAGTGAAGCCACAAAACCACACGCCTTTAGCAAGTAAACATACAAGCTCACGCACACACCTACACTAAAACCACACGCATTTCTCCTAGTACGTCATGACTTCACGAGACAACTGTCTACACACATAGATAAAAAGTTGGCTTCACTTTTGATGTTCGTGGCGCGTCGTCTTCCTTTTTTTGTTGGTCTGAGGGAAATCGTACAATGTTTTGGAATTCATGTTTTAAACAAATAGCATTAGTCTATTGAATACTAGAGCAGAATTATGGTTGCGCACACAGAGGACGGCAGGATAGAGCCTTTTATCTTTACCCAACATAAATACAAACATAGGTAGTGGCGACAAGATACATATTTCAATGTTTGGAGGCTTCAAAACAGATTTCCCTTCGCGGCATTGAACATTGAATACAGGTAGTTATGGGTTTACAAAATGGTCCGCATTGCCTTCCCGTGCGCTGGGCTATAAAGTGCATGCAACATGTGACAGTAGGCTTTGTTTCTCCTACAGTATGCTTAATTCTTAGCTGCAAATAACATTTTATTTAACTTTGTTGAATTTACGCAACGCTTACCATTTCTACTTGATAACGTTAGGAAATTAAGGCACCAAAAGGTTACAACACATAACATCACGGAAGTGATCCCCGAAAGCGAATGCAGAGATGTACTTTAAAGTACACACACACTACGCCAGATATAAGTACATTTGTCTAGTTATATAAAATCACGTGTTTTTCAATTAGGGGTAGGCAAAAACAACCGAACATCACCTGCTACGGTATTTACATACTCCTTTCGTCTCGTCCACGTTCATACATAGATCGGTTCATACGCGTAAGACTGTTGCGAATACTACGCAACTGAACTTTCTGAAAAACCTCACCAAAAGGTCAGTGTATGTCCTTCTAGGGCGTTCCCTCCCGGCGGCGGCGGCGGCGATGCCACAATACATCTATCTCCCTTGTAAATATTTTTCCTTAGTGCCTTTCACTCATTCTCTCAACATGACCCAACTAGAGAAGCAAACTCTTTTATTTTTTTTCCACTACATCTTCATATAAATCGCAACGTTCTCGTCTAACCTCTTTCCATGCACCATACATGCTTCTACGGATAATTATTAGCAGTATAAAAGTGCGTTAATTTTGTAAAGTACACCAGATTATTTTATAAATGGTAAGCGCTACGTAAACCGGACGACATTTAAATTTTATAGCAAAAAGTTCACATAGACGTCGATTGTCGAAACTCGAAACATATTAATAAAAATCATTATTTTCAAATCAAACTCCAATTCGAGATCACGTTGAAGCCAATCTCCTGACTTTCGTGTAGTGCAACATTAAAGCAACAGTGTGATAAATTATTCAGGTCGCCGTTTATACAACTAAAATAATAGTTTTTAATTAACAACAATATTATTTATTTTATTTCCTCATAAGCTTCACACAAAGCTTGCTACGATAGGACACGGTGAAAGAATCCTTTTAAGTACCAACTAACCACGTGGTTAAGGTACTTACATCATACCTATCTACAGGTGTAACTTCCTCTAATAGGTCCTCAGATCATAAAATGGTGATTGCCGTGCCATGTCGCGTCGCATTTAAACTTTGTACATATACATTCACTTACATATAATTAATTTCCTTCTTCACATCGTGGACGTCAAGCTATCTAAATACCAGAGAAGTTTATTCTATAGGTACGCATGCTATGCATATTGTCCTGCTGTGATCCTTTTAAGGGTTTTTCTAGACAATTCGTGCAATAGAATAAAACACCCCTGAACTCAATTCTCTCCTGTTATATGGAACTAATTAAGAGGAGAGTTTAAAAGATTTTCGCGCAAATATTTTCGCCATCTAATGACGTCTCGGAACAATCATCTTCGTACCCTCAGGAAGGGGTTTACAACACTCTATAATACAATCAGGCCAACAACTAAAATAAACTCTCTCAACTTAATATACAAAATATTATACACAAATCTAATTACATGTTTTATTGTGCGTAAAATTAGATTTCATCTTATTTATTAATGACGGCTTACTTTTTTTAATTTAGTGAAATTTCATCTGCATTGATATTTATGACAATTCCTTAATTTCGATACGTAGTTTTTTTTTGTAAATAATAAAATTGCTACGATTATCCACCCTGGGTGTGATTACACGCGTTATTTTACACAAATGATCGACACCATTGATCAATAATGATTTTCTGCTATGGATCGATTGTGCTATCTTTCTACTTTTTTTTCATCGAGCCGTCGTGACATGTGTGGATGATCAACGATCGATGTTTTGATTGTGTTATTCTTTATACCACCAGTACACTTGCACCACTTGAATACCTATATTGGTCGATGCGGGAAGGGAAATCGCACAAATCGATGTGTAAAATCGGCGTTGAACAATCCAATTGATTAAATGTCAACCGCGCCAACCCCAATCTAATTGTTCTGTTAATTTGATAATATATTTTTTTTACTTTTAACATTTCAATGCATAATATAGTAAGAGTAACGTATTCATTTGATATGGTATATAATTTAAATAGGTACACGGTATTGTTGATGATAAAAATCTTAACTAACATAAAAGTAGATCTGTGAGCGACTCTCTAAGATCTTTTAGTTTTGAGAGAGATTTCATTGCAAAAACAAATTTTATTGAAGTTATGGATTTAAGTATCGCGCTTCCAAAGTGCATTTATTACAGAATGGTTTGTAGGCCATAATAATAATTTATACTTGAATCGTGATTTTTTTACCACCGTTATTCCAATAATAGTGGTCGCCCTACTCGCTTTACATTATCGAGACGTAAAAAATCATATTAAAATGTTTGACATTGTATAATAAATAGATATTAAGCGCTGTTAAGAAATGATTAAGGGAATATTAATCTGCGACCTACAATTTCCCGCGAGATAAAGCTTTTGATAAAAATTTCTTTGCACTTTTAGCGCGATTCATAAAAAAGGTACGGAATGCGACCACGCCCGAGGAGAGTCTTGGCTCGACTCTGGGCCTAGACCGATTCTTTGCTTCTCTGTTTCAATAAACTCTAACACGGCCATGTAAATAAACTTATACTGTGCCTCGTTTTGCACCATTCCAGATCGCTGGTCACGCACCATTTGGACAGTACGGTGGATGTCGATTTCACAGTCGAATCCCTCTTTTCTTATTTGATCTAGGATCATATCGATGACTATAAAAGTCCCGGTCCTGCCGATGCCTGCCGAACAATGAACGCACACTACCGCCTGTGCAGGAGGATCCGACCCGGTCATAATCTGTTGTAGTCTATAATTTACATCTAACAATATATTCAGAACCCTGCCCGGCTCCGAAGGGACACCGTGATCTGGCCACGCAGTAAAGTGAAAATGATAAATAGTTCTTTTGATGGTGCTTTCTTCCTTTTTCGTAACTACGAAGCGCCTCAGCGTGTAATCCGGGGTCGATGATTCTGATTCATTGTGGATCGAAAACTTTTTGAAAACTTCAGTTTTGTTTAATTCTGGCCAATACCGCTCGCACTTAACTTTACCACGTTCGATCTCTTTCGTGGTCATTATAATTATGCGAACGTCCTCCTGCCATATCATTGACCAAAACGGATAGACAGTAGACGATAGACAGCCCTGAGTGGCGATGTATGTCTTGTTATAGACGTGATCGACGATGCCATTTTCAGTTTCCTCGAGTGATTTTGGTATTGTGGTATTAACATAATTCGGATTGGTTCTGAGGACACAAGGTTCGAAAGATGGGATTAATTTCGTGCCATTTGAACTTTGGACTTTTACGGTAGCATATTTTTCTTCGCAAACGATGACACTAGTGTGAACGGGTGACAACTTCTCTTTATTCTTTGATGGTGTACTATCTCGGCTTACAGTTGACAAGGTTGAGCCGTTTTCGTAATACATGCTTCCATTAATTGAATCGGCACCATCGCACTCCATCATTTCACAGCGGATATAATTGGCGTTTATGTAGTCAGAGCCGGCTGGTGCATCCGGAGGAATGTCCTTCAGCACCACACGAGTACGATCGAAAGGTATTATATTTTTATATCTATTTTTACGTATGTTTTCTGGCTTAGATCCCTCCATTCTGTCAAACAGTTGTAGATTCTCCATCATTTGTAATGTTTCAAATTCTTCCCAAAAGCCTTGCTTGTAAGCCATGCTTTCAATCGGACCTTCATTTTCTTTTTGAAGTTGTTTTACTCGTGTGTGGAAATGACGCACTTGGATACGAGTGGCGTTAAAAGGCTGGATCAGACGTAACACTTCACCAGTGGTCTCGACCATGGGGAAGTTTCTGTAATGTTCTATTAGACTGACGAGATCATTAAATTGTTGGCCGCCGCCTACGTCGTACTTGTTATCCTGTCGTCGTATGATGACGTGCGTGACTCGGTCTCGCGTTCTCACCGACAGGACGAAGTCTCCCGGCTGCCGCTGAGACTCTCGAACTAGAAACGAGCCATTTTTGCCATTCTCTAACATCACCCGCTCTGCTTCCTTTGCGGTGAGTTGTCCATGGTACCAGCGCTCAGTAGTAGGGTCGGCGCAGTTGAGTGGCGTTTTTAACCTGATGATGTTGCCGTTTTTCTCGCGCAGTTGACACTGGTTGTCCATGTAGTATTGAACAAGTTCGGAAAGTGTAGCGAACTTCTCACCTCCATATAGGTCCAGGAACTCGCCATTATTTTGTATCTTAATATGTGTCACTTCATTGCCTCGGCGTACTGACAGAGTGAAATCTCCCTTATTGCTCATGCTGGGCCTTGCTAAGAAGTAGCCATCGTGCCCGCACTCCATGAGGATCCTTTCTGCTTCCACCCCTGATAGAGTTGGGTGGAACCATCTTCGTGTAATCATCTTACTCTAATAAAAGCACCACTCTGATACTTACAATACTCTATATTAGTGTGTAGTTGTCTTGATTCCTAGATTTTCTCCATACATCCTCATTTCTCATCTGAAAGTAAAGATTAAAAATTATAAGTATTGATAATTTAAAGGGGTCTACCTTTTTTAGCAGAATTTTTTATACCCGAATTTTGTTTTACATAACAGTGGATGGCAGAAACTTCATTTCGCAGAAAATCATTTGGCATACACTCATTTACCATACATTCAAAACGCATAATTTTGTAAGTCAGAATCATCTTTGAGCATAAACTTCATTTCCAGAACCATCATTTCGCCGCAAATTCATAATCAGAATCGTCTTTTGGCACGCATTTCTTTTCATACATACGACACGTGTAACATGCAATAATAATAATAATTATTATTATTAATTATTATTATCAGCTCACCCCGGCTAAAATTTCTAGCTGAGAACATTAAATGTTGGTATGTCAAAAAAAAAAGAAAAATATTATAAATAATAATAATGACGTCACTCATACATGCAACGCATGTACTCCATGACGCGCGCTCGCTTCGCTCGCATATTAAATAACACTAATATCTTCTGTCCCCGAAGTGCCGGGCCTCCGCCGGCCTCCTTCGTCGGCCTACGGCCCGGTGCCCATGCCGCCCATAAAGGATACTTTCGCGAGACGGTCGTTATACCTTATAAAAATCTACCAAATAAAATTCTGCCATCTTAAAAGTATGCCATTGAAAATTCGGCTATTTAAACATTCTGCGAAATGAGTATTCTATTAAATAATTGTTCTGCCATAAACACATTCGTTCTAAGAAGAATATGCCAAGTGTGGTATGCCAAATAAATTTCGGAGCATCAAGTTTCTGCCAGATAGATGGTACCCAATAGGGAATATTCATGTTTTTCTTTTTTGTCTTAAATTAATAGTTTACTATTTTATAACGTAGAAAAAAATATTTGGGCTTCAAAATACTCTAGATATTTAAAAAAATCAAATTTAAACCTTTTAAAAAATGTAAGCAGTTCAAACGCCGCCATTTCGCGCGCGCTTTGCGTGACGTCACATGACACGTCCAGTGGGTGTTTCACAGAACATTTATATACCCTAACGGGATACAATATCGTGTCAGATGACGTCACATTTCGTTCGAAAATGGTGGCGCGTTTTGGAAGTTTGAATTTCGCTCCCTTATTTTGCACTTTTTGAATATTATTTTAGGGGTTTAAATAATAAATAAAAAAAAATCCTTTTCATTATAATATTACGATAATAAGTATTCGAGAAAAAAATATTTTAGGCCATTTCAAATTTTATGCATATTCCCTATTTAAAGCATGGGGACGAGACGTGAGTTTCAGTATGTCAGTTGTATGTATGTAATGCAAAGTACCCGAACTATGGAATTTTATTGCTGCTTGTGGTTAATCTTTTAAACAAGTTTGCGTTGGTACCTAACATACTTAATGACTTGGAGTAGTAGCCTAGTGGCTAATGCATTTCAATAAAATAATATAAATTATAAATAGAATTCTATATAAATAACACACAATATAATTTGAAATCAGAGTTTATACAAAATAGAAATAAGGAAAATGATTGTGAAAAACACATGTGAGTACCATAATATTATGGCTTACCCATGTGTTTTGTTGCATTTGCATTGTGTTATAAACTAATGCACTTGATAAATAATCATTTTCAAGAATGTAAAGATAACTCACACAGTCACACCCAACTATAAGAGGAGTGTTATAATTGCACTCAGCTATTATGCTTAATATTAATAATACATTATCTTTTATTTTATAATATGGCTGATTGAGTTAATTAAAGTTAGGGATTAATGACTTATATTCCTGTAAAATCAGAAAGGATGTTGCATCTGGTTTACCAAGATATTAACTAGGTTGTGGAGGTCAGCTAGACTAGCTGCAGTACCTGCTCATCTGGTCAGACTGGAAGCCGACCCCTACATCACTGCCAATGCTATTGACGTTTTATTACTCCATCTTTTAACTACATAGAATTTAATTTTAATATTAGTTTGCTTTCACATTGTAAATTTTGTGGTCAATATTTTATATAATGTAAAAATCAAAACTTCTGCTTATTGAACCTATCTTGGGTTTGCATTATCAAAACAACCAGCTTTAAAATGATTCATTTCATTTCATATGAAAATATATATATATGGTATGGTGGCTGTCTGTTTGTTCTGTTGATGTCTCATCGTACAAGAGAGTCAGACATGCAGCCTTTATTTTATTCGGAAAATGATATAATTTGTTTTTCGGATGTGCAAGGCCATATTCTTGAAATAATAAAATACCTCCACAATCATCTTGATCAGTTTTTAGAGAATCTTGAACCCTATAGCGAAGAACAAAAAAAAAGAAGAACATATTGTTCCGCAGTCAATATGGAACCCTTAAAGTTTCGCCTGTCTGTCCGCACTGTATCTCAAAGACTCTTAGTAATAGAAAGCTGTAATTTTTCTTTATTTTGGTTTTTACTTTACAAGTCAAATTTAGAAAACTACACATAGGAAGTCAAAAATTTTGGTATGAATGATTTTAGTATATTATGGTCCTAAGTTAAAAAAAAATACAGTAGTTCGGCACCAAAACTAGTGTTGACCAGTGTTGTGATTACAATGTTGGCAGATAAAGTTTAAGAATAGTTTGGCTTTAAGTAGTGACTAGTGTTGTACTTCATTCATCCCATGAATAAGCAGAAAAATATGCAGTACTATTTAAGAACATTAATTTGTCACTGTCAATTATTAAACAGGTATAAATAAATTATGGTTCATAATGCATTTTTAATAATAATGACTAACTCGTTAGTCTAGTGATCACAATCATGACTGCTGAGCATGAGGTACTCGGTTAGATTCCTAGGTCGGCCAAATTGTCATTACACTTTTCCATCAGGTATTTCTCAGTAGCAGACACTAAGCGTGGATTTATGCACAGCTGATGCCACTAAGCTTGCCTCGTATTACATGGGATTTAAACATAACCAGCGGAATGTGGGTGTACTACTAGATACACCTCTGCCTACCCCTTTGGAGATTACAGGCATGATATTATTATAATATAATAATAATTGATACAATTTTATACCAATTCTTTGATTGTAGCAGGAAAAAGGAGAGTTACGGATGTTATGATGCTTTTAATACTTTTTAACCACACACCTATAATAAAGACGTTTCATCCTTATTTACCCTATATTAGTTGAACTCGTCCTCAAGTTACGTTTAATCCACAATTGTACCGAAGGAGAATTGGATTTCCTGAATTCACAGGCCTCAGGTTCAGTTGTTATGGAGCTTGGATTATTATGTATACAGCTGTTTTATTTTTTATGTAGTTAAACTCACAATAGCCATTTTGCCTTTCTAGTATGACTACCTGCTACAATTATCAAAGATCTAAAAATAACAGCTTAACATGCTTTCCGAGGCACAGAGGAAACTTGGTATGTGTCACCCATTCGCAGACAACCCTAGGCATGCGCCAAAAAGGAATGAGCATTCATAAATAAACCAAAAGTTATGATGAATTTATTTTTTATACATTTCTCCTCTTTTTTGTTTAGTTGGACTGGATGTGAGACTGAGTTGATCAACTGAATGACTAAGTTTGCAACTCATTAGCAGAATTTCATATAGTCAAGCTTAGCACATTTTTGTATTCGGTTAAAACGCATGATTGATCTAAAGGAATATAATAAAACCCAGTGTAACAAAAGAGAAGTATAGGCAGCCATGAAACAAGTTGAAGCAATCAAATATCATTTATATTATTTCTTTATATTCAAAATTTATAACAGGAAGTTTGACTGACCGTGGGAAACATATAGACTGTGTACTTGTAACATTCAAGGTGCAATATCAATACCTCATATCACACAGTCCATAATAAATTATACATAACTTTGTAAGATTATGAGACAAATTGTGAAGCTAACATGTAAAATATGACATCATCCTATCATTGAGATGTGAATTCTAAAAGCAAATAATGCACTTAATGAGTATAGACAGTATCTTTTCAAGAGGCAACATGAAAATGAGTTTCAATTTAATCATTATGCCGTGACATTCACGAATATTGCGGGAAACTCCGCGTACTATTGCTAGTATTTGCTAGTTATATTTCATACATTCACTATAATAATGTATGTATTGTTATATGTACGGAACGAATGCACAAAGCCACAAAGGTACACCCTAGACAACATTGTTGTAACAGTCTACAACTACTAACTTTATTTTAATCATAGAGTAAGAGAAAACACTCACTTCAAAAAGGCACCCTATCTTCTTCCAGTGAACGATATTCCTCAAAATAGGAATTTTATGTACCAAAGTGCTGTTGCTATGCTGACACTAGATTTTTTTAAAACACTGTTTTCAAGGGCGTCTGAACACACTGACTTATACATGTAAACTATCAACTAAACATATTGTTAAACTTAAAAATTAACGCTATGTTGTATTGGTAAACGAAACCAATGGTCGAAAAAAAATATATTTCACACAAAAAGAAGCAGAAAATGAACTCCGTGCCCGAGTTGCCTGCAGAAATGTCAGTTCAACTTTTTTACTAGTGTTGCCCACAGTAATAAGATAGAATACAGAATGAAGAAAAAATAACAGCTGTTTCATTTATTTATCACTGCTTATCGATTTTAATTTACAGAAAAAATATTTTTTCATCTAAAAGCACAAAAGTATACAAACATTATGATCTCGAGCATCAGTAGCGCTATCTAGCTTTATAAAGACAAATAAGACAAAACACACAAAGAAAATATGAATTTATTTCAGCTATTAGCCGGTTACGGCCCGTTCACGACCACTTCACGACCTTGCCGCTGTGAGCGGCAGCAAGCGCGGGGCGACGAGCGGTAATATCAAAATTATGAAAATGTGTAAAACAAGTGTAACTATGAGCGGCGTCTCGTGGCGTGCTTCAAACAGTCCGCGAAATTCGATTTTTCTTACGTTTTACTGCACCTTCTGAGAATAAATCAATCTATTACATATAATAAAACAGTAAAAAAACTGTGTCTGTATATACATTGAATATATTAAAAAAATAATAATTGAGGGGGGTTTAGAAACAGTAATAGAGCACGAATCGAAAAAAAAAAGTCTGTCTGTTTGTCTGTGTGTCTGTTTGTTTGTACACGCTAATCTTCGGAACTACTCGACGGATTTGAATGGTTCTTTTTTTGTTGTATAGATTAGATAGATTAAGTCTGGCCAACATATAGGCTATATTTTATCTTGGAAACTTGAATACCTGATGCAGAATCGCAACAGACCAGCTTAACTATAAGAGATACAAAAATGGTACCATAGCAAAAATTGTTCCACGTGATGAGCATTTTCTGCAAAGAGAATAAATTCGAAGATCTGGAACACCTGATGTGGAACTCCAAGGGCCCTGCTACACTATAAAATATATAGGAATGACGTCTTAGCAAGAATTGTTCAGCATAATGAGCACTCTCTGTTGTCGTATAAAATTTGAAGATCTGGAACAGCTGATGTGGAAGTCCAAGAGCCCAGCTACACTATAACATATATAGGAATAACGTCTTAGCAAGAGTTGTTCAGCCTGGTAAGCACTCTCTGTTGTCGTATAAAATTTGAAGATCTGGAACAGCTGATGTGGAAATCAAAGCTATCACTAATTTCACTGTCACTCAATCAACGAGACAGTCACTCATCAAAATTTCCACGTGAACGAAGTCGCGGGCATCAGCTAGTTTAAAATAAACCTTAACTCCTATGACATGCGGTTGAAAACAGCATGCAAAGCGAGACGCGCGCGGTGATCCGTCAAGCTGCCACGAGAGCAGACAAGAACCGCGGCGCTCCTTGTAAAATACTGGTATTCAGTTGCCTCCGGTTAGACTGGAAGCAGACCCCAACGTAGTTGCGAAAAGGCTACGTAGATGATGATAATATAGCAGCTTCATTATGTACTAGCTGATGCCCGCGGCTTCGCCCGGCCGCGCCTGGTATGGTTTATTTTATATTCTGTATCTTCGCCGCGCCTCCGCCGGTGTGCGTTGGGCCTAAGGGTACTACCATCCATAAAGAGAGAAGTCCATTTACTGACTGACTCATCAACGCCCAGCCCAAACCCTTGGACCTAGAAAGCTGAAATTTTGCACAGAGGTTCCCTATACAATGTAGACAAGGATTAGGCCCGTAATCCACCAAAGCGGAGATGTGCCAAGCGGAGAGGAGATGTGCAAATTCGACCAATCACAGAAAGGGCAAAAGACCAGATGTAACTGTGATTGGTCGAATTTGGCACATCTCCTCTCCGCTTGGCACATCTCCGCTTTGGTGGATTACGGGCCTAAGGCCCGTAATCCACCAAAGCGGAGATGTGCCAAGCGGAGAGGAGGATTAAGGAAGGATTTTTCGAAATTCAACCCCTAGGGAGTTAAATAGGGAATGAAAGTTTGTACGGAAAATCGTTATTTTCACGCGGGCGAAGCCGCTGGCAAAAGCTAGTATGAAATAAATATCTTGTATTACTACAAACAATAGTAGGTATTGACGCAATAAATATAAAAATCAATTTGCAAAACAATTTTTATTTACTCATAATTTCATTTCTCGTTCGGAGCGGTAGAAGATTTGATTTTTCCAAAGTAGCTTGACAACACTTTTTTCACAGCGAGACGTTTGCTCGGAGCCGAACATTCTCCTTGCTGATTTGGTGACTTGTTCCAGTGTTCAAAACTTTGACGCCTGAATATTTTCCCTAAAGATTGCCATTTTTGTTCCGGACTTACTTCCTTATCCTCGAAATGTTCTTGACTTCCAGTTGGCCGATCTCCCTGGAAAATAAAACATTTTATAAGTAGACACTGATTAATGCTACAGCTGTGTATTTACACTAGCTTTTGCCAGCGGCTTCGCCCGCGTGAAAATTACGATTTTCCATACAAACTTTCATCCCCTGTTTAACTCCCTTAGGGGTTGAATTTCGAAAAATCCTTCCTTATTCCTTGTCTACATTATAAAGGGAACCTCGGTGCAAAATTTCAGCTTTCTAGGTCCAAGGGTTTGGGCTGGGCGTTGATGAGTCAGCCAGTCAGTCAGTAAGTCAGGACTTCTCTCTTTATTTATATAGATTACGAGTCACTTACATCGTTAGATTTTGTTGAACGAAGCTGATTAAAGAAATTAGAAATAGACTTCTTCCAAGTTTTGGGGTTTTTGTACGAGTTTAATTCTAAGCCTCCTTCTGGAACTTCGGCAGGTACCTTTTTACATTTCTTTATGCACGTTTCTTCTTCTTCTTTAGGTATTGTCTCATTTTGCACTAAATAAGCTTCAGGACACAGCATATTGATTTATTATTATCAAAAATCCTTTGCAGTTTTCACTATAAAGTATTCAAAATTATTTTTAATTTACGAGTGTCATGTCAAATGCTCATTTGTTTCAAAATTGACAATAAAGTTTGAATAAAGAATTTTTCTTGCGTAGAATCTTTTTGCTCTTTTTCATTCTTACGCCGTTTGTCCACCGCCGCCGTCGCCGGACCGTCAACGAGAACGAGATGTCGGCGCCGGCCGTTTTACCGAGACATACATTAGGTATGGATACATGGCCATGTGTCCACCGCACGCCCGTCAGTCCGTCACCCGAGCGCCGTCAGGCGTCATCCCGGCCGCCGATGTTTCGAGTAGTTCGGCGTGACCGCTAGAACTCGGCACGGTTTTATGACGGGCCGATGTGCCGGCCGGCAATACAAATAGTAGATTATGTTCCAAGGGGATAAAGTAGTGTCTTAAGTAACAGGCGCCGTATTGAATCCCGAGCAAAACGAGTGATACTAGCGTTAACTCCCGAGCAAAGCGAGGGAGTTAAGGCAAGAATCCTGAGTGCAGCGTGGGAATCAAGGTCGCCCAAGACGAAGGCACCTTTATCCCCGAAATGAAAACTCTACTTTTCACACCATCTACGAGACAATTAAAGCAATACTACTCAAACTCAAATCATTTATTTCAATTAAGGTGAATCCTCCAACCAGCCCGCGAAATTCATATTTTCTTAAGAGTTTTGCAATTTGCAGGTCAGTGATAGGTGGTATGTTGATGAACATTTGATTCGCGGCTGTAAGACGTATATAGTTACAGAATTATAATCATCAAAACCATTAATACAACCCTCCGAGCTCATATAGGATTAAAAATGACTTTTTACAAGGTCAAAGCCATTCCGGAACCTTTATGAGCTCAGAGGGTTGTGAGACGCGGCTGTAAGACGTATGTAGTTACAGAATTATAATCATCAAAACCATTAATACAACCCTCCGAGCTCATAATTATAGGTTTAAAAATGACTTTTACAAGGTCAAAGCCATTCCGGAACCTTTATGAGCTCGGAGGGTTGTATGATTTTGATGATTATAATTCTGTAACTACATACGTCTTACAGCCGCGTTTCAAATGTTCACCAACATACAACCTATCACTGGCCTGCAAATTGCAAAAAACTTAAGAAAATTTGAATTTCGTGGGCTGGTTGGAGGATTCACCATAGGTATAATTTTATTATAATTGTAAACTTATGGCACTAGCATATCTGGGCTGGGCACAAGTATCATCATTATGTGCATGAATATCTGTATATGTTATTTATTTTACATTTCAGAATAGTTTGACCTCATTGGTCAAATTGGGAACTTGCTATGATCACACCATCGACTTTGACAGGACAGTGACAGGCCACACGAATACACGATGGGGTAACGGTGTGGTGCCGGGTGCGGCGCCGGCGCGGCGCCGGATCTTTGCCACAACGTGATCCTATAATATATTATAATAATTATACAAATCACTATACCATGTCATGCGATGCGTTGTGAGGTTGCGACGCCGCGTGTGTCGAAACTTTTACTTACTCTGTGTCGTCGCACCGTGGTGCGGTGCCGCACCGCAATGTTTTCAACCAATCGGCGGGCACACGACCAGTGAAATTGAAGGCCGATTCGTCGGAATCTTTGCGGTGCGGCGCCGCAACGCATCGTGTGCCCCCGGCCTTAGGGTGCGGCAATAATTAATTTCGTATTCTGTAGAAAAATATTTTATCTGTGGCAGAAAAGGCACTCCACTGTATTTTTTTTTCTAACTTCTATGCTCTATGTCGGCGGTCTAAGGCGGGAAGCGGGAAGTCAAAAACTCAATTTTTAATTTTGTAGAGATCAAAGTTTTAGACCGTTTTAAACTTCCATTTTTAATTTTAAAAGAAATCTTAGCAGATAATGTCTGCTACAGCTACTTTTACGTCACAGGTATAAAAATCTAATGTTCAATAAGTTTTATTGAGGATTGCAAGGTTGTCATAAAAACTTATATTTTAGTACCTTCCTGCTACCCTTCGATTTATTTTTGAACAATTATTTGCTATAGATATTTTGTAAGGCGTTTTCTTTTACGTACCTGGTCTACATGTAGACAAGACGTAAAGGATACCATCTTTATACAATCTAGATTTTCTTCCAAACAGGAATATTGTTGTAAATTAGGACGTAGGTATGTATATCTACCAAGATCCTATTCTTCCACTTCGTGTCTCAATTTACATTATTTTAAGACTTGTAAATCAATCTGACAAAAATATGAATGTACCTACTTACATCAAAAACATATTACCCGTACTATTCTTCCAAACAGGCTGTAGCCGAATGGGTAAGACTATTCCCTCGCCAGGCAACAGAAACATACACAAGTTCCGTAACATTTATGAAACAATTGACAGTCGTAGCCGTCAGTACCATCACTTATTTGAAGAATGTGTTCCCTGAAGAGAGTTACACTGTCGAGAATTTCGGAGGTATCAAGCTAAGGATTCTGAAGAAGAAATGTAGGCATGAGTTAGCGCATTTTGTTAGTACAGCACTGGCTCAGGCTTTTGAGGCGTTTGATAAGAAATATGTAAGTTATCATCATCATTATTCAGGTTCCATAATGGGCGCAGGCCTCACTCAAGTGTTGCCACATCGTCCAGTCAGTGCCATGTGCTTCTGGCATCCAGCGATTACCGTGACCATCACCAAGTCATCGGGCCAGTGCGGAGGCTCTACCTTCATTTGACGTAAAGTGACGAAAGTTGTTTGTGGCGCCAACGCATGATTGTGCGTGTGCCATGATACGTGTTTATTTTCATATGACTATAGCTTATGATTTGTCGTGGTCCGGTAGTTCATATTTTTTATTTACTTAAAATAATATCCTAATACGTAGCCTGTTCGACCGTACCGTAAGCCAATAGTGCGGTCGAACATGCTATTTGGTATAGGTACACGTAGAAATATTTATAACTGTAGTACACTAACAATATTATTGATTGCAATTTGATTTTATAAAGCGTTTGGCGTAGGTAGATCTGTGTAACCCAAGTTAGCTGGCTGTTTATAATATTTTGTTCGATTAAATTGTACCTGTACCAATTACAAGTGTACAGTGATTCTGGCCTTTAGGCGAACCCAATTATTAAATCGAAATTATTTCCAGCTCCACCAACTTGTAGTATGCTTCTACGACGGCGAATGCAAGGTCGAGAACTTAGTAGAATACCACATCTTCGAATACTTGTACAGCCCCGATGGTGTTACCATGAACGTGCACTCTAAAACTCGGGACAGCGCCAAGAAAACCACGAGATATGACTTTGATAATGTTAGGGAGAGGACTATCCATCTGATAAGGGCTTGTGTGGTCATCATGCAGGCTTGTCAGAACGAAATGCCCGAGTCTTATGACGTCAGCTTGCGGTTGTATTATAATGAAGGTGAGATTCCCTAATACCTATTATAGGTTAAGAGAGTTTGTTGTAGGTACCGAAATTAAAGTGTATGTGCTCATTTTGTACAACTGAGTTGTGGAGGTAGTAACCAGTCTCTCATGTAAAATATTGGTTTGTCTGGAAGCCGCACCAGACGAGCCACCATCTGATTAGTCTAATGTGCCCCCTCCCCCATCCACATCAATTGCTATCTGTCTGTCTACTTCGTACTAGATTTAATTCATTCGATCACATTAAATTTCAAGTACCTTAGAATATTGTTTGATCAGCTACTAGCTGAATAGAATAATGTTTGATCAGCTACTAGCTGAATAGAATATTGTTTGATCAGCTACTTATGCATAACGTTTAAATATTTTTTTTTCTTTTCGTCTAATTTTTGACTGGCCTGTTGGTCTAGTGGTTAGTGACCCTAACTGCTATGCCGGAGGTCGTGGGTTCGATTCCCACCCAGGACAAATGTTTGTGTGATGAGCACGATCATTTGTTCTGTGTCTGGGTGTAATTTATCTATAATATGTATGTATTTAGAAATATATAAGTATGTTTATCAGTTGTCTAGTACCCATAACACAAGCTCTGCTTAGCTTGGGACTAGATGGCGTTGTGTGATAGTTGTGAATATTATTATTATTAATTTAAAAATATTTTCTCAATGCCTTAAATTCTTGCAGACGCACCGGAAGACTATCAAGCTCCAGGGTTCCTCAGTTCGACAGAGGAGCAGGATCATTTGGAGCCAACTTTACCAGAAACCGTCAAACTAGGATGGGTAGAGACTCCGTTCCATAGGATGACAGCTCGCACGTATATCAGGGAGAGTATGGGATCCAGCCATGATGCTATTGTGAGTATTACCAGACCTGGCGTGCCAGGGGCCAACAATATGGCAAACCCCTAGAAACTGTTCAGCATGGTCGCCATATTTTTTTTGTTACGTAAATATTTGTTACCTGTTTGCCACATAATAGGGTAGTTAACAAAAAAAAAATTAGTTAGTAAGTAGATTTCCAAAAAAATATTGGACACATATTTTTTCTTTTTTCACGTAAACAATGAAGACGATACTGCTGTGCTTTGAAATCTCGTGTGACGTCATTATGGCATTTTCTTAGCGAGCAGTGAGGTCACAACCTCCCACTCAAATCTTTGATTTGATAAAACAAAAAATACGTATCCAATATTTTTCGATAATCTAACAGACGGACTAATTACAATTATATTTTTTTATTCAGTAGGTAAACATCCTTATTCCTGCTAGTACGTCCCAGCGAAATCGGTCCAGCCGTTTCGGATATTAGCAGGAACAGACAGTAAAAATGATTTATTAATGTACCTCCTGTGTCTATTTTCATATGCATTAAACAAAAATGATATTGACTTAATTGATATTGCTATTCAGTTAACTCGTGATATTTCACAGCCATCACAAAATGCACCGAAGATGACGCAAAACGATCAAGACGATTTCGAGAGCAGTGAGTATATGAAAACCTTTCTACAAGAGGCTAAAACTGCCCTCGTAACAGAAAATACCTGTTAAGGTGGATGTTCCAGGGTAGCCCGCGAAATTCAAAGGGGATAGTAGAACCAATGTGGCATATCAACCTGTCGGCCATTTTGAACGCCTATAGACACGTAAAAGTTCTAATTTTTATGTGGTCATTGTACTGATTTGTCCATCTTTACCATCAAATATCTCGGTAACGTGACACTTTGGGTACCGTGTTGCTTGACATTTTTTGTTCGTCTATATGTCCTCTATCCATACACCACTTTCATCGTGGGCCGCGATTTCGAAAAAAAATCAAAATGGCAGTGGGTCGATATGCCAGCTCCCATACAAAAAAGTTCAAACCCCTTTTCTTACGTTTTTAGCGATTTGCAGGCCAGTGCTAGGTTGTAAGCATTCTTGACAGTTACATATGAACTTGGAGGGTTGTGATGATGATTTTGATGATTATAATTCTGTAACTGCATACGTCTTACAGCCGCGAATCATATTTTCACTAACATACAACCTAGCACTGGCCTGCAAATCGCTAAAAACGTAAGAAAATTTGAATTTAGTGGGCTACCCTGGAACATCAACCTTAAGTGAATTGTAAGTGTCGAAAGACAAGACAGGGTTCGAAACACCACGCTGCGAATTGGGAGGCTTTTGGCCAGCGGCGGCTAAAAAGAAGTGTATTGATGTAACTGTCTTCATTTACGAGGGCAGCCAATAAGAGTTGTTACTGCAATTTGTACCTACTTGTCATTAATACAACTTCCTATTACGTGTAGGTTCAGCTATGAAAAGTACGTCGGATGCCAGTGAGATGAGAATTCAGTGTCCGTGCAATAAGTACGACGCGGACGACGTAATTCACGCCCTTCTTTCTTGCATGTTAGTAAATTTTTCATACTTGTCTTGTACTTTTGTAGGCACTTGTGAAATCATCAAATGACTCCTCCCGCCGCGCTCGGGCGGAGCGGAAAGGATTGTCAGACTTCTCCTGACTCCATTAATCACACATATTCCTGCTTAGCTCTTTGTGTCCGGGGCCGGGTATCTCTTCCCAACAACACACAAGGGTGTCTGATTAGGTACTGTTGTGATAGTCCCATGGAAGAGAAATTGTTTAATTCGTTGGTCTGGACCACACTTGTCTAATATATGAATGTCTACGCTGTCTACATATTTCGAGGATAAAAGCGTTATGTTACGTAACTATAGCATATCAAACTCTGTTTCAAAGGTACTGCGGCACGCAACAACACGCCGCATGCTTCGGTCTGTCGCGCGAGAACGCGGCGCGAGTACAGCGTCACTGCTGTACGGAGTGCTCTGATATGGAGCCGAGTAGAGAGCCCACTGACCAGCGCCTGGCGTCCTTGAGTGTTAAGAAAAGAGAAGTAAGTCGGTTTACAACACTATACTTTACTATATAAACAACACGCCGCATGCTTCGGTCTGTCGCGCGAGAACGCGGCGCGAGTACAGCGTCACTGCTGTACGGAGTGCTCTGATATGGAGCCGAGTAGAGAGCCCACTGACCAGCGCCTGGCGTCCTTGAGTGTTAAGAAAAGAGAAGTAAGTCGGTTTACAACACTATACTTTACTATATAAACAACACGCCGCATGCTTCGGTCTGTCGCGCGAGAACGCGGCGCGAGTACAGCGTCACTGCTGTACGGAGTGCTCTGATATGGAGCCGAGTAGAGAGCCCACTGACCAGCGCCTGGCGTCCTTGAGTGTTAAGAAAAGAGAAGTAAGTCGGTTTACAACACTATACTTTACTATATAAACAACACGCCGCATGCTTCGGTCTGTCGCGCGAGAACGCGGCGCGAGTACAGCGTCACTGCTGTACGGAGTGCTCTGATATGGAGCCGAGTAGAGAGCCCACTGACCAGCGCCTGGCGTCCTTGAGTGTTAAGAAAAGAGAAGTAAGTCGGTTTACAACACTATACTTTACTATATAAACAACACGCCGCATGCTTCGGTCTGTCGCGCGAGAACGCGGCGCGAGTACAGCGTCACTGCTGTACGGAGTGCTCTGATATGGAGCCGAGTAGAGAGCCCACTGACCAGCGCCTGGCGTCCTTGAGTGTTAAGAAAAGAGAAGTAAGTCGGTTTACAACACTATACTTTACTATATAAACAACACGCCGCATGCTTCGGTCTGTCGCGCGAGAACGCGGCGCGAGTACAGCGTCACTGCTGTACGGAGTGCTCTGATATGGAGCCGAGTAGAGAGCCCACTGACCAGCGCCTGGCGTCCTTGAGTGTTAAGAAAAGAGAAGTAAGTCGGTTTACAACACTATACTTTACTATATAAACAACACGCCGCATGCTTCGGTCTGTCGCGCGAGAACGCGGCGCGAGTACAGCGTCACTGCTGTACGGAGTGCTCTGATATGGAGCCGAGTAGAGAGCCCACTGACCAGCGCCTGGCGTCCTTGAGTGTTAAGAAAAGAGAAGTAAGTCGGTTTACAACACTATACTTTACTATATAAACAACACGCCGCATGCTTCGGTCTGTCGCGCGAGAACGCGGCGCGAGTACAGCGTCACTGCTGTACGGAGTGCTCTGATATGGAGCCGAGTAGAGAGCCCACTGACCAGCGCCTGGCGTCCTTGAGTGTTAAGAAAAGAGAAGTAAGTCGGTTTACAACACTATACTTTACTATATAAACAACACGCCGCATGCTTCGGTCTGTCGCGCGAGAACGCGGCGCGAGTACAGCGTCACTGCTGTACGGAGTGCTCTGATATGGAGCCGAGTAGAGAGCCCACTGACCAGCGCCTGGCGTCCTTGAGTGTTAAGAAAAGAGAAGTAAGTCGGTTTACAACACTATACTTTACTATATAAACAACACGCCGCATGCTTCGGTCTGTCGCGCGAGAACGCGGCGCGAGTACAGCGTCACTGCTGTACGGAGTGCTCTGATATGGAGCCGAGTAGAGAGCCCACTGACCAGCGCCTGGCGTCCTTGAGTGTTAAGAAAAGAGAAGTAAGTCGGTTTACAACACTATACTTTACTATATAAACAACACGCCGCATGCTTCGGTCTGTCGCGCGAGAACGCGGCGCGAGTACAGCGTCACTGCTGTACGGAGTGCTCTGATATGGAGCCGAGTAGAGAGCCCACTGACCAGCGCCTGGCGTCCTTGAGTGTTAAGAAAAGAGAAGTAAGTCGGTTTACAACACTATACTTTACTATATAAACAACACGCCGCATGCTTCGGTCTGTCGCGCGAGAACGCGGCGCGAGTACAGCGTCACTGCTGTACGGAGTGCTCTGATATGGAGCCGAGTAGAGAGCCCACTGACCAGCGCCTGGCGTCCTTGAGTGTTAAGAAAAGAGAAGTAAGTCGGTTTACAACACTATACTTTACTATATAAACAACACGCCGCATGCTTCGGTCTGTCGCGCGAGAACGCGGCGCGAGTACAGCGTCACTGCTGTACGGAGTGCTCTGATATGGAGCCGAGTAGAGAGCCCACTGACCAGCGCCTGGCGTCCTTGAGTGTTAAGAAAAGAGAAGTAAGTCGGTTTACAACACTATACTTTACTATATAAACAACACGCCGCATGCTTCGGTCTGTCGCGCGAGAACGCGGCGCGAGTACAGCGTCACTGCTGTACGGAGTGCTCTGATATGGAGCCGAGTAGAGAGCCCACTGACCAGCGCCTGGCGTCCTTGAGTGTTAAGAAAAGAGAAGTAAGTCGGTTTACAACACTATACTTTACTATATAAACAACACGCCGCATGCTTCGGTCTGTCGCGCGAGAACGCGGCGCGAGTACAGCGTCACTGCTGTACGGAGTGCTCTGATATGGAGCCGAGTAGAGAGCCCACTGACCAGCGCCTGGCGTCCTTGAGTGTTAAGAAAAGAGAAGTAAGTCGGTTTACAACACTATACTTTACTATATAAACAACACGCCGCATGCTTCGGTCTGTCGCGCGAGAACGCGGCGCGAGTACAGCGTCACTGCTGTACGGAGTGCTCTGATATGGAGCCGAGTAGAGAGCCCACTGACCAGCGCCTGGCGTCCTTGAGTGTTAAGAAAAGAGAAGTAAGTCGGTTTACAACACTATACTTTACTATATAAACAACACGCCGCATGCTTCGGTCTGTCGCGCGAGAACGCGGCGCGAGTACAGCGTCACTGCTGTACGGAGTGCTCTGATATGGAGCCGAGTAGAGAGCCCACTGACCAGCGCCTGGCGTCCTTGAGTGTTAAGAAAAGAGAAGTAAGTCGGTTTACAACACTATACTTTACTATATAAACAACACGCCGCATGCTTCGGTCTGTCGCGCGAGAACGCGGCGCGAGTACAGCGTCACTGCTGTACGGAGTGCTCTGATATGGAGCCGAGTAGAGAGCCCACTGACCAGCGCCTGGCGTCCTTGAGTGTTAAGAAAAGAGAAGTAAGTCGGTTTACAACACTATACTTTACTATATAAACAACACGCCGCATGCTTCGGTCTGTCGCGCGAGAACGCGGCGCGAGTACAGCGTCACTGCTGTACGGAGTGCTCTGATATGGAGCCGAGTAGAGAGCCCACTGACCAGCGCCTGGCGTCCTTGAGTGTTAAGAAAAGAGAAGTAAGTCGGTTTACAACACTATACTTTACTATATAAACAACACGCCGCATGCTTCGGTCTGTCGCGCGAGAACGCGGCGCGAGTACAGCGTCACTGCTGTACGGAGTGCTCTGATATGGAGCCGAGTAGAGAGCCCACTGACCAGCGCCTGGCGTCCTTGAGTGTTAAGAAAAGAGAAGTAAGTCGGTTTACAACACTATACTTTACTATATAAACAACACGCCGCATGCTTCGGTCTGTCGCGCGAGAACGCGGCGCGAGTACAGCGTCACTGCTGTACGGAGTGCTCTGATATGGAGCCGAGTAGAGAGCCCACTGACCAGCGCCTGGCGTCCTTGAGTGTTAAGAAAAGAGAAGTAAGTCGGTTTACAACACTATACTTTACTATATAAACAACACGCCGCATGCTTCGGTCTGTCGCGCGAGAACGCGGCGCGAGTACAGCGTCACTGCTGTACGGAGTGCTCTGATATGGAGCCGAGTAGAGAGCCCACTGACCAGCGCCTGGCGTCCTTGAGTGTTAAGAAAAGAGAAGTAAGTCGGTTTACAACACTATACTTTACTATATAAACAACACGCCGCATGCTTCGGTCTGTCGCGCGAGAACGCGGCGCGAGTACAGCGTCACTGCTGTACGGAGTGCTCTGATATGGAGCCGAGTAGAGAGCCCACTGACCAGCGCCTGGCGTCCTTGAGTGTTAAGAAAAGAGAAGTAAGTCGGTTTACAACACTATACTTTACTATATAAACAACACGCCGCATGCTTCGGTCTGTCGCGCGAGAACGCGGCGCGAGTACAGCGTCACTGCTGTACGGAGTGCTCTGATATGGAGCCGAGTAGAGAGCCCACTGACCAGCGCCTGGCGTCCTTGAGTGTTAAGAAAAGAGAAGTAAGTCGGTTTACAACACTATACTTTACTATATAAACAACACGCCGCATGCTTCGGTCTGTCGCGCGAGAACGCGGCGCGAGTACAGCGTCACTGCTGTACGGAGTGCTCTGATATGGAGCCGAGTAGAGAGCCCACTGACCAGCGCCTGGCGTCCTTGAGTGTTAAGAAAAGAGAAGTAAGTCGGTTTACAACACTATACTTTACTATATAAACAACACGCCGCATGCTTCGGTCTGTCGCGCGAGAACGCGGCGCGAGTACAGCGTCACTGCTGTACGGAGTGCTCTGATATGGAGCCGAGTAGAGAGCCCACTGACCAGCGCCTGGCGTCCTTGAGTGTTAAGAAAAGAGAAGTAAGTCGGTTTACAACACTATACTTTACTATATAAACAACACGCCGCATGCTTCGGTCTGTCGCGCGAGAACGCGGCGCGAGTACAGCGTCACTGCTGTACGGAGTGCTCTGATATGGAGCCGAGTAGAGAGCCCACTGACCAGCGCCTGGCGTCCTTGAGTGTTAAGAAAAGAGAAGTAAGTCGGTTTACAACACTATACTTTACTATATAAACAACACGCCGCATGCTTCGGTCTGTCGCGCGAGAACGCGGCGCGAGTACAGCGTCACTGCTGTACGGAGTGCTCTGATATGGAGCCGAGTAGAGAGCCCACTGACCAGCGCCTGGCGTCCTTGAGTGTTAAGAAAAGAGAAGTAAGTCGGTTTACAACACTATACTTTACTATATAAACAACACGCCGCATGCTTCGGTCTGTCGCGCGAGAACGCGGCGCGAGTACAGCGTCACTGCTGTACGGAGTGCTCTGATATGGAGCCGAGTAGAGAGCCCACTGACCAGCGCCTGGCGTCCTTGAGTGTTAAGAAAAGAGAAGTAAGTCGGTTTACAACACTATACTTTACTATATAAACAACACGCCGCATGCTTCGGTCTGTCGCGCGAGAACGCGGCGCGAGTACAGCGTCACTGCTGTACGGAGTGCTCTGATATGGAGCCGAGTAGAGAGCCCACTGACCAGCGCCTGGCGTCCTTGAGTGTTAAGAAAAGAGAAGTAAGTCGGTTTACAACACTATACTTTACTATATAAACAACACGCCGCATGCTTCGGTCTGTCGCGCGAGAACGCGGCGCGAGTACAGCGTCACTGCTGTACGGAGTGCTCTGATATGGAGCCGAGTAGAGAGCCCACTGACCAGCGCCTGGCGTCCTTGAGTGTTAAGAAAAGAGAAGTAAGTCGGTTTACAACACTATACTTTACTATATAAACAACACGCCGCATGCTTCGGTCTGTCGCGCGAGAACGCGGCGCGAGTACAGCGTCACTGCTGTACGGAGTGCTCTGATATGGAGCCGAGTAGAGAGCCCACTGACCAGCGCCTGGCGTCCTTGAGTGTTAAGAAAAGAGAAGTAAGTCGGTTTACAACACTATACTTTACTATATAAACAACACGCCGCATGCTTCGGTCTGTCGCGCGAGAACGCGGCGCGAGTACAGCGTCACTGCTGTACGGAGTGCTCTGATATGGAGCCGAGTAGAGAGCCCACTGACCAGCGCCTGGCGTCCTTGAGTGTTAAGAAAAGAGAAGTAAGTCGGTTTACAACACTATACTTTACTATATAAACAACACGCCGCATGCTTCGGTCTGTCGCGCGAGAACGCGGCGCGAGTACAGCGTCACTGCTGTACGGAGTGCTCTGATATGGAGCCGAGTAGAGAGCCCACTGACCAGCGCCTGGCGTCCTTGAGTGTTAAGAAAAGAGAAGTAAGTCGGTTTACAACACTATACTTTACTATATAAACAACACGCCGCATGCTTCGGTCTGTCGCGCGAGAACGCGGCGCGAGTACAGCGTCACTGCTGTACGGAGTGCTCTGATATGGAGCCGAGTAGAGAGCCCACTGACCAGCGCCTGGCGTCCTTGAGTGTTAAGAAAAGAGAAGTAAGTCGGTTTACAACACTATACTTTACTATATAAACAACACGCCGCATGCTTCGGTCTGTCGCGCGAGAACGCGGCGCGAGTACAGCGTCACTGCTGTACGGAGTGCTCTGATATGGAGCCGAGTAGAGAGCCCACTGACCAGCGCCTGGCGTCCTTGAGTGTTAAGAAAAGAGAAGTAAGTCGGTTTACAACACTATACTTTACTATATAAACAACACGCCGCATGCTTCGGTCTGTCGCGCGAGAACGCGGCGCGAGTACAGCGTCACTGCTGTACGGAGTGCTCTGATATGGAGCCGAGTAGAGAGCCCACTGACCAGCGCCTGGCGTCCTTGAGTGTTAAGAAAAGAGAAGTAAGTCGGTTTACAACACTATACTTTACTATATAAACAACACGCCGCATGCTTCGGTCTGTCGCGCGAGAACGCGGCGCGAGTACAGCGTCACTGCTGTACGGAGTGCTCTGATATGGAGCCGAGTAGAGAGCCCACTGACCAGCGCCTGGCGTCCTTGAGTGTTAAGAAAAGAGAAGTAAGTCGGTTTACAACACTATACTTTACTATATAAACAACACGCCGCATGCTTCGGTCTGTCGCGCGAGAACGCGGCGCGAGTACAGCGTCACTGCTGTACGGAGTGCTCTGATATGGAGCCGAGTAGAGAGCCCACTGACCAGCGCCTGGCGTCCTTGAGTGTTAAGAAAAGAGAAGTAAGTCGGTTTACAACACTATACTTTACTATATAAACAACACGCCGCATGCTTCGGTCTGTCGCGCGAGAACGCGGCGCGAGTACAGCGTCACTGCTGTACGGAGTGCTCTGATATGGAGCCGAGTAGAGAGCCCACTGACCAGCGCCTGGCGTCCTTGAGTGTTAAGAAAAGAGAAGTAAGTCGGTTTACAACACTATACTTTACTATATAAACAACACGCCGCATGCTTCGGTCTGTCGCGCGAGAACGCGGCGCGAGTACAGCGTCACTGCTGTACGGAGTGCTCTGATATGGAGCCGAGTAGAGAGCCCACTGACCAGCGCCTGGCGTCCTTGAGTGTTAAGAAAAGAGAAGTAAGTCGGTTTACAACACTATACTTTACTATATAAACAACACGCCGCATGCTTCGGTCTGTCGCGCGAGAACGCGGCGCGAGTACAGCGTCACTGCTGTACGGAGTGCTCTGATATGGAGCCGAGTAGAGAGCCCACTGACCAGCGCCTGGCGTCCTTGAGTGTTAAGAAAAGAGAAGTAAGTCGGTTTACAACACTCATCATCGTCACTACAACACTATTTGTATGTACTTTATTGTATAAACTAACTGATGCCCGCAGCTTCGCCCGCGTTGTTGTCGGTTATCGCGACCAAAAGTAATAATGAAATTTTGATCCCGTTCCCGAGGTTTTCCTAATTCCCCAAAACTAGCTCCCGATTAGCGGAGGCTCCACTGGTTGTCCACCTGCACTGTTCCGAGGTTTGTCCGCCTTTGGTAAGCTTGTGGAGCACCCAAATATCTTATTTGACTTGCTTCTCATTTCATGATACCATGGATGGCCGGAAGACGTTACATTGAAACCCACTAGATGGATCGATGACCTGGTGAAGGTTGCGGGGGATGCGAGACACACGGGACCGGTCAATGTGGCAACACCTAGGGGAGGCCTATGTCCAGCGTTTTTCAGCTGAAATGATGATAATTTTGGATGGCTGATCCACATAGATTTTACAGGTAATTTATTTGCGTTCCACAGTGCCTTTGCATATTCCGCCGCACCATAGAATGGTGCAGTCGAGTGCCCGCCATAGGAGCGCAGGATCTCGTCGACAAGTTTGCGCTGTCGCCTCCGAACGCTTCTAAACTGATGAAGCTGTTGCATTCTCACGGCATTATTGACCAAGGATCGGATTCTGAGTAAGTATTCAGTCAGTTTTTGTTCTGACTAAGAAACCCTCTACCCATGTTTCAGATTTTTTTTGACTTAAATATGGCTAGAGGATTCTTCCTTATTATTTTTTGTTGGTCAAACATGCACTTTTTCCACTATAACTATTCCATTTGTGTTCGATTCTAAGGTTTTGATTCATAGCAAAGGTTATTCAGCATTTCTGCATAGAAACTGATTTATATCTGTTATTATTTTAACACCTCTGTATTTCCAGTCTCGTTTCACCACGCGAAATAAACCAAGAGCACCTTAAATCAGTGAAGAGTCAATACTTCCAATACGAAGAACCAGACTTAGTCGACCGTTTGATCCATGAGACTCTTTCCCAAAGTAGTCAACCCGACCCGGTAGGAGAGGTCCTTAGTCCTATGGAGAAGGTGAACTTACAGAATGCTACCACACTTGGCAAGATTATAGAGCCTGAAGCAATCAAAGTGGTCGAAGACAAGACTTTGAAGGAGTATAGGGATGCTATTATGTGTGATGTGCAAGAAGAACAGGGGTTACCGTTGAGTGGTACTCATAACCCGGTCAATGTGGAGGATCTGGGTAAACGCACCGGGAAGAGGAAGTCGACTGCGGCTAAAAGGTCTGGAGTTAGAACCAAAAGAGCTAGAGCCTCTCGTGATTAATTAAATTTTTGTTTCAAGTAGCATTTCAGTACCTAGTAAAGAATTTGTTCATTTTGAATGTTATGTTTTTTAACTGTGTCATCTTTCACTAAATAAAACTTAGTTAAGTTATTTGTCTACTTTGTTGCACACTTCCTGGTTTTGTAAATTAAAAATTATCTAAGTACCTACATATTCAATATTTAAATGGATTATTTTCTTTGATATTATTGGCAAAGTATTTCATATGAAAGAAGATTACGTAGGTACATTAAATAAAATGTTTTATTGACAACGAAGTTAGTTATGAAACAAACACTAGTTTCACGTAAACAAATACACTTCAACAGAGCAACAAATGCAGAACAACAGCAAATAAAACAGATGTACTTAAAATTATTTACCTCGCATTTTTTATTAGAAAAACAGTATAAAATGCCTCTTGGTTGAGTTCAAGAATAATCTTTACTAGCCTATAGCCTAAACATACTCATTGTTCCTATTCTGGGTTACTTACTAAAATTATGATTGTACTTGTTGGTATCTATGCGTGATATGATCATTATTAAATTATCTGCTTAACCGCATCAACCATAGATGATTCTAAGATGTGAATTGACTAACGCATGCATAAAGTCACGCCCTTTTCCCATGGGGGTAGGCAGAAACCACAGAACGCTACCTGCTACGACGATCCTTACATACTCCTTGTGCCTCTTCTACATTCAAACATATATTATGGTCATACACGCACGCCGGTTGCGAGTACTACGCAGTACGCACCTATCCTTAACGCAATGATCAATTGATCACCAACCTTCAAGGTAGCCCGCGAAATTTGTTTTTTTTTACGTTTTTTGCAATTTTACGATTAGTGTCAGGTCGTATGTTAAATAAAATAGGATTTTACGACCGTAACAAATGTGACTTTACGGAGTAATAATGATCAAAATCACCAATACTTACAACCATTTTTTTGGGGGTTGTGTTATCATCAAATCCCGCTCTGGGCAGAGCGGTAGGGAGTGTCAGACTTCTACTGACTAAAAACCATCCATGTTCCTTCTTGGCCCTTCGTGCCGCGGTATCTCTTTCGAACAACCCTCAGCCCCAATACAACCCTCTCAGTTCATATACTTCCTTTAGTGACTTTGCAAAAAACTTATGAAAAATCGAATTCCCGTGCTACCTTATCGCAACCATAGCCTATCAAATGTGGCACTTCAACATTATTTACATTTTTATCAACGTAATGTTATCACGGACACTTCACTGGAGGAGTCTTCAAGCGCTCGAAGTCTCCAAAGTTAGTGATCACTCGTCCCCAGTACTTGGGGTCCGCTGCGGGGTCCAAGTCCTGGTTGTTCGGAGGCACTGCTGTTGCGTTCACTCTATCCAGCTCAGATAGTAACGCTTGCAAAATTTCTGGTTTTCTGGAAAAGACAGTTGACAAATTAGAAGAATATTCTTTGAAATTTTAGAAGTTTTTGGCTCAGATATGCATTATAAGTTTTTAAACTGACATGGTCACTGACACTACAGCACACTGGCACTGGCACTTCAGCAGATATGCATTGTTGTTAATTGTGAGTGATCATGAGTGTGTATCTTTTTTTTTTAAAGAGGTTGGAATATTTTGATTCAATCTTCGGTTGCGGAACTTACGCCATATTATTTTATTAAAAAAAGGAGCTAATGCAAAATAATTATGGGCTAAGGCCGGGCCTCCACCAAAGCGGGGGCGAGCGGAGCGGAGAGATGTGCCAAATTTGACCAATCACAGGAAGGGCGAAAGACCAGGATGTTTTAAACTAATGTGATTGGTCGGCCCCGGCCTTAGCCTGGTATCGCCGATCTCGGCAACAGGTTTGCGAGGTTGAAATGGGACTGAGCGGGCTGAAATGTGACTCACCCAGTCCCATTATGAAGATAAGACACAGTGAGGCCTTAGTCCATCAGTGGGACAGAACCAGCTGATCCAAAAACAGAGTCACGCATAAAACCTCTATTCGTCAATAAGTAACTGTAATCAATACAAACAAAACTGGAAACAGAACCTCGGTACCGTGAGTCCGTGACGCTTTATAAGATTTTGTCTCAAAAAAATACTTGTTTGACATCGGCTATTGATTCATAATGGTTGTGTGCGTGGCTACAATTTTGTAAAAAAGTGGCTATTTATGCAAGAAAAATTCATCAAATGTTTATGAGTTAGGTATTTTTTACTCGACTGCGGCGAAGCCCAAAAGGAGGGTTATGTGTTTGACGTGTATGTATGTTTTCTTTAGTCAATAATATTACGGACGCATTTATCCACCTGCATGTCGAAAGGGTCTAACCTCACAGGATACTTAAGATTTAACTTACTCATCAGCCAAATTCCTTCGCTCGCAAGGATCTGCATTGATGTCAAAGAGGCACGGTGCTACCAGCGGATAGCACGGTGTGAGAGGAATACCCTTGTCGCACTTTATTGTAGACTCATCTCTGAAAATGTCAAAAACAAAATAATCGTGGTTAATCAAGAATGGCACGGTTTTTAACACCACATCATCATGTGCTTTTTTCCCAAATTAATTGAGATCAGCTTCCAGTCTTACTGGATGCAGCTGAATATCAGTATTTTACATGGAGCGACTGCCTATCTGACCTCCACAGGCCAGTTGTTATTGGGTATTATGGTATCCCTTGGTAAGACTTTTGGTTGGCAGACTATCGGGCCACTGACCTGAGCTGTAACGAAGTATGAAGTTGCGAACGACTTCGCCCGCAATATAATTTATAGCCTTTAATTACCACCCACGGATAAGGTATCAATCAGTGGCACATTTTCAATGTTCGGGGCCGCGGATTATAGAACGAGATGACGTGGCCTCGGCACAAGGGCAAAGAAGGAACATGGGTTTGGTTTTTAGTCAGTAGAAGTCTGACACTCCCCTTCGCTCTGCCCAAGAGCGAGGGGGGGGGGAGGGTCATTTGATGATTTTACACCCACAAAAAAAAAAAGGACGGATCAGTAGTTCCTGAGATTGGGAGTAATTTCAGGAGCGAATGCTAATGATACATACATCAAACTTACAAATTCTTTGTCGAAAGACGATTATTATCTATTTACGGATGAGGAATGAAACTTACCTGATGCTTTTAATCTTGTCTTTACTAGGAACTTTAGTAATTTTGCCGATAGCCTCAGCAGAATTGCTTTTGTAAACTAAATCATAGTCGTATGTGCCTTCACGACCGCCCGGCCCGTACCAATAGTCCCAGGTACCATTGTAGCTTGTACCTGGAAATCATTTCAATAAAAAAAAAACAAAAGTGGTTTTCATTCCTAAATCATGGCCCTATTATATATTACTAGCTTTTGCCAGCGGCTTCGCGCGCGTGAAAATGACGATCTTCCATACAAACTTTCATCCCCTATTGAACTCCCTTAGTGGTTGAATTTCGAAAAATCATTCCTTTTTCCTTGCTTACATTATAAAGGGAACCTCTGTGCAAAATTTCAGCTTTCTAGGTCTAAGGGTTTGGGCTGGGCGTTGATGAGTCAGTCAGTCAGGACTTCTCTTTTTATTTATATAGATTATTTTTAATTTCTCACTAGTCTATGTCACCCGGGAATGCCCGGGAAACGACAAAGAGTCTAACGATACCTCATAGGTAGGTACCTACATCAAAATAGTTTCAAGCGTTTAGAAGTTAAGGGGGAAAAAGAAACTCACAAACAAACATACATTCATGATCCCTAATAAAAAAACAACACTTTTTTGTTTGGGCAGTTGTGGAATTAAAGCGTACCTATTTGACAAAGTTTAAGAGATACCTAGCTAGAAACATTACTGTTTTTTTGGTTTTGTTCAGCCTATGCTTTCCCATTGATAAGCAAAGGCCTCCCCGAAAAAGGTAAAGGTAAGTATTAAAAAAAAAAACAGCCAAGTGCTAGTCAGACTCGCACACACAGGTTCCATAGCATAGCGGCCGTAGGAAAGCTTTGGCAGTCGTTACAGGTAGTCAGTACCAGTAGCTCGGAAATCTGACCACTAGTCTTGCCCCGAAGGGTATATCACATAAGGGTGTATCGTATTACCGATTTGTGGAGGGCAGATAGGCAGCCGCTCCATGTAAAATACTAGTATTCAGCTGTATTTGGTTAGAATGGAAGCAGACCCTAACATATTTGGGAAAAGCTAGGCAAATGATGATGAGTTACCTTTGTGTAGTTTCCAATTGTCCACAGTAATGGAAGCAAGTCCCCAGATATCATCGATGTTATGCACTAACTTAGTTCTCCGAGAGGGCAGATCTTTGGATAACGCCTCCCATAAGTCGACGCCATCGATGTTTTTATCTGTAAATTCGCTAAAAAACAAAATATTTGATTAGAACAGTTTTTGAAAAATGCAGTGTCTCTTCTTTAGGCTGAGTTTCCACCAGATATGTGCGATGGAAATGTGTCGTGCGAGAATGCGTGCGAGGATGTCTAGCTGTGCTGTGAAAATGTGTGGGGGTTTCCACCAAAGCTGTGCGATGAAAATGTGCCTACGAGGATGTGTAGCGGAGCTATGAAAATATGCGCATTAATGTGTGGTGCGAAAATGCGTTGCGAAGCTGTGAAATGTGTCGACGGGGGTGCGGTGTAGTGGGAGCGGAGTAACGCGAACGCCTGCCTCACCTGCCTGCCGCTCAAGTCTCACTTAGCTGGCGTTAGCGCTTGTAGTCGTACGGTACAGTATGCGCAAACCTCGCAACACATCCTTCTCAACATACATTCCTCGCAACACATGCCACTCTCACATCCCTCGCAACACATCCCTCGCTCACATTCCTCGCTTGTTTTGTATGCGCAAAAATCTAGCTCCGCTGAGCCGTTTCCACCAGAGCTGTGCTGACCGAGGCGAGGTAAATGAAGCGATTCTATTGGTTCTTTACAAACACATCCCTCGCTACGCATCCTCGCACATCTCTGGTGGAAACACCTTAGCTTGGTTTGGGGACTAAGGGTCAGCTAGACCGATATAACATAACATAGCATTACGCCTGTAATCCTCAAAGGGTTAGACAGAGGTCAACCTATTACTAGGTACACCCACATTTAAGTCCCATGTGATAGGGAACGAGCCTATTACCATCAACCTCAGCAGTCGCGGTTGCGACGACTAGACCAACGAAGCAGTCAAATTCTAACTCATCTACATTTAAGAATGGATGATTATAAATATTTTTTTTATTTAAAAAAGTTGCCCGCTCTAAGAATGATAAATAACTAAATCGCATTTTAAATAGACTTAAAATATATATATTTTTTGGCACCTGGCATCGCCTCCCGCAGCCCCGTACAAAGTAGGTAGCCAATCAACAAGGTGGAACCTCTGATTGGCCACTCGAGATTGTTGCTTTATTAGAGGACTCCACAATAAGCCTGCGCCGCGAACTCCACCTTCCCACAGTGTATTTTTTACCTAAAATAGAAACGGAATAAAATTAATAACTGCACGCCTATAAGCCCAAAGGGGTTAGGCAGAGACATGGAGTGGGTATACCTATATTACGACAGATCGGGCGAGTCTTTTTACATTAATTACTATAGGCAAGTATGTATAAGCAGCCTGTAGTCCAGCTATAGGCTGCTAAAGACAAATCCTGTTGGAAAAAGTCACACACACTGAGTACACTGGTCAACCAGGAAATCGAATCTAGGACCTAAAATGCTGCTTGCGACCACTTACACCAAGGAGGCGTACTTGATGGACGCAATACCGGCCCCAGCATTCTTGGCGCTATACGCGAAAGACTGCAACAGGGCCTTTTTATGATAATTCGTCACAAGAGACAAACCACGCAGAAATAATGTAGAGTTAGACCATCGTCGTGTAACGTAACCGTCACGGCCATAGGGAACCATTCATCGAACTCAGGATGATCTTAAGTTCGATTAAAGGTGACGATTTCCTTCTAGTGTTCAACCTAACAAACAAACTCTTCAGCTTTATAATATATGTAATATTAGATAGATAGGTAATCTCGCCTTATACTGACCCCCTTCAGAGGATAGTTGGAAGCAGCATTAGAATTAAACCCAGCAGCTGGTCCACCGTTGTCGGAGCTGAACAGTATGATTGTATTATCCAGCAACCCTTTCTTTCCTAAGGATTCCACCACTTTTCCCACTGACTCATCCAACTTTGCCAACATGCCTGGGGAGTAACAGATTTTTAAGTAGCAATACTGCATTTTGATATAAGTGATAAAGGAGTATGCAAGAAGAAAACATAAAAATAACTGGTGAATTAATTATGCCATAGACAAAATCTATAACAGGACCTTTTTACCCGACTGTGGCGGAGGCCCAAAAGAAGGATTGTACAAATGAATCTGAGTCGATTAACAGTAGGTTGCAAAGTTGATAATGATACTGTACGCCCGTTGTCCTTCATTATACACAATAATTTGCAATCCGATATCGAATGCTGCTGTGCAGTGTGCATTGGCATCACTTTTTCGATAACAGTTATTATTTTAATACCTAACATAAGATCCGCAAGAATAACAACAACAGAGTCACGCATAAAACCTCTATTCGTCAATAAGTAACTGTAATCAATACAAACAAAACTGGAAACAGAACCTCGGTACCGTGAGTCCGTGACGCTTTATAAGATTTTGTCTCAAAAAAATACTTGTTTGACATCGGCTATTGATTCATAATGGTTGTGTGCGTGGCTACAATTTTGTAAAAAAGTGGCTATTTATGCAAGAAAAATTCATCAAATGTTTATGAGTTAGGTATTTTTTACTCGACTGCGGCGAAGCCCAAAAGGAGGGTTATGTGTTTGACGTGTATGTATGTTTTCTTTAGTCAATAATATTACGGACGCATTTATCCACCTGCATGTCGAAAGGGTCTAACCTCACAGGATACTTAAGATTTAACTTACTCATCAGCCAAATTCCTTCGCTCGCAAGGATCTGCATTGATGTCAAAGAGGCACGGTGCTACCAGCGGATAGCACGGTGTGAGAGGAATACCCTTGTCGCACTTTATTGTAGACTCATCTCTGAAAATGTCAAAAACAAAATAATCGTGGTTAATCAAGAATGGCACGGTTTTTAACACCACATCATCATGTGCTTTTTTCCCAAATTAATTGAGATCAGCTTCCAGTCTTACTGGATGCAGCTGAATATCAGTATTTTACATGGAGCGACTGCCTATCTGACCTCCACAGGCCAGTTGTTATTGGGTATTATGGTATCCCTTGGTAAGACTTTTGGTTGGCAGACTATCGGGCCACTGACCTGAGCTGTAACGAAGTATGAAGTTGCGAACGACTTCGCCCGCAATATAATTTATAGCCTTTAATTACCACCCACGGATAAGGTATCAATCAGTGGCACATTTTCAATGTTCGGGGCCGCGGATTATAGAACGAGATGACGTGGCCTCGGCACAAGGGCAAAGAAGGAACATGGGTTTGGTTTTTAGTCAGTAGAAGTCTGACACTCCCCTTCGCTCTGCCCAAGAGCGAGGGGGGGGGGAGGGTCATTTGATGATTTTACACCCACAAAAAAAAAAAGGACGGATCAGTAGTTCCTGAGATTGGGAGTAATTTCAGGAGCGAATGCTAATGATACATACATCAAACTTACAAATTCTTTGTCGAAAGACGATTATTATCTATTTACGGATGAGGAATGAAACTTACCTGATGCTTTTAATCTTGTCTTTACTAGGAACTTTAGTAATTTTGCCGATAGCCTCAGCAGAATTGCTTTTGTAAACTAAATCATAGTCGTATGTGCCTTCACGACCGCCCGGCCCGTACCAATAGTCCCAGGTACCATTGTAGCTTGTACCTGGAAATCATTTCAATAAAAAAAAAACAAAAGTGGTTTTCATTCCTAAATCATGGCCCTATTATATATTACTAGCTTTTGCCAGCGGCTTCGCGCGCGTGAAAATGACGATCTTCCATACAAACTTTCATCCCCTATTGAACTCCCTTAGTGGTTGAATTTCGAAAAATCATTCCTTTTTCCTTGCTTACATTATAAAGGGAACCTCTGTGCAAAATTTCAGCTTTCTAGGTCTAAGGGTTTGGGCTGGGCGTTGATGAGTCAGTCAGTCAGGACTTCTCTTTTTATTTATATAGATTATTTTTAATTTCTCACTAGTCTATGTCACCCGGGAATGCCCGGGAAACGACAAAGAGTCTAACGATACCTCATAGGTAGGTACCTACATCAAAATAGTTTCAAGCGTTTAGAAGTTAAGGGGGAAAAAGAAACTCACAAACAAACATACATTCATGATCCCTAATAAAAAAACAACACTTTTTTGTTTGGGCAGTTGTGGAATTAAAGCGTACCTATTTGACAAAGTTTAAGAGATACCTAGCTAGAAACATTACTGTTTTTTTGGTTTTGTTCAGCCTATGCTTTCCCATTGATAAGCAAAGGCCTCCCCGAAAAAGGTAAAGGTAAGTATTAAAAAAAAAAACAGCCAAGTGCTAGTCAGACTCGCACACACAGGTTCCATAGCATAGCGGCCGTAGGAAAGCTTTGGCAGTCGTTACAGGTAGTCAGTACCAGTAGCTCGGAAATCTGACCACTAGTCTTGCCCCGAAGGGTATATCACATAAGGGTGTATCGTATTACCGATTTGTGGAGGGCAGATAGGCAGCCGCTCCATGTAAAATACTAGTATTCAGCTGTATTTGGTTAGAATGGAAGCAGACCCTAACATATTTGGGAAAAGCTAGGCAAATGATGATGAGTTACCTTTGTGTAGTTTCCAATTGTCCACAGTAATGGAAGCAAGTCCCCAGATATCATCGATGTTATGCACTAACTTAGTTCTCCGAGAGGGCAGATCTTTGGATAACGCCTCCCATAAGTCGACGCCATCGATGTTTTTATCTGTAAATTCGCTAAAAAACAAAATATTTGATTAGAACAGTTTTTGAAAAATGCAGTGTCTCTTCTTTAGGCTGAGTTTCCACCAGATATGTGCGATGGAAATGTGTCGTGCGAGAATGCGTGCGAGGATGTCTAGCTGTGCTGTGAAAATGTGTGGGGGTTTCCACCAAAGCTGTGCGATGAAAATGTGCCTACGAGGATGTGTAGCGGAGCTATGAAAATATGCGCATTAATGTGTGGTGCGAAAATGCGTTGCGAAGCTGTGAAATGTGTCGACGGGGGTGCGGTGTAGTGGGAGCGGAGTAACGCGAACGCCTGCCTCACCTGCCTGCCGCTCAAGTCTCACTTAGCTGGCGTTAGCGCTTGTAGTCGTACGGTACAGTATGCGCAAACCTCGCAACACATCCTTCTCAACATACATTCCTCGCAACACATGCCACTCTCACATCCCTCGCAACACATCCCTCGCTCACATTCCTCGCTTGTTTTGTATGCGCAAAAATCTAGCTCCGCTGAGCCGTTTCCACCAGAGCTGTGCTGACCGAGGCGAGGTAAATGAAGCGATTCTATTGGTTCTTTACAAACACATCCCTCGCTACGCATCCTCGCACATCTCTGGTGGAAACACCTTAGCTTGGTTTGGGGACTAAGGGTCAGCTAGACCGATATAACATAACATAGCATTACGCCTGTAATCCTCAAAGGGTTAGACAGAGGTCAACCTATTACTAGGTACACCCACATTTAAGTCCCATGTGATAGGGAACGAGCCTATTACCATCAACCTCAGCAGTCGCGGTTGCGACGACTAGACCAACGAAGCAGTCAAATTCTAACTCATCTACATTTAAGAATGGATGATTATAAATATTTTTTTTATTTAAAAAAGTTGCCCGCTCTAAGAATGATAAATAACTAAATCGCATTTTAAATAGACTTAAAATATATATATTTTTTGGCACCTGGCATCGCCTCCCGCAGCCCCGTACAAAGTAGGTAGCCAATCAACAAGGTGGAACCTCTGATTGGCCACTCGAGATTGTTGCTTTATTAGAGGACTCCACAATAAGCCTGCGCCGCGAACTCCACCTTCCCACAGTGTATTTTTTACCTAAAATAGAAACGGAATAAAATTAATAACTGCACGCCTATAAGCCCAAAGGGGTTAGGCAGAGACATGGAGTGGGTATACCTATATTACGACAGATCGGGCGAGTCTTTTTACATTAATTACTATAGGCAAGTATGTATAAGCAGCCTGTAGTCCAGCTATAGGCTGCTAAAGACAAATCCTGTTGGAAAAAGTCACACACACTGAGTACACTGGTCAACCAGGAAATCGAATCTAGGACCTAAAATGCTGCTTGCGACCACTTACACCAAGGAGGCGTACTTGATGGACGCAATACCGGCCCCAGCATTCTTGGCGCTATACGCGAAAGACTGCAACAGGGCCTTTTTATGATAATTCGTCACAAGAGACAAACCACGCAGAAATAATGTAGAGTTAGACCATCGTCGTGTAACGTAACCGTCACGGCCATAGGGAACCATTCATCGAACTCAGGATGATCTTAAGTTCGATTAAAGGTGACGATTTCCTTCTAGTGTTCAACCTAACAAACAAACTCTTCAGCTTTATAATATATGTAATATTAGATAGATAGGTAATCTCGCCTTATACTGACCCCCTTCAGAGGATAGTTGGAAGCAGCATTAGAATTAAACCCAGCAGCTGGTCCACCGTTGTCGGAGCTGAACAGTATGATTGTATTATCCAGCAACCCTTTCTTTCCTAAGGATTCCACCACTTTTCCCACTGACTCATCCAACTTTGCCAACATGCCTGGGGAGTAACAGATTTTTAAGTAGCAATACTGCATTTTGATATAAGTGATAAAGGAGTATGCAAGAAGAAAACATAAAAATAACTGGTGAATTAATTATGCCATAGACAAAATCTATAACAGGACCTTTTTACCCGACTGTGGCGGAGGCCCAAAAGAAGGATTGTACAAATGAATCTGAGTCGATTAACAGTAGGTTGCAAAGTTGATAATGATACTGTACGCCCGTTGTCCTTCATTATACACAATAATTTGCAATCCGATATCGAATGCTGCTGTGCAGTGTGCATTGGCATCACTTTTTCGATAACAGTTATTATTTTAATACCTAACATAAGATCCGCAAGAATAACAACAACAGAGTCACGCATAAAACCTCTATTCGTCAATAAGTAACTGTAATCAATACAAACAAAACTGGAAACAGAACCTCGGTACCGTGAGTCCGTGACGCTTTATAAGATTTTGTCTCAAAAAAATACTTGTTTGACATCGGCTATTGATTCATAATGGTTGTGTGCGTGGCTACAATTTTGTAAAAAAGTGGCTATTTATGCAAGAAAAATTCATCAAATGTTTATGAGTTAGGTATTTTTTACTCGACTGCGGCGAAGCCCAAAAGGAGGGTTATGTGTTTGACGTGTATGTATGTTTTCTTTAGTCAATAATATTACGGACGCATTTATCCACCTGCATGTCGAAAGGGTCTAACCTCACAGGATACTTAAGATTTAACTTACTCATCAGCCAAATTCCTTCGCTCGCAAGGATCTGCATTGATGTCAAAGAGGCACGGTGCTACCAGCGGATAGCACGGTGTGAGAGGAATACCCTTGTCGCACTTTATTGTAGACTCATCTCTGAAAATGTCAAAAACAAAATAATCGTGGTTAATCAAGAATGGCACGGTTTTTAACACCACATCATCATGTGCTTTTTTCCCAAATTAATTGAGATCAGCTTCCAGTCTTACTGGATGCAGCTGAATATCAGTATTTTACATGGAGCGACTGCCTATCTGACCTCCACAGGCCAGTTGTTATTGGGTATTATGGTATCCCTTGGTAAGACTTTTGGTTGGCAGACTATCGGGCCACTGACCTGAGCTGTAACGAAGTATGAAGTTGCGAACGACTTCGCCCGCAATATAATTTATAGCCTTTAATTACCACCCACGGATAAGGTATCAATCAGTGGCACATTTTCAATGTTCGGGGCCGCGGATTATAGAACGAGATGACGTGGCCTCGGCACAAGGGCAAAGAAGGAACATGGGTTTGGTTTTTAGTCAGTAGAAGTCTGACACTCCCCTTCGCTCTGCCCAAGAGCGAGGGGGGGGGGAGGGTCATTTGATGATTTTACACCCACAAAAAAAAAAAGGACGGATCAGTAGTTCCTGAGATTGGGAGTAATTTCAGGAGCGAATGCTAATGATACATACATCAAACTTACAAATTCTTTGTCGAAAGACGATTATTATCTATTTACGGATGAGGAATGAAACTTACCTGATGCTTTTAATCTTGTCTTTACTAGGAACTTTAGTAATTTTGCCGATAGCCTCAGCAGAATTGCTTTTGTAAACTAAATCATAGTCGTATGTGCCTTCACGACCGCCCGGCCCGTACCAATAGTCCCAGGTACCATTGTAGCTTGTACCTGGAAATCATTTCAATAAAAAAAAAACAAAAGTGGTTTTCATTCCTAAATCATGGCCCTATTATATATTACTAGCTTTTGCCAGCGGCTTCGCGCGCGTGAAAATGACGATCTTCCATACAAACTTTCATCCCCTATTGAACTCCCTTAGTGGTTGAATTTCGAAAAATCATTCCTTTTTCCTTGCTTACATTATAAAGGGAACCTCTGTGCAAAATTTCAGCTTTCTAGGTCTAAGGGTTTGGGCTGGGCGTTGATGAGTCAGTCAGTCAGGACTTCTCTTTTTATTTATATAGATTATTTTTAATTTCTCACTAGTCTATGTCACCCGGGAATGCCCGGGAAACGACAAAGAGTCTAACGATACCTCATAGGTAGGTACCTACATCAAAATAGTTTCAAGCGTTTAGAAGTTAAGGGGGAAAAAGAAACTCACAAACAAACATACATTCATGATCCCTAATAAAAAAACAACACTTTTTTGTTTGGGCAGTTGTGGAATTAAAGCGTACCTATTTGACAAAGTTTAAGAGATACCTAGCTAGAAACATTACTGTTTTTTTGGTTTTGTTCAGCCTATGCTTTCCCATTGATAAGCAAAGGCCTCCCCGAAAAAGGTAAAGGTAAGTATTAAAAAAAAAAACAGCCAAGTGCTAGTCAGACTCGCACACACAGGTTCCATAGCATAGCGGCCGTAGGAAAGCTTTGGCAGTCGTTACAGGTAGTCAGTACCAGTAGCTCGGAAATCTGACCACTAGTCTTGCCCCGAAGGGTATATCACATAAGGGTGTATCGTATTACCGATTTGTGGAGGGCAGATAGGCAGCCGCTCCATGTAAAATACTAGTATTCAGCTGTATTTGGTTAGAATGGAAGCAGACCCTAACATATTTGGGAAAAGCTAGGCAAATGATGATGAGTTACCTTTGTGTAGTTTCCAATTGTCCACAGTAATGGAAGCAAGTCCCCAGATATCATCGATGTTATGCACTAACTTAGTTCTCCGAGAGGGCAGATCTTTGGATAACGCCTCCCATAAGTCGACGCCATCGATGTTTTTATCTGTAAATTCGCTAAAAAACAAAATATTTGATTAGAACAGTTTTTGAAAAATGCAGTGTCTCTTCTTTAGGCTGAGTTTCCACCAGATATGTGCGATGGAAATGTGTCGTGCGAGAATGCGTGCGAGGATGTCTAGCTGTGCTGTGAAAATGTGTGGGGGTTTCCACCAAAGCTGTGCGATGAAAATGTGCCTACGAGGATGTGTAGCGGAGCTATGAAAATATGCGCATTAATGTGTGGTGCGAAAATGCGTTGCGAAGCTGTGAAATGTGTCGACGGGGGTGCGGTGTAGTGGGAGCGGAGTAACGCGAACGCCTGCCTCACCTGCCTGCCGCTCAAGTCTCACTTAGCTGGCGTTAGCGCTTGTAGTCGTACGGTACAGTATGCGCAAACCTCGCAACACATCCTTCTCAACATACATTCCTCGCAACACATGCCACTCTCACATCCCTCGCAACACATCCCTCGCTCACATTCCTCGCTTGTTTTGTATGCGCAAAAATCTAGCTCCGCTGAGCCGTTTCCACCAGAGCTGTGCTGACCGAGGCGAGGTAAATGAAGCGATTCTATTGGTTCTTTACAAACACATCCCTCGCTACGCATCCTCGCACATCTCTGGTGGAAACACCTTAGCTTGGTTTGGGGACTAAGGGTCAGCTAGACCGATATAACATAACATAGCATTACGCCTGTAATCCTCAAAGGGTTAGACAGAGGTCAACCTATTACTAGGTACACCCACATTTAAGTCCCATGTGATAGGGAACGAGCCTATTACCATCAACCTCAGCAGTCGCGGTTGCGACGACTAGACCAACGAAGCAGTCAAATTCTAACTCATCTACATTTAAGAATGGATGATTATAAATATTTTTTTTATTTAAAAAAGTTGCCCGCTCTAAGAATGATAAATAACTAAATCGCATTTTAAATAGACTTAAAATATATATATTTTTTGGCACCTGGCATCGCCTCCCGCAGCCCCGTACAAAGTAGGTAGCCAATCAACAAGGTGGAACCTCTGATTGGCCACTCGAGATTGTTGCTTTATTAGAGGACTCCACAATAAGCCTGCGCCGCGAACTCCACCTTCCCACAGTGTATTTTTTACCTAAAATAGAAACGGAATAAAATTAATAACTGCACGCCTATAAGCCCAAAGGGGTTAGGCAGAGACATGGAGTGGGTATACCTATATTACGACAGATCGGGCGAGTCTTTTTACATTAATTACTATAGGCAAGTATGTATAAGCAGCCTGTAGTCCAGCTATAGGCTGCTAAAGACAAATCCTGTTGGAAAAAGTCACACACACTGAGTACACTGGTCAACCAGGAAATCGAATCTAGGACCTAAAATGCTGCTTGCGACCACTTACACCAAGGAGGCGTACTTGATGGACGCAATACCGGCCCCAGCATTCTTGGCGCTATACGCGAAAGACTGCAACAGGGCCTTTTTATGATAATTCGTCACAAGAGACAAACCACGCAGAAATAATGTAGAGTTAGACCATCGTCGTGTAACGTAACCGTCACGGCCATAGGGAACCATTCATCGAACTCAGGATGATCTTAAGTTCGATTAAAGGTGACGATTTCCTTCTAGTGTTCAACCTAACAAACAAACTCTTCAGCTTTATAATATATGTAATATTAGATAGATAGGTAATCTCGCCTTATACTGACCCCCTTCAGAGGATAGTTGGAAGCAGCATTAGAATTAAACCCAGCAGCTGGTCCACCGTTGTCGGAGCTGAACAGTATGATTGTATTATCCAGCAACCCTTTCTTTCCTAAGGATTCCACCACTTTTCCCACTGACTCATCCAACTTTGCCAACATGCCTGGGGAGTAACAGATTTTTAAGTAGCAATACTGCATTTTGATATAAGTGATAAAGGAGTATGCAAGAAGAAAACATAAAAATAACTGGTGAATTAATTATGCCATAGACAAAATCTATAACAGGACCTTTTTACCCGACTGTGGCGGAGGCCCAAAAGAAGGATTGTACAAATGAATCTGAGTCGATTAACAGTAGGTTGCAAAGTTGATAATGATACTGTACGCCCGTTGTCCTTCATTATACACAATAATTTGCAATCCGATATCGAATGCTGCTGTGCAGTGTGCATTGGCATCACTTTTTCGATAACAGTTATTATTTTAATACCTAACATAAGATCCGCAAGAATAACAACAACAGAGTTTAATAAATGCAAAATTTTGTTACTCAATGACGGCAGAACGGCTGATCGGATATGGATGAAATTTGGCACACAGATAGTTTTTTTTTTTTAATCGTTGCCCAACTCTAGGAATTTCTCCTGTATCGTAGGTGCGTTCACAAACATTTAAACTCACATACACAAATACACAGACCCGAAACACCTATCTGCAGGCCATACAAATATTTCTTCCGTGCGGGGATTGAACCCGCGACACGTAGCGCAGCAGCCAACTGCTTGAGCCACTGCACCAACCGTGCCGTAATAATGATAATAAATGATTAGTGATTACGAGATTATTTTTGTATTATGTATTTTTTAGTGCTACAACTGTTAATAAGTTAATACTTAATAAGTTTATTTCATAATCAACAGGTACTGTGGAACTGTGGTACTGTTCGTTATTATATCAATAAAGTTGTAGCAGTTTAATATTTCTCATTGTATGGGAAATAATGACATCAAACCAAAGATAAGGTACAACTAGACAACACAAACCTGCATACTTCCGCCTCTGCGTATTATTGATGTAAGAGAATTTATCAATGACATCGTCAGGTGCTCTCAGAAACTCGGATGGGTTCCCACTGTGCATCGCAGAATGTGCTACCATCAAGAATAATGGTTCACTCTTGTTGTGTGCGTTTACCACCTGAAAGCATATATATATATTTTTTAATAAGGACCCCCAACGGGCCCCAACACAGACCTTGAAACGCCTGAACAGATCTTCAGAATTTGTAGCTAAGAACCATCTTGAACACGTCAGCTTTCAAACAAAAACAATTAATTTTTCATCGGTCCATTCGTTTAGGAGCTACGATGCCACAGTCAGACACACACACAAGTCAAACTTACATAAAAACCGCTGCATCATTAATCGAGCTCCAAGATAATTAGACTAACTGTCTAGTTTGAGGCTCACTAGCAACAACATTATGTTTAAGGTAATTTAAGCCTATTACGGATGGCCGATGGGGCCGGAAAGTTCCGGAGTGGCGACCGCGAACCGGAAGACGTTGCGTTGGAAGGCCTCCCACTAGGTGGACCGATGACCTGGTGAAGGTTGCGGGGATCCGCTGGATGCGAGACGCACGGGACCGGTCAATGTGGCAACACTTATTAGGGGAGGTCTATGTCCAGCAGTCAAGCCAGTTATGACATCCCTTCAGTATACCTACCTATATAGTCCCGTCGGGGCTGTGGATTATCGAAAGAAAAACGCGGCTCCGCTCCGACACAAGGGCGAAGAAGGAACATGGGTCTGGTTTTTAGTCAGTAGAAGTCTGACACTCCCATTCGCCTTGCCCAAGAGCGGGGGGGGGGGGGGGGGGGTTATTCGATGATTTTCCACCCACCAAAAGTATAGGTACCTATAGTTGCTTATGTATTGCCTGCAAATTCACAATTTTGTAAGTATTTCTATTATAACCAGTCTACCTGCTTCGTTGGTCTAGTGGTCGCTAGCGTGACTGCTGAGCACGAGGTCCTGGGTTCGATTCCCGGGTAGGTGTTTATGAAGCCTGGATGTGTGACCGACAAGACGCTATTCGGTACAACTCTGGCAAATCCCTCTGGATATACAGGCGTGATGTTATTTATTATCATCATCATCAGCCTATAATGTTCCCACTGCAGGGACTCAGGCTTCCTCTCTAGGAGAGGGATGGGCTATAATCCACCACGCGGGCCCAGTGCGGATTGGTAGATGTCACATGTCTTCGAATTTTTTGGTTCTAAGACATGCCGGTTTCCTCAAGATGTTTTCCTTCACCGTTTTGAGAGCAGTGGTGATGAAATAAATTACACAAAGTAATGCGCCTGACGGGGTTCGAACCCACGACTCACTGTTCGTAAGTCGGGGCCGCCACCACTGGGCCACCACTGCTCTTCATCATATTTATTATCAGTCTGTGACAATTAACTAGGCGTAACGAAACGGTAATTTTAATAAGCATGAAGCTAGATAATTAGCTTACATACCTACTTAAATGTTCTTAAAGAATTCCTACTAATTAAAGCGTGTATTGTTACGGAAGTTATGTATTAATTAAATTACTCACTTTAACTGCTTCTTTAGTGTAAATGTCCGTCGCATACTGACCAAATAGGTCATGAGCGACCTCGAAACCTGGAACAAAAAACATAATAGATACTTAACTAACTCATGGTCGGCCTAGCCTTTTCCCAACTATGTTGGGGTCGGCTTCCAGTCTAACCGGATGCAGATAAATAACAGAATTTTACATTAATCGACTGCCTATCTGACCTCCACAACCCAGTTCATACTAGGTAATACGATACCCTTTGGTAAGACTGGATGTCAGAATTTCAGGTCACTGACTACCTGTAACGACTGCCAAACATCTATTTATGGTAGCCGGGACCAACAGCTTAACGTGCTTTCCGAGGCACGGAGAAAACTCGGTAGAGCACTCGGCACGTAAGTTGAAACAAAATGGCGGTCGTCTGCATAGGTAAAATGACAAAAATAGAGTGAGATTCGAACGAAAATGTGCAACTGAGCATTCAAGATGATAATTCAAGTTACGGGATGCAATCTGTAATACATTATCGGGTCTCAGTCGACTTATTTTCATGATTGTAGCTTCGCGAACGACCGCCATTTTGTTTCAACTTACGTGCCGAGTGTTATACCTATGTAACGGATGATCACCCATCCACAGTCCAACCTAGGCATGCGCGGCTTAACCTAAAGATCGACCCCGAGTGGCAGTTATTATTAAGCCACGAGCTCCTCCTAAGTGCTTAACTAACTATAAGCAGAATAATCGTAACACTGATGTTTATACACATATTCTTTCTTTCAATAATATTGTACTATATCGTATAAAGTTATAATAATTATCAAAAATGTAAACAAGTAAGCAACTTACTATTTTTTTAATGTTTAATTAGGTTTTCCCAACAGGATTTGAAAGTAACATCCCAGAACCTGTATTTGAGTCCGGTTTGACAAAAGGATCACCTCTATTACATTTACATGGCGCACCTTTTTTTTTGGGGAGGCCGCGGTATCTCTTGCGAACAATCCGCAGCCCCGGCACACACCTTATGTATAGATGGCATATTTATATTATACAAATTCCAGAAGGGTTAGGCATAGGTGTACCTAAATAGACAGTGACCGACCCGTGGTACAACTGCGATGTCCAACTGGTTGTACTACGGAGAAGTAAATTTACCCATGGTTCAACTGGGTTCAACTGGTTGTTCTATGGGGAAATATCTTTACCAATGGTTCAATTACAGTGAGTTGTTCTTTCCTTGGTCCAACTAGTTGTACTTCTGGGAATTGAATGTATGATCTATGGAACAACTACTGGTAATAAACAGGAAAAGGTTATCTATTAATGCTGAAGTGCAATGCAATTACTACCTCCTCTTTTAACCAAAATTATAATACGACCGTCTCGCGACAGTATCCTTTATGGGCGGCATGGGCACCGGGCCGTAGGCCGACGAAGGAGGCCGGCGGAGGCCCGGCACTTCGGGGACAGAAGACAATAGTGTTATGTACTATGCGAGCGAGCGAAGCGAGCGCGCGTCATGGAGTACAACATGCGTTGCATGTATGAGTGACGTCATTATTATTATTATTTCACATCTTTATTGCACCAATCACTTGCACCCATTTTTTAACCGACTTAAAAAAGAAGGAGGTTATTACAATAGCAATCGTTGTCAGATCACTTAACGATAGTCATTTGTTTTAGACGTTCATTTGTTTTACACGATCATCCTATCCCCGTGGTCCAACCAGTTGGACATAATTCCACAGTTGTACCACGGGTCATAATCATAAATATCAGAAAAAAGAGTTGAACCATGGGTAAATTTACTTCCCCGTAGTACAACCAGTTGGACATCGCAGTTGTACCACGGGTCGGGAGTGAAATAGACTACTAGACCAGCGAGGTAGTAAGCAGGTAACCTTTATATTATAGCTTTTAAATTCATAGTTATATATTTACCTCTCCTAAAGTCGAAGCCCCACGTAGCATCCTCCATATTAGTGTGATCGTATAAATCGATCTTTCCAGCCCAAAAGCCGATGTGAGAGTCAAATCTAGAATTTGTAAAAAATAAATATGATTCTGTTTAGTCCGTCAGTTAGATTATCGAAAAATATTGGATGTGTTTTTTGTTTTATCAAATTAATAAAAATTGACGAAGATAAAAAGCGCCAAAGATCATCAAGAATAGTGGGGGGGGGGACGTTCTGACGTCACTTCCCGGTGGAAAATGGTTTTTGTTTAAAATCTTTGTATCTGACGGACTAATTAGATTTTTTTTGTCAAGTGGGTATTACTCAACGAAGGTGGTACTAAACTATAATACTTACCCTCTGTTCAAAGGAAGATATTCTTTCTTGTAATGCCCGAGGTGCCATTTTCCAACTAGATGAGTTTTGTAACCTAGGTCTTTCAGGTACTGTGGAAGTATCTTCTCAGATAGAGGAAGGCCTCTCGGCTCTTCGCCATATATAACGGTGTGTTGCATTCCTGGCAAAAGGGTAAAATAATTCAATTTTTTTTTTAAATCCAAGTTTTCCCAATCGGTTGATTGGGAAAATTTGTACCTATTTAAGGAATTTGATTTATTTTAGTACTTAACTTGATGACACAACAAGAACAACTATGTACAACATTAGAATATTTATTCAGTGCGGGAATCAAACCCGTAAAGCGTGGTGTAGCAGCAAAACGTTCAGTAATTCAGTCAGCCATTGCGATAACCGAGTCGTCATTGTTGATATTATAGTGCTTTTACGATACGGTAGGATTAGAATATTGGTTGAATTCCCACAAAAATAAAACAATTTTTTCCAGGTTACATATACTCCCGAGAAAATCCATCAATTAATTTTTTTATAAATGAATCTATTCTCCACAATACATTCATAAGTACTCCTGTGGTGGAGAGCGTAGGGAATATTCGATTGAAAAAAAATATCAGTAGAAACAACTATCTGTAAGCCATAATAATATAATTGTTTCGGGGATCGACCCCCGACACGCAGCGCAGGATTCAATCGCCCAACCGTTGTGCCAACCGCACTGTGCCTGTGCCGTCAAGTGAATAAGATCGAATTTACTCACCAGTATGTATGGGGTATTTGCCAGTCATAAGCGCTGACCTGGATGGGGTGCATATGGGAGTCACGTAGTAGTTCTGTAGCACGATGCCCGAGTATGCAAGCGCGTCGATGTTGGGCGTCGGGATCTGATTCGAGCCGTGGAAGCCCACATCATTCCAACCCTATTGATAACAAACATTGATTTATTTGGTTTCACTTGAAGCTATAAAGTAAAATATATTTGTTGTAAAAAAAATAGCTGTTCCTGCAAAAGTGGAGTACCTACTACGGCCCACAGTCAAAATGTATGGATCACCAGATTGTTTTAAAATCTCTGTGGGAAGAATCCCGCCTGAACTCTGAAACCCCTGTTCAGAATGGTCTACTGAACACGTGGACGTGGTAAAGTACCGTTTGTGCGTTGATGTCCTTTTTACCCTGTATACCACCGTGACAGTGAAGTGCTCATCCCACAGTGCTCCACAAATTCAGACAAGATCTTTCATTCGTCCACAAGCACGAGCGCAGATATGTTTTTTTTTGGCCAAATGGGCGAGCTCTTGACCTCGATCACGCCTGATGGACAGCGATGGATGAGGCAAACTTGCACAGAAGATGCAAACTTGCACAAAAAATGCACTACGAGGTACTTTAGAATTGATGGACTGTGACATTATTAAAATGACTAATGAGACAAAAACGAAATGAATCTCAAGGTTTGGTAAGTGATTAAAATACCACGACTAGGTACTTGGCGAACTCCAATAATCAACAATGCCATGATCAAAAAACTTAAAATGTAAGTATTCAAACTTGATGCATGTAAGTAAGTATGTATAATGTATGTATATACATACAATTACATCATGTTTTCACTATTTGTATGCAAATAAGTAAAACCGACAAACCGCAAACAAAAACGGCTTGCGGTTAACTTAGATTGTTGGTTGCGTCACTGAAGTGCTAAATTTTAAGTACATAATGAAGTAGGTAACTAATACTCTGAATATTCATGTTCTGTGTTCTTACATAGGATTTATTACTAAGGTCTGCTTGCACCTCGGCTCACTAAACGCGTTTAAAGTGTAAGTGCCAGTGTAGCCCGCGAAATTAAAATTTCTTACGGTTTTAGGAGTTTGCAGGTCGATGTCAGGTTGTATGTTTATAAAACCATGAGTACCAGTTCATTTAATCCCATTTAATAACTATTTGATCGAAAAGTCATTCACCCTAACGAGATTGCAGCTGTGTCAATAATAAAATTATGTATTCCCGATACCTATAGATTTCTACTGTTTACCTACCTATTTACAAACGGGTTTATCGTGTTCGTAAGCATTACAGTGGGTAGGCAAACAGTCATATTTATCGGCAGTGCGTGTCCCATCGTTCATATATTCATGGTTTACAACGGGATTTTACAGTAGGTAGGTACCCTATTTCAATGCAAGAGGATTTATCGCCAAAGGAGACTATCGACCGGTTTGTAAATTACCTGTTTATTAATTCGTTGGCTATCATCTACATGACCTTTGAGGTTATTGACCGATTAATACTCTAATATGTGAGCAGACAGGATTACTTAACGTTGATAATGTGATGTGTTTATAAACATTGATAACGATGATTCAGAGATCAATCTTGAATGAACTTTATGGCAGTAGGTTTCATGACATAACTTTGCAGGTAAATTAGCGAAGATTACCTTTTTGTACAGCTTTGTTTATGGAGCTTAACGACCTCTAACTAGGAACTTGGGAGATTATAAGCTGCAGTGTTTTTACGTAAAAGCTTTTAGTTTTCACTGCACTTATCCCGGGGGGTCAATAGAAAATCAGCACAAAAATAACATTGAATAAAATATTTCGATTATTACTTACCAAATCATCAGCTAAGAAGATCACAATATTCGGCCTCACTTCACTGTCAGCCGAAGACAGCATTAAACAAGCACTTATTAGCCACAACATGCCGCTTCGCTCTCCCGATTACGAATGAGCCGTACACAAACACATACACAATGAGCTCGGGACGGCGGGACAGAAGCCGAACTAGGCTATCTACAACCGCAGTGCATGGTAATGAAGGTACCACAGAAGAGATAAAAGAGGTCTTTATCTCTTCTGTGGAAGGTACATCCTTATAGTACGCTGATTTAGCGCTTTAGGTCACTGACACAGCAAAGGTAAGTATATTATGAACTTATGAATGAAAATGCGCTTTTGAGTGAAATTTTGTAGTAGGATCACCGAGCGAAAGGTTCTATAAATTATATGGGTTTCAGCGAAGCCGTGGGTATCAGTTAATCCTAACTAATATTATAAATGCGAAAGTACCTAACTCTGTCTGTCTGTCTTTGCTTTACGCCTAAACTACTGAACCGATTTGTGTGAAATTTGGTACAGACATAGTTTGGAACTTGAGAAAGGACATAGGATTTTTTTTTTTTTTCGCGAGATAAACCAAAAATCTGCCAGAAGTCACTATTCCACGCGAACGAAGTCGCGGGCAAAAGCTAGTAGTTAATAATTATATTAATGATAACCGGACTAAAATGTTTCTGGGTAACTCCCAAAAAATAAATACAAACTCCGATATCCCTTATCAACCAAAAAGTTGAATTAGCAAATAAGACGATTAACACTGGGAATGTTTTTTTATTTACGAATCATCGATCGCTTGCAATGTTATATATTTGTTTAAACAGACACTTGACATAAATGAAAATACTGCAAAGCAGTAAATAAATTAAGTTGTAAAGGTAGGTACTTAAAAATGAAACAAAGCACATACAAATAATTCAGTTTATTAACCATATAAATTACAGTCCATTAACTTCACGTTTCACACAGAGTCGTACTTAGGAAAAATAAAAGCACCGAGACTATGTGTTATTTATTATTTTTATTTTATTACAGCTGCCTGATACAACCGTGCCGTTGTGGGCTAGGCAGGACTCACAGCCTATAGAACTCGTCTTATAATAAAACTATTAAAATCCCAGCTCACCTCACCGTTGTATATAAAAAAGTTTCAAAAAGTTTGGAATGTGAAAGAGCTACGAATATGTTAAACTGCTTTGGACTATAGACAGTGACAGCTCTTGAACGCGGTTCTATAGATGTGCTAAACCTGTTCAGTTTTATTAGTGAAGTTAGACCTTACATCCAACAATTTTCCATTGTCATGTCCATGTAAAACCATCCGTGAAGATTATTGAGATGCATAATGAAATGACATTGTTCATGGACATAGGATAAAACAAAACCACATCGTATTGTTCATTACAAAGAGCCCCACAATGATAGCGTAACGTATTATCCCGATAACAATAAAAGTAGTAAGTAGTTATAGTTTAAAAATATAAATGCTCAGTACATACATATGTACATACATGTGTCCCTTACAGCATTTAAAATATTTTCGTTGTTTTACAATTTCGATTTTTTTTTTATTTAAACTCAGTTAACATATTAATATATAACTGAAATACAGTTATTTGGATATTGAACTGATTAAAAACTCACGTCCTTTTCATGGGAGTCAATCATGATAAGAGAAAAAGATAAAACAAAAAAAAGATGGCGAGTATTCTAAATCAGTTTGGCTGTGAGTCCATCGCCATTGTGGATCGTGCTCATTCATTAAAGGTATTATTAAAGGAACGTATTTTGACGATAGAAAAAAATTGTTACATAATTAATATTTTCGATGAAGGGTAGTCGGTAAAGATAGCAATTATCTTATTCCTAGTACCAATAAAATGAAGTATGTAATCACATACAAGTACTTATCATAAAACTGTTGTACTTAAGTTTAGTTCTTCCATAGACACCATAGAAACGAGCACGATCCTTAGAAAATAAAACTAGTAGTTAATAGTGAACATTCAAGTATGACAAATATATTACAAACACGCCTATATTATAGTGAATACTCGAGAAGCAATATTTTTCTATCTAAATGTACAAGTCATGAGTATAATGCAAAAGGAATTATCGCACGAAATGTTGAGAATTCGCTACTAACATTAATAAAAGCCGACAAATTATATACAGATAAACCCTTTCATACGGAACCCACAACAAGTTAACGAAAACATAAAAAAAATTAAACTAGGTACTTATTTCACACATTATATTATATTCCACATATAGGTTTTATGTATAACATTTATGAACGTAAGTCATAACAAAAACGAATGATTACCCAGTGCGAACAATGCTTGTTTTCAAAGAACAGTCGGCCACAGCAGTGAAGATTCTTGTGATAGAAGATGAACATTTAAATCTTCTTCTTAGCGTGTCGTCGATGGCAATCTAAATTGTGTCGACATAGAACTGGAGTTACTAGTTTGGCGGTTTCGGTAGCGTCCATCAGTTCCTGTTGTGAACAAACAACAGGATTACAGGACACGATATTAAGTGCCCCATTGCTTGTGGAACAGCACCACAATTATACTCTCCAGGATAGAGTCATTTATGAATCTCACCTCGGCAGGTTTTCCTTGCTGCGACCAACCTGGATCTGGAGCCTATATAAAGACTTCCAGGTCGGCCAAGGCAACTCGTGTTCAGGTTTCAGCAAGTGGAACGAAAGGGGAAGGATACACTACCTCGCCATATCTTCAACCTTGCCGTAGACCGCTCGCCAGTGATAACATAATATAAATGAAAAGTCACTTCAGTAGCCGACTGTATTGAATTAGAATGAATTCTCTAAATTATCGTAAAAATGCAACATAAGTCCTCTTAACATTTTGTTCACTTGGTCACATGTTAAAATAAAGGGACGCTGAAGTTCTTTGGCAGTACAGAAAAGAAATTATTTATATGAATTTTATATATTATTTATATTATATACCTAAGACAAAATAATAACAGCTTGTTGCTAATAAAATTATAAATAATGGTTGGTCTTAGAGATGTAAAACTTTACCCATATTATATCCCTTATTTGCTCGAATAAAATTATTGCTCTAGTTTATTTAAACACTATTAAATATAATACCTTTAACATCACTATTGTATGTAAAAATAGTAGAATATTATTATATATTAGGTATATGTAAGATCGTATAAATATCAAGAAGTTATTATTTAGTCCTCAAATAGAAGGAAACCGCGAAATATAGTATTACGGGCAAGAAAGATGAGATATAATTTTCTATAATATATTATTATACTAAAAATAGCTTAACTACATAAAAGAAAGTTTCTAAAGAAGGCAGATACGCACTTTTATATTGAGCCTGGTATACTAAAGGGACACACCATTTTGTACCTTGAACCTTGAGAATAGATTTCAAAGTAGCCGAAACATGTTAGGTATATCCTTTTAATTAGACGATATATGATTGAAATTGCCGTTATAGAACTTTTTCTTGAATTAAATTAATTTTGTTAGTTTAATAATCTAGCTTTGGTCCTACAAACATATTCTTTGGTTGCAATTATTATAGCAAATAATAATATGTTATTAAGATTACAGTCTGTATTTTTATATCTATAATAAAACTTTTCGTTACAATCCAGATTCACAGTGCCAATAGACTAAAGAAACATAACAAACACAACGCCTGTAACGGATTAGAAATGTACGTAACATACACTTACATTTTGCCGTTAAATTCAAGATAAATTAAAAACTGTTTATTGGTCTATTTATACAAAAAGCCAGCTTTATTGTGACACTTGAAGAAAGAATGTCCTATAACAGCAATTCAATGAGAAGCTCAATATAAAGTGTCGCGACACTAGCGCCGCCACACGCACGCTACATACAAACACTAGGACGACAGCTCTCACACACTCACGTACATACATACTATACACTCGTACTGCTCACAATACTGTTTACTCCTTGCGGGGCTTGCGTTTCCGTTGGCCGTCGCCGGCGCCTTCTGTGTCCACTAAAGGAGTGATCTGGAACAAAAGAAACGAGCTTAATATCTTGGCATTTTTACATTCCCATATTAACCGTTTTCAGGAATCTAGCCCAGAACCCCAAATTCAACAGGACCAGGACCTCATGCTCAGTAGTCGGGCTTGTGACCATTAGACCAACAGGACACACTAACTAGTCTAGTATGTAACCATCAAATATGATTCAAAAACATACTCATTCCTACATATTTTCGAGTTTCTCGACCAATGTATGGAGCAGCAGATATCTATTTCACGATTTGATGGTCGGTTCCATACTAAAACTTGTTTATTTTCATGCGTATCAGGGATCTTGCGGATCAATTTTTTTATATCCGCGGATGCGGATGTTTGAAGGCTCACATCCGCGGATGCGGATTTTAATTATTACCATAATTTCACAGTAAAACTCAAAAATGTTTATACGATAGACGCAACGAAACACGTTATGATGACTGATTTACGAACAAATTACCGAACGAAATCTTTGCTTACACCTATTTCTTGGGACCTGTGCTACATCTGCATCTACATAAAAAATCCGCAATTTTAATTACAGATGCGGATGCAGATGTCCAAATCGATGAGTAAGCTCCGCTCCGATTGCGGATGCAGACGCGAATGTTCGCAACATCTCTGATGCGTATTACACGCCCCTAAAGTATGGCCCACGATAACAAATCAGCCAGATAAGTGATTTAAGTTGTATACTTACATCCTCAGTAGAAGTAACGGCATCAGCGACATCAATATCATCCCCGTCAGGTCCCTCCAGGTCAGCCTTGCTGGGTCGTTCCTGTTCTTCTCTCAAGTCTTCCTCAGCCTCAGACATATGAGGATCATCCTCTGCAACGGCATCTGTCTTCTTCAGGTCAGCTTCGGGATCCTGTGCATGGAAGGTGATTTGTTTAGAATATTTAACTATTTTAATATGGTTATAAGTTTCTGAGTGATGCCTTTGCTTTTTTGAACCTTTTGTTCCCCTCTTTTCAATTTGTGACAACAATACAATTGGTGTGTTTGTTTTTATCATTACTTTATTTTCACTAATGTTTTTATTTTCAAATGGTTGTTCAATGGATTAGCATTTAACTCGTGCTTTATAACATGTAATTTTAATATGGGGTAACCTGAAATAAATGAATTTAATTTAATTTTTTAAAACATAGTAGAACAACACTTACCCCTCTAGCGAATCCACAGCAGACATAAGCGAAGAGTCCGACTACAATGAAGGTACCAACTATGACCACGGCGTATATCCAAGGGTTGTCGCTAGCGAACTGCATGGCGCGGTCAAATACTGAGTCCTGTGGAGTTTAGCTTTGGTACATACTAGCAAACTACGTGTTCACACATTATAGGGGTATGCAAAATATAGGGTAGGTGTGTTTCAAGATGTTTATGGACAGTCTTAAAAACCGTCACTGTGACTGCCAAATTCCATATGAGCATTTTTATAATTTTTTGAACACTACACTAAACATAATCTCCGTTTAATTCTCGATGTGTTGATAAAATCTTATTCGTAATATTCGAGAGATTCTAGATACAATAATTTTGCAGTGTTTCCGTTTAATTATTCAGTAAGCAAAAAAACTTACAAAAATCACTTATGGTGGTCAGGTGCAGCGACAAAACGATTAACTTTGGGTGTGTTTTAAAAGTACTGTAATTAACTACATCATTCATACTGTTTAGCTGGTGATAAAATTCTATGTTTACTCCTACCTTTCTACTACTTTATCCCATTTGTTCAGTACCTTTTGCTATTATTGACCAACCATATTTTCGCTGCAATTCGCTGATACCTCTTCAATTCAATTTAGTAAATGTTACAAATGTTATGTTGTTGTTGGTATTTATAAATGTTAAGCACCATGCTGAGATAGTGGCCTTTTGGTTTCGCACGGGACCAATTCAAATTCCAAATCAAATTATGTCCTAATTTTAAGTGATTCTCATGTTTCCATTGTCAACTTTTAATTTTTTGTCAATTTGTTTTGTCCTGTTGTGAAACCAATAAATTCTTTTTCTTTCTTTCTTTAATCCATAAAGTTGGATCTCGGCCTTGAAACCAAAACCTATCAAACCTTTAGCGTACTTTTAATTTAGCCAATACTTAGAATAACAAGGCAATAGCTAGCATTTTTCCACATGGTATTTCTAGCTACAACTCGCACTAGGTCCGCGTGGTGGTTTATAGCCCAGTCCCTCTCATAGAGAGAGGAGGCCTGCGTCCCAGCAGTGGGAACAAATCTAGCTAGAAACACGTGTGACCTCGTAGGCGCGTCGTACGAGACAGGTGATGTAGGCCGAGATGGGTATGGCGACGTAGAGCGCGTACAGCGCCCACCAGCCCGGCTTGTAGTTCATCGCACGCAACATGCGACCCCACAGCGATTGCTGTACATGGCTATCACTTAGTACACTACGTAACATAATGAATCCCTGAAGGGTTAGGGTAATTTATCTATAATATGTATGTATTTAGAAATATATAAGTATGTTTATCAGTTGTCTAGTACCCATAACACAAGCTCTGCTTAGCTTGGGACTAGATGGCGTTGTGTGATAGTTGTGGAATATTATTATTATTTATTACTTATATTCCATTTACTAGATAAGAATTTTAAGTTAACCGTTTTTACAGTCCGTTCAACCGATTGTGAACTCTATTACGTTGACAGCAAGACAAAATGCAGCTGGAGTAAACAGTCGGTATTGTAACATTCTTTTTGGTTTTAATGCCATCCTTATGCCTACGGTATAGAAGTCAAAATCGGTTGAAAACTTTAAAAACGGTCAACCTAAAATTCGAATGTTATAGTAAATGGAGTATAGGTGTACCGAAATAGTACACCTACATTTCGCCAGTAATGTTTAAGTCTTATGTAATAGAGGGTGAGCCTATTGCCGTCAACCAGGCGCAAATCCAGACTCCATGGTGACTACTGACAAAAACCCAATAGCACTTGAAAACCCCAATAATCCAACCTGAGAATTGAACCCAAGACCTCAGCTCCAGCTCAGATACCTAAGGGGCCCTGATACTGAAGACCTGTGGGTCACAGGACTCACAGGTGTGTCTGTCTGTTATCAGGGCCTGCTACTGTCCCGTCGGGGCTGTGGTTTGTCGAAAGGTTAACGCGGCTTCGACACAAGGGCGAAGAAGGAACATGGGTTTGGTTTTTAGGCAGTAGAAGTCTGACAGTCCCCTTCGCTCTGCCCAAGAGCGGGGAGGGGGGGGGGGTTATTCGATGATTTTCCACCCACAAAAAAAAAGGGCCTGCTACTGTCTGCCGCCACAGGCTGTGGGGATAGAGCTGACGAAATATTCCCAAGTTACCAGCTTAAACAAATGAAATTGGTTGCGTTCGGTCGTTTTTCGCGATTAAATCTTCAAAAATCAAATGATAAAATAGTTATTTTTAGGCCAATAGGTTATAGTAGTTATATAAATGTATATGTACCACTTACCGAGTCCCTCGATAGCTTAGCCCGTTTGATGGCGAAGGAGGCCTGCGCCCATTCATTGGCGACGTACTGGTCGTCCGTGATGATCAGATTGTCGAACAACAGCATAGGAGACATCGACCACAGCTCAAAACCGACCGCATGCTGTACAAATTAAAATATTAGTTGTATATTTTATTGGTGATACATTTACCGTTCATTTTTGAGTAATATTTTTTTCTTGTGTTTTCTTTTTCGTAAATACATAGAATTTTTATGTAATGATAGATGATTTTGTGAAGGTATTGAACTATAGTATATATAAAAAAATAACTGGGATAAAATTATAGATCAGATAATCTATACTTCTATACTAATAAAAGAGGTAAAGTTTGTGTATTTGTTAAATTGTAAGGGGTAATCTCGGGATCTGCTGAACCGATTTTAAAAATTCTTTCACCAATAGAAAGCCACATTATTGCCGAGTGTCATAGGCACCTTTTATCCCTGTATTCCCACGGGAACGGGATCTACTCGGGTGAAACCGCGGGACGTCTGCTAGTAATCTATAAAAATGTCTAAACACTTTTATTTCTAGGGTCCACCGTTTTAGAGATATAACAATTAATTTTATGAAAAAACTTACCGTATTGCTGAAAATCGTGAAAAATTTTTTTTTGTGACCCAAGACCTCGAATATTTTTTTTCCAGGTGTAGGATCGATGGTGTTGGGAATCAAACCCAACAGTCGGAGCCTCCCGCGACGGACGACAATCTCAAACGCGTATTTAATTTATTATTGTTTGTCCGGGCAGTTAAATTGTAGATTTAAGCGGCAATACACCAAGCCTTTATATACAGTACACTATATCTTTTATTTCACACCACGAGCAAGTCGAACATTGGTCCTTCGAGCCGGATTTTTGAAGTCTGACTTTACATTTCATTTACAATGGTGTTTTGAATAATCCTACCAGTTTTCAGTCGGGTGGGAATTAGTGTAACCTTGGATGCGTAAATTGACTGGACTATATAGTTAAGGCTGAGTTGCATCAAAAAAGTAGTTAAAGTTAAAGTTTGTGTCAAATGGCACGTCAAACAAACATCAAAACTTCAGTTTTGTATCGGTTATGCCAACAATGAGTTGCGCGATTTGACAAATAGTTAAATGACGTCATAACTTTAACGGTAACTGCAACCACTCACTTTCCGCTGGTTAGTGTTATAGTTTATGTTAAATTGTCTGTCAATTTTATTGTCAAACGCGTTGAATATAACCTTTAGACATCATGTCCCTGCTCCAAGAAATACTCGCAGAAACCAGTTCTGATGACGAAAGCGATGAAAAGAAAAGTGTGATTACCTAGAGCCGATCGTTTTTCCACATGGAACGACGAATGTTTCTTGCCAAGATTTCGAGTCTCTAAAAACGTAGCTTGGTGGCTGACTATACGATTGCATTGCAAGGATATTCATCTTATGTAATTGTTCAACCAAAAAATAATAGGTACGTGCTATAGGTAGACAAAGCAATAAATATAATAGGTACTTACTTTGTTTGAATGTTTGCAAAAAAAAATTTGTAATAATTTTTCTATTAGATACCCCATATAGTACTGTCAAATTTGACAAAAACTTTAACTTTAACGACTTTTTTGGTGCAACTCAGCCTTAGTGTTCGATATTTTAACAGGTAAATAAAACTTACGATAGCCGTCATCCTGAAGGGCTGCTCGTCACGGAAGTAGTCCGGGTTAGCAACACGGCGCGGTGCCCACTTGCCGCGGTAGTTGGGGTTGGCTACCAGCGGTGCGCGCCAGGTACCCTGAATAAACATTTACTAACATTAACATTACAGAAACAACATCATCTGTCTAGCCTTTTCCCAACTATGTTGTCAGCTTCCAGCCCAACCAGATGCAGCTGAAGCGACATGGAGCGACTGCCTATCTGAACTCCACAACCCAGTTAATACTGGGTCATACAATTCCTTTGGTCAGACTGGTTGTCAGACTTACAGATGACTGACTACCTGTAACGACTGCCAAAGATCTATATATGGCAGCTGGGACCAACAGCTTAACGTGCTTTCCGAGGCGCGGAGGCACCAATCCACAGACCAACCTAGGCAAAAGCGGTTTAACCTAAAGATCGACCCGAGTGGCACTTATTTTTAAACCACGAGCTCCTCCTCATACATAAGAATGCAGTATCATTAGTAACCTTATAGTTGGGGTTGGGTATGGTAGGTGCCTTCCATGTGCCGCAGCCAGGCGCGGAGGCACACGTGGGGTTGTCGATGAGAGGCGCTTCCCACTCGCCGTCCATCTCCTCGTCCCAGTCTTCAGGCTTCTTGGCTTCAGGATCTGCGTTATGGAAAAAAAATATGATTGATTTAATTCTTTGGTTTGATGATATAAATATATAGGAAGGTGTGAAGTAGTAGGTGGTGGTGTGACTGGATGAGAGAAGAAAGGAAACTGATGTGGCACTGTGGTTCTCCAAATGTTATATTACTTTTCTCGTAAAAACGTAATGTTGCGTTTATTAATAACTAGCTTTTGCCCGCCAGCTTCGCCCGCGTCGCTGTCGAAATTATCAAAAAAAATACCATTTTCCATACAAACTTTCATCCTCTATTTAACTCCCTTACGGGTTGAATTTCGAAAAATCCTTACTTTTTCCTTGTCTACATTATAAAGGGAACCTCTGTGCTAAATTTCAGCTTTCTAGGTCCAAGGGTTTGGGCTGGGCGTTGATGAGTCAGTCAGTCAGGACTTCTCTTTTTAACCGACTTCCCAAAAAGGAGGAGGTTCTCAATTCGATTGGTATATATTTTTTTTATTTATAAAGAAGATTACATTTAGTGATCATATATTGGGTTGTATTTTCAGCTAGGAACTACATGTATTTGTATTGCATGTCCCAACCTGCAAACATGACTGTATTGAGCTTATCTTACACCTACCTGGAATCATTTCAGGTTCATCATCGAGCCAGCCATCGGGCTTCACTGCGTTGGGGTCAACGATCTGAGCGGGCGCTTCCTCATCCCAATCCTCTGGTTTAGTCGCTGATGGGTCTACAATCTGTTCATGAAAAAAAAAACAAAATCAATTCGGTTCGCCCGTTCTGGAGCTACGATACCACAGACAGGCACGTCAAACTTATAACACCCCGATATTTTTGCGTCGGGAGTTATTAAAGCACAAGTTTGTTGAATGAAAACAAAACGGAAATTAAATTAATCACGTGAAATTGATAAAATCAAACCTTTTCCTTTATTATGTGGTAGGTAGTCAGAAATTACAATAGTTACTTGGTTAGATTCTTTATAAAATAAAAGCAAAGATCTTGAATTTTAGAGATCTTGAGTTACTCAGTTTAATTGTGATACCGAAAGGGTTAGGCCGAGGTCTAATAGCAAATGACAGCCCATGATAAACGGTCGCCGTAGTCGAAACCGGCTAGGAAGGCTTATTATTATTATTAATAGCAAACCCACATTTCTTCAGTTATGTTTAAGTCCTAAGCCTATATCATAAATAGGCTGCTACTGAGAAGTTCCTAGTGGAAAATTGAGCCCAGGCCCTTGCGGCCACTAGACACAATGAGGCAGAAAGTTGTTAACATTATTATTATTTCCAATAATGTACAAAAGATTATTTGGAGTTGATTAATATTTCTTCCTGCATTTGATTTCATACAGTTTCTGTACATCAACACATGAAATTTTAATTTGTTATTTGATGAGAACAATCACCTCATTCTAGGCACATTGCCAAGTATGTTTCAGTGAAACAGATTATTCTGAAAATATGTACAAATGGATATTTGCACTTAAATCTGATTTAGTATAATGTTGCCTTTGTAGTTCGTTTTATGGAGCAAAAGATGTATGTTAGCATGTGTACTGCTTCATATTGAGTAGATCTGGTTTTCTGAATGTTCCAGCAAAATAGACAACCATCAGTCAAAATGAATTTCGTTAACCAAATCATAACATCACGCTTGTAGTCCTCGGAGGGTTGCCGAGTTGGATCTAATAGTATACCGTTATTTCGCCAGTTAAGTTTTAAGCCCCATGTAATAGAGGCGAGCCTATTGCCATCAAACAGGCAGAAACTCCGTGGCTGCTCAACACAAAATAACTCGCATAACGGATTCTGTTGCAAATGAATGTGAATAATAGCTATTTTGATCCAGGTCGTCAGGGCTAAAGTTGACCATGCCAATCGGTCGTTTGGGTCAGCCACGACGCCTTCCAGCCAAAACTGTTCCAATGTAGAGCAAAGGCCTCTTTCTACTTTTCTCGACCTAATTCAAAATAATTTTTAAAAATTGTCCATCTAAAAAGACAACTTGTCTCTATATACCTTTTCCCTCTCATCCCAGTCCTCAGGTTTCTTGTCATTAGGGTCATCAATCTCTTCTGGAGGGTTGACGGCAGGAGTGAAGTCTTCGAGCAGAGAGCCAGCGTTAACCTCTTTGTTGTCAACCAAGATGCTGAATGAGTTGTCAGGGCGGATGATCAGAGTGTAAAGATGAGGTTCCTTGTCTTTGTAGATCTCGTCCAGGCGTTGGCTGTAAGGGGCGGAAAATGGGAAACTGTTATTTTGGTTCATGAATGAATGGCAGTGTTAAGTTTCGCTGTAGATGGGTAAAATTTGACAAATAAATAGTAATAGGGTCTATGTTTATTGTTAGGAAATGTTTGAAGTTTCTCAGGGTTGTTCATGGATCATCAAATTTTTCAAGTGAACTTCGAATAACGGCGTAAGGGATAAAATAATCCTGTCGGGGCTGCGGATTGTTCTTCACAAGAGAAACCGCGGCCTCGACATAAAGGGCTGAGAAGGAACGTGGGAGGTTTTTAGTTGGTAGAAGTCTGCTACTCCCTTTCGCTCTGCCCAAGAGCGGGAGGGGTTTTTTGATGATTTTCCACACGCCCAAAAAGAAAAAAAAGGGATAAAATAATGAGGCTGATAAGAAATACAACGAACAAAATATTAAGTAGCCACCCGAAACAATTTTAGTTACCAAATATAATTAGACCGAACTGTAAAAATTAATCGTTTTGTAAAGACATGAACTCACGTAGGTTTCTTGCTATGCTTCTCCTCAATGGTTCCATTCTTGGGGTTCTTATGTCTGAAGATGAAGTGCAGTTTGTTGTCATTGCCGCACTTGTCGGGTCCGAACATGATCGTGTAAGGAGTCTGGTCGTGGAACTTGCGGAGGTCAGCCTTGGTGTTGGTACCACGGGAGAGGAGCTTGATGTATGCTCCACCGCAGTTCTGACCTTCCTGTAAGTTGAATTCACAGATATGCACACAAAGATACTACTCTATTTATTTATTTTACTATTTATGTACAAACTGTAGATAGCACAGGAAATTATGTACCATGCGACATGCTGGTTATCATCACCGTTTTGAGAGCAGTGGTAAGGAAATACTTATACCGCGTGTAACGACAAACGTTTAAATCTACGTAAATTACACGTAAGCCGGGCAAGAACCACCGTCGTACCACTGTTAACAGCTTCTATCAAATTGAGTATGTATTGTATAGTGCATTTCGTCAAGCTCATTATCGTGTACAGTTTGAGAAGTACTTATTTATAGAAAAATAAAATTAAAACATTATATCAAAACAATTTGGCCAGTCAACAATGGGAATCACATGCATGAAAACCAAAAATAGTAATTTCACAAAAATACTCATTTCATTTATTCAATAACAATTTACATTGTATCTGAATGTGTTACAAAAAACAAAAGTAATTACAAAAAAAGAACATAAGAGTGGGTGAGTGAGTCTTACTCAACGTAGGACGTGATTTATAGCGTCCAGTATAAACAAACAAAAAAATATTGACGTGAATCAAAGCTATTTATAATATCTAACGTCATAACGCATTTCCGAAAACAATTTTGGACAACGTCCAGGATATGTTTGTACTCACATTCACATTGAATGAATGTGCGTGAATCTTCGTGTTTTTGTCCTAAACTAAGTATGTACTTCCGAAAGAAATAGCTTTAGGCTTAGAAATGTTAAATTAAGTTCAACATTCACAAAATGGGGATTTTTACATAATATTTTTTTTTTATAACACCACAAACTCTAAAATATTTCTCACAAATCACCTTTAGGGGATATGAAGGGCCCAAGGTGGAAGGAACATGGGTGGTTTTTAGTCAGTAGAAGTCTGACACTCCCTACAGCTCTGCCCAGAGTGGGAGGAGTAATTTGTTTTTTTTTTATATGGGCTTACTCTTGACCCCAATCCCGCCCTAAGGGCAGAGATGAGGTCAACGATGGAACGAGCTTACCCAGAAGAAGCCTATTTACTCGGGACTTAAATAGATTGGGGTTATATGAACTCGGGAAAACCGACGCAGGCAGGGTGTTCCACTCCTTGGCTGTACGAATAATGAAAGTCTTAGCAAAACGCTTCGTACGGAATCGTACGAATGTGTGGATCGACAAGGTATCCAGGGTGATACCCTGCAGTACGTCTAGTCTCTCGATGGAAGAAGGGAGATGGTGGAATAAGCTCGTGGAGTGATGATTTACCAACCCCAAAAAAAAGAGGGATATGAAAGGACTTAAAAAAAAACAAAAATGTTTATACAGTCTTTCGAATACAATTTTAAGAGTAATAAAGACCACAGCAGGTATATGACACTACAAAACAGCAAATAAAATAAATTAATAAGTATACCAAAAGCTGGTCAAGAAGTGAAATTTTCATTGAATCAAATAAGGCAGTCAGAAACCCACCAAATCAATAACCATACCAAAATGAGGTCATAGCTTTACGCTAATTAGCTTACAATTACGAGATTTAATTCATATTCCACATACACTCACATGACGCAATGTACGTCTGAGTTTCAGTTACCGTCTACCAGTTACAAGTATAAAATATGAATAGGCTCCAAGCTTAGTTGATAAGCCAATTAAGTAAGTCTATTCAATAAGTGTTTCACTATATACCCGTAACTATGTATGTAAACCTTGCAGGTTTTTAATCTTAAAGAATTAGAAGTAAAATATGTTCTATCGCAAACATAATACATAGATAGAAGATAAAATCTACTAGAGACTTATTTTGGTAGAAACCTAAATGTCGAAATATTTAAATCCATTGTTTGCTGTTGAACAGTCGTGTTGGTGACCTTTGATATAAATCAAGTTAATTATTAAAATTCGAAGACGTAGATAAAACGAGAGAAAAAAAATATTTAGAGATCAAACACGCAAAATAAGAACATTTAGGAAACAGACAAAAAAAAATTCACAACAAAGTGCTTTTAAAATGTAATGGAGCGAAAATATATTGTGCTTAGTCACTGTGGGATGACATGCATTTTAATATTACTCTCTTAGCGGCCAGCATCCCTAAAGGGAAACCTACCTTTTATTTTCGGAGGAAAACCATCAAAAGACGACTGGTTATGGGTATCCTCATAACCAGTCGTCTTTTGATGGTGGTGGTTTTTGGTGGTGGCTTTTGATGGTTTTTTGACTAAGCACTAAAAACACCCGGGTGGTCACCATCTGCACATGGGAGGAGGCACCGTTTCCTCTTAAAAGAATAGGGTAACCCACCTAACGGGCAATAGTTATTACTAAGATGATAGTCATCTTCATCAAATAAGCCTGCAATACCCCACTGTTGATCTGTAGGGTTACAAAAGTCATTCTGTGCTACTTGAAAGATGGGAGTGTTTAGGAAAATAATGTTTTCTTATTCACATCTTACCTGCATAGTAACTTCATACTGGACAATAAAAGGCTTGTTCTTGAACTCAAATGGCTTGTCCAGCAGGGCTGAAATGGCTGCATGCTTAGCTTCAGTTGTTAAGACGAGACCCAGGTCCTCTTTGAAGATCTTTCTGCTAGGTTGTTGAATCTGGAAGAAGGTGAAATTGTAATTTTTTTTTTAGCTGTTGTAAGGATTATATCCATACAGAGGCTTGTGACGTTTGGAATGAAGAAACTGGATGATTGATTCTCATAATTATGATAAATACATAAACTTACATCTGTTTAGAATAGATGAAACTACAGAACGAATTCCAGTAATGGTGTAAAAATTGGAATTTCTACTTTATTACTCCCTCTACTACTTTATGTAAAAATTACTTTCGTCATAGCATGAATAATAGCTACAATGTTTAACTTAGAATTAGATATCATTGCTTAGAATTAAATATTATTGTGGTCTGATCTGTACGATATTTCATTTTCATTAATGAAAATTTAAAACTTAACATCAGTTAAGTATAGTGTTTTATCAGTTGCAAGATAATGTATTGTTATGAATAGTTTTTGCTATGGTAATCAAGATAAGATTTTCAACTGTGACTTGTGTTAGCATTGCAGTTAGGCTGCCTACCTCATAAGATCCACATAAACCATCTTACTCATTTTAATAAGTATGATTGGTGATTATGAATGACTGATATATTTTATACATGTATGTACTGATGATAGTTCACATGTAATAACCAATGAAAAATCAAAATCAAAACATTTATTTTAAGTAGGCAAGCTCCAGGCACTTAGGCCTCAGCCTCGAATTTTGCGGGCAGCGGGGCGGCGGCGGCGGCGGCGCGACTTGTATGGAGTGCACCGCTCGTTGCCCGCTCCCGCGCCGCTGTATTCCGAGAACCGGTCCATTTGATTGTACGCATAAGATCCTGCCGCGCCCGCGCCGCCGCCGCCGCCGCCCCGCTGCCCGCAAAATTCGAGGCTGAGGCCTTAGGAATAGTCAATCAAATCTATATAAATAAAAAGAGAAGTCCTGACTGACTCATCAACGCCGAGCCCAAACGCTTGGACCTAGAAAGCTGAAATTTAGCACAGTGGTTCCCTTTATAATGTAGACAAGAAATAAGGAAGGATTTTTCGAAATTCAACAACCCCTAAGGGAATTAAATAGGGGATGAAAGTTTGTATGGAAAATCGTAATTTTCACGCGGGCGAAGCCGCTGGCAAAAGCTAGTACAAAATAAAAGAAGCTACAGTCCCAGTCACAAGTATAATAACTGTGACTGTACTGTAGTTGCCCATTCCCTAGTGTAAATCTCTATGGAGAAAATGGGCAACTCCATGGACACTCTTTTAAATCAGTATATTGTTACAAAACCTTGGTTTTCATAAATTTGAAGTTTCATCTTGATGTTGATGTGCAGAGAATACTGGGAGTATATTTGAACATACATAATTAAAATGGATCCTATGAGGTAGGCAAATAGTCAGTATCCATCTGCAAAGGGATATAATTTTGCAAAAATAGTAAGTACAATAAAAATTGGCAGACTGAGCTGAGAGACATTTTGTAACCAAACAATTGAGTAACCAAGACTGAATCTCTCAGCCAGTTCAACGGGCTAAATAATAATAATAACAATAAAAATAGTAGCCCAAAGTCAAGTAAAATGACTGGGTTCAATAACTACCAAAGTCCAAAAAATGTATGAATGAAAGGCAATTATTGCATGTGGCTGAGTTGTGAATGCTAAGGTAATGAGTACATAAGAGGAAGTGTGAAAGTGTTGCCGTTGACTGAAAAATTATGTGTTAATTGGTTCTCATGGTTTGGGCAACTGGGCATGTGATGCGAAGGAATGAGGAAACTTTTGGGTATGAATGTAGATGACTTTAATAGTAGAGGAAGAATTGATTGAATATGTGAAGGATGGTATGATTTGAACTGCAGAAACCACGAGTAATACAGAAGTATTGCAGTAGACTTGTTGCTCCAATGCGGGACCTAGGGTTCATTCCCGGGAATTCTCGAGCCGAGAATTCCCGGGAAATCCTTGGACTTTGTTCCCGGGAAATCAAGCTCGAGAAAAGTCGAGAACTCGAGAAATCATGTACACACGGCTACACATCAAGCTATACAAAACCAGTATAATCTGATCGTTCATTGTGCGAAAAGATCTAGTAAAGTGAGGCCAAGATAAACTGGTTTTGTATAGCTTGATGTGTAGCCGTGTGTACCCTACCTATATAGAAATTAAATCGCCGTTTGTTGTGTTGCGTGGCTATATTAAGTTTTGAATATAATCAATAAAATAATTATAATTAACTAGCTGACCCACGCAACTTTGTCTGCGTTACAATATATAGCTTTAAATAACCTTGCTCGATAAATCGACTATCCAACATAGAAATATTTTTTCAATTCGTGCGTTCTACCAAACGAACAAACTCCTCAGCATTAAAATTTTATTCGTTCACGTTTATTTTGAAAATATAATAGCCTATTACTCGGTAAAGGTGTACCTTTCTAATGTTAAGAGAATTTTCAAAGTTGGCAAAGTAATTTTTTACTTAAATCGTTACAAACAAAAAATCTAATCTTTCCTCTCTATAATATTAGTTTAGATTACCTTAGATTATATTATTATTTTAAAAGTAAGAGATACCAATATTAATTGAGAATTATTATAGAATAAATAAACAAATAAATTTATGTACAATAACACCTTGTAAACATTATGGTGCGATGAATATTTTGTATTTGAATTTCCCGGAGGCCAGAATCTCCACATTGGGATGCGATGCGAATGCCGGGTGGACCGCGTAATTATTTTGTCGCGCAGATATTTTTATATTGCGTAAATTGCGTTATCTTTTAAGATATTAGTTTAAACTATATAGAGTAAAGCGCACAAAGGACAATGAGTAATGGTGGGCCCACCTCTCAATAGAAATAAGATCCTCATGAATGAATACGTATATTTATGCAGAATAAAACTAAGTATTACGACTATGGTTAAAAGTCAGTACTTTCGGAGTTATATTACCAATTATATTGGCTTATACCTAAGTGATACCAATCTAAGCAATTAATGATTGAGGTCATTTGTAGTTTTGCCTGGCTACGCCTCAATGCAATGCATGTGCGGCGGCTGGGAAGCCGGCCGAGCACCGGGCAGGGAGCAAGGCCTGCGCTCCACCCGCTAAGGCCAAGGGGAAGGGAAGGCCCTCGCCCTCCGCTACCAACTCCACCGTCGTCAACGACGCAGCCGCCGATGCCGCTGCTGAATCCGTCACCACCGCAACTCCCACTGCGGTGGTGCCACAGGAGGTCCCGGAGGGGGCTGAAATGGAGTGTCATTAATGGCCCCACTAAGCCTCCTCCAGGCAAACATCAACCACTGCGCCTGCGCTCAGGATCTGTTGCTCCAGAGCATGGCGCAGTGGTCGATCAACATCGCCGTGGTCTCTGAGCCACATTTTGTCCCGCCCAGGCCAGACTGGGTGGAGGACCTAAGCGGCACAGTGGCCATCATTGCGTCGGCCGCCGCCGGCACCCCGGCACTTGAGATGGTCAGGAAGGGTCAGGGGTGCGTAGCAGCACGGTTCGGGGAGATCGTAGTAGTGGGAGTTCCCGTTACACGGATTTGCGGGGTGGGATGGTCGAGTGCTGGGCTCTGGAAACATCCTGAACCGGGGTTCTGTGGCCACGTGTGTGCGGATGCGGGGCGAGTCGGTGGTGGACATTTCGTTCGCCAGCCCCGCTCTGTCACGACGCGTCGTCGACTGGCTCGTTATGGAGGGGGAGGAGACCTTTTCCGACCACCGGTATATCCGGTTTGAGGTCTCTGCCCAGTCCTCGAGCGCGCCGGTCCCACAGACCCCGAGTGGTCCACGTTGGGCGCTGAAGCAGCTGGACCGGGAGCTCCTCCTGGAAGCCGCGATCGTGCAGGACTGGGTGTCATCACCGGTCAGGCCCGCCGACGTTAACACCGAGGCAGGTTGGTTCCAGGAGGCCATGTCCGAGGTATGCGACGCGGCAATGCCCCGAGTCCAGCCAGGAAGCGCCCGGCTTCACGTAAACTGGTGGTCGCAAGAGCTGTCGCACCTGCGGCAGCAATGTGTGGCGGCGCGGCTCCGGTACGCCAGGCATCGCAGGCTCCGTATTCGACCTCCGAATGCGGAAGCCGTCGAGGCGGAGCTTTATGAAGGGTACAGAGCGGCGAAGAAAGCCCTCTCCAAGGCTCGTCGGCGGGCCAAGGATCAGGCCCGCGAGGAGATGCTGGAGACTCTCAACAGAGATCCGTGGGGGCGCGCCCTTATATGGTGCGGAATCAATTCCGCACCCGGGCCCCCCCGCTGACGCAGAGTCTCCGGCCCGAGCTCGTGGTGAGCGCCGTCCCACACGTCCCGTGGCTTCGCGAGGGGAGCATCGTCCCCCGCCAATGTCACCCCCACCTGCGGTGCCGGAAGCAGACGGTTCAGGTACCGATGACGACATTCCGGACGTGACTGGGGTAGCCCTGAGAGTGGCGGTAAGGAGGTTTAAGGCCAAAAATACCGCCCCGGGGCCCGATGGCTTGCCTGGCAAAGCCTGGGCCCTGGCCTCAGACTCAGAGGCTCTTGGGCCCCGACTGGAGAGGCTCTTTAGCGCGTGCATGGAAAGAGGCCAGTTCCCGCTTCGTTGGAAGACGGGGAAGCTGGTCCTCATCCAGAAGCCGGGGCGCCCTGTGAACTCGCCGTCTGCATACCGGCCCATTGTGCTGCTAGACGAGGTGGGCAAGCTCTCTGCCCCGAGTCCGAATCTTGCGGATCAGCAGTTCGGCTTCCGCAAGAGGCGCTCGACGGTGGACGCCATCATGCGCGTGAGAGCCCTCACGACGGGGGATGCGGTCTCTCGGGGTGGTGTGGTCTTAGCGGTGTCTCTCGACATCGCCAACGCCTTCAACACCATGCCCTGGAGCTGCATCTGGGAGGCACTCCGGTATCACCGGGTGCGCCTACCTTCGTTGTGTAGTCGGGGACTACTTGACAGACAGGACTGTCATCTACCCTGGTCAAAACGGAGAATGGAACCGGCGAGAGATGTCGTGCGGTGTTCCACAGGGTTCGGTTCTGGGGCCGCCCCTGTGGAACATCGGTTACGACTGGGTGCTGCGTGCCGACCTCCCTGACGGCGTCAGCGTCGTCTGCTACGCGGACGATACGGTTTATACGTCATAGAAATCAATAGAGAAAACGAGTTACCCAATCTATTGGAATATAATATACTCGCTGAGAATGTGTGGTTGTTGCGTGGAAGGATACAGTCACGCCACGTAAGAGCAAGAACATAATTATTATTGCTAAGCTAATTGATAGAAACCAAGTTGGAAGAAACGCGATCATACAATATTATTGCTCTTGTTTGACCGGACGGCGAACTGTAGGCACTTGCGCTCACATCATATCTTTGGTTTGGTACCTAGGAGTTGGGAGGTACCAACCATTCGTGGCACCCGCGGGTTTTTTAAATAATGTAATTGCCATTGATGTTCAGGAGGAATAATAAATCTTTTTTGTTTAAAAGTGAAATACTTGTATTATTACTATTCTACCTTATAAATATCAATAAAGAAAATGTTACACTGGGATGACTTTAAGACGTTGTATATCCAAAAGTACAAACATTTAACAATAGTTTTATTAGTAACTAATGTTTCTCTTATAAAGACCTATCCAACGGTATATAACATGTTACTATTGAGGGGTGGGCCCAGACCCCATACATTGGTTTCCCATTGTCCTTTATTTAGATATAGATTAATACCATATGGGGTATATAAACTTCGCAAAAAATAATTCTTTTTAACCTAACATTTTAATAGGTAGTAAAAAATGGTTACAGTGAGTCAATCTTAAAAGATAGACATGCTGTCCAGGACCTTTTTTTTTGAACTTTTAAAGAGGAACAATAAAGGATCGGACAAAAAAAGAACTAATTAGTCCGTCAGATAGATTTCCAAAAATTATTGAACACGTATTTTTTCTTTTTTCACGTAAACTTAAAATGAAGACGACACAGTGCTTCGAAAACTCGTGTGACGTCATATGATAGCACATTTTGACAACACAAGTGACGTTTCAAGCCCTACTCCAAGATCTTTGACGCGTTTTATCTTCGTCATTTTTTATTGATTTGATAAAACAAAAAACACGTATTCAATATTTTTCGATAATCTAACTTACGGACTAAACAGAATCATATTATTTTGACCCAGTCCGATCCCCTATTCTTTCGTACATGATATTTGCATAACTTAAACCATTTTCGCAGAGCACGCAACGGTAGCCCTCAAAAAGGAATATCTTTTCCCGTTTTTGCAACATTTTTCATTTATGCTCTGCTACTATTAGTAGCGTAGCGTGATGTTAAATAGCCTAAAGCCTTCCTCGATAAATGGACTATCCAACACAAACAGAGTTTTTCAATTCCAATCATTAGTCTCTGAGTTTATCGCGTTCAAATAAACAAACAAACACACTCTTCAGCTTCATAATATAAGTACAGATTTGATACTTTTATTTGAGAGGAAAACAACTGAATTTGGTGACGTTATTGGAACCAAATACTATGAGAAAACGTACGTAAATGTAAATTTCTCGACAACCCGAGAAGACCCGAGAAATTAGCCTCGAGAATTCTCGAGACCCGAGAAATTGAAAAGCTCGAGAAATCATGAACCCTAGCGGGACCAGAAGAATGATGATATAGATGATATTTTTATCTGTGTGTGGAGTATGTGGCTATCTACAAAAAATGAGATGTGATGTTATGACAAAAGTAACAAAGTAAGTAGTGGTGGTAAGTAGTAGTGAAGTAAGTAAAGTGTTTCTTTGCATTACTTCAAAGTAACAGACGTAAAATGTAATTTGTGAACATCTTACCTCCCATTTACCATCATACTTGGCAATATTTTCATCAACTCCCTGTTTCTTAGCTTCAGACTTCACCCATTTCTTCTTGAAAGCAGCCTCGTCATCAAAGTTTTCCACAAGATATACCTTTTCAGGACTTATTGTTGGACTGTGGTACAGGTTTTCTTCTTCCACTGTCTATAACATTAATGAGGTTTTATTTGAAGATCACATAAAGCCTGTAAGTACAGCAATGGGTAAGTCAGAAGTAAACCTATTTACTGCACCCACATTTTATCAGTTATTTCAGTCCCATGTCCTGAGCATTTGGCCATGAAGCATGTTATATACATTATAATCTAAATCAGGGGTTCCCAACCTTTTACCCTATGCGCCTCCCTCAAGTTTACGCTAAAAAACTGCGCCCCCCTTGTCCCAACCCAACTACGATGGAAATAAAACAAACGATGAAAACTTTAATGGACTTTAATCATATGTACGACATACTATATTAGTGAGAACATTGTGCCTGCACTTTATTAACCAATTTATCAATTCTTGGCTTCATATTGGTGAGTGCACAGCGCAGATCATTTTCGACATTAAGTCTATTTCGTTGCTTCGTTTTCGCCTTGACTTGTCGCTGTTGCAGTCAGTCGCTCGCAGTCCGCGGCGAAGTTATGAATTATAATAAATACCTAAGCCACTCGTCGCGCCCCCCCTTAGATCACTCTACGCCCCCCAAGTGGGGCGCGCCCCACTTGTTGGGAACCCATGATCTAAATGAATTTTATGTTAATAGCATAGTAAAGGAAAACCTTGATGATGTACTATAGGACTTGTGTGTGTGATAAATTGACTTGACAGTGATAATTTCTTTTGTTATATCAAGGTTTCTGAGAAACTAAACCTACTTTTCAATTATTATCTCTAGATAATAATGTAGGTCATAAACTCTCAGTCAACCGTGTCTGTCTACTCTTTTTTTGTGATTATTGTAATTTATTCAGGTCATGTAACCTATAAGAACTAACCTCCACGGTAACTTCGTCGTCACCATCATCATTGTCGGCTTGCACCACACCCGCGGCACTCACTAACACCAGGAAGGCTCCTATTAAGTATACTTTACGGCTAAATAAAGCCATCTGAAAAAATTAAATGTACACTGGTGACGAAACACGTCGGCTAACTCAAAAAGCGTCGCCGATATCAGAGAATGAGAAAACTTTAGGCAGTATATATGAGTATATACTCCGCCACGAGAAGTGGACTTAATTTAATTAAAAATATGTATGAATGTATGTAGCACTCGGACACTCCTGGTGTTCGGTGCAGCCGGATAACGGAAATCCTCAATAAAGGGCGACCAAATGATAACAACTTAACTAAATTTAAAATACTTCGCCGGAGGGATTACCTTGAAATATATTTGATGCACTTATTGTTTTATAAGTTACAATTTAAACGATGCACAGAAATCAAATAAATTCCCTACTGAGAGGAATTTGATTTTCCTGAAAATTTTCAGCCAATCAAAAACAAACAGTTGTCAAGGTAGCGATCGAGAATTTTCCGAAGCGTTCAGATTTATAAATTTAACGAAAAAAATATTTGAAAATTATGTTTAAATTAATCAGAATAAAAAATATTAATCAGATGAGTGACGCTAATTTATTAAATTTTTTAGTTTGTTAACGTGATGAGAGTTTTGAGTTTTGACTATGAATGTGGGACTTGAAATGGGGTATAAAGGCGCGTCCTCACTATAAGCCGCGCGGCTCCAAAGAGTGTGTAACTTTACGCGGCTCGGCGCCGGCGTTGCGATTATATATATTTTTTTAAACACCCTGTAAGGCCGCGGAAACGATGGATGGACTGTGTTATTGTGAGGCCACAAGAGGCATTAACGGTGCGGTACGGCGGCGCCCCGGATGCCCCGGAGCGATGCCGAAACGTCATCCTACATACAAATCACTATGCCTTGTCACACGGTGCGTTGCGGCGCCGTACGGCGTTTCACCCACCGCACCGCACCGCTCCGTGTGACCTTAATAATTATTACTATACTCTTTGGGCCTCACTACCCGATATATTACTTTACTCTATGGGCCTCACTCTAAAGGAGGACTGGAGGATGATGGATACAGTTGTAGTTATACGCTCGTTTCCATATTTTACTGTTTAATTCTGTTTTGTTTTTATTTTTTATGTTTTACCTTTTACAATATAATTTTACTATTTAGCGTACGTCGTCATTGAAATAGCCCGAATTTTTCAACTCTGCGACCCCAAGCGCATTGGTATTATATAGGGGCAAGAGAATGATGATGATTGAATTTAACTTTCTATTAGATTAATTTTATTAAAAACCTGGAAAATTTTGTCCATTTTATTACAGGGTTCTTTTGAAAGGACGAGTCCTTTCAAATGCCGCCATCTAGTGAATTTATTAAGACTTGTTAGATGCATCACATTTTCATTAATATTTTTGATTTTATCTGAAACTAATTTTACCGTTGACCGTTGACCGAAAACATCGTGAGGAAACCGGCATGTCTTAGAACAAAAAAAACGAAGATATGCGACATCTATCAATCCGCACTGGGCCCGCGTGGTGGATCATAGCCATATCATAGCCCATCCCTCTTCTAGACAGGAGGCTTGAGTCCCTGCAGTGGGAACATTATAGGCTGATGATGATGATGAATTTGACCGTTCAACAATCTAATTATTTTTAATATATTAATTTTTAATTTCGTAAGGCATAACTTTTTATAGGTCCATGGGCATAACACATTTTTATATCCTGTACGAACGATTACCATTGCTTCGATCGAAGTTTTAAAAAACCTATGGCTTCGCTATAACCCGACTAAAATCAATAGGTTACTCATTTGTCAAAATCACGGCTGATAATCTTCGTACAACGAAACGCTCGACGTAGCGCCATATTGTTTTAATGTTGTATGACGTTTCTGGTCGTCTGTGATTGGCCGACGCAGGCGCAGGTAGGCCGCCATTTGTTTTTGTTTCATTTGACGTAAATGACATAAATCTGACATTACAGTTATTGTGTTGATCGAGTGAAGTCGTTTGTGCTTATCCTCTCCGCTTTAGCTGTAATAAATCCCAGTGTCTCTACGATTACTTTTGCTACTTGCAAAATGTATTACGAGTGCTGTGTTTGTAAATCTTCGCGACAGGACGCTATTTTGCATCATTTCCCGTGTAATGAGAAAAGACTCGCTGTGTGGTTAAAGTGTCTAAATCGTGATGATCTGCAATCGTTATCACCTGAACAACTTTCGAAGCTTTTTGTTTGTCAAAAACACTTCGAAAAGAAGTTCATTACGTCTAAATCTCGTCTCATTGGCAGTGCCTATCCTTCCCTGTTTACTGAAGATGATATTTTGAGTGGAATAACAACTCTGCAGTATACAGGTAAATATTATGATCATACATTACTTATTATTACATCTTGCTTTCTTTACCTTCCTAAACACACGCCAAATTTTGTTATACCTATACTCGCGTACGGTGCGAAAGACTGAAAGTTTTGAAACCTTATTCAGAATACAACTTTTCTTAAAAAAGCTAGATATATTATGGTTTCTAGGTGTATACTACGAAGTATCGTGAACAACACAATATATATTTCTTCTCTTGTATCTGATCTGCAATCAGTCTTGAGTACTATAAGCAGATGTGATAAGGGACAATATACTATTCATTTATTAAGCAATAGTATTAACAGCACTCACTATAGAGATGATTGGAAGAGGCTGCAAAATTAATTGATTATATTAGCAAGGATACATTTTCGGCCATTTTCCCCCTGATGACCCCCTGACCACTCTTAAAGAAACTTACAAACCTAACAGTACTATATTATGAACTAACTAAAGTAATGATACAAATCATTTTCGACATGGGTTTCAAAATTTAATTATTTATTTATCAGTACAAATCACTGAGCAAAATATTATAACACCTATACTCACGACAGTGTCACAGACTGATTTTTACCAAATATTTGTCATATTTGCAGTTCTCACAAACATAATTTTCACTCTATTGATCATACATAAACTAATGATGCAGCTAACAGGAAGGAACAAATACCATTATGATAATAAAGTTCAAAATCTAGAAAAAGTTTTTTATCTGTCTCACAAACCAATGCGCAAGTATAGGAAGGAAAGTAAACTTGCATTCCTCTCTTTATTCTCAGGTGTTAACTCAGTGACTGATGAGCATAATGTTGAGGTGCATAATACTGAAATTGATTTTGTGTGTCTGATTTCAGAAAATGTGTCACCTCAGGCTGAGCATTCATACTCCCGTAAAAGACACTTTGACCACACATACTGCCTAGAACCACTGAAAGGTACGTTAATGGTATAATTTTTATTACAAATTAAATTGTGCACAATAACAAAATAATACACTTTCTTGTACATCAATTTTTTTAACAGTACTGCTTTACAATATTGTTTATTATTCCATGGTTACAATGGCAGTCTTAGTGCTCCTGAACAGGTAGTTGAAAAGGTAGTTGGTGGTAAAGTGCAGTGGTGTGTTTATTAAACTTGCTATATTTTTCTGTTTTTACAGAAATTCAACCAGTTGCTTCTACCTCCACTGAATTTCCTCTGCGGTGCCTACCAAAATATCCACAGTCTAGGCAAGATTCAGGTATCTCTAATCTCTTTGATAAATATGTACTGCAAAACAGGGTGAATAGAGAATGCAGGGGTGAATCGGCACCAGACTGAAAGGGATTTCAATCTTTAATTATTATGGTGATTGGTCTGCCGACAAGAGATGTTCATTTTTAGGTACTAAATAAGTTGCATGTTTGTAACATATCCCATAACTTACATGTAAACAAGGTTGGTCTCGATTCACACCTGCATTCTCTATTCACCCCGTTTTTCTGTATATTAAATACTTGATTTTTTTAAATTAAATTTAATCCCTTTAATAATTTTTTTCCTTGATTCTGTCTATTTCAGAAGTCACTGCTGCTAGCTCCTGTGACCTCCAAACTTTACCCCAAGCTCTACAAAATCCACCAACTATTGAGGAGTCAGGTAATAATCATTCAGAGTTCCAATTAATAATATTTTTTATTTCATCAGATTTGTGCTACTACTCGTTGACACTATATTATGTTATATCCTCACTTGTAACCTGCTGCAGGCTTAAAGTTATATAGTAAAAGTATTATTAGTCTCAAAATAATAACAATCAGGAAATTGTAGTCTGTGTTCCCCATACAGAGTATTTTACAATGTTTCAGGTTTGGGCCAAGTCCGGAATGAAACGCAGAAACCTTCAAGAAAACGAATTATAAGCAATGTAAAAAACTTGTCACCAACTTGCCAAATGTTGTACAAAGAGTACAAAAAGGCAAAAAAGCAAACAGATTTTTACAAAAGGGCCAAGAAAGCTTTGAAGTTTAATAAGGAAACTTCCTTTGAAAAACTAACAGCAAACATGAACCCATATGCAAAGAGTATCATGAAAATGCAGATTAATCTTTGCACTAAAAATAAGAAAGGGCGTCGCTTCACATTAGAGGAAAAACTAATTGCATTATCAATTATGAAGCAGAGTCCCAAATGCTACAGATTTTTACACAAAATTTTTATATTGCCATCAAGGTCAACATTAAATAAGATGGTGACAAAACTTAATATTGAAACAGGAGTTTGCCCTCAAGTTTTTGAGTTAATGAAAAAAGAGGTTTGTACCTATGCAATATTAGTTGTGTGATAGTTGTGGAATATTATTATTATTATTTATAAAAAAAAAAAAAAAAAGAATATTCAAATTTTAAAATCTTCTAAACTGTACATTATGAGTGGTACCATAACCGAATTCAAACAACATGCCTGTGTGTGTAGAATTAAAGTATGTTATTTAACCTTTTTTTTTAATAAATTATATCATGGTTGCACATTGGTGAATAGTGAAAAAAGTTAAGCTTTAATTCATATGTTGGTTTCCAGGTTGCAACATGGGAGGAAAATAAGAAAATGTGTTCTGTAATATTTGACGAAATGTCACTGGAAACTGCCTTAAACTACAACAAAAATAAAGATACAATAAACGGCTTTGTAGAGCTTAACATTAAAAAAAAAAAGTTTGCTGATCATGCACTTGTTTTTATGCTGAGAGGAGCAGTTTTTAAATGGCAGCAACCAGTGGCCTATTACTATTGCGAAGGAGCCACCTCTGGGCTAGAATTAAAAACTATTTTGAAAGAAGTAATTTCTGCCATAGTGGGATGTGGGCTGAAGCCAGTTGCATTAATTTGTGACCAGGGGTCTGCTTTTCAATCTGCACTAAGAAGCCTGACAGCAGACACAAGACGTGACCAACTACTTGCAAATCAAGAACCAGGTTCGTATTATTTAGTTAACTTTTCCATCCTAGCTGTCCAAATATTCGGGCACTTATGTAAACATTCACCATTAAGGGTTTAAATGCTGGCATGAATCAAATGGACCAATAGTGGACATATTGTTTAAGGAACTAACCAACATTTTGACTTCTTGATTTTTCATCTCAATCATTGTTTTTAACTACATGTATATATAGGGAAAAATATGATGGCGCACTCATGAAATTTAATTTAGTTTAAATATTTAATCATTTCAGATGGCACAGTTACTATAAGCGGAGTCAATCTGAGTATTATATATGACCCATCACACCTTATAAAGGGGCTGCGAAATAATTTTTTAAACAAAAACATACAAATTGATGGAAAACTATCAAAATGGCAAGACATAGTTGATGTTTATGAAGCAGATTGTCATCACACAGAAGCCAGACTTCTTTATAAATTGAATGACCAGCATGTCATTCCTGAAAAAATAAAAAAAATGAAGGTAAATTTCTTATTTAGCCACCTATTTGTATTCTGCTAGAGTGGTCACAATGTGGTCACTAGATTATTTACTAAAACAGATTTTAATGTCACCTTTTATTTTTCAGGTAAAAAATTGTGTAAAGGTCTTCAGCAAAACTGTATCTGCAGCCTTGTCATACACGGCAAAATTTTGTAAGTACCTAACATGATCTTACTTCTAACTAATATTATAAATCCAAAAAAAAAGTGAGGATGGATGGATGTTTGTTATTCAGGTTATTTTAACATATAGGATACTTTTTTATCCCAGGATTAAATTCCTGTTAATTAAGTTTCGTCATAAACCCGGGTAAAGCCGCTGGCAATGGCTACTATAAAAATAAACTTTTTGCAAATTGTTATTTAGTATAGGTGCTAGGTATTGACCGCGTGGTAGGAGCCAAACATAATATTGTTACTTTAGTTTAATGGATCTTTTAAAGACAGTAAATAAACAGTTACATAAAAACATAATATGTATTACTGAATACATATAACGTCATAAAACTCACTGGTTTACACTACATAAACCACCCTCATGAATCACTCCGAGGTTCATAATATTTTGTTATACTAAACATAATGTTTCTTCTTTTCCAGCTCATTATGCAGATGGAAGACCTGTCAGCAGTACACTAGAAAACACAGCAGACACAGTTCTATTTTTTGACCAGTTGTTCGACAGTGTCAATGGAGCTGCAATATTTTCTAAGAGAAGCAAGGGAAAAATCCTGAGAACAGCAGTTACAGAAAAATCACCTCATCATCAGTTTTGGAAAGAGGCTATTACGAAATTGGAGAAAATTCGCTATATCGATTCCAAAGGAAACGAAAAATCTGTGCCCTCTTTAGTGAATTTTATTGTAACACTAAAAAGTTACATGAGGCTGTGGCAGATTTTTAAAACCAATAATATAAAAATAATGAGGCCGAGATATTTTAACTCAGATCCCATTGAAAACTTTTTTGGGCAAGTAAGGGCATATAATTACAGAAATAATGACCCAAACTGCCACAGCTTCAATTGCACCTTTAAGTCATTGTTGATAACCAGAATTATAAAATTCCACAACCAAACATTTAATTGTGAGGATGACCCGGCAGACCAAGTAATAAATTTACAGTCTCTGTTTACTGAAGATACAAAAGAAAATGTCGAGCCGGGTCATTCAAATACAGGGCAGAATATTGAAATGATTGTGGAGCAGGCTCGACGAGAACGATTGAATGTCCACTCGCGAGCCTACACTACAGGATGGGTAGTTCGCAAAATATTTGATAAATTTAAATTAAAATGTAACTCATGCAAAAATTGCTTAACAAGCAATGAATCAAATATCCACGACTGGATTAATCATCGCGAATATACGGCAGCAAAAAAAAGATTAAACTACCCATCCGAAGGTGCAGTGAGGTGTTTCGGTACAGTGATAACTGAAACAAATGCATACTTGGAACACAACGCTCATAAAAATAATGTCGCTTCAAAAGTAATTGATTTTATTTGTTCCAAGTATTCATTTGATTTCATTCACTGTACCGAACACAAGACAATGATCCTTAATCATTTCATATCATTAGTTGTGAGGTTTACAATAATGAACTGGTGCAATATGATAAATCGAATTTTAAAGGGCACGGATATTCAAAGACTCCAAAATCGTGATTTGCCTGCGATGCAAAAGCAAGCTTACGAAAAATATAAAAGAAAATTAAAAAATAAATCTTTTAATAAGTAATTCTTTGTTTTATTTATTTTTTCCCAAAATTAATTTCAGAAAATTAATAATAGCCCCTTTGTGGGACAGCAGTAGCAATTATTATAGAAATCAAATAATATCCAGCAGCACGGCGTTTTAGGCTGTATACGAGTGGTTCCTTTGCCATTGTACAACGTAACTTTTAAAAAAAAAAGAAACGTCATACGACATTAAAACTCGAAAGACTGTGGTGAAAATTTTTGTTCTGAAGTTGGCAGTCTGATACGTAGTATCTCTAAGTAGTCTGTGGTCAAAATCACGGCTGATAATCTTCGTACAACGAAACGCTCGACGTAGCGCCATATTGTTTTAATGTTGTATGACGTTTCTGGTCGTCTGTGATTGGCCGACGCAGGCGCAGGTAGGCCGCCATTTGTTTTTGTTTCATTTGACGTAAATGACATAAATCTGACATTACAGTTATTGTGTTGATCGAGTGAAGTCGTTTGTGCTTATCCTCTCCGCTTTATCTGTAATAAATCCCAGTGTCTCTACGATTACTTTTGCTACTTGCAAAATGTATTACGAGTGCTGTGTTTGTAAATCTTCGCGACAGGACGCTATTTTGCATCATTTCCCGTGTAATGAGAAAAGACTCGCTGTGTGGTTAAAGTGTCTAAATCGTGATGATCTGCAATCGTTATCACCTGAACAACTTTCGAAGCTTTTTGTTTGTCAAAAACACTTCGAAAAGAAGTTCATTACGTCTAAATCTCGTCTCATTGGCAGTGCCTATCCTTCCCTGTTTACTGAAGATGATATTTTGAGTGGAATAACAACTCTGCAGTATACAGGTAAATATTATGATCATACATTACTTATTATTACATCTTGCTTTCTTTACCTTCCTAAACACACGCCAAATTTTGTTATACCTATACTCGCGTACGGTGCGAAAGACTGAAAGTTTTGAAACCTTATTCAGAATACAACTTTTCTTAAAAAAGCTAGATATATTATGGTTTCTAGGTGTATACTACGAAGTATCGTGAACAACACAATATATATTTCTTCTCTTGTATCTGATCTGCAATCAGTCTTGAGTACTATAAGCAGATGTGATAAGGGACAATATACTATTCATTTATTAAGCAATAGTATTAACAGCACTCACTATAGAGATGATTGGAAGAGGCTGCAAAATTAATTGATTATATTAGCAAGGATACATTTTCGGCCATTTTCCCCCTGATGACCCCCTGACCACTCTTAAAGAAACTTACAAACCTAACAGTACTATATTATGAACTAACTAAAGTAATGATACAAATCATTTTCGACATGGGTTTCAAAATTTAATTATTTATTTATCAGTACAAATCACTGAGCAAAATATTATAACACCTATACTCACGACAGTGTCACAGACTGATTTTTACCAAATATTTGTCATATTTGCAGTTCTCACAAACATAATTTTCACTCTATTGATCATACGTAAACTAATGATGCAGCTAACAGGAAGGAACAAATACCATTATGATAATAAAGTTCAAAATCTAGAAAAAGTTTTTTATCTGTCTCACAAACCAATGCGCAAGTATAGGAAGGAAAGTAAACTTGCATTCCTCTCTTTATTCTCAGGTGTTAACTCAGTGACTGATGAGCATAATGTTGAGGTGCATAATACTGAAATTGATTTTGTGTGTCTGATTTCAGAAAATGTGTCACCTCAGGCTGAGCATTCATACTCCCGTAAAAGACACTTTGACCACACATACTGCCTAGAACCACTGAAAGGTACGTTAATGGTATAATTTTTATTATGAATTAAATTGTGCACAATAACAAAATAATACACTTTCTTGTACATCAATTTTTTTAACAGTACTGCTTTACAATATTGTTTATTATTCCATGGTTACAATGGCAGTCTTAGTGCTCCTGAACAGGTAGTTGAAAAGGTAGTTGGTGGTAAAGTGCAGTGGTGTGTTTATTAAACTTGCTATATTTTTCTGTTTTTACAGAAATTCAACCAGTTGCTTCTACCTCCACTGAATTTCCTCTGCGGTGCCTACCAAAATATCCACAGTCTAGGCAAGATTCAGGTATCTCTAATCTCTTTGATAAATATGTACTGCAAAACAGGGTGAATAGAGAATGCAGGGGTGAATCGGCACCAGACTGAAAGGGATTTCAATCTTTAATTATTATGGTGATTGGTCTGCCGACAAGAGATGTTCATTTTTAGGTACTAAATAAGTTGCATGTTTGTAACATATCCCATAACTTACATGTAAACAAGGTTGGTCTCGATTCACACCTGCATTCTCTATTCACCCCGTTTTTCTGTATATTAAATACTTGATTTTTTTTAATTAAATTTAATCCCTTTAATAATTTTTTTCCTTGATTCTGTCTATTTCAGAAGTCACTGCTGCTAGCTCCTGTGACCTCCAAACTTTACCCCAAGCTCTACAAAATCCACCAACTATTGAGGAGTCAGGTAATAATCATTCAGAGTTCCAATTAATAATATTTTTTATTTCATCAGATTTGTGCTACTACTCGTTGACACTATATTATGTTATATCCTCACTTGTAACCTGCTGCAGGCTTAAAGTTATATAGTAAAAGTATTATTAGTCTCAAAATAATAACAATCAGGAAATTGTAGTCTGTGTTCCCCATACAGAGTATTTTACAATGTTTCAGGTTTGGGCCAAGTCCGGAATGAAACGCAGAAACCTTCAAGAAAACGAATTATAAGCAATGTAAAAAACTTGTCACCAACTTGCCAAATGTTGTACAAAGAGTACAAAAAGGCAAAAAAGCAAACAGATTTTTACAAAAGGGCCAAGAAAGCTTTGAAGTTTAATAAGGAAACTTCCTTTGAAAAACTAACAGCAAACATGAACCCATATGCAAAGAGTATCATGAAAATGCAGATTAATCTTTGCACTAAAAATAAGAAAGGGCGTCGCTTCACATTAGAGGAAAAACTAATTGCATTATCAATTATGAAGCAGAGTCCCAAATGCTACAGATTTTTACACAAAATTTTTATATTGCCATCAAGGTCAACATTAAATAAGATGGTGACAAAACTTAATATTGAAACAGGAGTTTGCCCTCAAGTTTTTGAGTTAATGAAAAAAGAGGTTTGTACCTATGCAATATTCAAATTTTAAAATCTTCTAAACTGTACATTATGAGTGGTACCATAACCGAATTCAAACAACATGCCTGTGTGTGTAGAATTAAAGTATGTTATTTAACCTTTTTTTTTAATAAATTATATCATGGTTGCACATTGGTGAATAGTGAAAAAAGTTAAGCTTTAATTCATATGTTGGTTTCCAGGTTGCAACATGGGAGGAAAATAAGAAAATGTGTTCTGTAATATTTGACGAAATGTCACTGGAAACTGCCTTAAACTACAACAAAAATAAAGATACAATAAACGGCTTTGTAGAGCTTAACATTAAAAAAAAAAGTTTGCTGATCATGCACTTGTTTTTATGCTGAGAGGAGCAGTTTTTAAATGGCAGCAACCAGTGGCCTATTACTATTGCGAAGGAGCCACCTCTGGGCTAGAATTAAAAACTATTTTGAAAGAAGTAATTTCTGCCATAGTGGGATGTGGGCTGAAGCCAGTTGCATTAATTTGTGACCAGGGGTCTGCTTTTCAATCTGCACTAAGAAGCCTGACAGCAGACACAAGACGTGACCAACTACTTGCAAATCAAGAACCAGGTTTGTATTATTTAGTTAACTTTTCCATCCTAGCTGTCCAAATATTCGGGCACTTATGTAAACATTCACCATTAAGGGTTTAAATGCTGGCATGAATCAAATGGACCAATAGTGGACATATTGTTTAAGGAACTAACCAACATTTTGACTTCTTGATTTTTCATCTCAATCATTGTTTTTAACTACATGTATATATAAGGAAAAATATGATGGCACTCATGAAATTTAATTTAGTTTAAATATTTAATCATTTCAGATGGCACAGTTACTATAAGCGGAGTCAATCTGAGTATTATATATGACCCATCACACCTTATAAAGGGGCTGCGAAATAATTTTTTAAACAAAAACATACAAATTGATGGAAAACTATCAAAATGGCAAGACATAGTTGATGTTTATGAAACAGATTGTCATCACACAGAAGCCAGACTTCTTTATAAATTGAATGACCAGCATGTCATTCCTGAAAAAATAAAAAAAATGAAGGTAAATTTCTTATTTAGCCACCTATTTGTATTCTGCTAGAGTGGTCACAATGTGGTCACTAGATTATTTACTAAAACAGATTTTAATGTCACCTTTTATTTTTCAGGTAAAAAATTGTGTAAAGGTCTTCAGCAAAACTGTATCTGCAGCCTTGTCATACACGGCAAAATTTTGTAAGTACCTAACATGATCTTACTTCTAACTAATATTATAAATCCAAAAAAAAAGTGAGGATGGATGGATGTTTGTTATTCAGGTTATTTTAACATATAGGATACTTTTTTATCCCAGGATTAAATTCCTGTTAATTAAGTTTCGTCATAAACCCGGGTAAAGCCGCTGGCAATGGCTACTATAAAAATAAACTTTTTGCAAATTGTTATTTAGTATAGGTGCTAGGTATTGACCGCGTGGTAGGAGCCAAACATAATATTGTTACTTTAGTTTAATGGATCTTTTAAAGACAGTAAATAAACAGTTACATAAAAACATAATATGTATTACTGAATACATATAACGTCATAAAACTCACTGGTTTACACTACATAAACCACCCTCATGAATCACTCCGAGGTTCATAATATTTTGTTATACTAAACATAATGTTTCTTCTTTTCCAGCTCATTATGCAGATGGAAGACCTGTCAGCAGTACACTAGAAAACACAGCAGACACAGTTCTATTTTTTGACCAGTTGTTCGACAGTGTCAATGGAGCTGCAATATTTTCTAAGAGAAGCAAGGGAAAAATCCTGAGAACAGCAGTTACAGAAAAATCACCTCATCATCAGTTTTGGAAAGAGGCTATTACGAAATTGGAGAAAATTCGCTATATCGATTCCAAAGGAAACGAAAAATCTGTGCCCTCTTTAGTGAATTTTATTGTAACACTAAAAAGTTACATGAGGCTGTGGCAGATTTTTAAAACCAATAATATAAAAATAATGAGGCCGAGATATTTTAACTCAGATCCCATTGAAAACTTTTTTGGGCAAGTAAGGGCATATAATTACAGAAATAATGACCCAAACTGCCACAGCTTCAATTGCACCTTTAAGTCATTGTTGATAACCAGAATTATAAAATTCCACAACCAAACATTTAATTGTGAGGATGACCCGGCAGACCAAGTAATAAATTTACAGTCTCTGTTTACTGAAGATACAAAAGAAAATGTCGAGCCGGGTCATTCAAATACAGGGCAGAATATTGAAATGATTGTGGAGCAGGCTCGACGAGAACGATTGAATGTCCACTCGCGAGCCTACACTACAGGATGGGTAGTTCGCAAAATATTTGATAAATTTAAATTAAAATGTAACTCATGCAAAAATTGCTTAACAAGCAATGAATCAAATATCCACGACTGGATTAATCATCGCGAATATACGGCAGCAAAAAAAAGATTAAACTACCCATCCGAAGGTGCAGTGAGGTGTTTCGGTACAGTGATAACTGAAACAAATGCATACTTGGAACACAACGCTCATAAAAATAATGTCGCTTCAAAAGTAATTGATTTTATTTGTTCCAAGTATTCATTTGATTTCATTCACTGTACCGAACACAAGACAATGATCCTTAATCATTTCATATCATTAGTTGTGAGGTTTACAATAATGAACTGGTGCAATATGATAAATCGAATTTTAAAGGGCACGGATATTCAAAGACTCCAAAATCGTGATTTGCCTGCGATGCAAAAGCAAGCTTACGAAAAATATAAAAGAAAATTAAAAATAAATCTTTTAATAAGTAATTCTTTGTTTTATTTATTTTTTCCCAAAATTTATTTCAGAAAATTAATAATAGCCCCTTTGTGGGACAATAGAAATCAAATAATATCCAGCAGCACGGCGTTTTAGGCTGTATACGAGTGGTTCCTTTGCCATTGTACAACGTAACTTTAAAAAAAAAAAGAAACGTCATACGACATTAAAACTCGAAAGACTGTGGTGAAAATTTTTGTTCTGAAGTTGGCAGTCTGATACGTAGTATCTCTAAGTAGTCTATCTCTAAGTAGTCTGTGGTCAAAATTGACTGACTGCCATGCTGACTGCTAATTTTATTATGCTGTCTCTGTCACACTCGTTCGTTCTGTTATCATTATCTGCATTAGTTTATTCGTGTAATTAGTACCGGGCGGTTTAGTTTTTGTATTTCGTTCGTGCCTTGTGCCTGCCGTCGTGTCTTGTTGAAAATCTTGTTTTTCCATGAAGGTGATGTATCAAAACGTCTTTTGTGATATTGTTAGTGAGTTCTTGTGAAATAACAGTATTCGCACGAACCCTATGCAAATACAGGTATTGTACAGTCGTGCTCTTAGCTTCAGAAGTAAATAGTAAATAACAATAGTATCACCTTAGACTTTGATGATTTATTATATTAGTGATTATTTCCGCATAAAAAATCCTATAGGAAATCTCTGTATGTATTTTTTATTTTATCATTGCGAATCATCAATTATTGACACTTATTAGTTAAATTATTATCTTGTTGCGGTATAAACCTGTCTTATCAGATAAAGGCTATCGGTTTCCCGTTACTTACCCTGTTCACATAATTATAACAAAAAACATTCAATAAATGGACTACATAAATCACATTTGTTTCTTAGAAAAACATTAAGTTCATGAGTACCCAAGTACATAATTCGTTTATTAAATTATTCTCTCTCACTAAATTAAAAGTTTTGATTCGACTCGACTGGTCTAAAATAATAGGCATATGAAATTAGAGATTGCCTGCTTTTGCTTGTCTACCCCATACTTATCCACTGCTTGCAAAGACCTGTCTCATGTATTAGCGAGAGCTCTTCAACAGTCTTCTGCCAACCTTAATATCTTTCTCTGTTCAACAAATAAATAATCCTAATAACAAAAATTTATAGTTAATTTGATAATATTGATTTATTTGTTTCAGCACAATGTCAATTTCAAGGCGCCAACTATTGCGCCTATTGAGGCTCCGTAATCTTCTGATGTTGACACTATTAGTGATATTACTATACATTGTAAAGTTATTGACTAGCCTAGATACAAATAACACATTTGCAAACCAGGCTTTAGAAGTGTTTCAAATCCCAGAAAGACATCACCGAGACAGTGGCTATTTTATACCCACTAGTTTAAAGGTGAGTTGATTAATTACCATCAATTGCGAATAACAATTTACTTGTGACAATCACTAATATCCTAAACTAAGCAATATCATGTGTGAACTTGCCATACACCTGAAACAAAATTACTGGGTGGAAGAGACATTCACGTTACTGTGTTATTGTAAGGTTCACCTTGTTATGAACATAGTACTGGAACTTCCCTACAGGTCACACAAAGTTGCTTCAAATGTTTTTCCAAGTGCTTGTGGCCGTATGTCTACCAGCCAGCATCCCAGTAAACTCCTTTTTCAATTCATTTTATTCTTTACTCCCTTCTCTTTCTTTACATTTCTCACAATCCATACATCTCTTCTTATTGAAAGTTATTTTTTTACTTAATTAATTATTACATTCCACATTCTCACAAATGTTATATTTCCAGAGAATTGACTGGCATGACTACGCGCTGATAGAACATGAGAGGATGCGTGTGGGTGGGTATTATCAACTGATTTGTCAAAATAGTAGTTTTATTCGGCTCAAATAATCAGTTAGCTTATTTTAACTAATAAGCTGAGATGAGATTCAGTTAAATATTTAAATGCCTGCTTTGACTTGCACATAAATAAGTATGATGGAGAAACTCTACTTCTACATACAGCCTAAATGGCCTTTCATAGTTACATAGGCCAGCAAAGCAGGCCACTCTATATGGCCTTTTGTAAAAACAACCCCAACGGAATTGCTGTATAAAAGTAAGAATGACAAAACATTCAAGATACAATGGTAGAATCAAAATTCACTGATAGAATAGATGTCTTGCATTGCATACAAATACAGTTAAAGTTGGGTAACAAAGATACATACATGCTGGCCTGTTGGTCTAGTGGTTAGTGACCCTAACTGCTATGCCGGAGGTTGTGGGTTCGATTCCCACCCAGGACAAATGTTTGTGTGATGAGCACGATCATTTGTTCTGTGTCTGGGTGTAATTTATCTATAATATGTATGTATTTAGAAATATATAAGTATGTTTATCAGTTGTCTAGTACCCATAACACAAGCTCTGCTTAGCTTGGGACTAGATGGCGTTGTGTGATAGTTGTGGAATATTATTATTATTATTATTATTATGCTTACAATTATTGTAAATGTATAAGTAGTTAGATGCATGTCTATGGTAAATGGTAACATTTTGTCTTTGTTAGCGCCATATACATATTTTGTAGTAGTGGTACTACCCAATTTTATTTCCGTCAGGAATTGGTGAACAAGGAAAGCCAGCAAATTTGCCAAAATCAGATGAAGATCTAGAAAAAGCTCTCTATGCAGCAAACGGGTTCAATGGCGCGCTAAGTGATAAAATCCCACTGAATCGTTCCATACCTGACATTAGGCACGCTCTTTGTGCGAAAAAGGTTTACATTTCGTCACTGCCCACTGTGAGCGTCGTGGTTCCCTTCCACAACGAGCACTGGAGTACCCTGCTTAGGACTGCGTTCAGCGTGTTACTACGGTCACCTAGCCATCTGATTAAGGAAGTTCTTCTAGTCGACGATGCAAGCGATAAAGGTACGAATTCAGATGCATAATTATTGTTAACACTATGTCGGAAACGAATTTGTAGTTGCAACTTGATATGGTTGTGTAACCACTGAGGGTGCCTAAATTGGCCGCTTTAGCAGAATCATAATAGGATAATAATATTAATTGCGTTAAAATTCACATGGTCACAAAGTGACAATTTTAAATAGTAACGCCTCTGTGACCATTTTACGAATTTGAACGTGAATGATGCAAAAGGACTTATGTAAGGATTGTAGCAGGTTGCTGCGAATTTTTCCAAAGAGATACCGCCTCGACACAAAGAGCTAAGAAGGAACATGGGTGGTTTGTAGTAGAAGTCTGACACTACCTTCTGCTCTGCCTAGAGCGGGAGGGGTTAAATTTGATGATTTCCCACCACAAAAAAAAAGGATCGTACCTATCGCAGGTTGCGTTTTGTAGTCTTTTTGGGTGTTGTAGTTTTTCACACCTACCCTTATGGCACGGTAATGCCTTACGGGAAATAGAGGTGCGAGTTTTTGTATTTAGCTAATTCCTACGGTTTGGCCCGCGTAGAATTCGGTAATAAATAATCTCATGGAATCATACTACCATATAGAGATAGAAATTATCTCGTGTATCTAGGTTCTAATCTAAACTGTCTGCGCCAATTTCCAACCAAATACGTTCAGTAGTTTATGCGTGAAAGGGCGACAAACATCCACCCTTGCATCCTCACAAACTTACGCATTTATAATAATAGTAAAAAGTAATTGTCATTTCGAAATTATATTCAGTTTAATTAAAAGAGATAACAGTTTCGTACAATGCTAATCGTTTAGATTAGCTTCTCGGTATTAAAACTTGCTATTATCACGGCTATTGCATTTCACTATTGATTGGCTCGTGACTTAATAATAACAGCCCGATCTTTTGGTTAAGCCGTGCTTGCCTAGGTTGGTCTGTCCATTACATTCCGATTTTCCTCCGGACCTCGGAAAATACGTTAAGCTGCTGTTACTGCCATAAATAATTATGGCAGTCTGAATTAACTGGGTTGTGGAGGTCATTTTAAGCAGTGGCTCCATCTATCTATACAAATAAAAAGAGAAGTCCTGACTGCCTGACTCATCAACGCCCACCCCAAACCCTTGGACCTAGAAAGCTGACATTTTGCACAGAGGTTCCCTTTATAAAGTAGACAAGGAATAGGTAAGGAAGGATTTTTCGAAATTCAACCCCTAAGGGAGTTAAAAAGGGAATGATAGTTTGTTTGGAGAGGAAAATCGTCATTTTCACGCGGGCGAAGCCGTTGGCAAAAGCTAGTGTAAAATATTAGTAGTCAACGGCATCCGGTTAAACTGGAAGCCGACCCCAATTTAGTTGGGAAAAGGTTAGGCAGATGAATTTATTGAGTCAGGAGTCTGGTAAACCAAGTATGAACAACTACAAGACTCGACTTCGACCATGACTTTCGAATACAAAGTCACGGCCAGAGTAAAATCTTAACAGAATTTATTGAATGCTCGTTTTATTTAACTTCGAAGCTCATTTGACCCTGGCCTGGAGGTCCACTGATCATCATAACACCGAATAAAACGTCCATCATTATATTCCTTCCCTTTTCCCATGTTATTTGGGGTCGGCGGAACACCTTTTTGTTTCCATAATAGGGGATCGGACTGGGTCAAAATAATATGATTCTGTTTAGTCCGTAAGTTAGATTATCGAAAAATATTGAATACGTGTTTTTTGTTCTATCTAATCAATAAAAAATGACGAAGATAAAATGCGTCAAAGATCTTGGAGTGGGGCTTGAAACGTCACTTGTGTCGTCAAAATGTACTATCATATGACGTCAAACGAGTTTTCGAAGCACTGTATCGTCTTCATTTTAAGGCGCAGTTAAAGGGGCACCGTAAAAACGACCTGTTTTTCGTCGCAGAGTTAGCCGTATAGCTACTTATTACAATTCCAAAAAAAATACAGTGTATAGTCAAATGTACCTATAGGTAAAAGACTTATGCAAAAATATTTTCTAAAAGTAATCAAGAACCTCGAAAAAAAAAATCACAAAATCACAAAAAAATCACACGAAAAAACTTTTTCGTCTCGAAATGCTCAATATTTTGAGTGACAACTGTTATATTTTTTTTTACTATCAGATAGGAAATTTAACCAACTAAAGACATAATAAAAATATTTTAACATTACAGCGTATTTTTTTTTTAATAAATTAAATCTGCGAACTATCGTTCATTTTGGCAGTCACGAGAATCAAACGCATTGCCATTTTCAACCTTATTTGTTTAGGCGATGAGTTAAACGCGCGCTCAAGGTCGCGGGCAGGTAATGTCGCCTTAAGTTTACGTGAAAAAAGAAAAAAATACGTGTCCAATAATTTTTGGAAATTATCTGACGGACTACATAATTAGTTTTTTTTGTCCGATCCCCTATTCTCCTCTGTCAGTCGTCACGGTATCATTTATTCCTTTTTCCTTCATATCATTCCTCACACACTGCATTCATCTTTTCTTTGGTTTTTCCCTACCTCTCCATCCGTCTACATTTATATTCAGCCATAAGACTTCCACTGCTGGACAAAGACCTCTCCCATAGAACGCTATAACGAACGGAGACCTGCCGCTTACATCCACCAGTTGCCCGCGACTCTCACGATGTCGTCGGTCCACCTGGTGGGAGGCCTACCAACGCTGCATCTTCCGATTCGTGGTCGCCACTCGAGAACCTTTCTTCCCCATCGGTTGTCGGTTTTTCGAGTGATGTGGCATGCCCATTGCCACTTCAACTAGCATATTCTGAGACCTATATCGGTAGGTACACTCTCTAAGCACAAAACCCTTTATTTCGGGCTTCGGCCGAAGTTACCCGGTTTTGTCTCCGTAACGCCTACGGTCATAAAACTGATTCGGCCCCGAACTATGAAAGAATGTGAACACGATTAGGCAGTCTGAGCTGAGTCAAAAGCTGCACTAGTAAGTAAAATATAGGCACCTTATTGATCCATGCATGACTAAAATCTAAAATACTCCGAATAATCAGGTCGCCGCCGGCCGTCTAGAAATAATTCAAATCTTTTTCCAACCATATTGAGGTTAGTAGAGATAGGTAGGTAGGTAAAGGTAGTTGACAAGGACCAACTGCCTACCAATTTTTTTCGTACCATACGGGGGTGGGTACGCATTTTTTTTTTTTTAAGGGCGGGTAGACCAAGCGAAATAGGCTCGGTAACGTCCCGTGTGTGTGAGCGAGAGCGAGAAGCGACGCGTGGATCGAAATTTACTTGAAATAATCGTTAAAAAAAAATTATAAATTCAATGAAAAAACGATCGGGTAGAATCGATTCTAAAATGAATTACCTATAAATTGATATTTTTTGTAAAATATGGTGGTTTATAGTACTCGTTTAAAATGTAATTTACTTGTAAAAAAAGCTGCAAATCGAAGTTACTTCAGTATTTTTTTCTATCGAGAAAATTGTATTGCATCGTGTTTTGAACGGGTACATGGTAAAGAGAAAGAATGTATCCTAAATATATATTTATTTCAGATTCAAAATGTTATAATTTGCCTACCAAAAGTGAATTCTAAAACAGGCAAAACCGGGAACACATGGCCTTAAGACGTTGACTCATTCTAGCAATTTCTCCTGTATTGTGGGTGCGTTCACAAACATATAAACTCACATACACAAATACCCAGAACCGAAACAACTATCTGTAGGCCATACCAATATTTGTTCCGTGCGGGGATCGAACCCGCGACACGCACAGTGCAGCAGTCAATAATAATTGCTCGAGCCACTGCGCCAAACGTGCCGTCAAAACTTATATGTTTAAACAGTGTGTACCTATGAACAACAAGAGTGACCAGCATAATTTTAATTTGCGACTGTTTTATAGAAAAACTAGTGATTGTAATAAGTAGAGGGACTTTTTGCTCACAACGAAAATGACAACAGTATCCGCTAGGTTCGAACAGTAAAAGGCACTTGTATATACAGTCTTACGCATCAACTTACCTCAAACTATCAAATTAATTCTCCAAATGATTTTAAACGATTAAGTTCAAAATCGAATGAGTATTTTTGACAGTTTGTGGTAACTGCTGATGGGCTGACGACTGTGCCTGTGTTTCTAGACATCGTGATCATCGTCATTCGTCATCGTACATAACATTAGTGCATTAAACTTTTCATCATCAACCTAACCTTTTACCAACTATGTTGGGGTTGGCTTCCAATCTAACCGGTCGTTTACATGGAGCGACTGACTATCTGATCTCCATAACCTAGATATCACTGGGTAATACGCTACCCCTTGGTAAGACTGGTTGTTAGCCTTTCTTGCCACTGACTATAGGCAACGACTTTCAAAGATCTACAAATTACAGTTGGGTCCAACGTGCTTTCCGAGGCACGACGGAAATGTGATGGATGGTCACGTCAAATTCACGGGCCGAGCTAGAGATCGAACAGAGCGTCTGTTATTCTATAACCACGAGCTTCTCAGTCCATTAAACTTTTATGTTGTTATTTTGGTAGAAGGTATGTGTGCAACAGTGCAACCAAGCGCGCATAGCAATAATTTTGAGTTTTTGTTGATTATTTTTCTTGTCGATATGAGTCTGAAGGCCGTTTGCCGGTAATAATAATAAATTTTAACAAGGTTTAAAACGGCTTGTGCTATACAAGTTTCATGATAAAGTGAATGGGATTGCACATAACATGTGCAGTCAATTTTTTAAAAGATAAAACCTAACTATAAATAGGCATAGGTACGGTCTACGTGATTGACTACTTATAGGTTTCAAAGATACTTAAACTAAACTTAAATATAAAATACTAGCGACCCGCCCCGGCTTCGCACGGGTGCAATGCTGATTTATATTAAACATATAAACCTTCCTCTTGAATCACTCTATCTATTAAAAAAAACCGCATCAAAATCCGTTGCCTAGTTTTAAAGATTTAAGCATACAAAGGGACATAGGGACAGAGAAAGCGGCTTTGTTTTATACTATGTAGTGATTCTTAATATTTAAGTTTAATAAATCCCTTATAATATGACGCCTAATCCTTAATTTAGACTCCAAGTAACTAAACTCCAAGTTTATGATTATTAAAATGGGTGGTGCATGTGACACGCAGGTCTAATCTTTACAAAAGGTGTATTTTGTGAATAATTTGCCCCTATAACCTTTCATTCAGAACTCAGCGCCTGCTTCGATAGACTACTGTCATTTAATTTGAAGTTAGTGTTCAGCCTTCAAGCCATCGTAGGGTAGGCAGCACCTTTTTTTCAGCACGTTTTGTAAGCACTCTGTATGCCCATTTTTAAGCCCGATTCGGCTAGTGGTTTGAACTATGCGTAGAGTCATCCAGGACAGACGATTTTAAAATAAGTATTTTAATCTATATAAATAAAAAACAACCGACTTCAAAAACACCAAAAAGAGAAAAATAAACTTCTGAAGAAAAATCAGCTTCTGAAGTCGGTGACATTTGTTTGTTTGATTTTATTTTTTGCCACCGACTTCAGAAGCTGATTTTTCTTCTGAAGTTTATTTTTCTCTTTTTGGTGTTTTTGAAGTCGGTTGTTTTTTTTGCAAAAAAGTTTTTTTTATTTTTTCATTTTTAGTTGTAATAGGTACCTATATTATATCCTATACAAATATTTACTATGCATTTAACATTCAACTAAGAAACCTAACCCTTAACCTTCAAAATTCCCCTATTTTTGCTATCAACTCATAACCGTTGAGGAGTAGTATACCTTCCATTATCAGCTCATCATCATGAATAAAAGTGATGACTGCTAGATGCGAATACTTGAATAGCGCCAGAAAAAGCACGAAACATGTAATACGTGTCTATGAAATTCATATAACAACCAAAAAAATGTGTATTGTACACATCTGCATACCCCCTCAGAGCATACAGGCGTGATGTTACGTCATGATAATGGTATATATAATAAACATCCAAGCGATTCCAGCAATTACGAGAGATTTGCCGTCTATTTTTGAAGAGTTCCATTGTATATCTCCGAAGATCAGCACCAGATTTTCATCAAAAAAAAATAGGACCACCTCAGGAGTATACTCTTTCAAATAAAAAAAGAATTTTGAGAATCGGTCCACAAACGGGGGAGAAATCAGGTAACATACATAAAAAAAAAAAATACATACACACGAACATAGTAACCTCCTTTTTTGAAGTCGGTTAAAAAGAGAAGTCCTGACTGACTGATTGACTGACTGACTCATCAACGCCCAGCCCAAACCCTTGGACCTAGAAAGCTGAAATTTTGCACAGAGGTTCTCTTTATAACGTAGACAAGGAATAAGGAAGGATTTTTCGAAATTCAATCCATAAGGGAGTTAAATAGGGGATGAAAGTTTGTATGGAAAATCGTCATTTTAACGCGGGCGAAGCCGCTGGCAAAAGCTAGTAAAGAATATTTTGATATTTATGACTTTTGAAGGATGAAAATTATAATGAAAGAGTTCAGTAAATGATGCCATGACGACTGACAGGGGAGAATGGATGATGAAAACGTGTTACGCCGACCCCAAATAGAATGGGACAAGGGCAGGAAGATGTTTTATTTATTTATTTTACAATTTATGTACACACAGTAGACAGCACAGGAAATTAAACTAACTAGGTACTACTAGGACTTTCAATTCAATTGGTATACCTATATCAGATAGATTACATGGCATGCATTGTAATCCATGCATATATTTTTTAATAATACAAAATGAAATAAAAGATAAAATAAAAATGAGAAACATTGGACGAAGACACACAAGGAACAAAGTTACCTACTTTATGCCAACTGAAGTTAACTGAACCTACAAAAAAAAGCTACCAATCGAATTGAGAACCTCCTTTTTGGGAAGTCGGTTAAAAACATGCAGCATACCTACTGCATTTTTTCATGTATGTTCAGTTAGCACCTCATTAAGAGCGTAGACGGGCTGCATTTTTCCATACAAATGTATTCCCCTATTCTCTTCCTGGATAATGCCTCTAGAGTAATCGTTTTTATTTATAAAAATCCAGGTCTATTGAAGGCATGCCCCTGTCATTTTTTTTTTTTCAAAAAATTTATTACAAAAATAAATATGACTTACCAAAAACCTAAAAAAATACCCCGTTTTTACCTACGTAATCAGATGACTACCAAAGAAAATTGAAAAGTTTTTAAAATAAAAACAAGTAATAGGGGCATAGATCTATTCTTCCTTTAAATTTTGATACCAAATATAATTTAATTGGCTTAGGTTTCGAGGAGAAAACAGGAGAATACGAAACGTCGATCGGTCAAGGTTTTTTATAGGTAAAATCGTTCTGAGCTGCAGTTGTCTCTATCGCACTCACATATTGATACCGCCCGGTTGCTAGAGCGCAGGGCGACGGCAATAGTTATATATACGTATATTACGCAGCCCGTCTATGCTCTTAATATCCTGGCCATTTTATTAAACATAGGTACGTAATATTTGCTTTTCTTTATATTGCTACGCCTCACTAGTTTTAAATGGGTTTTAGCATAATAATTAGTAACGCCTATTGTGGTCTTATCAATGCTTTTACTTCGTCTATGTACGTTGGACTGTTTATCTAGCATGTTTATATTGATAAAGGATACTGAGGACATTTATTATGCTGTAAATACCGGAAGAATGCGTTTGTTTTTTCTTTATCTATGCAGTTATTATGTTGTCATTGAACTGAACGGATGTGATGTAATGACAAGGGGCTTATGTATGTAATTTTTGGCAATACGTTTGCCTTGTTGCGAAGTCTCAAGCGCTACTGCTACAGTCACTTCATGTAAAATACTGGTATTCAGCTGCATATAGTTAGACTGATGAAGTGCCACCACTGCCACCTGAACCAACATGAAAACACACTATGAAAGTCGACAATGTCAAATTATTTGACATCGACGACATTCATGCTGCTTCTTTACTTAGGCTGAGTTGCACCGAAAAAGTCGTTAAAGTTAAAGTTTTTGTCAAATTTGACAGTACTTTATGGGGTATAGAAAAATTATATAAACAAATTTTTTTTTGCAAACATTCAAACAAAGTAAGTACCTATTATATTTATTGCTCTGTCTATAGCACGTATTATTTTTTAGTTAAACAATTACCTACGATGAATATCCTTGTTACGCCTTAAGCAATGCAATCGTATAGTTAGCCACCAAGCTACGTTTTTAGAGACTCGAACCTTGGCAAGAAACATTCGTCGTTCCATGTGGAAAAACGATCGGCTCTGGTAATCACACTTTTCTTTTCATCGCTTTCGTCATCAGAACTGGTTTCTGCGAGTATTTCTTGGAGCAGGGACATGATGTCTAAAGGTTATATTCAACGCGTTTGACAATAAAATTGACAGAAAATTTAACACAAACTATAACACTAACCAGCGGAAAGTGAGCGGTTGCAGTTACCGTTAAAGTTATGACGTCATTTAACTATTTGTCAAATCGCGCAACTCATTGTTGGCATAACCGATACAAAACTGAAGTTTTGATGTTTGTTTGACGTGCCATTTGACACAAACTTTAACTTTAACTACTTTTTTGGTGCAACTCAGCCTTAATAAATAAAATACTTACGTACATAGTTATAAAATCGTCCGATATAACAAAAGTACTCTGTGATCGTCCGTCTCGAATGATTATTATCAACACATAGCTCAATCCAATGGACGGATCAAGCTAAAATCTCAAAAATGTCCACAATATCCTACAGCAATAAGTAGAAGTAAAAGCATTAATTAGCATTTACAGAATATGTGCAAATAATTATACAACCCATTAAAAACCATTTAAAAACAGGTAGGTACCTATGTCTAATAAAATGAGGTTATCATTGAATTGCCACTTGAACCAACATGAAAACATACACTGAAAGTCGACAATGTATTTTTTTTGGACATCAACGACTTTCATGCTGCTTCTTTTATAAGTAAAATACATAGTTATAAAATGTTCTATAGGTATATCAAAAGTACTCGGTGTCCGTCTCGAATGATTTATAAACGCACAGCTCGTAGGAAAATTACCGAACTCCACGCGGGCGTAACGGCGGGACTCCACCAAAGCGGAGATGTGCTAAGCGGAGAGATGTGCCAAATTCGACTAATCACAGGAAGGGCGAAAGATTAGATGTCACTGTGATTGGTCGAATTTGGCACATCTCCTCTCGGCTTGGCACATCTCCGCTTTGGTGGAGTCCCGCCGTTAGCTTGTTATAAAAACTGGCCAAGTGCGAGAATCGACCAATGCACCGAACCGTGCACCTTTTCTTTTAGTAGACGTTTTATAAGTGCCCATGTAGGTCTATGTGAAATAAAATATTTTGACTTTGACTTTGAGAAAAAACTAATCTCATTGGTCACCGATTCACCGCTCTGCTGGTGGTAACCGTGAATTAATGTATGAGACTTATTGCCGTACTCAGAGAAATTTAATGATTACTTAAGCCGTCACTTAGTAAAGATTTTGGCATTATAGTAAGTGTCAAAATCTTTACTAAGTGATGGCTTAAGTATAAACGTATCTGAGTGCGACAGTTAAAGTAACTGTCAAAAGGTTAAGGTGAAATGAAATGGTTTCCAGGAAATATCCTTAACATTTTATTATTTTATCATTTCCAGATTTTCTTAAAGAGAAGTTAGAAGATTATCTAGCGAAGAACATGCCAAAAGTTCGCGTGATACGTCTTGAAAAGCGCAGTGGACTGATCACGGCTCGCTTAGCTGGCGCGAAGGAGGCTACGGCTGATGTTCTTCTGTTCTTGGATTCGCACACCGAGGCGAATGTCAACTGGCTGCCACCACTACTAGGTCTGTGTATGTATGTGTTTGTTAGTGTACATTTGTAATTTCTATGCAACACTTTAGAAAAGTAAAAAATCTAACTGGTGACCCCTACGGGTGCGGCAGCTGACCTTCATTTGGATGATCAGTGCATATTAAACATGAAGCACATAACCAGTGGAGAAAGTATGGGCACGTTTTTGTTCTAAATCAAAGTCACTAATATACTGCGGGGGGAGAGGTACGTTTCGGACTCTGTGATTGGTTGACGAACTGACAACCAAATGACAACTCATTCTCTAGGGATTCCAAAAAAGTAATTGAAAAAGTATCGATATCGATAATTGTTTGGCTTATTAGTATTATAACGATTTGTTTGCAATAGAGAGATTACGGGTTCGATTTTGAAATAAAACAGGTAATTATTAAACTTAGAAGACTGTATTTAAAAAAATATAATATGTTTACTGGTTTTTAAAATGGATTAATTTTGAATATGACTGTTTTTCTTATATAATCCTTTGAATTTGTATTATTTTTCGTATTATATGTCAGTCGAGTATCAATATATTTTTTGCTACACATAAAGCTAAATCTATTAAATGGTTAGTCGATTCTACGTCAAATTGGTGAAAAAAAAAGTAAAAGGACCTCAAATTAGTTCAAATTAATTTTGTGTGTTAAGATCATGATATCACGGGGGTGGCAAAGGGGGGTTAAAATTTCGGTCATTTTTTGCCTAGGACGATCCGTTTTCAAGATATTATTTGTATTTAACTTATTTTGGTACAATAATTTAAAACGCCCATAACTCGGAAACGGTGCATCGTAGGACCATGCTTATCGGACCCTAAATGGTGTATATGGCGCAGGTTAACCCGATACTGCAATAAAATTGGTACCTAATAAAAAAAAATTAAGTCGTTCCATAGCTAGGCTACACAATCCAACCAATATTTTTTTATCCCTACCGTGTCAGTTTTTTCATAGGCCTTTGCCTCCGTTTTTCTGCACGCACGCCACCTGCCAGCAATGTGTTCACATGCCGATGCGCGTATTGGCCACCTTTACGCCAAAACTAAAATTGATAACGTCTGTTCCATACCTACACTGGCCTATATAAAAACATTTAAAAAAACATATTTTTCTAGGATTGCAATGATTCAAATAGATTCCAAGCAACGCGTCTAAATTTTGTGTAAAAGGCAGGCAGAGATATCATACACTTAAATTTTTTACTGTTATGTACAAGTTTATGCCAGTATTATACACATTTGCGAGTAAAACCAAGGGAATAAGCATACTTGAAAATATAGCAATAATGAAACTAAAAAATGTAAGGTATTTTAAGAACCATTTTAAATTATATCGATACCATAAACCGTCGCGATACTGCGAACACGAACATCACTATCATGAAAGAAAGAGACAACTGCATTAGTGCAAATCAGTGTACCAGAAAGAGACAGCAATTATATGATTCTTTTTTCATTGTTTTGATCAAATTGAATAGAAAACCACATAACTGTGCAATGTTATCCCATCTTTTGTGTAACTTGAAGTTGTAGTACACTTTCCACACCATTTAATTGCACAACTAGGCATTATTTTTCGTAATAAATGCTTTCAAAACGGGAGCGCGTGACGTTCGTGCGTTAGCCTACAATTTTTGCGACTGAGCAAAATTTCGCCGCGTACGCTTGATATAGCGTGTGTTTGGCGCCCGCGGTAGCCCCCGCACGCGCTCTCCACTGGTTATTTTGCTCCATGATATTAAACAACCACAAGAAACAAACTTCATTCGGTATAAAATTTCTTGCAAAATTACGCACTACCCCCCGTTATATTTGTACACACGGTTCCCATAGCAGTCTCCATAGCGACAATAATAATAAATTATTTTATGTACGTTAAAGAACAAAACATTAAAACTTAGCAACTTTTTATGTGAAATTTTGCTGGCGAAAAATTTCACATAAAAAGTTGCTAAGAGATATGATAAGTAAAGATTTCCGAAAAGAAAATTATTGCCACGGTAAAGTTGAACGAAGTGATGCTATTGGCTGTAGAAAGGTAATCCATTCAACCACAAAATATGCCTTATGTAAAGAAATTGAAACTAATATGTTTTTGTGTGATTTTTTAACCAGCGCGAACGCATTAACTGTGAATAAAACAAACGAAACGCCCATCTACCTAACAACACCACAATCACTAAATATTTCAGGAAAAAGGAAGTGTGAACCCATTAAACTGTTAATCTAAAAGGAAACTTTGTTTGCACAGAACCGATAGCGTTGAGCTACACAACGGTAACGTGTCCGTTCATAGACGTGGTTGCGTACGATACGTTCGAATATCGAGCGCAGGATGAGGGGGCCCGCGGGGCCTTCGACTGGGAGTTCTTCTACAAGAGGCTACCTATACTGCCGAAGGATGAAGAGAATATGCCTGAGCCATTCGAGTTAGTATGATTGCATTTTGTTATTTTTAAGCAGCTGTTTTCACCCGAGATTCACACGGTTAGGTGAGTCTAAGCTGAAAAAAACTTTTTTCACTCACATTCTTCGCTGCCCATGCTTTTCTACAAACACAGTCTTCTGAGGTCGGAAGTAACAAAGTACAGTGCGGTTTATATCAACGCGAATGAGTAAGTCATCATCATTTCCAGCCTGAATTTACCCACTGCTGGGTATAGGCCTCTATATTTTGTGCCAATCTCCACGGTCTTGTGCCTCATCCAGGTTTTTCCCCCGAAGGCAACTATGTCGTCTGCCCAGCTTGCGAACGAGTGGTTTAGTTAATTTTCAAGTTGATTTCACCAGCACAATGTTAATGTATCTTTGGTAATGCAATACCGCGATGCTCTTTTTCGGGTGGCCTTAAGTATTTACTTACAATGTGAGATACCCGTAATCTATACCATTCATGCTAACCCCTCAAGCCAGGCCTCGATAATACTGCGCTCCCACAATATGGGCGTTTTTTTTTTTTTTTTTTTTATTATTGATAGGTTCGCGTTTGACCACTATCTCACCTGATGGAAAGTGATGATGCGGTCGACGTGGGCGTGTTTCCAATCCCACAGCAGCTCTCTGCAAACTAGAGAATAAAACTGCATTATTCACTTTTAACACGTGTTCTAGTGACGTTATAAATTGGGCGAAATATTTAAGAATCTTCATAAATTGCGTCTGGGCAACTGAACTCAACATTAATTCATGTAAATTAATTGTAAAACTGAAATATTAGGTTTATACCTATACCTACATACATAAGCAGGTAGGCAGAAACCACAGAACGCAACCGATGATCCTTACATTAGTTATTTTTCAGACATATTTGAGTTCAGTGTTGGGCAAAATGTAATCTAACTACTGATTACTAACTACGACTACAAAAAGTAGTTAGCAATCATAACTACTAACTACATAAAGTAATCGAAAAATGTAGTTAGAAATTTTAACTACTAACTACAAATTGTAGTTGCAATCACGATTACTTGATTACTTTTTATAACTACATTTAAAATGATGTAGCGTTGAAAATGCCGAAAGTTTCAATTTGTTTTTTTCAGTATTTTTCGAGTGTTGCAGTGAAAAATTCACATAATATCTACGACTTTAATCCTTGCATTTGATTATTCATAAAAATAAACATAGGTATGTGCAATAAACTGTTTTTTTTTTATGCAGCCTTATTCTAAAACATATTTAAATTACCTACTACTCATTACATGTTAATTTCATTGCAAAATATAAATTCGTAAACTTAAATAATCAGTAGTTATAACTACTCGATTGCAGCAATCAAACTAACAACTACTTAATGTAGTTTGATTAAAAGTAGTTAACTACATGTAGTTATGATTACATGTAACTTAACTACATGTAGTTAGCTACTTTTAATCGTAGTTAGTAACCAGATTACAAAATTGTAGTTAACTACGCCCAACACTGTTTGAGTTTCAGCAATTGGCTTTATATTCTGGTAGGCAAGTCGTTAAAACGTAATAAAAACCTGTTAATTAACTCGATTAAGCCGTTTTTATCGATTGATAAGCTAATGCATTTTCATTGCTTAGTGTGAAAACTTTACTGACTGAAAATCCTTTTAATTTAATTTTGATGTTCTTGTTCATAGATTATGAATTTACATGATATGCTAATTAAAGGTTTATCAAGGTATTTTAAAGTAACAAATACCTATTACGTTGATTAATTTTAACACAAGGATTATCTTGGATTTCTTATGTGGTAAATGAGCGCAGTTAATTAAACCAAAAAAATTGAAGACATGTGACATCAACCAACCCGCACTGGGCACACGTGGTGAATTATAGCCCATCTCTCTTTTAGAGAGGAGGCCTGAGTCCCTGCAGTGGGGTCATTTATAGGCTGATGATGAGGAAATATAAATTGAAATAAAGATGAGATCACCAGTGGGACAGCACAGTATATTCATTCGTGGTTAATATTTTACAAGCAAGTTACAAAGTACAATAGAATATAAACAACCCGTAACTATGCTTATTTAAATCAATGACAGCAATGTGTTACATATGATTATTTCTCGCAGGCCAGTATATACATATAAATATACGACCTCCAATACGCCCCCTTAATCTATTACACATGCATATCACTTCTATACTCGGTACATAAAAAATAAATCAAATACTAACACTTCTGTGTTTAACTGTACTAGCTGTATACAAAAGTATAGTACAAAAAACAGAAGAATAACAAAGAAAAGAATGCATAACGAAACTACATAGAAAATTATCTATTACCAAAACAACATAAAAATAAACATTTAACTACTCATCGCCCCCTTAATAGAATAATTTGATAGGGATAAATCCTTTAAAAATTCTCTTAACTTCGGGCTGTGAACACTTTTAGTTAAAATGTCGGCTATCATATTATTAGTTGACATGTACTTTATCTCGATTTTGTTAGTAAGTACACACTCGCGAATAAAATGATATTTTATGTCTATATGTTTCGTCCGATTATGCATCATCTTGTTACCTGCAATTTTATGCGCCGACTGATTGTCATTGTAAATTACTACCGCTTTACTATCCACAGCTGTTAAACTATTTAGTAAACTCCGTAAATAGAGAGCTTCCTTCGAAGCTTGACTTAATCCTACGTACTCTGCTTCTGTACTTGACAAGGATACTGTCGCTTGCTTCCTACTCTCCCATGACACTATATTTTTACCTATTTTGAAAATTAATCCTGTGAAAGACTTTCTATCAAGTGCCCCTCCCCAATCTGCATCTACGTAGCCTCGTAAGTCTAAATCTCCCGACTTCCTAAAAGTGAGACAAAGGTTAGACGTACCTTTTAAATACCTTAAGACCCGTTTCGCACATTTAAAATGTATTTCATCATAGCATGAATTGAATTGTGAAAGTACACTTACCGCATGTGCTATGTCTGGTCGCGTATTACAGGCCAAATAGTTTAGACAGCCTATTAAGCTTTGATACGGCAGATCGCAATGAGAATTTGTCGATCTTTCTAATTTCATACCGACTTCCATTGGGGTTAAAACTGGCTTAGCGTCTGTCATGTTAAAGTCATTCAAAATATCCGAAATGAACTGTTGCTGATCTAGACAAATAACATCTTTGTCCCTCCTCAACCTCATGCCTAAAACATGCCTAGCCTGCCCTAAATCTTTCACTTTAAACTTGTCAAGCAAATTGTTTTTTAATTTCTGCTTTTCTTGTTCACAATTTCCAAAAATAAAAAGGTCATCTACGTAAATAACGACAATCAACTTCTTGTTGTTTTTAAACTGCTTTTGATACAAACACGGTTCTATTTTTGATTGTACAAAGCCTAAATTCAACATTTCTTTATCCAATTCCTTGAACCAAGCATTTGAAGCTTGTTTCAATCCATACAAAGAACGCTGCAACTTGCATACCTTGGTTTCTTGACCTTTGACTACTGCTCCTTTTGGTTGGAGCATGTAAATGTCCTCTTTAATTTTTCCATATAAAAAGGCAGTCGTGATATCCCATTGGTCAATAAACCAACCGTATTCAACAGCTAGCGAGAACAACAATCTTAAAGTAGAGCTTCTTACTACAGGAGAATATGTCTCAGTATAATCTACACCACATACCTGTGTAAAGCCTTTTGCTACAAGTCTAGCCTTGTACTTTGTTACCTTGCCATCGCTATCTTTCTTGATTTTGAACACCCATTTGCATTGGATAGGCTTCTTATCAGCTGGAAGATCCACCAACGTCCAAGTCTGGTTCTCCTTCAGTGACATAAGTTCATTATCTATCGCTTTTTGCCATAAATCACCATCTGGTCTCGCCAACGCTTCATTAATAGTCAATGGATCACCATCAAGATTGCTCTCCTTGGCATACATAACATTGCATCCGTACCGGTCGACTTGTCTGCGTTCTCTTAAAGGATACCTCCTTTCTGATTCAGGTACTCTGACTTCTTCTTCAGTCAATACGTCATCAGGTACTCGCTCTGGTACTATAGGTTCAGGTCCTATGTCCTCCGATACTTCTACGTTCTCGTCTTCAGTATCACGATGCATATCGTTGTGAGTCTCTAAATGTTCAGATCTGCTTGTAGATACGTTCGGTAAACTGGAAGGAACAGAATCTTTATTTAGGTTTATGATTACTTCCGACTTTTCTACGTTTTCCTTTTGGAGAAAGACGTTTTCCAGAAATTTCACATCTCTCGCAGTCGTCACTTCACCTGTCTTAGGATTCATCAGACGATAACCCTTCTGATTATCAGGATATCCAATAAAAATCATCGGTTCCGTCTTCATGTCCAGTTTCCGTCTCTTTTGCTTTGGTATCAATCGATATGCCCAACAACCAAAGATTTTCAGATGACTAACATCCACATCTTTTCCATTCCAAAGCTTTTCTGGTACCGCATTATTCAATGCTTTCGTAGGGCTTCTGTTCTTTAAGTAAACAACAGTATTTACAGCCTCTGCCCAATACTTCTTGCTCAAGTTCGATTCTGACAGTAATGTTCTTGCCTTCTCTATTATGGTACGATTCGCTCTTTCTGCGACAGAATTATGTTCCGGCGTGTACGGTACAGTCGTCTGGTGTTTTATACCTGCAGACTTTAAAAATGATTTAAACTTACCATTACAATACTCCGCGCCGTTGTCAGATCTCAGACATTTAATCAGTTTACTTGTCTCATTCTCAACTTCCGCCTTATATTCACGGAACTTATCGAATGTTTCGCTTTTGTTCCTCAAAAAATAAACATGAGTCTTTCTAGTATAATCGTCGATAAATAGAAGAATATACCTCGAACCACCGAACGATGGCTCCTCGATTGGTCCACAAACGTCGCTAAAAACCAATTGTAAGACCTCGTTCGCTCTCGTACCTTGCTTTTTAAAGGGACTTTTGCATGTCTTTCCTTCTATACAGGGAATACACGGCTCGCATAAATCAGTGCTCTTAAATTCCATACCGCTTACTAAAACTTTCATTTTATTCATATAATTACGCGATAAATGAGCTAATCTTTTGTGCCAAACGTTCGAAATATTTTCATTTTGTTTTGACAATGTCACATTCACGACGTTATTTTGATTTTCTGTCAACTCATAAATTCCGCCGATTTCTTGACATCTTGCAATAATTTGTTTTTTACTTTGAATCATGCAACCTTCTTTGTCAAAATTCATGCAATAATTTTTCTTGGTCAAATCGCTCACCGAAATTAGATTCATGGATAAATCAGGAACATGTAAAACGTTTTCTAAAATTAATTTTCCGTTTTCGCTGACTTGTGGCTCAGCATTTCCTCGTCCTTTCACCAATAACTTCTCTCCGTTTGCTACTGCGATCTTCATGTTGCCGTTTACATGTGTGTAAGACAACAATTTGTTTTTATCATGGGTCATATGATTAGAGCACCCACTGTCTAAATACCACTTATCTTTGTTTATCGCCCCCTTTGTATTCAGGCAGATATTCGCGGTTTTTATCCGCTCCTTGCATTCGGACGCCTTGTGTCCTTGCTTGTGGCACTTAAAACACTTGTAGACGAACTTCTGCTTACGATCATTAGTTTTAGTGTTAGATCTAGCATCGTTCTGTACTTTACGTGTTACTATTGCTTTTTCGTACTCTGTGTTCAACTTACTCTGTCTACTTCCTTCTTGTAACAATTTCATTTTGATTTGATCCAACGTGATTTCTTTTCCACTATTATCTACAGCCATAATGAGAGGGCTGTACTCAGCGGTCAATCCACCCAGCAAAATTGATATGATCCAATCATCAGGGATTGGAGCATCAATATCTGATAATTGTTGTGTCAGGAACGTAATTTTTGATATGTAGCTTTCCATACAATCAAAATTCTCCAACTTACAGTTAAAAAGCTCTCGCTGAATATGTATACGTCTTCCCCAACCTTTGTCTTCATACGCTTTCCGTAAGCTATTCCAGGCTTCTTTCGCAGTCTTCGCATTGTAGACGTGGGTAAAGCACTCTGGTTCCAACAACAAGCATATTGTTGTTCGTGCCTGCCGGTCTACGTCAGCATTCACTACATCTGTAGAAATTACTCCCCACCAGTTTTTATTTTCCAAGTAATTTCGCACCAGGAATTTCCAATTTGGGTAGTCGGACGAATTTTTCAGCCTCTTGATACCACTTATGCCAACCTCAGCTGACATAATTGCGATTTCGTAAGTTTCACAAGCACACAAATAATATTTAAACCACTCAACTTATAAATAATGCTCTAGCATTTGTGCTTCTGGGATCTGGGCCCATAACCAATTGAAATAAAGATGAGATCACCAGTGGGACAGCACAGTATATTCATTCGTGGTTAATATTTTACAAGCAAGTTACAAAGTACAATAGAATATAAACAACCCGTAACTATGCTTATTTAAATCAATGACAGCAATGTGTTACATATGATTATTTCTCGCAGGCCAGTATATACATATAAATATACGACCTCCAATAATATACATACTAATAAACTAACAGGTGCATTTTAGCGCGTTCTTTTGGAATTTGTCCATGTAAGCGGCGGAACACCACATCCTGCGGTCAAAAACTTTCTTTCAATACAAATTGGAGATAGTTCGTAGTTATGCGCACCACAAACGATTTGAAGTTCACATTGCGGCGTGACTCCAGCAGCTGCACTCTTGGCGTGTACTCTCTTTCTCTCTTTTTTTTCTTTCTCTTCTTTTTACCCGACTGTGGCGAAGCCCAAAAGGAGGGTTATTAAAACGTTGCGTTGCGTTGCGTTTTAAACTTCAGTCTCTGAAGCAGGATCTACTTAGAGAATAATAATAATAAATCTTTATAAAATTGTTGTTACAATAAACCCTTAATCTAATAATAAATGTAACGAGTTATATTTAAACATGGTTATAAAAAAGAGGTCCCCAAAATTGGAGATAAATATGCACAATGTTTCCATGTTCCATATAATGTCAACACCTAGCTCCGGTAATTAAGTTTGTTTTGTTAAGATTTACTTAAGGAGGACCGATGGGACTGGCATGTACACCTTTATAAAAGTCCCTAAAAATAAATAAAGAGAAAAACAAAAACAGTAATTCAGCTCGTATCATATTTTCATGTAAGAAATAATAATACACAAAATAATGAGAACAATTTTGTGGTTAACTAGGAGCCCAGTAATGGCTGGCGGTTTGTTCGCGATATCGCGCAAGTTCTTCTGGGAGTTGGGTGGCTACGATCCTGGCCTGGACATCTGGGGCGGCGAGCAGTATGAACTTAGTTTTAAGGTTAGTACACAACAACAGAAACATTCGTTTTATGACACTTCTTATACTTAAGGTGAATGCGACAAGGTAGTCCGCGAAATTCGAATTTTCTTACGTTGATTTGCAATTTGATTTGTTTTGAAAAATTAGTCGGGACTCGGGACAGAGAGACTAAAAATTCCGGGTTTTTGTTTTTCATATGCATTATTCAGTCAAGATGTGTTATATTGAAATTACAAACAGACACAAATTTTATTTGGGACAAGCCCGCCTCACTATTCCCAAACCACTGTAACTCCTGTTAGCCAGAATCAACAGTGGCGACCACAAGAAAATCGCCGAGACAATGAAGCCCGACGAAGTCCCAGAGAAACGATTTTAACATTTTATTTATTTGTGTAGAAATGTATTTTATGTAAATAGCAAGGTCTAGAATGCGGGGTCATGTATTGTCAGTTCAACGGCATTTTAAATATTATTCATAATTCCGGTTTAACCAGATGATAATAAAACTAAAAATAGCATATTATTATTGTGTTAACTTGAATCTAGTCAATTTGAGAAACAAAATGGCATGCTGTTCAGGTAACTGTTATTTTAGTTTAAATCATAATTATACAAATGTCTCTCTATAATAATTTAAAGTAATCTGGGGATAACGTAATGGGTATTTGTAGGAAGCCCATATCCTACTTCCTACAAATATTGTTACTCTTTCACGTAAAAACTACTGAACGAATTTGGATAAAATTTGGTACACAGATAGTTTATATTTATAACCTGAATTAACACATAGGATAGTTTTTATCACGATTTTGTCTTCCCGTGGGATAATTTTCGAGTTGTAGCGGGCGAAACCGATGGCAACATTTAGTTTATCATATTTTAGTATTATTAGCCTTATCATAAACCTGTAACCTAAGTAAATATGATTTGTCACAGATATGGCAGTGCGGCGGTCGAATGGTAGACACGCCATGTTCGCGTGTGGGACACATCTACCGCAAGTTTGCGCCCTTCCCTAACCCCGGACACGGCGACTTTGTTGGCAAGGTGAGGTATAGGCTGCGGGTTGTTCCGCGAGAGATACCGCGGCCTCCACACAAAGGGCTAAAGAGGAACATGGGTGGTTTTTAATCAGTACAAATCATACACCCCCTACCGCTTTGCCCAGAGCGGGAAGAGTCATTTGATAATTTCGACTTCTTTTTAATAGTATTTTAATTGTATACTGCTGGGTATAGGTCTGTCTTTTCTTGTGACAATCTCTACATTCCTGTGCTTGCTTTATACGCTGTCACTATAATAAAAATAAATAATATTTAATAATATATTATATTACTAGCTGACCCGGCAAACGTTGTTTTGCCATATAAAAAAAAAATAGGGGGATGAAAAATAGATGTTGGCCGATTCTCATAGATACCGGATAAGCACAATTTTTTTTATCAAAATCGGTCAAGCCGTTTCGGAGGAGTATGGCAACGAAAACTGTGACACGAGAATTTTATATATTAGATTTCTGTAATATTTATAAGGAAAATAAAATAGTTTTACAATAAAGATTTCTAACATAATTATTATCTTGATTTTCAGAACTACCGTCGCGTAGCCGAAGTGTGGATGGACGAGTATGCGCGGTTCTTGTACGGGAGAAGACCTCACTACCTCAAGATTGACACCGGTGATATCTCCGAACAGAAGGCCTTGAGGGAGAAACTGCAGTGCAAACCTTTTAGATGGTTCATGACGCAGGTAAGCAGCAGGCAGCAGGTGTCGTAGGCAGATGGTATTTATCATTACTCGTTTGAGGGTATTTGGGTATCCCAACCAGAAGAAAAGGAGACCGATAAGTCGAGTGACCACATTTGTCGACACGGAGTCTGCTTGGGCCGGTTAGCAATGAGCTAAGATAAGTAAGTTAAAATTAAATATTTCCGTGTTGGTTCGAACAAGCGAAATTTACATGTGGAGCTGTCTATGACCGGTCAAGCCAATTCCGTAACCGAACACAGTGAAACGTAGGTGTATTAAATAAAAAACTGGTCTCTTTGGTGAATACATGACGTTATGTGTAGTGACTAGCGTTTGAGTCATTGACCCCAAAATAACTATACAATCTTTCTCATTTCCTTTACTTGACTTTAAAATGAACTAAAAAAAAAATAGTTTCTTAAAATACTATAATTATTTTTACGGTTAGATTATTTGGACAATACCCATAGTTAAAACCCCCTTTTTAACCGACTTCAAAAAAGAGGAGGTTGTCGTCGAAAGAATTTGTTTTTGTGTGCATGTTTAGGGTTTTCTAAACGCCAATATTCTAAACCAATTTCCTTTTTTTTTTTTCTTTTCAGGTTGCATTTGACCTGACAGCCAAATACCCAACTACCGAGCCGAATCCATTCGCTAGCGGACATGTGAGTATTAATCTGAACTAAACCTGGACTGATAGTTCCCATACGGTCAACAATCAGTCAGTAACTATTAATACTATAAACGGGATATTTACCATGTTTACTTAATGCTGTATAAAAACCGAAAAAGTGCCAAAAAATGTTCGCGAGTGACACAGTGATTTTTGTGTGTCGGGAACAGAATCGTGTAGTTAGTGACAATGGTAGTGGTGCCGAACGCAAAAAACGAACTAGAAAGAAGGTAGACCGATTTGTCTGCTCATAAACATCCACCCGCAATGACTTCAGTTTATCCGTGATAAAGAAAGAAAGAAAGAAAGAAAAAATGTTTATTTGACGTCAGTACATCAAGCACACACACAATAATAAAAAAAATGAAAAAATACAAAAATGGAAATACATAGTAGGTATCTATGTGCTGTGTGCCTCACGGCTGCGCCAAAATAGTAGATTGTATCATAAGGGAGCAAAATAATATTTTTACGGCGAGGGCGCTTTTTTGAATCCAGAGCGAAGTGAGGGATTCTAGAGTAGAATCCCGAACGTAGTGAGGGATTCTTTAGTAGAATCCTGAACGTAGCGAGGGATTCAAAGTACGTCGCCCGAGCCCAAAATATATTTTGCACCCGAGTGATACACTCGACTTTTCATCACCCTCTATGAGAAAATAGAAGGCGCCTCATATTTTATTGTAATATTATTATTTAATAAAAATAGAGTGACGACACGTTTAAATCCATCAGACATATTAATTACGAATATGTGTCCAGTTTTACGTTACACAACATTACACACAAGACAACACGTTACTAAACAACCTTCTACTCGCATTTCTCCCGGGATTTCGTAGGGATTAAGTTTTGTATGACGTTATTAGCTTCTATTTTTATTGTTTCAAGAGTTAATGCACTATCACTTTCAGAACTCGACGTAGAGCTCATTTTTTTGCACAAAATACAATAAAGTCCGTACTGATTATTAGAACAGGGAAGTAAATCGCGCGCTTTTGTTTTTTTTTTTTTTTAGTTACCGCGTCTCCTCGCACCGTACAGCCAACACAATACAATTTGCGTTCGATTTCAATGAACGATTCATGTTCTAAATTCAAATCTCATTACTGCCCGCTAAAAAGTCTAATGGAGAAAAGAGCTACTTTGCTCGCACTTATAGAGGAACAAAACGACACTTTTCGAATTGAAGGGATGAAATAGTAGATTATACAACAAGTGAATAAAAAGGGAATTTAATTCGAGGTACGAAGTTGGATCCCGAGAGCAGCGAAGGATTCTAGAGTAGAATCATGAGCGTAGCGAGGGATTCTATACTCTAGAATCCTGAACGGAGCGAGGGATACAAGTACCTACCGAGATAAATTTTTTATTCACGTGTTGTGTACTCTACTTTTTACCATTGACTGTGAGAAAATAAATAGGAGCATGGTATTTATTTTCGGAGCTAAGCACTCTAGATTTCTTTGGCTTATTACCCACGGATAGACGTTTTAAGTATGTCACTAACTTTGAGTAGGTAGGTATTTTGAAATATCAATGTTGTGTTTGATTCTCACTGTGGCTTTTATCATAGAATATATGCTCCAAAGTGTCGACGGCTTCGTAGTCTTGGTTAATTCATTGAAATAGTTAAGAAATATGCACTCAGAGAAGGAATTGGCGCCATTCATGGTTTTCCAGTCGGAGAACAAATTGTATGTTTTCGAGTACAACTCCCGAGATTTTGGAGCAAAACAAATCATCTACTGCTGCTTTAGAACGAAATGATTCCGGAGTCAGTCTCTCATTTTCGTCATCGGAAGAACTCATTTTATTATAATTACTTAATTATATGTTAATAGATTTTCCAATAACACAAAACAACCACAATAAAAGACAGAAAAGAACGTAACTAAATTGGCGGGATATTTTTTTAAAATTTGGAATGGAATAGCTCCATTCAGCCACCCAGTACGTACTTTCAGCAGCAGCGATTTTTTTTAGTACGCGCGGAACTAGTTGGCCGCGCCATAAGCATGTTTTTGTTTTTTTATTTAAGTATTCTTTTCAATAAATTGAACAATTATTGTTCACGATATCTCGAGATTGGTCATCACTGTCTAATTATAGTCTCCTGTGCATTGCGAGCTGTAGGCAACCCGCCCCCTCACCCCTGTCGCCACCTTAGGCGCGGCCAACTAGATCCGCGCGCACTATACGTAATTCGTGTTTGTTCCTAATTCAAAATGTCTTTATTCACTCAGTGACTAAAAGAGCGTTTTATTCACTGTTATCGATGAATAAAATGCCCTTTTTCGAGTGGCAATGGTAAAAAGGTTCATTTCAGCATTCATGCCAGACAGGTGAAGCTGTCTGACGCTGGTCTTCCAATGAACCTTGAGGGGGTAAGTAACATACAGAAAACAGTTTCAAACATATTATGTAAATATATGGTTACAATAAATATAATTATATCGAGTAGGTACTTAAATTAAGAAAATGTGTATAAATATACTAGGTACTATGTAGGTACTTAAATTAAGAAAATGTGTATAAATATGTGTATTATAATAAAGAAAAAATGTAAGCAATAAATATATAATTGTGTAAAAAAGTAATAATACTGGTAACAATAAATAAATACAGAGATAAGCCAAGACAGAATAAATATTTTTAGAAGAAAATAAAATTAGTTTAATAGTTATAGGTATTATAAGTAATGTCCTAATATCAAACAACTACCCATTTTTAAAAAGATTAGATAATTTAGATATTAGTCAGATTAATTTTCAAGGCCAGGCATGTTTTTGTCTCGCTCCCACTCCCACCCCACCTTCGCGTCACTGTTCGCCTGCGCGCGCCGCACGGGTCTTCTGTCTGTGCTCACGCGACGGGTCTCCTCGCTCGTGATTATTTACCTGCCGTTAACATGACTGTGTCGCAATAGTACGCGATTATGCATAGCATAGCGTAAGTACGTAGGTACACGGTGCAGTACAGACTGATCATTATAAACGCTCAGCAACTACCGAGTTGCTGAGCGTTTATATGATTGAAGCATTCATTGTGACCATATCCAGTCTCTGCTGTGCTTCTATCAAATACTGCCGCAGTCGTGTTCTGAATGTGTGAATAGTGCCCAGTACCCGTAATGGTGGAGGAATATTATTCCACACTTTAGATGCAGCGTATCGGAAGGTACCTCTGAAAGCTGCTGTCCTATGAGATTGTGTCGATAATTGCTGGGCACACAGCCTAGGTGCACACTCTCGTTTACTAGCCATCCAACTTAACTTGTCGTACAAATACTTTGGCTTCGCAGTCCTAATAACACCAAAAAGAAGACACGCTAGGTGTAACTTTCGCCTCGACTTCATTTTTAACATACAGTGTTTGTTCAAATAAGGGGTGACATGACTTCTAGGGGGAACCGAGTAACAGAATCGAGCACACGCATTTTGGACTCTTTGTATTAGTCTATCCGTACGAGCCAGCAAACGTGGGCCGTAAACCGTATCAGCGTAATTTAGTTTGGATAGTACAAGGGTTTCGACTAGCTGTTCGCGAAGCTTTTCGGACAGGTAAGGCCTCATTTTATATAAAAGTTTCAGGCGGTAAAAACAGTTTTTCACGGAGTTAGCGACGTGTTTCTCAAACCTAAGGCTGTTGTCCATACACAACCCTAGGTTCCGCACCTCATTAACACGGTCAATAGGTTCACCCATTATAGTCAAATTAAGGCTTACAGGTAGCTTCTTTAACTGCTGCCTCGTACCAAACAGCATATACTTTGTTTTCAATGGGTTTAAAGCTAAACAGTTCTCATCTGACCAGGTGGAGATTCTTTCCAGATCGTCATTTAGGTCTTTAATAGCTGAGTCAATGTCGTCAGGCTTAAAGGACAAATATAATTGCACATCGTCAGCATAAATGTGATATTTGCATTTCTGCAGACACTTTATTATGTCTGCGCAGTATAAAATAAAAATAATCGGACCTAAGATAGATCCCTGAGGAACTCCTCTTTCTATTGAAGAAAGGGCCGAAGTCAGGGTAGTACCGTCCGGTAACCGTAATTCAACGAGTTGTTTTCTGTCACCGAGGTAACTATGGAACCATTGGATTGCATTGTTGTCAAAACCGTAGTATTTTAACTTAGATAATAATAGTGGGATATTTATGCAATCAAATGCACGGGAAAAATCAAGTAGTACAATAAGTGTACACATTCCCTTATCTTGGGCGGACAAAATGTTATCGGTAACATCCAGCAACGCCGTGGAAGTACTGCGCTGTTTCCTGAATCCAGATTGTAGGTCAGGTAATATCCCATTCTCTTCTAAAAAAGTGGTTAATTGACGGCATACTACCCTCTCCATTACCTTTGAAAGACAGGGCAGAACACTGATAGGCCGCAAGTCTTTAACCTCAATAGGGTTGGGATTCTTGGGTAGGGGTCTAACTGTTGCAATTTTCCATTGGTAGGGAAACTTAGCTGTCCATAAGGAGCAATTTACCATGTCAGTGATAGTTGCTAAGGTGTATGGCATAGTCAGGGTAAGCATGCTCAAGGTTATATTGTCGTAACCTTCAGCATTAGACTTCAGGTCAGATATAATGCGAGAGACATCATTTTGGTCTACTGGACTAAGTGTGAAAGTAGCTTCACTATATCTGTTAGTCTCATAAAATGATATAAGCGAAGTGCTAGCTACTGGGTTTCCAGGGACAGTCAGAAAAGTTTTATTTATAAGGTCTGGGTTTCTAAAATGTGAGGGAATGTCTAATTTTTGCTTGGAGGGTGCAAACGTGGATTTAATATTCTTCCACAGTAATTTTGGATTATTAATTTTATTATTAATATTGTGTCTGAAGTATGCAATTTTTTCATGATACAGGGAACTATCAACTAAAGATTTTAACTCTTTGTAGTATTTTTTTTTAATTTCTGATTTCGTACATCTATACTTGCCTAGTGCATTGTCTCGTAATTGCATCATAAGTTTAATGGTGTCCGTAATCCAAGGAAACGATAATTCCTTAATAGTGCAGGTTTTTTGTGGTGCGTGGACATCAAACAAAGATATTAAGCAGTGATTAAAAGTATCAACCATGTCATTAATATCGGCTTGTTCAGAAACACGCTCAATGTTTGATTGTGTCAAATCCAGATGGAAACTATCCAAACATATGTCTTTAATTGGCCTAAATCTGATTACGTAAGGTTTAAACTTGTCCCGCTTTATATGAAATTCGCTGACTAAAATGGAGTGGCCAGTAATAGAACCAAAGGATTCCACTGTCGTATACCTAGGTGTTAGATCTGTGCACAGTAGGTCGATTAGAGTTTCACTCGTATCTGTAAAATGAGTCGGCATCGAGACCAGCTGAGTGAGACTCATGTAATTTAAAAATTCTTGCACCTTTTTAGTTTTAGTCTCGCTTACGTTGAGCATATTGACATTAAAATCGCCCAGCAAAATAAAATGATCGCAATTCCCCAGAGTGGTAAAAGTACTTGTGATGGCATCCAAGAAAAGGTCAATGTCAAACCAGGGTGGCCGGTACGCTGTACCGATGGCAACCTTTTGACCTTTTGACCTGTGATCATGGTGCTTGTAACAGCGCCGAAATATCGGGAACTCGAAACAATAAGTAAACATGGTAGGTAAATATCCCGTTTATAGTATTAATAGTAATGTCAGTGTCTCAGTGACCATGTCAGTTTAAAAACGTAAATCAGTCAGTAGACTGCAGATTAGACTAGATTCAAGCCATTTAAATTGTATTGAGTGACATTCTGTAATACGGACCTAAGTCTTTATTAATATTGGATCGATACAATGGCACCAGGCAGGTGCATTACTTAATGTAATTTATTTCATCACCACTGCTCTCAAAACGGTGAAGAAAAACATCGTGAGGAAACCGAGAAAATCTTAGAACCAAAAATTCGAAGATATACATCTACCAATCCGCACTGGGCCCGCGTGGTGGATTATAGCCCATCCCTCTCCTAGAGAGGAGGCCTGAGTCCCTGCAGTGGGAACATTATAGGCCGATGATGATGATGATACTATGGACCGATTAACTTTACACTGTTTTATTTATTTAATTAAAAGGTGCGACCAGTATCAGACCCCGAGATGTGTATTGACGCTCATCACGGAGAACAGATGGACAAGCTACACATCAAGCCATGTTCGACGCCACAAGGAGAGAACGAGTTCGTGTTCTCGTGGCACAAGGACATCAAGTGAGTAGTCGTTTATTTTGATTCTTTAGAAGACTTCCAGCTAAATAAATAAAACAGTTGGCGTATCTGTCAGGCAGTTACAAGTTTTGATTAACAGAAATAACACGATGTGTGAAAAAAATAATAAAATCGATCAAAAGATGGCATAGTTATAACTGATTTTAAGACAAAGACAGCGCTACAGACATGTGATGTCATATTTCATACCGCCACGCGTCATATAGTCAGGGTAGGTCAATATAGACATCCGAGGTTACAAAAAACCCGGCTAAAGATTGGTAGGATTGTTCAAAACACCATTATAAATGAAATGTAAAAAGTCCCTATTGATCCGACACTTGGAAAAAAAGTTATTCGAGGTCAAAGGTCACAAAAACGGGTTTTTTGCGATTTTCAGCAAAACGGTAAGTTTTATCATAAAATTTGCATAGACAAAAATTATAGATCAGATATTAATCTATATAAATGTCTAAACACTTTCATTTCTACAAGCCACCGTTTTTGACATAATATATCGATTAAAAAATTTCAAAGTGTTGTAATCGTCATAATATGTATTCAGAGTACACCACGTATATAAACTACGTCCTTAGATTACAATTATTCTTTCTACTACTCCATTTTTTTATCGATTTAATTACTTTTTTCACACATCGTGTTATTTCTGTTAGTTCTTTGAAATAACATAACATTTTGTTGAATTTTACCAGTGTAGTCAAATAGCCAATTGACTGACTCTTGCTCTACTGCTGAGAATGTAGTCTTCGGATCGATGCTTGGGACGAGCAAATGCTATTGGGGTTTTCCACAAGGAATTTCTCAGTACCAGTGCGGAATTTGAATTTGTGGTCGGATGATAACTGAGGCGAGCTAATAAGGTGGACTGCGGGTTGTTCGAAAGAGATACCGCAGCCTCGACACAAGGGCTAAGAAGGAACATGGGTGGTTTTTAGTCAGTAGAAGTCTGACACTCACTGAAGTGGGCATTTATTTAATGATTTCCTAAACCCCAAATAAAAAGGCGAGGTAGTAAGCTGGCAATATGTGGATGTACAATTGTACAGTTCTGCATAACCCGATGGGTATTGTTATGTTATGTTTCGTTATAATTCCAGGTCTAAAACGCGGAACATGTGCTGGGACCTGCCGGAGACTGCCGACAAGAGTCCGATACTTTTGTACTCCTGCCATCTCGGTGGAGGCAACCAGCTGTGGAAGTATGAAATGGTAAGTACACCTTACTTACAACATTTCGTAATCAACATTATATTATAAACTCGGCCACCCAATATTTTGTTGTTGTAAAAGAATTAGCACTCCAGACTAGAATGTCTGTACGAAAGTCAAAATAGGTGCACTATTTCGGCTTTTATATTGGTCGAACAGAAGTTTTTTATTGATAGTTATCACGTAACTGTGAGCATTTTTTTCATATCCAAAAATTGAGAGTAAGAATGGGCAAGATTCATATACTGTATTTTTTATTTTGTACTCTAATATACTAATCTTGCTTCATAATTTCCTTTCAGGACACGAAACAAATAAGGCACGGTAATGACGACCACTGCATTGAGTACAGTCCGACGAGCAAAGAGGTTTTCATCTTCTGGTGTGACGGGACCAAAGAGACACAAAAGTGGACCATAGATAATGTGGATAAGGACATGATGGCGAAGTGGTCGAAGTTTATGATAAGAGTCACTGGGCCTGTTGAAGAGTTCTGAACTTATGTATGATGATTTTTCTGTATTTTATGGGCATCGCGTAAAAGATAAAGAGGTTATGCAATACAGGTTATTCCTATAAAGTTTTGCATTTTTAGAGTAGCATGTTATATGCCCAGAAAATTACCTTCCTCTTAAGGGGATACTTACAAATCATGAAGCAAGCGATTGTCTTTGTCTTTTATTCGATGTTTCATATTATATAAATACGTATTAGACGTTCTGTAGATTCTAACAAGCGCGTCAGACCGAAGGCGATCCGTTTAATGCTACTAGATAGAAAGAAAAACACATTAATTTGCACTACTACAGCTTTTCCTTCTCTTTTTATAGTATTCCCCAAGTTAGTTTACATTCTTCTGGCGATTTTTTTTCGCTTTTTTTATTGCGTTCTGGCGAAATTTGTCTTGGTTTCGTCTATTCTTTCAGTTTACGCTAAAGCTATGTTAGTTTAATTAAATGATTCCTGAGAAATCATTGAAATTAATCCGTTTTCGAAACCTATTACTTACTAGATAGAATTGAATATTGATTTGAAATGTATTTCAATATCACACTTAGATCCGGTTTCCACAAAAGCGGATATGCAATATACGACCAATCACAGGAGAGAAGAAAAGACTCGTTATGTATAAAAAAATGTGATTGGTTGATTTCTGCTCCACTCTGTTCCGTTTCGGTGAAAAGTGAGCCTATCATATCTCTATCTTAACATATATCTTGAGAAACTCTCGTATTTGCTCTTTGCGGATTCTGTACTAAGTTATATTTCAGTGACCAGCTTTCACACGTCTTCAGTCTAACGCGCTTTTCATATCGCTTAGTAGGCTGACTAAGGTACGTAACGAAGGTACTCTTAAACGGGGTAGGAATGGAGGTATTAAGTAAAAATTCTATTGGCTGAAAGCTTCAGTGTTTAGGTAAAAAGGGCTATTGTGGATTGGGTGTATTTTTAGCGCGACCTCTTTGCACGCTTGTAAACTATGGGCAAAGGGTACTACCTATTCTAAGGTGTGCATATTCTCTCGGTAATATTTAACACTTGCGCTGCCAATTTCAAAATTATCCATTTTTATTTGTACGCCCCGTGGTTACAAGTCTTCTATAGCTACGTATAGCGATAACTCGGAGGCGGGTTGTCGGTACACAAACAAATTTTTGTTCGACCCATATGGTGAGTGCTTGCACCGAAAGTGTTAAAATATGAGTGCATGCGCTTACGTTATAAATAAATATGTACAATTAATATAATTATGTACTCGCATATTATACGAGTGTGTAAAATACGAAATACGGACCCGAAATATACCCGATCTGTGTGACCCGACCCTAATGTTATGCGTTAAGTTCGTTCCAAAAATATATTGATGTTGTCTTTTAGGATAGGTCGGATTAGCTCACCCAGTGACATCCGATCCTCAATTATGTGCAGTAACCTCGTCCTCATTGTATCTCTACCCAATCAATCAATTTGGGGTCTTTTGCAAAGGATGTGGATCCCTAGAAGAAGACAGGGGTTCGAATACAACACTTTTTTTTTTCTAGCCTGCTCTTTCCCACTCCTGGGCAAAGGCCTCCCTCAGGGCTGGGCAAAATACATGCTCTGCTTTAATTGAAATACAAATTACAAAATACAGTATCGCAAGTAATTAAATTACAAAATACAAATTACATTTAAGTAAGGTATTTGAAATATAAAATACAAAATACAGTATTTTAGCAATTTTTAATTGAAATACAAAATACAAATTACAAATACTTTTAAAAAAAAAAATAACCGCCTTCAAAAACCATCAGAAAAAAGTGTAAAGTAAGTAACTTTCTTTCGGAAGTCGGTGGCAAAAATAAATTAAAAACAAAATAACCAACTTAAAAGTTTTTAGTTCAACCTTTTTTGTTCAAAAATTTAACCCAAAACTTGTCAACAACCAAATTTTTTTACACGTGCAGAACTAAACCGTTATGACTTGCCATCTTAGCTTGACAAGTTGACAATTCAACGTACCTACATTTTTTTTGCGTTTTGTTGGCCAATTTTGACGTACAGTCACATCGTTCAGTATAAAACAGGTGCAGTGTTGCTAGCTCTAATAACTGCTTTACCATCATTGCACTCTCGCCTCGCACTCACACTCACGATCGCTAAATGAAGGTATAAATGTATTTTTGTTAAAATGTATTTTGAAGCCTCAAGTATTTGAAATACTAATTACAAAATACTTCGTCGTCAGGTATTTGAAATACGAATTACAAATTACATTTTAAGGAAGTAATTGAAATACAAATACAAAATACGTATTTGTATTTCAATTACGTATTTTAATTACAAGTAATTCAAATACTGCCCAGCCCTGGCCTCCCTCCACTCCTTCCATTTCTCTCGGACCCGTGCGTCCTCCTTCCAATTCTGGCGGAACCTATCTAATTCGTCCCGCCATCTCCTTCGTGGCCTGCCGCGACCCCGCCTCACTGAGCCAGGGCACCAGTTTCCTGCTATTTTGGCCTTATTCTCTCTGTTATGCTCCTTATTTTTTGTTGTACTCTTTTTTATTATTCGAAATGGGCTTGCTCTTGACTTTATTGTTGCCCTAAGGGCAGATATGAGGTCGACGATGGAACGAGCTTCCCAGAAGAAGCCTATCTACTCGACCACAGTGTTGTCGTATTTGACGCAAAGGTTGACTGGTAGAGAATGCCTTGTGGCCATGTACCACTATTGTTTGTGAAGTATAAATAAATATAACCATGGAGCTGAACGTAGGATAACATGGTTGTGCACACCACCTTATTATTATTAAATATTTTCGGACGGGTTGTGCGAAGTGCAAACTAAATAGTAATAAATGAGGACGAGATTACAGAACATAATAACAACTCCTGGCAAGTTAGGACGCTATGACTTTACGAAATTTTACTGTCTAGAAAATTACCAAAAAACACTATGACAGGAAAGTATTGTAACTAGTCTAGATTATAGTGTAAATAGAAAATAAGTAGGTATGTATTAAAATTTTGAATGTTTATGCAATGTTGCCCGCGGTCGCATTTACACTTGGTAGCTATACTTGTTAAGGCCTTTATTCTAATAGAAAAGGTCTGCGATGGGCTGTGTTGGTTAGATATGAATAAGTATGATATTTAGTGCAGAGGATAAGTTTCGAGTTTCATTATTATTGGTGATGTTCTTATGAAAGGTTAGGCGCGTGGTACAGTCTGTACCAAGCATTACGTGACCCCTCCTCTCACACCACTTCTTGCCCTGTTATTCTTATACGAGGGGTCAGATAATGCTGGGCACCGTCTGTTCTTGCGACCGGCGTGCGTGTTTGGCTAGATGTATATGGCACAAATTAAAAGGCGTAAGTATGCCATTATAGTTGCAGGCTGCCTTCTGTGGTTTCTGCCTACAAAGACGTTTGTAACTTTGCATGTTAACGAAATTTGGAATCATCCAAATTGCACATATCGAAATTAGTATCAGAATCTTCCGTAAAAAATAACTTTAAATGCAGTGAAAGTTACACATTCTCTCAAGTTATTAGATAATTTTATTCGCATTATCTACTGGTGCTATTTCTGTCGTTAATTCCTAAATATTTTTCATATATTTAATAATAATAATGTTTAGTTCTTTGACTTTATAAATTAATTTTAGTTTGTTATTTAAACAAGTATTTTGTGCTATGTATATAGTTGAAACACTAACCGCCTTATTCATAAAAATAGTTAAGAGTTGTTTAACTTAAGCTTGGTTTATCTCGCATGCCGTCACTTTCATTTGAATATTATTGAAGTGAGACGGCATGCGAGATAAACCAAGCTTAAGTTAAACAACTCTTAACTATTTTTATGAATAAGGCGGTAAGCGTCTAAAATATTGATGCTTAAATCTGACTGATTTTAAATCGATGTTGAAATATGTATGTCATGTATCATATTCATGATTTTGTTAAAAAGCATTAAAAGGTAAAGTTTCACATAAACTGCCATTACAGTTATTCTTAGGGTTAGTAGGCTTAATAATTATTTTATAAATATACTGTGCGTGTTCAAATATTAGAAATAACCCTCCTTCGGTTCAGCCGCAGTCGGGTAAATAGTCTAACATCTGGTTTTTGAAATTGTGTGAAGATTTGCTGAGACTACAGCAAATCTTAGTAAACTGTGCAGGGCCTCGGCGGCATTAGTCATGGTCGAGTATTTTATTTTTATAAGTAAGTGAATTAAAATGTTTTAATATGTTAATATAAATAATATAAAATAAATTATATTTTATTATAGATGTAAAATTAGTATTGATGTCGTTTTAGAGATGAGGTTATATAATGTGTAGTAAAAATTCTTTGATAACTTCCAAATGTTTAGGTATCTAGTAAATATTGTATTTTATTTTTCTAACAACACGCTTTGTAGAGGCACGGATTGAGGCCTCGGATGCCATAGTTTGGTCGGTATTTTTTAAGGGGTTTATCACGGTAAATCTAATCCTGGGTCCACACTTGTTCAGCTTCCCCTGACTAGAGGCCTTCCATTGAAAAAATCCGCAGAATTTGTCCGATTAACACCTCTGCCCAGTTCAAAATATAGTTTTTTTTTAATGCCCGAAATTGCCAAGTCATCTATAGCTATGTATAGCGACGACTCAGGAGGTGGGTTGTGGGCACTCAAACGAATTATTGTTCGACTCATATGCTGGGTGCTTGTCACAGAAATTGTTAAGCAGAAGCCAGCCTTATAGTTTGATCTGCTAGATGCATTGCAGGATTACAACTGCCTCAGCAGAGTGGCAACTAACTTTTTACACATAATATATACAGGGTCGCGGCAAAAACTTTAATATCAACACTTAATCAGAAGCGTATCGAAGCGCATCGACAAATCAGAGCTAAACAAGTGTGCGCATACTCTAATCTGGTTTCAGAGCGTCAACTTGAGTGACGCGAACGGTAAAAAAAATTTACCTAAAATATTGTAATCCTTTGAACTTATAACCAGCTTTTTAAGTTTTTTCGCAAATATCTCTTATGATTACAAGTCCAAGACGATTACAGTTCGGATGTTTGTGTCACCTAAGTATACCAGTTAGAAGTGGCAACGTAGCGTTACCTAATTAGCGAAAGGCCTAAAACTTTACTAAAAGTTAAAAGTTACTTTATTAAGTTTTTATAGTACACAAACAATTATTACCTAGTAATTTTGACATAAAAACTATTTTACCGTGAAAGATTGGGAAAGGTGATGTTTGCCAAACGAGGCAATATGTTTTATAAAATGCTTTTAACGTTGTTAATGCCATCATTTCGCATTTGTTGTGTACAACATAGGCTATCGTAGGTATGTAATACTATTAATATAAGTATGTTACAATTTATATATATTTGTTGTGCTAACATTTTTGTATTTATCTATTGTTGATTTGTACGAGTCTATTCCATTGTGAAACATATCACTAGTTGTATATAAGCACTTATAGTTTTATTTGTAAGTATATTGAAAATAAATTATTTTTGTAATGCACTCGTGATTTTTATTACTAAAATAATACCATGTTAGTCCTCACTGCAGAGCATCATTAGGCATTAATGACTGGCCTGTTGGTCTAGTGGTTAGTGACCCTAACTGCTATGCCGGAGGTCGTGGGTTCGATTCCCACCCAGGACAAATGTTTGTGTGATGAGCACGATCATTTGTTCTGTGTCTGGGTGTAATTTATCTATAATATGTATGTATTTAGAAATATATAAGTATGTTTATCAGTTGTCTAGTACCCATAACACAAACTCTGCTTAGCTTGGGACTAGATGGCGTTGTGTGATAGTTGTGGAATATTATTATTATTATATTATTATTATTATTAATAAAAAATATACACTTTCATTGAGACCTTTGCTCCTATCCGTTTAAAGAGGCGGATGGGGAAAATTGTTTCATTGTCCCCTAAACACTGCAGTCTGTGTTTAAAGAGGAAGGGGGCTGCGGGTTGTGCAAAGAGATACCGCGGCCTCGGCACAAAGGCTAAGAAGTAACATGAGTGGTTTTTAGTCAGTAGAAGTCCCCCTACCACTCTGCCCAGCGGAGGAGTCATTTGATAACTCGCCAACCCCCTCCAAAAAAAAGGTGTGTATTGACGCTCATCACGGAGAACAGATGGACAAGCTACACATCAAGCCATGTTCGACGCCGCAAGGAGAGAATGAGTTCATGTTCTCGTGGCACAAGGACATCAAGTGAGTACCTACCTACCTACTTAGCCATTTATTTATTTAGGTTATTTCTAAAACTTACAGCAAAATAAAACAGTTTGTGTATCTGTCACAAGTTTTTATTAATTGATTGACTACTGAAGTGCTGCTGTTGAGCATGCAGTCATCAGTTCGATGCCTAGGACGAGTAGTGTTTATGAGTGAAAAATCTCAAATGTTTTCAACTAACTATTTAGAACTATGTATCATGCTTAGGTGTGTTAAGTTTCATTAAAATCGGTTCAGTAATTTTGAAGAATCAGGACTTGAAAGTTAGTATGAAATGCCGTACGGCGTAAACGCTGGCAAAATGTGAGTGTACACTTTTGCCTAACCCGTTGGGTATCACAAGCGTAATATTATGTCTCGTTATTATTCCAGGTGTAAAACGCGGAACAAGTGCTGGGATCTGCCGGAGTCTGCCGATAGGAGTCCGATAATAATGTACTCATGCCATCTTGGTGGACGCAACCAGATGTGGAGGTATCTCGTGGTATGTACACTATACTTACAACATTTCCTAATCAGCATATAACGTTGCCGCACTGCTGGAGCATACTTCTCCACTTGGAGAGAGCGGGTCCCAGTGCATATTGACGAATACTTCCTAAACTCCTCATCGGTTTAGTAATCGTTAGTGCGACCGCTCAGCATAACGTCTAGGGTTTGATTCCCAGGTCAAGTGTTGTTGGGTTTTGCATCAGGAATTTCTCAGTAGCAGCCACGAAGTGTGTCCGGTTTATGACAATAGGCTCGCCCCCTATTACATAGGACTTGAGACGTATCTGGCAAAATGTGGGTGCTCCGCTAAAAAACTCTTGTTTGAAACCGGTCTTAGGGCGGGACTCCACCAAAGAGATGTGTCAAATTCGACCAATCACAGTTAGGTACATCAGCTGCTCTTTCGCCCTTCCTTTGATTGGTCGAATTTGGCACATCTCTCCGCTTGACACATCTCCGCTTTGGTGGAGTCTCGCCCTTAGTCTTATCCTTCAATGTACCAAGTCATAAACCTATGTTTCTACTGATAATAAGTAATCAAAATCAGCCTTTTACTGTCCCGTTGCATGGGGTCTTATGCATGAGCATTAATACAATGAACTTACTCCCATTGCGCCCTGTGCTCCTGTCGTTTTAAAGGGGCAGTTGGGAAAAATAGTTGTATCGTCCCCTTATCACTGGCGGTGTTTTCCCGTTTATGAGTATAGCAAGGTCGTCCACATAACCAATACTTGTAGTATTCCCCAATACTTGTACCACCCTTTGTCTTTTTTCATTAATACAATGAAGTTGCTGGCATTTAGTCCTGTGCTCCTGTCGTTTTAAGGGGCAGTTGGGAAAAATAGTTGCATCGTCCCCTTGCCACTGGCGGTGTTTTAAGGGAGAGGATAAAACATTATCAATATCAATTTCTCCCATATTGCGTGGGGATGAGATTTATGTAGGTCGAGGTACACATAGGGTATCAAGGCATAAAATGAAACGAGTAAATATTTTAATATTTTTTTATTACATATTCCATTAGAATACTTTCTATTATTATCGTACATGCTCGCGTCTGATCAGCACGCACTCTCTCGACTAACAGAGTATGACTGTTGACTATCTATACACATTCAGAGTATTTTAATGGGGTCTATGCACCATATCTACATACAAATTAAATGCATTACGAGGAAATCAGTTCTACATGTAAATGCTTCGTGTGAAGATCGTACACTGTAAGCTCTCTAAAGTAATCTAGAAGCTGAAGTCTATGGATGTCAATGGCCGTACGTTATCTATGGAGCTGTTCTCCATTTGAATTTCCCGCCGAAAGGTTGAAAACCGTATTTATACGAGACAGATGAAAATCGACTGAATATAAACCAAACATTGAAATCCTCGGCCTATATTCAAACAATATTAACTTCTCGGTAAATTTCCTTCCAATTTGATATATTACAATTCATCGTAATCCTAAGATCCTTATCGGGTTACATTATAAATAATTCAAGCGTAAAGATATGTACAATATTTTTACAGATTACATACTCAATTAAGTACCTATTTACAAATTAGAATTCTTTATACATCATAAAAAAGATAACATACCGCTCTAAATATCACCATGAAATCAATAACTACATTCACAATAGATATATTATTATATTATCAATTAATTTCAAATAAAAATACACCTTAAAGTTCTAAATAAAGAGTAAGACGTATTACATTACAGTATTGCTTCTTTTAGTCACATTTTCCAAAATATCACCAACGCTCGGGTCTTCAGCACCCGACCCGATAGATTCGAATTTTGAATTTTTTTCACCAAATCTATACTTTTTTTTTGTAAAAAATATTCTCATCCTATCACCGGCCACTCAGTCACCTATCATCATTATAGTATCTCTAACACAGAATAGACACCACATTTTAAATGAGACACATTTATGGACATATACTATAAATATCTACTTTTTAATTACAATTTGTGCTTCTCGCTGACTTATCGATAAGGAAACATCCTACGAATCACAATAGTATTAACATTCGTAACTGCGAGACACACTCGTTACACGCTTCTAGTGGCTCGGGCGCGCATTGTCTCAGCAGCTACTTCGGGGAGTGGAAACAATAAATCAGTCTCTAGTAAACGTTCTGGTAAGTCAGCAAGAAGTTTGTTCCTAAACGGTTACGATAAGACCTACTGTTCGATTACTTATTGCACAACACACGCAGAATTTACGTATTACGTTGACTGTCATTTTAATAAGTTTATTTTTTTATTTAGGCTATTTTTTTAAGGATGTCATGCTACTTTTGGGATTACTGTATTCTACCTAGAACTCAGTCGCTGCGAACCTTGCGAACGGGTAAAACGGCTTTTCTAGTTTACTGAAAACACACGACGTCTAATGGAAATAATTTTATTTTTTTGGGGCGATAAGATTTTTTTTTTTTTTTTCAGCAATTTGTTGTATGTAAGAAATTCTATTTCCAGTGAAAATAAAACATTTCATTGACGTTTCGAGTGAAAGTCTGATCTATCTCTCTATGTCAAGGTTTGTTCTGTTTTCACCAAAGATTCTACATTTTGGCAGCACTTGAAAGTTTTTCTGAACCACGTCTACATATATTACAAAAATCGCACATGATATTATCAATTTATCACACTTTGAATATTGAAATTAAAAGAAATAGTCACTTTCAAGACGCCGTCAAAATATTGAGATCTGATCTCTACAAATTGTATGTTTCAAGCCAGTCAGCGTTAACGTGGCAAGTCCCTACCAAGCAAAAAATATAGACGTCATTTAATTTGAGAAGAGATATTATAGGATATAAAATACAAAATTATTGCTAAATAGTGTTAGTATTGCGAAGTAAAAAGACCTTAGGTCTATAAAAGGAACAACTACAAGAATAAAATATACGTATTTATATTTACAAATACCTAAAATATGTAAGGATAGAACAAAATATTTGGCTAAAACTTAATAGGAATACATGGATCTTGTGATAAATTATAACATCCTATGTGATTAACGCGTAGTTTACGATGTTAAATAAGTTTAAAAAAATATTTCATTAAACACACAATATAATTATTTCATGAAACAATATAAAAAGTTAAAATTGTGATTGCGTATTGAGTATTTTGGTTCCATAAGTATTATGCTCAGTAGTCGTATTATTATATTTTTTTATTATTTAAGTTTATTTATTTATGACTCGGTACCCTGTAGTGAGTTGTTTCGAGATTCAGTTCAGTCCAACGATGAGAGGGCATAAAGTATGTAAAAATAATGCATGAGCTTTGTAACGCCTAAGTACGAAATTAAAAAACAAAAAAATACTTTCACGACATAGAATTTCTTTCGGTTTCCAGTCAATCTTAACCTAACCGTAAGCTTAAATTACAAAACTTTTATTTCCCACTCAGTCCTAGCAAAAACTCCTACTATTCGTAACCATCAGTAACACACAGATCACAGGAGCCTCTTGTCTGTCTTTGCTTTCCACGTTTATACACTTCAGTCCAATAAAAAAATAAGAACTAAATACCCGGCGTTCCAAACTTGAAACTTCACTATTTCACTTAAAATGGCCAGTTTCAAATCTGGAAATCAAAATGGCGTTGATTTATGGCACGTTAAAAATTATGAGCGATGTCGCGCTCTCCCACTCTTTCTCCGTTTTCTTCTGCTGTCGCGTACAAAGACGATGTTCGCGGGGTCATCGGCTAGTTGAGGGTACTTGGATACAGAATGGACGTCTCTGGCAACCCAGCCATCAACGATTCCATGCGAGATGAGTTCTTCTTTCTCTTCTTCTGTCCATGACCCCCTGCCCTCCCAACCTGCTGCGACCAGAGCCTTCTCCCGTTCCCAGGCCCTGGCTGCGGCTCGCTTGTGCGCATGTTTCAGGAGTTTGATTCGCTCTTGGTTGGGGTCTACGCCGTAGCGAAGCACGATGACCGCTTGCGCAGAGCCCTTCCCAACAGCGTGAACTCGTACCTGAAAAAATTCAATTGTTCCGTTGAGTTCAAGTTTTTTTGGTTACAATGATTTCATTAACCTACTTCAAAAAAGATTGAGAAAAGTGAGAAAGGTTCTATGTTCGGCAGAATGTATTTTTAATTTTTTATTATAATGTATGTATGATCATTGATATTTCAGTCATTTAGGAACCGATTTTTGTGATTATTTTTTAGATTAAGAAGCTCGCGCGATTTTGTTATTTGTTCTATAAAATGTGCCAATTTAAAAAGAAATTCACCTCCAATCCTTGATCGTTGGTTTCGTCTTGCGACACGTTGAACTTGCCGGAGAGCCTTCTCAGTTCTTCCAAGTCGTCCCTTATCTTCAGCGTATTGTCCTTAACAAAATAGAATACGTCCTGGTCGTGGATATTGAAATGAACGTCTAAGAAGTAGGAGTTATTGAAAACGGTGGTTATCACGTCTTCGACAACGTTGTTCGCTCCATCGACAACGCTTATTAGCGCTTTTCCATCTACCCTTGATATTAAAACTCCTTCGCCAAACACTCCCCGTTTGTAAGACACTCGTGGTAGTAGATTCCTTGTGATCGGTTCCATTTTGAGAAGCGGAGTGGGGACAAAGTTCATATCTGCGAGTTTGTGGCTTATCTGGAAAATAAAGATATAGGTTAGTTTCATGATAAAGGGTTTAGTAAATATTGACGTAGCAAGGTTTTTGAGGGTCGACATGAATCGACCGAGCGCTTGACATCTCGTTTGAAGCGGGCCTACGATTTGATAAACAAAGAAAAAGTTATAAACATACCTTTTCAATAATACATTGTAGGCCAGACAAAACTTCGAAGTCGGGAGTCAATCTGGGAGCCGTCAGTTCCACTTTCGGTTGGAAGATCATATCAGTAATGTATCTCGATCCCATCATCTTGTTGAGGTCGTATCCATACATCTGCAGCCAACTGCCCAAATCTGTCATGTAAGCAGTATTCTGGTTCCTATTTATTGGATCATTGTTCTTAAACCGATAGATAAAGATGTCTGTTGGAAGATGAAGTTTACTCGCCAGATGTTCCCAGCTCGGAGTCATCCATTGACCCACTACAGGATCGTATAATCGAGCATCTAAGTAAATAAGATTAGTATAGAAGTCATAAATGCCTCCTTGGAAGTCCACGGGCACGTAGAACTCGGGGTTTGTGTCTTTCACGATCTTCCCGAAAGGACTGCGCTTGATTTCTTTCACAATCTCACCATTCACATCAAATACTACGAGCGGGGATCCATTTTGATCAGTGGCGACATAGTAACGTTGATCTTCAGTCTCAATGCCCGTTAAGAAATCTCTTTGGTCGTATAGATATCGTACAGTCTTGCCAGATTTCGGGAAGTGAACGTGCGTGACTAGGTTCGGAGTCTGTGGGTTGGCGTAGAAGAATTGGGTGACGTTGCCCTTGTCGTCCTTCCAAGCTACCAATCTGCTTCTATCATCGTAGTAATACCACATTTGGAACTTGTCCCTTTCAGAGGCGTGTACAAATTGGCCACGAGAGTTGTACCTGTATTTTTGTTCACCACGCCTGATAACGAAACCACGGCCATCGTAGCTGCTGTACTCTAAGTCGCTATATTGAACAACTCGGTCACCAATATCATAGCCCAGATAACGTTTCTCTCCATGTTCAATAACTCCGATCACGTTGCCGTTCTCATCGTACACGTACTTCCAGTCGTCCTCGGATCCCACTACTTCCATCAAGTGCCCGTCGTAATTGTAACTAATTCGTTCGTTCGATGAGGTGTCGCCGATCATTATCTTTTTCGATTTTATCCTGTTTCGTGAGTCATATTCAACTTCAAGACGGAACACGTCGAAGGCTTTGATGTTTATTAGGATTGTCTTGACTCTACCACGATCATCGTAATCAGTAATAGTGAAGTATTGTTTGCTTGTGTCCTGCATAACTGATCTATTGAACGTGTTTCTATAAATTCTCAAATCGCTGAGTGCTTCAAGAATACCTAGGTTTTGGTTGTACTTCATTCTTAGTTGTGGCATTTCTTTGCTATTGATATTTACATCAATTGTTGAAAGCCGAGCGTTGCCGTCGTACTGATATTTGAAATGAGCGTTGTTTAGATTACTCTTGGGACTGAATTTCATCTTCTCATCTTTGAGAATTCCGGCGTGATATTTGTAATCTTGCCTGAGTTCGTAGTCGGAGTCCGTAATTTCAACATTCTTTACAAGATGTGTATTTTCGTGGTACACATAACGTATTGCAGAAGCACCTGCTAATACCATTTCCAACTTGCCGCTGTTATCGTACACGTAAACAATTTTGCCAGATTGATGCGGGAATATTTTAGAAAGAATGTTACCATCGTCGTTGTATAAGATTTCGTACGGGTGTCGGTTCATAGGTGAGAAATACTGGTATTTGAAGTAGCCTAGTGATGTCATTAGAGCAAACGTATGAATGTGACCTCGTGGAGTGGTCAAATTTTGGAGTGCACCAGAGTCGTCGTAGTCTAGCAGATAATCGCTACCTCTAGGTGTTGTTACTTTCAGTGGCAGTGATGTGAACATATCTCTAAACGAGTAAGCTAAGGATGATCCATCACCGTATCGAATCTCGTTAAGTCTGCCAGCTCGATCGAACCCATATGTTTCATTTAGATCACCCCAACTCCATTTAGTTAATCTGTTGAACCTGTCGTAATCGAGCACCACTTCGGCAAATATACCATTGCTAGGTCCAAACCTGACTGGTCTCGCGGTTCTGTCATATGTAACGTTCAAGAGTTCCACCTTATCGTCCATGAACACTGCAATCGTTGACGAGTCTCTGTCGTACTCCAAGGTAAGTAAATTTTCACCGTTGACTCTGAGTTTACGTCCAACTTGCGCGATGGATTTGCCACTTCTAGCTTTGTTCAGAATTTTTCGCAAGAAGTATCGCCATTCGAACCTATTTGCTAAGTCGCCGCCTACTTCTGTTCTCTGTTTTGCTGGAATAGGGAAGCTTTCTCCCAAAATTGGATCGACTTCTGCCAAAACTGTGTACGGAACTGTGTCGGTAGATATTACGTGACCCCAAGGCATGCTGGAAGAAATACTACTGTCTGATGAAATAATAGTTTTCTGTTCCGCTTCACCTGTACGAGTATTCACAGACGATCCCTTTATCAAGATAGAGACAGGCTTCTTATTGTTTTCAGTGATGCGAACAGTGGCGCCCTTGATACTTAGATCGAAGTTCAGATTGATAATTCTGCCAGTGGGCGTCACAGCAGATGTAAGTCGACCGAATTCATCGTACTTGTACACGTAACTTCTTCCTGTGCTGTCATATTTAGATTTGAGTAAACCACTGGGGCCGTAGTAATCAAACGTAACATTGAAGTTGTCTGGAGTTCTCAGCTCTTGCAGCATCTTCATCCTGGACATTTTCAGTCTACATTTCTGTCCCTTAGTATTTTCAATCGAGTTGACTGAGGTGGAGTAGTCTCTTAATAAGAACACTTTGTTGCCAGCTGCGTCTGTTACGGTGCTGAGTTTGCCATTGCTAGTGTTAACGGTGTAAGTAAACACATAGTTGTTCTCTCCTGTCAAGATATTCTTACTTGTGACGTGCTGACCGAACCTGTTGAAGATGTAAATTTCTTGCGTATCAGGTGAATAGATTTCATATTCCCTTGCTCCACTTGCGTCCGGTATGCTTGCCATTACTGATCGAATCCTGTAGTTGGCTTGGTCAGCGATGTGAACGATACCGTCGGGACTGACAATGACTGCTGAGATAGTATTGAACTTCGAATTGGATGCCAAGAAGTGGTCGGCTTCAAAGCAGTCACAACCTCTCTCTAAGCAGTTGCATTTCGATTCGGCGCCAGCATACAGTGAAATCTTTCCATCAGTGGTAATAAGACGAACTCTGTTTATTCTTTGAGAGTCACTTTCAGCTACATACAGATCACCTGCTGAACCGAAAGCGATACTCTGTGGCATTACTAAAGTAGCGTACGTTGCCAATTCAACATCAATGCCGGTCATGGGTGAAGGGCAATGCAGAGGTCTTCCAGCAATAACTTTAACTCTACCATCTGGGGCCATTTGCAAAATCATGTGATCATCAATGATGTGTAAACTGTTGTCTAAAGGATTGATGGCGAGCTCTGTAGGCCAGCGCAGGTGGACTTCTTCGACGCTAAGCGTACCCTCACAAGGAATAGGTTTCCAATGGGCTCTGTGCATGTGGTTGCCGATGATAGTAGTGATGATACCGTCTCTGTCTACCATTCGTATATTCGTTCCATCAGCGAAATAGACGATGTTATCTATAGAAACTGCAACTCCTTTAGGGTAGGCGAGTTTAGCATCTCTTGCCAACGCTCCATCGCCGCAATGAGCTTCATCACCTGGCAGACATCTTTCTCCAGAACCGACAACAGTCTCCCAGTTGTGTTCGGGGTCAGTGAAATCTTCCGTGTTGCGGACTCTGATGATTTGATGGGATTCTGGGTCTGAGATGTACAAGTTGCCGTCCAATGGTGATAACGCCATGTGGTACCGGTAGGAGACTCGAGTGGCACTGAAAAATGAGGGAAATCATTAAAATCAAAACTAGTAATCGAAATTATATGACCATAGGAATGGACATTAAAACTTCACACTTACTTCAACTTGACCACTGTTCGCACAGTCCCGTCAGGGCTGATCTTCCGGACGAGATTGAAGTCTCCTACGAAGATGGATCCATCAGGTGCCGCCGTTAAGGCTACCGGTGCCAAGAGTCGTTGTCTGGACGCTACGCCTGAGCATTCGTTTCCACACTCCAGTTCCCGTTGACGACCATCGCCCATCGTTGTGATGATCACACGAGGTTTGTGCTTCAGGTATACGTTAGTTCCGTCTCCCTTTTGAAGGATACCTAGAAAATACGAACGAAAAAAATGAGACCTTATAAATATGTAGTGCTATAAAACATCTGGTATACCTATTTAGATTCTTGCCCATGACTTATAATAATCACTTTAAACTAGCGCACATTAAAGCGACGTCGGACAGCAGCGCACATTTCAATACAAAAAAGTGTGTTGGTTCATACAAAACGCACGAAAGGATGTAGGAGAATTTTAGCAATACGGTTCGTCCAAATCTGCGAACACCTTTAAGTCACCGCTATTATCACATTATTCTAGACCATTTCGTACCTATTGTGTGCACATTCACCGAGATCGATCGATGTCATTGAAGAGGTCAAATATACTGAACCACTTAACAGATTACATGGCTTTGTACTTAGGGCTGCAAAACGGTTAGATATACTAAATCCGAAACGAGACGCTTTAAACCCGCGTGCCCGTGGTAGAAGGCTTTAGATTTTAGAACATCGTCCCATGTAAGCTGTAGGAACGTAATCCTTACGTTTGAACTACATAAGAAGAAATAATAAGTTAATTTACCTTCATGGAAGTTGTATCTATGATGGATGTCCAAATTCCAGCCGCCAACGTCGGATATACTCATATCCTGTCCACTTAGTTTGGTAGTTTGCACATTCCAGATGACATCTTTGCAATCCGTGTACTGATAACCAACTTTCACTAATGCTGTTGTGACTCCATATACTCTTTGCTTGTACACATTGAGGCGGTTCCATGGATACGTGAACTTAATGACTGGATCTGCTTCGAAAGTCTTTTTGAAGAGAATGCCTTCTATTGTTATCCTAAGATGGATGAGTGCTAACGTGGATGGAATTTTCTCAGGAGTGAGCTGCAGTTGAATGGTTGAGAGATAGCCAGCTGCTCTGGAGCTATGGTATACTAGGTGAAGACCAGTTCCAGGGATTTCGAGACTTTCTTGGATCACCTATAAAGAACATTTCATTAATCGTCAGACATTTTATTATAAGGAATGGTAGTGGTATATCATTTTAGGAAATTACAAAGCTTTCGAAAGACAATCATCATCAGGTAAAGAACCTTATTCATTCTATTAATCATGAAAAACTTTATAATAACACTCGATTGTCCTAATTAAAGGAAACCAATCTTCTCTTAGCCATACCTGTGATTCAGCTAAAATAGCACTCTTGTCAGGGCACGCTCCTTGGAATCCATGTTTCCACGTTGCCAGTACGACAGGCTTCATTGTATCGTAATCATGAGCGAGGCAAGCCTGTGGCGGACCCATGTTGATCTTCTCATCCATTGTCGTCATTAGGACAGTGTCTATTATTACAACCTGAAACAAAGTGGTAGTATTGTTTAGTATTTGAAAAGATTGATGATCAATTTTAGTGGGTATGTTTTTTATATAAGCTAGCTGAGTTTGACTGCTGGTCCATGGCTTTCCAATTTTGTTAACAATTTGCCTTCTCCAACCAATTCGTTAAGAATGAGTCCAGATCGTCACAATAGCGCTTCTTGCAGAATACGAATGAGAATATTTACGTTGCATTTTAAACAAAAATATAAATTTATTTTTGGTTTCTATCCTGTCTCAAAACCAAAAATAAACTATAGAGTAAATTATAAAAGTACAAGAAAAACTGTTACTAAAATAAATAATAGATACAATCATCTGATAAATCGAGTTAGGTCATCATAAACTCTTTATGAGTTGCATAACAATGCAATCATTTATGAAAGGCTATGCTGAGGTATAAAATATGGCCAGTAAAATATTAGATTTAAAACCCTGCAAGGCTTAAGCGTGTTTTAAAATAAAGATTTCAGTAAAATAATAGAGTCATAAAATTTTAACGTCCTTACGGTTAATCGCTAGTTCGCATGTTTCTACTTAGGAAAAAATATAATCACCCTGTATGAAGTTCGGTTGAAAGTTGCTTGAATATTTAAAGACTAAATCAAGCATGTCTAGATCGAGCTAAGGTTTTCATGAGACATGAAATATAAGCAAGTCTAGGAATTTCACTTGGAATAGCCCAAATAATAAGTAAAATTCCATCATTCCATTCAACCATTCACTCTCTCTCTACTCTAGACTCTAGAGTCGAATTGAAAATTACGAACATTGGTTTTGATTCAAGTTTAGGTTCGTACGGTGTTTTAGCAAAAAGCGCTCACATTTATAATCATGCTATTAACTTTATAAAAGTCATTAATTTCAGTAGGTTCACAAACTTTAAACTTTAAAGAAATATGCAATTACCTCATTCCAAGGCACATAGACGACCTTCGTAGCTCTTTTAAATGGCGCCCTCCCAAAGTTAAGTGTTACAGCACCTCCTCCATTTACTAGCAAATCAAACCAGCCATCTTCTCTGGTCAGGGTGAATCCTTCAAGAGGCGTATCAGTTGATACTCGGACGCCAACCAAACCAGTTCCAAGTAAGGTGACCACTCGGCCTCTGACTACTGCTGAACGACTGGAAATTCGGGCGATGTATTCATTAGTACACATTTCAATGTTGGTTGTTTGAACCAATGTTGGTAATTGGCTTAGTTTGTGGAAAGTTTTAGTACAGAACTCTTTACAGGCGGTATCGACAAATTTTGGTGATTGGTTGTTCTTTCAAAGGAATATTCTAGTTTCTATGAGTGAAATGCTAGTTTCAAATTACATGGGGCTAGTGAGTTACTTGTATATTCATAACGTGTGTGATCTACGTTGTCTATCATACAAATGGTGAATTAACTAGGGGATTAGATGTAGTTGGATAATACTTTGAAAATATCAAAATTAATTAAATCAATCAAAGATTTGATTTTGGGACTGATTCAAAGGGCTAATTATGTACTAAGAATTAATAATTTCTTTCTACTGATGTAAAATTGTGAAGAGTATTTTAATAAAATATTTTCAGATGGTGGTTTTTGTAACAAACGTGACGGACAGAATATTATTACAAACATTTAAATAAAAAGCGAACACAAATTCACAGGACACAATAGTAGGTAGCTAAACACTATAGTAGCACAACATGCATGACACAGATACATGTAATAGGTATAATATATGTCGCCAATGAAATACATACGTATATAATGTAGGACATATAAAACTCGTAGATAAACTCTAAGTTAAACAAACACTCTATCCTACGTTCGATTCACAAGTCTTACCTTGAATTGAAGTGGTTCCAAAACATACTGCGCAGCGTTAGAAAAACCGAGAGAAATGACAGAATGAGTAAGTATTATTATTGTGTATAATAATATTATATTAGAATCAAGGAAGCTCGGAAACGTTAGTAACAGCGACGTTAGTATACGTGTATCACATGCGGGTGGCGATCTTCTAGCTAGACTGTTGTCCTCCGATGTCAGTACAAATAAATACATTTTGTTTCATATAATTGTGTAAGAAAAGAAAGAAAGCATTGTGGTACACTCTTATAATGTAAATAAAACATGGGATTGACTGGGGCACAACATTGCATATCTTATATAACAAATATTTATACGGCGCTTGTCGGGTTAGCCGACAAACTAAATATTAGCTAGTTATTATTTAACGCTTAACCCTAACATATAACACTGAACATCCAATCACTCACCTTTCGTTGAAGTTCTCCTGTTTGGCGTAATTTTGGAGACTACCTTCATCAATGATAAACTTCATCCGTTCGAAGAAAGACGCTGTGATTGCAGGAGGCTGTTTCCTAAGGAGAATATCTGTAGGCTTCGGGGAAGACACGCAGAGTTGACTACCTTTGCAGATGGGGCTTAGACAGCACTCCGGATCCTCACAATCGACAAGGCCATCTAAACAGAATAGATGAATGCAATTATTTAATTAGGTCTTTTGGATACAACTCTGGGGTGACTTCGAAGCAGCACATACCTTTGTCATTATCTTTGCCATCGTCGCAGATTTGTTCTTTGAGCGTCGTACAATCCGGTCCATCCCATCCATCGAAGCATTTGCAGGACCACTGACCATCATTTGCAACTTTACACTGTCCGTGTCCGGCACACCCTCGCGGACAGCCCTCTAGCGTGCAATGCCGACCGTTCCAACCGGACACACAGAGACAAGTGCCGTTTTTACATTGACCATGGTCACTGCAACGGGCGTCACACAGCTTAGAAGTACAAAACTCGCCAGTCCAACCGGGATCGCAGACACAAGACTCGCCGACGCATCTTCCGTGGAGACCGCAATCAAGATCGCAAATCTCTGTAATAATAGTCATAAAATTATTTACGTTTTTAGTATGGTTACACCAATACATGTCCAATTTAGAAACAAATATTTACCTTTAGAACAGTCATCGCCTGACCACTGAGCATGACAAGTACATGTCTGGGTATCGACGTCGAACGTGCCATGTCCAGAGCAATCTGGAAGACATTGTAGCGCATCCTTATCCATGGTTGCACAGTCAATCCCTTTCCAGCCTTTCTTGCATATGCAGGAGCCTTCGATGCAGAAACCATGACCGGAGCAAGTTGGATGAGGGCAGTCAATGTCAGCACAAAACTTGCCCTTATATCCTCTGACACAAGAACATTTTCCGTTGACACAGTGTCCATGTCCGTTGCAATCTGGGACTTCACATTCGTCATGCCGTAAAGAACATTCTTTGCCTTTCCATCCAGGATTGCACTGACACTCGCCGTTAATGTACTCGCCTCGTTGACTACATAGGACTGGACAAACACCTAAAAATGATGAATTTGGAGTATAACGCTTCGCTACTAGACCTGTCAATACATAATTATTAGGAAGAAAACATTTGGCTGTCAAGTATCAATAAAAACTATAATATGACTGATGTTGCTTACTTTTACTGCAATCGTCACCACCAAAGCCAGCCTGGCATTGACAATGACCCATGAGACATTCTCCTTTCCCTGAGCATCCATTAGGACAGTTGTGCGTCATTTCGTCAGCGATCATAGCAATAAAAGTGATTTCCTGTGGGTCACCATCGTCATTGTATAGAGATAAGAACCAGTGGCCTTGTTCCATATAGTGAGTAACTTCTTTCTTGATCGAAGGCTGTAAATGAAAGGCCTAGTTTAAAGTGTTTGTTTTATGCTGCCTAGATAAATAAACACTCATCTTTGTTTTAATAAAGGTTAATGCTTACATGTGAAGTTCTCGTTGTTCTTGCCTTGAAACCGCTAAGAACTTCCAAGATATGATATTGCGTATGGGTCGGTAGAGCATTTCTTCTCGCGTATACGCCTATGGAAGCCCCTCGGGGTATCATGTAGTCGAACTTCACGTAACTGGCTTGAGTTTGATAAAACTGCATATTCCAGTAGCTATATGGAGGGATTTCTTTTGATAATTTTTCACTTAAAGTAATTTGTTTGAACGTCGTTCCATCTGGTGGAAATGTTTGCGCTGGGAACGTTCGCGCACCTAGAAGATATAGAGATGTTAGTTTTATATTGAGATTTTACGTCATATTTTATCATGCGATAATGTGATGAATTTTTGTACGCACTGTTAAATAGGATCTACTTATATTTACTAACAATTACTACCCATTTGTTATTAAAGCACATGCAACAGAAAAAGTTTGATGCTATAATATGTTTATAATATCCTTGCTACCAGTGATGACCATGCATATTAGTTTGTTAGACACATTTGTACATAGAACCCCTAAGCGGTGATGGATTTGGTGACCGTTAGTAAGTTATCTCTGACTTTTATTGAAGGTCAACCTCACCTTCCAGTATAAGAATGGGTGGAGGCTGAATTTTTGGACAAACGCATTTTGGTGATTCAGTTGTAGACAGAAATTCCGTTTCAGTTGTGGAATCAATATTTTCTGTCGTGGATATATTTTCTGTCGTGGAAATATTTTCCGTTGTGGTCGATATTTCAGTTGTTGTTTCTGTTGCGTAATCTGTAGATGTGACTGTTACTGACTCCGTCGTACCTGACAATTTGCTTAAATCCTCAGTCGTAGACTCTGTTAGGTCGGGATAATCAGTGCTTGATATTTGATCAGTTATCGTAGACGAATCAGATTTATGAGATGCTGTCGTAGTCCCACTTTCAGTTAATTCATCATAAAAATCGTCAGTGGCATTGCTTATGCACGCTGGGCACGAGCATTCACAGCTTCCCCCAATGTCGCTATCATCTTTTGTAGAATTGGTAACTTTTGTAGAACCTTCTAAAGTAACAGGTTTGTTGAAATGCGAAGCTTGAGTTGGTTCTAAATCCATGGGAGTAATTTTAACAGTTGGTATCTCATTTGAGTCTCCAACTGTTGGAACAGTCAGTGTTAAAGAATAAAGCTGTTTAAATGATGAGCTCTCGGCATCATCCGCGGAAATCGTCAGGTTAATCAACACATGTTTAGTATTAGTCACATCGGGGAATTTGGTATCTACAGTATTCACAGTGGGAGCTTCGTCAGAAATTGCCTCAGTGGTAGCACTTGTAGTAAGTCTATCATTAGTAACACTCGGTGTTGGTGTTGTAGTCACAACATGCTCCATGTGCGTGGTGAATTTATTTACAGTATTAGTTACGGCGTTTGTTGTTACATGTTCATTTGTTACCGTCGTTTCTGTAGAACTAGCTGTTGAAGACGCTTCAATTGTTGGTTTAGTTGTTGAAGTTTCAGTCACTATTGCAGGCTCAGTCGATAAGATTTTAGGCGTGCTTGACGTGGTTGTGACTTTTGAACCACTATTTTCACTGTCGTAGTGAAACTTTTCCAAATCTTTATCCATATCAGAGGAGTCATTGGAATATATGTGAAGCACTTCTTTAATTTGTTCCAATTGGTTCTGGATTTTGAAAAACTGAAGTTTTTCTAAGCCATACGAACGAATCAAAGGGAATGAATCACCTTGCATATCTTCAGGCTCATAAGCAATCTTTTCTTTCTCAGATTTTGCTCGAGCGTTAACTTGCTCATTAACTTCAAATGGGTGTTCTACGTAAGTTTCTTTAATAGTGTTAGGTGATGCTGTACTAGTTGTACTGCTAAGGTAATTAGTTTCTTTAGTTGTTATTTCAGCAGCAGTAACAGTAGAACTGGCAGCAGAACTGGCAGTAGAACTGGCAGCAGAACTGGCAGCAGAACTGGTAGCAGAACTGGCAGTAGAACTGGCAGCAGTAGCCGCAACTGTAGCCGCAGTAGTAGTAGTAGCAGCAATAGTAGTCGATTCTATTGTTGATGTGGCGGGCTGTTCAGCCGTTGTCGAAGCAATGGTCGTCGAGGTTATTGAAGGAGTGTTACTTGTAGATGTTCCGCGATTATTTGTTGTTAGATCACCAGTATTAACCGACACATCATCGTTATTGCTAGACACAAAAGCATTGTTAGCACCCTCGTTCTTTTCTTCGTCCCGCTGAGTGGTGATGTCTTCTGCCACACCATGCACTAAGCTAACAGTGTTCACAGAAGGCTTGGTTATATCATGCATATTTACAGCGGTGGAAGAATCCTCGGAAGAAACAGATTGTGGTAAAGAAGAAGCATGCCCATCTACTACATCTACACTTCTACGTTGACGGGAGTGATGTTCCTCTTTACCTGTGCCTATGGTTGGCAAGCTTTGATGCGGCCTCGCCATAGTTTTGTTGGCGAATTCCAGTGATGTTGCTTTTGATGCCGGAAACACTTCTGTTGGTTCACCGACGACTACTGTACATGATTTGGGGTTTTGATACGTCCAGTTAACAAAATATGACGCTGTAAACAAAACATAACAATATTAATTAAATATACTTAGCTGAATTAAGGAACATTGAAACGAGAATGTTACGTTATGATAATATTGTTGTTCAAAAGTTGCACACAGTTTATAATCTCATTAAATAAGGTTCAAGAAATCGGTCTCTTTGATATGAAGTAGGATATTTCTGTTGCTGTCATGAAGGGAAATTTATATTAAGGACCCAATTCGATTGTCAACAGTAACGTAAAACATTCATACAAAGTACATTATTTGACCCATATAAAAGGTTCAGTCATTTGATAGCTGCAAGACTCACCTGTCATATAAGACGCGATGGCTAACAATAGAACGAAGAGTATTATAAATACAATAGCGGTGCACTTCCAAGAGCACCTCGACGAAAGGCCTTTTCGGAAGTGAAACCGTGAACCGGCCGAAGGAAAGTTCGAAGAACGAAGGTTGTTCCGAACCGGAAGGACTGGAACTGGAGTACCGAAGGTCGGATGCGGTCTGTCTGACCGCTCCATCCTTTCTAACGTGCTTTTCTCTGGTTTGCCTGGACTACTACACGAGGAGTTCGACTTGTAGTCCATAGACGGATTCTTTTGAATATCCCCTGAAATTAGATAAAGGTTAAGATGTGCCGTTTAAAACTACTTAATCATTTGAAATGTTTATGTGTTTCCTTTGAAATACTGAATCGATAAAAAATATCTTTAATAAACAATATTTTCAAGATTGGTGTTTGTGGCAGAGCTCATTGGAAAGAGCTATAGTTGCCCTTGCCCAGAAGACACACTGAATCGAGAGACTTTTTGAAACAATGTATCCAAGAACCAATAGCAATTAAGGAGAATATCATTAGCATCAGTTTCAAGGTAAGTCTCAAGAGTTAAAGAGTTTGTTGAAAAAATCTTCGCAGAAGTACAATACTATATGTCATCACATTTTAATCAGTTTGTTCTGCAAGATTTAATAGTGTATCGATACGTATGCTAAGGGTTCTCAGAAACAGTCCAATAGATGGTGTGGTGTGTGGTGTACTTAATCTAATAAAAAAGTCAAAAATGTTCTAACATTCACCTGAAGGCACGTAGAAGTTGCCTGAAGGCGTGCGCACGAGGCAGGAGGGTTCGAAGTCGCCCAGGTCCGCAGGGTTACCGGTGATGCGACCGTTCAGGCGAGACATTGTCGGGTTGCGAGGCGGCACATCGGGCGGGAGACGCGACCCTTCCAAGAGACACCCTGAGGAAAGAGAGATGAGAATTAGATATATGATATCTGGCTACGTACTGGAGGATAGAACAGATGGAAAAAGGCTGGTGGTGTATTTGCTTGATGTCACAAAAGCTCTCCAACTTATACGTAAATATAATCCTGTTATTTGCTCCACATAGTCAGAATTTATGATAATTTCTTTGCTCCAGGCCTAGTTAATTTACATAATTTCGAGCAGCTTACTCTTTATTATAAACATGATTATCCTTCTTCATAAGTTTGTCTAAAGTTAAACAAAGTCAATGCAATAAAACAAGGCTTACATTGAAAGTCGTTGAAAACTTTGAAATACAAAAAATAAGGCTCCAACAGTAACGCGAATCGGAACAAACGAATGAAAAAATTCAAGCACTTGCAGGTTTATTGCTGTTAAAATAAAACAACCCTTTTAAAAGTTACGATAAATAAAGCCCAGTCTTTATCTTGGACGCTTGTGGCAGTTTTGCTTCGTCAATAAAAAGAAAAATAACAAATAGGGCGGTAGTTTGATAAGACAAAGAAATATGACGAACTCAGCGTCGCATGAACCCAAGGACGATCACAAAAATATCTCCTAATATAAAACCTCAAGTCCCTTTCTTATCCAGTGGAATTAACGAAGGAGAACTTGGCCTTCATGATTACCAATAATCTGTTATCAAATGCCGTTATTTGTAAAGTTAAAGGCTTTTAGAAAATTAATCAGCATGCTCCAGCGGTCGTGGCGGAGGCATTAGCACAGGGAAAAATTTAATTAATTCCATCCACGAAAATTTACAAGTTGAAATTCAATTAGGGGCGAATATTGCTCACCGTAATGGCTCGTAAACAAATAACCGTGGATAGGCTCATGCAAATGGATCAAAGATCGCGTGTTTCGGCAGTTCTTTATAAGGAAAATATATTAGATCGGGAGCTATTGGTGTAACCGCGGGCGCGGCGGACTCTCCCATCGCTAATATAAGCTAATGGAAAATCGAAGTATTATCTGTGGCCCCGCGCCCTCGACGCCTCTTATCGGCCCGCCATAACATCCAACTTTTGATCCTCTACGAATTTTAAGGATTTCTTCGAGCGTTAATTAATTTATTGTACCACCCGATGTAGCCGCAAGAAAACTCAATTAATTTTAAAAGGGTTTTTGTGTTGTTTTTTTCGCGATCGATCTCCCCCACCCTCTCGATCACTACCGAAATGAAAATGGTGAACTTCTCGACAATATCGCCAGCCGCCTTTTGTGGTCTCGCCCTTTGATACCATTCTTTTCTTAGCAATTAGAGATTAATGAGTTTCATTGAACTCTCATAAAGCACACTATAATCTGGAGTACGTACCTACTGCGCATTGTAGTAGCTGTTTATAGATTTGCTCTGAAATATTGTTGAGAATTTTAGAAGTGATAAAACTAAAGTTATTTTCATAGACAATTTTTCAGGTAAATATGTTTTACACTATGGTTTAACTATTTAAATCTTATGTAACATTCTTGCATTCCAAGCTTTATCTCATGCTTCGAAATACGAATAGGGTATAGAGTTATCCTGACACTACTATCCATAGTCTCCTATGTAACATAATCAGAGAGTTGTCGACAACATTTCATGGCGTGCTTTACAACTGACACTAAGCACTTTCTAAACGCGGTAATTTGTTATGAGGGCCGATGTTTAAGGACAAATGCGCCAAGTCGAGCGGACCGAACGGTCGATCCATCCCATCCCGCCGCCGCAGCCAATGAAAAAACTAAATCACCAAATCCCTTACCTAATTTAGGAGGACAAGCATAGTCATTAATACACACGTCAGTCGTCGTGCTACTACAAAATGTGGCCCATTTATATCCCGTCTCGGGGCCTGGGAATTATGGTAATCGGACGAGTCGTGTCCTTTGTCTGTAATGGTTGGTAATTACCGAGGCACCTCCGGGGGCACTTCGTCTACTGAGGGGCCCACGGCTCGGAGAATTCGACACTCGTTACGCGAATCGTCTCAACTTTAAAAAGGGAACGCGATTTTGAATGCCGTCATGGGATTTGTCGCTGCGCACCCGGAACAAACTCACTTTTTTCTCTCTTTTTACTTTTGCCAAAATTGCCTCCCACATACAGGGTCCTGATTGGTCCTTTTTTAGTTTGTTTACGCAAGGAAATCGGTATTTTTTACAACCAACCCAGACTTTTCGGCGCTCGCTTTTACTATCCCATATTATTTATTGAGACTACACTATGCATAAAAGTGAATAACAATCAGATAGAGGCCACTATCCATATTCCGGTTCGTTTATTTTTATATTTTTCGAGCCATCTGGCATCCGATCTCCTATTTTCCGTTTAGGATCCGTATTTTCTTCCGAAGAAATCCAAAGCTCGCTTACTTATTGGAAGATAAAGGGGGTGTGTTTCGGCTCATTTGCGGCCGAGCTCGGCCCGAACAAACGTGATTTCTTATTGGAAACGGAAAAGAAACAGACCGACTTGTAATAGAGTAACTGCGGTTTACTCGCCAGTAAGCTTCGCTAGAGAGGTTAATTCCCTGTCCATTATGCCGGCTTAGATTAACATTCAGCTTTTTTACTATCTGTTCGAGACTACTCGTATTGGTGGAAGATTGCTGTTACTTTATGACACAAGAAAGTAATTTGGCGCAGATGTCGGCAAGGCACAAACTGTCTAGTATATCTCTCTTCAGGTAGTTTCATAACCTGCGACGTTGATGTATGAGACGTAAAGCACATTCGCGTGTTAGACGCACACCGATAGGAACGAGATACATTTGGGCAATCTCTGAAGGCAAGAGACGCGGCGGCAACACGTGCTCACAATCTTAAACTCGTTACACGAACATTCCCGAAGCAATTTAGAATTTACCCCTTAATCTTGATCCTAACTCGAATTGAGAACATACAAGAGAATCCTTATTTACGTAGATTAATATCGGAGAAATACATGTACAGGCGTTCATATCGATAGTTTGGAATAGTTGCGCGGTAAAAACACTTAAACCGTACGTTCTCGATGGCGTCGATTCCCCAATTTCGATTTTTAATTTAGCACCAAAGTTGGACCCGTGCAATATTTATATGAGAGAGCGGCGCTGCGATTTATAGTTGGGAAACAATCGGGAACTTGGTCCGGCGTCGTCGTGACTTCGTTTTAATTAGTACCCATTCATCGTTGAACAATCGAGTGCTCGAACAAATCCATTATCGGGAACTTTTCGATAGTCGAAAGAGGTGTATTCAAAGTTTTGCGATTGCAAAGGGATCGAGCACGAGGGCTTTTGTGGATCTTACATCCTGATGCCTGAGAACTGTCTTCCGAAAGATCCCGTCCATTATACAATCTATAAAATAAAAGTACTCGATATTCAATAGATTCGCTTTCATCGCGTATTTTTTATTATTACGGCTTTGAAGAATTGGGTTTTCTTATAATTTCCTTTACGTTTCGATATCGGAAGGTTTAGCAAGCATTATCGAAAAATTCGGAGGCATTAACGAAATTCAGCAGTTCGGGAAAGGAAGGTCGCCGCTATCTCCCGCTACAAGTGGAATGGGCTTGCGTAATGACATTACGCGTACATTTTAATCGATGGCTCACGTTGGCCGGAGCCCAATGCTGTATACATAAGCTTATCTCTACGGTACATAGACGGATTCATTCTATTAAAATTGATTGATTAACTTCCCGCATTGGTTTGAATTTGTAAAACAGGTGTACAAATAGCGCTTTAAGCATATTCGACACGTGTAGTGCTCGATTAAATCGTGATGGCGCGTTTCCATGTGCGTGCTGGTAGGAGCGGCGACGAATGTAAATGTATAGCGCGCGCAATGTATCATGTCAAGACGCGGCGGCCGGCTGCCACGCTGATAAGATTACCAGACAAAGGAAGTCCACCCATATCACTACCACCAAGACCGCTAAATGCGAACCTTCATTTACTACCCCTTCTGCTAACGTAACTAATCTCAATTTTAACACAAAAGCTTTAGAGTCGACATTGTCTCGTACGGTCTTTATTAGTGTCCCGACGTCAACGTCTGCTTCGTTAAAGGACACTCAGCTTTATTTATGTTGACATACTGGCAATGTTGCCTTATTTGTTGTTGACTATTCCTATTGTCGTGAATAGAACCGTATAGTTGTTTCAATAGAGTTGAGATTGGTTGTTTCGGTGTGTAATATAGTTGGTAGAGTTAAGGGAATTTGACTTCTTTGTAGTTGGTTTTAGGGTTGTTTTTTTAAGTATCGACGTAGTAGAGAGAGGTTAGCCGGGTGGTTTCCGGACGACGATAAGGAGACGATGTTGCTAAGTCGGTCCGTCACGCGACCTGTCCACTAATTTATGTTGCGCTGATTTTGTGATATAACAACCCAGTAGACGGAACCCTTCTCGTACACTCGTACTTGTACATGGGGCTGAACTACGGCTTTTTATGGGCAGTTATGTTAATGTATTGTCTAGCAAACATCCGTAGAACAAAGTAACTTACTTTCAGAACATAAATTTACGTTAATCTCATTAGAATTCGACGTGCGGTGTCCTAGTACTTTGACAAAGAAAGCTTACTTTCAGCAGAATTTACTTGCTCAAGCTAACTTGAATCGTTTACTTTGATAGTGTTAAAGCTATGGGTATTTTTCAGTTAAGAGCAGTAATTGGGTCTGTTAATTTGTACCCAAGTGCTGTACCGAGGTCTGTAGTTGGAGTACCTTCGGATGTTAGATTACAGACTTGATAATAAACAGAAAGTGCAACGTTAGAGCTCGTTAGAAGCCTCGCTCGGGAGCCTTCATTAGTGTTTACAAGTAAATGGAGAAAAAATAAAGCGTCCGAGAGCAGCTGGTCGGCTCCGGACGGCTCCGGTTACACGGCACCACCAGTACCCACTGCAGCGCCGGGATACTTCACGACTCGACATCAACTAACTAATGCTTGAAACAATATGCAACGCCATCATTAATCTCACTATCTCATTGTACATATTTCTTTGTCTAAATCCATTAAATTAATTACAGCCATTTGGGGAGCCGACTCCGTATTTATTATGCTCGTTATCATTCATTGAATCTTTCGATAGACGAGTACTCGGTAAATTGGAAGAAATGCCGAGACGTCGTGATAGATGTTCTACTTACACGTAAATGGGGGGCCAAATTAGCTGTCTACCGAAGAATGCAGTTACGTCCCTGACTGATACCCGTCGATGGGATTCGGGTGCGAGATCCCGAGTGCGACTTAGATTCATAGGTGTCATCGCGTCCGTTTAGAAGGGTGTTGAAATTGGGAAATTCCTTACGTTATTACACGAGGTGCAAAGAATTGGTGGAACGGAATGAGTGCGTTGCTTGTGGATAGCCGGGCATTGTTGACATAGCTCGTTACAGCCGAGTGTACTGCGGACAGAGTCGGAGACGTCTTTGTCCGCGAGTCCTGCCGGTCCGCGAGCCAAGAATGTTTATTAGTAGCGCACAATAGGATCGACGGCGGGCTGCGGACATTTGATTCTAGTTGAGCCCGTCAGATGTCCGATAACCGGCGGTGGCTCGACTTCATTAACCTTTACCCGTCCGCGGAGGCATTAATTACGCTTAATAGAAACAAACAAAACGAAACTCCGACAGATAAATGGGCCGAGATAGTTATTTAATTGTCTTATCTGAGGAGCGGGCGTCGAGACGTCTCCGCTGGCGTGGGGTGTTGGAATAATGCAGATTCATTTGCCGTTTACGTCTTAACTTTTGTCAAAAGTTTCCATTTCTACCGATCCCCCTTTCCGCTAATGAACGATTCACAAACGAGATTGGGTGTTGTGAATTAATGTTTTGTGTAATTGCTTGTGTACGATTGTGTAATTTGATGCGCGTAATCAATGGCGGAAGATAACAACCGCGGTGCCGTTACAAGGAGACACATGGAATGATGGAACGCAATTTAACATCATAAACGTGAATTATCTTTATTTCGGCTGTTTACTGAAACTGATTTTGATTGAGTTCCTTTATGATCTGAACCTTTTAGTCTGCGAATATGCTCAAAGTTTTCAAAAAGCTCTGTAAGATATTTGTCAAAACTTAATCCGCATTCCCCTTGTCTAGAGGGGACCACGCATATGTTATGGGAATATATTCAGGCGCGGCGCACTGTCACATGTCCAGTATGGAAGCGGTCATATTTTTCGTCGCCACTTTTTTCAGGAACGGAAGCGCGAGCTTCGCCGACGGCGATACCCTGATAGAGATTGATGATCGCACCTACCCCCGCCCCGTCCCGCGCACACCCTCGCGGGTCATTGAGCTTACCCGATTACACCAGGCCAGAGGGGATTCGCATATATCCAAATTACCCCGGTGATGGACGTTTCTTACCCAGATAACTATCCTCCAATAATCCCCTTGGTACCGTATCAACGTATCGATATCTACTCGTATGTTCTCATTTGTGTCTAGTTAGTGATGCACTGTCGATTTTCATGCGCAAAATAATGCGGACTTTTAATATGAACACTAAAATTCGAAAGCTTTCAGTTTTATCGCCGTTCCATTGTACGCTAACAACATTATTATACAGGGCTGCACCAGTTTAATGTTAAAATTGCCATTCATAAAAGTCGGTTTTGAGAAAGGAGATTATACCGTAAAAAACGGAGTCTCGGTTACGCAGTGTTCCGATTCGTAATTTAATCTGCCGTCACGTCAGCTAATTATTCGGCCTCTTTTGAAAAATAATAATAAACAAATGACAGCAGGGCCGCACGATGCGCATTTGTCAAGGCGCGTTGCAGCTCCCGGCCTCCCGCCATCTTGGATGTTGAGTGGCATTCGACACCGACTGAGTGGCCTATCCACGCGCCAACCGCAGACAAGTGTCATTATAACAGTGCGTACAAAAAATGCGTTTTCTTTGCGTAATTGGTTATGAACCCTTCACTTGTTGAAAATCTGTGTACAGCTAACACCTCGTGATGCAACCGATATAATATATTGCCGCACGGCGGGCGGAGGGCTCTCAATTGCGGCAAAATCATATCGCGTATGAAATAAATCAGCTGTTCCGGGGTGCCTCGGGACGGATCGCGTTACACCCTCGATTTGTGAGGTTATTTGCATTTCGATATAAAATGGCGGCCGCGGTGGGATTTGACGTGACGTTGACAGGTGAGCGCGCTGTCACACTGTGGGAGTGTGGGCTTGTGTTTAAGCGGGCCGTTGTGCTCAGTGTCTGATTAATTAGTAGTGATGTAACTCTCGTAGTGTTCGATCATTAACAATTCTCAAAAGGATTTCTTAGGAAAGATTTTTTTTTGGAAAGATTTTCAATAAATTTATCAAAGACCCATTAGCCGCTAGAATAGTTTTTACTTTTAGAATAGCACTAGAAACTAAGCCGATAATAGTCGCGATAATTGGTAATTACTCTCACTCTAAAGCCCGTAAACTAGAACTGAATAATCCTTTCCAACTTTTTTAATATAAAAGAGACAAAACGAGTCTTTCGACGACTTTTTCAAAGCGGATTACTTTAGGCTTCATGCTTTCAAAAGTATAAAATAACCTAATTCCACATAAGCGCTACTCGCGAGATTCACGGAACACACAAACGCCGGGCGACCCATTCTATATGTACTGAGGTCAAGCATACTCACATCCCTTTGTACCCAAATAGATATAGTACTGTGTGCATTAGCAAGGGTCGCTTTTCTTAACATTTTTTCTCGACAAAGACGAGGCAGTACCCTTCAGCCTCTTCCGGTAGGGTTCGCGGGGAACCGCGATTAAATACATGTCATTTTGATTTATACGTTCAATTATTACACATCATACACTTAAGCACAATGATTGTGTTTCTGGCCAGTGTTGGAACGAAGGGTTTGTACTAAGCAATTAATTTAATTAAACGCACAAGCAAACAGTATTAATAATAAACTCGGCTGTTATGGTTTAGTACAAATATTAGCACAGGATATAATACAATTAATTAATTAGTATCACATTGTGGTATTAATCTAATTGCGTATAAATGTAAATTTCAGTGCAAAACATTCGTGCAAAAAGCATAGGGCTATGCGTGGGCGTAGAAAAAATATATCGAGCACCGGACGGTCAAGCGAGCACTTCAGTTTAAAACCCATTTACAAATGTAAACGTTGCCGGCGTTACTCAAACATTGCGGAGGCCCACGGGCCTTTCCGGGCCCATCCATCTTGCGGCCTAACGGGTCCGAATGTTACATTGACGAACGATGGCCCCTCGATATGGAAGATGACACAATGCGATGACCCCGAATCCATTCCTTCTAAGACCCCAGTAATAGTTTTTCCCCACTATCCGTTACTCTCCATATTTTATCGGACCTTTTTATGAGGGTTATATTGAGAATGTGTCATGTTGCGATTCGTTCGGCGTCGCTGTTGCGCGCTTATGTATACATATTTGATGCAGACGCGTAAAGGATTGATGACCCTTGTACCATTTTTTTGGGACTTACTCCACAATCTATTTATTTTCGGATTCCGTCTAAGCACATGTGTTAAAGATATCACTGGGGCGACACGGCCAAGGGTCGTCGACTAATGCTTGTCTCTTATTTGCATTGTTGCAACCCTAATGGAGGCCATTTTGTTTCGATCACGAGGAGGCATTAATGACGTCATCCATCACGTCAAGTTGACAAGCCAGCGCAGTTGCAATGGACGCGGATTTAGTGTTGCTATCCAGGAAAAAAACGTACAACCGAAAATGTAAAACTATTAAAAATCTATTCTCTATATTTTAAAACATATTTCGCAGTTCTGTTCGTTGGTTGATTCATAAATTCGTCGTAACAAATGTTCAGTAACTTCATCTGATTAATGCAGACCACAATTTACAGACGTAACAGATGTGTAATTTGTTTAGTTCTGTCTAAGCTTATTTGGAACAAGATCGTACTTGAGCGCATCAATGTCGGTAATCTCCCAGATTTCGCACTAAATTTAGGCTGGCAGCTCGGCTACATACGCTAATCCAGGTTAGTAATCACACGGTAAACCTATTACCATTTCAAGTGTGAAGTGTGAAATCGCTCATTTCCAAATGGCGCTGGAACGCCAGCCAAATGCAACCGCACCATGCTATTTTTAGAAAATAAATTCAATTAAGATTTGCCTCATTTAGAACAGAAGGAACGAGAAATAAGGCGGGGCTTGTTAGTCGTAATCTAGTATAACTAAATAAAGGCGTGAGTTACGACCACCGTGTGGATTAAAACGGACTTTTCTTTAAAAAAATGGGCAATAACCGGGTGTGGAGAGGGTATACCCAGCGGACAAGATCCCTCCCTGGCGGAATTTCATTTGCAAAATTTTCTCTGACCGAAACGCCATTATGAACTCCTACAACGTGTATAATATAAGTGTCCTAAATTGAATTTCTTGACATGAGCCCCTAAACAGGCCTGTAAAAATGAGAATTCAAAATTACGCGGCGTAATTTTTACGCGTGAAAATGACTTACGTGTAATATAACCACGCGCGAGATTAATCCCTCAGAAATGTAGACGGAAACGAATCAAGAAGACAGCGGTAAGTATCTACACGGGTATTCCATCAGGGCGCGCCTTCGCACCTCCGCATTTTTATGTTTTCATAAATTTCCGTTGAGATCAATATTTTATATTCGCACCGGTACCGCAGTAAATGGGGATTTTTTGCAAGTTCGCGCCGCACCCCCGGCTTTATTTATTCGGATGTGGCCCTCTCGAGATTCGCCACTTGTACCGTTCGATACATTTTTCACACGAATAATGTTATCACGTACCGTTTCTACGCGCCTTTTCTATCACTTATGCATACACGGTGTTTTTGTGGTGTGTACGTTGGCTCTAATTTCAAAATCGCAACGCGACGTCGCCTTGGCAGTCGCTTTAAACGTGACATTTGTCCGGTTATCCGGTAGTCGTGAGAGACAAATCCAATCGCTGAGAATCCTTGTACGGGCGAGCGTTGATTGGTCGCGACATTTTATTACCTTAGCCAGGAGTTGGTTTTACGAGGCGGGCTCGACAGCCAGGAGGGTGGTTTTACGTGATAAGTATTTTTATTTGTTCGAGAGCTTGGATAAACTGATGGAGGTGGTCGCGGATTACTTTACCGTAACACAATCTCTATGCTTTTACGGGCACCTGTCACGTCGCTGCCCTATATTTTGGTGTTTTTCTGTAAGTTAAAGTTGTGAGTTTATCAAATTACGTCGTTAGATATCGATGGTGCAGGCGGTGTGTTCTCATGGTAGTGGTCACAGTGGGTATCTGCGGGCCGCCCGTCGCTAGGCGCTTTGTCCACGCCGCGCAAAAAATGACCCAGTGTGCAGCGCTCCCGCTGCTAATCCTATTTACTCCGGCAAATAAATTATAGCGGGAGACCACTAATATGTACGGACGGTGCCCGGCGCGCGATACTAACTGCTCTCTGTTACTGCTACATTTATAGTGGGATTTGCCACTTGTTGTAGATTTGTTATATCGGTTTCTATTACGACGATATACGAGAATATTTAGTTTCCTTTGTGTCGTTTGATGGTATATTTTAACCCACTATAGGAACGCATTGAGATTGGGTAAATAATAGGCTTCCGGATATTGTGTCCATAACATATCCCGTAGGGATATATAATATCCTACAGGACATAGAATATAAGCCCGTCTCTTTTGCTGAAACGCATTTTTTATCATTCATGAGTAACACGACAATCAAGTTCGTATATTCCGCTATGATGTGCTCATGTATTATTATCTGAGATAAAATAAAAAACAAATAATTTGATATCAATGTGGGTATTAATATTTTTAGTAAGATCAATTAACGTAAAAGCCATGTCCTAATCATGCTGCTTTCATTAAGTTATTTGTGTAATTACAAGGAACAGGACCACATGTCGTTAACTATCTTCTCTCTCCATACCGACGAGCAATATTAATTAAAATGTTATCCATATTGCTCGTTAAATTACCTGCTTCTTGGAAAATTACTCATTTAGTATCGAAGAAAATCTTGTATTTATATATATGAACAGGAACACAAATACATTCCTTAAAAATAACTTATCTAAAATTTTCAAATAAGTTATTAATAGGCTTTATTTTGTTAGATGCGATGATTATCCGAAAACCAGACGTTCGAATAATAATCGCGTATAAGAAAAAAAAGTTTTTAGTTTAGTTCTTTTGTGACTCAGACATAGTGGAAGGGAAGACAGAATCAATCAAAATCCTTAATCATTTGCACTAACAACAATATGCAATATTACCAGATAATATTCGCTACACAATAATTATATCCGTTATCACTATAAGCTGTATCTGACTACTTCGGCATCTATCGACAATATCAATTAGGCAATCAACACAAGCACATAAAGGGATATTTGTGGCTCTTCTCCATCTATCGCGACGCAGGTATGTTCAGTGAAATTCTACGTAAACACCTGACAGTGTTGATAAGCATGGCATTATCATAATAAAGCACTGCTGATAACCGGAACAGTTCCTGTGTTGGCTTAAGCTGCTATCTATTTGAGCAGCCTTGACTTAGGGGAAATAGTTGCTCAAGGCTATATCATAATAACTCTGTAACGTGTCCACTACTGGATACATTGGAAAATTGAACATCGCGAGGAAACCGGCATGTCTTAGAACCAAAAAATTCGAAGACATGTGACATCTGCCAATCCGCACTGAGCCCGCGTGGTGGATTATAGCCCATCCCTCTCCTAGAGAGGAGGCCTGAGTCCCTGCAGTGGGAACATTATAGGCTGATGATGATGATGATGATACAGCTGCATTTGGTAAGACTGAAAGCCTACCCCAACATAAACTGTCGCTTGCGGGATATTTTCCGTTATTATTATGAGCTTCCGATATTTCAACCACTATTATCGCAGCATGACTGGATAATGCGGGTGGACGATACGATTCTGTCTACCCTCTTTCTTAGTCTTTTTTCTACGTATACTCAGTAGTATCTAGTCAAGTTCCAGTGAACTTGACACAAAGATACGGCAAAACGAGAGGATACCGTATAGGCAAGGTCGAAAGCCACTGGTAGTCGATCATTCTTTCATCTCTTGCAAAATCTGGGCTTCCAATTTCCAAGAAAAAAAACATTTATATCAGTAGTTAAAAAGGGAATGTTATACGAAACCACGTCCTGACCTATGTCATTTCACAACAGTTCTAAAAACACGTTTTACTACAAAATGAAACCATATTCTGCCCTTCTCTGTCAGTCGGTACGTTTACTCATATCTGCCGTGCGTGAGTGTTCAATGAAATTGTTTACAAACAGCTAACGGTGTTTCCAGATACACGCTTCATTATCATAACACAACGTTCAGGTGATAACGTAAAATGTGTGCATGTGTGGGTATGATACACGAGTGTGTGTGTGTGTTTACGAGTAGCCTTAGGTTGTAAGTCAGTGTCTTGAAAAGCAAAGTTCACGGTCAAGTCGTATTAATTATAGAACTAGTTAGTATGTGAAGGTTTTCAACCACTTTAGTCTTCATAGGAAGTAAATATTAAGTGTTATTGTGGGTCATGTTTGTTTTCAATGTATTGTGTGCTACGAGGTTACGGTTTTCGTAGCACGTGCTACGCGAGTTTTCAGATTGACCGCTACGCGCCTACGCAAAATTCTGTTTTACGATAATCACGAAATGTAATTCGACAATATTATAAGCAGGGATGACCTACTTTAAAACGTCTTATTCTAGTTCATAGCAAAACATATTTTCTACGATGCTGTGTTCACTAACTTTATTCTAAGTCAGTCGTAGACCTTATTAAATATCTTCGTACAAAACATTCCTTGATAAAGTTTTAAAATACTCCACATGACGCGACGCATAACAGGCATGTTTGCATTATCATTCTTCGAACTGAATCCGAATTGCCGTCATATAAATTACAAACTTTAGCGTTTAAACATGAATTATTTAATATTCTAAAATGTTCGTAGACAGCGCCACTATAATTCTAAATTAGAAATTCCGTCTCACACATGCGGCGCACACGAAAAAGATAAATAATTTCGTGCCATTTCAATAAAGCCACAATTTCACGGGCGCGTTGGTGCGAACTCGCGAGTGTTACAATTTAATAGAACTTCAAAAGGCCTGCTGATTCCACCACAATTCTATCAGCTTAGCACGAGATCCCGAGCATTATGCGTATAAAAAGCGGTTATCGCGAACCCTCCCCCCCCTGCAGGCGAGCACGGGGGAGGGGGCCGAGAGGCGAATAGGGGAACAAAACGGATACGGGGACGATACTACGCGAACTCTAGCGGAACATAACTTTTGAGTAACTTTTTAGGTTGTTTTAAGTACATTGCTGTGTTACTACGGAAAGTACCCGGTAGTTTATTCGGATGCGCGCATTATAACACTCCGATATATTGAGTCGTTCTTTTGTATCGATATAGTTTAAGTGGAACACATGTGTCTTCATTTCGTGCGTTTTGTTCAGAATTGCTGATGACGTTCTAAGTGAGGAAAACTAAAATAAAAATGTGGGATATAAAGAAACCGTTGTTATTGCAAACAGCTACCAGTTCAAACTTTAGAAATGTTTCCTTCCGTCCATTCAGTGGGTATGGAAAAAAAACTGAAATGAAAATAGAAGCGGAGGAAAATGTTGGGGGTTTATATTTATAGTTTCAATTAGCGGGCTTTGCACGCGCCGCCCGTTTGCCTGTGAAGCTCGTTATTAGAATTTAAACAATATATAAGCCAACTTTCTAGAAAAAATACACTCTCGAGTGCTCCAAACTCGAAAATAAATCCAGCTGTAAATTGGCGCGAGTATAAAATTCATTGCGCGAAAATTACGACAGTATAAAAGGCGGTCGTCAACAAAATTTAATTCGACATTCGTTGGAAAACGCCTCATTTGAACGACAATAATCAACGCATAAAACAGTTTAATGCGGTCACTTTAAAAAAGCCCACGATACGCATCCAGCAGCCGCTGCGCTTTCGTTCGGAACAATTAAAATCGCGCACTGTCAACGCTCTGCGATTTAACAGTGACTATTTAGCTACAATTACGTTACATCACTGTCCATTGTCCTGTAGCGATTAAGCTTCAACTACAATGGTCCAATCCCGACCTCTAACGAAGCGACTTCGGCTGTTTCCGCCCCCACTTCGGTTCGCTCAAAGAAGCGTAATTTGCGGTTACGAAAATTGTAGTCGCTACGAATTTTGACGATGTTCGCCGAAGTTTACCAACTGCAGTCGTTTGAAAGTCGACCTTCCAACGAGTTAAGTCGAGTTGACGAAGTTCCGGGTGTGTCAGGGTTAATTCGACCGGTCAGTTTAACCCCTATTGGCTCGGATGGGTTGGGATATTAAATAGCACGGGATAGTTCACTATTGATAACATTACTTTTTATGGAAGTCCTTTTGTTGTTAGACCTTTACACAAAGATTAAATTGCACGTGCGTGTTTTTCATTATTTTCAGCTTTTCGTGAAGGTATTTTTGGCGGATATTCTCAAAGAGGATAGGTATCAGCCGAGCGATAGTAATACGACACGTGAAGACACAAATAGGATTCGCACATCAGCAACAAAAAGCCTAACCCTCTGTGGAAGCCGCGCATACAAAGAAAAACCGATTACAGTAAGCCTTGAAATAACGGTAACTTTATCCGTCTATTAGCAATATTCTGTTCGCAGTGAGTGCTGCGCAATTATACGTTGACAAAGCTCAGCAAAGGAGGTAGGGGCCCTTTGTTACAGCGACGCCAATAATGATGGCATAAACTTTACTAATTTTGCTACAGACCACGAACGTTGCCGCACCAAAGCTTGGTTCACATGACGCCTAATAATTGTCATAAGGAGGTAAAAATTGAGCTGCAGACTTCTCTTGGGAAGGGAAGTGGTTTATGATTCGTGTTGTTTGACGTTTGAAGACTGTGACGTAGAAAGAGTTTTGGTAGGTTTCTTTCACCGTTTTTAAGTTGGGGCTGTTACGTTTGGCTGAAATTTCGTTTTTAAGTCAATAATGGGGATGCTCATGAAAGAGTGGAACTGCTCTTCATAATTATAAATAGGAGTTAAAATAATGTAGGGAAAAATGATTAATGTATGAAGGATATTATTACGCAATAGGATATTTTGATTTTTGTTTATTTTTTTGGATTGGATATTTATTTTGATACGCCTTCGGGTAATACATAGAGCGCTTGTATTTTTTTAAAACAACTATTTATGTTAGTTAACAAATGGATAAAACAACATACATAACATCACGCCTGTAATCCCCGAAGGGTTAGGCAGAGGTGTACCTAATAGTACACCCACATTTCACCAGTTATGTTTAAAAATAGACAACTGACTGAGTATTTCTGTTTAAGGATAACACTCTCTTAATTAAGGAGTTCTCTTTTAGTTCAAAAGCATTTAAAACGTTGCTGTATCAATTGATTAAGTTCAATACCCAATAACCCGAACCCACAAAAGCCGATAACCACATTATACACACGGCTTTACTTCGCGTACTGTTTCAGTAGCTACTTCGCAGAGCGATATCAATTGCTCGCTAACTACAGCTGATAAAACGCGTTCGCCCTTTGACAGCAGACTTGGAACTTCCCTTATCGGTACTCTCGTTATACAATACAGGATCGTGCGTCTGTATGACTGTATTCCTTGTTTAGGAGACTTCAGGAATAGGAGTTGGGTGGTTTTTATCGGTTATTCAGAATGTATTAGAAGAGTCATATTTAGGAGGAGGATATTAAAACACCGCTTACTAGAACCTAAAAATTTACGCGCATAACTGTATCACGTACGCTGACTCTGCATGTTTCTACCCTACTTTTGATAAAGCTGACCATCTGAATTCTCGGTGTGACTATTGACTCTAATCTAAATTTCCATATATTGTGGTTTAATTATGTTTTACCTAATATCTACTTAAGCTAGCTTAATGTTGTTTGTACCTATTTGACTGTTCTTATAATAGTTGTTATTACATTATTTAATTTTACTGTCCTAATTATATTGTTGTACGTAAAGTGATGGCCTGAAACACAGGTTTACATAAACGTACATCGGGCTGGTCGCTACCATACATTTGAATTATAAAATTATCACTACTTGCAAATATTAATTATATTTTAGTTATAGTTTACATCATCATCATCATTTCAGCCAAAAGACGTCCACTGCTGGACATAGGCCTCCCCCAGGCGTCGCCACATTGACCGGTCCCGTGCGTCTCTCATCCAGCGGGTTCCTGCAACCTTGACCAGGTCATCGGTCCACCTAGTGGGAGGCCTTCCAACGCAACGTCTTCCGGTTCGCGGTCGCCATACGAGAACTTTTCGGCCCCATCGGCCATCCGTTCTGTGAGCAATGTGCCCTGCCCATTGCCACTTAAGTCTGGCGATTCTTCGAGCCACGTCGCCGCGTCGGTAACCTTGGTTCTCATGCGGATGTCCTCATTTCTGATTCGATCACGCAAGGAAACTCCGAGCATAGCCCTCTGCATTGCCCTTTGGGTGACTTTGAGCTTTCTGATAAGGCCCATTGTGAGCGACCACGTTTCGGTCCCGTATATATAGTTTACATAAAAATTAAGTTCAAAAATCTAAAACCCGACTACTAACAAAATCGCGGTCTTAAAAGTAGAAAACAAGAAAGTAATTCTTGTCTGATATTCTTCGTAGTCGCATGCCACTGATACCTGATGCTCCTTCATGGCGTTCTCATTGATACAGAAGTCAGCTGCTAATTGCCATTAGCAAGGTGGCATGCGACTACGAAGAATATCAGACAAGAATTACTTTCTTGTTTTCTACTTTTAAGACCGCGATTTTGTTAGTAGTCGGGTTTTAGATTTTTGAACTTAATTTTTTTATTTGAATTTTATTTTTGTGTGTACTTAAACTATAATATCTATATAAATAAAAAGAGAAGTCCTGACTGACTGACTGACTGACTCATCAACGCCCAGCCCAAACCCTTGGACCTCGAAAGCTGAAATTTTGCACACAGGTTCCCTTTATAATGTAGACAAGGAATAAGGAAGGATTTGTCGAAATTCAACCCCTAAGGGAGTTAGATAGGGAATGAAAGTTTGTATGGAACATCGTCATTTTCACGCGGGCGAAGCCGCTGGCAAAAGCTAGTTATACATATTTGTAATGTGCTCGCCAAGACCTTTCATTTGATACCAAACTTGCTATGATTATCTCAATTTAATATTTTTTGAGGTAAGTTTTTGACATTTAAATTCCGTCATAAAAATAATTTATAAAATTTATATAGCCTATGTCACCCGGGCTATTCTTACGAATCTATTGACACCTAATTTATTAAAATCCGTTCAGTAGTTTAGGCGCTACGGTGGAACATACATACATACATAGACTGCCAAAATCATTACCCTTCCTTTTGGCTTCGCCGTAGTCGGGTAAAAAGAAGTAATTATACAATTGTATAAGAAACAACACTATTGTGCCTAAATGTATACCTTTTGTACTACTTTTTCTTAAATAAATTATTCTTATTAAGAGCCACTTGGATCAATCTTCATGTTAAGGCGCAGTCAAAGGGGCACCGTAAAAACGACCTGTTTTTCGTCGCAGAGTTAGCCGTATTGCTACTTATTACAATTCCAAAAAAAATACAGTGTATAGTCAAATGTATAGGTAAAAGACTTATGCAAAAATATTTTCTAAAAGTAATCAAGAACCTCGAAAAAAAAAATTCACAAAATCACAAAAAAATCACACGAAAAAACTTTTTCGTCTCGAAATGCTCAATATTTTGAGTGACAACTGTTATTTATTTTTTTACTATCAGAAAGGAAATTTAACCAACTAAAGACATATGTAAAAATATTTTAACATTACAGCGTATTTTTTTTTTAATAAATTAAATCTGCGAACTATCGTTCATTTTGGCAGTCACGAGCATCAAACGCGTCGCCATTTTCAACCTTATTTGTTTAGGCGATGAGTTAAGCGCGCGCTCAAGGTCGCGGGCAGGTGATGTCGCCTTAAGCTGCGCTTGCCTAGGATGGCCGTTGACCCCGACTGTTAGTTGTAGGTCTTTGACAGTCGGAACAGGTAGTCAGTGGCCCGAAAGTCTGTTTTTACGTGTCCCATTTAAATGTTATTCAGCTTGATGGTCTGATTCACATCGTACAATATGGAAACACATATACGATACACCCTGTAAATTATTTGTTTATAAGTTTATATAATTATATCCTTTATGTTTAAGCGGTACAGTCAGCATCACAAATATGTATACACTAAGCAACGTTTAGAAGAAATTTTCACCTACTGTATTTTTTCGTTTTCATTTTACGTGAGTTAGCTAGTATTTTGCATCTTTATTTCGAAAAAAAATTACGTTCGAATTCTGCCAAGGATAGTAGTATGTGTAGTAGTATTAGTGTTGCTGACTGTACATTTATACGAGTATTTGTTAATAAACATGCTAACTACCGGCGAGGTTCTATAAGTAAACGTTATGTAGTCTTGGATAAGGCGTTGTATATTTTTTGCATTACTTTTGCTTAGTAACGGTTACTGGGATTTAGATGTGGATTGTAGTTTACTGTGTTAGTTAGCAACTTGGCAAAGAATTGCAGTTAATAATTATTAAACGTAGTTACAATATTTAAACTAGAATATAATTCAAATATGCTCTCAAAACGGTGAAGGAAAACATCGTGAGGAAACCGGCATGTTTTAGAACCACAAAATTCGAAGACATGTGACATCTACCAACCCGCACTGGGCCCGCGTGGTGGATTATAGCCCATCCCTCTCCTAGAGAGGAGGCCTGAGTCCCTGCAGTGGGAACATTATAGGCTGATGATGATGATGATAATTCAAAAACTACCTCGTTAGTCGAGTGGTCACAAGAGCGACGGCTAAGTGTGTGGGTCCTAGGTTTGATTTCGGGGTCGAGCAAAGTGTTCTTGGGTTTTTGTTATTCCTAGTGGTCATGGAGTAACTGGCGAAATGTGGGTGAACAAAGAAGTACAACTCTGCCTAAATGGTTTCGCAGGCGTGATGTTATGTTTATAATTAAAACAACATCATTTTCGTCAACAAAATGTATAAACCAAACGATTATCAAACCAATACTACATTACTTTTCTATATTCTTATTAAACCAACATCTACCCAACCAGCGAACCTTTAAATTCACTAACAAGAAAAACGAGCAATAAAAACAACTCCTAATAAAAAATCCAAATTAAAAAGCACACCAACAACTGCAGCTCACGATAAAAAATCATGAAACGTCAAACATTGTTCCAGTGGCGTTGAAAATCGCGATTATCACTAACTCAAAGCCCGGCTTCGCGCCCGGAGGACGCGTTAAGCGCGCCCCACTCTCTCCCCCAAAATATAGGCACAAAAAGCCGCTCATAAGTAATTCACCTGCTAAAGCGGATGAAAGTAATGGCCGACTACCAATTTCAGTTCAGCTTAGTCGTGGAAAACGCTCGCTCGAATGAGATAATGGTATTAAGTTAATAGATTTTAGTGCGTTACGCTGCGAACGTTCACTTTTGCAGCGTAATGAAGCATCATCAGCTGCCTAGTCTTTTCTCAACTATGTTAGGCTTGGCTTCCAGTCTAATCGAATGCAGCTGAATACCATTATTTTACTTAAAGCGACTGCCTATCTGACCTACACAGCCCAGTTAGTACTGGGTACCTAATACGATTTCTCTGGGTAAGACTGGTTGTCAGACTTTCAGGCCATTGACCTGTAACTACTGTCAATGATTTACAAATTTTAATGATAGCCGGTACCAACGGCTTAACGTGCTTTCCGAGGCACGGAGTAAACTCGGTATATAATGGATGGCCACCCACCCATCCACGGAGTAACCTAGACAAGCACGGCTTAGCCGCAGCTGTTATTTTAAGCCACGAGCTCCCCAACGTTATAAATATGAAAATGAAAACTAAATTGTAATATACCTGCAAGTTATATTTCAATTTAGATTCATTCGCCTGGATACTATACTTGGTAAGTTACCTCATAAATTAGAAGTAATAACTACGTAACAAGAATGTTAGATGATAAATTCTTAAATTCTGAACGGTACGGCTTCTACTTTGTGGCTTGAAGAATCTTTTCAATAATTTCGGAACATATTCTCCATAATTTTCAAAGTCGGATGTGGTACGTGAACGTAAAGTGCGACATTAAAGCAAAGGCCTTTTATAATGTCGGCGATAGAGTAGGTCGGGTAGAAATGTGACCCCACTACAGTTTACAACACACACTCGCAGTACCTTGTTCACGAGTTTATTCGTAAATACCAACCTGTATAAAAAAGTATTCTTGAATTTCCCATTAAGTGAAATACAGTTGGAATTGTAAAATATAGTTAATGGACTATTTAATTCATTTATTGCTTTCATGATTTTTTTGGTGTGTGTTATTGAACATGAATCTTGTCGGATTTTGTTGATGTTACAATTAATTAGGTAACTTTGAAATTATTAACTTGAAATTATCATCATCAGCCTTTTCAGTGTTCCCTGCAGGGACACGGGCCTCCCGTCGGGGCTGTGGATTGTCGAAAGGTTAACGCGGCTCCGACAAGGGCGAAGAAGGAACATGGGTTTGGTTTTTAGTCAGTAGAAGTCTGACACTCCCCTTCGCTCTGCCCAAGAGCGGGGGGGGGGGGGGGGGTTGGGGGGGGGGGGTTATTCAATGATTTTCCACCAACCAAAAAAAAAAAGGACACGGGCCTCCTCTCTATGGCTTATTCAATAAATGCCTATGAGAGGGAATGGGCTATAATCAACCACACGGGCCCAGTGCGGGTTGGTATTTTAAATATTACACCGTTATTTTCTAGCTCAGTCATAGCTCTCGATTTCGAACCCAAGACACGCACCTCTGATTTTTTTGTATGTCAATACCATGTAATTTATTCAATTTTATAAGTCTTACTTGCGTCAAAGGAAACCAGCAAACCTAAGAGATAATTATTTTCGGCGACATGTAAAGCTTACAGCGTACAAACAGCGATACCAGGTTATGCAATAACCACATGATAAAAAAGAAGACCATACTTTTTTGTACTCCTAGCTTATTGTTTAAAATGCATAGGATAAAAATGTCGTCTCTATATTTAATTGCGAAAAACTCTCCAGACTTTGTTTTTAAACCGCATGCCATCTAACAATGCTTTTCCTTGAATAATAAGGCGGTAGTCTGGCTTTCCTTTAAGACCAGAGAGTCCGCAAGATTTGCTATTAATTATTTAGTATTCTGGTTCGACTCGCGATCTCTGTAGCCTGTGGAGAAATGTTTTATGCCGTAATTGCAAAAATAATATTGATACAAAATAGTCATATTTACAGGAACTGAAAATGTGTGTATTGTATTTTAAATGACAAGAATGTATAATGATAAGTACTTTGAGATTGAAATTTTCTATTTCTAAGGACAAATTAATTGAATTTAAAAGCATGTCATGTAGCAAATCTATTTAGTATATTTTTTTAGCCTATGCTGTCCCATTGCTGGGCGAAGGCCTCAAAAAATTCCTTCTAAGTATTCTTTTCCTGTGCCACCTTGAACCAGCCCATGTGGTGTGCGTCCAGATCGTCTCATCACGTCTTTCTGGGCCGGCCTCGGCGGCGCCGATAATATACTAAAACACTAGTATGTTTTAATTTCTTTTTATTTCACGTGGTGGTGAAATCTTCTTAAAACGCCATATACTGTATCGATACCAAACATATATACCGTGTCATGTGCTTGTGTACAAAGATCACAATTAAAGTGTAGTTCAAATATTTACTGAACATTTGTCAAAGTGTCCGTTTACTTACGTGGCGGCGACTAGGTCTCAACTAAAGCTTAAGCGGTCACTTTCCACGCTAGGCTGAACTCGACAACTAACAGTTAAGCTCACAAATAAACAGACTAACTGACCATTCAATTATATTTATTTCTATTGTTGTATAACTGGGTTACGTTCTTTGAGGAAATTTAGCGTTTTGAGGTATTTAACTTACTGTTATAGTCAAAGACTTACATTTACGAAAACAAGAAGTTTTTTTTAGATATTTTATTAGCATATCACAATGTTGTCCTATTTAACCCAAAGGTGGACTTGTTATAGAGAATGCATATGGGTCTTTGTTACTTGAAAATAAATAAATACTATTCTATTCTATTAAGCCCGCCAACCTTATTGTCATTATCATCATCAGCCTATAATGTTCCCACTGCAGGGACTCAGGCCTCCTATCTAGGAGAGGGATAGGCTATAATCTACCACGCGGGCCCAGCGCGGATTGGTAGATGTCACATATCTTCGAATTTTTTGGTTCTAAGACATGCCGGTTTCCTCACGATGTTTTCCTTCACCGTTTTGAGAACAGTGGTGATGAAATAAATTAACCCACGACCCACTGTTCGTAAGTCGGGGCCGCCACCACTGGGCCACCACTGCTCAACCTTATTGTACATGAAGTTAAATAAATATAGTCATGCCCGTTTATGGAAGACTTAAGAAAAATGATATGCCTCGAATCGAATAACACAGAATTATAGAACAAGACGACATACTATGACAAACAAACAAATTGCTATAAGCTCATGAGAATTATGTTGAATTGATCCTCAAATAAAATACGAGACCGCAGGAAGTCATGTATAAAATAAAAGCACCTCAGCTAGTCGAAACATTGTTGTACAATGCACAAGTCAAGGTACAACTCCAACTCAAAAGCAACAAGGAAACATAAGTGCAACTCAACAACTTTTCACAACGAAACATCTACATTTATTCCAAGTTCTAGATTCTCACACCAATTAATTAGCACTTGGAACTTCACAAAAGTGAGGAACTAAGCGACCGCTCAAATTGCTTAAATCTTTCACGGCAACAATGGGAGGACAGTCATTGTTAAAGTGGTTCGTACACTCAGCAAGATGCGGTGTGTCGCGAGGGCGCGGGTCTTTTTTTTTTCTGGTTTTGCTCTATTCAAATTCTTGTTTCCAATTAATGATATTTTTACTCAAACTTACCTATATCAATTTTATGACAGTGGAGAATAAGTGGATTTTAGAATGACTAGTACTATTATAAAAGTCATATTTTTTACCACTATGTCTGACCTCGTGGAAAATGGGGGGACGAGTTTTGGCAAAACCAACGACCATTAGTTCTCAGTTCCTCTAGCTAGATCAATAAAACTGAAAATCATGGGTAGAACCCTTTGCCCAGTAGCAAAATCAAGCTATCAGTAAAGTATGTTACTTTTTCAAAAACTCGATATTTGTTTATATATTCGAAAATTAAACAGCGAACGTAAATTCGAGGTCGCAGTCTTTCCCGGGTGCTACGCTGCACCGCTTGCTGTGCGGTGCCCCTAAGCGCTTAAATCGCGATCATTTCAGTTGCATATTCTCAATTATTGTCGGCTCCCGACGACTTGCGGGACTTTGGGAACAAGCCTGAGCTCCTTAATTGCAGCGAGGCAGCCTCGGAACCGCCTCGTGATATAAATTGAGACACCACAATCAAGATGGAATTAAATTTCAGTATCGGTGTTGTCGCCTTGATTGTCAAAACACAAGCATTTGGTATACAGTGTAAACTTTGTTTAGATGGAGTTTGGATTTCAGTAATTTGTTAGCAGTTACCTACTTTGCCTTAGAAGTGTGATGTCATTGTGCTGATGACTTCGTTAGGAGATCAGGGTATAGACGGACATTTTAGTTAGATTTATGTACTCAGATTGAGAAAGGTACCTAATACTAGTACTTATTTACTTAGGTAACCTATTTTGATGACTCTGAAATTGAAGTGGGCAGAACACTTGGTGAGTTGTATGCATGGTGAAGTCAGGATCGCCCGCAAGGAATGGTTGCTTAGAGACGGTAGAAGTGTTGATCGACCAATAGCCGATGGGTGGACGATATTTAGAAGATTATGGGCAATACCTGTTTGTGACTCTCGCAGACCAGGGAAACATGCCAAAAGAGAGGAGGCCTACCTGGGTTCGCAAACGATTAAGACGTTTCCAGACTGGCTACTATAGTTCCTGTCCAAGAGAAAGGTGTTCTGCTGGATTGATAAAGTGAGGAGGAGTGGGATGCCTGTTCCTCCACTGTTCATATCATTCATCTAACTGTTTCCTGAGGAAATGCATGCCTTTATGTAAAGGCTCTTAGCCAAACATCAACGAACCTATCAATTTATCAATCATTCACCTCAATTACAAGCGAAACAATGAAACCGCCATCTAACGCTGAGATTACTACGTTATAGTGGTTTTAAAAGAACAATTAAGACGCGAAACTTATCGCCATTGGGTCAGGGTTACCTTTTGTGAAGCGAGTTGTTAACGCCATTCGCTATTTTTATGGCCATTTGTGCTTTCCGGTACAATTCTACTTCGCTACCTGAAAAATAGGTATTGTTGGAAAGGTTGGTGTTAATTACACATTATTTTCTCACAATAGCACTTTAGGGTTAACGTTTAATGCGGTGAATTGATTTTTTGTGACATTTTATTTGATAAAGCTACGTTTATAGATGTATGTTAGCGCTCAATTATACTTTTCATGTTTTTTTGTTATTGTTCATTCAAAGAGTTTTTTGGAAGTATGGAGTTTCCTGCCCCCGTAGCATGGCGATTCTATATCTCTATTCTACCAAGAATAGACAAAGATTTTCCCATACAATTTGACATGAAACCTTGCTACAATCTGTCATTTTGTCGATTCTTCCGTCGACAAAACCCGTTTCTTCGGTGGTAATGCTAAGCCGTCTGGAATGGGCTTTTTCCTAATTTTGACATTGACATTTTCTGACTGATCGACTCAGTGACTATTCAAAACTTGTGATGTTTTTATTTTCTAGCATTGAACGGTTTCAGTTTAGTTTGAGTACCTTTATTTTAAGACGAAAACGAAAGCAGGTATTTAACTTCACAACGTGTGACAAGCTTTACGGCAATCTTTGTAAATAACCAACGAAATACTTATCTAAAGCGATACGCCTATCATTAGGTAACGTTAGGTGCTCCAAACTTCGCCATGTTTGAGTTCAACTCAAGGATTTTCTTCACGTTTAAGTAAACGAACTCTGGAATAAGAGTCGACGTTACAAAGTTCAAGGAAGGCACAAAACAACCGTCCCGGACAAACAAAATAATAAACGAGTTTCAGAATTTAATAGCTTAAAGAATTTTCAGCTCTGAAATCTAGAAAATTGTTTGACTAGCTTCTATCTGAAAACGCTCTTCAAAAGTTATGAAATTATTTTTGAATAAATTAATTGATTTCGTTCCGATTTGGGATCACTTTTCTGGGTATAAATGGAATTTTATTCTACAATCGGGGTTGAAGAGGCGTGTCTGAAAAAAAAATACACTTCGACAAAACAACTGCAATTCAGTATCACGATTGCGATAGAGTCCACAAAAACTGATTCCTTTTGAATTCGAAATCTGCCACGCTATTCGGAAACACACAAATAAATAAAACCATCAACACTACAATCCATAAACCACACCTGGACATTTCAAAGAGAGATTTAATGACACCGACCGTAAATATCACTTAAAAAAATAACTGCCGTGTAAAACCATCACTAGAACTATTAACTAAACCTATCATTAAACCAATAGCACTTTCCCCTACGTTATAAAAATTTCACCGTTATAAATGTACAAAGTGTATTGGATGGCTAGTGCATTATCCGTAGCATGTCTGATACCAGCTTTTGAAGGAAATAGCGCGCCTATGGAGAAGGCCAGTATTTCCGTTTGGGTGGGGGAGGAAAAGGGTGGAGGGGGTGTAGTCGGCCATTGCCGCTAATCGAGCCAGCGGTAAAACGAAGTATCTGATTTCTTTGAATTTTATTGCAACTTATTCCACGAAAATGTTCGGTGTATTCATTTACAACGTTTTGCGTTCCGCCAATGAGGTTTCTGTTAACATTAGAAATTAATTTAGATTGAAATTTTAATTTCAATTTGGCAGTTTAACGGTTTGGTTTGTTGTAAAATTGTTGTTAAAATTTTATGAGTTTTGGAATTTTGTGGTTTATTTACTGGTTTACAACACGCACTATTGATAGGGAAGTAAGTTAAGTTTGCATAATTAATTGAATCTATTATAACAAGGTTCACATTTAAGTTCTACGACCATTACATTTTCTTAACCCTAAAACTACGAACCTTATTACTTAAACCCTAAATAATTCTATCTCAAATCAAAATTCAATACCAATTTAAATTAGTAATCAACGAACACTAACCTACTAAGGCTATTCCGTGTGTATGTGTGTGTAAATAGCCGTATAGCCTCGGCACGATGAAGGCATCGATCAAATGGCGTGAACCGTAGAAAGCTACCGCCGGCCACTTATCAGATTTAGACCTATTTGTTCGTCTACTTATAAGTAATTTCCGCAAATCGATTTGTTTTCTGAATAGGTCGATGGCGAGGAGGTTTGATTGTGGGCGGGTGTTGTGATAGACTTTGTGTTGGAACTAGAGGTTATAGGGTTATATCCTCAGGGACGTTTGAGGTGAATTTGAATTTATGTTATCTTTTTGTTGATAACGTGTTTTATTGGCAATAAAGTAAGATCGTAGCAGGCGCCGTTCTATCTAACTAGAGAAAAAATAAGGGAGCTATGTGTGTATGTAATAAAGTTTTAGATAGCTAGTCTATTTTAATATCGGGATGACTTGCATTTGAGCCTAAAGTTTCATTGTATGTAGTAGACTCAGAAGAAAGTGCATTATCAAGTATTGATTTCCATATACCGACGTATAAAAATATAAAACTGTAATGTTTCAAAAAAGAAAACTCTCCCCTCACACGATCAACTCGATTAAGCTGTCGATTTGCGGAAAAATGTGGACACGCCATCATAAAACGTAACGTTTTGTCGATCGTTTGCGCGCTGCCTAACGGTAATGTTATAATTACATGTTTTAACAACGTTATTTCACCGTTAACTATATAATTTATTATTGCCCGAGGTTGTCAGTTACCGTGACATTACTCACTCCACTTGCATGAATAAATAATTTGCAGCATATTTTTGGTATTACGGTATTTGATAACAACCAAAACTCTTTAAAATATAAAAGTCCCGTTCAAAATCGAGAGCCTACAAAAAAGCGCTATCCGACCAAATATTTACACAAAATAGGTACTCGAGAATTCAAGGGTTGAAGTACAAAATCCGTGCTCATTAAAAACTTTTCAACGCTTAATGAAAATCTTATTGAACCGGCTACGAGTGCATCGGGCCTCCCCTCTTTCCTCCTCAACGGGGAGAACCGCCTGAAATGGCCCGGCTAAGTGTATTACAGTCGGATCGCTGCCTTTCATTCGACACATCAAAGAAGATCCCGTTCGTTCGCAACTAAATCGAATCAGCACAGCTTTGTTTCTAGTCTCCAGTAGGTAAATTTGCAAAGGGATGGGCACGATATTGAGAGATTACTGTCTTTCAAGTAGATCTAGGCCGTTTGATTTGTAAAGCAATTGCGGAGAACAGGTGTATTAGGATTATTTCTATTGTGGAAATAGTTCGAGAATGGTTCAGAGGTTTGCTGGGTCTTTTAGGTAAAAGGAATGGACAAATATCCCGGAAGATTTTCTGAACAAAATAAAAACCAATTTACATTATAAATGTACGAAGTTATGTTTGAATAAAATGTGTACCCAACTGTGAGACTTTATAAAATGCCGAATAAAATTCGAGTTTGCAACATCAAGAAAGCGAGTCACAAATTACATTTTACAACAGGCGCGCCAGTAAAAGAGCTGCGAACTTAATATAGAAGTTCAATAATAGTTACATTTAATATTTCTCGAATGACTCCCATTTGACCCGTTTCTTACAACTAGAACAAACTCACTCGCCTTGAAAATAAAACCACTGGAAGTTATGGAGCTAAAAATTCGAACTAGGATCGGTCTGTGAGGCCCGTGGCGGGTGGCGGTGGTATAGCTGGCAATAAAGCAGGCAGGGTTAATTTCAGTCGCGTTGGCATCCGCACTGGCGTTAAAAACTAAACCAATATACTTCTTAAAATTACGCCCGCGCGCCGCCGGGTTACGTAAGCGCACGTGATCCAGGGAGATTTTGGCAAGCGGCCGGCGACGGGTTAAGATGTACATTGACACGGATTTTTAAACTTGTACTCTAGGTACAGTTTGGCAGTATGTAGCCTCCAGAGACCTGTCCTGTGTGTCCATAAACTGTTTGTGCTCCAACATTTTTCTTGTAAATGTATTTTATCAAAGTAAATCCAAATCTTGTGATGTTGAAGCATGCCTTTGGGAACAAGCTAACGCTCCCTAATTCTTATGTATGTTGCCTTATAAAACTTTACATACAAACTCGATGCCCAATTACAACAAATAGCATAGAAACGGCTCTATTACTTTTAATTTGGCACTTCCGAAGCCACTGCTTTAATTTTCCGCTTCGAGCAGGAAAACATTACACCCGCATAAATGCATGGTAATGAAATCTAGTTAGATAACACTAAAAATATCTCATCAATTAAACCGAATCTAATACTTCCGCTCCAAAAGTCCAGTTCAAACGCGTTTCCCATTCGATCCGAAATTGTTTTCGCAATCGGTGCGGGGCTGGCGAGTTTCCCAGTCCGTACGTGTCTGGCCTACAGATGGACGGAACCAACGCAACCAATAGTCCGACGGGCCGCCTCCTCCTGCGGAACTCTGCGGAAACGGTCCCTTGCCAACTTGTCGTTATAACCATCTCGTCCACATTACAATACATTTAATTCCCATTGTTGGGAATCAATTGGGGATTTTCATGATCGTGCGTTGTTTTGTTGCGTGATAAGCTAACATGCACAATGTTATTTTCATACTCAACAAAGTCTACGTGTGTGCTGAATATATAACTACCTACATACGTCTCATCTTTGAAGGCAGACAAATCTATAAATGAGCAGGAATATAAATAGCTATGTTAGCTTTCTAGTTAGTCTCGATGTCAACCTTGTCTATTGTGTAATTTTTAGATAAACAGTGGGCGGATTTAGGATTGTCTCGAGAGTTGAATCTGGCGATTAAATGCAATGGGGAGGTTATTCTCGGCAGTTCAAAATAGACCTCGACAGCTGGTGGTTGCGCCTTCCGAGAATAAACCTGCTTCCTATGCAATACTACTTGGAGGAATATATAAACTGGGTGGGGGGATCTATATACTTGGGAGTCAATATATATATCGCTTTGGGTGGTCTTGATATGTGCGAATGATTTACTCAAAGCGAGTGCAAGCTAAGCACTACAAAAAGGTTAAGAAACTTCTAATTTTAGCTTACTTTTTGTCTTTTTCAAACTCCTAGAATCTACCTGAAACGGAATTCAAAACATTGGTATTATAAACTAGTAATAAAAAACTGCGGAGAGGGTGTTGTGTTACTTGGTCTCAGTTTTCTTGCTGATGTTTAAACACAGCTGGATATTTTATGTACTACCAGTATTCTGTGATTTATGAGAAAATCGTGTGCTTTTCTCATGTAGGTATTGTTTTCGGTATTGAAAGAGCGAGTGTACTGTTCTATGTCCGGTATTTCATCAAGCTCGTAACGTGAACTTGAGTAAATCGAAACGTAGAACGTGAAAACCAGGATGGAAGTCTGATGAGCATTCACTTTAAGATTATAAAACTTACGCCATTTCTATATAGTTCCTGCCAGTAAAGACATATACAAAAATTAAGCATAATCCGTGTCTAACGCCCTGCACAAGGACACACGGGCCTGTTGCAGGTTGGTAGATCATATCACAATATGTCTTCAAATAGATTGTCGTAAAAGTAGAACTTAACCATTATTCTTAAACGAATCACACGCTATAATGGTAGTAGTATTCATCTAGATTCTAGAAACTACAATGAACTAGTTTAAACCCATTTTCTAGGATTGATATCTTGATTGCGACTTGCGTGGGAACTAACAGCTGTTTCTGATGTACTTTACGATTTCTTTCAGTAGTAAAAGTGCATGGAAACTTAACCGTTGTGGATTTACAATGGTAGAATGTTTGGATGGAAGATAGTAACTGAACTTAGTTAGTGGTTAATTTGAAGAAAATATTTATAGAACGTAATTTTATTATAGGCTCGAATTAAAAAAAGGTCCGAAATATGGTTAGGCAGAGTTGTGCCTAACAGGACATCAAGTCGTGCTTGTTACCAACCCCAAAAAGGTGGCTGAGATAGAATAAGAGAGACCGTGTGTTTTGGAGTATCTTGCTAAGCCTTTGTCCAATGCAAATGCAACGTCAAATGTTTGTTCACCTAAAATCAACAAATAGATTACAATATTATGATCATAAAGTACACAGCTACACAATAAATATACCAAACAACTTGTATCTACCTACGTCCTAATTTTAAGTATTTGTCATATTGTTTACTTTGATAATGTTTAATTTTTTGTCAATTTGTTTTGTCCTGTTGGGAATCCAATAAACACTTTTCTTTCTTTCTTTCTTTCACAACTCCAACGGAAGCCGACCGAAACCCAACATTCTAAACCAGCCTGAAACGCGAATAGACTCGTGTAAACGGCACATCACTAATCGCAATCACCGCATGCATAAACATGAGCGTTTTAAGACAACTCGTCTTAACAATTCGGTTATCTATGCATTCTCTGCAGTTTGCGAGTTGCCCTATTATTTTCGTGCTGACGCCGTCACGTCTAAATTCACAGTAAACTTGCAAGCGTTGATGTTAAATAATTTCCTGTTTATTTGACGGCTGCTTTAGTAGCTTTAGAGGAAGATTTTGTACTAAGTTTTGGTTGCGCCACAGTTTTGTTGGACAATTTTTTGTAGTTAAATTTACTGTGGAATCCTCGACGGCGAAAAGCATAATAAACGGATTTAATTTAACCATTCCAAACACTATTAAAGCCGTTAAATAAACATTGCGATGCATCCGAAAAAGAAATCGACATTGCAAATTTACGTTGCCTCTGCCTCGCACCTCGACTCCCAGTGATCTAAAAGAAAACAACAATGTTCTACACGAATTCGATAAAAACAAGCCGTAAATTACTTGTTTTTTTAGTACTACGGTTTATTCCAGTCAATTAACTTTTACAAGCGCATCTTTTTTGTGCGGTGCTACGCCGTAGCTCCGTAGCACCGTACTACGTAGAGGCGTAGCATCTTTGTAGGTCGACTACTAACCGCTACAATGTTTTTCTAAACACAATTCGGTTACCACTTTGTGATCATTTTTAGTGCCAACCAAAGCAGTATATTATTTATTTTCTGCTCGTTTATTCAAGGATTTCTATTGACCTTTAGGACTATGTATGAAAACAGTTTATTTAACGTTTTGTGTCATATTTGATTGTAGGAGGTGCTAAAACGAATAGGTGTATGTGTAGGAGAGTAAAATAGAAGAAAGTTAATTCTTGTATTTCTAGGGATAAAATGATAATGCTGACAAAACTAAGATTGATTCAATTTTAGAAAAGGACCTGTACTGTACAATCAAGAGAAACAAATTTTCCGTCACAACAACGCAGCTTAAAAAAAAACAACGGCAAAAAAACGAAAAGCACAAACATATAAGAATAAATAAAAACCCGTTCGCACTGTACGCGACATTCGCGCGAAATATCGTCGCGAGGGAAGACAATAAAAAAAATGAACAGCAGAAAGTAACTGCACACAGATGGCGCCACCGCGGAAATATATTAAGTAAATTTAAAAAACGTATTCCCGAACGCGAGCAGGCAATGGCGCGTGTGAAATTTAGTATTGCGCTCTTTGAGATCTGTTGCCGTAGGGCGTGAGAGGAATCGTAATACTCCGGTCTATGTTGCTTTACAGCATCAAATAACCTCGGTTTACAGTGTCACTCAGCCCAGATTTGCGAAGGACGAATATCCTTTTACCATGCGTATATCCTGCTCTTTACAGAGATAAGGATACACGCAAAAAATCCCTTACAAAATTAGTACCTTGAAAACATTTTCCTCACTTTTTTCTCCTTCATTTAATAAAATGTTTTCCTCAACAATTTACTTTATAAAACCAATTTTGTGCCTAATATTCGGCACATCAAAAGCCCGTACGAAAATCAAAACAGAAATCAAGTTCCAATCTCAACTACTGGAAATTTTCCAATCGAAATTGATTCCTATAGGTTTGGTTGGAAATGTTATCGAAAATTGAATTCTCTGTTTAAGCACCAATTATGGCAGCCTGGCCGGCGTCGGATAGCAAAACTCAACTCAATCGTAATTATTTCCCTCTCGGAAGAAAACTTGAAGCGCGCGTTAATTGTGGCCAAGGTAGACGCCGCTTTACACCCAACGACACGACATTGAGACGGTTACGACACGATTGACCGATGTAACACTCAGTATTTTACTTTGTCAAATTAATGCTCAATTTGCGGTAGTTACCAACATCGTAACTATGATCGTCAAAATAATAAATATTTTTGTAATCCAGCCTGCTCTGTCCCACTGCTGGACAAAGGCCTCCCTCATAGCTTTCCAAGTTTGTACACTATTTGCCTTCGCCGTCCGATCCCTTAAGAATGAGTCTAGATCGTCACGCCAGCATTTTTTGTGTCTCAGTTACATTCTAAAGGCCTTTTTTTATGCTGAATTGTATTTTTTAAATGAATTCGCTATAAAAACGAAGCGAGTGCCTGCCATCTGTAACCTAAATATCGGAAGATTGGTTCATATATATAGGATTTTTTGGCTTCCGGATTCCAATGGGTTGTCATTGATATTCCCAGTTCTATATTCCTTTTGTAAGTTAAAAATATAACCCGCTATCACATGTTGAAGTAGGACCGTTTATTTATTTATTTGTTCGGAAACAAACAGGACACGGGAATAATATCGATTTAATTACTAGAATTACGTTTTGTATTGAACAAATAAATTGTTGTTTACATTTTTCAGTTGTGATTTTATTAAATAAAAATTGAAAATAGTTATGGAGCTGTACGTCAAGTATACATATTCATGAATTTACGCTTTTTTTTCCAATGTGGGAAGATATACGGTACAGATCGTTGCCTGTTACGATCCTTACATACTCCTTTTGAGTCGTTTGTGAATCAAGACGAATATGAGCAGATATACGAGATGTAAACGGATCCATCACAAAATCGTCTACGAGGTATTCTGTACATCAAATTAAGTAACTCTGCCTAAAATGACTAAATACTGGTAAACGACTTTGTGTCGAGGTGGAAAATCAGATTGACAGTAAGACTCAATGTAACGCACTCAGAACAGGTGCTTATGATGATTGATGCATTGAATAGAACGGGATTCAAAATAAATTTCTACTAAACTACAAAAACACTTGTGTAAAAATTTATATAACTAAAACATTCCCAGTCGTAGAACCAAAAAAAAGATCGCAACGACTAGCAAAACAAGTGCTTTTCGGGGTATATTCTTGTCTTGAGTGAAATGTACATAACTAAATAAATAAATGGTTGTTACAGTACACCTACTAAATAAAGTTCAATGGGAAAAGTTATTTTGTTTGACCTTTACAACACAAACGTAACTTTTGAAGGTATTAATCAAGAGGAGTAAGTAGGAAACTCATAAAGGACTTCGAAACGCTTTGTGTTTAAATAAATCTCTTAAAATATCTATTATAGGTACTGTTCAACTTTTTGTTGTAGGCTTCAACTCATACATAAAAGGAAGGAATATTAATTAATTAACTAAGTAAGTTTGTTTCTGTACGTATAAATATATAGTCTATTTTTAACATAATTTCATATAATAAAAAAAATATCTGTTCTGAGCTTTAATGGATTTGAATTTGGTTCGTTCCCTTTGTTTATACGTACGAGTATATGGCGTTTGTTTTGTGAAGACAAAAAAAAAAGATTTTTTATGTTAATTTAACCACAATTTAAAGAATAATGTTACAACTGTTGGAACGCCTTTTGTATGTATTTGATACAAAAGATTTCGATGTTTTTTTTTCTAAGATATTTTCGACGACGTTTTCCTCAGATTACTCGTCGCGTGTAAACTGTCCTCCACCATGGACAAGCAGGAGGTGAGACCGTGTGACGTCATTAGCAATCTGCCACGTTGCTGTGCTCACGGCAAATTGGAGCAATTATAATGTACAGTTTGTTTTGTTACAAACCATCGCTGCTCGAAACACTCGTAATTTGACGGCTACCTATTTTAAACGACGTTCTATTAAAACGTTTTTTTAACATCTTTACATTTTTATAATAAACGAGGGTTCAAGTGTTTTTCGATTGTTCTTGTCTTGGATTGTTGTTATTAGGGAAATGTGCGTGATTGTTAATTCTAGTGTTTATTCAGGTTCTTGTTTCAGATTTCGTAGAGTGACATTTTTTTACGAATCAGTGTAATTTTTGTGACAATGAAAATGCGAAAATTAATCATATTGTATAAGAAAATTGAACTACGTAAAAAAAGGTCCAGGCGCAAAATTGTATGACAATATAGTGCATGTTAACCCTATCATTTACCTAAAAATATGAGCACCCATATTTCCGGCCTGCCGATCTGTTAATAAGACAAGCGATGAGAGTAGCACCAAACAGGCATAATCTAGGAATACAGAGATTGCCCGGAGTGGGCAATGTTGCCCGAAGCAGGCAAGGTTGCCGAAAGCCAGTTAATTAGTAGAAAACTTTGCAGTCATCGGCCGTGCGTCTTCGGAAAAAGGAAGCCATTGCGAAGTACGGACGATTGTCTAACCAGCCTTTGTAATGGACGGATTAAGAACATACGCATGTTAAAGTTAATGTACAGCTTGGCAGACAGATATTGTAAAATATTTCGGTGTTCGTTACTTGGTGATGGGCGGTCGATTAAAGGGACTGTCTTGTGTCTTTTTGAAGTTCGAAAAATGATGATTAAATGCCTTATTTGAGGCTATGATTTTGCAAGAACGTGCTCGTTATGGTAATATCATAAAAGCAGACATGTTTATACAAAATACAAAAAAAATACAAAATAGTTTATTGTGCGAATTAGGTATAACATTACATGATTACGTGTTTGGAGCCCCCATTTAGGCAAACAATGCCTGTATTAGAAGGCTCCAAATTTAAAAATAAACATTATCAAAATAGTGTAATAAAAGTCTTTATAAAGGAAGTCATCCCATAAGGACTGTCGCAAAGGTTCCTGGGTCGAATTCTCAGGACTAAGTTTTAATATGTTTTAACATCAGAAATTGCTCAGTAGCAGCCGCGGATGTTTGCCCAGTTAATGACAATAGGCTCGCCCCCTTACATGGGACTTACACTAACTAGCGAAATGTGGGTGAACTATTAGGTACAACTCTGCCAAACCCTTCCGGGATTACAGGCGTGATGTTATGTAACTCTCTAACATAAACTAATGACAATTTTTCTCTGCCAAAAACTACATACAATAACACTCATTCACCATAATGAACATTATTGTACTCATCACAGGATTCCTTTTATACTCGAAAGACATATGTTTTGCCTACCTTTATTTTGAGTTGGTTCACAAACAAATTAATTTTGTATCCTCAGGGCGGGGTATGTAAACAAAGCGATTTTCCTGTATGTATATTGATATAAGAATAACATACAAATAATTACACATTTTTGTATATTAATTCCCATATTTGTTTTTGTATTTCAATTATTCTAACAATGCTTTTTGCGGCTTCATGGTTGAAACAGGAAGGCTTTTCAACAATAATGTTTATTGTTTACGTTCAAAAGAACGTTATAAGGTAACATTATATCACAGATGACATGACTCTATCGTCTGCTTAACCTTTTCCTACTATTTTGAGGTTTGCTTCCAGTCTGAATGATATTGCTTTATTATATGACATCCACAACCCAGTGACAGATCTACAAATGACAGCCGGGACCAATGGCGTAATGTACTTTTTACCCGACTACGGTAAAGCTAAAGGAGGGTTATGATTTTGACTGGCTATGTATGTATGTGTGTATCTTCATCTGTTCCCTCATAGCTTCTAATCTACTTTTCGGAACTCGACATATGAGGTCTCGTTAAAACCATCTTAATTTTCCGCTGAACATAGGCTACGTGACGTGTCACAAAAAGCGATTTGGCGCCCTCTAGCGGACAAAAAGTAAGGCTTAAAAAATAAAAATGGAGATAAATACGCCGTGTTTGGTATCATTTGAAAGGGCCTCACTTGTACATTTCCAAAATATTGCTCAAATTTAAAATCACGCCCTCTAGCGGACAAAAAGTCAAGAGAAAAAAAAAATTAACACCAAAATTGTTTAAATAAAAAAAAGTAAAAAACTAAAACCCGACTACGACAAACACGTTATAGGTACCAACCTAAACACTTTAATACCGTGTGACTACGGCTTTTCTTTTTGTTCTATCCTGAAAATCTTGTTTCATACTTTTTCAGCGTCGTTTTTTTTGTCGTAGTCGGGTTTTAGTTTTTTCTATATTTAGAAACACCAAAACCGCTTAATTTTTCCCCAAAATAATTTAATTCAAGTTAACTTCGTAATGAACACGAAATACCTCGTAAACTATCTTATGAGACGTCAATTAGTTAAGTTTCAAATTAAACCACTCCTATCGGTCGTATTATATTGTACGTCGACGAAACGGCTCAATCTTTGAACCGGGTAACAAAGCAACGTAAAACGAAGCTACTTGAATATAGTAGCTTCGTTTACTACCATTTTGATCGTTAATAAAGGAACTATGGAAACTATTGATCGGGGAATTTACGATGGATTGTTTGAAGTTAAAACGTGAGTGCTGTTAGCGGAAGTAAGTGCTAACTTAATCTTAATACTTTGTTTATAGTGGTACGTCAAAGTTAGAGGGAGAGACAAAGAAAAGGTTCATCAGTAGGGAGACACCTATTTCATAACAGCAGTTTTAGCAGCCTTGAAGGTTCGAGTACCACTTGGCTGGTGACAATAGGCTCGTCCCCCATTATATGCGCCTTAAACATAATTGGCGAAAGCTGGGTATACAATAGGTGCACCAATGTCCAAAATAATTGGCGTGATGTAATTTTTTTTCTAGATTGCTCTATTAGTCCTGATTGACAAGTTAGCAAAGAGATTATTTGTGTAGATCTAAGATTCTTTGCCTCACAAGAAAGCAGTGCTAAATTCTTTTGTACAAAGTGTGCAAGTTCTGCAAAAAAGTACAACTGGTCCACAACACAACACAGTACAATGTAAGTTGACCTCTTACACCCACATGACTAAGCCACTGCTCCAAATACTCGTAGGAACAACCGGGAATAGCCCGGAATAGTTCAGAGTAGCCCGGAATAGCTCAGAATAACCCAGAATAGCTCAGAATAACCTACTAAATGAACTCAGTACACGTTACTTAATTAATTTAAACAGTTCCCCGTACTCCACGTAATAAAGGAAGTTACGTTGCGAAACTTGACTTTTTTAATTTCCTACAAAAATGTCGACGCTGCTTTTAGAGATCCGCATTTGTAAGTATTTACATGTTTACACAAGGTTCGTTTTTTTACCTTGGATTTATTTTATGCTAGTTGGTCATGTATGGAGATGGTTTAGTGATAAGGCAGTACTTCTGTAAATAAATAGTGAGCAAGTTATTTACATATAGAATCGTTACGATTTTTTTCTCCTGAATCGTGGGTGCGTTTACAAACATTTCAACTCACGTACACAAACATCCAGACCCGGAACAACTATCTGTAGGTCATACAAAAACTTGTTCCTTGCGGAGATCGAACACGCGACACGCAGTGACGCAGCACAGCATTCTAATCGCTCAGCCACTGCGCCAACTGTGTCGTCTATCTATCTAACTAAACTATATAATACTAGTGGACCTGGCAGACGTCGTCCTGCTCGGACAGCAGCGCCACCTACCGGGTCCAATTGTAAATCTAAACCATTCTCGAAACCACTTGAACACATACAAAAAATTTCATCAAAATCGGTTCAGCCGTTTAGGAGGAGTTCAGTGACATACACACTCACAGAAGAATTATATATATAAAGATAGTTCAGGAATATAATAAATTAGCTTTATATAGTACTCGTATAATGAGAACTTTTTACCTACATATTTCCTGTAAGTGATACTAAGGCTGAGTTGCACCAAAAAAGTAGTTAAAGTTAAAGTTTGTGTCAAATGGCACGTCAAACAAACATCAAAACTTCAGTTTTGTATCGGTTATGCCAACAATGAGTTGCGCGATTTGACAAATAGTTAAATGACTTTAACGGTAACTGCAACCACTCACTTTCCGCTGGTTAGTGTTATAGTTTGTGTTAAATTGTCTGTCAATTTTATTGTCAAACGCGTTGAATATAACCTTTAGACATCATGTCCCTGCTCCAAGAAATACTCGCAGAAACCAGTTCTGATGACGAAAGCGATGAAAAGAAAAGTGTGATTACCAGAGCCGATCGTTTTTCCACATGGAACAACGAATGTTTCTTGCCAAGATTTCGAGTCTCTAAAAACGTAGCTTGGTGGCTGACTATACGATTGCATTGCTTATGGCGTAACAAGGATATTCATCGTAGGTAATTGTTCAACCAAAAAATAATACGTGCTATAACCAAAGCAATAAATATAATAGGTACTTACTTTGTTTGAACGTTCGCAAAAAAAAATTTGTTTAGAATATAATTTTTCTATACCCCTTAAAGTACTGTCAAATTTGACAAAAACCTTAACTTTAACGACTTTTTGGTGCAACTCAGCCTAAGAAGCCTACATGTAAACTTTGGAAGAAGTAGTCCTTGGAGTATTTGGAAACGTTTCATTAAATTCCTGATAAATGGCATATAAATTAAAAAATAAAACAAAAGATTTGCAATGAAAACCTTTTTGAAATGACAGAACGTTTCACACTTGCCTCCTTTTTTAAGCAATAAAAACTTTTAGCATTTTACGTCTAACAATGACTTTTGGGAGAGAGTGAGACAGGTGTATATTTTAAACTGGGTTGAAAAGAGATAGCATTGAAACGGGAGGCAATAAAAATAAACATTTGAAGCTCCCTGTATACGTCATACAATGTAACTTTTTCTTTAGTTGTAGTTTCTAAAGGTGTTTTGAAATGAAGGGACTTTTAATTAAATATTTTTGTTGGATTGTTACAAATAATAGTGTGAAAATTCTTTAGAATCAACAATAATTAAAAATGGCCGTTTATTATTATAGGTGACGCTACATTCTATTTCTTGTAACCGATTTCGGGCTATATTTACCCAACTGGTTTTAGAAAATTTTATATAACAGTGTAATTTCTACGTTAAACTGTATTGCTTCCCAGAAACCATATTAAAACGAACTAAAATATAAAACAAAACCAATACTCCGTTTAAAATATAATTGGAAATCAAACTTCGACCATAAACGGGTAGAAACGCGAACTCAACTGGCTCCCCGTCTAATTACGCGGAGATACCAACCAGATACCAATAGAAGATACCTATTTACAACGATACCAACTGAATGATAATATTATTTTATACAAGTTCAAAACGAAGTTATCGCGTTGCCCCGAGCGTCCGCAGTCGCAAGATAAACTGAAATTTCTCATTCCGACACAATAAAGTTTCCCGAGTATTTTTTTACTTCGCCAAATATTTCAAAATACTTTTCTATTTGCTTTAGGATTTTGCTAGAGAGTTTTACAAATTGTTTCGATGTGACTCCCCAAGAATAACGGGTGGACGGATTGATCAGCGGAATGAAATTCAGATGAGTTTCGCGATTGGGAACTCGTGAGAAATTCTTTTTTTTGTTTTGCATGAAGAGACTTTTTGGTGTTTTGTAACGGTCGGAGTGGCCGCCCAGCTCTGTTTTGTTTCTCTTTTATTTAAATAGTAAATAAAGCCTCGAGCATTATTGAAATGAAGTTTATTTTTCCGTTAGATAAGAAAATTTCGTGATAAGGAAAACGTACCGAAACCTATTGATAACGTGAGTAAAAAAGGTTGTTTATTTTACTGAGAGATTAAATTCCGAAAAAACACAGTTTCATAAAAACACTCGGTTATTTACACAACCTTATTATCTTCTTATGCCGAACGAATCCTAAAAAAATATCAATAACCGAAAAAACGGTCAAACATTAAACATGGAGCCGGATATAAGCAGATCGAGAGATGCCCATCCCTTGGAGGATAACAGATACTCGCAAATTATAAGTGGGCGTACGGAAAACGACTCCTTGGGCGATCATAATAATATCTTGGAGCGAAAAATGGCGCGAATGCAGAGGGTTAGCCGACCGCGGCGCGCGGTGTAAGACATAGGCGGCCATTTGATTTAGACATCATCAACTTCATATCAGTTCGTATAATTCCGATTTTTACCTTCCCCAAGCGGTCTTCTTTTATTTTCGTGTTGAAATTCTCATGTCATCCTCGGGGGTCCTCGAGGGTGGTATCTTATGTCTCTTTCAGAATACACATCACTGTCTTTAGCACAGAAAAGAGGGTTGAGTGATCGATACAGCGATCTTGATGAAGTTGCAACACTTACATAATTCGCATTTTTTTATGAACATCGTAGGAACTATTTTTGCAACAAATTTTTTTTTTGAATTCCATGATTAGAACGTTCTTCAAAAGCGTTTATGTTTTTGAAGAACGTTTTTCCAAAAATAGGTGCGGAATAATCCCAAATAAAAAACATAAACCACAGTTCACCAACCTGTCCATCGTTTTATATTGTTTACAAAAAGAATTTTAATAAGGTTTTATCCATGAATACCACTACCATAGGTCAAACGTTTATCGCGGTTTACAGGTAGCTTATAATTTATACAATGGATTCATCAAAGGGGTTTGACGTTACATGGGATACCACATGTGGTCTTTAATATTACAGTAGAGGGCGAAGGCTTGATACTATACACATTGTTGTCTACTGCCTACAATGCCGTTGGATAATCATAGAGGAGGAAGTCATAGTGTCAATTTCACACTAGAAAGAATGGTTTAGGTTTGTATGCACTTGTAGCATTTTAATCGGTATACAGCGTGTATTAGAAAGGCCATATTTAAGGGTAAGGACTATCGAGGTGAACATTTTTTTTGCCATCAGACCAACATCATAATATATGTGGTATTAAGCATTATTGTATAAGCATGAAGTTTATAAAAATAACTGATCGCGAAAAAATTTGGGTCGAGTAGGTCCTTAAATTTTGTATAGGACAGTTGAATACTCATACAAAAAAGTGGTTCAGTTCAGTGGTTGTTTTTATGGCGAAAATCGTTTCCACCTTTCTCAACACCTGTAGATATTTTGTTACTTACGTTTTATCGCAGGACAATCGCGATTCTGTTTTGTTTTAGTCGTGTCGTTGTCTTTATATGGGGGCAGTGTTGTAGCAGTAAAAGTCGCGAAACGCAGCATGACTCCATAACCTTTCGACCAACGCGCTGTCGAGTGTGTACTGTCACCTTTATTGTTATTTGTAAATGCCTACGAACTGTATCTTTTTATTATTTATTTATATTTATTCCAAAAAGGTAAGTAACTTATTAACGAAGCCCCACAAAACCGTTGCAATGGTTTGACTGTGGGATCAATAGTACGTCTCGAAGTATACGTCTGTAGACGTGCTTTAATGTACTTAAAACGAAATCCTATTTCTTTTTTGCCCGACCTGAGTTTGATTCCCAGGTCAGAAAGGGTTATTGGGTTTTACCGTCGAGAGTTTCTCAGTAGCAGCCATGGAGTCTGGATTTGTGCCCGGTTGATGGCAATAGGCTTGCCCCTTATTACATGGGACTTAAACATACCTAACTGGCGAAATGTGTGTGTACAAATGGGTACACCTTTGCCTAAACTGTCGCGGATACAGGCGTGATGTTATGTTATTTATCTTTTATGTTAGTCTGACCAATCGCGACTATCTTTTGACTTAGTCCACATTATAACAATGCTGTAGATCTAAATAGCTTAAAGTCGATCTCTTAAATCGACTTCCACACTCCAGCTGATATAGTTTGTTACTGTAATGTTCAAACGAAGCCGTCGATGTATGTTACCCACTGGGACTCGAACTGATTACTCGCCGTCTGCGGGCAACGATCTGAGCCAATAGTGATACAGCACAATACTGCTTATAATTTAAAGGGGTTCGAATTGTTGCGAACAATAAGGTTTGTACTTGAAGTTTTAGGGGAACGATGAAGCTAGTATTGATTTTTTTTAAAGAGACTAATATTTGTTCTAACTACCTCGTTGGTCTAGTGGTCGTAAGCACACTGTGGATGAGGTACTTGGTTCGAATCCCAGGTCAAGCAAAATATTATTGGGATATTCCATCAGGAATTTCTTAATAGCAGCCACGAACTCTGAAATTGTGCCCAGTTGATACCAATATGATTGCCCCCAATATGGGGCATGTAATAACATGGAAGTTCAACTGAACTGGCGAAATGTAGGGGTACATATCTGCCTAACCCTTTCGAGGATTACAGGCGTGATGTTATGTTATGTTGAACGTTTGGTACAATTACCGAACGTTCAACATAACGTTCAACATAACACGGACTACGTCAATACGTACTCCGAAATAATTTGGACAAGCACCTATGTGGGCAGAAAATAAACCCGGGAGTATTTAGGATATAGAGCTAGTAAAACGTTACAATAATAATATGAATCGCATGAAACACGTGGGTGAAGCCGTAGGTGAAAGTAGTTTCATAGTAAACTGAATTAATTTATAAGTAAGATTATTTCATTCATTGTTTTAGCTATTATATTAGTTGTAGCATCAGGACACTGAATGAAAATTGAGCTTTGCAGTTTCCAATTCCTGAAAGCTGTTAGGTGTTTCGCGGAAAGCATGTTTTGAAATAGGAGCATGATTGCGAATTTTGCGATCAATTCAATCGCAGAATTCACGTTAACGTTGAAAAATTAAAGTTGTGCGATACTCGATTTTCAACGAGAACGTGATAATGGCTTTAAACACGACTGTCATTGGACAAATATGTGTTGTGGAACTTTCTGGTGCAATTTATACGTACCTAGTTTGCTAAAGATGTTAGTGTAGACAACTTTAAATAGTTTAGTTTTTGCCTAGCCTTTTACCTATGTGACGCCAACAGCCGTCATCAAATCGTTCACGTCGTAAATTACCCCAGGCTGATAACATTTTGGTTTTTCCTAAATCAAAGTAATAATTAGTATTACAATCGATTTCCCCAATACCAAATGCAGCTGATTAGTCATTTAAATGGAGTGACTGCCTATCTGTCCTCCACAGTCCAGTTGGCACTGGGTAATACGACACAAGTTCGTATGACTGGTTGTCAGACTTTCAGGGCACTGACTACCTGACTGTAACGACTGTTTAATATCTACAAATTACAGCCGGTGTCAACGGCTTATCGTGTCTTCTAAGGCACGTAGGATACTCGGGATGTAATGGATGCTCACCCATCCACGGTCCAACCTAGGCAAGCGCGGCTTAACCTGAAGATCAACCCTTAAGGAGTGGTTAGAGATTAATAACCCATTTGAAGGGACAACCGAAAAGGACTAACGTCAGTGATCTCAGGGCTCGTCAAACGAATGATGCTCGATCGCGATTTGCATGCGAAAGGTATAATAATAATCTTAAAATTTAACTAGGTGAGATAACTGAACGAAGCTTTATCTTAATTGCAAGACTTTTAAGAACTTTTGGGATGAGAGTTTTTGCGATTTCTAAATTAATAGGCTCTTTTAACCTTTTTGAAGTGGTGTTTTTTAATGGATGGTATGCGATTTCGTTTGTAATGTTTACCTTCCATTGAATTATACAGAATTTATGTTACTTATTTTGTGAAATATAAGTCGATAAATTAATAATGAATAGTGTTTAGTTATAGCCATTGTAAGCAAGCAAAAATTCAATATTTTAGACGTTGAATAGAGCAAACATTAAGTTTACAGCAACAAACTCCCACCTTCACGCCGCCTTTCAAAACGAACGCTGATTTAGCTAAAATTTAATAACAAAAACGCGCCTCCCAGCGACAATAACAAAGTAATTTTTCATCCGCACATAAAAAAAACCGGCCAAGTGCGAGTCGGACTCGCGCACCGAGGGTTCCGTAAAAAAAATATATTATGTGATGTAACTAAAAATTTATGGTTTTCGTAATTATTCCTTTATCTATGCTATAAGACGTTGCTTCGTACCAAATTTCAAGATTCTGAGTTCACGGGAAGTACCCTGTAGGTTTTGATTCCCTTGCGAGTGTCGAAAATTTGCGGCATAAACGGGAGTATCTTTTGATCGCGTTGACTTAGAAGTTTGATTTTTTCACAGCTCCAAGAGACCATAGACTTGAGTATTTGATATGAATTTCAGCTTGATACCTCCACGCGTTCCTGAGAAAAAAGGTCTTGACAGACAGACAGACAGACAGACGGACAACAAAGTGATCCTATAAGGGTTCCGTTTTTACCTTTTGAGGTACGGAACCCTAAAAATGGTTTCAAAACACCGTCACTATGAAGCGAAGACTCAGTGGAGCATTGTCACGTACAACAAAAGGGAATACCGTGACGTCAAGTATCACCAGTTTAAAACGATAAAAAATAATGCAAATTCACTCCTGTGCCGCTTTCGTGATATAACGTCGGATCGTTACTAAGATAACGGAGTTTTTCCGTTAAATCGCGCCTCCTCAGTACTTAACGACAGTGTCCTTCGTTAAGCAGAAGTGATTCAGGTACTCGTTTGTGTTTGAGTGCTCTTTTTCATTTGTGTAAAGTATTTTTAGAGCGTTTTTTACAATGAGTTTTTGTATTGTTGTTGTTAGGTTTAAGGTGTATCGAGTGGGGGTGGTAAATGATCGTGTTTAATCTTATGAGGGGCACAATAATTATACTTTATTACAGATACACAATAAGGAAGGCCAGCTGCGAAAAATCCCGGGCGTCAATACCGACAAATTGTTTACTTAATTTATTTTTTCACACCAAAATAAGCGCTTTATTTGCTGCTGCACGCATTTAATACTGACGAGAAGACCAAACAAACGATGGATGGATTGTGTGAAGGATGATAGGGCTAGAAAGGTGGTGACTGCTGAGATGATAAGTGATAGAGAAGTAAAGAATAAGAAGACATGCTGCGCTGAACACAAATAAATTGAGATGAGGGCAGGAGAATGACGATGCCGCCGCGGAAGGCGCTCCGGGCGTCGGGGGCCACGCGATGACTTCCGGCCACCGTAGACGCGGTGTGGACGGTGAGTAACGGGCTAGCTCGCCGTCCGGCCGTCGTCATGACGACAACAGACCGTGTCGGCGGCGCGTTCGTGTTCTATGTCAGCAACATGGAAGGGGCCCGCAAGGGCCGACGCCCGTCGGGGCTGTGGATTATCGAAAGGATAAAGCGGCTCCGACACAAGGGCGAAGAAGGAACATAGGTTTGGTTTTTAGTCAGTAGAAGTCTGACACTCCCCTTCGCTCTGCCCAAGAGCGGGGGCGGATTATTCGATGATTTTCCATTGCACCCACCAAAAAAAAGGAGAATGACGATACATTTAATACTGAAAGCAGTTAATTAACTCGCTAACTAACTAATAAAACCACACTGAATTCACGATACCCTAGTAACAAAAGCAACATCTCCCAAAACTAATATGAATATCCACTGATATTGAAATCCAAGTAACATAATGCCTAAAGTGCTTCTAATATTAGTAGAGTAATACAAACTGAACAATGGTGAGTATTTACTTATAATATTGATACTATTAATCTTAGATAAACATCGCCGCCGTCTCCGGTATATACGGAGTAAGCGGAGGCTGGCATTGAGAACAATTTCATTCAGTGCTGCGAGATAGTTTGAAATGTAATTTATACTGAGGTAGATTGGACGAAGAGATTAGTTTGAAAGATGGACATTATTAGGCTTTAACACCCATATAGTCCATTTTTGAACTTGGGTCGACTGTCGTTGTCATGACAACAGGGAGACATCGCTATCGCCCATCGAATTCATCCTAGAATTTCTTGGCCGAAATTAGCGGATCTTCGAAGAAGGTATTTCCTCCGTATATGTTGACTCCTACATCCACTATAATCAATGCTAAAGATGTCATATGCCATCAATGTTAAAGATGTTTCTGTGAAGTACTTAAAACAGTTATTTACGTAGCATGCAAATAAATGTTTTTAGTACTTAGACCGTGAAAAATAAGCTCAATTATTTTGTTTAAAACTTTTAGTTTAACAGTAGCTACTTATACGGTAGCTTTTAATAAATTTAGCAAAAGTTTCAGTGACGTTTTCCGGAAAAATATATTGGGGCTTTATGTAAAAATGTTTAAGTAAACTAGCATTAAAGCGAAAAGCCACCTAGCCGTAGTGCTCAACTCACCCAGCGTTACTAATTAAATTAGAAAACCTAATAAAACTTTTGGGTACTTCTGTTAACACCCAACGTTTCTCTTAATACCAGCTTTTATATCACCTGAGTCGAAAGATGTTGAAGATAACAGGAATCCAATCTAATCATCTCGGAACTTTTGACGAGAAAAACTGGAACATAAAAAAGTGTCGTAAAATCGACTGGGAAGCATCCGCAACGGGCAACGCCGGGAAATGTTTTACTTATACACGGGAAATGAGAAATTTTACAAAGAAAAAAATATTAAGATTCATCTATACAGAAGGTTATTTAGACAGATCTTGTGCCTGTTAATCTTTGAGTCAAAGCCGTCATTATTTCCAAAGATGTGAATATTTCAAGTAAATTGGGGAAAAGTTACAAGAAGGTTCGTTTAAAGGCTGTTTTAATAAGATATTAGACAGGACAGCGCTTTACATTAATCTCCGGAGTTTATGAAATTCCTGGTATTTGTGGCTACACAAAATATTGGTTGATGAAAACAAAATTGTCAGAATTTTTAATCGGTCCCCGAATTTTGGTTTCACTTTTTATAGAAGATATTTTCTTAATCATGATTTTCTTACAAAAGATAAAGCCACCCCATTCCTAAACCGTAAGACTTCGCTATACACATATATAATACACACGCACCTACATATCTGCTTTTATTAGAGATAGACGTATATGAAAAGGTTTCCGCAAGGATCAGGTGGAATCGTTCTAATTACCTGCGTTCTACAGGATAATGTCTGTAATATGGCAGGGAACGCGTACAAATTTCCTGTTTACCCTACCAAATGAAAAGGGTATTTAATTTCTGTATAAATCGTAGACTACGGGTATCTACAGAGAATAATTGCTTTAGAAATAAAAGTGTACTTTTTCATAGTTTTTTGTATGTTTTATAAGGTGCTGTTTCTTTTGATTGTTATTTTTCTACTAAGAAGGAGGGATTACAGTGTATACAAACCTTGAAGATCTTTTTATGTTATTTTTGCACTAGGTAGTCGAGTGTAAAATTTTGTTTTTCATTTTTATTCTATTCGGGAACTTACAGTTAACACAAAGTGTTCTGAAACAATATGCATTTTAAGGCCATTGAATATAAACGTTTCTGTTTCATTTCGTTACATCAAGCTTTACAACTCCAGTATAACATGGCCTCGCTTTGCACAGATTTCCCGTACACTGAGGGATCCGCACGGACTAGTTAGGTGTAGGTATCTTAGTTGGACGTCGTGTGTACATTCTGCGCAATTAGTAAGTAATTTACGAACATGTGACTTAAACTGTATAACAAAACTATCACAACACTACAAAATTGTATGATAGGCTTACGTCACCTAAAACATCAATCAAAAATCATAAAAATAGAGGAACAGAATCAAGCACTATCGAAAATGACATGTCATCCAAAACCTTTAGGGACCCTATTTTCGCAGCAAATTTTCGTACAAACAGGAGTGTCACAGTCGACTAGATATCTACAACACGATTAAGTAAACAACTTGTTACAACGCGCAACGTTGCGCACACAACATGGCTGTTCGTTGCACATTTTAACACGACACATAGCCTTTGGACGTGGCTCTTACATCGGATATAGAACTTGCTTGCTACTGAAATAAGGCGAATTTCGATGTAAGAGAATATAATTATAAGGTCCCATTAAAATAGGTGGACAAAATTTCAGAAATCATTCAGACCATCAAAGTAAGGACGATGGTAAAAAAATAATAAGAAAATCGCATTTAAGTACCTACTCATAAAGGATGAGTTTGTTCTAGAGTGGCGGCAATTTATTATTTTAAGTAAAAAAAACACTTTTTTTTTTGTTTTGTTTAGATATTATGTTTGGTTAGACCTACTGAACGCTGTGTTAAAATTTGTCCACCTATTTTAATGGGACGACGCCTGGGAGAGGCCTATGTCCAGCAGAGGACGTCTTTTGGCTGAAATGATGATGATGATGATGATTGTGTGGGTGTGTAATAATTAAAAATATATCCCGTGATTATTAATGATTTAAAGCGCTATTGTCAAGGTTTAGTAGGTTTAGTGTTAGGTTAATACAGTCCAAAATAAGCACATACAAACTTTACCTCACTTGAACTGTTCCAGCAACACATTCCACAAAACAGTTTATGAATAAACGCTCACACGTATTCGTCAACGACAACTATGCAAACAAGCTAACCTAGTTTAATCGAGACACACAGCTACACAGCGCCGCTAAATGGAAAACAGCAAACACACGGAGTAGAACTCGGCAAGAATCCTTCGAACTGCGCGCTCATTACACTATAACCGGCAAATTACGTTCGAAGCGATTGTTTACCAGTTAGATAGCGAGTTGGTGATTTTCAACCTAAAGTTCCGTGTTTAGCGTGTGAAGTTGAAACTTGTGCAGGTGTTTGATAACTCACCTATAGATTGTGTGTGATGAAAGGGATTCGCTTTCAGCGGCTGCTTTTTGTTGTGGTAAAGCGATTTTCAAAGAATAATAGAACTTTCATTAATTGTAAAAAAAAACCGTGCCTCGGAAAGCATTTTTGGTAATCGTTACAAGTAGTCAGTGGCCTGATAGTATGACAACCAGTCTTATCAAGGGGTATCATATTACCCAGTACTACCTGGGCTGTGGAGGTCAGATAGGCAGTCCAAGTAAAAAACTGGTATTAAGCTGCATCGGGTTATACTGAAAACCGACACCAACATAGTTGGGAAAGGCGAGACAGATGATTCAGATAATTGTAAAAAAATCTATAGAGATGATACCTTAAAATCTGTCTGCTAGTTAGACTGAGCAGTATTTTAAACAACTTTTACAACATAAAGTGACTTTGTCGGTCAAAACTACAAATATTGTCTAACCCTTTCGTTTTTTGATTGTAAACCTTATAGACAAGACAAATAAGAACGAAAATACAATTGAATAAATGCTACTGTTTTAAGTTATATTACGAAATCGAACTGAAAATGTAATTAACCTGCAAGTACTTACATTATAATTATATATAGAAAAGGGCATCGGATGCTTCACTCAACTTAAAAGAATGTCTTACAATTATTATGAAAGCGATTATATCAAAAGAATGAAGTCTGATGAAACCACTGACCTATCACGGAAATATAATTATATACCAAAATAAATATAGTATATTATGAATGTGATATATACCTTGTGGTTATAATTGGATCACTGTTATTGATCTCTGACAAGTAAGTCATTGTATTGAGTAGGTTAAGGTTTCTCTGCCGCACTCAGAGACGTTTATTGATTAGTAAAGATATTGACGCTTTAGTTTTTTTTTTTTTTTTAATTTAATATGGGCTTACTCTTGACCTCAATCTTGTCCTAAGGGCAGAGATGAGGTCGACGATGGAACGAGCTTACCCAGAAGAAGCCTATTTACCCGCGACTTAAATAGATTGGGGTTGTATGAACTCGGGAAAACCGACGCAGGCAGGGTGTGTAGTTAAGGTTTTGTATGTGAAATCTTTACTAAGTGACGGCTCAAATTACCATTTATAATAAAAAAAAAAAAAAAAAAATATCGGTGAGTACGGCAGTGACTCTTCGCTTTAATACTACACACGTTATCATCGTTTTAGAAGACAAAATGTCGGTGAAACTATGTGAACTTCACACAAAATATTAAACTTAAAGAGCAGTGAAAAAGGTAAGTTATAATAGGTAATCGTAGGACATAAATTGATACACATCTACTTTAAGGACTATGTACGGAAACTAAATTCCTAACATAGAACATAGATATAAAACTATTATAATAACAATGAACAAAAGAGTCGCAACATTTGTTTATTAAAGTTTTCACGACTTTCTTTATAGTCAGTGTGTGGCTATCTAGCTTAAGCCCTGCAACTCTGCACCTAAGTTATAAGTCCAGTAAGCCAGTGCTTAAGACATGCATGAATTATAAGCAAAAATAAAAATAGCTACACAAAGTTTCGCTATACTTGCAAATATCAATCATTCTGGCATAATTACTGGCACTCAAACTTTCAGATGCATGTGAACATACAAAACTGAACTTTAACACTCGCGTAATAAGACTGTATGTGTGTGCAGTAAAGTTTGTTGAAAGTAGCCGGTACGGTAAAGTTGAGTGGAAAACGGAAAAGTAGAAGTTTTTGCTAAAGAAGGCTGACTAGTTGTAGGGATGAATAAATTAGTATATACTGGTGGGTAGACGTGGAGTTTTAAATAAATATTCACTGCGGTATTGTGGACGATAACACGTGGTTGTTTGTTTATAGATTGAATTATAATTTTACTATACGAGGACTAACCGCAACTGGGCCCGCGTTGTGGATATATAGCCCATCCCTCTTCTAGAGAGGAGGCCTGAGTCCCTGCAGTGGGAATATTATAGGCTGATGATGATGATGATAATTATGGAGAGGCAACATTCATGCACAAAGTAACGGCTAAGTAGATCATTCTGAACATCCATATAGAAATTTTTCATACATATCGTGGCTGGTTAATTTCTCAATGGTAATTGAACCCAAGACCTCAAGCTTAGTTGTCGTGCTTGCGACCACTAGATAAGAAGATTGGGAAGAAAAGTCTGTAGAAATCATGTTTTTAGAAAAAAAAATGAAAAAGTCCACAATAAAGCTCTCGACCGTCCACCAGTTATTTAAGTATTATCAACAAACAATATTTCTCCCCCAATAGCAGGAAACGTGTAAATTCGTTGATTTATGCGACGAATAGCGACTCTATATTTGGTAGTGAACTGTGCGATTATTTATCTCTATCCCCTACCATCGGTTCTCAATTATACAACCGACAAACTTAATGATCCAGGTGGCGAAATGAGGAACTAACGTAAAATGTACAGAATTTGACAGGAGTTTCTTGACAAGCAGCGCCCCCACTAGATGTTTGTCTATAAAAGCGATTGAAAATGATGACGTTGAGGGATGAGTTGTAATCTTATCGGAACTAACGTGTTTTGTTGACGTTAAACGAAAGCTTTGTTTGGGGGCAGTAAACGAAGATTATATCTTTTGTGTGAATACAATTATGGCACTGTGTGAACTGAGTGTGTGCTTGGTTTTATACATCGTTATGTGAAAGGTTTTCTTATGTCCGTGTGCTTCAGGAAACACATGTACACGGAATAGAATAGATTTTCTATTCCTTGGTCTTATATGTAATATGATTAAAACTTCGTCGATTTGTTTGTATTTATCGAATTTGCACTTAGACTAATTTGATGGACAAAGTCAGATGGTCGCATTCTCTCTTAAACACAGATTTTCAGTCTATTTTCTTGGCCTAACAGCTAACCCTAACTACATCTGAATAGGGTGTTAGTATCTTTATACGAAAATACAGACGAAGAAGTAGTAATAAAAAATCATACACAAAACACAAAACAATTCAAACCTACTTTACCACCGTCTTGCAAACAAAAAAGCGCCGTCTATATCGTATTATTTCAATTCTTTCGCAACTTAATCCTCGTCATATTCGTTCGGAAACAGTTCAATGGAACAAATGGTTATGACAGGTGGGCTCCCGTGTAAAACTGACTGATCTGCTCAATACCGCGTCCACGGAATGGAAAAAATATTGATAGCTATTACGTCAGTCGGAGGCCTTTTGTGTGCGAATTTTTCCGCCGTTTTTTATTTTCAAATCTTTCATAGAGTTGTGAATTGTTGCCGTAATGTGAGGGCATAAGGGTTGTTTTGGTACTTACGTTCGTGGTCTGGTCGGTCGAATGTGGACCTCAGCATTCCTGGAACAAATAAAGGTTGATATTAGTGGTGATATTTTGTTTGGGTACGTTTTCAAAGCATTAAAAATGTCTAAGGTAAAATTATTTCAGTCACAAACACGTTTTTCTTCACAAACATAAAAAAAACTCCATACTGAACGGGTTGAAACATGAAAAGAATATCCGATAGCCAACTATCGTACAAACCTGTTTAATAAAAAGAGTCGTTTAAGTACCGACCTCCTATAAAATATTCATTCATCAATATGGCTACTATTATCCATTCATCATTTTATATTCACACAACTATGGTACAGGCGCTGACAAAAGCGCCAGCCAATTAGTTTGTTTAACGTTGTGTGCCGAAAGCGCGCGTTGTCATGGCAACCGGTTTATGGTGGGCACGTGTTAATTGCCCGGCCTCTGTCTGAGCGACTAACATTTTGTACCATTTAGCACCTCCCAGCCACGTTCATATACGTACAATCGACAATACATGATATTAATTCAAAACGTTTTAGACTCGCATTTCTAGATAATTTATCGCTTTTTATAGTCTGCGAGCTCGTTTTTATGTCTTTTATTCTTTGAATACACTTTTACCTTGACAACGTTTTTAATAAATTGACGTACCTATCCGCTGTAAAGCGATGCGTCGCGTCGGATGAAACGATTTAACTTTGATTGTGTTTTAAATTTAAATTCGTTCATTACACGTCTATTATAACGATTTAAGTTCGCCGTGAGCTGTAATTGCTTTAATTATTTTACGGTTGAATAAATAATGTTGTAATTAGATTGCACGCGACTGTACCTAGTGTTGTTCCCATGGCGTATTGGATCCGTTGTTAAAAGTTTGTGCAAACTTATTATTATAGATAGAAATGAAACAAAACTGTTTGATGGTGCTTTTGAAATAGTTGTAATAAATCATTTTTATTGATTCAGTGGCTAGATGTGTTTGGATCAATTTGTTTGTGCACTATTTATTGCGGTTAGTTACCGAATAATAAAACAAATGCAAATTGGGGTTAGGAAAGTCAATACAAACAAAATGTAAAGTATTTTTTATGAATTGTAATGCCAATAACTTAATATCACACCTCTCATCCCTGAAGGGTTATAAGCCAGAGGTGTACTTAATAGTAAATCCACATTTCACCACTTAGTTTAACTATAATAGTGCCGAACCTATTACCATCAACTGGACACAAATGCAGACGCTTTGCCAGACCGGGGAATCAAATCCAGGATCTCATCCTCAGCAATCACGCTTACGACTACCTTCGAGACAAGTATGGTAGCTTTTACAGTAATTTGTAGAGCGCACAAAATAATAAAACTCAATAAAAGAGTGCACAAAATAATGAATAAATAATCAACATAAACCGTACATAAAATAAAACAACATTTTATTCCAATTAGAGTGAATACAAAATTGAACAGTTTTGTAGCTCGTTAGTAGAATCAATGTGCTTTATAAAAGCTATCATTTATTTGTCTATGATTACAATCAATTCTTACATTTCTATGTTTTAGTTAAATAAAACGCGTGTGTACTAAGTGACAGTGGTTTCTTTGTTTCAATAAAACAATGTTGTTTGTATGTCAAAAGCATTATTTTTGGTATCGACGTACGTAATTGTGTTTACTCGTTTTGTAAGTTTATTTTTTGTTTTTATTATGTTGGGGTAGGAAGTTTAGATTAACTTAATCATACGTAATTGTTTGAATTAGGAAGTGTGAATATTTCTGTTATCCCCGAAGCATTAGGTAGAGGTGTCATCATGATCATCATCATCAGTCTATAATGTTCCCACTGCAGGGACTCAGACCTCCTCTCTAGGAGAGGGATAGGCTATATAATCCACCACGCGGGCCCAGTGCGGATTGGTAGATGTCACATGTCTTCGAATTGTTTGGTTCTAAGACATGCCGGTTTCCTCACGATGTTTTCCTTCACCGTTTTGAGAGCAGCGGTGATGAAATAAATTACAAAAAGTAATGCGCCTGCCTGGGTTCGAACCCACGACCTACTGTTCGTAAGTCGGGGCCGACACCACTGGGCCACCGCTGCTCCTTACCGCTGGTAGAGGTGTACCTAATTGTATACACACATTTTGCCAGTTATGATTAACTATCATGTAAACGAGCCTAATGTCATCAACGGGGCACAAATCCAGACTCTGTGCCTGCTACTGAGAAATTTCGTGCTTGCGACCACGAGACCAACGAGGAACAAATAAAATTCTGTGCGTTTGCTAACGAAAGAAAATGAATCTACCAATCTTTGGGGGAGGATGAGAAACAGGGTGTAAAGTTCCTCATCCCCCGTTGAAAAGGGAGGATCCTCCCTTTTCAACAGGGGATGAGGAACTTAATTACACCCTGTTCCTCATACCTCCCCAAACTGGTGACCCCGACGTGATGCTGCGTATGCTCCAGTGAGTCGGAGTGTGCAGTGCTGCGTAGTGGCTGGCTGCTGCGTCGACCAGGAGAGAAGGGCGTCTCTGCTTGCTGACCAGCCTCATCAGCGACTTTGGCACAGCACACTGCACTTCGGCCGGTCAGCAAGCAGAGACGCCCTTCTCTCCTGGTCGACGCAGCAGCCAGCCACTACGCAGCACTGCACACTCCGACTCACTGGAGCATACGCAGCATCACGTCGGGGTCACCAGTTTGGGGAGGTATGAGGAACAGGGTGTAATTAAGTTCCTCATCCCCTGTTGAAAAGGGAGGATCCTCCGACCGGACGGGTGTTGTGTCCGGCGGGCAGTTAGCCCGCCGGACACAACACCCGTCCGCTATCTATCAAATGTTTAATCCTGCCAAATAAATCGGTTTATAGAAAAAAAAAAAACAAGTTTTTTCGCCAACAACAAAAAGCCTCGAAGGCACTCGCGATCGTCGTTTCCACATACCTACAATCGTGTTAAAATAACTTATATATGCCAACAACAGATGTGGGGTGCGTAGTGTTTATTATTTCATTGTGTACGCCCGATGAACTCGCGTTTTTTCGATATTAGGGGAGAGTGAAAATTCTTCTCAAAGCCGTACTACGTAACTTATCAAAGCATTATGCCAACAATCCCCGAAGGGTTAGGCAGAGGTATACTTAATAGTACACCCACATTTCGCCAGTTTAATGTAAGTTAGTTCCAATTAATAGGGGGCAAGCCTATAGGGTAGTTGACAAAAAAAAACTAATTAGTCCGTCAGATAGATTTCCAAAAACTATTGCACACGTATTTTTTCGTTTTTCACGTAAACAAAAATGAAGACGATACAGTGCTTCGAAAAGTTGTGAAACGTCACAGGTTGGTCCATTTTTAACAGACTATGACGTCAAAAGCCCCCTCTCCATGGAGTTTTTTTTTTTAGTGGGTGGAAAATCATCGAATAACCCCCCCCACTCTTGGGCAGAGGGGAGTGTCAGACTTCTACTGACTAAAAACCAAACCCATGTTCCTTCTTCGCCCTTATGTCGGAGCCGCGTTAACCTTTCGATAATCCACAGCCCCGACGGGGCCTCTCCATGGTCTTCGACAAGCTTTATTTTCGTAAATTTTTATTAATTTTGATAAAACAAAAAATACGTATCCAATATTTTTCGATAATCTAACTGACGGACTAAACAGAAACATATTTTTTTAGTCAGTCAACTACCCTATTGTCATCAACTGGGCACTACTCCAGACACCGTGGCTGCCAAGGAGAAATTCCTGATGGATGTCTAAATAACACTTTGTCAGACCCGGAAATCGAGCCCAGGACCTCATGGACCGTATTATTCATCATTATCATCTGCCTAACCTTTTCTTTCAGGTTTCCGGCTTCCAGTCTACCCGGATGCGGCTGAATACCAGTATTTTACATGGAGCGACTGCCTATTTTGACCCCCATAACCCAGTTAGTAGTATTATTATGAACACGTAGTATTGTTAGTAGTATTATTCGACGCATCACCATGCCCCGTGTGTATTGTGAACACGTGGATCGATATATCGGAATATACGCAGCCACTTTGACGGTTTTATTACGAAATGCGAATTTATTTTTGGAATAAATATTTTCTTTTCGAGTGCCCATTTTTGTTGAATTTGTTTTTATATTATTTTTAAGTTTCGTATTTGGGTTGATCGTCGTTTTTTATTTTATTTAGTTCAATAACGTAGGTACGTTTACATGGGTCATTTCAAGATTTACTACAAACGTACCGGTAAATATAAAATAATATCACGTCTGTAATCCCCAAAGGGTTAGGCAGAAGTGTACCTGTACAGTGTACACCCACATTTCGCTAGTTATGTTTAAGTCCCATGTAATTGGGGGTGAGCCTATTGACCTCAACCGGGCACAAATTCAGACTCGGACCGGACACAAATCCTAGTAACACTTTGCTCGACCCGGGAGCCGAAATATATTACAGCAATTATTTTCCATAATTATAATAGCCAGAAAAAAACGCATTATTATTTGTATTTGTGTACTTTTTATAAGCACATTAAAATTTTCATTTCAACTTTAAAGCCTTTATTTTACAACAAATGCGAAATTATAAAAGTATGATGCACTCCATTTTCTTTTATTCCCATTTCGCGAAAAGTGAAGGCAGGTTAAAGTGCATAGTTAAAGTGGGCTTTAAAAATATTAGGTAATAAACACTCCCCTGTTTGGGGTGTGAATGTCTGTTTGCTAATAATCTTTATCCCTCTGTTTTTGTTTGGAAGAAGTTTTGTAACCTCGGGAAAAGAACATTAGAAGAATAGATACATAGTTTTTGAACTTGGGTCAACAAACTGTAGCTGTCAATAATAATATGGCTATGTCGAGTCTGACTCAAATTCAGTCCACGACTAACGATACCAGTGTTAGAGAGATGCAACACATGCATTGTCTGACCGTCTTTTATCGTATTGTCCGCGGTCGAAACGACCAATTCACGAATGCAACCGTGAAGCGCCATAAATCGCAAATAAATCAAGCAGTTTGTTGAATAGTAACATCAAAACAATCCGTAGCAAGTTAACCCTCAAACGCGAGCATGACCGCGCAGACCGATCACGACACCAATAAATAACTATTGCGACAAAAACTGACGACAAAGCGCGCGTCGTGAGTCGCCAGTCGTGATCCGTCGCACGTGTACCGACAGATCGGAAGCCGATCGGCACGATAAGATCACGACTCTCTAAAAATAGAAGTTTGCAGTGTGCGGCCGGTTTAGTTAATTGGTCATTTTTACTTTTTAATTATAACAACTCGTGACGTTTTAGCGGACGAGGGTTGAATTTCGATTCTTTTAATGAAGCTTGTTTTACGTTTGAGTAATTAATTCACACAGAGAAATTATTCGCATTTCATTTCTTTTATGATTTGGGAATTAGCGAGTATTTTTTTTCATTTAACTTTATGGTGAATTGAGTAAACAATCGTTTATTAAATTTCATTTTTGCCATAACATAAAGCTGCCTGATTGATGACTCATTTGTTTAGTGGTCGCGAGCGTGACTCCTGAGCTTGAGTTCCTGGGTTCGATACCCGGGTCAGGCAAACTGTTATTGGGTTTTTCTAGTTTTGTACCCAGATGATGGCAATAGGCTCGCCCCCTATTACATGGGACTTAAACATAACTGACGAAATGTGGGTGTAATATTTAGTACTTACACCTCTGCCTAACTCTTGTGCGATTACAGGCGTGATGTAATTTTACAAAACATGAGTTTAATTAACTGTCTGTGTAAATACAATTCTTCAATCGCTACCTATTATAAATGTAACGACGCAGCACCATTAATTACACAACCGCATAAATAGCGGTGTATAAATCAGGGGCGGTCAATGAAACAGTAAAATTTACGTATCAATATAATTGTCTGTTGTGTATTGATAAAATGTCAAAGTTCTTTTGTACAGTCATGAGCAATAATAAATGTACCTACGTACCTACCTATCCATTTGGCAATGTTTAAGCGCAATTTTTCATCTTTGGTATAATATGACCTCATTACCCGACTACGGAAGCAAAAAGGAAGCCAAAAGGAAGGGTAATGACGGCACGGTTGGCGCAGTGGCTGAGCGATTGGACTGCTGCGCTGCGTGTCGCGGGTTCGATCCCCGCACGGAACAAATATTTGTATGGCCTACAAATAGTTGTTTCGGGTCTGGGCGTGTTTGTGCATTTGAGTTTAATGTTTGTGAACGCACCCACGATACAGGAGAAATTCCTAATGTGGGGCAACGTTTTAAAAAAAAAAAAGATTTTAGCGGTTTATGTATGTAGGTATACGTAATATGTATATAAATGTTTGTATATTGCGACATAGCGCCTAACCTACTGAACGGATTTTAATAAATGAGGTGTCAATAGATTCGTAAGAATAGCCCACGTAACATAGGCAATATAAATGTTTTATTTCTTTTTAATGATATTACGGTAATAGTTCCAAAATATTAGTTTCGTTACGTAACACGGAAATGAAATCAATACAGTAGACAAAAAAAACCTTTTAAACGTTGCGAAGTGTTTACATATTACCGCTGTTGACTGTACGGCTATTCCTGGCCGGCACTGATTGGCAGTAAGAATTGCGGGTGAGTGTTATTGGCACTTTGATATGCAGGAAATAACGACAATTTAACATATAGGAATACGATAACGGTACTGTCGACTGTTTTATTAATAGAATATTCTGAGTTTGAAGTTATAATGAATGGAAAACGCGACAACGCTTTTATTAGCAAATACAGCGTTTATTTACAACGAAAACCGAGTCAGTAAATATAACAATCACTTACTGACACTTACTAATATTTGAATAAGTAAATAATTTTTATTTTTCAATTATGGGTAGGTACACAACATGTTGATAAACAGATAAAGGTAGGCTCAGCCATAATATTTAATCAACTAGCTGACCCACGCAACTTCGTCAGTGTCAAGTAAAAATAGCTTATAACCTTTCTCGATAAATCGACTATCCAACATAAATTAAGCTAAATCGTAACTAACAAAAACTCTTATCTTTCCTCTTTATAATATTAGTTTAGATGGTTTAGATTAGCTTAGATTATCTTAAAGTGAGAATTACTATATATCTCTTACTGTTAAATATACAATAACACCCTGTACTTGTAAACATTATGAAGCAGTAAATATTTTGAATTTGAATTTCCCCGTACCTACATTGCGACGCGCGAATTATTATGCCGCGCGGATATTTTTTTTTACATTGCGATATCTTTTAAGATATTTGTTTAAACTGTATAGAGTAAAGGGCATAAATATTTTATATTAAATTTCCGTTTTAACAAACACATTTATTTAGGTATAGATTAATACCTTAAGGGTTAAATAAGCTTCGCAAAAAAATAATATTAACCTAACATATTAATAGTAACAAAGGGTTACAGTGAGTCAATCTTAAGAGATAGACATATACTATCGCGGACTTTTTTTTAGAACTTTTAAAGAGGAAAAATTCTTTCATACATGCTATTTGCGTAACTTAAACCGTTTTCGCAGCGCACGCAGCGGAAGCTCGCAAAAAGGAAAAACCTTTTCCCGTTCTTGTAACATTTTTCATTTATGCTCCGCTCCTATTAGCCGTAGCGTGATGTTATATAGCCTAAAGCCTTCCTCTATAAATGGAATATCCAACACAAAAAGATTTTTTCAATTCCAACCAGCAGTTCCTGAGTTTACCGCGTTCAAACAAACAAACAAACAATCAAACAAACAAACAAACTCTTCAGTAAATATTAAGTATAGATAGGCATGCAAAAGGTATAATTTGACATGTAACACATTGAATAATTTGAAATAAATAATATGTCCTCAGAATAACTTCAAATTAGAAAAAGTTTTTTTTATAATGTTTTCAAACCGGAAAGGCACTAAAATTTCGCAACACAGAGCGATCGTAAACAATCTGTGTTTAGTACGATACAAGTTACGACCTCTGTCCAAAAATCACTTGCGTGATCGAACGATACGCCCAAATTCGATGTAAATTGTTAATAAAACACCGCAAAAATGTTGCGAAAACGAATTATACTCGCAATGAATGTAATATGGGAGTCGTCTCAATTATCAAGTAGGGTTTACTACCATCTGTATAAGGAGTTATCGTTCCTATCTCCCTCATTGCGATGCTATAAAGTATATGTGGTGGCCGGCCACACCCAAGTTGGGCGACTTTCTGAACAACGCGGCACACAAATGCGAACTTGACTAACTTTTTACTTTAATATTTTGTTTTTAAAACTTTTGCAAAATGGGGACGTAAAGATACAAAAACATGGGCGGTAAATATAAAGGTCTTGTACAGTGATGTCTTCATGAATCTTCATAACTTTCGAAGACAACTATTGAGTGACACATACGGAAATAGTTCTCTCTCACATAGCTGAATATCATTATTGTACATATTCTAACGCGGTACTATTAGATCAACAAGTAGATATATGTCTCAACGTCACTCCCTCTATGATTTATGGTAGCCACAGACTAACTGACAAGACCACATCACTTTTTTGCCGTATGAAGTTTCCTTACGAAAGAGTTCAGTAGGTCTAAGCCGAAAAGGATATTACTTGCTAGATAGCGATCTTGGCCGCGACACTTGAGAGCTTTTATGGTTGTAATAACAGATATCGCGTTGATTCGATTCGATATGGACTGCTCGGGTACTATCGACTGCTTGATTGCTGCGAACATTTACTTAGAAGTGGCTCGTGAAACGTTAATGGCGGCTTTTATAACACTGTTCACGATAAGAAAGGTGCACATTTGACTCAATCTCAAAGACATAAATAGCAGAAACTGATATAGAAAACACTAGCGGCGTTAAAACAATTTAGTCAACAACGACCTCTGAAACTGGTACTAAGCATTCTTTTTTTGTCACCAAATACGGATGCTGTACCCGACAGTGAGCGCTGTAAATTAATTTCCAAGTTCTACCACAATTGTATCGCGTTACAAGCGCAGAATGCAACTCTCAGTTCCATATATGGGTACGCGGGGCCGGCTGCCATACCGGGCTGGACATAAATGGCCGGCCGTTACCAAACGCGGTGGCTCGGGACAGCCCGCAGCGAACGGGTTAAGTGACACACACTCGATTTTGAAATACGTATAAGAAAGCTTCGTGTTAAATGATAATTAAAAGTACTCGTGAGGGTCTGTTTGACCGCACACCTTGTTCGTAGGGTTACTAACGAGATCTTTATTGATGTTAATTTATTCGTTGAGTGGCAATTATCGATTTTTGAGTATGGACTTTATTGTGTCATATCGTAAAGTTATTTTTCAATAACCAGTTTAGAGGCCAAATAAATTGCTTCGCATTTTGAGTTCAACTTCATCTAAAAACTGAAATTCACCTTATTTCTCACCGGCCCCTTAAAATTTGAACAAAATTATCATAATAAAAAACAGAAGGTAGGTGAAATAATCCATTAACTATATTCCAGATTTTTTCTTTTTTTCATTAGAATTCATAAGAGACTTAGTTAACAAAGGACGGAGTTAGATTGGAAAAATTTATAACTTGCAAGATTTGCGCAACTCAAGTGGCGCGGTATTTGCATTTTAATTGTAGCTAGGTGCGGGGCGCGACTGCGAGCGGCGAGCGATAAGCGACTTTGTTTGTTCTTAAGAAATCAAAGTTTAATTTTGAATGTTAAAAAACGGAATACTAAGAAATCCAGATCAACTTACTAAGGACATTTCGCAAACTTTCATGATTGTTATGTTGTTACGTATTCAGTTGTTGAATTATGAATAATTTTGCAATAAAACAGCCATTTCAAATAAATAGCCTTCATGTAATGCAGCATTGTTAAAAGAGCTTCGACAAAGCTACAAAAAGTAAAAAAAAACTTTATGAAAACCAAACCACAAAGAAAAATAAAACCATGCAAACCATCATCAATATAATTGTCTGGAGAGTATGGTTTTTCTGCGAAGTTTTTAAAGAAAAGAGGACTTACCGCTATCATTGAGAACTCAGGTTCTATAAAACAGCAAGTAATCTTCGACTATTCATTATAATACTTTCTGAATTCATGCATATTTCCACCACTATCGGGAATATGCTCTGCTTTTATTAATTAAGTACGCGTTTGTTCGGATCTATTTTTAGACAGAAATATTTCTACGTCAGCAAATGAGTGTTTTAAAATATAGAGAAGCTCTCAGAAGAAACGCCATAAAAAAAAATGATCTCATGTCTCATTGTTGCCATGTTCTTAGCAAAATTATAAAATTGTTATGTCAATGATAAAAGTATTTATTGCTTGCTCTTCATGCTTATTAACTTTTTATTGAGCAATTATTATATTATATTCCGAGGCGATTTCGCTAATCATCGTCATCTCACTCAGGAAACCTAACTTAACGCAATGTTCATCGACGCGTAACATGCACATTTTAAACAAGCTTCAATGCTCGTTTGACAAATGGGCTGACATTCGATTCATAAACCGCCAAACTAACACACGACCAGAAAAACAGCAAAAAAAAAAACTACAAAACGGCTATATTTCACAACTTTGTCCAGCTTTCGGTACAACCACGTAAAGTTGAACTTAAACGCTAGCTGTTTACAAAAGTGTACATTACTTTACTTATATATGTAAGTAGAAGTATATAGAACGAAGTCAGCTACCAACCACTAAGTGTGAGTCGAGTTGGCAAGTCATTTATCTCTGTCGGGCGTCGCGATGTGGCCTCAGCTTTACATTAGGCTTGTTGATAGCCGTCGGGGTTAAGTGAAACGTCTATCTAGTAGGGTGTGAATTCGAGAAAAACATGTCGGTTACGTTACTCTTAAGCACAGATGCACAGTCACGAGAATACCTTTCCAGTAACGCAACATTTTTAAACGATTTTCTCGTAATAAATATTTATGTTTTGGTATGTTTTCGAAAATAATAATTTTATAGGATTTACTATCAATACAGGTATTTGGTCCTAGGTTGATGGCAATAGGCTCGCCTCTTATTAAATGGGGCTTAAACTTAACCGGCGAAATGTAGGTCTACTATTAAATACACCTCTGCCTAACCCTTCAAAGGTTACAGCAGTAATGATAATTATGTACTATCAATACTTTAGAAGAAATCACCATCATCATCATTTCGCTGATTTTATCCCAATTTATTTAAGTTTTTCGCAGCATGTCTTCTTCTTCCATACTGGATAAACTGGGTTATTGAATCTTACATAAATGCGTATGCATTTATGTTTGTGACTGTAAACCGGATGTTTTTGTATGACGTGCGGAATTGATGTCGCCTGTGCTTATTTAAGAGCGGACAGAAATATCGACGGATTGATTCGATATTTTTGTGCAACATTGAATTGGGATTAGGTAAGAATTACAGTGCATTGACTTTATCAAAATATAGTTTTAGTGTAAGTAATGTTTTTGACGTGTCCTGCCCAATGCCATTTGAGTAGTCTTGTTCTTTGCCTTACATCAATTATTTTTGTTTTTTTCTTGATTTTGATGTTGCTGACCTTATCTGATAGTTTTAGACCAAGCATACTTCTTTCCATTTTGCGTTGGCAAATAGCCATTCTTCCTTCGTCTTCTTTTCTCAGTGACCACGTCTGACAACCATATGTCAGGCATGGTAATATCACTATTTCGTAGAGTTTTTTCTTTATATTTATATTGATTGGGCAGGACACATCTGTAGGATGAGTAACGACAGATGGGCAAAACGCCTAACAGAGTGGATCCCAAGAGAAATGAGAAGGAAAAAAGGGAGACCAAGTAAAAGGTGGAGAGACATCTTCCATCAGAGATGTGGACCCCTATGGATGCGAGAAGCACGGGAACGTGATACGTGGAAAGGTTTAGGAGAGGCCTACGCCGAAGAGGCGACTGCTACGAATAAAGATTAAATATACCTACATACTTATATATATATAAAGAAAGAAAGAAAACATATTTATTTAGTACATGCCACAAGTGCACACAACAAACAATAAAGAAAATGAAAAGAAAAAAAAATAACAGAAAAAAAGAATAAAAGCGTGTGTGCAATCGGCTGCGCCAAATATACACAAAGTTATGCATCTATATATTTTAATTCATAAATAATACTAATCTTAAGAAACTTGTTAAAGTAGTAGAAATAAAGGCTATTTTTATTTTTATTTTATTTTAATGTTTTTGAAAGTGTAACAATATTTTTTTCTTAAAAATCCAATTTATTTACAGCTTGTTTGTTATAATCCACAAATACACGTTTTAGATCAGTAAACATAACGACATAGGAAAAGTAATTTAAAAAGGTTAAAAATACGAAGAAACTAGATAAAAATATACAAAATGAAATTAGAATTCGAACTGAACTCATCTAATTCTGTGATTCGCCTAATTCGGTGATATTTGGTTTGAGCGGTATCATAAGTCTGTACGAGTGCACAAATGCCTTTATCACGAAGTTAGATGAGTTCACTATACCAACATAAAGACAACTTACAAAATTATATAAAAACTATTTAAAATTGTATTGTAAATGGCATTAAATAAAATAGACTGTAAAATATCTACTTAATTTATTAAGACCAAGGAGAAATTGAGAGAGAGAAAATGTAGCACAGACGGAATAAAAAACCCAATCCAAGCAAAATCTCGTAATACAGCTGTAACTTACTTCAAGTCAAAGCTATTTAACCTACCCGTTCGTTGACTACATAAACGACTAAAATAGAAATCTAATAAAGAAATCTTTTCCTAAAACTTTTCATATAAAAGTGGAGAAGGATTTTTATTACAACGGAAACGGTAGTTAATTTTAATGTTGCCAGTAATTAACAAATCTTAAGACCCTTGAATATGGGTAGGAGAGGGCTCCACGGCTTAATCGCGCCTCCTTGGGTATGGCCTTAGTGATGCGTGGCAGCGATTTATCTATATGACCATAGAAAGATAAAAGATCAGAGGTTGACCGTATATTTGCAACTAGCGTGCATGTGTGAACGTGGACGTAAGGAGCGTATGTTTAGGGGTTCTGCCGACCGCCATGTGTTTATGTATGTATGTCAGAGCTATTGGTATCCATGACATAAAATGATGTCCTGTTGAATTTACGAATGCTATTTTTACATAAACTTATGCAAGATAATTATTTGGAGGTTGCAGTAATCAGATAAGTTTCTGAATGCGTAGTTTAGGATAAAATTATTTCCTTACCCGAGAGTGATTCAGTTTTAAAATTGACTTTAGATATTAATGCAATGATTGAGCACAAGAGACCAAACTATCTATGCATTATCGCTACCTCTTCCATTCGTACCACGCCCTTACAACAGAAAAGACGTTTTTCTTGGATTTTTCGTAGCAAACGAGTGGTAAGGTAAGGAAAATTAGATATTTTACCTTTCGTCTTAATGAGGAGTTATCAACGTACTTGAGCAGGGGTCGAGTACTCGCTCAATATCGTGCAATTACCTTTTACGAGCCACTAGTGAGTGCCTAGTGATTGTTATTAAAAAGTTTAGGCAGATAGAAAAAGTGTGGAGCCATTTTGTTAAAAATAATTCTACGCCTGTAATTTTATGTACGTTGCTGTTTTTTATGTTGAGGCTGTTTTTTTTTTTTAAATTCGGATTTAAGGATATTGACCTCATCATTATCATTCTCTTGCCCTTATCCCAATTCATTTGGGGCAGCGCAGCAAGTCTTCTTTATCCACACTTTCCTATTAGGACCTCAACTACTTCTAGCACACATTAGGCTCACCTATTGGCCATTAGCTGGCAGAAACTTAGCTAAACAGATAGTGCGTAACTGTGTTCGTTGTACTCGATTTAAAGCCCAACCTGTTCAGGTCGTCATGGGCAACCTACCAACTGATAGGACGAATCTCGAGTACCCTTTCTTGAATACAGGGCTTGACTACGCCGGGCCAGTGCTGATAGCCAATCGTAGTGGTAGAGGATGTAAGCTATCAAAATCTTATATTTGTGTTTTTGTCTGCTTTGCAGTTAGAGCTGTGCACCTGGAGCTGGTCACCGACCTCACCAAGGAAGCTTTCCTTGCGGCCTTCAGCCGATTTATTAGTCGTCGGGGCCAACCTCAGCGCGTGTACTCCGACAACGGCACTACATTCGTGGGAGCTTTCAATGAGCTTTCACGCTTCTTAAAAGCTTCATCCAATAACATCGAGTCAGAAATTGCAAACAAAGGCATTGAATTTAAATTCATTCCTGCCTACTCCCCACACTTTGGTGGTATCTGGGAGGCAGCAGTTAAATCCACAAAACATTTATTACGTCGAGTCATGAGCCTAACTCACTTGACATATGAAGAGCTCTCAACTTGTCTTATTCAGATTGAGGCCATTTTAAATTCCAGACCCTTAACTCCTTTATCCACTGATCCATCTGATCTCTCTTACCTTTCCCCTTCACACTTCCTGATCGGACGACCACTCACGTCAGTTCCTAGTCCTCAAATGACCGACTGCAACATCCAGCGGCTTCATCGCTTCCAGCGAATTGAGAAGCTACGTCAACATTTCTGGCAACGGTTTACTAATGAGTACATATCTCTCCTACAACAGAAAACCAAATGGCAGACCGGGCATGACCTGAAGAATGGCACCATGGTCTTAGTCAGAGACGCCAATCTCCCTCCTCTTCTGTGGCTGCTGGGCAGAATCGTCGCCGTGAAACCAGGGTCAGATGGGCAGAACAGAGTCGCCGAGATCTTGACGAAGAAGGGCACCATCACACGTGCCTACAACAACATTTGCCCTCTTCCCGTCTCAGCAGCATCATCTTGAAGCCTTCTGACTTCAACCCGGGGAATATGTTCCGGATCGTCACATCGCGCCGGCCAGTAGGATCGCGACACATGATCCTACGTCACCGCAGCGCCCCACCAACCGCTAGGTCGTTGACCATATGAGGGCACACACGACACACACTCGCTCGCCGTCTCTTACCGTGCGCATACATCGGCCATTTACTTTTTTTGTAACCACTACCTAAACCAGAATATACAGTCTTCATATCGCAAAACAGAACTTTTATTTAGTCGAGACCACCAGCATCACAACTGGAGCTTGACACTCAAACACTAGATAAGTCATCCCCGCCGTCATCCGTATGTCCCTGCCTGCGTCGGTTTTTCCGAGTTCATATAACCCTAATCTGTTTAAGTCGCGAGTAAACAGGCTTCTACTGGGTAAGCTCGTTCCATCGTCGACATCATCTATGCCCTTAGGGCAAGATTGAAGTCAAGAGCAAGCCCATTTACAATAAAAAAAAAAAGAGAAGTCTGTTCTGTTCTTGCCATGTCATCCTTTACACATAAAATCCATCGTTTCTTAGGTCTTCCTCTACTCTTCATGCACGTTCATACTTTCCTCCAACGTTAATTTTCGCATCACATGCATGCCTGTAAGCCTCGACAGGTTAGGCAATGGCATAGGCACCGCTTTCAATCCTGCTTGGCTACTGTTTTATAATATAGGTCACTTTACAAAGTAAATGATGATGTATATGAACGTGTTTTCAACAATGTAAATAACGCATATATTTATGGTATTTTCACCAATCATCGGTGCGTTTTAAATTTCAATACTGATCGGCTCCGAAATATGGATATTTGTATTCAGCCAATCAACTATTTTATTATTATTCACACGTTTATTATGGGGTCGGCTTCCAGTCTAACCGAATTCAGCTGAATGCCAGTAGATATTTTATATGGAGCGACTGTCTACCTGACCTCCAAGACACCGTTAGTACTGGGACTCCCGTGCCTCGGAAAGCACGTTAAGCCGTTGGTCCTGCGCCTGATCTCTCTCCGGTCGTGTCGGATTGCCGTCCCATCGGACTATGAGAGAAAAGGAACAGAGAGTGCACCTGTGCCTGCGCACACACTTGTGCACTATAATATCTCTCGCGCCGATGGCTAATCTCCGCTGGGATTGGCCGCCGTGACCGAAAACGGTCAGGAGGATACTAGTACTGGGACTACTGGCTAATACGATAGGTATTTGGGGATTCTGGGTTAAGCTCGCCTTTGTACATAAGCTTTGTAATTTATGTTTATATTTGTTATTTTATGTGTGCAATAAAGAATAAGAATAAGAATAGGTATCCCCTAGTAAGACTGGATTTCAGACTTTCGGACCACTGGCTCCTATGACCAACGACTTAAAGTGCTTTTCGAGGAACAGAAGAAACTATAAAGGGGTGTCACCCATTCACGAACCAATCTGCCAACACGCGGTTTAACCTGAACATCGAGCCGATCGGCTGTTATTATTAAAGCCGCGCGAGCTCTACAATTTTGAATGTAAAGTGTGCTGTAAATCTGGCATAGTAAGCCTGCATTATTAAAAAGTTCGTTCTATGATTGAAGGCACAGACTCAACCCCTAAAGAATATTCGCGTGAAGGTATTTAAACCGAATGAAGAAGACTTAGCAAAGGTGAAGTTATTTAATCTAGCGGAATATCCCCTTATTCACAATATTAGAATATGACTGCACGCCGATGAGGGGGAGTTTCGACGTAATCAGCGTCTGATCACGTGTTCCTTTTGAAATCGGCTTTTCCTCTACCCACCGACACCACAAAACGCCCAATACTCACCTTTCTGATCAACTACATAGAGTTGGCTTTCCGATAAGAAATTTTCTATACCCATAAAATGTTCACCCTGACCGCCCGGACGAAATTCGTCTTCAGCGTTACCTTTGAACAAGTAATTATGGCGGAATTCCTGAATTAATACTGAGATAAGCCGCTTCCGTATTCCTCCATTTTAAATAGCATAAAAATGAGGCCTCAAACCATTATCGACGCGTATTTCTTTCGTAATTTACGAGTTTCGCTAATCAACGGTAGGGCCAAATTGCGTTTTATAATCCCGTTTCATCATCTCGTAAACTGTGGGGTGAAAACCTTTTGTAGGTATAAGGTGCGGGTGAATGTTGGAAATCAAATTCTATTCTGAATCGACAGGAGTGAATAACTATGTGTTGTTAAAAATTCACAAGTTTCGCCCCACACCGCGGTGGCGTACGTTTGACATGGAAATGTGCAAGCCTACTCGTTCCTCGTTGCGATTTCCCGCGGAATTTATTCAAACGCCGAACGCCTCCTCCCCCCCCCCCCCTCGCCGCACCATAGACCGCACGCATCTGTCTTCGCATTGATATGCACATTCGATTGTCGACAGTCGCGTGCAGCGGACGTGTGTAACACACATCAGCGTTGAACGTTGTTGAATTCATTTTTGACGAAATTAATATTTGGTTTCGAGTGCCACCAAAACGTTTCTCCCTTTTATTATTACCTTCTATAAATATCGTTCTTAGTAGGTGCTTCATGGGTGATTGCACACCCCTTGAGTAAAAGTAACGTGACAGGTTCGCTGTTTAAATAAATTACCTTTCATTAAATTAGACTAGTATCAGGAACATTACATTATCAGTATTGATTCATATATTCACTTCAAAGCCCCTCACTCTGATTGATTTGGGGCAATTTATGATGATATCATTATATAACTAAATCGATTTATCTAAAACTGAGATATTAACATGTCAATTCAAGATGTGTATCAGACGATGACTTGCGGTACCACATGGAGGGAAGAAGTTAAATTAGGGGACGTGGAAAGATAAATGGCGGCAAGCTGTCAATATCTACTTTTCATTAATGGTTCAAAAGTGTGTTTGCGTGGAATAAACGATGGTATTTCTTGTGAAGTCACTGTCTAATGTTAAAGTGAAAAGTTTGCCGTTTTCTTTTACGAACATTTCCTTCAGAATGTTCACCTTATTAAGTAGCAACTGTTAAGTATTTTCCCTAACAATTCGGAAAGCCTCGACCTTTTGTGGTCAAGGCTCTTTGAGTTGTGCCAAGTCACGGGCAACAGTGGCTTGGCTTTAAACGCCACAAAATGTGCATAAGTACTTCCTTCCTGTTCTATTTCACAAAGTACCGCAATAATTATAATAATTTCCGTTTATTAATGGTTTTTTAAATCGGTCATATTTTTTCAATTACAAGCGAGTAATGTTACGGAGCTGAGTAATGACGCTTTCAGTGTGTCGTTAAAATAATACGTCTTTACTAGAACTAAATATATTCATAAGGGCATGAATCACGAAAGCGAGCATGTTTGGTGAGCGTTTCTGTGCCGTTGCACGGTTGCACACTGTGTCCTTACTGTGTTAAGTGTGCCGTGATTTAGGTTTTAATGATATGAGTACTTACTTGTGTGCTGATACTGGAAAACGTTGTCTCCAGTTGTATATAACTTTCATGAACTTATTATAATTACGAGAGTCAATGGTAAAATAAAAGAAATATATATTTTTTTTAATATAAATAAAAAAAACAATTATTGTACTTTTTTACCATTGACTCGTACTTATTAGAATGTTTTGATGCGTCATGACCACGGTAGTAAAGATAATGATAAGGATTATATATCTACTAGCTTTGGCCCGCGGCTTCGTTTGCATGAATGCCGCCAATAAATGTTATCTTGACAAATTACACGAAAACCTTCTTCGAGAACCACTCTATCCATTGGTGAAAACAGCCATGAAAATCGGTGAGTTTATCGACAACAGACAAAAAGACAGACGCGGCGGAGGACTTGTTTTATAAAAAGATGTAGTGATAGTGCTGTAAGGTATGTGTTTTTTGATATTATATTTTTAAATCTTCGAATTTATTTAAATTGAAAATCGCCAAGATATACGGTTTCGCTTCGGTTATATTTTTTTGCGATCTTTTAACCTACATTTTATACACCTAAGATATTGTATTATAATGCACCACTGAGTATGACGACAAGTTATTGTTTAACTACCTGTAAAATTAAGTCTTTAAGACATCACGCGAACAAACTTAAATACATAAGCTCCTTACTATCTAAATTACTTACGTTCGCATGAAACTGCAAGTTAAATAATGTTTCGTGAGATATTCTGCCCTGATAAGCCGAAAAGCGCTAACTCAATCAGAGTAAGTTTTGAGAAAAACGACTTTTTGTGAATGGATTTTTCCCACCTTCAAACGGGGGTTAAAACTAATATTTTTAAAACTGTTAAAACTTATTTAAACGTATTTTTGACCCTAGATATAGCTGACATACCTAAATTATCCATAAATGGCACCATTATACCTATTTTGTGAGATACCGCTATTTTGATTAAAAAGAAAGGCTTAAAAAATTGAGATACTGCTTTTAGTCTTATTCTGCTCATAGAAAGTTCCATACAAAATGTTTTTTTTTCATATTTCATGAAAATACCGAATAAATTTGTAATAAAACTTCATTTAATATTTTTTTTAACAACTTTATTAAATGTAGCAGCAAATTACAAAAAAAAAGTTAAAGCAATTTGTTTGCTTTCTATGAAATAAAATTAATCAAAAGTTGGCAGTTCCCGCCAAAAAGACATTCTATTAGCAGGTTACTGGAAAGAGATTTTAATTTTTTTTTTTTTTTTGTTTGAGATATTCCAGCTGGTACTGTTTTTTAAGTTGGGGATGGAAGTTTGTCTAATTTTAAGAACTTTGTACCTATAATGCTAGCCGTAATGGGTTCATTATCGAAACCAGTTCTGTACCTAATGTAAAACTGCCTCTGTTCTCAGAGCTTCTCTAAAGGTTAACATATCACAATTGATGTGCAGTTGAGTGTATAATTAACTACTGAGATGAACACTTGTAATTTCGAAGTGTTGTTCTCGGAACATCAAGTTTGAAATTAATTTAACCTCAAAGAAAGTGAGAAACTATAGAATTAACTTTAAAAAAATTACCTTGATATTAATACACAAAAGCTTATCTCTGCGTAATTAAAAAAATACTGTATTTAATAAAGTTTTCCTTATTTTTAACACAGCATAAAACGAATTTGCTTCCTTCCGCCAACAAAACAAACTAAGAAATCGTTACTAATGTTTATCTTCATGTCACGACACGACACGCTCTATTGTAAAATGTAAGTGAGTGTAATCCTTATTACTAAAGATATTAAAGTCAATTTTAATTACCTTAGGTATAGCCGTATCTCAAACCTTAGCGAACTAATAATACCCACATTTACGCGCATTTTTAAGCGTTTCTAGCCTATGTCAATATAAGGCTATTTGGCTTCATAAAAACGACATGCCGTCAAATCTCTTAGTAATTTAAGGAAAAATTGAGATATAAAAAAACTTCTTAGTGGTTTATTTTAATGTTTTTATTTAGATATCGCTATTTGGCTTATACCATTAGATGCGAAATTATTCTAGCTATTGAATCGTATAAAAAAAACTAAAAGGGCGTATCTCAGAGATAGCGCCTTTCGGCTTAGCAGGGCAGTATTACACTCACTGTACATACAGTTAAATGTGTTATTACGTTGGCAAAGAATTACTTAGAAGAGAAAACGTATTATTATAGTCGGACACGTTCAAATTTTGTCTCACGACGTACTTTACCGTGCTTAACTTCAGAATTACTTAATACGTGATTTTCGACCCTAGTTTTAGCAATTTAAGGTTGAATGTGCTTAATTTTCATTAAAGACCACAAAACACTGTGCAAACAGTAGGAAACATCTTTAGAAAGCGCCGCAGTGGCGTGTAGGGTAAACGTACCAATTATAGCGAGAGACGGCGTTCCTAAATCCCGCTGCTGGTTTATACCTCTTAATTCCTCGTTTTAAATAACAAAAGGCTGTTACTAGCGTTTTTCAGTGCCAGGCACAGGGTAGCACACCCTCGCACCCTCTTAGCCGATCTAATAGGTTAGGTGGCCGTTTGATATGAATGCCGAGGTTAAAAGGGTTTTCTTTTTTTATAGATAAGATTTCCACTTTCAGTTTTATTGCCATATTTATAGTTTTTGTTTGGTAAACGTGAATTTATTTCAGTTGCTGAACATTTTTGAGGATCATAAATAATTTTAAGTTTTAAATTTTAGCAGTAATTTGAAGTGGGCACTGTTATAAATGAACAAAGCCGAGTTATTTATTTCACATGCAATATCTGGGAGCTTTAAAAGTTGCTTTCATTTACTTGTGTTTTCTCTAGTATTGAAATTCTCTGTGATAGTGTGTATCAAAATTAAATTAAAAGTCATTTACCCTAATTAAGTAATTAGGCTGAAAATCAGCACCTGAATGAACGTCAAACTGACATGAGGATTGTTTATTTACCACTAGATTTTCCCCGCGGTTTCGCCCGCGAGTGCACCTCTGCACCTCTGCTGAAATACAGGCTATAGGATTATGTTATCAAACGTTTGTTTTACCTAAACTTTAATGAATTAAATCTGTCCCGCAAAGCGCAGAGCATAAGTAAAGCTGTCTTCTTAACAATAAACCGCTTTAAAGCGCTTTTTCGCTGAATGAAGCGGATGAATCTAGAAAATACAAAGACAGGATAGTTGGCGCTCGTTTATCTTAACTAGCCTTATAAGGCAAGCTGGCACTAGATTATATACGGATCTGGGAAAATAATGGGGCATGTCAAGTTTCTATACTAGCATAAGTGGTGTTTGACAATAGGGTAAATTCTGGCCGAAGACAAATTCAAGCCGAAACTTTCAGAAATTCAGTTCCAGATAGGCCAAAAAGTGAATAACATAACATAATATCAGATCTGCCATCGGAAGGGTTTAGGAAACCTCTACCTAAGCTAATGTAATAGGCAGGAGCCTATTGCCATCAACTGGGCAAAAATTCAGGCTCCGTGGCACCCACTGAGAAATTCCTGATGGTACAAAACCAATAACACTGCCCGACCTGGGATTCGACCCCGGGTCCTCAAGCTTAGCAGCCGCACTTTTCCTTTTTTTACATTTCAAAAATATCACACTCCGAAATGTGTGAACCCTGCAAGTCGCATCATCAAAAGCGCCCCCGAGCATGGCATTAGTAATAGTTTTTTCGATTTCGGCTCTTGTAAGAAACCTTAGGTTTTAGCCAAAACTTTGGTCCATGTTGACCAAAGCCGAAGGTTTGCCGAAGGTTTGCCGAAGGTGGCCGAAGGCGTAGCTTCGGTCAAACACTAAACATAACTAGTATTTCAATTGAAATAGCTGACAATATGGTTGAAATATTCGAGGTGTAGGGCTGGGTACAACGATATAATTTATAGCTTACAGTTGCTGCGGAATATGTTTAAGAGTTATTCTAACATTGCTTTGAATGTTACATTTTAGTTCGAGCTGGACCTAATGTTTACATTTCGAAATAATAATCATTTATATTGGACTGTATAAATATTACTATGTTCTGATTGCGTTGCTCTTATTTGTGTTAAATTAATATTAATGACGGGCATTACTACTGTAAATAAATACTAATATTAGAGGTAATTTATAATCTCTATTATTAGTATTTACGATCTCTACTACAAATGCAAACGTGATTTGAGTTTGGTGTTGTCAAAATTATTCTCTAGAACCCCGCTACCTTCGTCCGTGTAAAATCAGTTTTAAAATACTACTAAAGTTTGTGCAATAATTATAATTCAATCATGATTTGAGAGTACATCTATTTATCATAAGAACGTTACTGTTGTTTTCCTCTGGAACAATACTTTCACCGGGATGAAACATATACCTAGGCCCAGGATGATTGGTTCTGTGGTTTGAGCGTGTAAAGATAACAAACAAACTTACTTTCGCTTTTGTAATTTAGATAGTAAGAAAGCTAGTTTTAGGAGGGATAAAATCAGAAAAGATTGAGACATGCTGAAGGGAATTGACCAACCAACCGACCCATTGGGACGTACTGGCCATTCCTTCTCATAGAGAAGAGGTCTGTTCCTCACAAGTGGAAACATTATCCCCTGATAGTACTAGGAACCTCAGAGAGCGCAAGATGAAAGCTAAGCGACAGTACTACTAACCTACGTCTTGCAGAGCCTCTTTCATTGCGTCCCTAAACGACTCATATATACCTTGCGGTCTGTTAGGACTGATTCCTATATTGTCTACTCCAATACACATGAGAAAAGATGAGACAGAATAGTAATCCAGCGTGTACATCAAAGTGAACAGCAGGCCCAATATCCACAAGCAATTATGGGTCGGTGCATTGTTCAATTTGACTTATTAGTGCGGCCCATGCATCCGTAATTGGAATTATTGGCTAGGAGGCCGACGTCCTTTACACTACAATGGACGTCTTGTAATCTGTTTGCTGTAATCTTGTGAGGACGTTGATAGACGGCCGTCTGAGAATATGGGAGGCTAAGGTTCTGTTCTTATGAAGTTAGTGGATGGTAAGGAAGAGATGACAAGCGTAACATGGTCTCGATTCCTAAATGTTTGTCGCCAAATTTAAAAAAAAAATGCTGAAGTATCTGTCAGTGTCCGGAGCCTGTCTGTTATCTGTCGGTACCGCTTTAATCGAACTTTAACAGTTGAATGATAACACTTTGTGGAATCTTGAACACTACAGTAAATTGGTTTCGTTCTCAGCAAGAACGTCATTCGAAAGCCAGAGAACCCACTACTCATTACCCTGACAATTGCACGAAGTAGACTGGTCCAGCAGTGGAACTAAGGTGACTCCGCACTGGACGACACAGCTCAGTACAGCACACAATAAAGCCGCTACCGGCATTCGTGCAAGCGCCACCCAGCCCATTCATACGAGTCCAATCACGACTTAATTCCCCCCATAGATTGTTTTGCTGAAAAATATGCGGTACCACGATTAATTACCACATCACTGGCTTCAATTAGCACCTAGATTTGATAAGGGCGGACGGCTACGTCTAACTATGTTCTAATAACACCGTACTGCCACAACACTAATGTAATAATTATAGCCTACCTCAATTATGTGAGGTAATTTCGTATGTTAATATAATTGTAGCCTTCAGCCATCAGGTTTGTATCAAGAAAAGGTATGTAACAGACGGATTCCACACACCCCATTCGAACACATATCACGTGGACGCGACTCAATAAAAACCTATCTATTTGAAAAATCATTTCTGTAAAGAATCGCACAAACAATACAGAATAGTGTTGCGGCATATATCGTATTGTAACTTATCGATCTGTCGATGCATTATTGAGCAGACAAGCGGGAACTCGAGTCGATACCACGTTACGGGGCCGAACAACTCCTATTTACCTGGAGCCGTTCTATTTCTGAACGCGAACATTGTTTATGGAATCCATAATGCACGTTGGTGCGGTCGAATGACATTTCACAAAGAACAATCACTATTTCGCCATTTTGAAAATTTATTTGTCATGTAATGTGTGGACATTGCAATTTTATTGGCTTGCTCGAGAATTTTCTGTAAATTATTTAAAATATTATTTGAAACTAGCTTTTGCCAGCGGCTTCGCCCGCGTGAAAATGACGATTTTCCATACAAACTTTCATCCCCTATTTAACTCCCTTAGGGGTTGAATTTCGAAAAATCCTTCCTTATTCCTTGTTTACATTATAATAAAGGAAACCTCTGTGCAAAATTTCAGCTTTGTAGGTCCAAGGGTTTGGGCTGGGCGTTGATGAGTGAGTCAGTCAGTCAGGACTTCTCTTTTTATTTATATATATATATATATATAGATAAATGCTGAAAGCATCGTTGAAGTTGAGACGGCAATAATTCATAAGTAGGTCGATGGCCCATTGTCTACGAGTACCGTATTAACTCATATCCATTGACATTCACTTAAGCAGTACATTTTATGTTCCATTTTATTCTTATATCGGCCTGGATACAAAGCTTAATAGCACTTCAATATTGTGTAGTAACCGGAACGTTGATAATAGGAGCGATGGCAGACAGTTATTACATTCTTGAAAATAATAGAGGGAAACTTTGCGGACTGAACTTAGTGAAGTATCACGAGGAATCTCATTATACAACGAGATGATTTATTTATTAACGATGGCATGGATATTAATTTTGGATAGAGTAGGTACTAGCTGTTAGTCATCGCCCGCGCAGAACTCGGGTGTTATCCTACGAGAACGTCTCACCGAGATATAAAATATCCTTTATCCCAAATAAGTAAATTTTTATCCAAATCAGCTCAGCCGTTTTTGCCGAGTAAACGTATCAGATAGCTATATTTAGTACTTAGTTATAAGCTAACCTTATGACCTTAAAATAATTTATAAATTCTTAATTAAATTTTAAAGGTCATTATTAATGTCCTCAAGGTAGGTCATTATTAACAAGCTATTATTTGATTACGATTTTTCTGTGAATCATGGCAATAAAAGCTTGATCTTCTGAAGTTACAAAACAGGTTAAATGTTATAAAATAAGTTCATTTGAGCAATTCGACGAATTAAAATGAAGATCATTTAATAAGATTATGATATATAACATGAAAGCAGAAAAAATGTTCTAAAATTAAGAGAAAATGAGATTCTCTATTTCTTGAAAAATTTGGGTCTTCTCTGGGTATTTGTGTATGTGAGTTTAAATGTTTGTAAACGCACCCACGATACAGGAGAAATTCTTAATGTGGGGCAACGTTTTTTAAAAAAAATATATTTGTTAGTTTGATAAAAGAACAGTTTTCATTTTTATATGATTTTTTTTAAACTGACTAGTAGTCGTATAGAGTACAATTATAATTTGGTACTGGCATAATAAGCCATAGTTCGAGTAAGCTTTTTATTAAAATAGCGGCCGAGTAATGTACAGAGCGTTTCATGTGAACTAATAAAAAATCGCTCCATTAGTAGGAATTTTCCGAACGCTTTCAAGTCCCGATTGCTTCGACATATCGCCGCTCTAAATCTCATATTTCCACAAAATAATGACTTCATCAGCACCAATCGATTTCTGTAATGCACGCTCCACCGCCCGACGTTTGATTCATACATTATGCTGTAACAGAGAGCATTCAAATTGCTGTTCAACAACGAAACCGCAACGTCACGTGTCAGAGCCAATTCACACGACAGATCAAAGGCGAGAGGAGTCAGAAAATTCTATCGATATTTCAAACGCAGGGCCATCACTATCGATACGGTTTCGTGTCAGAATTTCGCGAATGCATTACGGCCTTTTGTGGAAGTGGGCCAGTCGGCAGCGGCGCTGTAGCAATTATCGAATGGGTGCGACTGTACTGATGGCTCCAGTGTTCTTTGAGCCGTGCCCGACTGTACTATCTGATTGACTTATATCCTTTATTTTCTGCGCGAATGTACCGCTGGATTTAAGGAGATTTGGTTTCACGTTTCGACACTTACGGCGAATTGGGGACGATTGTATTTTCGTGTTTAAGAATTTTATTGCGAAAAGCGTAATCATTGGAACACAGAATCTGTGTTTTCTGCAATCAGTCTTATTTACAAAGTAAATGGACTTAATAATCTTGCATAGAGTTCACCGAAAATTGTATTTGGCTTGTACGTTCCCAAAAAAGATTAAATTAAGCAAAAAAAAAAATTGCGCTTATAACACGAACACCTCACATTTCGGCGAAACTTTGCTGCATGTAAATACAACTCAAATAAAATTACTTTCTCATTCAAAAGTAGATTTTTTTCTTCGCACGAGGCATCTAATTTACAATATAAATAATCACGAGCAATCGCGTTGAATCCGAGCTATTTACCTTTGAAATGTTCGCGGGGCGACAAAGGTGGCTTAACGAGGCACCGAGAAACGGCGGCTTCGAATTATAAAAGTTTCAGTAGAAATAAAACGGAAAGTGTTCGTGAGGGGGCGCCACTAGATGCGGGCGTGCCGCAGACAGTCACTGTACAGTTTAAATAAATTGTGATTTACAGGGGGACGAGGTGTGGTGCATTTACCTTACAGATTGACAGATTTTTTTCATTTTAAAACAAGAATTTATTTGTGTTGAGAATGTTGAGATGTTTGAATGTGAAGTCTTATTAAGACCAAAAAATATTGTAATTTTGTGGAACAGAAAAATCCAAACTATCCAAATCCTAATTAAATTTTGCTGACAACGTTATTGCTGTTAAATGTACAGAAACCGACATAGCGATAATTTCACGTCGTGGAGTTCAGTTGGTTCGATAAAAATCCGCAAGATGCCGTCACAGCACTATTTAGTCATTGCATTATTGAGAGTAACTAGCACTCTATCAAACCTCTGATCGTAAATATAAAAAATAACCGTTGACAAATCGAAACGAAGTCACGATTCACAGCATTGAAAGTACAAACAGAAAAAATGGCGCAGTTTTAAAATGGATTTAATAATGTCTAAACTTTATAATTCAAAACCACATTATCCTCAACCTTGTGGCAAAGTCATTGTTTAACATTTTGAATAAAACTATCAAAAGTTTCGTTCAAATAATAGTTACAGACCCTAATCTAAAATATAAAAGCCAGTAAACAGTTGAAAGCTAAGTAATATTTAAATGCTAATCAAAGTTCTAGAGTAAGCATAAGTGAGTTACCACAACTTTGGGTCTAACTAAATGTACCAGGAATTCTTTATTCAGGTTTTTACTTATTCAGTAATATAGCCTCTGTGTGAGCTAGATAAGAATGCCTGCTTAGTAAGGCCAGGCCAGGCTAGTGGGCTAACAATACGTGGCCCGTGGGTGAGAGGTCATGATATAAGACTTTGATTAAGTTAGTACATACCTATGTTGTTGTACGGGCCGTAAGTTGGCGCCCAACCGGGGCTCTTTAGTCAACTGATCCCACGAAGGTAGGCCCGCGGGTCCACTCAACCTAAAGCATTTTTAAATTGGTCAACTGAACCCGTTTATAAATTTTATGATTTATATAGTCAAGTAGAAAAGTTTCCTTAATAATATTAATATCAAGACCTCGTTCCAAGTGGTTGTGTTGACATCATCAAAATTGATAATTACCCTCCTTTCAGGTTGTGCCGCAGTCGGGTAAAAATGACAACATGCGTTTTCGTCGTTACGATACTGCGTTAACATCCTCTCCCTAATCTTTCAACAAAACAAAAAACAAACAACAATTTACCTGACGTAAGAATCGAACCCAGGACCTCAACCTCAGCAGTGGCAATCACCTTTACAAGACCAATGAGGCAGCATCTACTCGACAAAAAAAAACCGATATTTTCCCATAAATGTAAAATAACGGTTCATTACAACGCAGCGTGCTATAGCACGTTATATATACTCATAGCGTGTTATTGTTGCGTTGATAAACAGCGTGACGGTAGTTTGACAGGCGGCGTCATCGTATCGTGGCGTGAGGTATTGTTTGTACTTGATATATGTAATTAATATGCGTTTGAGCCTGTGGCCGCCTCGTTGAGGTTGTGGTTACAAGCTGCTTAGTGCAGTAGGCTTGATTTTTATGCCTTTAATCGTAGGTAAACAAAGAAATTGGGAATAGATAGAGTGATTTCAGCATTACCACTTTATGAAAACCACCCGGTAAAATACAAGCTAGTAATTCAATTAATCAGCGGTTAAAAATCACACAGAATAGTTTAAATTAAAATTATATTAAGCTGAGCTGTCAATATATTGTTATGGTCAGCTTTCAACCAACGCAGCATACGTAAACGAATATTTCAGCCTACTGTTAGAACCTGTCCTCTGCCTCTAGTCTGACCCAGCATACTTTCTGAGATCGTCGTTTCATCTAGCATCTGATATTTCAGTAAAGTTCAAAGAAGAATTTTCTTATCTACCAGAACAAACCCGCAGAAAAATAGCAAACAGAAAAATAACCCACAAACACACAGATCCGAAGTCCATTAAAACCCCAATACTTTTAACTGCACATTACACTTTAAATCAGTATCTATTTGTTGAGAATATATAAAACAGTATAGCAATGTTAAGATATAAAGGGGAAGCGTCTGCGAGTGTCGTTCGGAGCCCGCAAACTTCTACAACAAACACGGGTAGGGCTGTGCCATCTTAAATATATGTCGGATCTTTGATGAGTATGCACTTAAATTTAAACACAAGCGCCTTTGTTTGGCGTTGTGCGGAGTCTGGAGGTAGGTGTCGGATACGGACCTCAGTCCCATGGATCGCCAGCGAGTGATCGTTCGGGCATGGTCGCGACACATACTATCTAGGAACTGCACTGTGTTTCCTTTTAAGTTCAGAGTATTAGTTAGTACAGTAGTGTTAGTAATTGACTGTACAATAGCTGTGTACAATTTAAAGGAGTTATTTCTCTCATTTACCCGTATCCCTTTCTGTGCCCACAACTGTTTGACACTATGTGCTTGGCCAGACTGCAAACGCGGGCGCGGGGCGGGCGCGGCGCGACAAACTTAAACGTATGGAACTTCATTTGAGTGTCCGTAGTGAGCACGCGGGCGCGGGAAGCGGCGCGGGCTACTTTCCGCGGGGAGCGCGCGGGCAACTCGTGCCATAGCTCGTTCATACAAGTGGCCGCAGTGACTGCGCGGGGCGGCAAGCGATAAACCGCGCGGGAGCGGCGTATCTCAAACTTTAGTCTGCGCCAGATAACCAGATAAATTGGATTTATTTATTTAGCTTTAACTTTTATAAGTTAAAGCTTAAGAAATTAATCCAATTATTTATAATTATTTATAGAAGTATCCAATTAATTAAAATAACCGAATTTTAAAATTCTTACCAAAAAATTTTTTGCTTTTTTTTTGCTTCGGCGTAAGTTGTTATTTTTTTTTTATAATGTAATTTTCTATATTTTGTAATATGTAGTCAAACGTATCCATTGACATTCTTGTATATTCAAAAAACTTTTGAGGTTGCTCTCGCAATCTTTCATACAGTGTGTAAAATTCTCCTTCATTTTCTCTGGTTAAATTAATTTTATTAACTCCATTTTTCACTTTTAGCATTTGCCATTTAAAGTAAGAATTTTCCAATAAAAACAAGTCTTCGTCATCCATATTATATTTTGACAAACACTGGACGAACAGTTGAACGCGACAACGCTCGGAACGAAATCGCGGTCCAGTGCGGACAGGCAAATCGCGCGCGTTGCCGCACCCGCGCCGCTCCCCGCGCCGCGCTGCCAGTCTGGCCAAGCACTATGTATGTCATTTAGTACTTCCTGACTAGCGTCCTATGTACCTGGATGCGACATATAGATACGCGATTATGTTATCGATGGAGCGAACGGAATAAGTTGTTCGTGGAAGTTATGTTTAGGCTGTTTCTTTCGATAAAGGTGTCGGGGTGTTGTTGAATTTTGCGATAAAAGTTCGGTATGGTTAGTGATGCGGAGATTGTTGAATATTAAAATCTATTTGTGGTTTTTTATACCTAAGTGGTTTTAAGGCAAAGCATTCTTATTTGTTTCATTTATTGCACATTAAAAACAAGTATACATACAAATTGTAATAATATAGCTTTGCAAGTTGGCGAGGTTAACCCAGAATTGGGTTTTTCTTTAACAGCAAACCTAATTTCGTTTGCGAGGTTTGTAGAAGACGAACCTTTGTGCATTAACAGTACATTTTATTACTTTAATTAATTGTTACATTTTATGATCGAAGTCGTTGCATTGGATCAAATATTGCATTGTAGCATTGTCCTATCACTTTTGCATTTGATGACTTTAAACCTGCATCAGTGAGCGGATATTTCCGTTGCTAGATATTAGGCCAAACAAAATTTTTGGCCATCAATACGCTTGGGCCTCGGATGTTAAGTGAGTAATTCAAACGAAGTAGTTATAACGGTTGGTAGACTAATACCTATTTGTAAACACGAACGTTCTTGAACAATATTATATACGATCAGTCAAAACGTATTAATACATACTGAATGAGAGTCAAAATTAGGACATTTGTAAATATCGTAAGAATTGCGTTGGTGGTGGCTTTGGTTTTCCTGTCCTTCGTTGTTGTAAATACTACGAATATCTTGAGATAAAATATTAATACTTATGGAAACACGAAAGTTGGAGAGAATAAAAAACATGACTGCCATTTGTATCTTTGACAGTAGCTAGTCTTACCAAGGGGAATCGTATTACCCAATGTTATCTGGGTTGTGGAGGTCAGATAGACAGTAACTCCGTATAAAAAATGATCAGAATTAATTGTATTTCATAAAGATTTTGTTTAAAACATTGAACTTTCAGTTTCATAAACAAAGCCAGGATCTCTATCAGTCAGTCAAGGAATTTATCGATTTTTTCTCAGAGAACCGTAATGAAATTGTCTATTTCTTGTTAGTGCACCGCATCACTAGCCGTTGAGTCGCGCCATTCCATCGCTACGTCATTCCGCTGAGCCTTGCGGAGCGCTGTTACTTAGGATTATGTATTGTTTGCTATCAACTTAATTTCTATTTCTATTGATAGAACATTCTCGTAATTGAATTCGCTGTCTCTTTCTTTTCTTGTACTTTGATTGGAGTAAGAGGATTGGTTTTATTGGAATGTATGCCAGTGGTACTTGAACTTTGAATACTGAATGTTTGGTTTATTAATTGCGTGTCGTAAGATTCTAATTTAGATTAAATGGTCGTGTGCTAGTTTTGCTTGAAATTATATGAAGACCTAGACCTAAATGATTAAACGTAAAGCCTAGATAAGAGGCACACGGTACGGGTAAATGTTATAATTTGGTGAAATTTTGTCCACTTCAAACCTTCGGGCCCTACTGGGCCCTTATGGCGGAATGTCAGTCGTTTCCTTCTCTTGCACCAGTTATAAGTTAAATCTAGACGCTCAATGATAAAACGTTGTAGAGATTTAATAGTCTGTTGTAGGCTTCGAGAGACAGAACCCACTTTTCAACCTTAGAAGGACATTGTAACCAAGGAGAGAGGTCAACATTGGCCCTGTTGTTGGCGAACCCTTACACCATACAAATACAGGCTGTTACAACCGACTTAGGCTCTAAACAAGGGACAGTTGAGACGGACGCGCGAAGTAACATCCCCTACATTCTCACCTCGTAGTTAGCACGACTGAATGACTAAACAGGGTGTCCATATTTAATCTGCGCGCCTTGGTCGTATCGGTTTAATGTGCGGCGAATGCATGCATAATTCAGAGCGCACCGAGCAACTTGGCATGGTGTGTTCCGCGGCATAATGCGATGTCTGAGTTACGCTTCCGCGCCGCAAATGTTGGCGCCAACTCGCTGTAATTTTCGGTTCAAGACGATTGTTGGTCGCATTGGCCATCATTGGCCCAAATAGGTGTGATGTTTGACAGCTGAACAATTTTTAGACATCAGACGGGAATGTTGGTAGAGATGGTTTGTATGGAAAGTTATGCGGAGGTTAAAGAATTAAAGATGTTATTATTTATTTATTTATTTAACAATTTATGTACACACTAAATACAGAAAAAAAAAGAAAGGAACAGAAAATAGTACAAAGGTAATGCTTATTTCTAAAGAAATCTCTTCCAGCGAAAGGAGAATCTAAAAAAGAGATGTAGACATAGTGTGTAAAAGAAGAAGAGAAAATGGAATACGTAAAACATCAGAACTAATTAAAAATAATATACCTTAAAAGAATAAACTAACGTACTTCTAAATACAAAGACAAAACATATAACAATACTTTAAATACAATAAGATAACTAATAATAAATAGATATGCAACTATGACGAAATTGAAAGATAATGTTCTTTTACTCTTCCTTTGAAGATTGCAACAGTTTGGCAGTTATATTGGTTTTAGAAATATTTTTCTGAGCAATGCTGGTATGACAGTCATACTCCTGTGTCTGATGATATGACGAGTAATTGAGAGGTATCGAAGAAGGAGACATGTTGCACCGACTCCAAATGAATTGGCATAACGGCAAAAGAATAATTATAATAATAATAATTATATTCTTTATTTTTCAGACAACAATGATCCATAGTGTTAGTAAAACAATAAAATTACTTATTTCTAGTGTTAGTAGCTAATTTAGATATATGGAAGACAGAGTAAATAGTATTGTGAAAAGGACCTCCCCGAACTAATGTTTAGTGATTATCCTTCTCACAAAACTTTTAACTATCGGAGAGTCGACACTCTCCACAACAGTTTTTAGAATGCTGTTGTCACTCGCCCGCAACCGTGACAGCAGCGACGCGGTTTTCTTCCGAATGACGGCGTGGAATCCGTCAGTTCTATATATATAGTTGTAGTATTATGATGACTTCTGTATCATTTGAATTGCTTGAGTGGGACGATAGTGAACGATACTAAACTTCAATCCCTAAAAAGTTAAATATCGATGTCTAAATTACCTTCACTCAAATAATTTCTGCAAACTTAACCCACTTCGCTTTCACCATCCAAGACACGGAATCTATCAAAACAAACTATTCTAAAGATACGTAGTTCCTAGTTTTTTCTTTAGCAATCGACTCATGTCCCTGGGCAGCGATAAATCGTGGTCATATTGTCCGTTCGCGTTTTTTCGCCATCCCCTATTCACCTGCGAGCCACGTATTTAATCTGGCTGTACTTCGCTTTGGCATGCATTCGCTCTCTTGAGGATTCAAACTTTAGGGCCCTATAAGAATACGTTTGTTTTATGGCCGCTCTGCTTGGATGATTTTTGAGCGACAAATTGCTTACTTGAAGTCGTAACGTTGTGTAGTGTAATCTTGAATCTGATTGAGAAGTTTAATGGGAGTATGTGTGGAGGTAAACATCGTAACGAAATGGAATGAATTTATTATTATTTTAAGTGTGAACTCGCCAATCCGTCTTGTGCAGGCATGGTGAGCCCTGCTGTTGGACAGTTATAGGCTCGTATTTGATCATTATTTGACCTGTAAATAGACTGATACAGATCATGTCCTTCAACTCTTTTTCCACTTCACACACACACGTTTTGTACCTAACTTAATTTTAAAAACAAAATGAAATGTACAGAATCGCCGGTAGGTTAATTTTATTCATATCGTTTTTACGAATATTATTCTCAAAGCGGATTCTCAAGGGTAATATCGTGAATAATGTTTTATAATATTGAAAATGTTTCTCTTTTTTTCAGTAATTCCTTTGAGCTTTCACTGACCTGTAAAGCTTGGTTATATTTTTTTTAATTTAGACCTGTTTACGGCATAATTGTTAAAGCGTCCATTTAAATGGAAGCCTGCTATGATGGACTCAGTGAAACGTTAACAAACTAATAGCATCAGCGTACCACAACGTAGCACTCAGGTACATTTACATTGTTTAACAAACCGCTAAAATTTATAAATATAGCAACCATTGTCAGCATTAAAATAATTGTCGCACACCCCTTTAACAACGTCGCGTTATTTGTGTTTAATTCTGTACACATTAACGAAATGAACATCGTTGTTCGCACAGTCCTAACTCAATTTATATAATGAATGCCATACATTACCCGTTTTCTGTTAACAATTCGCTATGAGCACTCCACTTGCAAAGTTTGTCTACGTTGTGTCAACAGCGGCTGAGGTGGCATTCGTTGCTCTGACGCCGCGCCGTGCGGACGTCTCATATTTATTTTATTAATAAATATGTTAATACCGAGGTAAGTAGCGTCGCGTGCATTATTCATCGGTAACGGTGGCTCAGTTGACACAGCAACGGATAGTCATGCAAATTCAATCCGCCGAGATGCGGCCAAAAATTATCATAATTGTGACGTTTTTGTTTCTATACCTGCGCTCAGCTCGGGAAGTTTAATCTGAAGTTTGCCCGACACTTTTAGTTTTGTATAACGCCGTCATCACATCCCCATTTGCAATTCAGATGGTCGGAAAAGGCGGACGCGGGCCGGATCCGTTTCGCCTCAACTTCTGCCGCGCACTGCGGGGGATTTGTTTGAAAAATACGCAGGTCCCCGGTTGAGGGAACTCTTTTTCGTCTTTGTACACTGCTTTTCAGCGTAACGACAAATTGAATAATGTTGTAAACGTAGGAGCGAGTTTTCAAAACTTTCGCCTTGCTGATATGAAAGTGGATGTTGGATTTTCTTAATACTTTTTGTCGGACAGTGGGTCGCCGGTCGGTTCTCTCGGGCCGGGACCTGTATTTCGGGAAAGGTCGTGTTTAGTAGACAAAGCGGGATAGCATTGGAACGTTAATGCGTGTAAGATCAAGTCTGATTAAGTCGGGTGACGTCAGACAAAGGACGGACATCATAATCTATCTGTGAGATGTATTTAAGTGAAACCAGAGCAGGGCAACACTGCGAGAAGGCTTAGTCTAAGCGACGTAAATAACTAGCTCTATTCGCTGTGACGCAGGACTGCTCCGTGTAAACTGTTATTAAACGTGATATTGTTCTGGACAGTGATCTTTAGAAAGCTATAAAAGCGTAAATTGTTCGCGGAATCGCTGTCTTCATTAACTTTGATCGTTAATATCTATTTTATGTCAATTTCTATTCCAGTAACCTAGATGAAGAAGTTTCTGAGGAAATGGTTGGGCTTGGTAGGAAACACAGGAAGTGGTTTGAAAATACCTTTTCTGGATGATATTTATAAACAATAAACCTGTAGAGCTTTCCACCTTTAATCCTTTCAGTCATTTAATTCTATTTCTCCTAATATAATTACAGAAATATTCTTTGATTACCTCTCAAATGAGCTTCAAACAAGCAAATAGTCTTTAAATCGAGTAATACCCGGTCGTAACCGGATATAACCGGTTTTATTGCGCCTAGATTGGAAGTCAAACGTTTACAGATATTATGTGAGTTTTTATAGTGTCATCATCCTGTAAATACCTACAGGGTGTTAAACTTGGCCCTTGAATCGTAAACGTAGGGTGTCGGATCGCTTTTAAGCCTACCGATCAGTCTTTATGTCGCAACGAAGTGTCGTTTCGGATTTATTACATGATGTGAGCCTGTTAAGTGGGCCGTAAAGTTTTATGTAAAAGAAAATTTTACATAAATGTCCTTTGTAGTGGACAATGGTTTGCGAAAGGTATTTAAAGTGTCAGCTTTAGAGTTATTAGAGATTTTAGTACTTCATTGAATGTTTGCTGGTAAAAGTAACACGTCAACCACGAGCTGGGCTAGATTAGCACAGAGATTAGAAACAATAAGAGGCCAGCTTTAACTGGCCTTATAACCACTGGCGCTTGACCTACTATACGAGTCGAATGCACAAAGAAAGCAAACGCTTGGGAATATTTAAGAATAATCCGTTAACTTTATTTCAGCTCAAGAGCTGCTTATTCTAATTTTGTTTAAAAAAAAAAGAAAATCAAGGAATAAACTTTAAATTCTCGGAACACAAAGCAACCTCCTTTTAGTGGTGTTAAATTATTATTTTTATAAAACCTTTTTAGCACCTTCATAATATTCGCAACGCCCACTTATAAGTAAATAAAGTTTTTATCATATTTTATAGGACTGCGATGTTTTTCCATGTGGTCTGTATGTCCTCATACATTCCGTGGGCGTTGCGTATAGACCACTCAGTGTTAATAATAGCAATAACATCCTTTTGCAATATTCTTAAAGGCTTTCTGAGAATACTTATAAATATTATTCAGAGTATTTTTATTTGGCCTCACACGACGACTAAAGTTTGAGCTTTTTTATTATAAATGGGCTATTCAAAATATTAAGTTATGTATAGATAAGTAATTTATTTATTTAACAATTTATGTACACACAGAAGACATCACAGGAAATTAACATAAAATAATAATTGAGTACAAAGGTACTGCTTATTTCTTTAGAAATTTCTACCAGCAGACCTGCTAAAGGAGAAATGATGAAGAAATGTAGACGATAGTGTGTGAGACAAAATCAATCAATCGTTTGGATTGCATATCTTTATCCTGAAATTGCATGCAATCAGGCGGTCATACAGTGAGTAACCAAAAAATTCGAAGACATGTGACATCTACCAATCCGCACTGGGCCCGCGTGGTAGATTATAGCCCATCCCCTCAAAGAGGCCTGAGTCCCTGCAGTGGGAACATTAATAGGCTGATGATGATGATGACAGTGAGTATGGCTGCGATTATTATTATCCTGCCCTTACCCTAATTTATTTGGGGTGGGCGCATCATGTCTTCTTCTTCCATACGTCTCATCTCATCTCAGCAGTCACCTTCTTTCTAGCCATATTATCCTTCACACAGGGCATCAATCGTGTTTTTTGGTCTTCATCTACTCTTATCTGAACCACAAATAATCAATATATTTATTGAGCACTATTGTCATTTAAATTATCATTTTATTTCTGTCAATTCTTAAAAGCAGCTATTAAGTTTAGTCATTCTTAATTAATGCGCGCCCTTGCCGCGCCTCACCTTTTGAGTATCTTTTTATTTTTATAAATAAACCCTATCAAAATAGCAAAGACGTTGACAAAAGAACATAAAAAAAAACATTTCAAATGTGACGTTCTATTTCCAAAATTCCTATTCAATTTTCGTACGTCTACGTCTGCCAATCAGCGCGAGGGGCGCGTGGGTCGCTTATTTCCGTTACGGTAGTGTTCGTGATTTTTTTTTCACGGCTTGACGTGGACAAACTTGGTGCATTCATCACTACGTCGACAAGTAGAGCTAAGAAGTGATCGGAATGTTCCTTTTGGTGTATTTTTTTCTTTTTGTGTTGAATGTGTGGGGAGAGGTATTGGCATGTTCGAGTTTTTAGTATCTACGTTCTCAAGCCAAATAATATTTTATTTTTATTTTTAAAGAGCGTTTCTCAAAATCGAGTAAGAACAATATACGCCAGCACATTTAGCTACCCGAGACTGATCAATTTTCCCAGTCAACCTAACGGTTTAGCAATAATTTTGAAAATCTAATAAAGATATTTTACAGATTGTAGTAGGTTGAAGTGCTGGCGTCCTTATACGTACTAGATTTTAAAAACGCTCTTTTAAAAAGATATATCTAAATCTATTCGAGTTAAAAAGGGTTGAAATTGATGGCTCTGTGAATGATATTTTTATTTTTCATAATTTTTCCTTTAACTAGAGAAGTCCCGCCTTTCTATTTTATAAACTTTCACCAATAAGCAAATAGAAAACCCGTACAACATATACAAAAAATAAAAGCTCTCAACATACATACTTTCTACAGATGTACCACATCCAAAATGTAACAAAATAAATAAATAAATAGCTACTTCACTTCTACACATTCGTACGTCTACGCGGAGGACCTATACAGGGGGATGTTTTAGCAAATGAGCGTTGGCTCGAAGTCGACGAGGCGCCAACTGAAAAATTTGTACCACCCGTACACATACAATCACATCCTGTATCTTTGGATGTATGAGTGTGTGTTGTAAACGGGATATTGCCGTTTTCAAAGTAATTCGTATATATTCGCGTAATAGAGGAGTGGAAGAAAAATACGAAATAGAAGGGAATGTAAGCCAAGGAATACTCGATTGGATGTAATGGTTTCTAATAAGGAAATGTAAAGAGCTACAAAGCTTTAAGAATAAATTTATTCGTTTTTCTAAGTTACGTAAAAATAACCGACTTGGGCGGCAAAAAAATCAATGAAAAAGAATAAAAGTTACCGACTTCGGAAAGTACACTATTGTATAGAATCTGGTTCTTCAAACCTAACAGACATTATTTGTGTGTTACTGGGGAGTTTATTCTATCACTTTTTCTTCCCAGCTAAAGCACTAGGAGTTGTGTCGTCTTAGGGCCTGTCTCTTGTAAAATTTGCTGATTAACAGCCTAATTTGAATAAATAACTTTCTCGTTTATTTGAAAGTCGGTTAAAAAATAACAGTGTCAAGATAAATTGAAAGTAACGTCGACTAACCTAAATCTTTTTTAATTATCGAGCTCGATACAAGCCGTTAATTCAACAGCTCGAAAGGCAATGAGCGAGGATTTCTAAGGATATAATCCAACCTCGGAATCTACTCGTTTATACAACGTTTTTGTTTAATCAAAGTTTTAATTGGAGTATTAATACGCAGTACCTGGTAGACTGGTACTACAGGACTTGCTAACTCGATGTACATACATATTGTGGAGAGGTTACGGGATTCGGTCGTGTTTTAGAACGATACGCGTTTAGATAGTCTATACAACAGTAGTTTTAGTTTATGCGAACCTGAAATACGTGTCTAATATTTTAATGTAAAGAATCTATGTACGTTATGTAGTTATGTAATTAAATGTAGTTATGTCACCTTTTTTTGGACGTTGCCGCGTTGGGAAATTATCAAATGACTCCTCCCGCTCTGGGCGGAGTGGAAGTCAGACTTTTACTGACAAAAAATCAGCCATGTTCCTTCTCAGCACTTTATGTCCGGCCCCCGTAGCATGGCGATTCTATCTCTATTTTACCAAGAATAGACAAAGGTTTTTCCATACAATTTGACATGAAACTTTGCTACAATCTGTCATTTTTCGACTGGCCTGTTGGTCTAGTGGTTAGTGACCCTAACTGCTATGCCGGAGGTCGTGGGTTCGATTCCCACCCAGGACAAATGTTTGTGTGATGAGCACGATCATTTGTTCTGTGTCTGGGTGTAATTTATCTATAATTTGTTGTATTTAGAAATATATAAGTATGTTTATCAGTTGTCTAGTACCCATAACACAAGCTCTGCTTAGCTTGGGACTTGATGGCGTTGTGTGATAGTTGTGGAATATTATTATTATTATTATTTTGTCGATTCTTCGGTCGACAAAACCCGTTTCTTCGGTGGTCATGCTAAGCCGACGGGGCCACGGTATCTCTTTTGATTAGTTTTATGACAAAAAAAAATGTGTAAAAATAATTAGAATCGATTCAGTTACTCATTCTGAACAAACTGGAAGTGACATCACGCTGGTAATCCCCGGAGGGTTATGCAGAGGTGTACCTAATTGTACACCAGTTACGTTAAGTTCCATGTAATAGCGGACGAGCCTATTGCCATCAAACGTTACTTATCTACTAAGAAAATCATAACGTTAACGCATAAAACCTCATTTCGTGTGTTTCCACACCAAACTTCCAGCTAAAACCGTTTAAAGAGATTACTTTCGTTTTGTACAAATATTAAGGGACTGATTGAGTTGAAAACTTCTTAATTACGTCAGGCAACATTGTTCTGATTGGTTCATTCCGAGCCGTGCGTGCGATACAGCCATGCCATTGGCTGAAACATTCCTGAATAAAGCTGGGATGTTTTTTCATTGAATATGTGAGATATTTAGAGTATTCCTTTCATATTGTTGCGAGGTTTTGGAGCCGTGATTACTCGTATAGTTCGGTTATAGTGATCGATTGGGGATTAATACGTGGTTTTTTTACCTGGTTGTTTAATTTTTTTTTTTTATATTCTTAGATGTATTTAATTTTCAAATTTTCATTTTATTGGAGAGATTGGGTTTTCTAGGTATGGCAATTTCACGGGTCACTGAAACATGGCAAACTAGAAATAGTGGGGTTTCAGTCGGTTAGAGGCCAACATAACCCCCCGTTGCCCCGGAGGGTATCCATAAGAATTTTCCCACTCATGAAAAAATACGAAAAGGTAAGTTATAGGAATACACATAAGACACCCAACATAATAACTGTAATCTCCAATGGATGAGGTTGGTTTAAAGGACCTTTATTTAAATACACTTACTTTGAGGTTTATTTGCTTAATATTGCACCTAATTGTTGTACTTTCGGTTTATGTGAGTGACACTGATGTTTGCTTACCTGAAACAAAATAAATAAATAAATGAATAACAGTTTATACATAAAATCTGTTGTTAACGAGCCTCAAATGTTGCTGAAATTCAGTAGCATAACATGACAACTCGCCTGTAATCCCGAAAACGTTAGGCAGAGGTGTACCACATAGTACACCCACATTTCTCCAGTTATGTTCAAGTCCCATGTACTCGTAATAAGAGGTGAGCCTATTGCTTTACCTACACTGGGCACAGATCCAGACTCTATGGCTGCTACTGAGTAATTTTTGATGTAAAGCCAAAACTCAGTCGAGAATCGAACTCAAGACTTATTGTTAACAGTCGCGCAATTGAGGCCTTCATTGGCATAATAAGAATAGATATACATCGAGATCTTAGATATCCGCAGCCTTAATTAGGTTGCTGATATCAAATATCTAGGTTATAAATAATTACAATATTCTAAGGATAGACTAGTTTAGAGACTATCAGGCTTCTAGCTACCAGACTATCAAAACAAATAATCAGATTTAGAACAAATAGCTATACCAAGAAACTCTGTATCTCAGCTTATACAAGTTGTTGTAATAAATAACATCAGATATATCGTATCATTTTCACCAATCTAAGCGGTCCATTTATAAGGGGATTCGAGTGAAATGAAGCGGTGACAAATACCGGCCGCCATAACGTAAACATCAATACATAACTAAAATAAACTCGACCCAATATGACGGATGGGACCGTGTATTTTCTACACAAAAATATAGAATTATTGTTAGAAAAATATGAGATATGAGCATTTTTGTTATATTGAGGAATTTCTGTCCTATTCAATAGGTGTAATTTATAGTTATTTATTATATACAAAAAGTGGAGAAACGTGTTTTAGTGATATGAAAAGGTTTTTACCTACAGCAGTGGTTGAAATAAACAATTTGAGTGTGATATCTGTTGCTACGGCACACCAAAGAGGTTTCTGATGTTATTTTCGAGTGTCATTTTCATTGTTGTAATGTGTGTTCGATACGGAACGCCTACAATAGAATATAAAGGACCGTTTTATCATAAAGGACTTTAAAGGAATTTTAAATTATGTTGCTACCCTTGTCGGTTATCAAACAAATGAAATAACATGTATAAATGCGATTTTAAATGTTGTACTTTTTATTATCGCATGAAGGTCTATTTTTGTGGTTAAAGATTATTCACATAACAACACGCATGCGATCCCCAAAAGGTGAAGCAGAAGTGTACCTAATCACACACATTTCGACAGATATTCTACAGATATTCTAACGTCTCATGTAATCGGGAGGCGCGCCTATTGCCATCAACCGGACATAAATCGAGACTCCGTGACTGCTTTTGACGGGAATGACTGAGGATTGATGGGAAAAGTGAAAACCCAAGCCCAACCCGGGAATCGAACCCAGAACCTCATGATCAATAATGATCTCGTGTATCAATAATGATTTTATGAAGCTTGTTCAATTTGATTGGTTGGTCATCATTTGATAACATAGTAATTATTTGCACACTTTTGTAGTAATTAACATTCACCAAAAGCAAAGACTATTCAGAGTTTCCCAACAAGAAAAGAAAACATCAATATAGTCATAAAAATTGGAACACATACTTAATGGTCCACAACCGTCACTTTCATATCGGACAACTTACATCGCGCGACTCTTGGGGTAAGTAAATATTTTTTTCTAACAAACTCATCAATGTAGATGTTTTCTTTGCATCGTTCGGAGTGCACCAAGCACCTCTTAAGGCGGAGTATCGATGTTTTTTTAAGGCGAAACGCACACGGTCATGTTTGCGTTCGATCATGAGTTTTGAAGTAAAATGGTGTCTCCGCCATTTTGAAATGTGTGACGTAAGTGATGTGTAATGTTACTCTATTACACGTGCCGGGTGGTGTTATCTTAAGAAGGTACTTAGCTTTCTAAAAGACACTTGGAATGACTGTAGAACTGTTACTGGCAAATCTGTACAAATATTTAAATCAAGTACAATTTTTTTGTAAAATTATATGTAGGACCCCCTATATACATAGGTATACATCTAAACTTCTCCAGAACTAATGATCCAATTCTATTTTGTTTTCATTGATAGAAAGACACATTATTAGTGCTACACTAAGGAGTTCGTGGCTCAATAATAACAGTCGCACGGGTCGATCTTTGAGATTAAGTTGCACCCAAGAATGGTATGTGGATGGGAGACCATCATTAAATACCGACTTCCCTCCGTGACTCGGAAAGCCGCGACAAGCCCAAAAGTATATAAATTAAAAAATAACAAAAACCTGCATTACGTTAAGTAACCAAACACATTGTCCGCACATTAAAACAAATGTAAATTAATAAGCACACAACTACTAATTAAGCTTTAATGAAGTAATAAATTAATTTGTTAAAAATTCATTGGGAAAAACCGGTGATGGGGGCTGGTCCGAACGCTGTAAAATGGCCGAATGACCGTTAATTTCGGTAATTGTTGTACACTTGTTATAAATTCAGGAGATTAAGCCATGCTGTGCCCGGCATTGTGTGCTTACCGGTTTAAATTAAGACTGTATTACGATGATATATCGAAATTGAAATTATATATTCATTCGGTTTTTGTTGGCGGTTGTCGTTGGGCAAGCATGGCTTGGGTAGTTGATGAGAGTGGATGTACCTCCTAGATAGAAGGTAAAAGCTGTAAAACTGTTATAACTGCTGTTGTAAGGTTTTTCTACATTTTCTATGAAACTAGAGAAGGTTAAGATGGCGTGATAGGACGTCTAAGTTCGTGTATAGAGAAAACACAAAAATTTTATTGAACTTGTTAGAATAAAAAATCGTCTATACAATGCCGATTGACATGCTATTTAATCACAATATAATAAATGCTCAAAGTATAAAAAATACAAAGATGGAACTGTACTGTACATTTGTCATCCCTCTGTCTATACCCCGAACATTTTTCGTGCATTCAACCCGTACAAAACAAATACAAGAAAATAAAACAGCAAGCATGACATCAACGCTATCTAATAAAAAAAATTAGATGTCATTCCGCCGTGCAATCGTCGTAATGCAATCGTCTGAGGCGATAAAATAGAACGTCAATGCCTACGTTTAAATAAAAAAAGAATAGGTAACGTAAATTCTCACAGGCTGTACACAAACAAAGGCGAACGCCTTTGCCTCACATGAAGAGTGTTTGCAAAAATTTCGATCGCCTTTTATCCCCTGCCTCCTCTTAACCCCCTAACGCCCGTCGCGTACAATCATAAGTGTTTTCTTTGTGGATAGCGCAGCCAACAGCACCCTTTAACGTGTTTATCCTTTTCGGTCGAGCCTCCCCTTTATAAACGAATATTTTGACCCTGTTTTTATTTTTTATACTGTGTTATTGTAACTGAAATGTTTGTATGGAGGTATTCTGTTTACTAACATTGGAGTTAATGGACGTACAGTACTTGGTACACACATGGACGTAACAGTGGAAGCAATCAGTGGCGGCTTTTCAATGAAAAACGAACTGTGATCTGTTGTTTAGTGAATGTTGGGATTGTTTTTACCCGACTGCGGCGAAGCCCAAAAGGAGGGTTATTATTTATAGCGCTAAATTTAAAAAATAAAGTTTAAAATTTAAAAAATGACTATACTTACTACCACTATTATACTTTTATGCCCAGTTGATGGCAATAGGCTCACCCCCTACTACATGAGACATAAACATAACTGATGAAATATGCGTGTACTATTAAGTACACCTCTGCCTAACATTTCAGGTACGACAGGCGTGATGTTGTGTTATGAACATTTTGAACACTATTTATCCAAATCTTGTAAGAATTAGTCGTATCAAAAACGACGATTAAAAACTTCTTCAGAAAAATAAAATTCCCACAAAAAAGTCGCAACATCATAATAAAACTTAAACCTATTTTTCTATTACAAGCAAACACATTTAGCACCTATCTAGAGGCAAGACATTTCCTAATTTGGTAATAGAATTTCGGTTTGTTAGTGGACCACGCGCTGGGAATACGTACCTCGTACGTGGTCGCTGCCGGCGATGTGGGGTCGCACTTACAGCGAGGAATGTTCATTAAATGGGAACGTTAGTGTTTGTATGTAGGTCGGGAAGTAAGATGTTTGTAACTAACACTAGGGTCTGTCTAATATTAGGTATCGTTCTAAGAAAAAATATATTACATTTGTTTGTACTTATGTAGGTATTAAAGTGTTGTAACGCAAGCCCTTGGGATTGTTCAATAAAACCTAGGTACCTAAGAGTTTTTGGATGCCTCGTATTTCGAAAAAAGTTTTCGTTTCTAGATTTTTTTGACATCCTTTAATAAATGAACAAAGAAAAATAGCTTAGCAGTTTGAGCACCTCTCGTTTATGGAGGGAGCATTTTCTTAATATTCATAGATTAAGTCAAGTCAAACTAGTGAAAAATATTAGGGTTAATTATATTTAAATTGAACCCATAAAAAGAACCAGTTTGTAAATCAATCCCGCAATGAAGTTCAATGTTAATCCATGTTATTTAAAAAGATCAGTAATCATTTAATACCGCTTGTCGCTGCAACTGGCACCACAAACACTGTTGTTGCACGTTTTGCCGGAGGCGCCGGTGGATTAAACGGATTACACACCACGGGATACGCGTGTTTTTATCACGTAATAGCTGCCAAAGTCACCGGTTAAAGCGTTATCAATTTAATATATTAAATTGATAACGTTTTATTTGATAGCAATTATACGTTTATGATACAGAGGACTTTGAAGCGATTTTGAAGTCATTTATAAGTGACTACTATCACCTATTACCTTACTCTTCTGAGCAAGGTGATAGTAGAAAATTACTTTGAAAATTATTAACTGTGTTTGAAGGTCAACTCATAAATTATTGATCAATGTAATATCGTAAGTAGGGTGTAACAAAAAACTCCAATGATTTTAATAATATACACTCGTCATACTTTGGTCAGAAAGAGTCTCCATCTCATTTATTGACGAGAAAGACACAATTCCCTACTGCCTGCGTGAGCTTTTTTAGCAGAATATGAGTAACAAATGTTGTTCCAATGTTATTCTTACGGACAGTATAATTAACATGAATCTCATGAGTAAAAACGTCTTTAACGAAGCATCCATAATAGTTTAAGAATAAAAAATATTGTAAAAATAATTCTGACTAAGTTTCAGCTAACAGCTTTTAAAATACCAGCTGAAAGTGGGGCCCCAACCCTCCGCTGCACGTATCGCCCGAGGCGTCGCGGATTAAATGGATTACAAGCGAGACACGCGTGTTTTTATCACCTTATCATTACACCTAGATGCCGAATACAACGTCCGGTACTTTCATATTTTACTTACATGTTTTTTATTATGAAAATTATGTATTTTTTTTTGTTTTTGACCCGAGCATTGAAGGGTTGGGATAGAGGAGGTGTGTATTTTTGGATGTTTATGCGGTGAGTATTCCCCCGAAGGTTCCAGCAGAGGTATATCTAATAGTACACCCCCATTTCCCCAGTTAAGTTCAAGTCCCATGTAACAGTGGGCAAAACTATTGCCATAACCACACTCATTGGCAGCTACTAACAAATTCCTGATGGAAAAACCCATTATCACAGTTTAATGATACTTTTTGTGTAATAAAATGATGATTATGGTTTTGTATTGTTATTCTAAAAGGAAAATTGATTACATTCTTTCTTTTCTTTTTTAAAACAACGTTGCCCCACACTAGGAATTTGCGTTTGCGTTGCGGGTGCGTTCACAAACATTTAAACTCACATACACAAATACCCAGACCCGAAACAACTATCCGTAGGCCGTACAAATATCTGTTTCGTGCGGGGATCGAACCCGCGACACGCAGCGCAGCAGTCCATTGCTTGAGCCAGTTGGTCTTGCATACTTTACTTCTTTTTTATTTGTACTCCAACAACTGACTACGCTATCAAAGTAAAGTGATACATCCATTAAAATCATCCGTAAAATACTCAGAACCAACTTCAAATTTCATCCTTAAAATCCAGTTAACCTCGATATCAATTTAATTAGTGCTTAGACCTTATACTTCGTAAATTATTATCTGCTTTAAATTTTAGTAAGGATTCCTGAAACTATAACGGCATCAAAGTTTACTGTAGTTTGCTAAGTAGTGCTTGAACCCGCATTAGTTTGCTAACTATCCGTAGCTGAGGATTGAATAACGGGGAACACTTCAAGGAAATGACGTGTGGGTTCTCTCGTATCCAATAAGTAACTGTATGGCTGTAGGAATAGTATAAGAGTATTGTCATGTCAAAGGATGAGTTTTCAAGGGCGTTTCGAGTAAATAGATTGAATGGATTCCAGGAAAAAACGTAACATTTATTCTATTTTATTTAAAAGTTACATTTAATTTAAAAGAATTGTTTATTGTACGGACAAAATACGGACATGGTTTCGGACTGTGTAACTGCCACTGACAGATATTTCAGTAAGTATTTGCATGGAGGGATACCTCCTCCATTCCCAGTTTTTCCGTATCTCGCATTAATTTACTAACTATCCCTAGCTGAGGATTGAATAACGGCGAACACTTCAAGGAAATGACGTGTGGGCTCACTCGCAACCTATAAGTAACTGTAGGGATGTAGGAATAGTATAAGAGTATTGTCACGTCAAAGGATGAGTTTTCAATGTCATTTTGTAATTGTATTCAATGAATTCCAGGAAAAAACGTTACATAAATTGGATTTAAAACTAACCTTTAATCTTAAACAATTGCTTATTGTACGTACAAATTACGACACGGCTCCGGACACTCATAGATATTTCAGTAAGTATGTGTATGGAGGTATCCGCACCCTCAGTTTTCGGTATCGGTTTGACAGACACTTTACTCAGGCCTACATTCAGATGGCTTCAGAGTTTAAAGAAAGGTAAGGGTCTTAATAGTATACCCAGATGTAAGGGGCATCGAATGGAGAGAGGGTCTAGAATTATGCAGGTTACTCGTCAATGTTCCTAATATTTCAATGTTAGAAATGACTTTGGCAGATGGCAGATGTTGATATTATTTCAATGTCAAACGATTTGAGGGTAACTAAAAGACAGGAGGGTCAGAAAGCGTGCGAATAAACACTAGAATTCAAAATCAGTGATACATCAAAGCCTGGACAACCTACCTTGCGTAAAAGGCTCAAACTACACGCTCTTGTTCAAAAACAGTAGCTCGCAACACTTATCTATAGCAATTAATCATTTTTATTTGTTTAAAGCCACCAAAGCTGTAATATACATAAATTAATACTAAAGTACCTCTTTCGATCTTGTTAGAGTTGGTCAGCCATTTTTATCATTACGCGTTTATAAGGGCCAGTCACGGCATGCGAGCTTCGTAATTATATTGCCACTTGAACTTTGTAGCATTATATGAAGTCATTATAGCTTTGAATTTAATGTTTATTCTGTTATGATATAGATTTACTGTTTGAATTGTTATGTGATTAGTGTAATCGGGGTGATAAAGCGGTGTTAAGTTGGTAAAAGTATGGTCTTTATTTTTTAGTAGGTGCTTGTGAAAGTGATAATGGCATCAATAATATTATTTTTTTTGGATATCATAGCCAAAATATTGCAAGGTTTACCTTACCACGAGTGTACCCAGTATGTATATAAAAATACGCGTAGATGTGCTACGAGCTACGCGCTACGGCGTAGCACATGCTGTAGCACTAATCATTTTCTAGTGAAGTTCATCTAATTGTTTGGTGAAAAATAAATTTGATGTTTGCTAGTGCGTGGAAATGGTTCGTTGTTATTTATGTTTTAAATACATAAAAACAAAAGAGAACTACTACTACCTCCCCTCATATTTTACTCAAAGCCAGGTACAACTATTCCTTATTTAACGCGGAAGTAAGGAAGGAAATCCTCATAATCGTCAGAAAAACGTTCACAAAGATTCCTTTTAAGCCTGTCTCAGAGAGGTGATCATTATACATTTATAGACGACTGGCTGTGAAAGATTCCTTCGACATGCAGACATCCTTAGGATAATTTTCAAAAGCTCGTCGCCTTGCAGAGTTACCGCACCGTGATAATATAATGGTCTGGCCCTAAATGTTTTGGAAAAGTCGCCCGAAAGACCATTTTCTATTTTGTTGGGATTCTGGCGAAAATGAGAGAAGATCAAAGGCTATTGTTGCAAAATGCGGGTTGTATTTTAATTATGATAATATTTTCTTTGTAGGGGTCTTCATGAATTGAAAACTGGTACAAATTTTACGCAACGTTTGGTATGTGTGATTTAAATATACGGGTACCCACGTCAGTAAAATACCGAACATTTTACTGTATTATTTACTGAAATTAATACATTTTTCGGGTCACCGCGTTAATGCTGTACATTTATTTATTCGTGGAACTGGTTTAATTAAACCAAAACAAACTACATATTTATATTACCTATTTTGTCGAGCTTAAATTCTCGTTAGAGAGTAGTCCAATTCAAAAAATATCTCCCACACACACACACAAAAGCTAACGAAAACTTCCAGATTAAAGCTGAACAGGCGAATAATAATAGACGAAAACATTATAATCCCCCCCCCCCCTCCACACCGCTAGCCCTCTCCATTACCAAGCGTTTTACTTGGCGCGGATAAATTACACAGTTATGAATAAATTTCGCATAAAACTCCGAACTGCACCTTTACATGACGAAAGAGTAAGCTAGATGGCCGATTGCGGGTGCAAGAGAGGGACGGACAACCCGGCAAGTCGTAATACGAAAATTTCATTAAGAAGTCAGGCCATCCCGAACAGTTTTGCTGATATCTAGAATATTCGGGCGTACTTATTAAGACGCGGAATATCTTCAATTTCTGCAGATGATTTTTTAATATAGTAGCGCTTTTGAGATGTAATTATGTTATGAACGATTTCGTGGTTTCGTGAGGTTGTGTTTAATGTGATTAAACTTTTCTGTTTTGTCATCGATTTGCGAAGTTGTTATGAGGTGAGATGACGCTGGGGAATTTATGGAGCGTTAGTAATGATAATAAAGTAGATAAGAGTTGCTTTTGATGAGGTATAGTGGTAGGGCAACGTTACTTAGTGTTCAGCTTAAATGAGCTTTAGTGTTGTGTTATTTAAATCATTTATTTTATAAATGAATTCTGATTAAAAATAAATAAATAACATCACGCCTGTCCCCGAAGAGCATGAGGTCCTGGGTTCGATTCCCGGATTGGACAAAGTGTTATTGGGTGGCAGAGGCAGCCATGGAGCCTGGATTTATGCCCGGTAGATGGTAGTAGGTTCAGCCCCAATTACATGGGACCTAAACATAACTGGCAAAATATGGTCTAACTCTTCGAAGATTACAGGCGTGTTGTATTATATTTTGAAAAAAAAACTTTTTTGCAAAAAAAACAACCGACTTCAAAAACACCAAAAAGAGAAAAATAAACTTTCGAAGAAAAATCAGCTTCTGAAGTCGGTGACATTTGTTTGTTTGATTTTATTTTTTTTCCACCGACTTCAGAAGCTGATTTTTCTTCTGAAGTTTATTTTTCTCTTTTTGGTGTTTTTGAAGTCGGTTGTTTTTTTGCAAAAAAGTTTTTTTTATTTTTTTCATTTTTAGTTGTAATTAGTACCTATATTATATCCTATACAAATTTTTACTATGCATTTAACATTCAACCAAGAAACCTAACCCTTAACCTTCAAGATTCCCCTATTTTTACTTTCAACTCTTAACCGTTGAGGAGTAGTATACCTTCCATTATCAGCTCATCAACATGAATACAAGTGATGACTGCTAGATGCGAATACTTGAATAGCGCCAGGAAAAGCACGAAAATTCATAAAACAACAAAAAAAATGTGTATTGTACACATCTGCATACCCCCTCAGAGCATACAGGCGTGATGTTACGTCATGATAATGTATATTCAATAAACATCCAAGCGATTCCAGCAATTACGACAGATTTGCCGTCTATTTTTGAAGAGTTCCATTGTATATCTCCGAAGATCAGCACCAGATCTTCACCAAAAAAAAATGGGACCACCTCAGGAGTATACTCTTTCAAATAAAAAAAGAATTTTGATGATCGGTCCACAAATGGGGGAGAAATCAGGTAACATACATAAAAAAAAAAAAAATACATACACACGAACATATAACCTCCTCCTTTTTCGAAGTCGGTTAAAAAAGAAAAAGAGGCAATCATGAGATAACGACTTATATAGAAATGTGGAAACAAGAAGATATATTATAATCTGCGTCGATCCCAAATAAATTAGGATAAGGGCAGAGAATGATGATGATTTTCAAAAAAACATTTACAAAACTTTTGAACACATTAAGAGCATGATACCATGATTAGCCGTTTACCAATCACGGCTAAAAATTTCGAAAAACGTTCGAAACACGCTCGCCATTAATTACGACCGTGACGTAAATTTTTCCAGTTAATCAAAAAACTGTCGGACTTTTCTGTGGGTAGGTGTATCTCTCGTGACGTCATTAGCGACCTACCGAAGCGCCGAAGCACCTAAGTTGATTTTCGAACGAATTTAATTTAATTTACAATTAAACCGTGGTCCTCTGTTTATTTTTTCGGAGCACTGGCTTCTAATTTTGAATTTCGATGGAAGTTTGTTTTTCTTATTTTTGTTTCCGTTTGTTTGTGTTGCTCTTGCTGGCTGGGAACAATTTGTTATTTTAAAATTCGATGTGTGTGCCTGTGTTGCCAGGGACATGACAAGGTGACTTTTGGTTGCTGTTGCTGGCTAGATTATTTATTGCGGGTTTATAGCATATTTAACCAACTTCCAAAAAGGAGGAGGTTCTTTATTCGTGTGTATATATTTATTTTCATGTCAAGTCAATCGAGTTTTTGTTACCAAACTTTAAACTTTAAACCATTCCAAGTTTAATTCCGCGGTGTATTTTTTTGACAGATGCGAATTTAGGGAAAGCTCAGACGGCCCCATTTTCATTGCCTATTACTCTTACAACCCATACAGTAGAACCCAATTGACATTCAAACGCCCTCAAAAATTAGCCACAAAAATGCGTGCACACGATCACACACCCTCTCTCATCCTATTACACGAATTATCATATCAAACGGTAACCGAAGCATTCGCCATGAAAAAAAAAACAATCATTCAAAACCTTTCATCCTCTTATTAGAGAAAAAGGGTTAGTATTCGGTGGCAAATATAATTCTGCTGCTGGCGTAACGGGATTTCAACTTTAAAGCTTTAGGATAAAGTCGCTTTGTTCTGTTGCGTCACGTTTGTTATGATGTAACGAGCTTACCTCGCATCGCAATCAAAGGTTCGCCTATTTAAATAAATCTAGATTGAAATTCACAATGGAGTTTTAAGGGAGTCGTCGTCAGTCGTTATCGGGGCCGCACTCGGGTAGCTCAAACGGGTGCAAACGGGTTACAATTTATTGGTCCTCGTTTTGCATTCTCGGGGAAATAATGTTGTTACAGACTTGTGTATTCGTATGAATGGGTACAGTTACGGAATAAAGTTTGCTCGTTGCCGCGTGGGTATACAAGCTATGTGCTTTATTATGAGAATCCGTGTATTTGTGTTCAACTTTTTATATCGGTTTTTCTCAGGTTTAATCGCTAACTATTTACTAGTACTAAAACTAAACCATTAATATGGTAATTCAATCATATTTTTTCTACATTCATTACCAATTTATATCAATAAATAAACCAGAAAGACAACACAGCAAAATAAAAATCACAAAAAACGTCCCCTAAACCGCCTCCGGCCCTGGCGGGGGTGCTACCAAAAATTATGGACATTACTTTTGCCAGCAAAATTGGGTTACCGATGGCTATGTAATGAAGTGCTGAACTTTCAGGTCATGTGTAGAGGCTTCCTGGCGTAATTGCCTCTGATATAGTGTGCCGCCGAATCCGAGCGAGCGGCCCCAATGATAATGGGTTCCTCCCATAGTTTTAATCTTCTTTATAGGTGACCCTTTCGCTAACTTTGGAAGTCGTTGCGCCCCTATTATTTTATGTTTGTATGCGTGTTTGGTTGTGTGTGTATTGAAACGGATACCGTGGTTTAGGCTTGTTGGTGTCTGTGATCGTTACAAGTTAGTGCTTAGATAAACTGATTTGATAGGGCTCAGAAGCCGCAGCCCTGGAAACTTTGTAATGGGTTTGTAACTAAAATAAAGGGCTGGTGGAACGTGTTTTAGAGTTTTGTTTAGTGTATTGGATAAAACGCCTGTGTTTACCGTCTGATTTTATTATTGATATTTAAGCGCACAATATTGTCTTTAAAATGAAATATTTTATATACTCAAAAAGCATAGAAAAAAACTGATTCTAGTCTTTTTTGAGTTTCTTGCCCATTCTCTATAGAGATTTACGCTTTGAGATGGCCAATTATTTTACTTTCTCAAATTATTGTGCTTTGTAGTCAAACACAGTCAGTCGACTGTGTTTTTGTTTTTTGACAAGTAAAAGTGCCTGTAATGGTCTCATTGAAATAAATGCTTTGAGTTATAGTTTATTTCGTTTTAGATAGCAATAGTTATATGGAATTCACTAACTGAATCAAATTATCCCTCATCAGTGTAAATGAAGCTCTATTGTAACCAAACAGGTCCGTAAACATCTACCCTTGGGCCTTAACAATACATTCTACAACAACAATGCGATCTTCCCCTCTAACACTTAGATAGTAACAAGTAGGTAGTTTCTGAAGTTATAAATCTCAAACCAAAAACCCGATGAGCGATGATTTTTCAAAGCGAATCGGGGTGTGCGAGCGACATAAGCGCTACAATTAATTTAACAGGCGTCTCCGCTTGTACTATGGGTGGTGCAAGCGTGGTGTGCAAGCGATTTAAACTGATGATTATGTTGGTGTATTATAGGAAGCTGGAACTAACTGGATTGTAAAGGTCAAATAGGCAGCATGTGGTATTCAGCTGCATCCAGTTAGACGAGAAGCAGCTCCCAATATAGTTGGGAAAAGGCTAGGCAGATGATGATTAAAGGAAGCTGGAAACTATCTATGTATTTGTTGTCACAACGCTGGTTTTCTCTAAAAGGTGTGCCTGTTCTGGGTTGTAGGGAGACTGACTTTGTATTCCACAGAATCATCATTAAGAACATTTTCAACTTTCCCTGCATCGGTAATTTAAAAAACAAACCAGCCATTCCGTGTGTTTTGACTGAACTAACTGTCGACCAACTTTCAATCTTATTGCTAGACTTTTCTTTTCTTTTTTTGAGAAGATTCTTCTTATCTTCATAAGGCTGCAAAGTGGTAGACTGTCAGCGAACTCGGTATTATCAAGGTAAGTAGATCTAGATAGACCTCATAAGCTATAGTTTTGCTTAGTCACTTTTCTGACCAAGTTACTACTCAAATTGGTCAGAAAAAACACCACGATAACCTTCATCAATTAAAGACAGGTAAACAAAAGGATCGATCCTAATCCTAATTACAAACCGCCTCCATGTTCTAACTTAGAGTAAGTTCGGGGTAAACTGGGGCAAAATTGTGAGACATTAATCTTTAGCTCACGCGAAAAGTATTGTACAGATAGCGTGGGGGACTGAGATGTTTGCCCCGACTTCCTCGGATAGCCAAAGTGGTATACAATGTATACAAATCCGGGAATAAATAGGTGTTTAAAGATGGTACTAATCATTTTTTTACTAATTATTTGCTTGTAATTTTACTGGAGCTGCGTGATTTTAGACTATCACTAACTTAGTAGCTTGTTTTGTCCCACGGCTGGTCAAAATTTTCTACTAAGTATGCATTTCCATTCAATTCTGTGTTTTGCTAGTTTTAGAATTTCTTTTTGTATTTTCATTTTATTATTTTCGGTGCAAAATTATAGTGTTTTTAATGATTTCTAAAGTGTTTATCGTAATATTAGCCTAGCTGTTCCTTATCCTTATCCTTACATAGTATAAAACAAAGTCGTGTCTGTTTGTTTATTTGTTTGTTTGTCTGTATGCTTAAATCTTTAAAACTACGCAACGGATTTTGATGCGGTTTTTTTTAATAGATAGAGTGATTCAAGAGGAAGGTTTTAGTATATAATTTGAACGACATCCACGCGGGTGAAGCCGCGGGCATCAGCTAGTTCTCTCATAATGAAAACTCTGACAAGGAAAAACCGTTGATAATTAATCATCACAAAACTCATTTATTTCTGTCATACCACATCGTACTTACTTTTACAAGTAGGTACGTAGGCCGAAGCCATATAATCATATGGCTTCGGCCTACGTACCTACTTGAAGCCATATGATTATCTTATGGCAAAAGTTCCCAAACAATGATAGAAATATGGTTGAACGCAAACAAACACAACTCTCTTCATAAAATTAAGTATAGTCGTAAATTCCCACATACCAGTGTGGCGCTACCTTTACCAGTATTAGGGTTCCGTAGCTAAAAGATTAATCGCAGTGCTCCGTAGCTACACATTAAGTAAATTTCTAAGCAACACACATATAAATCGCGCTTAACGGGCGTCGTTGAGAAAACTGTAGACTTTCGCCTGTTTCAGCTGAATTCAGAATTGTTTACAGTTCAATTGTTTATATTAATTGTTTGGATAAAGTTTGTGTTGCGCCTTTGTTTTAATGTTAGTTTGTATTTGGAACACAAAAATGACTGAACGTTTTAATATGTATAGTTTAAGCCAGCTAGTTAGGTCGTCTCAAGGTGACTCTCATAACTTTACTAAAGATAAAAAGAGGTCTTATGAGCTCAGGACAGCTGTACGGGTGTATCACATTGACAAAAATACGAGAAAACTGTCAACGAGAAAAACAAAATAAAACTTAGAATCGGGGACATGACTATCAAATAACTCACAATAAAGTTCCGAAGATGTTTCATGGAAGTGGCCAGAATAAGATCTATAAAGTATAGTAGACAAGTGAAACGTTTTCAGAACGTATCCGGTGTCCGCCGTGTCTCCTGAGTTACAACTTGGCAACACTAACCAGGTCACTCCAAATATAAGAGATACAGTACACAAAACGTTTTCAAAATACTCTTTTACATCAGATTGTATTACTCTAAACTCCAAACGTTTGCATAAAGAAACTTAGCGCAGTTCAAACGAAACTAGAGCACATTCCAGCTTCACTCGCCAATAGCAAGTAACAGATTGCTCTAAAATACACCAACCAACTTTTGAATTAAAAGCAATGCGACAACTCTGTGTGCTGTTATTCTGCTATTTCTCATTTAGCCAACGACTAAACGCGGATGCGTCTGACATCGTGGCTTCGTAATATCCTGTCACTACATTGACCTATTTCTGGGCAAACACGACCCGACACAGTGTCGCACTGTGCACCCCCTACGCCTAAACTTACCGCCGTAAATTAACACAGCTAGCTTCTGTGGCGCTTGTTGGAAAACTTACACTGTAACATTACTTAAATCTTTATTACGAAAGCAATAAAGGCCATATTTAACGCTGTCAAAGGTTTCGTCGAAATTAAAGCGTTGAAATGAAAGTTCGGTTGTCTTTTTGGGGTGGCACTTGAGGTCTTGAAGAGTTTACTTAATGGAAAACGCTCTTTTGCCGTTTTAACTGGAAGACTGTCTTGCAAAATTCATTATCTATCAATTACAATATTTTAAATCTTTTTTTGGAGCTTTTGGAGGTTTAGAGAGGTTTCTTAGATTTTTTAAAATAATTTCTTTTTTAATCAAGTTTCTACGGCAAGTTATTTAAACAGATTTTTAAGAAACTTACACCAATACTGAAATATTATGAAGCAAGGATTTTAGTTTTTAAGCCCGCTCAGACCACTAACGCTATGAAGTCCCTATACAAAAACATAGATGGCATTACCGTACCGTCCCTTGCTGAAAAACGTCATGCAAAGGCATAAATAATTCGTTCCAGCAAATGCACGGTAATACGTAAAATAATTCTTATCACTGTGACCCAAATACAGGCGAATTAACCTAAAACCAAAGCTACTGTATGACCAGTACTTCTCGTAGTTAATTTATTGTAGCGTATAGTTTTATGCTTTTTACTTTACCCATAGAACCGTACTTTAACGATTTCTGGAAATAAATGGGGAGGTAAAAGATATTCGTAACATGAAAGTATGACAAACTGATTTAAGTTTCGACGAATCGGTTTTATTAATGCAGATGGAAGGGCTGTTGACTGAGGGTAAGTGGTTCTTGGTATAATAATTGTATTCTTTTTGCGGTAGACTTTTTAGTTTTTAATACTATTTTTCAGTTTTATAGGTTTTTGATAATGAAGGGGTGGATTTTGTGAGTGGAGCTACGTTCAAGAACTTTCAGTGTCTTTATTTCTATGGAACATTGACATCGATAGCTTTTGAACGCGGTTTAAAGATCGTGATCACGATCAGTTCCATTCATATGTGCTGTTTGAATCCTGTTAAATTATATTAGTAAAATTCGCTCTAGGACTAAGCGAATCAAAGGACCAAAATAAATGTTTTTCAACGTTGAGCTAGAATTTAATGCTTTTCTATTGATAAATAAATGGCAAATCTATTAAATAATTAGTAACAGCTGTTCCGTTTGGACATAAATTACGAACGCGACGGGAACATAAATACCCGCGTGTCATATTACGGTAATTAATACTCGATTATGCATCTCTGCTGACCATACAAAATATAAGGTCCCATTAAAATAGGTGGACAAAATTTCAGAAATGATTCAGACCACCAAAATAAGGACGATGGTAAAAATAATAATTAGAAAAACGCATTTAAGTACCTAGGTACTCATAAAGGATGAGTTTGTTCTAGAGTGCCGGCAATTTTTTAATTAAAGTAAAAAAAAACAGTTTATTTAATGTTTTTTTTGTTTAGATATGTTTGGTTAGTCCTACTGAACGCTGTGTTAAAATTTGTCCACCTATTTTAATTGGACCTTATATATACCGATAATAAAAATATATTCCACGTCAGTAAGTACTACATTTTGACGTACAATGTTCGAATTTCTAGGAAACATTTAGGGTAACAAAAATGAACAATTGTATTTATATCAGGGAACTATGTATGCTAGTAAAACAACATCCGCATTACTTCCGTCTGCAAACAGAGGTAACTAACAAGCAAGCTCCTCCTCGAAATAAATATAAATATGAATTGAATATACCTCATTGCAAATTACAATTGTTTAGAAAAAATGTTTACATTACTGCGATGCAGGTATATAATAAGTTGCCTAACTCATTCAAGGAGCTTCCTATTGGCATATTTAAGAAGAAGCTGACAAACTGGCTATTGTGTAATTGTTTTTATGACATTAATGAATTCATGGACTTCTGTAAAAAATTAAGATGATAATTTAATTAATTATGACATAAACTTTATTATATTTTTATGTTTTATATTCACTATGACATTCAATTTTAATTTTTATATAATGACATTTAATTTCCATGCTTCTTACTTTGACATGCAATTTCATATGTTTTTATCTATTATTTATTATAAAAGTGGCATGGTATTCATTAAAATATTATATTAAGGTCAATTCAAAACTGTAATACTAAGATAATATTTGTACACCAGATAATATGGTAGAATGTAAGAAATCTTTTAATGAACCTAACACCATACAATGTACAACTGCATTCTTACAAATAAATAAAATTCTAATTCTAATTCTAATTCTAATTCAAGCGTTATATATATTATATCCACATCATAACAAACAAACTACTCATTTCTACATAAATGAGAATTAAGCATTAATTCCAACAAAAACAAAAATAAAACAGAAAACAGTAGAAGAAATTATATTAAGGGCAATTATAGGAAGAGGCCCGATTTCAGAGGTACAAGCGTAAGCACAATGAGAGGTATTAGGACCATTCGAAGGCACAGACCATAAAATAAGAAGGTCAAGCCCCGTCCTAGAATCGGGGCTCCGAAGAAAGGCATCGGCCAAATTGGTAGTTAAGACTCCTGAGCAGACGGGCGACTGGGTTTGACGCAGGTGAGAAAATAATGAAATGACCGCTGTGATCCTTCAAGGGCTCACGAATTTCAGCTCGTATTGGAATTTGTCGTATTATTACATTTGTGTAGGTGGTAAGATCTGATATGAAATAAGTTTGTATTTCTAGACCTAGCTTTTTCTTCAATTTCAGGACCATCTATCACTGTCTTATGTCTTATGGATTTTTTGTGTAATGTAAGTTGAATCAGAAAAAAATACACAGTATTCTTGAAGTTTTTGACTTCTAAAATCGCAAGTCTACACTCCCATCCTTCGGGTGCGTTGAATTTTTCGGTCGGTCATTCGCGTGACCGCTTCGCATTAGTGCAATGAATCAAATTGAATAAGGCCGCGGTCACATCCGCGATTGGAGGAAACGCCCGTCGCTTTGCTAATAAATAATCATTTTAACTAGTCGTGCTACTGAACTCGTGTTAATGGAGTTTTCAGGCGCACCACTTTGTTTAGATTACGAATTGATTAGAATATACCTGTTTAGGGCAAGGCGTGAGCTAATGGGCAAGCATTTGTGGTAATTGATACAATTGCTTTATGTCTAGATGTGAGCTGGATACCCCGTCTGGTGTGGACTAAGTGTTTAAACGGAATTACGTAACCATTTATTTCTACCGACCTCTAGAAATGAACTATTTAATTGTTATGATTCACAGAAATACTTTGCTACTCAATCGTGAACTATTCGTAAAGTGTGGGCAGCAATCCGCTTATTTCAACAACAACGAACAACCAGCATACCAAGAAACGTTTAATGATTTTAGCTAACTTTGCTAACACAAAGTGATAGTTATAAATAGTAACAAAACGATACCACGGACTGCGTTCGTTATTGACAAGTTTCAATTCGCGCTATACCATTACAAATTACTTGGTGCTCAAACCACTAACCCTAAATTGAAGCTCGCACATTTCAAACAATATTCCAGCCAACACTTTCGCCGCTGCGTCATTATGAGAGGTCGTAACGACCCCACAGTGCAAGGATTAGGGCGCACTCGCAAACCAAGTTCAAAGTCGTACTCGGAATTAATAGGGTTATTGTGGCAATAAATACGGGAGGTGCCTAGTTTGTGGTGGCCTGTGGTCGGATAAATCAAGTGGGCGAATGCCGCAAGATGTCCCGTGCTACACCCTTCCGTCTCTCACTGGCCTGTGGTGGCCGGTGGAGGAGATAGCGGATTAAGGAAATGAGCTTTTGAGACTATTTACTTACCTCTAGAAACTAACAATTGCAATTATATTTGGAACTTTAGAAGGCAGTGCTCGAGATTAAAAAAAAAGGTAAATATATCTTTTCTATGTCTTTTCCGATCTGAAAGTACGTGCAATGTTTGCACAATGCCATCATTCCTTGAGTGAGATAGTTACGAGTATTTGAAATTAGTTTTTATAACTTTCAAGTTACAGCTTGGGGTCAAACAGATAGAATAATTATGTTGTCCTTAGTACTCTTCACACTTCTTTTTCACTTTTAAAAAGCCCATACTGTCTTAAAAACTCGCTCTATTTTACAACTTAGGCCAAACTTCCAGACCAAAACAGCCAACTTTAAAGGCCATCCAAGTGAGCGTAGCGGTGTATTGGCCACGTTATATTGTTGAATGTACTGAGCTCATGATACCCCTATGTACTCCACTTATATACATGGATGGATACATGTACTCGTGTAATTCTGTCTGGTGTTGAGTTACAACCGAATTTTGTTAAATGAAGCATTGAATCCGCTTTATATTTTTGGAAACATAGTTATTGTTCTACTCCGTTTCTGTAACAACACAAACTATTGTTCAAATTGGTATTGTACATGTAGGTACAATGGCGAGCAAATTACGAAAATTATGTAGTATTAAATTATAATGAAACAAAGAGGATGGTATTTAATATGTACTACTTAAATAGCTCACAGAGTAAATCATTCCAACTATTCGCACGGAGGACAGATTCGCACACAATTATTAATTTAATTCTGTACTTGCACATTGTGGAAATTCATTGACGAATTTTGAGTTTAAATGTGTTTATTAAGGCTGTTTATGCAAGCAGCAATGATTTCCAATTGAGCGCGCCTTTCCTTTTAATTTCTTATCCGTAGTTCATCAACAATTGAAATGGACCAAAGAGGTCACAATTTATGCGAGGACCAAACCACCTGAGGCCCCTAAAAGCTAGGGGTGACTAATTTATTGCAGCTTAATTTACTGGACATGTTTTATGTATGCCCTGAGGGTCCGAAAGAATGTTCCGGCGTGATTTGCATGTGTTCTCGTCTAAGTGGCCTTTAGAACTGGACAAGGCCCAGTGGCCTGAGTGGCCCATGGCGTTGATGTATCGTGGCCGGGAGTAGTGTAGCGAATTAGCTGTGTGTGTCGCCTTAATAGTTTTAACCCTTGCGCTGCTTTGGTTTTAATGTTTTGGACAGCCCATTTTAAATAATTGGCCAGTTGGGTTTGAAAGTAATAAATTAGTGGGAGTCTTATGTTAAAGTAGTGCTTTATAGACGGATGTCATTGAGTATTCCGTCAGCATTTAATTTTCAAATAAAGTGCCTATTCTGTAGTACCGTGATTTTACATAACATAACATAATATCATTCCGCTAGTTATGTTTAAGTCCTATGTAATAGGGAGCGAGCCTTTTACCATCAACCGGGCACAAATCCAGACTCCGTGGCTTCTACTAAGAAATTCCTAAAAATCCAATAACACTGATTTCCCGTCATTTGTTTAAATAAAAATCAAGTCTGGTTTATTTTTGGAATCACAATCGGAAAAGGAAGCCGATAAACAAAAGTACACAATTATTTGCGTAAAGATACAATTATGAATACAACGACGGTAACAGACGAGCTTGATTTTCCTTCAGCCTGCTCTTGACATAAATAAATTCAGCTCAAATTCCCAACAAATATTTTAACTTGATAAGTGGTCGTACGTATTTGTGCGATATTTTAAACAATACCTACTTGTTGTGGTTCGCGTCGGAGGGTTAATGTAAGAGGAAAAAACGTAGTCTGTACGAGTCTATGTTGTGCGAACAAAGTTAATTTACTAATTGATCTACAGAAGTATTGTATTGTGTTTCACTGAGAGTTTTGTGATTTCCGCAATTTGCACGAATGTAAAGGTACAATTATGTAATTATTCCGTAAAGGTTTTCAATTTTACAATTATTATAAGTGGATTACTTATTTTGTTCTGAATTACCGTAAAATTACACACGAATGAGATTAATGAATGAATGAAAATGTTTATTTTAAACACACTGATTGGTACAGGTACATATTATGTGAATAGGTAGATACGAGTATTTAAAGCTGTGTTGGTAAAATTAAAAATAATATAAGATCAAACGAACTTCTTGAAGTGAAGTTCGATCAATATTATATGAGTCGCTTCATTCGAAGATACAAATAACCATGTAGTGCCTTTATTCTACAAGGCTCTATTCGCACGTTTAAAGAATCGACTTTAGTCGATTGTCATTTTTTTTTTTTTTTTTTTATCTGTGGTGTGGACCTCACTAGCGTGGCGTGATAATCGTGCCGTCATTCTTGTTTAGAGATCAGTTTTCTACGATGGGTTTGGGTGGGTGAGGACTTTGTATCTTCGAATGAAGCGACTCATATAATATTGATCGAACTTCACTTCAAGAAGTTCGTTTGATCTTATATTATATTTCGTCGCTTCATTCTTCAGATACAAATAACCATGTAGATGTTTAGAGATATGTTCTCAGATTAGTAAATAAAACTTTATTATGTAAAGTTTTATATTAACAGTAGAAAACTTTTATTTTGATATCAAAAAACAGAAATTGTTCTTAATAGTAAATAACTATAAATTATTAAGTTCCTAATCATTATTTGAACAACAGACAAAAACAATAAATACCTATATGTATTTTGATTTATTAGTAGGTAAGTATTACCTATAGTAATTAATAATAATTCTAGATTTAAATTACTTAGGGCGCAGATAGATCGAGCATACATACCCTCATCATTAATTGATTGGGTCGGTTTTAGAACCCAGAAAATGTCTAAGACGAACTAGCCCAACCAGCCGTCTTCCGGATGGTGTCAACACAGGTATACTTCAGCGGAAGCCGCCGCCGAGGTGGAGGCGTAGCGCGTGCTGTGCGCACTGAATACTGTGACTTGTTCTCCGCTAGGGTCTGCTTAATCCACCTACTGATAGTTTATGACGATGCTTTTTACATGGTCTTTTAACGATAAGCAAAATACTATCGTTTTCTTCAGTTCGTGAAGCAGATGTTACCTAAAGGTAATCAACGAGAGTTTTTGCAGGGCATATTTTGGGGTTCTCTACGAAATAGGTTGGGTAAAGATAAAACGGGTTTTTTCTCGATTTGCTGCAGAAGTCTTTATCATTTCAGTAATGTTTATGTATATATACATATAGATACCAGTATATACGGCGGTATAGATACCAGTGGGAGATTTGTGGATATTTTGCACTCCATTATTGGAGACAAATTGTACTCGATTTGAAGTACAGAACGCATACAAAAGATGCTTTTTTTTTTTTTTTTTTGATAGTTTATTAGGGTCAAGATTATTACGTTTTTCCAATGAGTACCATTGGGAAACGTAGTCCAGTACTATTTTTGGGTCCCAAGTTGTGTTTTACTTGGGATGAGATGGCTTTTGCCTGTAAATACCTTTCAGTACCTACCTAGACGTTTCATTTTCTCGTCTGCTTCAATGTTATTTCCGAGGAGAAATGAAAGGACAGATTCGGTGACTATTGATAGCGCCGTATGATGCTTCCTGTCCCTATGTCCATATCTGACATGAGCATTCTTCTCAGCAAGGGAAACCAAGATTAGCCAGGCCAAAAAGGAAAGACTAGGATGCCAGTGGCTGAGTCGTCAATAATTTCTCTCAAACATTTTTGGCTTAAAGCACACGGGGGAAAAATCGTAGAAAAAGGTAGATTGCCAACTAACTGTAAAAGTGTCGACTTTTATGGAATCAGGGTTCGGTCTTCATGGAACGTTTTGGCTACATTATGATATTTGTGCGGGAAGCGAATAAATCGATTTTTGGTTTACCTAAAATTTGAACTATCTTTTGGAAAGCCAAATCCGAGATTCTTCATCTACATTGTCGTGTGTTAATGTATGACGCAACGTGACGTTAATTGATTCACTTTTTTAATATGAAATGTGTTAATGTATGACGCAAATAGAAATATATTTCGCTTCTCACACCATTGCCAAATAGATTTATTCAATTAATTTAAATGTGGGAATCGAACTCCATGCATACATTTAATATAGCTGATAGCAGATGTGTTCTCCACACGAAGCAATACGGAGCAGTTAGAATGCAAGCTTGCAAAGCACTTCAAACCTCTAAGACATACCGCTGGATTTTCCAGCCAACCTTTGCTCGATTTCCGTTATAGACTGCCCCCAGCCTGTTCTAAAAGCGTTAGTGTAGATTTGAAATGGTAATCTCTTCTCAATACGTTGTGTGTTAGGTTGAGTTGAAAATCCGTCTCCACCGCTCTAGGTCAAAGTCTTCAAAGTCACTTGACCACTTGGTCACTTCAGCAGAGAGACCTTTGAAGGGCTAAATCTTCTGACGTTTGTGAGTTTTGGTGTATAAACCAACCATATAAATATCTTACTGCAGGACAAGCTGCAGTAAGTACCTACTCAACCAATCAACTACTAACTAGCTAACTATCGTTCCCTATTCTAAGAGCTAGGAAGAAAAGACAACATAATGATCATCGCATTATCCCTGTTTGTTTGTCATCTGGCAGGCCCAGTGACATAACGACGCTATAAAATATAAAACCTAAAACTTACGAATTTGTCGTGGTTCAAGACATTTTTTTTTTTCTTTTCTTGTAATTAATTACAAAACCTAAGCATTTAAGCAATGTTTCATTAACGTTGTCACGACATTTTTATCTTAAGTATTACCGATGTTAAAGATGTCATCGAGAGATAGGTATTACTGACCCTTGTGTCTTAGGTGAATAACCTGGTTCATCAACTTCGTGAAAAAACCTAGGCGCAACAGATAAACCATAGGGCATTGCGTTAAACTAGTATGTATGATCAAACTGAAAACGTAAGTATTTACGATGTTCTTTAGAAATAGGAACTAAAAGTTATGTTTCCTTTATGCCAATACTTGCCATAAATCCATCTTTAGGTAAAAGTCTAGCTGCAATCTTATAGTTCTCCATTTTAAAGTGAGCAGTGTAAAACACACTTATTTAAAACCTTTGAATTTAAAATAACCTTTTTGTCCTCTAAAGGTTCAGGAGTCAAAAATATTTTGGAAACTAAATCATTGCTGCGATACAGAATTAAATACTTAGTTGTTAGTCGATTCACTTTTTAATAATGAAATTGAATACCCTTCGTAATTTAATACAGCGCCATCTGTATAAAACAGTATTGAACCTCTTTGAACGTTTTCATAGATAATACTGCGTTCGAAACTTCGAAGTGTAGATGGCAGTAAAAGCCGCTAAAGCGGTCGCGACGTTTTGAGTGGTTAGATATATAATTATCCACTTAAGAATTAATGGATCATCAGTGATCTTTGAGCTGCGCTTGGCTTGCGCGGTGCTGGGGCAGTCCTCCTTGGGCGTTACCCCTCCCCCCCCCCTTGTTCGACGAGAAGCGAGGAGAGGCGCGACAATTTTTGATTGTTGCCTGTTACGAAGTAGGAGTTTTTGGCTATTGCAGCGGACTTCTTGATTTGAAACCCATAGTTTTCGATCACTTTCGTGGTTTTTATCTTTTACGAAAGCTTGCTTCCAAAAAGCAATTTATCACGATCACTATCTTGCATTAGGTATATTTAATTTTATAAAAATGCAGATCGTACGGCAAGCGACACCTGTCGCTTAAAATTGTAATGGCCTGAACTTTCTAACATTTTATTTCATTTCTGAAACAAGTCTAGCTATGCCGTGGCCTAGTTGCTGCTGCTGTACCCCCCCCCCCCCCCTACCCTATGGTCAGGGTTACGGACGGGTACCTTCGATTACTGCGACCGAAATTTCATAATTTAATTAAGGGCTTGTAATAATGGAATGGAATGAAATGGAATTTGGCGTTAGGTTTGGCGACAAACTTTGGCGTCTCTTCCATGGTCTCGTCTAAGGCGGAGATATTACCAGGATCCAATTCAGGTACTGGGGTGGATTCCTACTCGCCATCATGTGTCATCATGGGTGACATGTTTATATCAGTCTGATCGGCGTCATTCAATGTGTAAAACAATAAAATAATAAAAGTTGAAAATTGAGGGTAGACGTAATTTTGACTTCTTACATTGTATTAACAAACGATTAATCTCTCAGGAAGTTTAAGGACACTAAGGCGGTATTATAAATAACCGTCATGAGGGTACATGATCCACCTCCAGGCATTTTATTTAATTTTGTATTAATTACAAATTACCTTTGTGATAAAAATATTTAAAATGTCACCTACGGGATATCTTCCGTGATTGTTATTGGTTAATATAGTTATGAACCGTGAAAGCTTAAAACAGTGTTTACCTTCGTGATGACACACGGTCAACCTCCAGGCGTTTTATTTACGTAATCGTTCTTTAGACAATTACAGATTACCTTCGTGATGACACACGGTCAACCTCTAGGCTTTATAGTGAGTTACCTTCGTGATGACACACGGTCAACCTCCAGGCGTTTTATTTGTTTTAACGTAATCGTCTTTTGGACAATTACAGATAACCTTCGTGATGACACACGGTCAACCTCTAGGCTGTATAGTGAGTTACCTTCGTGATGACACACGGTCAACCTCCAGGCGTTTTATTTGTTTTAACGTAATCGTCTTTTGGACAATTACAGATAACCTTCGTGATGACACACGGTCAACCTCTAGGCTGTATAATGAGTTACCTTCGTGATGACACACGGTCAACCTCCAGGCGTTTTATTTGTTTTAACGTAATCGTTCTTTAGACAATTACAGATAACCTTTGTGCTAACACGTGGTTAATCTCTAGGCTGTAGGTATAGTGAGCTACCTTCGTGATGACACACGGTCAACCTCCAGGCATTACAATATAGATTGAACTATATTTCTCTTAAATATTTTTCCACCAACACACAATCATACACTTATTAAGAGTAACGGTTTACTAACCTGAATTTTTATAGGACTCTTCCGATGACGAATAAATAATTCTATTACCTACATTTTCTTTGATGATCTTCTAGTATTCGAATTTTACGTTGATAACGTTCAATTCTATCCAGATTTCTTCTTTTCGGCATTATAATGACGATTGCTGAGCACGTAATATTCACTAGTTTTTAAGGCGCGTGCGAACGATGCCTCGCAAGAAAAAGGAATGACGGCACGATTATCACGCCACGCTAGTGAGGTCCACACCACAGATAAAAAAAAAAAAAAAAAAAATGACAATCGACTAAAGTCGATTCTTTAAACGTGCGAATAGAGCCTTGTAGAATAAAGGCACTACATGGTTATTTGTATCTGAAGAATGAAGCGACGAAATATAATTATTATTTGGACATGAATGAGCGACCAATGCCTCAGGATTTGGCCGTCCACTCTGCTCGACATCAAACTCAGAAGCGTGCTAATAATAACGAAATAATCTATTATTATGATAATTTGTTAATACGATTACAGTTGCACAATAAACTGAATATTTATTAAATATCTGTGGCAAACAGAACCTCTTTCTGAATAATAGTAGGTATCACACTCAAGCGTCATTCACGTACCCAAATAATAAGTTTGACCTTTTCAACCGTTAGTGTTAGTACCCTCCACGATGAAAAGTCAAACAATACGAGATCACTTACGAGTTCCACGCTCCGATTCAATTTACCAGAAATATCTGAGATTGGCAAGTTACAGACTAAATGCTTCCGTAGACCCCGTCAGACCCTAAATTATCTCGGACCCAAATTGGACGTCCGTTAATTATAACTTTCGTGCTGACGTGTCCAGTAAAACTGTGCACTTCAATTAAAAGTATTTGGTATTAGATAGCCCGGGCCCTTGTTGTGTAATTATAAAACGCTATGGGGTGTTCAAAATGTTGCTCCGGTCTTCATTTTGTGACTGTTTTCAGAATAATTGAGCAGTATTTTTAAGGCGAGTGGGGAATGTGTTGTGACATTTTGTACCAGGAAATCATAACAGGCAGGCTGTAATCTTGACTCTACGGATAACTGATCAAACTCCGGTCGGCGCTGTTCACCGGAAACTTGATGTATTATAAAAGAAAAAACGACCCTAATGTGACTGGCGCTAGTGTTTTTATTTATTTGTTGAAACTTCACATACAATAGGTGAACTTAATGCTTCAAACGAATTACCAAAATTGATTGGGTCAAAATTTTGATAGGGTACAAAATCATAATAAGTTCTATTCAATCCAAAGGTTGACAAGTAGAGAATGCCTTGTGGCATTAAGTCTGCCTATGTACCACACTTGTAGGTACATGATGTTAAAATAAATAAATAAAAAAAAAGAAGAGGAGTGCTAGAAAGAAGAGAGAGAAGCTAGGGCGAGTTGAAAATTTTTAAAGAAAAATGTAATCTCTCTGATCATAAATGCTAGAATGAAACTTAAAGCACACACTACGTACCTATTCAGCACAAAATAATAAAATTTTTAATAAACCTAATGAGTAAACAGACAACACAAGTACATAGGTACTCACAAGCTCAGGCAGTATTTTCAAATGGATGCGAAAAACCAACACTGACAAATGAGAGCTCTGATTTTACATTCACAAGCCTGTTCGCATTAATTCAAAGATCGATTCCATCAATCAGCTAATGAAAAGGCTTCTAAAAGGATTTTTATTCCATTCATTCGAAGCTTTACAAGTATTTCAAGATTAAGCACTTAAAACATTAAGTGCGAGTGTAAAATATGTGAGGTTTTATTTTAAGTGTGATTGAGTTCAGTTTGGGGTAAATAATTGATTAGTTATTAGGTAACTATTGCAAATTATACCTACAGAAAACTTACAAAATGTGTCCATGTTTCATATAAAATCACACCTGCAATCCTCAAGGGTTAGCAAATAGTACACCTATTTTTACAAACATACCATACCACCTTTTTCAATGTCACCGTTGATTGATTATTTATTATTTTTAGCTTTTAAAGTTATTCGGTTCCATTCAAGTACTAATCAGCCAACACCAAACAATTCAGAAAATCCTAATACCAGCCAACTAGTAAAATGCCTTTGCAATTACCAAAGTAAGTACTAATTACTTACTGTACCTAATCGTGGCTGGAATTGCGACCAGGGTTCGATTTCAAATATTTGGGTTGGTACACTCATTCATGACGTCACTGGTCTTAATTAGGGCTAGAGTTCATTAAGTTCATAAAATACGTTTTTATTTTCAGCCTCGCGGCCTCGTAATCTAGATTTGGGCCAAGTTGATGGCAATAGGCTCGCCCCCTATTACATGGGACTTAAACATAACTGGAGAAATGTGGGTGTTGTACTATAAGGTACACCTCTGCCTTATCTTTCGGGTCTTACAGGCGTGATATTATGTCCTAAATATTTGTAATGACACTAACCCCCGTATTTATAGTCAAGTCAAAGTAATTACTTGGACTTAAGTAAATTACTTATGCAAATATTTTTATGCAATGGGCAAGAATTAAAACGAAGTTAGAACCGTCAATGAAAGCAAAACTAAGAATTCTAACGTTTGATAGTTCTAACATTAAGAAATTGCTCAACTACAGAGAAAAATCGTATCTTAAACAATGACATTTACTCAAGTAATAGTAATTACTTGTTTATAAATACGGGTGTAAAACAGCTAGTACTAAAATATATTCGAAGGTACAAAAAAGGTAAAGCCTAAATAACCTTCAGTAAGAAGTTTATGTACGACTTCAATTTACCCGTAACAAATGAAAAAATGCTTTTAGCAGCGATGTTCATTACTCGTATGATTGGAAATTCCCCAGTATTTGACGCAGTGATTGAAAATCGACACAAGATTGCGTGACGCGCCTTAAAATCAGAATTACATTACGTGAAGATTGCTTGACTTGGGTTTTGGTTACGAAACCAGTACGTTGGTAAATAAGCTTGTTTTCTATTTAGAGTTCGTTTGAACGTTGATTAGATTTGTAAAATATGTAATTTCTGAATATGTTTTTTTTTTCTTTTTGGTTTGGCTTCGATTCCCATCGGGAATTTCACAGTAGCTTCCACTTAGTCTGGATTTCTGCCCAGTTGATAGGCTCGCCCTCTATTACGTGGGACAAACATAACTAGCGAATTGTAGGTGTACTATTAGATCGCTAACGTTACCAGAAGGTTTGTCTCTTTTCTATTTATCTTCGGGGACGCCGGCAGACCCCAGGCGGGCGATCAGTCCTTTCGTTGTGGATTATTTCGCCCAGTTCCCCAGGGTGTACTATTAAATACACCTCTGCCTTAGGAAATTACAGGCGTGGTGTTAATTTTCATAATAACAGACTTTAAGGGAGAGTACCCATATAAAAAGAAACTTGTTAATAAATTGCTCCAGGCTACCTCCAACCTTCGCCCCAACAATCAAAATAAAAGTTGCAAAAAACGCGAATAGTGCACCCTTAAAACAAAAAAAAAAAAAAACAAAACAGGTTTTACGTCCAACTCCGACTTAGAGCAAGTTCGAATGAAGAGGACTTTTTTTAAAGAATCCCGTTTGTTCCTTTATAAAAGAAAGTCCGGGGCAAAAAGACGAGAATTTGACATACGCGCCTGATAAAACCAATAAAAGACTTGGAGTGAATTGTTTACAGCCGATTCGGTACTGTCCTTTTTTTAATGGGAAATTCTTTTACCTGGACGTCGTCCCACAAAGTTTAAGTAACAACTTCCGAGCGAACTTCAAAAGAAATGAGACAAATTAAATACTGGGAGAATGTCACATAAACTGGTTTTCCGTTTTTACTTTGTTTATCTACTAAGGTAAAGTTTCCATTAATTTTCTTGCCGAAAACTCCGAGTTTGTTTTCTTTATTTCGTGTGTCAAAGTCGCCACACAAACAGTATGTTGCTTTTTCGTAAACTAACTTAATCTTCTTTTGCTAAGTTAAACATGGATATATAATATAGGGTAGATACTGTAGGAGGTAGGTAAAGAGCAGACAAAGGGTCTCCCTCTTCATATTTACACGGTTTTAGGTTGTCAGCCCTTATCTACGAATGTTAGAATAACTTTTGACCGGGTCAACAGGCGGATAATATTTCATTCTTTCTTGTTGCCTTTACTAACAAAGACATACTTGTAACATAACATAACATTATGCATGTAATCCACGAGGGGTAAGGCAGAAGAGTATCTAATAGGACACCCGCATTTAGAGCTTATTGCCATCGACTATGTACATAATATATCTAGGTTCCATGGCTGCTACCGACAAATTCCTAGTGGAAAGACTTTGTCCGACCCGGGAATCGAATCCCGGACCTCTTGATCATAAATCCAATCAGCCAGTCCTACTTATGTTAGACATACTTATACTACCTAGTATAATAATAGTATAGTGTAGCTACAGGTTGCTTCTAAAAAGATCAAAAGATCTCCAAAATATCTTACGAAAATTCCATCAGAAAATTCGGAATTCGTCGTCCAAACCGATAGCCGACAAAAAAACACCGATGTTGACCATTACTCACTAACATTCCGAAATCTTCACTTCGGATTCCGTAAATTCCGAACTGACAAAAAACTGCACAAGTTGAAATTGGATTCGGAAAAACTAATACTTTTAGAACGGCAACACACACAAAGGGATTCTTTTCGCGGGCCGCGCATTTCTCGTGCGCGTTGTGCCGTGTGTGTTGACCTTAATATCTCCGCATCAAGTGTATGTTCTTTATGTCGGTCGTTGTTTACTAAAGTGGTTTTTACTCTGAAAATATTTCTTTAAATATTGGAGTTTTTTTTACACATACATAACATAACATCACGCCTGTAACCCCCGAAAGGTTCGGCAGAGGCGTACCTGATAGCACTTCCTCATTCAAAGTCATGTTTAAGTTCCATGTAATAGGGGGCGAGCCTATTGCCATCAACCGGGCACAAATCCAGACTCCGTGGCTGCTACTGAGAAATTCTTGATGGATAAACCTCATAACACTTTGCCCATCCCGGGAATTGAACCCAGGACCTTGAGCCCAGCAGTCGCATTTGCGATCACAAGACAAACGAGCCACTCAGTTTCATTATTTTAGGATATTTTTTTGGACAAAAATATACCTTTTTTCATGGCCCTTAGTAACACACACCTTTCTTATGCTCCGTGGTACATACTTTACCTTGTAGTCATTATATTAAGAACTTCGCCCTAAATAATCCTTCGCAATATCTTATCTTAACGAGTAATTTTCGGTAAATTACTTTTACTGCTTCATAACCATTAGACCAGTTTAATTGCTTGTCCTCACACACCTCAAGAGACTGGCGTGCCGAAACCTTTGAAAGTCCTCCCCTTCAAGGCGTTTGTTCGTGCCAACGAGAAAAAACCTAACTACTTCAGAAATATAATTCATCTTGAGGTTACACGTAATGAAACGGCTAGTTCGACCTTGCGTGAGAAAAGTCAAAAAGGTGAGGTTAATATGGCCAGGTCACTTGAAATAACCTCGTTGTCTCAGACACCCAGGTTGTATTAAGACATACCCTTTTTTTTTTTTTTGGTGGGTGGAAAATCATCAAATGACCCCCCCCCCCCCCCCCGCTCTTGGGCAGAGCGAAGGGGAGTGTCAGACTTCTACTGACTAAAAACCGAACCCATGTTCCTTCTTTGCCCTTGCGCCGAGGCCACGTCATCTAGTACAAAAATCCGCGACCCGAAAAGACCCTTTCGTTCCTCTCACGCAAAACACGTAAAATCAGCCTATAATGTCCTCACTGCTGGGACTCAGGCCTCCTCTGCATGAGTGGGAATGGGCTATAATCCAGCACACACGTGGGCCCAGTGACTGTGCAAGTTGGTAGATGTCAGCTATTTTACATCTTCGAATTGTTGGTTCTAGGACAGGCCGGTTTCCTCACGATGTTTTCCTTCACCGTTTTGAGAGCAGCGGTGACGAAATACGGCCTGGGTTCGAATCTTACTGCTCGTATGTCGGGGTCGCCACTACTAAGCCACCGCTGCTCATTTTCGTTTCTTACAAAACTTTTTAATAATTGTTCAGATGAGCAACGCCATAGCAACAGTTCGGCCACAAAAACTTGTTTGATTTGTTTTTACGGTAATGCTCATGGGGGCCGTTACTGATTTCACTTTCATAGACGTTTTTTGAAATTGCGAAAGTTCCTCAAAAACTTTAGATATTTATTTGTTCCTTTACGACTCCTTCGTCTTTAATAGGGTAGTCGACAAAAAAAAACTAATTAGTCCGTCAGATAGATTTCCAAAAAATATTGAACACGTATTTTTTCTTTTTTCACGTAAACAAAAAATGAAGACGATACAGTGCTTCGAAAAGTCGTGAAACGTCACAGCTTGGTCCAATTTTACCTAACTATGACGTCAAACGCCCCCTCTCCATGGTCTTTGACAAGCTTTATTTTCGTCAATTTTTATTAATTTGATAAAACAAAAAACACGTATCCAATATTTTTCAATAATCTGACTGACGGACTAAACAGAATCATATTTTTTTTAGTCGGTCGACTACCCTATTGTTATAAGGGTCTTCACAATGCCCCGAAATAAGTTATTAACTAGTCTTATATTATAAAGGACCAAGTTCAGACAAATACATGTACCAATGTTATTTTGAGACTTTTTTCTTCTCGTAAAAGAAAACCTACAGTGATGTAAAACATAAACACTGGAGATACGTCAGGAGGCACTGAGGGCATACTCAGTACACTCGCGCAATGTGTCAATTTAAAAGACCCACACTGGCTTACCATCGCACACACACTGGCCCATCTTAGGTACGTCTACACTAAGAGATTTCTGCTGTCTATAAGCCGTTTCATCTTTCCCTTTTGTAGAGAACAAGAAAAGTTCTCAAACTCCTTTAATACTGGCAATGTGTTTTGTCGCGGCGAACGCCCATTGTTGCTTTGAAACTTTTTTCTTTTTTTACCTTTTTTTTTTTCTTTAATTTTATTTCGGCCTCGCTGTTATCTGCCCTTGGGGTTTACACGCGACGACTGGTAATCGTAGCCATGTTGAATACGTTTATAGGCGCTAAATTCAAAATGGTAGACATAAGATGTTAATAGTTTTGATACTATATTATTTAGTTGACTAACACGTGTTGTGAATATAATAAACGGTAAGCCCTAAGCTTTCAGACTAATTTTAGTTATTGACTATTGTTTGTGGTTTTTACAAATAATATGTTATTATGTTCTTGTTGTTTCAGTTGATAGAAATTTAGTTTTCGAACTATCAAAAGAAACAACCAATAAATTAATCTATATAAATAAAGAGAGAAGTCCTGACTGACTGACTGACTGATTGACTGACTGACTCATCAACGCCCAGCCCAAACCCTTGGACCTAGAAAGCTGAAATTTTGCACAGAGGTTCCCTTTATAATGTAGACAAGGAATAAGGAAGGGTTTTTCGAAATTCAACCCCTAAGATACCTTAATAGGGGATGAAAGTTTGTATGGAAAATCGTCATTTTCACGCGGGCGAAGCCGCTGGCAAAAGCTAGTAAGAAATAATGAAAACGAGACAAAAAGTCTAGATAAATCTCTATTCATCCATTTGCCAAAGCAATCGCAACCTCTAAACGCATCCAAAAATCGTATCGCAATCGTGTCGCACAATCAAAAAGAGACGTCAAGAACTCTCACTTTTGAAAATGAATTAGGGCCGCTGATTTCGTTATTTTTATTCAGTGCCCCAAGTTTCTATTGCTTTTGTTTTCTGTCCAAGTTAACAGTCTTTTGTAAGTTAAGTTAGCTCACAGTTGAGATAATGTTCGGCGAATGAAGCACCTTTTTATTAAGAGATTTCTATCTAGCAGATTCATTTGAATACTTTTTTTCTTGTTGTTATCAGAAAAGCTTGTTTTGATGAATAGTTAGGTGGAAAGCAACTGTGAAAGTTTTATTAGTTCTATGAGTAATGCTTTGGTCCGTTTACGTAATGAAGTATCGTGACGTGATGTTTATTTATTGTTTTATCTGGCTGGATTATTTATTGTTTTGAACTTGGGTGGGTTGACCGCTGCTTTGGCATTGAATTTGACCTTAATGTTGGTTATACTAACACGAGTGACCTACAATATATTTAAGTCTACAGTAGCATTAAAGTTGAGTTTCAGTAGCTCAAAACATAACCGACATGAATCCAGACCAGAGTCCACCTAAGTGGAGAGAAGCGGAGAGGAGACGTGTGAAAATCACGAGCGACCACGGTTATAGTCTACATCGCATTTCTTGTTTCTCTTGCGATTGGTTGAATCTTACTCATTTCCTTTCCGCTCGATAGAGTCCGGGCCTTACAATCAATGAATTTGAAAACGTATAAAATATGCTAGCCAGTACTTTTTAACTTCTCTTCTTCATATGTATGTTGCTTGGAAAAAAATATACGATACTGATTGAGGTTGCATCAGGAAACACACAAAGGCATCCACTAAAAATATATCTACATCAGACATTGCAGTCTCATTCTCTTATACCGTTTTATACCTTCAGTACCTTTTATTTTTTGACCTATCTCATTAATACCAGTCATTTAGTCAATCCTTAATCTGCTAAACGAAATGAACGACTACTTACGCACAGGTTCCTAAGAATAAAAAAAAAAACGTAGAAATCCTTCCAGACGGATTTAAAAAGAAAAAATCTTTAAACCTGAACCAAGTGACTCGTTAGACGAATGGTCTGAACCCGTGTGTCGAACGCAGGATGCTCCCTCCCCCTCCCTAAGGATCCTCCCGGTTGACCTCTCTAGTAGTAAATGAAGATAGCAGAAGGTTTAACTCTGAACTACCATATACGAAATAATACATAACAAATGCTAATAATTTTTTGTTGAAACAGTAGAGACTTGTTTTAGTGTACGAATTGTGTAACGAATACACATTTAACGAATACAAAAGTATTCATAACTTTACTCGAACATGTCTCTAATGTTCGAGTGAAGTTATGAATACTTTTCCTAGTGTAGTGTAATGGTGTTCCTAGTGTATATTTATGGTTACACACCCGTCAATCTCGAAGGTTTAGACAGAGGTGTACGCAATTTAAACATAACTGGTAAATGTGGGGGTAGGTACTTGCTACATTGTCATATAACCCCAATCTATTTAAGTCGCGAGTAAATAGGCTTCTTCTTCTGGGTAAGCTCGTTCCATCGATATTGTTATCGATACATGGTATAATATTTTCAATAAAAACAATCGTCGACCTCATCTCTGCCCTCTTTTTTTTTTTTGGTTGGTGGAAAATCATCAAATGACCCCCCCCGCTCTTGGGGAGGAAGGAAGGGGAGTGTCAGACTTCTACTGACTAAAAACCGAACCCATGTTCCTTCTTTGCCCTTGCCCCGACGGGGCCTCATCTCTGCCCTTAGGGCAAGATTGAGGTCAAGAGTAAGCCCATATAAAAAAAAAAATATCCACATTTTGCCAGAAATATTTAAGTCCCATATAGTAGAGGCAAGTCTATTGCCATCAAATCCTGATTGAAAAACCCAATAACACTTTGCCCGACCTGGGAATTAAAACCAGGACAGTTACGCTTTCATCAGCTCAGCAGCAGTTACACTTTCGACCACACGACCAACGTGGCGGTAAATAAAACTATTTTGTCTGAGTTTGGTCCTTCTGAAACTCCCCTATACATTTGGGCTGTCGAACGCAGCCGATGCCTTCGTTAAAATTGCGATAAGGAGTTCGATACGTTACGGTCTCTCTAGTCGGTGTGATCTTTATGATTGTTCGACGATTTTCGACGGAGATTTTTTATGAAGACGGTATTTTATTGTGACCCACCTGTCAAAAAGATTTTGGGCAACAACTTGTGAAGGGCCAACGAAAATAAGCATATATTTTGTATAGACCCGTTTAATGTCACTAAAACGTCTTGAAAATGTTGAAATTTTGCCTAAATATTGACCAATATGATGCCCGAATTTGCGAGGTCCTTTAATAACACAGTTACGGTCAAGATTACCATAACCAGTCATGGTGTGTTGCCATAACCTTAGAACCACATCTTGATTGCATAAAGCCAACGTCCCCGCTCCCTGGCTACTGTTGACATAGCCTTTGGCAAGTTACATGACAATCAGAAGGCCTTGCCTCAAGCTAAAGCTTCAATAAAGACATGAGTCCAACTTACGAGTATACAACGGAGTTAAGTAAACACAATATGCTGGATAACGGGAGAATTCCATAAAATGTCTCCGTCAATGTAAACAGTATGTTATACTTAAATAAAGTTGCGGATAGTTTGAGGAGACGGAACAACAACGCAATGTAGGTACCGTCGCTTTGAGCTATCGTTTGTTTTTGCTAGATTCTTTTGTTTTATAGATTGTGTTTTGTTTTTGTGTGTTACTGGCATGGATGTTGATTGAATAAATGTTTTGTTGTCTACACATGTACTTACGTAAGTGCCGTTTAAGATTAATTGGATGAAGAAATTAAAGTAAAAAACTATTTTGAATGTAATTACAAGTACGTTTGATTCACTAGACTTCACAGTTCTGTGAAATGGACATCATTATATCACAAAATCGAATTTCCAAGCCCCTATAAAGACGATCGATCGACGAAATCCCCGTCTTATCTACTTGCTTATTCAATCCTTTTATTATCCAAAAACATCATTATACAAATTCAAATTCGGAATGTAACCCTCTCAATTTGCGGAGGTAGGGTGACTAGAGGGTACGTTCTGAAACTTCTCTTATTTAATAAGAAAGGTATTTTAAAATAAATAGAATGTTCGGATTTTGGCAGTGTATTTGAAGAACTTGTGCCTATTTTTGAAATAAGAAAAGATTTAAGTACTTCATCTACTTTCAATTGAGGTTAATCTTGGTAAGGGTTGATACTATCAACGAATATATAAAAGTAAGTAATAATAATGTTTCCGAACATTTATTTTCGTAATTCTGTCTGTTACACACCACATTAATCACAACTTGTCACCATCAGAGCATTTTACGAGTCCTATTCAGAGCAAAACAAAATACATACTAATTACCCTTTGCTGGCAACCCTACGTTCAGAAAGGAGACATCCCGTACATTTATTTCAGTCAATAATCAGGGGACCCGAAGCAGTAATAGCCTTCAGGGCTGTCACTAGCATACGAGTCAATAGAAATCCTCATATACCGGCCAACTTTCGATTCTTCGACGAAACAAAATGAGCGAAGTTGTAACGTAAAAGAAATTGGATTTTCGTATTGAATTGACAGAGGGGGAAGGGCTGCGGGGAGGGTAAAAGAGGGGGGAGGGGTGGGTTAGTAAACACAGGTGAAAGTACGTGGTATGTGTCAACACGATCTGTCAAAGATCGGGACATTAGACGTAGTATTGCAGTTTGATTAGACCAAAGTCAATTATTATTATTGATTTTGTTCCTACATGCGATGTATGTGTAGGTATGTGTTTGGCAGATTTTTGTGAATAAAACATATGACGTCACAAAAATACGTGTAGGGAATGAAAATTGAATGAGAAAGGAGTATGTGATGCCGTGACGTCTGGCAGAGAAAAACTGGCCAAGTGCAAGTCGGAGTTGCGCATGAACGGTTCCGTACTTAGACTTGTTATGGTTTTTCCTGTAATCTATAAGTGTTGAACTAACATCTGTATTTTTTTCAGAATTTTAGGTTCAGTATTTTCGGAGATAAGGGGGGGGGGGGGGAATGGTCGGACAGACACACCAGTGAACCTATAAGGGTTCCGTTTTTTTCCTTTTGAGATACGGAACCCTCAAAATGGAAGAAAGAACGTGTTGCGTCGACTCCAAATAGAATAAGACAAGAGCACGAAGATGATGCATAATGACGTCTTAAAAATATGAAGGTTCGAATAATTATGTACAAAAGAATTTCCAGAAATGTTGTTAAGTTTTCATAATACCTTTCAAAAGAGCGTTAAATAGAAATATTCCTTGAGCCAAAACTAATTACCAGAATGCCAATAAGTGTGTTTTCACACCGGCAGTGTCTATTGCCTCCCTTTGAGACACCCCTTTGGCGGCAACGCGAAATTATTGCAAGCGTAAAATTAATTCGTATCAGACTTTATTCAAAGTAACAACGCTCAGAAAAGCAGAAATAAACTATTTCGCTCTCAGTAAGGAGACATTTACATATAAATTCAAAAGACAATTCATTCCAAGTCGGAATCGAACCGGCTCCCTCGCGGAATGAGTTCTGCAAAGTTTGCGCGCTACAAGTACTTAATGTCTAATTAATAAATTGAGCAAGTTTTAATTACGAGATGTTCGAAGATTTGTATGAGGGATTGAGGAAGTGTTTGGGATTGAAAAGATTTTGATATTAAGATTAAAGGTACTTAAACGATGGGTTGTCTTAAAGATTCGGTTTTCATCATACATCACACCTATAATCCCCGAGGGGTTAGGCAGATGTGTAGCTACGGATGCCCGATGGGGCCGGAAAGTTCTGGAGTGGCGACCGCAAACCGGAAGACGTTGCGTTGGAAGGCCTCCCACTAGGTGGACCGATGACCTGGTGAAGGTTGCGGGGATCCGCTGGATGCGAGACGCACGGGACCGGTCAATGTGGCGACACTTAGGGGAGGCCTATGTCTAGCAGTGGACGTCTTTCGGCTGAAATGATGATGATGATGTAGCTAATAATACACTCTCATTTTACCTGTTGTGTTTAGGTCCCATGTAAAAGTGGGCAAGCCTATTGCCACTAACCATGTACAAATCCAGACCACGTTCTGCTACTGAGACATTCCTTATGGAAAGCCCAACAACTCAATACTCAATTCTTTATTGCATTCCACAATGTAGGCATAGGTGGCAAACATTTTTAAAAGAAACAATCATGGACCCTGTCGGGCACAGCAAAAGAAATATTATGTTAAGCTTAAGGCTTAACATTTACTAACGTATGAAAATTAAAATTTATAATAAAATTCAAAAATTAAATACAAACATAAAATCACAAAACAATTTGCCCTACCATGGGAATCCAATAACCCATGACCTTATTTAGTATCAATATTTAGATGTCCTAATGACGGTAGATGTAGGCGACTGTCGTGGTATGGGCATGTGATGAGGAGGGATGAATCGCATGTGACTAAAAAAGTTATGAATATAAATGTGGATGGATGGAGAGGGAGAGGAAGACCAAAGAAAAGATGGATGGAGTGTGTGAGGGGTGATATGAAGGATAAAGGAATAAATGATAACGTGACGACTAACAGGGCAGAATGGAAGAAAACAACGTGTTGCGCCGACCCCAAATGACATGGGATAAGGGCAGGAAGTAGTAGTAGTAGTAGGAATGACGGTAGATTTTGTGATGCTTTAGCAAAATGCACAACTTTATTGTTAAAGTTTTTAAAAATATCAACTATCGTACGTACACACATGATGTCTTCGAATAAAACTAAGCTCGCAATCACCACACGCCTTGCAACCAGTAACCATTCAAAAAGGGATAACCAAACGGACCGAAATCTTTCTCGTCTAAATTAGTATCCGGAATAGACTCGTATGCAGCAAGGTTCAATTCCGTATAATTTCGGGAGCGTTTTATCGACCTCTCGTGTTAGCCCTAAATCCATAGGGACAAAGCATATCCGTTAGGAGCCCAGACGGTGAACTTCCGAGGAATACTATCGCCCTCTATCGGACCTTATCGGGACCTTACGATCTTTTGTATGGCGGGTTATCTAGTTTCATATGACGATCTATTCATTTTGATAACATCTCTCTTTGTATGGCTTCGTTTTGCAATGTGGTTGGATGGATTTGTGGCGAATAAATATTGTGTGGGATTGTATTTTATTTATTTAATATGTCAATGGAATACGCGGATACGTGAGCGAGCTCAAAGCATAGCTAGTTGTCTCGGCGACAGTACAGCAAGCGACTACAATCTGTCAAACTTCATAAGTCGATTTTCGACCACTAAAGGATTAGGTTCAAGGTTTATTGTTTGACAATTTTAGGTAACTTAATGTGCTGACGTCTTTTTTATTAAATTATTTTTATTAAAGTAATTTAAAATAAATACTTCTGAGTAGTCCTTCAAGAAAACACGTTACTTCATTACCTAGCCTTTTCACAACTATGAATATAGCAAAACCCATTATAACCTATGTTAACTACATAATTATATTCTTGAAATAAATGTACCATTCATTCATTAGTTGTTGAAGTCGGTTTCCAGGCTAACCAGATGCAGTTGAATACCAGTGTTTTAACATGGTGTGACTGCCAATTTGACATTGAATTTGAATTTGACTGCCACAACCCAGTTATTACAAATTTCACTATCGACTCTACAAAATATAGTATCGCAGCCAACCCTAACACACGAAACCAACCCCCAGTATCTCAATCACATTTAAAACGACTTTTTAGTACAGAGAGGGATTAGGTATCAGTCCAGTACACTAACGACTCGACCCCTTGCATTTACCTATTTACACCCCCGATTTGAACCCCGTTGGGGCTATAAATTCTAGTGGCCGACGAACCGCTTCCGTTTCGTACCTGCTTTTGGGTTGAACAGGGGGATCTAATCGGTCCACCGAAAATATGGCCGTATCAGAAGTTCTCTTTGTAATCATTAGATTTTTTAACAAGCAAGTTGGTGGTAATTTATTAGTTAATGTCACGCGTTTACGATGTTAATTCTGTGTTTGTATTCCTTGGGGCCTGATTGGTACAAGTGTTAACACTGGCACGTAATTGCTGGATCGAACGTATCTATGTTAATGTTTAGTTCATTCTAGGTTTCTTTTACATAACTTCACGCTACATCCCTGAAGAGTTAGTCAGTGGTGTATCTAATATCACACTCCCATTTTCTGTAATGTTTAAGTCTCATTTAATAGTGGGCGAGCCTATTGCCATCATCCCGACACATATTCAGACTCCGTGGCTGCTACTAAGAAATTCTTGACGGAAAAATCCTATAACTCTATCTCATGCTCAGCAGTCGCAATTGCTACCACTAGACCAACGGGGTAGTTAACTTTTGAAACTGTTTATTTGCAACATTATTATCTTTAAAAATTTGATTCAATGATCAAACGGACATCTAAATCATTAAACTTATTGTATTAAATAAATAGGTTAACACATGTTAATTCACATGTCAACTTAACGATGCTAGAAACGAGTTTAAACAATACAATATTAACATGGAAACGTCCATTGTACTGTCTGGTACTGTCCGTCACAAATTATAGTAATCGAAATATAAATAACGGTTAAATACCCCGACATTATGTCTTTCCAATGGAATTTTGATTGATAATTACTATTAATAGTGGCAATTATATCTGTGTAAAGAAATATTCTGTCGTTTAGAAAATTTCGTCCATTTTGGGAAGGTGCTATTTTCGTTACAATTCTGAGTATTTTAAGTTAAGCAACAAGGGGAAATCCGAATTAATAAGAGTTACAGGGAAACTTTCAATCTTATTACCATCATAATGAGGTCTTATTTATTTTCTGGACACAACTAGAAGCAGAATCTGTCAACCAGTTTCACCAACGGGTGTAGTGTAAATCAGTTCTTTGGTTGTGGAGGTCAGATAAGCAGATTTGCAACCTGTTTTGCAACCACAGTTTATTCAAGGATTTTGTTCCAATTTTTATTGACTTTTTTGATTCGCTTCATGGCTGATTTATTGTAATTTGCCATGGTCTTGTAGTATATTATCTGGTCATCGAAATAGCTCCTTAAATTTTCAATTATATCCTTGTTTGTAACCGATTTTTCGTGCTTGCTGAACTGGATTACGATTGTTATATTTGTCAGGTATAGTGGGTCACATGCTGGTGCTTCCAGAACGGGCGATTCATGATGTGGATTAGTAAAGTTTTTTTCACTGGTTTCATTATGCTTGCTAACATATTCTCCAGTTTTCTTAGTCTCTAATGGTTTCCCTCCAAGAATATCCTGATGTTCTCCAGGAGTCACTCTATGTAAAATATGTATTTATACGCATCTGGTTAAACTCTAAACCGTTATTAACAAAGTTGAGAAAAGACTAGGTAGATTACTTAGCCATTTTATTTTGAGTTGTTTAGTTACAATGTGAAAGAAAGCGTAGAAACAAGTTACAGAATCTGTGACATAGAGAATGATTGCTCATAAACAAGAGCCATTGCACCATTTATTTCCACACACTCCAGGGAAAACTTGAACCCATGAATTAGTCAACTCAATCTACACAGTATAACAATTTTGAGTGCACAGTACACACATAGGTACCTACAGTAATACCCTATTAATTTGATTTCTCTTACTAACGAGGGTGGCAAGATACCCCTCTCTTTATCGTTCATCCCCTTAGCAATGCAGTTTTTCCCATTTATGTGTAACGGACAGTTATTGGTATAAAGTTAAGCGTAGATTTAAATGAATGTAAGGTTATACCTGTTTGTAATGAAGGGTCTAAATTAATTGGATGCTGAAGAAATCCTTACCTGGAACAAATAGGAAACAAAATATTAGTATCGTTTGTTTGTTTTGGTAGAAACATAGTTTTAAATAAAAGGATGTTGTGCGGTAAAGATTACATTACTCAATATTGTTTTTGATTATAATTATTTTATAATCAACTCTGAAAGATTTCTTCATTTGGAGAACCAGAACTTTTTTCCCATGGGAAAAGGTGTGTGATTATGTTAGTTTGTAGTTTGTTGTGTTACTCATTTCGAAGAGTAATTAGGTACACCAGGCATTTTTTTGGGACAGTGGTACGAGTATTTAATCAAATCTGATACTCTACTAAAAGGAAAGACACTAGAGAAGAATTTTTAACATTTTTCCCTATTAATAAGGCCATTGAACTATAGATTAAATAATTTCGACCCTCAACGCACCCCTATTTTGATTGACGATGCGGTTGATTGAAAAAAACGAAACCCACGCACTTCGAAATTGATCCTCCATGCTTAGGGTGGACGTGATTTAAAAAAATAAGTTTAGGCAAAGGCAGGAAGTAATATTAAAAAGTAAACAGCAATCAGGAGCGTAGCGTGATGTCCGTAAAATGCAAAGGGTCTTTAATTGTCGTATGGTATTAAATTTCCAGTTGAAAATATGACTGCTTCGCACTGCATGCGGTCCTGGGATCGACTCCCAGGTAAGGCAAAGTGTTATAGGGTTTTTCTATCAGGAATTTCTCATTAGAAAGAAAGAAAGAAAGAAAAAATATTTATTTGTCGCCAAAATACAATTACAAACAAAAATTAAATCCAGTAAACATCAACTAATATTAAAAAAAAAATTGTTACAAAAAAGAAAAACAACAGTAAGTATAAGTACATAAAAAATGAAAAATAACAAAAAAAAACATGTTTACAGATTATATAAATTACTTATGTCATGAATGCGACAAAGGGGTTACCCACTCAGCATGGTGCTGTGCTATGGACATTAGCAGCCACGGACTCTGAATTTGAGCCCGGTAGATGGTAACAAACTCGCCCCTATATCACGGGAGTTAAACATAACTGTTGAAATGTGAGTGTACTGGGTACCTACACCTCTGCGTAACCCTTCGGGCATTATAAGCGTCATTTTTGTCATGTTGAATATAATATCACTTGCGCGATTCGGGATTTCATAGCGTCATCTACGGGGTTCTAACGTCACTTTCCACTTCGTAGTTAACGAGTAGGAACATAGATGTCACTACTGGTTTTTGTTTATTTACACAATGGTCTGTCTGTACCAGTGATTCAGTGATCATATGAACAACCATTGAACTAAAGTGTTTTCTTTCATTTCGAATTGTTGATCAGGATTTCATAAGATAATGAGCATGAGATTATAAATATTCTATTTTGCGGTTTAAATGGGGTTATGGGGTCGTGTCTACTATAATAAAAGCATTCTTTTCAAAGTTATAAAAGCCTTATTTAGATCCATTTGCGCCTAATATGAATTTTCTCTCCAGAATCTGCAAAAATAAGTTGCTTTACGAGTAAGTGCTTTTGCTTAAATTCCTCGTATAGGTCATAACGAGCCCTTACGCAGTAAAAGGTTCCTAAGAAAATAGAAGACAAATTGAAGTGCATCGTTGTATTGAATTACAATCTTCTTCTTAGTGGTCCACTCTTGATAGAGTGGTCATGGGGAGTAGCCGATAACCATAGATTTTGTTGTCGGTTCTTCTCCAAAGAAAACGACCAACCCGAACCGTGCTCTTTTTGGTCGCCGTTTTACAAGACAAGTGCCCATGCCCATGTAGGCCTACGTGAAATTAAATATGATTTTGATTTTGCGGTCGCTGCCTTCGCGATTCTTTTCGACTGCTGCATGCATATGTTGCAGTCGCATGGTAAGCACATTCTGCCAGAAGGATCTTTGTTAATGCAGTCTGTCCATCGAGTTGGTGATTGACCACGTGGGCTTGTGCCTTAGACTCAACCCTGAATAACCACAACAGTCTTTGTTTGATATCTTCGTTCTTTAAAATTGACATGATCGAATTATGATACTACTTTAAAATGACTATTGTAAGTTGCTTGTGTGGGGAAAAGTGAAGAAAATAAAAAAGGGAACAAAAATGTGAAAATTAAACCAATGTATTTACACCACTCGCCTTAGCTATCGTGTGAGCCACAAACCTTGATTCAATATTCGGTTCGGCAAAACGGATTGATTAATACAATTTATATTAGCAAACATCAGTATGACATTTAGGAATATTCAGCACATTCCGGTGACATAATCCACATCAAGTTATCTGATTTACCGAAAACCACTCAACCAAACTATTTATTCACCGAATTCTATACGCAAACCGTTCGCATGTTAGTCAACATTGCTACAGCACTACCTACCTTGATAAAACAATCCAACTGATTCGATTGTCACTCACAAATTCAACATTCGTTCATTAACGGGTTTGTCGATACATCGATCGGGTCTCGCAAATACGGCTGTAGTTTAATGCGCAAAGGTCTCATGCAATTATCTAATTACGAGCTGCTCCGCCAAACATGGAGGAGGCGCCAGGATTACGTTGTTTGCGTAAATTGTTGGAGTTCAAGATTTCTGATGTTTACTCACATACTGTGACAGTGTTGTTATGCTAATTTTCGTTTGTGTTTTGCCGTTGTAAATTTGATTGAGGTTTTTTCGAAGTGTGTACGGTTTACAAAGGGTCTTTTTTATTTCTAAAGAGGATTAAGATATTGAAGTGGTGGTTTGGCTGCTACTATTGTAGTCTCCGGTTCTTATACAGTACGTTTGTTTACATATTTTATTCAGTAATTTTGTGAGCTGGCTTTGTATCGGTAAAAGCAGTGGCCCAAAAGTCTGAGAACCAGTCTTACCAAAGCGTATCGTATTTCTCAGTACCCTAACTGGGTTGTAGATGTCAGATAGGCAATTGCTTCATGTAAAATACTGGTGGTCAGCTGCATTCGGTTAGACTGGAAGCCGACCCATATACTTGAAAAAAGGCTGGACAGCTCATGATGAGTTTTTCACACAGTTATGTATAATATCATCATCTGCCTAGCCTTTTCTCAACTATGTTGGGGTCGGCTTCCAGTCTAACCGGATGCAGCTGACTACCAGTATTTTATATGGAGCAACTGCCTATCTGACCTCCACAACTTTCACACAGTTATGTGTTATTATATTATCTTATATTATTACTGAACAATTCTGGGCTAACGTTTATAATATTTTCAGTTATCTGTCTGGTTCGTTTATTACGAGCACAGTTATTTGGTGATGAATTGTGATAGATGGCGATGTCGGCTAAATGTTTTGCGTCTGTTATTAATTTGCGTTACGAAATAACAAATAATATTGTTAATTATTATTTGGATGAAATGCGAGTGTATTTTACTATGTTTAATGTAAGCATGTGGAAAAACATTGTGAGTTTCAATACTTCCTACATACTTTTGATCATGATAAGCGTCGTGTAGGTATGTCTGCTAGCAAACGTTGTTATGGTTTAAAAGTTATTTGAAATGTTGCAGTAAAAGATTCAATTAACTTGTTTAATAAAAAAAAATGAAGCGTTTTTTTTTAGCGCAATAGAAAAAAACATTACGTGCATATCTCTTACCTACGTCCGGTAAATAAGAATTATTTTTAAAAGTCGTTACATAATAGTTCACGATACAATATTTTGTCTGTTGGCATTAAGGATTAGATGTGACAGTCCCTAAAGGCTGGTAGAAACAGACAGACATATTTTGGGTACCTATAGCTACCTTCTCTTGCAGACACTCATCTACTTATCGCCCTCAACGAAAACTCCGGATTATCCTTCAAATTTGTCATGAAAATTAACATATTTTCAGCAAATTCCGCAAACGCAGGTGTTATAGTAACAACTTATACGGAATTGGGGGAAATAGGGGTGTTCGGATACCGTACCTGTATCCCATAGGGGCAAGGCGGGGTAATTGCATAATATTAACATTTATAACTTCTGGCGTATTGTATACGGGACCGTTATTATACGGAAAGCTTTATTGCTTGGCTATAGTGTTATGAGGGGGCGGCGGGGAAAATTAGACCGTTCTTGAATATATTTTTTTTCCTTGACGACAGCTGTTTATTGTGAGGTGTGGTTAATATTTTGTACAAATATAAGGTATTATTTTGAGTCAAAATTGTAGTTCATTCGTTTGGAACTTCGTATTTTTTTCTATCCAGTTGGTCGATGCTATATTTAGTTGTGTTGTTCCGCAATTAAACCTATACCGTGTTATTATAAAACGTGGTCTAAACCCAGTACCGGGTTTAGTACAAGCTTTAATCCATGACCTTGACTAAACGTTATTACAAAAAGACGTTTAAGGCTAGTCCTAGAACTACCTCTGGTACCAAAACTAAACCATCGTGCCCCCTAGTTTAACTATCGTACTAAATTGTAAAACGATTGTTTTCGTCGATTTATCTTAGTATTTGAGCCGAACTGTAGGTTATATTGCGTAAATTTCCACTTGTACATAGTTTAGTGCATCAAATACTGCGTGTACATCATTTTATCACTAATATTTTTATACTGAAATCCAATTATTTACACTCCTTTTTTTCTTTGGTTATTCCATTTTCTTATTTTAATGCACACACCACACACTATCTCACCACCAAGAATACTGTTCTTTAACTTGTATTAAATTAACAATTAGTTTACTATATGTAAGTTGTAACATAAACATTTCGATGACATTACTCGTATTACGCGTGTTCACTCCGTTATACGTGATAGCTCGATAGTTGTTACAAAACAGTACAATAATTATTGAATTGTTAACATGCATTCAAAGAAATCAAATCGCAATATTTAAATACCTTTAAATAACACAATGTTATATTTTACCACTACAAAAATCAATTTAAAAAACATTTTTTCTTTTAATTTCGTATCAACATTTTGTAAAAATGGAACGGCGCATAGAACACTGAACGAATGAATGAATGAAAATGTTTAGTTTATGGACGTTCTTTGGTACTAAATAGTCCTTTGTAGGTCTACGATTTGTAATACGATTTGCTAGTACGGTAACAAACCTAGACCATAAAGTTCTGGTTTAAACCTTGTATTACGCAAGTTTTTATAATAAGATGGCGTCTGTTCCTGTGGACTTTCTCGTTAGTCTAGTGGTCGTAAGCGCGACTGCTGTGCATGAGATACAGTGTTCGATTCCCAGGTCTGGGAATTTCGCAATAGCAGCCACGGAGTCTATAATATTTTATTCCGGTTGATGGCAATAGGATCGCCCCTATTAAATGAGACATAAACATAACTGGCTAAATATGAATGTACTAATGGGTACCACCTCTTCCTAACAATTCGGAAATTACTGGCGTTCCTTTCTTTACGTTTTTACGAATATACAGCCCATATTTGTTTCTATGCTTTCTTTCTATAGCTAACACGACACTTTTACAACAGTTTAGGAAAATCATTTACATGTAGAAGATAAATTCAACATATAGGTATCTAAGCTATAAGAATAACTGTCACTCATAAACTACAAGTTTTTTATTAGACATTTCCGTGAAAACATGTCATACAAGTTTCTACCTAATTCGACACCCAACTAAGATATAAAATCGTACGCAGGTAATAATAAAATATACTTCTATTAACAGGTATCGTAAAAGAAGTTATGGTTCCTTCTCTGTTAGTAAACACTTGCTTTCATAAAAAGTAGGTCAAGGTAATTGAAAAGTTTCGTCGATAAAACTTAATAGATTGCATGTTTAGGCTCAATATGATATTCTGCCTATTCTATTGGGCCCACTTTCCTTGGCACTAAGTGTATGCTTCTCTGTCTTATTATATTTTATGAGGTTTGTTGCTAGTCGCAGTCAAGGTTTTCTGTGATATTCTGTACGATTGTTTTTCTCGGTTATGTAGAGAAAGCAAGTGATTTAAACATTAAAGACAGTGAAATAATCTTTTTTAAATACAAAATAAACTACAGTTTCTATAGAAGTCTTACTAAAGATTTGAATAAATGAAAAGTTATTAGATCTATCTTTATTTTGAGCTTGTTTTATAATTAATAATTATACATATAAATTCACTCTTTTTCCTTACTTTTGTTTAGTCTATTTTTTTTATTTTCCCTTCACACATCTAATCGCGCCCGATCTCACTGAAGAAAATCATCAATAGGCAAAATAATATTACTACAACCCAAATCTGAAATCTTCTAACATTAAACAAAGTCTCTTAAAAAAAAAACAAAAAACGGCAACAAAACACAAACTTTCACAATCCTGCGCATACTTCAACAAGCAACACAACGATGCTTTACGTACAATTATACCTCGAACGAGTCGTCGCTGATACGCTGACATGATGCTGTTCAAATTGCAGGCGCATCACGACCACTCGTCACGAGGTACCGGCTGTTTTACTGCCCTAGCGGCTGCTGCGGTGAGTTTGGTGTTGGGTACATTTTCATATTTTGAAATGTTAAACGTTTAAATTTTTTTTTATTTGGGTGGCTTACAGCTAGGTAATAATACAAAAATAAATAGTGAGTTGTTGAACGACAAGCCATTTACAAGCCTCCACAGTTGGCATTTACTTAACTATGTTTTAAAATCGGCCCCTTTTCAACGTCATCATTTGGCTTGTGCAACACTGAGGTCATACGCCAGCACATCAAAATTAAAACTTAGTTTTTAGCTTTTTTACCTTTCGCTTTGTTTTTTTTTGTTTTTGTTCGCTAAAAAGCGATAAAGTTGAAAATCAATTAAAGAAATTCGATAGGTTATAATAGTTTGATGTGCTGTCTTCTTCATTACGTGTCGATTAACTCAAATTGTGTTTGACCAGTATGTAGCCACCTTCACAGTTCTATCATTGTAATGCACATTAGTATTTTATTTTAAACAAGAACAAAATAATACATAGTGACTACATCAAAATGTTTTCTATTATGTGCCAATTTGAAAATTTTACATAGGACCAAAAGCCAAGATTATTGAGTTAAGACGACTGACTTTTTCAAGAATCAAACAGATAACCTCAAAAGCACATTGTAAAGACCAAGGAGGTAAGTTAATTATTTTATTTCTATGTATCCACTTTGATGCTCATTTTACTTTGTTTCCAGAGAGGAAACGGCTTTAGCAGCGTCTACAAAGGAACCACATACGTAATACAATAAGGTTGAATTGTAAAACCGCAATTAGAATTTTAGCGCTTATTCTCATTCTAATACGAGCAATTTTTCTTTAGGTCGGCTCTCAAAGCTACAATAAACTTTTGTCTCTACAGAAGTAATGTAAAGGGTTTGTTTGTATTAGTTTTATATGAAGGATGTAGCATGATTTTATTTTACTCGTTTCTTATTTACACATTATTGTAACATCCCGACCCTGTTTAAAACAACAAGGCTTTAATCCTGAATTTATGTTTTTGCACCTGAAAATATCAGATTAATAGTTTTTCACTCACTAATGATCCAAAAAGTTACACCTATAACGACAAACGTTTAATTAAGAAAACTAAAGTTAACAAAAAAATAAAATACACTATGACGTATTTTTCCCCATACATACATTTTAAAACAGCTTTTTCCTACATATATATCTGCAATACCAACACAGTCTAAATGTATGGAAGAGCATTTTTTTCAGAATTCAGAATGATGTATTGAATACATGCATGGCCACCATTTTAGTGCCCGTCTCCCTTCCACCTCTTGTATATCATCACAAATCATATCTCCACCCAAACTCCATACGCTCCGTAGTCTAACCGTTGTCGAAGGAGAGCGGAGGTCGCCGATCGCTGTTAAGATTGCACGGGCACAAGTTCACCCTTCATTGTCCCGGCGATGTTGGCAAATGTTATTGTCTACACTAGGCTTTATTATAACGTTGAGATGTTACTTTGTTCGAGAAATGTTGGGCTTTGTTGAGGTACAATTCAATATTAAAATTGTGGGAAGCGAGAAATGACGCCACCTGACGTAAACTAGTTACCGACTTATAAACGATCACAGGAAAATAGACACTCAAGTATCCATGCAATTTTGCAGGTGACTGTATAATTTGGGGACTTAAAATATAATTAAACCCAATTCTGGGTTAAGCTCGCCTTTGTACATAAGCTTTGTAATTTATGTTTAGATTTTTTATTTTATGTGTGCAATAAAGAATAAGAATAATTTTAAATGAAACAAGCTAGTTTAAATGAGTAGGTACGTAAAATTATTCCCTTTTTCATACTTTTGGTGAATAATACCTTGAAACGGATGAATAAAGTATCAAACAGTAGAATTCTAAACAATTTAGTAAGTATCCGTCACGACTATAAGAATAAATGTTATGTCCAAACATAGCCCTATTTTTTATTGAAACAGGTAAATTAATGGTAATTATTTGTAATTTAATAATGTGTCCTTGGTTTGCCTTATTATATCACGAATGTGTATTATTCAATAAAATTTAATGAAACTGCCTGGTTACATTAAAACTTATTCAAAAGTTTTCTACAGTGTAAACTTTAACTAAATTAGTTTGCCAATGTCTATTTACTAAGAAACTATACCTTGTGATGTTATCATGAAATCTTAAGAAATTAATTTCTTAAAAGGAAGAAAGGAAATTGTGTTTATTTGGCATTCATAACAAAAACATCTTAAAAATTAACCTACAAGAAACTCATCACATTTACCCGGAAAATACTCTTTAGTAGGTACCTAAACATAATTATACCTAAATCTCCATATACGTACCTAAACTAAAGGTCTACCCGTGTATCGTCTAATCCAGTCTTTTAATTGTCGAGGGTAAAGTCAAACGGTATCCTATTTTCCGAAAGATATCATCGTATTAGCTAGGCGTCCCCGCTAAATTGTAAGGGTAAGATAGAGGTCACATAGCGCTAGATTAAGTCGATCGAAGGAAATGTCTGTCGGTATAATGTAGGTTTTATTTTCGACGAAAAATTTAGGGTTGTTTTTTTGTGCTAAGTGACAATTTAATTGAATAACATAAAAACATGCCTGTAATCCCCAAAGGCAGAGGTGACCTAATTAAATCTATATTTCGCTAGTTATGTTTAAGTATAGGCCTTTTCAACCAATGTGTCCTGCCAACGATGACCTACGGTGCCGAGACATGGACGCTCACTAAGGAGACTGTGCACCGAATACGAGTTGCACAAAGGGCCATGGAGCGAGCTATGCTCGGCATAACCCTACTAGACCGAGTGCGCAACACCGAGATCCGGAGTCGGACGAAAGTGTTCGACGTCGGGGACAGGGCGATACGCCTAAAGTGGAGTTGGGCAGGACATTTGGCTAGACGCGGAGATGGCCGATGGAGTAAGATTCTGACCGAATGGTCAGAATATGCCAAGGTTGGGCGTGAGAAACCAGGGTCGCCCTAAAGCGCGTTGGGTGGACGATATCGTCAGGAGCTCGGGAAATGGATGGATGAGAGACGCACAAAGCAGGGCAGACTGGCAGAAGAAAGGGGAGGCCTATACCCAACAGTGGGTGATTACGGGCTGAAATGATGATGATAGGGGGATGAGCCTATTGCCATCAACGGGGCACAAATCCAGTTTTCTTAGTTAATACTGAGATATTCTTGATGCGAAAGATTTTTTTAAACCAACCTATACCTATTCTACTTGGACTGACATATCTGACAAAAGCCTTCTGTCAAAAGTTATAGAAATACCCATCGTATGGTCTGGGTCCATTTTTTTGGTGGTGGGAAATAATCAAATTACTCCTCCCTCTCTGGGCAGAGCGCTAGGGAGTGTCAGACTGCTACTGACTAAAAACCACCCATGTTCTTTCTTAGCCCTTGTGCCGAGGCCGCGGTATCTCTTTCGAACAACCCGCAGCCCCGACGGGATGGGCTAGGTCCGAAGACCTTTATTAATGTCTACAACAATAATCTAACTCAATTCTATGAAAACCATCAATATAACCTCACCCTATACCGTAGTAGTAAACCGACTAAACGTAGGCGTCCCCGCGGGACCGTCCTAAGTTATCTTACGAGCTTCAGTTAGATTAGTTCCCGTTCTTATTATTGGAAATATCGTCTGCCCTATTATGTGCCGTTGATTTGTCCGGATAATAACATGTCCGGGTCTATGGCCGCTGATTTATTAACGTCTTTGGATGTTTTTCTTTCACGTGAGAGTTGAGATGAGAATTCATTGTTATTTTGTGTTTGTTTTAGTAAACTAGAAGCTTTTTTGAATAACATCATAATTTCCGCCTGTAATCACCGAAAGATTAGACACAGGTCCACCCAAAGTAAACCACATGGGGTGAGCCTATTGCTGAAATTTTGTTCAAGTTTCGCTAAAAGTGAATAATAGCATAACATCAGCCTGTCACCCTGTCCCCAACGAGTTAAGGTGCACCTATAAGTACACGTACCTACAGTGCGCCAGTTATGTTTAAGTCCTATGTAACAGGGGGCGAGCTTTGCGAAGAATCGAGCACAAATCGAGCCTCATGCATAGCAGTCGTATTAGCAGTATTCTTATAAACATTGTTAACTTAATATGTTATGTAACTGTTTAATGTTTCAATAAAGTAAATTAGCTTTCCCACTTTTACCCGGATGTTCCAAAATCTAAATACATAATTGACTAAATAATTGATTTCTTTTCTTTTCTTGTCTCATTACCATGAAAATACCCAATTTATTTCATTCCACGATCACAGTTACTTAACATTCCAAAATTTAAATGAGCTCATCTCAATAACTGAACAACTTTGATCTAAGTAAAACACCCACAAAAAATATCAAACAAATAAAAGGAAATTGGAATTCTTCAAAAGTCCCATTATTTCAAGACAAATAAAAATTTACAGAATTAGCTCCTTGGAATATCGATGATGGTGGAATTGAACGTGAAACGGAACGCAATGCAAACAGTTTTCGATCTTAGGGTATTAACAAAAGATTCCCCTATTCGATTAAACCGACAGGAATAAAAAAAGAAGCCACCCCATCTCTATTTCATAATTTGCATCGTAGACGCAAATAAATTTAAAATATTGCTCTACGAAACCTTAATTTTCCCTTTCTGGTGTTCCAATCAATCTTCAGTGTGCTCGTGGGGTGGCTTTCGGATGTTTTTCTGAACACACAGATAAACATGTTGGTTCGAATTGGGAAAGTTTGGTGCTTCATGTCAAAAGATTAAAGATCTGCATGGATAATCACGCTCGAATGAATGTCAATATAAGCTTGGTGATACGTTTGCTCTTGCTGAAATGACAAAATAATAATAAAAGAATGTAAATTCTCTCAACTGCTACTATTTTCTGCATGTTGTATTTATTCAATGCAGAGAACCTCGGAAAGCACGCCAAGCCGTTCGTCACGGCTGCCGCATATAGATCTTTGGCAGTCGTTACAGGTAGTCAGTGGCCCAAACGTCTGACAACAACCAGTCTTACCAAAGGGTATCGTATGACCCAGTACTAACTGGGTTGTGGGGGTAAGATAGGCAGTCGTTCCATGTAAAATACTGGTATTCAGCTGCATCCAGTTAAGACTGGTAGGCGAACCCAACCAAGTTGTAGTTTAAACCTAGGGAGAAGATGATGTTACTTTAGAAAATAGGACTACGATAAATCCAAACACAACGGTAAAACCAATATGTTAGTAAGGTTCAACCCTTTGACAGTAACATAAACTATTTTGGACCTTATCAGTAAAGCTTTTGAATCAGATTCCAGTCACAGTTTGACTGAAATTTCAAACAAAACTTTACACAATACATTGTTCTGAACAATATACTGTTTAGTAGTTTCCATGTGCCTATTAATATAAATATACTTATTTATAGAATGTTTCAGTTAGGCTGGCCTACAAAAAAATACTAAAAATAAGTACCTACCCTAGTTATTATTACAACAGTATAAAGTCTTAAGTTGAAGTGGCGATGGGACGGCCACATCGCTCGAAGAACCGACAACCGATGGGGTAGGAAGGTTCTCGAGTGGCGACCACGAACCGGAAGATGCAGCGTTGATAGGCCTCCCACCAGGTGGACTGACGACATCGTGAGAGTCGCAGGCAACCGGTGCTACCAGGCTGCCGTTCGTTATGGCGTTCTATGGGGGAGGCCTTTGTCCAGCAGTGAACGTCTTATGGCTGATGATGATGATGAAAGTCATTCAATAATCATCATTATCTTGCCCTAATCCCAATAGGGGATCGGACAAAAAAAAACTAATTAGTCCGTCAGATAGATTTCCAAAAATTATTGGACACATATTTTTTCTTTTATCACGTTAACTTAAGATGAAGACGATACAGTGCTTCGAAAACTCGTGTGACGTCATATGATAGTACATTTTGACGACACAAGTGACGTTTCAAGCCCCACTCCAAGATCTTTGACGCGTTTTATCTTCGTCATTTTTTATTGATTTGATAAAACAAAAAACACGTATTCAATATTTTTCGATAATCTAACTTACGGACTAAACAGAATCATATTATTTTGACCCAGTCCGATCCCCTATGGGGTCGGCGCAGCATATATTATCTTCCTCTTCCATACCTCTCTGTTTCTCGTCATCCCATGAGACACCTCCTTTCTTGCCATATCATTCTTTCCTTCTCAATTTTTATAAAATAGAGTAGCTGTACATTGAACTTTAGTTACTGTATTTAATTTACAAACCCAAACACACAAGTCACGCCTACGGGGTTTCGCTAGCTAATGTAATATGACCATAATTATATGCACTCAAATAACAACTTAATATGGAACTACTCTAGTTTCATATTTGCGAAAATCACCTGCTGTACCTATCAATACATTTTGGTTGACCAAGCACCAACGCTTTCAATGAACAGCTTTTGTTACGAATTTTGTATTTCTCTCTCAAAATTTTGTAGTATTCGCTTGAGTGTTTTCATCTCGCATATTATAATTTTACATTATTTTACAATTACATATTCAGGGTCGGGGTAGCATGTCTTCCTCGTTCATACTTCTCTATCTCGTCATCTCAGCAGTCACCTCCTTTCTAGCCATTTCATCCATCAGACTGTCCATTAACCGTTTCTTTGGTCTCCCTCTACACTAATATTCATATTCATGGCTTGATAAAACGCCCCCAAATAAATAAGAAGAACAGCTTAATATAATTATTAGACTTGCATACTTCCTGAATTAGGTACATTATTGAATGCCCTTTTTCTGATTCTGTTGTAATTTGAACGTTAATCGCTGAACTTACCGTTAAAAATCGTTCACTTTGGTTTAGGCATTCATTTAGCTGTCGCTTAGCGTTAGAGCAAAACGTGCAAAAGTGTACCGATGTAAGCGATTGTCATAGCTACAGGCTAGGGCTACCAACCGATCATTTCTAGCGATTCTATCCAATGCCTCTACTTACACTGTCACTATTTATTCATTATATCTTTAAGCTAACACGTTTCGCTGTACATGGCTCCCAGCTATACTGATTGGTACCTTTAAATGAAGGCGGCAGATAAGTCGCTACATTGTATGGGATGCAGAGAAATCGCGGTTTAGATTAGAATCTAGTTTGAATAGTAAATATTGCCTGTAAGTCTCATAATTTTATCGAATAAACCTTTATTTATTAGAGATAGTTAACAATTAACTTCACTAGATAATACTCGTAGTATGATATTTTCGAAACCATTTGGAACATTAAAAGCATTCGAACAAATTCATTGACACGTAAAAAAAACAATAATCAGGATCAGAGAGGTCAACATAAATAACAAATTAAAGATTTCAATTCGATCTCTATTCAAGACGATCCATCAGCGCACATCACTCTAACGCACTTTATTACAATACAAACACAATTTCATCTCCATCCCCTACAAAGATGACAATCTTAATTCCACAATAATACCAGATATCGGTCAAAAAAACATCAAAATATTACCACAGAACCACGGCGAGGGAATTTAAATCGGAAATCAAATAAAATTGCGAATTCTAAGCGCGTCCCCTGCTGACAAGAAACCCAGGGTATGTTACAGCTTCCCCAAGACGTGTCTCTCTATACAGTGATGTTTTTGAATGACAAGTACCTAAGGTTTTTATGACTGCAGCCCCTTGTTTGGCCTTTTGATGAAGGTCACGCGTTGCCAAACGGAATAGGGGATTTCGAGATACTTCAGTTTGCTTCGTCGACGTTTTTTAAGATGTGGTTTTGGTTTACGTTATTTGTTTACTGAAGATCTTTGATTATGATCAACTGTTTCTTTGGGATTACTTTTGATATACTGTCTTTTTATAGAATTAACATTAACTTCTATGTTTCATAGAAGTCTCACAAAGAGGACTTGCTTTTCCAACTTATACAATTATTAGATGCCTTTTCCTTTTTAGGGTTCCGTACCTCAAAAGGAAAAAAAGGAACCCTTATAGGATCACTTTGTTGTCCGTCTGTCTGTCTGTCTGTCTGTCTGTCAAGACCTTTTTTCTCAGGAACGCGTGGAGGTATCAAGCTGAAATTCATATCAAATACTCAAGTCTATGGTCTCTTGGAGCTGTGAAAAAATCAAACTTCTAAGTCAACGCGATCAAAAGATACTCCCGTTTATGCCGCAAATTTTCGACACTCGCAAGGGAATCAAAACCTACAGGGTACTTCCCGTGAACTCAGAATCTTGAAATTTGGTACGAAGCAACGTCTTATAGCATAGATAAAGGAATAATTACGAAAACCATAAATTTTTAGTTACATCAAGATACTCCCGTTTATGCCGCAAATTTTCGACACTCGCAAGGGAATCTAAACCTACAGGGTACTTCCCGTGAACTCAGGATCTTGAAATTTGGTACGAAGCAACGTCTTATAGCTTAAATAAAGGAATAATTACGAAAACCATAAATTTTTAGTTACATCACATAATATATTTTTTTTTACGGAACCCTCGGTGCGCGAGTCCGACTCGCACTTGGCCGGTTTTTTAGATGACTCATGAGTTCATAACATTTCTCTACCTACATACACGTACAAAAGTAAAATAAATAAATCAAATTGGCATTTACATCCCACGTATCCAATTTGCAACATGAAACAGATTTTCTTCGAGAGGAAATCATTATTGTTGACATCACATTTATCGAGTAACAATTCGAGATTTTTAATCTACATTTTTGCATTGCCGTTGAAAATGGCGGCATTTGTGCTGATACTGCTAAAATAACAAAAAGAAGATCAGCGTTTATGAGCACTTTGGAGTCGGATCGTTCTCAGTAATTTCTACCCTATTCAGATACCTTCCGACAATTTGATGCAGAATCGCTGACTACGCTGTTTAAATAATTTGAAAAAATATTTAAAGAAGGCAGTTTCGTTCGTTTGCTGTTTCCATTATCTTTATAATTGGGGCTTTAATATTTGTCTAGACGTGAAAATTATTTCCACAGACATTGCTATTAAAATCGGTAGGTTCATTTACTTTTTGTGTTCTTAAATTATGTGTTCATACAAGAGTAACATGACTTTTAATTACATCAAAAATCATAATCCGAAAATAAACCGTTCAGAAACCGCTTAGACAACACAACCGTGGAGCTGTTATAGAAATAATTCAATTTCGCGATAGAAAGGCTAAAGCAGCTATTATGTTAAGCTGGTCCCGTAATGCTGGTCGTGATCATATCGCGGTGCCACCGTTGGCTACTGACGGACGGTCCGCCTACCGATCTGCGCGAACAGGAAATTGAATGGAGTTGTCGATGTAAATTTTATTTGATGAATATGTTTTGGATTTTGTGAATGTTGGTGGGAATTCGGGAATAGTGATATTGCAGCTTTTGGGGATTGAGTTGTATAAAAATGTTTTAAATGATTATGTGTTTTTGAGTAATAACTTTACTTTTTTATGACGTGTCTTCATTTAACATTTAAGAATTCGTTTTCTTTTGTATTAAACTAGTTGTTGCCCACGGCTCCTCCCGCGTGAAAAATATATACTAAAACCTTCCTCGAGAACCACTCTATTCATTGGTGAAAACAGCATGAAAATCAGTGCAGTTGTTTTTGAGTATATCGCGAACAGACATACAGACAGAAAGACGCGGTAGAGGACTTTGTTTTATAACATGTCGTGATATCTTACCGAAAGAACCGAGGTACTTACCCAGTTAAAAAGAAAACAATAGAATAAACCAGCGACCCTATCTTAACCTAGAAAAAGATCTCAACAACAAGTACATAACATCTAATCCCCGGAGAATAGCCTTAACAATCCAGTGCTCGGGCAATTGGTAGCATCTACAGAGTACAGAGTACCTTGCCCGTAAGCTGGCCAATCAATATAGTGGCTGCAATTATGTTAATGCACCGCCCTAGGCCGCGAGCCCAGACGCAATTGAAAATGTAAACGACCGCTGCACACCTCCACCGACCCATGATCGCCTGGTACTCAACCCTGATGTAGCCGTTCAGTTTTAGATGGCCATAAACAAACCGGGGGGGGCGTGGGAGAAAATGATCATTGCCTTTCAATTTATTCCCAGTTTTCGTACTGGAATTTATCTGAGGCCTGATAATGGAGGTGCAATCGGTAGTGTTCCGTTAATTTATGATTTCATTTAGTGAAATATGGTGCGGTGTTTATTTTGCTGGATTACCGTGGGAATAACAAAAATGCTGCCATTAAATAAAATGGAAAAACAGATACATGTTGCGTTTCTACATTACGTACAAAAATGTCTTGTGCATTTTGCTTACGCTGTGTTTAATAATTTTAATTAAAACTAAATCTTGTCTTCACACGAGGAAGTTGCATTTGCAACACTGTAAACATTTCCTGGTAGAATTATGAAAACAGTACAAAATTTTACGTTATTATCAAGTGTGTGCGCTAATTTCAGTTCAGTGTAACTGTTTTACTCAACGTTTCTGGGGAAGTGTATAATATGGGCTATTTATAACGACAATGTTGTATTGACTTTATCGACAGGCATCGCCTGAAGCCATTGCTTACGAGAACTAATCATAACGTGGATATTATAAGCCACTTGTACTGAATACCTAGTAGCTTTCTTGATTAGTACGTGGTAGTTCTAGCTTGTTTATGGCAACTATCATGTTTGAGCAAATATAATATCTACCAAGCAATACATTAAAAGCTCGTTGAAAATGTCATGTCAGATATTAATCATGTTTAAAAAAACACGATAACCGACTGTTTTCCTTAAAATTTTCCTACACATTTTCCTCACAAATAAATAAAGCCTTATAAAATCTGTCATTAAAAATGCCCACCTAAAATTATAATTTAGATACTACAACATTAACTCCTTAACCCTAGATATTGAAACATCTCACCGGGTAATAACCTGTCACTCCCTAAACTAATACCCCAGGGTATTTATTAATGAAGTAAAAAAATCTAATTACAGCATAAAATTAAAGGCCGGTCAGTCGCCTGGCCGTGGCGTGGCTGTGGCGTTGCTTGTCCGACGGAATAGTAATTAAAAGAGGCGAGATTTTTTTTACTAGTGTGTCAGGAACGTCTGCGAAAGTCCCCCTTCTCCCCTTCTGTTTGAAACCGGTTTGACTAGAATTGCGAGAAGAAAATGGTTTTTGGTAAGGGATTAATTAAATAAATCCTTACATGCTTTGTATGTGGGGAACTTTACTGACAATTTCTCCCGCTAGAGGGTGTTATTGCATTACGTTTTTGAAAAGGTTACAATAAAAAGTTCTTATTCATTTTAAATGTTTTAATTTTTTAGGTTGGCACTTACTGATGGCTTAGTCTTGCATATAATTCCATATTGTGAAAGTACAATGTATGTGTGTAACATAACATAACATCACGCCTGTAATCCCTGGACGGTTAGGCAGAGGCGCAGGTGCCATTACCCATATTTTGCCATTAATGTTTAAGTCCCATGTATGTTTGTACTTGTTCTGTATTTGATACGAGACTACGAGTACATCAGTCTTTTTTTTGGCATTCTACAGAAGTCCAGGTCAAAAAATTAATAAAATGTCTATCGAACCAAATAAATTGAAAGACTTATTAAGAAAAAGTTCCTAATACACAACAATAGAACCAATGGGTGTGTTATAATTAAAGCATTATACGGAATTGTCTCGGCAACAAATAAATCACGGGATCATTTCCCATGGGGGTCGTAAGGTAATTAAGGGATTACATACAGTATCAAAAGGTAGGGATGCAACCAACACATATTGCGATAACTGCGATGCTTTAAATACGCGGTGTTTATGCTTTCAATAACATTAGGCGATACCTTATTTAATGCCTAAATAAATGTACGTTCGAATTTCAGAACATTACGCAATAAAGAGAGTTGATGTCCAACAGGGCAAAACAATGTAGGCATTCAAATGGTGGTGGTAGCAATCGCGACGCCTGACTGAGCATGTAGTTCTTGGTTCGATAGCTAGGTTGGGCAAATGGTTATTGATTTTTTTCATTAAGAATTTTTCAGTAGCATCCACGGAAAATGGATTATCGCCGGTTAATGGTAATGAGCACACCTAACTGCTACATAAGAATTAAATAAAAACACAACTGGCCAGAATTTTTCTGGAGTCAAGAAATATTTCCCAGACATAATTGAACATAATTGGTTTTACGATGTTTTCCTTCACCGACACAAGTGAAATGAAGCGTCAAGAAAGAAAGAAGAAAGAAAACACATTTGTTCAGCACATGCCATAAGTGCACACAACACACAATAAAATTAACAAAAAAAACTAAATTGCAGAACAAAAAATACAAAAGAGTGCGTGCATCTCACGGCTGCGCCAAATGGGACCAGTTCAGCAAATTGCCGAGCAGCTAGTGCCCGACGCTGGTCACTAAAGTGTCTTTTAGTAATCAAACACAGGCATTAGTGCCTGCCTTTTCAAAAACTAAAATAAACAGTTTATCACTCCAAAAACTTAAAGTGATTAGACAAACAGTCCAACTTATCCGCTACTAAAAGTTTTTAATGAATATCTAAACACTCTAAATAAATATAAATATGGCGGAACGATACGCATTCCCCTCGTTAATTAGTTAAACTTTCAGTTATTGACTTGCAGTTAGTTGCTCCTCTGACAGTGATAAGCCAGGCTTAAGGGAACCGCAGTTTAACACGACAAGCGTAAAGAGTATTTATTTATTTTGTGTTATTAATTTGTTCTAATTTCGTTTTGCTTTACTTTTAGTTTAGTTTGAATGTGTAAATTGCAGTGGCTAGAGAATGTATAAGTGCGTTTTTTTCATAATTGAGTCCGACTTTTCACCAAGTCACTTTCCACTTCAAATTGGCAATCGCGTGGCCTATCATAAATGCAGGCCAAAATTGATAGACATTTTTAGAAAGCGTGATGAAGATATTTTGTAATTATCGGTGCCCTAGCAATGATAGCTTACTTGTGTGATCGTTGGACTGCCGAGCCATAGGTCCCGAGTTTGAACCTAAGACACGCCTCTCATTTTGCGGATTCATGTGCGTTTGTCTAATTATTGTTTCGGTGAAGGAAAACATGAGTGCAGAGTAAGTAAATCAGTAAGCCAGATAGGTATTTGTTTTTATGTATGTACACCGATTACGCTGAGATTTATGATCCGATGTACGTGATTTTTCTTTACGCGGAATAGTTTGATGCGGGATAGTTACCATAAGGTCGCATAAAAATGTAACAAGGGTTGGCCCAGTAGCTTTAGGCATGTACAGTCAAGTTAGATGCCCATGAGCGGCATAAAAACTCCACCACCAGGTCACACCAGGTCAGGCACCGCGGGCCTGTGGACGGTGAGTAACGGGCTAGCTCGCCGTCCGGCCGTCGTCATGACGGCAACACACCGTGTCGGCGGCGCGTACGTGTTCCACGCGCGCCTCAAAGAGAAGTCAGCAAGGAGGGGCCCGCAAGGACCGACGCCCGTAGGGGCTGTGGCTTGTCGAAAGGATAACGCGGCTCCGACACAAGGGCGAAGAAGGAACATGGGTTTGGTTTTTAGTCAGTAGAAGTCTGACACTCCCCTTCGCTCTGCCCAAGAGCGGGGGGGGTTATTCGATGATTTTCCACCCACCAAAAAAAAAAAAAAAAAGGCACTAACCACACGATGAACAATGAGAAGTGCCCCGATATTGATGAATCATCAAATTAAGCTCAACCTTCTCCATAATATGACTAACCCAGTGTACAAACCTGACATAATAATTGCCCTACTAAACTCAATTTTCAGATCCACCTCGATAATAAAACATATAGAAAATGAGTTCCGTAACAAAACCCGATGAATAACCGAACAATGACGAACGAGTGCGCCGAAATTATCTCGTTTTCAACACAATACCGTTATGTCGAATCAACCATTGACAATGTCACATGCAATGTACTAGCTACCTCCATACCTACGTACCAACAAAAGGGGGTTTTTGTTCAAATAAGCGCATTGATCGAACATTCTCACGTAAGATCAAATCTATGTATTTTAATCAGCACACGAGTCCTCGAGAGGCAATTTTGAAAACGCGCACGTTTACGTTAAGCTAACCTCGGATTTTTGATGACATCGACCCGTTTACCCGCTACGTTTGCTTGCTAGAACGCGTATAGGATTACTTCTCATTTTCTGGTGGTTCGTATGTTTCAATATTTACGGCGCTTCAAGCTTAGGACTTCGTTTTAGTTTTAGGTCACCTGTTATGTTACTAACAGATTTTCTGAACTTCCGAACTTGTTACGACAACATTACAAGCTCTTTCATTATCTTAGCCTAACTTGAAGTACTGGATACAACAACTGACTGAAGATAATATTTCATGATTTCATCTAAATATAAACATGAATTTTAATAATATTGCTTTAATCTAGTTGGCTAGATCAAATATTTCAAGGGTTGGGTAAACATGTCTACTGACTGACTGACCGGCATTGTATACAGCCTAAAGCAAAGAGTCTAGACGAAACAAAAGTTCTGGAATATGAAAAAAATTACCGCTATAGAAAAATAATAATATCTCCCAGAAGGGGGTTTTAAAGGTAATGAAGTATATACGTATTCATGGGGTTATTTTTATTATTATTCATTCTGGGGTCAGATAGGCAGTCGCTCCATGTAAAATACTGGTATTCAGCTGCATCCGGTTAGACTGGAAGCCGACCCCAATATAGTTGGGAAAAGGCTAGGCAGATGATGAAGTACGTATTCATGGAATTTTTGCCACTGAATATGGTGGTGTTCTTATCAACCGGGTTTGAAAGTAATTTTTGTTCATCGAAACAATGTACAATATCGAATGCATTAAATTCCCCGAATTCCTATGAGATTCCACAAAATATTACCTCTCACATTTCATACATTAAATGAAATAAATGAAGCCTGTTTATTACCTTTATCGATGTTCTCATTAATAATGCATAACAGTGTTAATTTCGTACATACCTGAAACAAAAGAATTTATATTTATTAATCATTTACATAGTCCGTCATTATAGGTACTCAGTAGGCCGAAATTCTGACAACCTGTCATAGGACTCAACTGGGAAATGTGATATGCCTGGGGCATATCACATTTCCCAGTTGAGACCTAACCGGGTTGAGGAGGTCAGATAGACAGTCGATCCATCTAAAAAACAGGTATTCAGCTTTATCCAGTTAGACTGGATACCGACCCCAATATAGTTTGGAAAAGGCTAGGCAGATAATGAGAATGAATCATTGACCTAAATCATACCCCAGGTTTGTTCGACGTGGCGCGGAGCCAGAGTTTATGGAAGACTTGGGGAGGCCTTTGCCCAACAGTGGTGTAGTATGGGTTAGAGAAAAAAAAATCTGAAATGAATTTTTATAAAATTTTACAATATTGCATACATGATACTACTGAAACACAGGCTCACTCTCTATGAGAGAGAGTGAAGTATAATCCAGCACGCGGGCATGGTGTGATTACTGATTATACCATATTTATTGTGATAACAGTCAAAAACAGTCCATCCTGTTAGTAATCATGGATAGCTTTCGTGAATCATATCCGGTGTGGTCATATCCTTTGGCAAATCAACGTTTAAAATTATAACTAGTTAGAAATTAAATTATTTGTAAAATCTAAGTTCATGTCGGTACATGGCACTTTAACATATCAGGCGAAAAGTGTGTGTACTAAAAGTACCTACACTCTAGTATATCCCTTTGAGATTTACAGGCGTGATTTTATATTTGTTATAATTATATGTCAAAATTGTATCATAATTGTATAAAAGTCAAATACAATGATTAAAATAATTAAAATAACCAAGGTACCCCTAAAATAGGCAACCTTTAATTTAAATAAAGGTCAAAAACCCTAATATTAAAACGTCGACCGCAGGTTACGTCAAAAGCCGCCATATCTAATGGCGTATAGATAGATTTTAGGTCAGATTAGTTGCGGTCACATTATACGCTACACTAACACACTGGAAAGAGCAAATAGAATATGTGCCACTCAGTATTAAATCTGACGTTTATACGTATAATATAGTTTAAAGAAACATTACTGTTAAAGTACAATTCAATTATTACTACTTACTTTAGATATATTACTACTTTTGAAGCATTGTGAAGAGATATCCTAGAATTTCGATCGATTTTAATAAGGAATTCGACACTCTAAACACCGAACCTTGCAGCGTTAAAGACTGTTCGATAAGGTTGGTCTATTTAAAGTACAGCCCATAGAATAATCATCAGTTGTAAACCTTCACTGCACTGAAATTAACAACTGAAAGGAAATACAGTGAAACCTGGTTAAGTGAGACCTCAAGGGACCTGAAAATTTGTCTCACTTAAAGAGGTATTCCACTTACCCAGTGTCTCAGATATCCAAACCTGTCTCATGGGACCTCAGCATGAGTTCCAGTTATAGAGGTTTCTCACTTATCCAGGTCCCAGTTAACCAAGTTTCACTGTATCACCATTCTTTTGCCCCTATCCCAATTCATTTGGGGTCTCATCTCATCTTGTCATTCATCCTTTAACTATAAGGTATGAGTATTGGTAGACATCTGCTTTTGCATGGTTTGCAGATGTAGTAATACCCAGTTAGTTACTAACTACTATCAAATACAGACCTAAACACATACCGAACATTAAAACAGAACCGCAAACCGTCTTCAAATCTGACAGAACGATCATCTCTCCAAACGAACACGACGAAGTTAATCAAAATTGTAAAATGTGTATATCAGAAGTTGCGGCTAATGTAACTAGGGCAGAGTGGAGGCTGTGAATAAATGAGGAGTCCGCAGCAATCCAGTTAGCTGTACAAACACGGGTTGGGAACAAACAACATTGCCCTGGGACACGGAGTGACGCGCGATTTGTGTGTCTAATAACTTTGGACCAAAAATCGCTTGTGAGGACGGAAGAATTAAACATAGTGGTGAGACAACACTTTGGGAATACTGCAGCTCTGTTTATACTGGGTGTTTGGTTCAACGAGGGATATACTTTGTAAGAGTGTTGTAGGTACTCGTGAAAATGAACAATGACTGAACAATATTTTTTATGAGACACTTTACTCCTATAAAGTTTAGCTCTCGTGTAACCCAAATCTGCTAAACCACATCAAACGTGCAAATGATTTAATGTTGATCCATTAAACTGCACCAGTAATAAAAAGTAAATTGTACTCAGTTAATAGATTGACAACCGGCCCCAAGCAGTCTGCAGACGTGTACTATCCACTTTCCGCACTCTAAGTTTATTCAAATTGCTATTCGATGATACATCTCTAGCAAAAACATCTGCCCAGAAGAGTTGTCGGAAAATATTCAAGTATCCAACAAAGTAGGATAAACACGTGGGTCTATCGACAGCTCATTACCATTCATAAACAAACACTAAAATACACCGCGGATATTTCTAAACGCTTGAATAAAACATTCTACAAGACACAATCCCGCAACGAAAATTACACCGACTACTGCCTTTCCGAGGCGATTACAAACAGCTATAAAAACAAAAACATAACCCCTCACTCACAGTACACTGGGGCAAAATAAACTCTACGACGCATATAATAGGGTTCAGTTTTTAATGGAAACTTATGTTAATAGCCCGTCCACAGGTGATACAAGCATCTGCTCGGTTATTTTGTGAAAATATAAAGTTTTTCCCCAATAAATAATGCAACGGTGCTTTGAAAGCGAAAGGTATGGAAATACAAGTAACTAGTAGGTAGAATATACGGTATTTTTGTTGGAGAATTATTTTAGGGATAAAACTAATTCATCCGGGAAGATAATGTTTGTACAAGTTATGAAAACATTCGGGGATGTGGTGTCTGTAATCCTGCAGATGTGACTAAGGAAACAAAAAATGTATGAGTGGGTTGATGATGTATTATATGAGAAATGAAAAAGTGACGTATTAGTCATTTTTATGTGGGATTAGAAAAACAAAAATTGTACAAGTTGGTAGGCACAACAATACTGAATATTTTCGTAAGTAATTCCAAGAGGGAAAAGTTCGAAAAAGATTAAATAAACAATTTATTAATACACTTATTAACAGATTGTCTGAGGACTCGTAATAATACTAAAACACAGGACAGATTCCAGGAACCTTCTTATTAAATTTTTTGCAATTTATTATTACCTATCCAGCAAAAGTAGGTACAGACGGCTACACGTCAAGCTATACATTTCCAGTTTACGCTGATATCGCACTGTACGGAAATCATATAGTATGCGAGACCAGCTTATACTGGAAATGTATATCTTGACGTGTTATAGACGTCTGTACGAGTACCTACATTTTCATATTTTTTATTAAATAATGTTAAAATATTCTTTTGAAATTCACAGTGGGCCACTGTGAATTTTTCCACCAGTTAATAATTCTAATGCATCAATAAGTAAACATTTTCCCTCACACTCAGTTCATTGTAAATAGTGATAATCGGTAGTTTCACAATATAGCTTTGGTTTTATTGTTAGCAGCACTAAACCAAGCTTTTCAATGTTCCAGTAATAATTATGTATATTCCTAAGAGTTCCTACTCTGAACGTCCCAAAGAAACCATCGACAAAATTTCAAAGTCAAATCCTGGCCCTAATACGCTTTTAGGTCGCACCTAAAACTGTTTATTTTAACGATTACTCCTCCAAGAAAGCTGTTAAAAATTCCGCGCGAAAACATAACCTGAAAAGCCGCTTATATAAATTTTAACACGTATTTAAACACGAGGCAAAAGCAAACTTTTCCAATATCATCGATTCAAGTCGAACAAAGTTCGTCGCACATAAAAATATTCACGTGTACCGCTAGCGCCGCACACAAACAAAGTAATATCAAGACGTAAGATACTTACCGTCTACTACGAGGATTATCCTCAACTTGACTTAGATATTTTGATGTTTTAGCAACGAAATTGGTTTTTCCCTTCAGCAAAGAAAACCCATTATCGTTGCTGTGGAAGCCGTCTCGTTACCGCGTATCTAATTTGGGATCATCCAGATTTCTCTTTCTTTGCCCTTAGGTGTGAGATTGACAGCACCGTAAGTAGGGATTTGTATAGTATAATGGTTAGTTCAAGGGTGCGTTGACTCGCGTGATAATGGTGTATGATGGGACCTTTTGAGAGGCCACATTGTGAGGCCGAATCGGTTTACGATTGTGTGATCGCGTCTTTGAAAAGCGTTGATCGAATAAAATCTAGGTCGCTCGGATAGAGCTATCTCTTGTGGAGGAGATGCTACAATCTGATGTAGGTCACGTGTTTTCTGTGTGAGAAAACACTAAGTGGATGTGGCTGTTTGTCTTGTCTAGATTGTAAGTGAACAAAGAAAACGAATACAAATGTGGATAGAAGCATACGAGTAGGCTGTCATTATTTCTGCTCCATTTAATCTGAATTAGAACGTGAAAGTTGATAAAACTTACGCAGTTGTGATAAAACCACCAAAAAACGTAACATACTTCACAGTTTGTGTACTTAGTGCAGCCAAATGAGAGTGCCAATTTTAACAAGACTGACAGTGAAATTAATTAAAAGAACTCGTGGCATCGATAACATCCCCACAACACTTGCACTTTAAGCCCAAATCAATCTTGTCAGAAACACAAGACAACCAAGACATCTCACACTCCCACTAAACGAAACCACAGTGGTGTTGAAATAAAATTTGCAAATTGATTACAGGCATCATTCACGAAGCTACAAAATGTTTTGCTTTTGTCACATCCACGCGTATGGGGGTGCATTGTGTCTGGCAGGCGTAATGATGCATTTGGCGATGCACGCCAGTCGGGAGGGGGCGCTTTGTGACGTGTCGGAGCTGTGTACGTTTTTAGGGAGACACATTTTGGGCCTATAATGGGGTAGACGTTTGGGTGACATTAGGTTACTGGCGAATTTTATTTAAATACGGTTGAGTATGTGATGGTAAATTTTTGGTAAAGGAATATTATTTGATAGATCTAAACTTTTTGCAGAAAATGTTAAAATGGCTTGATAAAATTAAGGGTATGTTTATCATGAATGAATAAGTACAAACAAAAAATAAGACTTCTTTTAGATAACCTAGGGCCATGATACCCAATTAGAAGAAGAACAAATAAAATGTTCTAACAAAAAATATTTTCTAAGAAAAAATATATTCGGTCCATTGCGAGGTATGTAATTACGTCGTACAAATTGTCGTAGACACTTATATTTCTTCTGTTACAACTAAAGCTTAAAAATCTAACAACGTTATTACATTTGCTAAAGGATATCGCGACAATCTCCTCAGGAATCTCTTGTTATTTAATTTATTTGTTTTATTTCGTCTCTCTCATTGTACTTTTGTGTACAAAGTTATAAGATTAACTCAATTTTTGGGGCCACGAGTATTCTTTTGTGATGAAAAAAGTAAAAAAATATGGCAGGGGTACTGCTGAGAGTTTTAATGGAATTTTGGTGAAGCGAAGTAGGTACGCAAATCGGTTTTTATTGTTCCATGAATTATGTATAGGTTTAAGCTTTACAATATATGGACGATGGAAAGAATGAATTGAACATTTTCGTGGCAGAATACATTCGGGACTAAAAGTTTTATCAAGGAGTATAATATGATGAATAAGTTATTTTGTACACCTCTAAAATCTACGAGAAGCTTCGGAATTTGTGACGAGACCATATTTGAAGAAATTATAAATAATTCATCTTTATCTACATGTATGTTGGATCAGTAATTGAGAGTAGCGAAAAGAACAAAAATATTAACATGAACAGTGTTTATTATTTTATCATGATCAAGACTTCCTTTGATGAAATAATAATACACACACAAGCCACAAAAGGGAAAATTAATAAAGGCAGTCCTTTCTAGGAAATATAATTCAAATAATTATTAAAATATTATTCTATAAACACGAAACCCGAACGTTAAGAATGGGGAGCTTAATTAACTCATCAATACACGTTTTCTTTGAAAACACCATCGTGAGGCGAGGGATCTTTAGGTATTCCACGAACAGGTTGCAAGTGTCGAATCGACTGTGGGGCAAGTTAGCAGTGTATAGAGACTTTTAAAAGAGTGATTGAAAATTAATTGAAGTTAAAACAGATCAATATAAATAATATAAGCAAGGAAGATGATTAAAAAGAAGAGACAAGAGAAGAACATATCAGGATGGATAGAAAGATACTGTATTTTACACTAAAGAAAGAGCGTTTTCAATGATGATGACAAGAAACCAGTTAGAAGGAAGAAAAAAGTTAAGGAGATTCTTTGAACCTGCGTACATAATATAGAACATAATGAGTAGCGTAGATAAAGAAGGCAAGCAAGCAAAAAACAATCAATCAAAAAAAGCAAGAAGCAATCTAAACAAAATGATGCGAAAACAGATAACGTCCAAAGAGATTACATTGAACATCCAAAATCAGTGCAGGAGGGTGATACTGTGGTCAATACACATAAGTATTTACTGAAACTAGATTACAACCGCTACTTCCCATCTCTTGCAGCCACGCAGGAGCGATTCCCCGGACGGGTGCTTACTAGAGATCCCACCGCCTTATCAAGGCCCCGCAGGCATTGCGGCCTCAAGCGTATTTTTGTTAACAACTTCTTTTCAGAAAATTTTTACTTGACGTAGTACATTGTGAAGATGGAATTTGATTTTGTTGTTATCGTCTTCCAACGACACGTAACTTTTGCCGAGTCTTGTTTTTGTCACATGTTTGGGTTGTATCCAGTTTTTGTTATTGTGTTTTTGTTGTTTCTTCTTCATCCCCTATTTAACTCCCTTAGGGGTTGAATTTCGAAAAATCCTTCCTTATTCTTTGTCTACATTTATGGACCTCTGTGCAAAATTTCAGCTCTCTAGGTCCAAGGGTTTGGGCTGGGCGTTGATGAGTCAGTCAGTCAGTCAGTCAGGACTTCTCTCTTTATTTATATAGATAGATAGATAGATGTAACTAGAACTAGTTTGGCAATTGTTTTCTTAACAGGTTTTGTTACCTAATGATATTTGTCAGAAACTATATTAGTGTTTGTAGACCTTAACATGCAAAATGTTTTTATTTTGGCATATACTGCTGTCTATTGGTAACGATGAGTTACCTATTTTTTTTTTAGAAAATATTGAAAACGTTAAAACCATTACAGGAGAGAATAGACTATTTACCAACAATAATAAACAATCATTACAACTTTTCTCAGAAACCTCTCGAAAAAAAGGAACAAGGCATCTGCTTTAAAAGAACAATATTTTTATTCACCGCAAAACAATCAAAACCCAATCTTATATTAGGGGAAATAAGGACTATAAACGTAGCAAAATACGTTTAGTGAAAATGAGGAAATCTTTTGCAGGGCGTCAAAATTGCTACTTTCGCGTATATCCTCCCTTTGTGTCGGCGTTGCCTCAGTGCACTCTCTGTTTCAACTTTTATCAATAGTTATTGTACTAAAACATATTGCTACTTGTAAAGTTTTACAGTGTAAATAAATGTCGTAAACACATGCAACACTGTATCATTCGATAGTTGTAAAAATACTAATAAATCTTCCCCTGATATTATTTGTGCTTCGGTCGTTTTCACCAATACTAGTCGATTTCTAAATGAAAACGCTCTGTAAGATTTTCAAGGTACATTTGGGCATTGATTTTGGTGTCACGTTGTCTAGAACGGGCGCCAAACCCCAACTGGCAGTTCACTTTTAACTAAAGACAATAATCAACAATTCGTTACAGCTATAGTGTTAATTTGCAATATTAACGTTAGTAAACCACCTTAAAACCCCGTAAACAACGCGCTAAAGTCTATAAATATCTTCCACGATAACATAAATCAGATGACCCCCGGTGTTGCCAGTACAAGCATGTTCAGTGTTCACGTTTAATACATTCAACTTTATTTAACAATTTCCAATTTTCGATTGTTACACGGTATCGGGCCGATCGGCGAATATTGTCGATATTTTATTACTTATTCAGTACCGAATTCCGTGCTTTTGTCTTCCTGTAAAATAGTATGGCCACGGTATCGGCCGCAGAAATATTACTCAGTTCAAAATGAGCCGTTAATGTTGTAAGAGGTACTCAATGTTTAGCTACTGTACTTTGAGCGTTATCGAAGTGGTCGTGTAGAGCTAGAATATGGTCTACTTCGTGGTCATTATAATGATTTATTGATATTTTGGCTTTGGAGAATGGTCGTTTTTATACCGTTCATGAAGTGTGGTCTTGGTTGGGAAATTGCTATATTAGTTTCACTGTTGGTTGTAAAAAGAAAATATTTGATAGTGTAACTTGAATGATTTTGAGCAGTATATATTCATAATCTATTCTACGTGGTTGATTATTCATATTTAATGGTGTATTCAGGAAGTCGAGTTTGTCCAAGTTAAGTTTACCACTTCTCACGATGGTATGCTTGACAGTCCAATATAGTCCAAATAGACAAAATAAACAACTTTGATTTTAGTTTCACGTCTACTAAGTCATCTCCTTCGGGTGGTAATTGAACAATAACTGAACAATAATGATAAATCAATTCAATAAGTTCATTGGTGGCAGAACTATTTTGATAGCAATAATCAGTAAAGTTTTCCTCTTTACTATAAACGATACGAACTTTAATACACAACTATTATATACACGAGTAACAATGCTTTACATAAGTAACTAATAGCAGTAGGCACGTCACAAGAATTAGAATTAAATAAAGTAGAACACGTTCTAATTAAAGTAGAATTATACTATTCTAATTATCAAAATGAAATTACTGAAGCTCATTAAATAATCCCCAGTATTTTTGTTTCTGTTAAGTAATTGAATGTCGCGAGCAAGATTATAATTATTATTTTGATACCTGCGCTAATGAAACCAGGAAAAAAATGAATACTGCCGTGAAATATTTTTGCAAGTAGATGACATTTTTTTTGCCTTCGGTAGGCCATGACAAGTTTCTGTGTTACTCCGCCCGTGTGGTTCCTGGATTAAAAGTTGACTATGTTCATTCATCCAGCTAGGCTGGGCAGCTTTTGGGAAGCTTCGTCGGGTCTTCTTGTCACGTATTCCACAGAGCCTAAAGACTAAGGTCTTCAACCAGTGCGTCCTGCCTGTTATGACATACGGAGCTGAAACGTGGACACTGACGATACGGTTGGTTCATAAATTTAAAGTCGCTCAGCGAGCTATGGAGCGAGCTATGCTAGGGGTCTCTCTCAGGGATCGCATCCGGAATGAGGTGATCCGACAGAGGACCAGAGTTGTCGACATAGCTCACAGAATAAGTAAGCTGAAGTGGCAGTGGGCCGGCAATATTAGTCGCAGAACCGATGACCGTTGGAGTAGATGTGTTCTTGAGTGGAGACCGCGAATCGGTAAGCGTAAGGTGGGACGCCCGCAGGCTCGGTGGAGCGATGATCTTCGCAGAGTGGCTGGTAACAACTGGATGAGAGTTGCCGAAAATCGAGTTGAGTGGCATAAGATTAAAGAGGCCTATATCCAGCAGTGGATTGCAATAGGCTGATGATGATGATGTTCATTCGGAATAATGTACTTTTCATATTACCCTCTGCATACGTACAAACCCACACAATAGGGTAGACGACTGACTAAAAAAAATATGATTCTGTTTAGTCCGTCAGTTAGATTATCGGAAAATATTGGATACGTGTTTTTTGTTTTATCAAAATAATAAAAATTGACGAAAATAAAGCTTGTCAAAGATCATGGAGAGGGGGCTTTTGACGTCATAGTTTGGTAAAATTGGACCTAGCTGTGACGTTGCACGACTTTTCAAAGCGCTGTATCGTCTTCATTTTTTGTTTACGTGAAAAAAGAAAAAATACGTGTTCAATATTTTTTGGAAATCTATCTGACGGACTAATTAGATTTTTTTAGTCGTCTACCCTATTCATAATCTCTCCTATAATATTTTTATAGTTAGTCATAATTTAATTATTAAGAACACTATAGAAGTTTCTCGTTACCACATGCATTATTTATATGCTTGTTTCACTAGCCGGTCAGTTTTGCATTCATCTGAAACCACTGGACGTAAACTTTGCTTAGCCTTAGACAAAGGATGTTGCCGACTGAATCATGTCTGGCTTCGACGCGATGTGAACTATCGACAACCCGAAGACGTGGAAAATGTTCCCTACAGTCTTCTACCCCAACTGATATTTTCATTTAAGTTTGAAAATTGCTACCGCTCGCCCGCGCAACTCGCAAATTGTACTGGAATAGGGATCGATAATAGGATTGTAGGTGCGATTTTCTTTCGCCAAGATGACTGGAGTGTAAATCTTTCTGATAGAAAAATTTCGGAAATTGTCCTGGAGATTTATCGCCTCTCCCGCCGTCGTTGTCGTGTGCTACGGTAAATTGTCTTTTGATATTACACTGACATTGGATGGGTTATGGAGTTAGTTCGTAAGGACGAGGGAAAAGTTGGCGTTATTCGCTGTAAGTTCCGGATTTCAGTAATATTTACATCAACTACGATCCCATTTATTTTATCGTTGAACGGTGTGATAAAACAAGATACAAAAATAAAATACATGGATTAGAAACACGAAACACATTTTGTGTACTTATTTGAATTGCATATTATTATTTCGTATCTACAAACGATATTTTGTTGTTTTTATCTTAAGATGTCTGTCGTTGAAGATACGTTTCAAAACAAAGATGAATTGCTTTTATAAAAGGAAAACAAATGCTTACTAATAACATAAAAAAAATACTAATTGGCTTAACAATGGACACTGCTTTAAGTGGTCTCAAAAAACAAAGTAAGTAAGTACCTCATTAACCTAGGATGTACATTTAACTGTTCAATCAATTAATCTGTAATCACTACTCGTTAACATCCCAATGAATCGTATTGCTGATAAGTCTTATTAAATTCTGCCGTTTGATTTTGATTACACCAATATTATCTATTACACTAAAATTTTGTATACTTAATAACAATAAAAAATAGAAAGATTATCATAATTTCAAATCTTAAAAATAAAAAAAGAAAGATTTACCAAATAAAAACAATAAATCTATCAACAATATTGTATAAATGTACATAAAAGACGTTTATTCCAATCCCAAATACACGAGTGCTTTCTAAACCTTTCAAACTCAAGATTATTACGTTGCCAGCCTTTGAGCCTTCAGAGGCAAAAAAGATTTACATAAAAAGAAACTTCCAGTCTCCTAAATTATGATTCAATTAGTATTAAAGGATTGGTCTCTCAAAGGACTCGTACTTTTTCGGGTCTGGCGACTCGGTACTGAACTCCTTTGTGCTTTCGACCAAACTAAGAAGGTTGTAGCTTTGTGCCATGGTTTGTCGCATAAAGCTTTTGGTACAAATTACAAGCGGATTTATTTGTAAGATGACGATATGACAAGGCATAAGCGAAACATAATGAATTGATTTTCTTTTTGCCTTTCATGTATGTGGGTTCCCAAGGGAGACTTACTTAGGACCGCTTCTGTATGTACGTCAACGCTATTCGCTCGAAACTTGTACTCTGGTCACACAGACGCGAGACGTAGTAAAAGATTTCAGTTCATTACGCATTACAGTATTTCTTCCTTCGTCCTCCGTTTTCGGGTGAATTTTTACGCTCAATGTACTGTGAAAATCTACTCTACTGTCCCTTTGGCACGAAAGTCCTTTGTAATATACTTTTAATCGTTTATTTTTCTAAGACACCGATAACGGGAATTAGATAGGCTTTTGAATGACGATAAACATCTTTAGTGATATTTTAAAAGACCATTTAACTTTTTCAAATCAGAAAAAAATCGTTTTGCTATCTGTCACCTCTTACATCTGACAGCTCCGTAGTCTTTTTTTCTCTCGATGATATAAATATGGTTTAAGACGAAAGCCTTCCCCATAAGTGTGTTATATATCTACTTCAGAGGGGAAACACGTTAAGATCTTTCTTTTATTTTAGATCACATAAAACTCAAGCCTGCGTTTGTCACAACTAATACTAGGTATTTGTTTGACTAACCCCTCGAGATGCTCGGATTAAGTGACGAATTATATAATTTTTTTCAGCTCGTCACAACCTCGCGATTATTCCGCTCAGTCCGTGAGTTTGAGATATTCGTCTCGAGGATTAAGGGGATGTCTTGAGCGAACGAAATTTCACAGTATCCCCTTGATGGATGAATACGGAAACATTAATTCCGCAATTTCGGGGTGTAAAATAGTGAAAGACGCGAGAAGCGGCGCGCGCTGAAGCTAATAACGTCATAGTCTTTCTATCTATTCTTATACATTCACTAATAGATTAATGATCCTTCGTAACACTCATTCCACATTTGTTTTGTTAAGTCCGACTCGACGCGATCATTAAAACAGGACGGCACCATATGGAAATTTAAAAAGGCATTCATTCATTAAACAAACACACATAAAATTTAACGAAGCGCTGCCATATTCGTTAACGAATTTCCGGCTTTCATTATGATTATCCCACGGTTACTGAAACACTATGCATATGCGTCTCTTTCTAGTGCAGTAGTTGGAATTAAGAGCGAGCGAGATAAATATTGGTTTGTAATGTGAAAAATAACCGGGATCCATCTATCGCTCGGCGATTCGTCACAAGCATGCGTTTAATGGCGGCAATTAAAGGCGACATTCGGTAGGTTTACCGAAATATCGCGACATAAAAACGTCATTGTTACCGCGTATCAAATTGTTTAACACATTCGTTGGGCGAGATCACATTTACGACTTGTCGCCAGTTTATGACGGTCATTCAAGCGATTTGTGATACGCCATCGTTTTTAAGCGTAGGCTCAATCCGTTAATTGGTCCTCGGAGCCGGTGTTTAACTTATGAAAAATTTAATAATCAAGAAAGTTTTACTTTCGGTGGTTAGAACTCTAACTTTTGGCTATTTAAGCTAAGAGAAAACTAATCATGGTATTAAACATTCAAGACAAGAGGGCGAAAGGCAAAGTAATGTGGGAATTATATTTACCTATTGTTACTAATTTATGCTCCACCGAGCGTCACCGAAACTTGCTTATTCAAGTGAAACCACTACACTTAAACTACACCTTATTACTTATGTTAATGTACGTCCGTTGCCCAAGACAGAAAAACGTTAAATAGGATCGTATCACTTAGTTTAATTAACGAGTGGAAATGAACTCCAGTGACACAGGACGACCCAAATTAAAGATGAAACGTAACATACATTACGTACGGACAAATTATCCCGGAATTCGGTGAAAGCAAAACACAGGCGGAATAAATTCAGAACCGCAAACAAAGGTCCAACGCACAGACCACGGAACGACAAATGTTGTACTAAACGACAAATAAAAGCTGCGATAGTTTAAATTAAATTGGGAACCCCAAAAACTGTATGTAAACAAACGTTGGTCCCAAATTTTCAACTGAAAAGTTCTGAGGGACGAAAGTGAAACATTGAAAACACGCGGTGGGTATCGGAAACGTTCGTTAGTAATTTGTATTTACAATTTATAAGTTATAACTAACGTTATTGGAGCAACACGTAAACATTTAACCGAAAGAGGTGAATGTTGAACTGTTTGGACTAGTTGTTTGAGTTTGTTACGATAGGTGAGATAGTTGGCATTCGTTTGAGTTATCTGTAATATGAGTCGAAAGATAATTACTTACAGTTAAATTCAGTTTATGTGTTACATAAACTGTCTATTTGTGTACCTATATTTGTATTATTACTTGAGTTAACATAATGGTCTGTATTTGCGCTTAAGGAGTATAACAACGTATAAAAGCAAATTATATGTTAAAAAATGCAGACCGCAAACTGTAAATTGCAAACAAATTAAAGAGATAATCCGCAGAACTTACGTGGCTCTGAATAAAATACCAAATAACGTCGACCCACAAACGCAGTCGATTCAAATCACACCGAGGGAATTCCAATTAAATTGCATTTCAATGAAATCTAGAACGATTATAGAATCCAATGGTTGGCAAATTAAAACCGGGACTCCCTAGGATTTCCTGTTCAATTTTCATGGAGCACGACACGATAAAAATCCATTAGGAAACCGTCGCGAGAGGCCTCTGTGACACAGTGCTTTGCTAAATGAATTTAGGGACCGCTGGAAGCGATATTAACGGGGAAAAAATTAAAAGTCTTACGTCAAAAATTTCAACATTTTGCTTAAAATATTTTAATTAAATCTGACGGGAATTTTGCATGCATGTGACAATATTATGAGGAGGTTTATACAAAACGGTTTTGGTTACAACATTTTCAAACACTGCTACAAATGTTGTAGCCGTCTGTCCAGCCTTTTAAATATTCTACATACGACCTGTTCCTGATCTACCTACTAGCCTGCAAAATAAAAATATCGTTTCCAGTGACACAGGTCGATATCCAGGACTGGCATAATGCGATTCCGTAGCAATCACATGCTTCATTTTGCATTCCAGCAAACACTTTTACTGCGGGATCCTCGCAGCCTTTAACATGGAGCAGTGGCCCTTCGGCTTTACCGTTTAAATTCTAATAAATAACGTTCCGAGATAGAAATCCGTTGGAATCTCTGACGTCATTTTGGCTTACTGATTTTATTTCTTTGAAGTAAGTTGCACGTTTGACCTGCTAGAAAATAGGTTAAAAAAAAAAAAAAATAATAATAGAAGAGCGAGCTGCTAGTTTTAAGGCTGGTTCCAAAACCTATCCTGTGCCTCCGATCACATTAAATGGAACTATCCTGCAGCAAGTGACTAAATTTAAGTACCTGGGTCACTGGGTCAATGACAGTCTAAATGATGATGAGGACATGGATAAGGAGCGTAGGGCATTGTCGGTAAGGGGTAATATGCTTTCTCGCAGGTTTGCACGATGCTCACGTGACGTAAAAATCACACTATTTATTTCATTTCAATACTCTTAAGCCAAAACTTTGAAATAAATATCAATTGAGGAACCGTATCATCTTGCTTGACAAGTGTAAAAGAATAAAAATCATCAAGCAAGAAGAAAGTAAAACAAATTGTACCCACTTTTTACCCTCAGCAAGAACAAACGCTAATTACTTTCGAGACATTAAATGTAACTTAAACTGTTACTCAAGCATTAGATTACTTCACCACGTGGAGAGCTCACAAGAACAAAAAGTCTATCCAGCAGCCATGTTACTTCATTAAAGAGAGATATCGGAAAAGGTATTAACGATACTCTTGAAAATGAAAATGATAATAATATAGATCACAGGGAGGATGTAGATGTAAGAGGAATAAGAGGTATTACTGAGGAAAGAAGTGTTACTTACAGATATTATAAGGAAACAAGAAGTCATGATTAAATGAGTTGTCGTACAGGAAATTATATTTGTACGAACGACAGGTGACAAAATCAAGGAATATTTTTACATAGGCTTACATGGGCACTTATAAAACGCCCAGAAAAGGTGCGCTGATTTGGTTGGGTTGATCGTTTCATAGGGAGTTTCCTTTATGCGTGACCATGGTACTTGCAACAACGATGAAATATCAAGAACTCAAAGCAAACAGTTATCATGGTAAATGTCCCGTTTTCAGTATTAATGATAAAGCTTTCTAGGAATCTAAAAGGCCTACAAAATTTCACACAATATTCAATAACAACCGCTCATCATCTGCCTAGCCTTTTCCCAACTATATTGGGGTCGGCTTCCAGTCTAACCGGATGCAGCTGAATACCAGTATTTTACATTAAGCGACTGCCTATCTGACCACCACAACCCAGTTAATACTAGGTAATACGATACCCTTTGGTGAGACTGGATGTCAGAATTTCAGGTCACTGACTGACCTGTAACGACTGCCAAAGATTATATATATGGCAGCCGGGACCAACAGCTTAACGTGCTTTCCGAGGCACGGAGGAAACTCGGTATGTCCGGCGGTCACCCATCCACAGACCGACCTAGGCAAGCACAGCTTTACCTAAAGATCGACCCGAGTGGCAGTTCTTATTAAGCCACGAGCTCCGAGAAAAAAAAAAAAATGGTTTTTCTATTCCTTGTATTATCTCAATAAAAACGAAATTTATGTTTTTATAAATATGAATGTATGTTTTACTCGTTAAATTACTAAGAAGTAAGAACTAGCAAATACGAAATAATAGTCGACATAGTAGCTGACACGTGTATCGTTTTTGACGATTTCTAAGAATGATGTATCATAACAGAGAAGTCCCTTGATAATGGAAACTAAGAGATAAAATATATACAATTCAGAAATTTAGGGTTCGTGAGAAACAAAGATCTCCATTAGAAGCAATAGTAGCTCTTTTATAGAATATAAGAGATATCTTTAATCAAACGCCATACCTAAGTCTGCCGTACGAGAACTAGAGTAATTAAGACCCAAAACATCAATAAATTACATGAAACATAGAATCTCAGCTCTGCCCAAGTCAAAGCTGAAATATCATGCACCATAGTGTGTTTGTTATTGCACATACGGTCATTCGGCATACGGTCGAGATCACACAATAAAATTAAAGAGGATTGTTCAGAAAGATCGCCATCATAAAGTAGTCAGCAAGCAGTTCGTCCTGGTTGTCTATTCGTAGATATTTCGCAGTCCTTACGGATAGTCAGAACCTTGAAAGTCCGTCGACCAGTATCCCACCCCAACGACAACATTAAGTAGATGATCGCGCACCTATGATGGTGGCTCCAGTCATGGCGAGCCCTAACAGGGTTCTAAAAATCATTGCTGTCAAAGTGGACTGTCCTTATGTAGTTCACTGTCAGTTAAATCTCACCCTAAATGATGAGCCTCGGCTCGAAATAAAGTATTTGATTTTGATGTTGAGGTTAATACCACAAAACAAGTAGTGGCTTACCGTTATGCAGCAGGGTGGAGTCCCTAGCCAACGGCAGCTCCGAGTCCGTGAGGGTAGCGTCGGACGCGTTGTCGGAAGCCGACGTGGGCGTAGCGGGAGCGGTCGGCGAGTCGGAGAGGCCGCTGCGCGCGCGCCGCCGCCCGCTTCCGCTGCTTGATCCGCTACCGCTGCCCGAGCCGTACGGCTGCAGCCGGCCCAGGCCTAGGGAGAATAGATACTGTTAATAATGATATCTTACTAGAAAAGCGATGTCCCTAAAAGGGTCAGACTAGATGTAGCAGGCGAAGGATAGGGTATGATGAGGCGCGGTTTGGGAGAGGCGTAGACTGCCAAAGGTTGAATTGATTGAATATCGATCAAGACTTATGATAATTCAGATATCTATGATACTTTTATTGTGTAGCTTAGCATGCCATGAGACGTTTATATCGAACAATGAAATATAATGGTGATTGATTCAAAATCAGAGTTATTGAGATTATAAACAAAATACATAATGTTTACCTAGATGACAGGCAGTTAATAAGATTAAAGGCACTCAAAGCAAATCTTAATGAATTATGTAAAAGATTCATAAAGCGGAACTCGAACAAAAGAATATTAATAACACATGAGGGAGAAAAACTTGAAACATCCAGAGAATATATTTTTGAAGTAGATTCATACATATCCTGCATAACGTATAAATAACGGAGATAATATCGAAAATAAATAAAAGGAAAAGAAGCCGCATAACGAAGTCGGAAGAAAAGGCCAAAAATAATTAGGAATAATATGGCTTCGGAACATTACAAAGAGTACAATAAGAATGCTTCGTGAAATGATTTTAATGTTGGAAATGAAAATAAGAAAGTACGCGGTAAACTTAGATGGGAAGAAAGTATTGGATGCTCCACTGTTTAAGGCGCAAGTTATAAAATTGTAAGCTAAGAATATTGTTATTTTACTACTCAGGTAAAACCAGAAAATAAAAATGAAAATTGAAGTAGGGAAATAAAATTGTGAGGCACTTATTTCTTTAGAAATCTGTTACAAAAGGAATTATTTAAACTGATCTTATACAACCAGTGTAATAGACTTGCGATACATAAATTAAAGACTAATTGAAAAAAAGAAAATACGTTATTGAAATATTGATGCATAAGAAAGAAATATCTTCAGCTCATACTTAAAAGAGCAGCACTCAATCCAATAAAGCTACACATCCAACAATGTTGAATATAGCTACAGATGCCAAACAGAATAATTAAGAAACGAACGCTTTTCTTACCAAATAATAAACCAAAACAGAATTAAAGTGAGAGGAAATTCATGTTGTGATTAAAAAAAGGGCAAAGCTCCGAAGCTAACCTCATTAACGATATTTATTTCTATTTTCCTTCCATTTTAACCCGAGTCGTACAGTAATCGTATGAGATCATTAGGGAAAAGTATCGAAAAGAAATAAACGGGCCATAGAGGAAGTGCTCTTGAGAAGTAGAGGAAACTTTTTAATTTAACGCAAATATCCCGGGAGGCCCACTCAAAGGAATAGAAGAAAATAAAATTAGTTTCGAGTCAGCCTCATTACTGGACTTGGCCAACTGAACGTTGGTTGCATTAAGACTGCTCTGATGGACTGCAGAATTTGATCAAATATTTTTTTAAGTTCCGACTTTGGAAAAGCTTGTAACAGCTTAACAGATTTGGTTATGGAGGTAAAGAAGGCTGTGGCGGTCGATACTTCTTTCACCATATACGGCAATTTCTAAATCTTATGTTATGACTTATACCTTAGTATCTTGATGTTCCAGTTGATAGGTGGTTCTCTCATTAATTTGTCTTGAGTTAAGTTATTACCAATAGTGTATAAGTGTTTTTCTAACCATTTATGAATATTTAAGTTGTCCGAAACCAAATGGTTTCATTGATTATTATTTATTTAAAGAAGAAAAGAGTAATCACCATAGAAATCGTGTCTATAGCTACAAAGTTGAAGAGCTATTCTTCTAGACTTCTTTCAAGCACCTTTTGACACTAAAATGACATAAACAAGTTTACGGAGTTAGTAGGTACTAATTTTCGCTACGCGCTAGAAGATTCATGTAAACTATAATATAATCATAGAGATTTGCTTTGATAACTTCGACTTACGATTTTTTTGAGACCAAATCAATTTCATTAGAAAACTGTGTTGTAACACTGCTCAAATAAAATAAAAATACTTAATCAACATCTGATTAACACAAGTAAATTGGGTCACCATGGGTAACACTATTCGTTAACGCTGTTGAGCAATCTCTAAACCCATTATTACTAATTACGTTCGTTATTTCATGCCATATGGTATGGCCATGCGTGACTTAAGCGATTTCAACACTTTGCTGCACACGGTTACTATTTTAATGTGAAAAATACTTGTATGAACAGAACACATCATCACACACAACATACTTACAGACAAAATAATATCTTAAGGTGGATGTTCTAGGGTAGCCCGCGAAATTCAAATTTTCTTACGTTTTTAGCGATTTTCAGGCCAGTGCTAGGTTGTATGTTAGTGAAAATATGATTCGCGGCTGTAAGACGTATGCAGTTACAGAATTATAATCATCAAAAGCATCATTACAACCCTCCAAGTTCATGTAACTGTCAAGAATGAGTATTTCATCAAAGGTCATTCTTGACAGTTACATGAACTTGGTGGGTTGTAATGATGATTATTGTTATTATACAACCTAGCACTGGCCTGCAAATCGCTAAAAACGTAAGAAAATTTGAATTTCGCGGGCTACCCTGGAATATCATCCTTAACACTACTTAGAAAAAGCTCATTATCATCTGCCTAGACTTTTCCCAACAATGTTCGGGTTGGCTTCCAGTCTTACCAAATGTAACTGAATTACATGGAGCGACTGCCTATCTAACCTTCACAACCTAGTTAGTACTGGGTAATTACTATATATAGTCCTCTTCACCGTATCCGGCGACAGCGACCCAGACTACTTGTCTTCTCTTTCGTGAGCCCTCTGATGACTAGCAAAACCAAACTTGGTCTTGAATACCCGGTCACATCGTGAACAGAAGAGCTGATGATCATCGTTGTACGTGTACATATAGGAAGGTTTTGGGCGGCTTTTGCGTATCTGTCGCTTCTTGTCCAGGCTTTCAAGACGATTTGTTTCAAAGATTTCTGGGTAATTAATACTGATTGTCAGACTTTTAGGCCACTGGCTACCTGGTGGTACAAAGTGATTTTCGAGGCCTTGAGGAAACATGGTATGTAAAGGGTGGTCACACATCCACATATCAACCTACGTAAGCACGGCATAACCTAAAGATATACCTGAGCGGCAGTTATTATTAAGCCACGAGTTCCCTGAACTTAGAAAAAGCTCACAAACCTATTTAAAAATTGTCGCCCATTGAAATCATCTAGTCAAATAATTTTGGATTCTTCAAGCCGTTAATTAAGGACTGCGACGGAACCCTTTGGTCCAAATAAAAGACAATGAGCTCGTTAGGTGGAAATTTTTGCCAAGTCCCCCCCCCCCTCCCTCTCTTCCTCCCCGCGGTTGTGGAACTAGATAAGGAATGCTAATTGAAAACGAGTTGCATAGTAATGACTCTGCAGTTTTGGTTTTCGGAAATGCTTGTGAAGTATTAACTACTTTTTACCCGACTACGGCAAAGCCAAAGGAGGGTTATGATTTTTATTAATAGAGTAGTTGACAAAAAAAATCTAATTAGTCCGCCAGATAGTATTCCAAAAAATATTGAACATGTATTTTTTCTTTTTTCACGTAAACATAAATGAAGACGATACAGTGCTTCGAAAAGTCGTGAAACGTCACAGGTTGGTTCATTTTTACCAGACTATGACGTCAAAAACCCCCTCTCCATGGTTTTTGACAAGGTTTATTTTTATATTTTTTTATTAATTTAATAAAACAAAAAACACGTATCCAATATTTTTCGATAATCTAACTGACGGACTAAACAGAATCATATTTTTTTTATTAGTCCGTCAACTACCCTATTGGTTGGGTGGCGCTGGCAAATGCTGTCATGTAGAGGAGAGGAAATTATAATATTTGAACATTAAGTAGACTATGATTGATATTAGATTATTGAGCAGTGGTGGCCCAGTGGTGGCGGCCCCGACTTACGAAACAGTGTGTCGTGGGTTCGAATCCCAGTCAGGCACATTACTTTGTGTAATTTATTTCATCACCACTGCTCTCAAAACGGTGAAGGAAAACATCGTGAGGAAACCGGCATGTCTTAGAACCAAAAAATTCGAAGACATGTGACATCTACCAATCCGCACTGGGCCCGCGTGGTGGATTATAGCCCATCTCTCTCCTAGAGAGGAGGCCTGAGTCCCTGCAGTGGGAACATTATAGGCTGATGATGATTGATATTATCATCGGGATAGAAGTTGAACAGAACGCAAAATTTACACATCATCATCTGTATAGCCTTTTCCAAACTATGTTGGGGTCGGCTTCCAGCTGAATCGGGTGCAGCTTAAGACCAGTATATTACATGGAACGACTGCATATCTGACATTCACAACTCAAGATCCAGGCTGAGCTAGAAGACACCAACATTGAGTTGGAGGCACAACGTGCCAAGGTCATGGAGCTCGAGATTCTTCTCGAGCTCACAGAAGAGCAGGTTAGCCCTCTAGCAAAATTGCTCAACTTCGCGAGTTGAAATGACGAAGTAGCTCTACACCATTAATAACTATAATTATATTGCGTAGTAATTTTATACTATTCACCAGGGCGTATTCCCCTGGGTATGACTGGTTGACAGACTTTTGAGTCACTGAATACCCGCAACGACTATCAAAGAACAAGGAAAGCAAAAATTACTAAATCAATTTTTAATTCGCATAATGCTAGAACATACCCTTCTCTTCGTGAAATACTTAAGAGTTAAGATCCTTGCTATAAATGCCGTCTGTAATTAGCTATGTTAAATTATAGGTACTAAAACGTGAGGACCTAGGTCTCAGTACGTCCACATCGCACCCAATGAATATACTCCACGTCGTCGGTAGTAAACTGACAACGACAGGTCACTGCTTAACTTCGCCAGGGCAATGCACATTTCAAATTTTATTACAAACGTGTTTGTTCGTCTCTGGTCCTTCCTCTATCCATAAATCTAGTTTTATATTTTGAGGAGCATTTGTTATGCCCGAATCTAAAGTTGTAATATCCAATTGGAAATGAAATAATTTCGCAATATTTATTAATTTATAGGTGTCAGGGCCTATTTCACCATCTACCGTTAAGTTCTCGTTAACAATCTTAGTAGGTAATTGTATACAAATTCTGTACCATTTTTTTAATTATTCAATCAGTGACTGGCGTGAAATAAGCCCTTTAAACGTAATTTGATAATTTTACACGAACATACGTACCTTTGTTCTTTTAATTAATAAATATTGGTAAACTCGGCGTTTGATCATTCAGGCGTAATATCTATTGTTAGGTTTAATCACTGGTAGGCAATATTAATTACAAAACTTTTAAGCTCACTGTTAACACTATACCACACTTTTAAGTTAAACAATATTTTTAGGTTCACAATGTTTATCTTTTATGAACTTTCACAATAAATTATGAACGGACGATCACTGGCACTCGATCCAATATTTTTTCGGAATCACTGCATAAATCACGTTCGTCCTTCAGATAAAATGATGCGAAACTAATTCGCGCGACCCTATCACGGATATTCTAGACTTCAGTGGCGGCAAGTGTGGGCGGTGGGGACTAACAGAAATAAAAATACTGTCTGTTTCCTCTTTTGGTGATAATATTGGTGATATGAGGTCGGCGCAGGACGTCCGCGGTGATAACCGTTGACCGGTCAACTTTAATGAAACGAATATTGTTTTAAATGTAAAACAGCTTTGTTAATATAGTAATCTATGTATGTTGAGTCACACTGATACCAAAAATAGTGGCAGTAGTGTACTCACGACTAAGAATGCGTCGGTTGATGCAACGTCGAGGAACGAAATAAAAATAGCTACTCTTAAGTTTGTGTGACAGGTTACGTGTATTCCCTTCCGAATAGAGTCACCGTTGATAGATCTATAGTAATTGACATCATTTGGGCGATATATTGAGCAATATCCCACCATGTCAGTTTTTAAATATAAAAAATATTGCACAATTAGTGGCAAATTGCCAACGCAGCCCGGAAAAATGATGCAAACCATTTTTTCAACAAATAAAACTTTTAGTTGCAATACAGAACATATTTCAATAGTAACAATGATTCATAAACGACCAATTCCAAACTTCATGCGAACTAATCCCCAGCAGATTCAACTCTAAATTGAAAAAAAAAACTATTCAGCATAATAGTGAGCTCATAAATATACAATTGGTGGGTTGCTTACCTAGCAGAATCACGTCTGCTGCCCCCAAAATAAACAAAAAATATATACATAGAATAAAACGTAAAATCCTTTTTCCGCACGTATTGTCGGGAGTTCGTTACTAGCAGAAAGAAAAACTACGATTTGAATTCGACAAAGTCGCATAAACGAACTGACAAATCTTCTCCCCGGGGGGACACCGACGATTGGTGCAAAAAAATCGCATATAGACAATCGTTATTGCACACCCCTTGAGACGGTTGATGGCGCATATTGATTTATCGATAAACAAAATTAGGGTTATCTTGATGTGGTAGCGAAGACAAGACTGAATGTGGCAGATGTTCATCAAGTATGCATTCAATTTGATGACAGAATTTAAAGCATTGTACTTTGGGGAGGTAAATTGTGTGCAAATATGTCAAAGGAGTTTTTGTTTTGCATGACTTGTAAAGGGATCTTATTATTACTTGAACAGTATGATATTATAATAATATTTGTTAATGTACAATGAACATAGTGAGAATTTACTAGAACGTGTAATAAAAGTTCGTAAAAAGTATGCATATTTTAGCTAAATACTTAGCTATTTCGAGGTAAATATTGATTCTAAATCTATTTATAATGAGGTCTCTCTAATACACAAAATTAATTACGGAATATCCGTTAATTTAGTCTAATTAACTCTTAATTAGCAGATGTCGGCTATAATTACACTGTCTTGGGGTTTTGTTGTTGTTAGTTTTAGGACTCATTATAACATTACACGTAATTACAGTAACCTAGGTTCTGGTTGTTCCTGTATTAAAATAAATATTAGTTGTTGTTACGCCAAATACATTAGTTATTTGAATAACACGTTTTACATAAAACTAACAAGCACTTCCCCATAATCCCAAGGATGGCTTTGTGTAGATGTCTTTGCATACCAATTTTGAATAGAAGGGAAAACACGTAGAGAAGAAAAAGAAAAATTCAAAATAAATTCGCTGAAAATAGAACCGTACACGTAAAAAATATTACTTCCACTCATATCCTGTACATTTCCACGTCACTCGAGATTCATTTCATTTGTCCAGAATCCTTCAGCCTTTTTTCCTTATGTAAATCAATATGACTTCCCAAGTCCCTTCTTCAGATATAATATTCTAAACACGATGGCCCGCGTTAAGGCAAACGTAGAAATTTGTCACATGAGCGATGGTTCGCCTACGTGTTTCGTCGTCCAAATCCCAAATATAATCCGTCGCAGTTCAAATAAAACACACCTTTATTACTTTAAAGAGAAAAGCTTAAATCCAGCGCGGCGTCCTTCGGGGATTTCATATTTCATACGAGAGCGGACGTGGATTATCGTGCGAATTTATGTCTTAGCGTTCTAATCAAAAAGTACGCTTTCTGTCGACCCGCGAGCTCACCACGTTTAGTGTTGTAGTTACGCAAAGTGAGACTGTATGATTTCATGCCAGCAAAAGTAAAGAAGGTTGACAAATAGGTCGGGCGTGCCGATGTTCAGTTTTATTAAAATTAAAATGTTCTATCGTGACATTAATAAAATGCGCTAAGGTTTAGAATCGCTTGCGCATCGCCGTTTAAATTTACAACGGGAACACGAGGGATAAGCTGAACATTTTTATTATCATCGCGCTAGTTTATTGCGTCTCGAGTTTGAGCATTAGAAATAATCTTCAATATGGGGTGTATTATTTACGTTTCTGAGCGCGGGAGGTTTGCCGGGAAAAGAAAATTGTCAGGGCGGTCTTAATGACAGCTTTTCCGTTAAGCAAATAAATGCAGATCGAAGGAGACGTTTCCGATATGGAGGGAAAGCGTTTACAGAGGCGAATATTTCTAAAAACAAAGAGAACGATAAATCTGTCGGGTCGGGGCAAAACAGCGGACTCGAAGGGCCCGTCCACAGTCGTAACTCACTTCACGTACAATTTTACCGACAATTTATTCGACATGAACTGTACTTGTCAATCGCTGACGTTTGCCTATCGGAACAATAAATGATAGACATAAAAGAGTGGCTGGAGACAAGCGTGACTTAGATATTGTGGTCACGTAGCAGTCGCGAGACGGTGGAGGCGCAATCTTCGCGGAAAGAATTACATTTATCCAAAACATGGCAAAATCTTGAGTAATTCAATGCATATATTCGATAAATACAGAAAGCTTTTGAAACGTCTGCCACGATGGCGCTTAATAATATTTTTTTGCACAAAAATGGAGAAAGAAAAAATAACAAATTCATGTTGAAAATAAATTCTGTGTTCTGTTGATTTAGTGATTGGATTTGGTGCGAAACTCTATAACTCCCGACAACAGCTTGTCTAATAAATTATGCCAGACTAGAATATATTTGAATGGATTTTTATTGTGCTGGCCCATATGATTCATAACAGATACAACATAAAAAAGTTGTTGTACTTTGTTTACGCGTTTTAATGTTTTTATTATCAATATTGAAAAGTTCGTTATTCTCATTTTATGGGATTTTAATCTTTATTTACTGTGCTATTCACATCAGCTACTGAAACCACAGGAAAAGCTGTTATAATACAGAATAAGCTGGTCGATGCTCGGGGAATCGTCAAAGGGGAAATTGGCATATATTGACCACGCCTGGTTGATCTTAGCTGGATTGGTGATGGCAGTTAGTACTTATTAGCCGGGAAATAAGCCCTTAGGTGAGTTTAATAACACCAGTACACAACGATTGACGAGCCTTTTCTAACCTAGCACGAGATGTAAATACTACGAATTTATATCTATAGTATCGGACGTGCAGAGTACACATATCCTTATATTTTCACTACATTTTCGAAGGCTTAAATCATGACATACACAAGAACTCCCTATTTTATCGGATATGCTATTGACGTCTACATTTGCGGTGTAAGCAGTTGTCCTAATCCCATAAAATTGAACGCTGACAGCTTATAGACCTCTAAATCCCAAACGTACAATCACAACGCACGATGATTGGGAGTCATCCGAAACTTAGATCCGAAAATCCCAACAGCGAGTGTTTGTTTTTGATTTTTGTCTAACGAGACAATGGGGAAATGATGAGCATTGTGCCGTACGTAGCCTTTGGGATTTCACCCCATACCACCCTCGCGTTGTAAGTCCAATCAAGTTTGAACTTTATATAGTTGGTGATAAAGTTTGGAGTTATTTGAAACGATTATGGAGTTGTGATGTTTTTTTGTTGGCGTGGTCACATATGGCGTCGAACGGGCCACGCAGAGTGACGGCATGCCACTCGAGGGACCAGGATTGGCCTCCAGTGCTCCACGGGACATTCACTATGTCGTTGGACACTGGAGTTGTGACGAGATTTAAAAATCAGGTGATTTTGCTGTTTTTCCGGCCTTGTTTTATTTTCTCTTTGAGTAGTATTATTTTCTTTTGTTATATAATAAGGATTTGTGTTTTTTTTTTGTTTGAGGTGGTTTATATTTGGACTTTTGACCTTGGATATTTCGCCAGTTATGTTTTGAAGCTGGGGCTTCTAAACAGTGCGGTTGATGCTATAGGTTCGTCCCCTATTACATGGGTGTAATAGGGGCGAACCTATAGCATCAACCGCGCCCAATTCCAGACTCCGTGGCTGTTACTGAGAAATTCTTGATAGAAAAACTAAATAACACTTTGTTCGACCCGGGAAACGAACCCATGACCTCCAGCTCAGCAGTCGCGCTTGAGGCAACTCGACCAACGAGGCATCCAAAATACTTGAAGCTTACAAGCAATTAATCTCCAAACAAAACTCATCATCATAACACAATAAACACGATACGATCGGCTTACAAATAATAATTGAACTCAAAACATCTCAATTAACAAAGTCTTTTGTTCAAGACATTGATCGGCAACGAGTTCTATATACGGTTTAATTGTGAGCTTAGAACTAAGAACACCGCCATCCCACATTTACGCAATTAGAGCAACGAATCAATGGTCTACTAAATTAATAGGAACAGTCACTAAATTAGTAGATTAGTCAGTGCTAACCGAAAATCGATGAGAGACGTTCGTGTATCGCTAATTAGACGATCTTGTTTACCTTTGTAATGATTTGACATCAAAGAGTCGGGAGATGTCTCTGGGTTTGGTGTGAGATCAGTAATTCAAATGATATAGGCGTGTAAGAGATAAACTTACAGCTGTAAGCTTAGTAAGTGTAAGTTAGAACTGGTAAAAGAGTTAGTATCAGCAATCATCGTACTATGTCTTTGGGATAACGAACATATTGTGATGTTGATGTTTAATATTTCTTAACAAAAGTATCTCGTTTGCCTGATGTTTTAATATTTTTTTTCTGCAAGAAGCAGCAATGATGGAAAGAAAGAAATCTAAACTTAGCTTGATGTGCAGTGTCTGTACATGCGTCTTAATTTTGTAAGTTTTAGTTTCAAAACTTGAAAAGAATTAATACATTGAGATTGAGATGTTATTGTGCTTTCTATGTTAACAGAAATCCAGTTTCAAATAAATACTGTGGCGAAACCTGAACTTGCTCAAAAGATGGAGAGCAAACTTGACTTGCTTGAATGCTTGTGACTTTTCAGTATGAGCGAACTACTGCTATATGTAGTCACGTCTAGGCTTAGTCAACTACACATTCTAATATTCATACTTAGTTTGCACGTGTATGTATATTGAAACAGTTTTTGGTATAGCAGCTTTAACCATATTGTGAGTACACGAACGTGAAGCGTTTAATTCATCAATATCTAGTGCGTCAACAGCGGCCCAAATAGCCATGCAAATGCATAAAATTACAGGCCGCCCGCTAACACCCTGAAACCGGCGGTAACCTCTTTCTGTCACTCAACTAATATTATTTGTTGGCTATGATAAATTGCTGAAACAGCAGATAAATTCTGTGGTTGGTGCATTGTGTGTGATGATTTTGACGTATTAATAATAATAATAATAATATTCCACAACTATCACACAACGCCATCTAGTCCCAAGCTAAGCAGAGCTTGTGTTATGGGTACTAGACAACTGATAAACATACTTATATATTTCTAAATACATACATATAATAGATAAATAAATTACACCCAGACACAGAACAAATGATCGTGCTCATCACACAAACATTTGTCCTGTATTAGCATTTGTTTGTATTAGCTGGTAGTTTTCATTTCGTGATGGTTTTATAGAAGGATTGGTTGTATCAGTTAGCGAAAATACATATTTGCTACATGGATATAAGTTTGCGATTCTAGTTCGTGGCTAGATAATAAGTAGCACTTGCCTAGGTTGGCCTATGGATGGTTCACCACCTATTACATACCGAGTTTTCTCCGTGCCTGCGAAACCACGTTGAGTCGTTGCGTTGGTCCCGGTTATCATTTGAAGATCTTTGGCAGTCATAACAGGTAGTCACTGGCCCTAAAGTCTGACAACCAGTCTTATCGAGGGGTATCATATTACCGCTGTGTCCATTTAGACTAGAAGTCGACCCTATTATAGTTGGGAAAAGGTTAGGCAGATGATATAAGCCAGCAATCATTTGTTGTTTAGAATGAACTTATAGACGTTTCTCTTTTGTTTCAAATTTGAAATCTGTATGTGTTCTTTCACGAGTGTCCAAACAAGTGAAAATCGTTTCGTTTCGACTGTCAACAACCACGTGTTCAGGACATCGTTCTAAGCAATCGACGACGATGTTTTTCTAAGGCATGTAAAACCAAGTCAGAAGCCTATAGGCGGCATAAAAAGTTTGACCACAGGTTAGGCACTAACCACACGATTTAATAATAATATATTTAATAATAATTTAATAATATATTTCATAATATATGATAGAAGATTTTAAACAGAGATTTTAATTACTTTCTACAGGGCGTCTAAAATGACCACTCTAGCAGATTATCGAGGTCACCTATTGTTACTTCGATAAAAGAAATTCCTTGTGTGGGGCAACGTTTAAAAAAAAAGTTTAGTAAAGATAAGTATGTCATAATTTTTTTTAAATTAATATTATGATCTACTAAATTGGCCATTTTAGACCCCAGGTCACTGTAAACTCATTATAACACCTTTATTGCTGTTGCCCCATATATTACGTCACGTTGTACAAAAAAATGCCTATCTCCCGGTAACCGTAGCCAATTCGTCTGAATGACGCTCAGGGGAGTAATCCTAAGTTGGCCTACTGAATCTGTCTGTTGCCGTCAGGTTCCGTATCGCGAAACTCAAACTTCGTGATTTATTTACGTTCCTGTATTGATCGAGCGAGTGTATGAAGGTACGTTTAGGGGGAAACGGGGTCAAGTTGCTACTGGTACTTTTCTGGTACCCTCCTGGTACTCTCCTGATACTGTCCTGGTACTCTTCTGGTACTCTCTTAGTAAACTCAAAACTCAAACTCAAATCATTTATTTCAATTAAGCCATTACAGGCACTTTTGAATGTCAGAAGAACAAATCATTAAAAAAAAAATTAAACTACGAGTGCAATACGTCATTCCGAAAGCCACCACGCCGAACCACACGCCACCGAATGCTCGCAACAACGAACACTGCGAGCACGAAAGCACGCAGCGACGCAAACCGCAACAACGAATGCTCGAGACCCCGAATCACGGAACAACGAATGCACGCCGCAACGCGCAACCGCCGCCCTGCGACCCGGAGCCCCGCACACCCGCCTCCACGGCACGCACCGCCGCGCGCCCCCGCACCCACAGCACTCGCCGCCGGTAACATTTTATCCGTGTCATTTTGTTTTTTCCCTGTAATCCCCGAAGAGATAGGCAGAGGTGTACCCATGGTATACCTAATAGTACAACCACATTTCACCAGTAATGTTTAAGTCCCATGTAATAAGAGGCGAGCTTATTACCATCGACCGGGCTCATACAGACTCCGTGGCTGCTACTGAGAAATTCCTGATCAACAATTTGTTCGACTTGGGAATGGAATCCAGGACGTCATGCTCAGCAGTTGCACTTGCAACCGCTGGACCAACGAGGTAGCCTGTTTTCATCATCATCAGCCTATAATGTTCCCACTGCAGGGACTCAGGCCTCCTCTCTAGGAGAGGGATGGGCTATAATCCACCACGCGGGCCCAGTGCGGATTGGCAGATGTCACATGTCTTCGAATTTTTTGGTTCTAAGCTTTTATTGATCGAAGGTTCTAAGACATGCCGGTTTCCTCACGATGTTTTCCTTCACCAATGTTTTACACTAGCAAATAATCTGGGAGATAATTATGATAGAGTTGTGAGAGGGAACCGTCCCTCACTAGAATTATGTCTTTCAATGGAGTTGGGTTCAAAATCAATAGGTATATTGCGTTGGTAGGTTTATTTTATAAGTTTATAATAGGATTTTTGGCTATAATTGGAAAATTTTCTTCAATCAATTTAGGAAAGCTAAAAATAAATGAAACCTCAATTGATAACTAGCTTTTGCCCGCGGCTTCGCCCGCATGTATCCATACTTCCATACTAATATTATAAATGCGAAAGTAACTCTGTCTGTCTGTCTGTTACTCTTTCACGCCTAAACGGCTGAACGGATTTTGATGAAATTTGGTACAGACATAGTTTGGAACTTGAGAAAGGACATAGGATAGTTTTTTTTTTTTTTTTTCGCGAGATAAACCAAAAATCTGCCGGAAGTCACTATTCCACGCGAACGAAGTCGCGGGCAAAAGCTAGTTACCTATATACTTAAACCTTCCTCGAGAACCACTCTATTTATTGGTGAAAACAGCATAAAAATCAGTGCAGTATTTTTTGAGTTTATCGTGAACAGACCAGACAGACGCGGTGACGGACTTTGTTTTATAATATGTAGAATGTTTGGTTATAATTAGAATATTTTCTTCATTCAATTTAGGAAAGCTAAAAATAAATGAAACCTAAATTTAATTATTGATAAAGATGAGAGTGTTGCTTCTAAGAAGGTCCCATGTAATAGAGGGTGGCCTATTGCCATCAAGCGGGCCGAAATCCAGACTCGGCTAATAATTACAGTATGCCTTATTTATCAGGTTTTCATAATATTATATCGTGATGTGAACGTTTCGATCGTTTTCAAATTCTGAAGCGCGACGGTTATGAACTTGAACTGAGAGAAAAAAGGGCATCAGCTGTGCTTGCGCGCGCATCAGCTGTTAGTTGAGTGAAAGAGTGGGATGAAAATGGAAAATATCCTGCTTGAAAGTTATTGTTCTGAGTGCACATTTGTTATATGTTTGATGACGAAAGGTGTGAATGATTTTAGTTAATTGTAAATAGGAACGTCATTACAAGGTTGGATTTTTCAGATTCATTCGTTTTTAGGGCTCTAGACCTCAAAAGGAAAAAACGGAACCCTTATAGGATCACTCGTGTGTCTGTCTGTCTGTCCGACCATTCCCCCGTTATTTTCGAAACTAATGAACCTAAAATTCTGGAATTAGTTCAACACGTATAGATTACAGGAAAACCTATAAGAAGTCCCGTATCTATAAACAAGTCAGAGTAATTACTTGATTAAAAGTCATTGTTTAAGATGCGATTTTTTCTCTATAGTATAATAATTCCTTGATGTTAAAACTATCAAAAGTTAAGATTCTTAGGTTTGCTTTCATTGACGGTTTTAACTTCGCTTAAACTCTTGTCCATTGCATAATGCATAAGTAATTACTCGAGTTCAAGTAATTGACTATAAGTACGGATGTTAGTACGGAACTCTTAATGCGCAAGTTCGACTTGCACTTGGCCAGTTTTTCAGATTAATTTGGGCTTAGTACAGCCACATTTCATCAGCATGTTTAAGTCCCATGTAATAGGGGCAAGCCAATAGCCATCAACCAGGCAATTATCTCTCTCTCCGAGGCTGGCAACTTAGGACCCAGTAATATTAATGAAAATAATATCCGTGGTGCTAGGCAACTGGGCTTATCCCAGTTGTATACGTGCCTGTGTGCCTATTGGCCTTGTTCTGTTCTGTCTCCTGCTGATATGGAGGGAAGTGGAAATTATGCTTTTTCCTACTCCTCCGCTATTCTTTTCTGATTAATTTCGTTGCGGGATCCAAGACAGTTAAATCATTTCTCTGGGACTTCGTCGAGCTTCATTGTCTCGGTTTTCTTGTGGTCGCCACTGTTGATTCTGGCTAACAGGAGTTACAGTGGTTTGGGAATAGTGTGGCGGGCTTGTCTCCGAGCAAAATTCATGATGGAAAACCCAATAACACTTTACCCAGGAATCGAACCCAGGACCTCTACCGCCTTATTACAAAACGTAGTTAAACCTGGTTTAACTTAGACTTGGTTTATCTCGCATGACGTCTCACTTCAATAATATGCAAAAGAAAGTGACAGCATGCGAGATAAACCAGGTCTAAGTTAAACCAGGTTTAACTACCTTTTGTAATAAGGCGGATTGAGTCTAGCTAGACCATCAAGGCACACTACACTCATTCAACAATAACCCCCACTAAGCTGCAATACACCCTCAACTTATTGCCTCCCTTATTGTGGTCTTATTAATTCTGATTACGAATTGAAAGCAGCTTCAGTATGTAGATAATTACATTAATTAGTAGAACAGCGCTAATGAGGCGATGGCGCGGGCTACATAGATGGTGTATGCACTCTGGGAGCTTGCCCCTATATACATTGATGGATTGTAACCAGCCAGCCTAATTACGTTAGGTATCGGGTTTATATTAGCTACTAATTACGGCATTTATTGCAGAGATATCGTTTTAAACGCTTATAGAAGGTAGTTGTGTTGATCTGAATTTACATGTAATTTTTTGTAGCCTGCCTCTTTGGTTTAGTCAGTCTAGTGGTTGGAAGCAAAACTGCTAAGCATAAGGACCTGGGTTCTATTCCCGGGTTGGGCAGTATCATTAAGTTTTATATCTGGAATTTCTTAGTTGCCACGGATTCAGGATACGTGCCCGGTTGACCGCCTACCCGGCAATTGAACCCACAGGGCTACATGCTCAGCAGTCACACTAGTAACCACTAAACCAAACGAGACAGCAACATACAAAAAAAAATATCTGCCAATCGAAGAAATACCATCATAAGACAGAACCTTAATGACAATTAGGAAGGCACATAACAAATTCAAATTAAACTCGATACTATCGAACTGCACAACACAGTACCGGAGGTAAATAATTGAAGTAATTGTTGGGTCAAATCGGGTCAATTAATCATCGGATGCGGTCCAGAGCCGCATTATCAATTTATAAGCCGACCAAAATACTGTGAACGTTTCAAACGCCCGAGTTTGGTTTGCTCAGCGCAATTTTAGTCCTAACAATGTAGCTGATTTTAGACTAATACATATTTATGCTGGGATGGCAAGCTGTCGGCAATGAGTTATGGTGTGGGTGATGTTACATTTTTGTTGGTAATTTACTACAGGATAGCACCTACGTGGTGTATTTAAAATGTTGAAAATGCCAGTGTTCTAATTACTTACCATTATGCCTGTAATCCCAAAAGGTTTTGGTAGAGGTGGCCCTGTATGTAGTATACCCAGATTTTGCCTATCATTTGTAAGTTCCATGTAATAGGGGGCTAGCCTATTGCTAGTAACAGGGCACAAATCTAGACACAGAAATTCCTGATTGAAAAACCCAGTATCACTTTGCTCCAACTAAAAATCTAACCCAATTTTCTAATAAGACGATATTTCTGCGGGTTTAAAAAAGGCGACTCAAATATTAGGTTAAACCAGCCAGTTGGATTAATAAATTCATGCAACGTAATAGTCATTCCCTAAAAGCAGTGTACAGGACACCCCCAAAAAGGTATAAATACAATTTCGCATCAAAAATGTTAATAAAATAATCTCCCAGCGATAATCTGGATATATGGAAAGTAAGTGATTTAACGCATCGCCGCATCCGGCCGAGATCCCATAAAAAGTGATAAGTAACGCAGCCCACCACCATAAAATCATGGATTCATCCCGTGGGACACAGCACTTTAAGTGTCAATATCATAACGCCGATACACTTCGAGGGCGGCTTGCGTTGGTGGTGCGATAAAGACGTACAAAAAATACTAGACCACTCAAATTGATCCGGGAATATCGCTTGATAATACCTTACACGTCTATTAAGCTAGGGGTCTTGAAAAGTTGGTTTGATCGAAACGTGGGTGATCCGATTAAAGTTTAACTACTAAAAGTCTTTTTATTAAGTTTCTTATTACTCTAATTTGGAACATCACGCCAGCTAGGTAATCTCCGTAATGCCTGGCTCAGGTGTAACACAGGTCTAATTCAGACTCCTTGGCTGCTACTGATCGAAAAACGCATTAGCACTTTGCCCGACCCGGTAATCTAACCCAGAACCTGCCGTAAAACTCAGCAAACGCTCGACCAACGAGGCTGTCAGTTGGATCTTTATTTAAATATAAATGCAGTGGGAGTTATTACAATAGATCTTTCAACAATGCAAACTCATTCAGTTTTCAGAGAACTGCTCAAATAATTATGTAGATAGCAACACAACACAGAGATCTTAATTTCTCTCAGAACATAACCTCACAAATAGAGACTGGCTGACAAAAACAGTGACAGCAAAAAAACTATATCGTTCTAAATTCAAATGCGACGAAAAACTCATAAATATTATATCATTCGAGAGTGCAGCATGCTCCTAAAAGCGCACTAAAAAACCTTTGTCCCGTTTCAAACAATAAACCGAAATATCCGAGTGACTAGAGGAGGAACATTCGAATGCAGTAAACTTTATCTTAATGTCTCTATACTGTTTAAAAATATCCCGTCCATATGTTGGCTGCAGTCGATGCAACAACGACGGACGTTGTTTGTCGTGCCACTTTGTGATACGCGTGTATTGATGGCAGGATTTCATAGTTTTTTTCGCCTTTCAACTTGTAATATACAGAGTATCACGACCGGCTACAGAGAAATACTTGTTTTAAAAGTTGAACGCCGAAAAAATCATAAAGGCCTTTTTCCGTTTAACGTTTTGTCAATCTTTTTACGTTCAATCTATTATTACGAGCTGTTGTGTGGTCAGTCAATCATGTTTTCTCTTTGTTGGCTTGTAACTTGAACTTGTACGGTAAAAACAAAACAAAATACGACAAATGGTGTTTCTATTTCATGATTTTGAAAGGTGAATGGCATAATATTGAGGACAAATTCGACGCAATTCTAGAACAGCAAAATTCGTCTTATTTCGCATTTCCGTAAACATTTCTATATTCCAGACGAACAAAACATTCCTAAAACAAATAATTCTATATAAACAGCGGCCAAACTGAGCATATCGTCGACATAAACTAGCCTAACAAACACCCCTATTACCATTCGAAGTGCCGCCATTTTCGCGTAACACTTGCATAGGCTAGGAGCTAGGTCATAAAAGTAACGCACTGTCTTATCAAATGCCGCGGGAAATGTGATGGTATCGCCTGCCATGGTAACGTTACATGCGACTAGGGACCCATTGCGTATTACCTTACAATTCACGTTTGAATTTTAAAATTTTCATGTACACCGATAGGGTGAGAAATGTACAATGGAGTAAAAATTCAGCAAATCATTTAAATATTTCGCTTTTGAAATTGTAATTTGTATAGTGCAAACTTTCTGTTTACGATGAGAAAGTTTTATAAGGTTTCCTAGTTTTGTTATTTATACGGAAAATTACTCTTTCTTTACAATGGAAAGTTCAAAGTAATTGAGTCTGTCTTTGTAGTAAGTACTTACAAAATTTTTACGTAATGAAAGGCTGGCAAGAAATTGTAGAATTTCGACCTTTACATTACCGATCACGAAGTTCTGGGCTGTAAGATTAGGTCAGTGAGGCTTTATACAAAATATAACCCTTAATTGTTTATGCTTGTCGGTGTCCAATTGTCCATCACAGTGGTGGAAACCATTTCTCATTTAATATCCCTCACTTGTGGATAGCGGGGATATTTAAAAAGGTCATGTCCACTGTCCGCCACTGGTAGATGCGCCGGTGGTGGACACCGAGTAGTATCGATTTTTTTAGCCTACTGCGGTAAAGGCGATAAAGGAGGATTATGTTGTATGAAGACATGGCCTGACTTTTGCTTAAATCAATTACGTTATCTATACCAGCGAATTACCCCCTTTATATCTAAGAAAAGCTGTGAAAAGTCAACCCCATCGCTGCTCACCCATAAATGCGACACCTCACTGCCTATAAACATACAATTTTTCGTCAAATCAACACCAGAGATGTTCGCACGTGCAACCTTTCAGAACGGTTCGCTATCAACATACAGATATAATTGAATCGTTTACTCGTGAAGTGGCCGATTTAACGTATGTTTGCGTCCCAAAGCGATTCCGAATCGATTTATAAAAAAAAGATGATTTGGTAACCGATTAGATATAATTTGTTCATATTTTGTGTTGTTAGCCGAAAATGAAAATGTTTCTGCGATAAAGGAATGTTTTTTTTTTGCGATCTGGCTCTTTCTGGGTTTATTGACAGGCTATGTTTTTGCTTTGAAAGCTTTTTGATCTATCGCTCAACTACTCACGTTATAAATGTGAAAGTAAGTTTTATGTTTGTCGTTCTTTTTTTTTTGCTTAAAATATACCTACAGCTCTGTTGCTAAGTGAACTCGTGGTTTGATTGACGTTAATTTCGGTAACTTTTCGTCAAAACTTATAACGAAAACTGGGCATTTGAATGAAAAGATACAGAAAAATTCTTCCAAAACTCGTAAACAAGGGGAAAGTACTATGACTGTTAACACCGTAACAGGTAAACTTTACATAATTTCTGCCTACCTTTATGAGAAAAAAGGCGTAAGTTTATGTTTGTATGAATATCCTCCCAAATTCTAAAATCGTAAACAGGCTTCAAACATTCCAAGACTTCATTAATGAAAGCGTCCCACTTAAAATTCGAAAACAATTACGAATAAACGATTCAGTAACACAGTCAAGTTAAATAAAAAACACAAAAATGTATTTTTAATTCATCCTCATTGCAAAATGCAAACTAAATAAAGCATCGAATCGAAATAACGCCGGTGCGAATGCAAATTATTTAATCACCTCGTCGTGTAGGGCTGAAATATGAACAAAACGTAAAGTAGCCAAACGAAAATATTGGCGACGGAGACGAAGTTTTAACAGTTATGCCGTTTTATTAATTATTTCGTGTTCCGAGGAAAGTTGAGAAAAACCGGTTCACGACGTAATTTGGAATTTTTTATTGATTCGGGAATTGGAGGAAAATGTATTGTCTGTCTGTGTTTACGTATTGGTAATAGGTTCTTCATGGAACTTGATTCATAAGAAAAAAAGATCTATGTAAATTGGCTTTCCCACATATTTTCTTTGAAGTGTAAGCGTTTGCTATTTATTTCGTCTGAAAATATTTAGAATAATTTAATTTGCAAGATCTAAAATTGACTGTTTTATAAAAATAATATAACACCGTGTTTTGACTTCCATCCGTAACTTTACTGCGGTCGGCCATGTTGAAGCATTCTCATTCTAATTCGTGGATGATACCGACCGGTGTAAAAGTGAAAAGATTTAGAAGCTAAGGAGATAAGGTGTTCATTAAATCAGTTTGTAAAATCAGTTGTTACCAGTGCGTTTTAAGAACGAATACATATATATTTGATTTGATATTAAGTATTAATTGTTTTATTGGTACCTGCACTTCTGAATTATCTATTAGAAGTAATTGTACTGGATCAAGTAGATAGGTTTATTAAAGTACCAACATAGACCAAATATAAAAGAGAGACGGCAACGAACCCCAGCCAATCTTGCCATGTATCTAAAATTTCCACTACGGCATGAGCAATTTTCTTCAATATCGTGCGGCCGCAACTTCTTTTCCTAAATAAAAGCTTCATCAATGTTTCAGCAAAATATAATAGCCGGCATGAGCATGTTATTATGTTTCATATTATGTAAAATTGATTTTCATACAAAATGGCTGTAACAAGCTTTGTCTACATAACTCTGTCGCTTAAATATAAAACAATGAACAAAACATCACTGAACGGCGTCCACACAAAGCCTATCGGGCCCTATGTGCCTTTCCAATGTCGGCCTCTATAAAATATTTTCAATACCGAGGGAAATTGGTCAAAAATGACTCCCCAACAAGATTATCTCGGCGGCCCCAGACCTCAAACGGAACCCTGACTTACGTCTCCCATTTTAAAGTTGATTTTCCTTTGATAACTTTCAAGTATTTTAAGTATACTGTTTCAGCATTATGTAAGTTACTTCGGGGACTGGAGAAGTAATTTGTTGGGGGCTTATTTAGTGTTCTTTGCTGAGAGATGAAATTTATTTCGTAACATGTATATTGCGACTGGCTCGAATAACTCGAAGTAGCGGGCATAAATATGGGAAAAACAGGGACACATATTATGTATTTCGGGAATATATGGAGCTATTATAGACTGGGTAAAAGGCTTGTAACACTTTTCATAGTTTATAACATCGGATAATCGTGGTGTCGAGTACATACTTTATTTTTACTGCGTGTGTCTGTGTGTGTGTGTATCGTCTGTTAAATGCTAATAATTTCCTAACTAAACCAGTTAAATACTTAAACACGAGATTAAACACATAACTTTCATAAAACAGCATCATTTGGCTAATACAGCAACCATTGTTACCTCACCCGTAAGAAAAAAAACCCACAGAAAAGCAAAGCCTCCTTGCTCCGTACACAAAGACATAACGACGCACTTTCCCAATTGACAGTACGTATTAGAACAACGACCCCCTCCCCTCCCTCCCTGGATCCCTGGGAGACCGTAAGAAGACAGGATCACCAACTTTTTCCATCTGAAACTTGCACTATAAATCGTCACGGGCCGCCGAACGAGAACTATCGAAAACTATCCTCCGCCCCCCGTTTTATTGACAATTTATGGCAGATTTGCATTAGTAGTGACTAAATGACTCGACGAATTCCGAGTTAGAAACGGGTTGGATTTAGATTTATTTTTGTTTAGTTTTTCGGAATTGGTTTTAGGTTAGATTGGGATAAGGTTTTTGCCAGATGTTTGTGAAAGGAGCGGATTTCAAAGTAGCTTCCGTATAATGTTTGCACGAAGCTAAAATACCTAACTAACTCAGCTCGTTATTAGTTGTGGTTTACGCAGTGTTGGATGTTGTAGATCCGAATCCAAATACTTTGTGTACATTTCGTCACCAATGCTGTCAAAAGGGTGAAAGAAAACCTCGTGAGCAAACATAATCTCCCAGAACCAAAAAATCCGACGTCATTTGAAATCAACCTGGCCTAAGTCGGCTTTGTGAGTGTCCCAGCAGTGGGAACATTATCCTTTTATTATGCATTGGGAAACTGGGTATCGACAGCATTGTTACCAGATCTGTGCTTGGCCTGCGGCATTTAGTCGTGATTTTTGCTACGACAGAACTGGAGGTTACATTTCTACGATATAATTTTTTGTAGTATCTACGTTCTATGCAAACGGACATCCCACCAAAACATACAAAGCAAACTACTGATTAGCATCGGTCGAAGCCGTAGCAAGTGTCGGATTTAAAGTACACTACACTGCAAACCGTATTGGATTTCACATCCAGCACCAAATGCAATCCTTTGTCTTATGTTCCACTTGTTATGAACTTCTATATGAATAAGTAATTCAAATGTTGAAACTGCTCTACATATCATAACATCACGCTTGTAAGGGTTCAATTCAATTCAATTCAATTTATTCGCAATAAAGCATTGGTACAATTTCGGTCTTAACATAAATAGAGGTTAGATAGAGGAGTACCTAGATTTCATGTCTTCACCCGCTTTTGGCCAGTTATGTATAGGTCCCATGTAACACGAGGCCCATGTCCTAAATCCGGATGGCTACTGTGAAATTCCTGATAAAAAATTGGAAAACACTTTTCCCGAACTGAGAATCGAACTACATGTTTGGCAGTAGAGCTTACCGCGCGACCATAGACGAAGTAGACTGTCTGTGAATAATGAAGGCATATCTGAATAAGCAATCGAAATGTTCAAATGTTCTACACATTGCGGTTAAATTGTGCCCATATGAAATTCTATTAGGTGCCAATTTGTTCCCGCTACCACCGGTTTGCTCCACGAAGACTGTATTAGGTAAAGAAATACTCTAGATTTATGTAGATTGGGCTGCGCTGCGGGGGAAAGTAGGGAAATATAGAGATCGTAAACGCTGGCGGTTGAGTTCATTCTGACTTTATAACGTGAATAGTCTTCTGAAAACATACGAAGTTACAGTTTGCTATATGGTTAGCATTTATATATTTTAACGTGATTTCAGATTGTCGTGGAAGTTCTTGCATTTCAAGTAAAACATTTAAATGCCTAAAATAAATCACACTTGCTTCGCTTTTTCCCCAAGTGCTCAGTTACATTGAAGCCCAAGATACGTTTCCAGTTCAACAGAATGTAAATGAATCTGTAGCAATATTCGCATGGAACGCCTATCTGACCACCCCAACCTATTGGATAATACCTGCAACCTTAAGTCAGTCTGGTTTTCAGATATTTTGGGGGTTGGTTACCCACAGAGATAAAATTGTGTCACGGATATGCTTACCATTTCGTGTTCGAAATCGACCAGGACCTTGCCAGCACTCCCTAGTTTATCGATACGAAAAGGTGATCAGTGTGAAGAATGCACATGTCCATGATTTTTAGCTTTAGTGATAAAGGAACGTGTCCTTACATAAGCTCCTTCGAAGACAAGTATCTCTTCCAGGCATTTTTGACTCCTCTTTTGACTTGACTCGTCCTGCCTGAACCGAAAAGAGACTGACTAGCTCGTATATAGTATATCTATCCATAGTTCATAGCACGTGGCAAAGTACTCTTGAATAACAACGATTACATCGTGTTTTCGTTATTGATTTCTTAACAAATTTTTAATGACTTCACAAGTCTGTAGTCACCAAGTATCGGTGCCGTGACCGCGCCAACCGCAAACGAAACTCGATCTACTCGATTAGATGTCTGTACAATAAATAATCGATATCGCTCATTCGTTTCGACGTTCACAAATAGCATTTTAATGTTTTATTTCGACAGCTGTATGGTAGAAATAGATGTTTTGGTAGCAAACAAAAGCACATGGAACTGTAGTGTGGTGGAGTAAGTATTTATCATGCAATTTTTACTTAATACCTTGCAGAGAACAATAATGTTTTTCCGGAAACTAAAGACCACAGGTTGACTAGAACATTTCTTAAGTTATATTCTGTCGCACGTTATAGGTAGGTGATCCAGAGTAAGATTGGGTCTTTTGTCTTCTACTTCCATGACTTCATGAACAGCAGCCCTTACGGCCATTAGACCAACGAGGCTGTCATCGAAGACCAAAGAAATCCAGCCGAGAAACCGCCCGTCCCATTCCACATCCAAATCAGCTTGAGAATACCAGAACTGAAGTGCTGTTTTAATTCGTCGTGTTACTTAACAAGTGTTGTGTAGGTATTCAAGTTTCCCTTTGATTAAAGACGCGAAGATTTCTTGATTAAAATGTCTCAACGGAGTGACTGCGGTTGTTACTATTGAAGAACGTGTTTTGAGTTACGCTCGCCTCTTTGAAATTTGAAAACTTTAGTTTATCTCCTCTAAGATTGTTGGCATACTGTTATACAAATGTTTTAATAAGTTCTATATTAGGAATATTTGTATTTGTTTGTTCGTAATTTTAAATATTTCGCATATCTATTTATAATTTTTGTCTAGAATTATTTTGAATCAAACTGAGTATTTTAGTTATAACAGTTACGTATACCAAAGTCAAAATGAATAGTCTGGCCACGAATTACGTTAAAGACGATTGTGTCATTGATGAAGTAGGCCGGGCCCGGCGCACGAGGCAACTGAAAACCTTGGCACGTAGGGGTGCCCGCGTCGGCACTTATGAGAACCATAACACATAAATACAATTTCGGTCGGTATCATATCCATATTTCTTGCCTCACTGATTAGATATGAAGAATAATATTTTGTCGGGGTAAAATAATATCCTGATTTATTCTTACGGGCAAGATAACGGCGCGAAGGATGTGCCCGTAATGGTCGGCACCGGCCCGAAATTGTCCGAAATGGCCCGAAACGGGCCGAAAGTGGCCCCTACCCAGCGCGTATTTTTACATATTATTTTCAGGGGAAGCATTAAATTACAGGGGATTTTTTGTGGGGAGTTATGAAAGACCATATTTTGCGGAGGTGTGTGGAATGAAAACGACTCCTGCCTTCGAGAGGCGAGAGAAAAATATAATTATATGTTTTATGTGGTTCTATATTTTATTAGGGTAGGCTTTTGTACGTAAGTTTCAGGGTGTTAAATCAACGAGGAAAGCGTTAATGTGCTATTTATCAGTGTAAACGCCACGCTCAGATATTTGGCTTCCAGGATGCAATTTCTACAAAGCGTATAATACGGGAAGGGTCATTTACGAAATACGGTCAACTTAGTAATTACGGTACATTTTTTGGGGTTTTTCAGGGAAAATGCAGCACACAATACATTAAGATAATCCTAATTTATTAAGGATTATTTAGATACATAAATAATCCTTATTAAACTAATACAAATCTACACATTCTTGTAAATTATATATACTCAGACGTCACAAACAAAAGCTATCTATATAACTCGTGCTTCTGTGAAATATACGGGATTATGAAGCGGTGATCAAAAGGTGATGAAATAGTTCAATACCTTCACTATCAGATCATCTTCGTACATCCAATGTTCGCAAAACTGGAAAATAAAACATAAATTTCAGAACAAAACAAAATCATGTTTATAGTGGCGTTTGTTCTTTTATTACCTATCGGTACACAAAAATAGTGACGGTTTTTCATAATTATGTCATGTTCAGTATAAAACTGCAAGCATATCTCTCATTTAGTATTTTGTGATACACGGAATCAATTAGCTACAATATAATATTTTAAGCGTAAATCTGCTTAATATATATTAATTACATCAGTTTTCAACACTATTTACATTAATCCAATATAGGTAACAGTAAACCAACATTAGAACAATTTCTAGGATTGGAATCCAATCATAAATGACCAATACACAAAGCGTTCAGAAATTCGCTCTAAATCTATTATGTGACAATAATCCTTCAGGGTCATGGGTTCATGACGTCAGAAGCGATGAGGTCATAGCTCCTATTATGTATTCAGTGTACCGAAACTATTGGGACGACTCGAATTTTTATACGTAATAAACAATTGATGGGCCATCCGAAATCGTGAGAAGATTTCTAATGGAGAATCGGTCAGTTTAAAATAAAGTCTTGGATACACATGCTTGTTAGTTGGCACAACAGTGAATATTATCTGTCAAGCTACATTACCATATTTTTCTGAGCACTCTTACTGACCGTTTTTTACCCGACTGCGGCGAACCCCAAAAGGAGGGTTATGTGTTTGATCTGTACGTATGTTTTTAACTGTTCATGTGTTAATGGCTTCTATTGACATAATATTTAGGTACTGTTTGATATTCATAATTTATTAATTTTAGACGTAATAAATTAATTAGCGTACTAAATAATTTAAACACAACGCCAATATATTGTTATATGAATAAATAAATAAACGGATTTCGATGGAACTTAGCACACGGGAAGACAAAGATCTGGGTACGAACATGGGATACTTTGTATCTCGGTATTGCAAACTTACAGGGCAATTTCCGACCAGCAAATCCAGTCTTAAAAAGCCAGTAACTTGGGCCAGCGACGTATTGTATGCCCAATCAATGAAAAGTGTTGTTAAGACACATTGGGGGCAAGTATATTCAAGACTCCAGGAATTCTCCAGAAGCAATGATATCACATCATACGCTTGACTGTGGTCGGTTCACTGCATCGATTGCATTGCAAACAATAGTCGTTTGTATCAAAGCAATAATATGGTGGGTTTAAGGAGAGCTAGTGAGCATAAAATGTAATGGTATCTAGTCCTATCGTATAAACCGGATCCTTGTATTGACTTTTACTACTGCTTGGGATAGGAAGCAGTCTTGTTTTGTTATCGACTTCCAAGATTGTACAAAGATAGTTAACGTAAAACGTAGTTTCGTTAGTTCAAATTCACTGACTGCAAACAAAAAAATTGCTCCTACATAATAAATACATTTTCAACTACCAAACCAACAAATAGCGCGAAACAAAAAGGAAAATCGAGCGAACTTTAAAAATCGCGTTCCCTAGGAAAATTCTATGTGGTTCATATGTGGCATTCAAAATCAGTACCTCGACGCCCTGCTCGAAACAAAACGTGAGAATGGTACCTTTGAAATCGGCTTTCTGCAATCCAATGCATTAGAAAGAGACGGCCTCACAAAAAAGTGGTTGTACAGAAAAGGATAGATGATATGCGGACAGTCTGAGACGCGAGTTGAATTGTAAATGCGAATTGCGAGTCGTGGATGCAGTTTCAACCTAGTTTGCGTTACCGGTTAGTTTTCTGTTGCAAATGGACATAATTTGGAATTCTTTCGATTTGAACAGCAGACGTTGGAAATTAGGGGAAAGATTTGAACGAGCAGTGGAATAGAAAAGTCACAAGTATGAAAGTAAACTGAAATTGTAATACCTATGTATTTTCAAGTCCTTTATAGAAGTCGTTTGGAAAAATCTCGTTGAGTGAGGTAGGATTGTGAGATGCGTAATTTGGTAGTAAATTTTCTGATGGAAAAAACCCAATAAAACGTTGGACCTGGGAATCGAACCCGCGACCACTAGTTTGACGAGGCAGTACTATGTAATGCATTACAATGTTATGTAAACAGTAAAAAGCGTAATCAGAGACCAAATGGTGCCAAACGCAAGATGTCACAGCTAAAATCATCCCTTCAGGCAAAAACCAACGCAGCTAGACGTCCAAAGGAGATCGCCAAGAAATGAATACAGACCAACATTACTAATTAAGTTATTGAAGAGTCGAACAAACTTGTTGAAATTCAAAGTGGATTGTTTTTACGCCGGAGCGTAATCAAACTAAGGAATTCTCACAATTTTCCCGGTATATTTTCAGGTGAAGAGAGCTAGGCTCCTTGCAATCTTATTATTATCATGGACCAAGTTACCTGAGTTTGTTTTCAAGTATCCCATGGATATTTTTAAGGTAATGGAGATTTTATTATGTTTACCTTTGGCTTGTGGAACGCTTTAGTACGTTAGTTTAGTTCTTCAATCTTTTTTGATTTAGTGAGTGGATGCAAGTTACTTTAAAGTTACTTTGTTTGGCAAAGGATTCAGTTTGTAATGAATGAGTAAAGTAGACTGCTTGGTAACATTAAAGTGGAACAGTTTACTTATTTTGAGTAATATACGCAGATGTTTTAAGTGAGTCATGGACATTTCTGCGGTCTGTAACCGCAAAAATCTTTACGAAGGTCATTTTGTATGGATGATATAAATAATATTTATTAAATGAGTTACTCTTACAAAAGTATTTATGCGGGGAATATTTTGTATGACACATTTGTTGTTATTTAAAAGTAATACACGTGTTTTGTAGGTATTTGATTAATGCGCCTTAAACACGCCCGTAAATACAATTCAGTACTTTTCAAGATGAAGGTATACTCAGATTACGAGATATCGGATATTCGAATTTTGTACGGGCGACGACTAATCCAGCGGTTCAAAAGTTTATGCAAATCTCTCAATGTTATGAAAATGTATACAAAACGAAGTCATGTTATACTGTAAATGGTCTAAACCTATACGGTTTAAGACATTTATTTCTGAAAAATAATACCTACATTCACTTAATAATAGCTTGTATAGCTTGATGTGTCGCCGTATGTACAGATGCCAGCACATCTCAAACTACTACAATCTGTTAAATTTTCAATCATTAATAGTTTTTTAACTTTATAGCCACGGCATAAGGTACAAGTTTGATCGAGAAAAAAAACCAGGTTCGAGTTTTTTGGCGTTTAGGCATTATTGATTCCTAGGACATCGAGACCTTTCAATTAGGCAGTCGTTGTTTCGGAGGCACCAGGCACAGGTCTATAAATTCAGAATGAAGGTTACCTAGTTTATAGTGTCTGGTACTGGGTCTAGTAAATTCTAGGTCTAAACCAAAATTTATGAACTTTTACATTTGATTGTTTTGCCTGGATTTAGTTGGTTCCTAGATATAAATCTTTGTTGTTAAGGTATCTGTGTGTTAGCAGGGAAATAAATGGTTATGGAACTTGACTAAACACTTGAATAGTCTTTATTATAGAAATCACAACTGTCATTCTGGGACAGTTGTGACTTTGGTTGTGACTATAACGCCGTTGGCGTACAGTCATGAGCATTAACGAGTATGAACGTAGCGACTTTTAAAAGAGATTTATTAATCACTTGATTGTAATTTTATGTAGATGTACTACATACCATTAGGAAATGAATTTTTAATCAAAGATGTATGAGTTATTCAGCGAAAAAGTCACTCTTGAATCTTTCTAAGTTTATACATACTCGTGACCGTACGGTGTCACTTAGCTTAACAAATATATTCCTTGTTGGTAAATTAGAAATACCAGTTGTCTTGTTGTCTATACCTTTTGAATTTAACATAAAGAAATACTCACTTATATAACTATAGCTGCAATCATCCCCATTCTGTTGCGACTCACCTGAAAAAAAGAAATAAAAAATTAAATAAGGACAAAAGTGTTACTTCTTTTGATAATATCGTAACCTAGTAGCTACGTAAAATTACAACTATTATTTTGCCGTCCGTAAAATAGAACAAGAATAGATCTAAAGGGCTCACGTTGGTTTTCCTACCGCAAAACCAAACTTTGTGAAGTTAAACAAACAAATTCATTCACGTCCATTACGAAATCGTGACGCCACGTACAAGAATAAAACATGTTTAAACATCTAAACACTTTTCTAAGTATACTTTATAGGGACAGTTCATTCACAAAATAATGACTTATTAGCTAACAAAGGAACGTGTACTTTGACACTTGAAAAATAAAGTCTAAAGTCGGGTTGATACTGTGATTGGAGTTCGCCAAGCTTCACGAAAAACTCGACACGTGTCATCTCTCTCAATCAAAATTGAATTCTATTACTGAATAAGCAGAGTTGAATTGAGAGTGGTGATTTAAAGCATCGCAACGTCACGTCAATGTATATCGCAACGTCACGCGACATTAGATATGAATCTGGAACTCCTTAAAATGTCGTAATGATGTCTTCCGTGTGTTTTGTTTGAGGATGTTAAAAGCTATTCTCAAGGCACTCAGACGAATGGTTATTAATATAAAGTAACTGAGGCATAATCAATCGTTTCAGTCCTTTTATTTTAAAGGCCTTTGTTTTTATTATACTCTATATTCATACGCCTGTTAGCCATTAGTCGAGTTGTTAACTGACTTATAGACAAACAACCATTGTTATAAACCGTTCAACTACGGCCCATAAAACTGGGTCAGTCAAATCTAGAACAAAAGGCGGTATTCCAACACATGATCACCTTACAAAAAACATTGTTTTCAGTCCTCAAAGGTATCACTGCCGGGTATCGAATGGCAAAAGCTAGGAAAACTTTTTGACGGAAAATCGGTAGTCGTCTTTTTATCCATAATGACGTAACTCTATACTTTATGGGCCGCTAGGAATTTCATTTTGGGCCTTTATATTTTTGACCACGCGGTCCCCATGGGTGGGGGGTGAGGTATGGAGGGGGGAGTGTTCTTTATCGTGGCCATTGCGGGATCTCTCACGTACGCATATTAGGAGAAAGGTCCTTCTAAAAGTCGTAAAGAGGTCGACTAAGGTCGGTGCGTCTATGATGTGTCTTTAAGCTTCTTTTTTATTTCTTCCGATCGACTTTTCGGTTTGGAATTATGTATGTAAATAAAAAGGTTGTGTGTTAACTTTTTCTAGTATTCTGTGATAGGTAAATGTGTTGCTATGTTTTTCCAAGATATAAGTTACATCGTTATACCTTTCTGTAAAAACAGACTTCGCAGACGAATAAACAATCGTATTCGCATCAAATCAGACTCCATTATTAATTAAAACCCACAACAATACATTATTAACCAACAAACCCAACAAAAAAAGCATAATAAAGTCGGGAAGCAGATATACGGGGCCATTGTCGTTGAAGAGGCTCTAGAGTCACAACACTAGCGCTGTTCAATACCGTGTGAAGTTTTTTTACATGTACCGCTATCGTTGTATGCATCATCACGATTGTCTTCCTTATAGAGTTATCCTAAACATTCTTACATGAGACATTGACATATTCCGGGTTTATAAGACGGGGATGCTTGCTGGAGAGACTTTTGAGAAACCTGGTTGAGTCACACGTACCATCCATCTCTTTTGGTCCACCCATGTTAAAAGAAAAGTCTTTTATTGGCAGGGGTAATCACAAACTGAATAGTCAGTCAGAATGTTGGTTACGGGACTTACGGTACAGCACATATTATAGTATTTTAATGATAGCAGGGTAAACATTTCCAAGGCCTAAGGCTCTTTAGAATTCTGAAACCCAGTGTAACCTAGAGCTGTTAGTTACGGATCAATTGGTCAGAATGTCGACAGTACTGGAGACTGGCAAAGAGCTGACTGGACCTTAATTCATTTCTCGGAATCGAAGCTTAAGTGTGGCTCTATAAAACGATTCTGCGAAGTGTACATCTTGGCTTGGATAGGCTTGCGATCAGGTAAATGCCATGTGTGTGCCTTGGACTGTTTAGATGCATTCTGTTTGATACAGTAACACTTCGAAATCATGTGCTTTCATCTTTAATGCTATCCTGTTCGAAGCATTACTTATTTCTAAAGCACCATTCAATGGGACTACATAGGCTTTTCAATAGCGTTTTAGTCAGTACCATAGATTTTTTAAAACGCAAAAATCCTCATAAATCAGTCCATAATTAACGAATATATCAATGGATATACTTAAAAGAAACTTTCAGCCAAACCTAGAACCTACACCATTTTTAAAGTCGGGTTAACACTGGTTTAATGTCCAACTGATCTTATAAATCTACAAGTATATACATTTCATGCAGTCCTTAAAATATGTATATTTCAGTGTGCCTATAAAGTAACAAACCCCAGTATTTGCCGAAAGATATAAAACTTAAAATATCTCGTTTTAAAACAGGCGAAATTCCGTATAAATCGACAACGTCTTCACGTATAAAATTTATAGTCTAATGAAATATTGTTTAGCACTCGGCGCCGGTCTTACCACGGGTTTACGATTCATCCCCGCAATATTTTTTTGGGCTTTATTTAGAAACTCATTGGAGTCTTCTGCGGTTTTCTTTAGTTGATTAGATAGAAGCTTGAATATTCATTACAATTTGAAAATTGTATCAGTCAAAAGCAACAGGTCTTTGTGAATATTGTAGAACGGCTGAAGAACTGGATTTAACGCTTTAGACTGTTACCAATTTTCGTGTGATGACTGAGGATTTATTCAGAAATCACAATAGAAAATAGAATATTCTCTATTTAATTGTGATTCTGCCAAATATTTTTTCCACTTCCACTATTTTAGTGCGTCTTTTGTTTGTGTGGTTATTTTCTTCTTTATTCTTAAATGGCGTTATCATCGCTTCATGGTTACCTTTTGCTGCCTATCCTTTTCCGCAAGCATTTTGGGGACTGCGTCGAGTCTAACCAGATGCAGCTGAACACCAGTATTTTACAAGGAGCTTTTCTGACCTCCACAACTCACTTAGAACTGGTCAATATCCTTTGGTAAGATCAGTTCTAAGACAAGCTTTTTGATATTTTCTTAATATTTAATATCTTACCGTCGAGAACCCATAGTATCAATGCTTGGTCGAAAGTGCGAAGGGTGGGGGGCTGCGACATTTCCGACTCGGAGCCGACTTCTCCTAATGACGCGAATATTTCGCGCTTGACGTTTAATTAACTATCAAAAGAGGGTAGTTTGAATAGCCTCCTCTATTGCGATGGTGCCGATCCTCGACACAGCTTAGAAACCGCTTTTTACTCCCTTTAAGCTAATAGTTGTACTAACTCTCGCTAAGCAGTGTTTGTATTATCCGGCTTCAGCATTTTAAATAAGCAAAGTTTAAGTACAAATCAATATTCGTTTAAATCTGAAAAATCCGTAAACTAGTTCTCATAAACTTCTACCAAATATGCTTTAAAACTTTTACCGATATCCAAAAATAAAGCAAAACTTATCGCGAATTAAATTTCCCTTAGGAGGCGAAGTTTTAAAATTGGTTCGGTTATTTTTTTGGCTTTTAAAAGTCACGTCTAAGCACTAAATATAATGGTTTAGAGATTACATCAGTGATAGGGGACCGAGTAATCATTTCAGCATCTCGATAAAGTATCGTCTCCGTTAGATTACGTACTACGTTAACTAAACATTAAACAGTTTGAAGGCACCGTTGGCGCAGTGGCAGTGGCTGGGCTGCTGCAGAGCGTGTCAAGGGTTTGATCCTCGCTCGTAATAAACATTTGTATGGCCTACCCTGGTAGTTGTTTCGGGTGTAGTAGATTGTGTAATGCGTATGCGAGTTGAAATGTTTGTCAACGTATCCACGATTTAGGAAAAAACTTAGTCGACAAACGTTATTCAAAAAAAGAACACAAACTTCATCACGCCTCGCATCACAATTTCCCGATGGGTTAGGCAAAGGTGTACCTATACTAGTTACACTCATTTTTCACAAGTTATGCGTAAGAATCATTTTTATAGAGTGCAAGCGTTTTGCCAGTAACCAGAAACAAATCCAGACTCCAAGCTACTACTGCAAAATTCTTAATGGAAAGACCCTCAGCGACAGAGGTAGCTTATTTATAAAAACCATATCTTATGACCTGAGACCAACGAGGAAGTCTTTTTTTTATTTTTTGCATGTAACCTTTTTTGTTGATTGTTTTTCCTCAGTAGCAACAAGAAATCAGGACACAATTTCTCACAGTTCTATTTACAAAGCAATCATGTATAACCGCACAATCGATCTTTGTGCTCTAAATAATCCTAAATGATAGTTTTATGGGTGCTTCGGTGTAATCGTGCGCAACGACGCCGTTCGACGTCCGATCGAGAACTTTACAATCACTTTTTACTAAGAAATCGAGTAAAAAGTGTTCGATTTGAAATCTTTAAAATCCTTGTTACCATTTGCTGCTGCTTTCTCTTACACGAATGTCAACTTTAAGCTCGTGTTATTGAATTGATTTTAGAATTACTAGTACCATGGAAATGTTATGATCAGTAAGGCAAACCGAGCTCTAATTGTGTGGAGTTAAAGTTGATATTCTAATAACACATATTTGTTTTCATGTTGGCAACTAAATCATGAACGTAGTCTATGAACAAAAAGTATTGTGAATGTAAAGAGGCTAGGTTAGAGAGAATTGTATGAAGAAAAAAATAATGGTGTTCACAAAACCATGCTTGTTGAAGCACGTTTTGTTTTGTTTGCAAGAGTTTCTTTTAAAGTGAGGATACATCTTGTGAATATCTTACTTTCACTGTTTAATTTTATCACGTTTTATTATGGTATGCCTTAATGCGTATGCCTTGTGCTGGAGTTATATCTCAGTGTGATCATTTCAGACGACAGTATTTTAAATTACATAATATTATGGTGCGTCACCGCACGGCATGGGAAAGCCTTCATTTTTCGTACTGATTTCTATAATGGGCAAATAAGAATTGGCCCTCCTATAGGGGTCAATTACGATCCGACATCAACGTCTAGGGTTTTTTGGAAATTACTTATGACATGTCTAAGTATAATCTACCTTGTACTATATTAACTGATTACAGAAGTGCTCTTACATACACTAAATCCACCTTCACTGTAATAGCTTTTTTTTTTTTTTTTTTTGGTGGGTGGAAAATCATCGAATAACCCCCCCCGCTCTTGGGCAGAGCGAAGGGGAGTGTCAGACTTCTACTGACTAAAAACCAACCCATGTTCCTTCTTCTTCGCCCTTGTGTCGGAGCCGCGGTAACCTTTCGATATCCACAGCCCCGACGGGCGTCGGCCCTTGCGGGCCCCTCCTTGCTGACATCTCTTTGAGGCGCGCGTGGAACACGTACGCGCCGCCGACACGGTCTGTTGCCGTCATGACGACGGCCGGACGGCGAGCTAGCCCGTTACTCACCGTCCACAGGCCCGCATCTAAGCTTCTTCAAACATTTGCTTCCCCAAAAGTTACGAACAATACTCGTACTACCTACCAAACTGCGGCCACTACTTCTCCATTGTACAAAGTCCGTAAATTACATTTAATTTCACCTAAAATCAAACACTTAGCACAAATTCTAGTAACACATAGGCAAATAGTCCTAAATAAACAACTTGTAACTTAAAATCACCCGCTGCGGGCCGTACTAAAATAAATCAGATGAAATCCATTGAAAGCTACTCACTTAAAAAAACATTTAGGTATGTAAAGTAAGTATGTACGATGTATATTCTTTTATATTCACTGTTTAAATTTTGTTGATAAAGTAAAGTAATATTCAGGACGGAAAAAGGTGTCTCTTTTTTGCGCGTTTTTGGTGTTGCAATATTATGATCGTTTGGGACACTTGTGGTATTATTTGTTTATGCTATTAATATTACAAACACAACTATCTCTAAAGGTTGAGAGCCTCTGCTATCAAAGATACACAGAGCAACAGAGTTAAAAAATATGAAAAATCAGGTAGAATGAATAGTTTTCCTGAACCTCTTCACCCGCAAAGAATTAATGATCGACACACTTGATCGTCAGGACTCACGAGTAACCAAATATCGTCTTCAGAATGAACAAAAGCCAAGTCTCTCACACAACGTTAAAATAAAGAAGGCCATTCATACAACTACATCCGCGCGACTGGAGCCACGTTACGAATTCGACGGCAATTTTTTCACACCGTCGCAATACGGTCTACAATTCTTTGAAATATTGCCTCGACGCGTGCAAATTTCGCTCGCGTACTTTTGTACAAACTTACCGAGCATTAAAAAGAACCTTAGCAGGCCTGTTTAGGGTGTATTCTCGCTTGTTTTAACTGCAAATGAAAATTGGCGTCGAATATAAGTTACATACGGTTCCCTACACAAAAATAACGAACTGCGCCGTCGAGACGGCTGTAGTAATCACGACGTGAATGGCCGACCATGGACTATATTATGTAAAGGATCTTTTGAGCTTTTCAAAGGGATTCTGAAGCGTTTTCAGGGCGGTTAATTACACGATACGGAGGCCGTAAGCCTGAAGTTTGTCTTCAGTACTGAAATTCGTAGCTATAAAGCGATTTTATGCTTCTTTAGGAGTTTCTTGACGGTTTGCGGTTTGTTTTTTCTTTGTACGTTCAGAATATTTTCCCCTATTACAGTTTTGTGGAACATTGGGCAAGATTGAATGTTTAAGACTCATTTGTGTTTTTGTAACTACTGTTCTGTAATAGGCCTTTAAAACGAAGTAAATGCTTTTAGTGGTAACATTTTGTTTTACATTTGGAAACATCCGCTAAAATGAAACGGGAAATTGAATACAGAGTTATGAATAATCTAGACACAGAAATACGCAACAATAACTGACACAATAATGGAAATGACTTTTTTATTCACAAACTTTACATGTAAACTATGATGTAGTCGTTTATTTATTTATTCATTTGATTATAAAAATAAGCTGGTGCTGTCAGACATATTTCTAAAATAATTTATTTCGGAATAGATTCTATTCATGATCGTCAAAGCTGCATCATAATGCATTATGAAAAGAATAACGTAACTGTTATACAGACAGAAACAATAAGTGACTTTGTCTATACATACTATTTATAGACCAAAACGGAACAAAGGTCATTCACTCACCTATCCAGGATACAGCACAAACCTTTTCGGAAAAGGTGTTCGCACAGTGGAACATAGCGCCATACTAATTCGCAATACAATTTGTCATAGTCTCACTGCATTGCAGTTTCCTACTGCGACAAAGAGCCATTCTGATATATCAGAACGACAAGCCATTGTCAGAACAAAGTGCGGGCCACTACATCAGAGTTTAAGAGAATATTTTGTTCTTAGTAATAACACTTTGTGAACGGGTAATGGTATTAGAAATTAATATTTTAAATGTGAAAGTGGCAGGTAGATGGTCTGTCATCTTTTCACTTCTTAACAGCTGAACGGATATTGGTAAAACTTTGCACACTAGCAGGACATGGGTCGTAGGATACTTTTGATAACGGTAGTATATTCCTGTTGGTCAATGTCCAACCTTCACGCGAGCAAAGCCGCAGGTAAAACCTATTAATAAGACATACATAAATGGCACGAACCAGAAACAACAGAAAACCAGTTGTTTTAATTCTTACACCTCGTCCACGTCCATACATCTGGACATCTACGCACGCTGGTTACAAGTAGGTACTGCGCACCTGACCTTTCTATCTTCTTTAAAAGTAAGTAAAGTTAACAGCCCAACATTATACCTTTAAGTAGTTATATGTTACAACAACATAAAAGATATAATAAGGCAGCAAGTTTCCCGAACAGTAATAACAACATACTTGACTTTTACAACCACGCTTTGTTTCAGTTAAAGCTTCTATAAAACTGTCGTAGGCGTCTAAAATATCAAATTCTTGACGGTTATACAAAGTTAGAAAGAGTTGTAAACTGTATAGGGCCTGTTATGAACCTTTGAAGGCCTTGAACGCTTTAGGACTTTGTAACATTAAAGAAGATTGCTAAGGAGTGTTTGATGTTGCTGTCTTTAGCAGTATTGCTCTTACACACACACTACTCTTATACCCATCTTATGATAATTCATAAGATGGGTATAAGAGTAGTGAAAGACCAAAGAAACGATAGATGGATGGATGGTGTAAAGGATGATTTGGTTAGAAAAGAAGTGACTGCTGACATGACGAAAAATAGTGAAGTATGGAAGAAGATGACATGCTGTGCCGACCATAAATGATTATAATTTAAGTACCGTACATTATGTACATTCAGAAAACAGCTTATATTTTAAAATTACAAACATAGAGTTAAATTTTATTTACTTGTATAAATAGCAATTATAGACATTTCCTTACAACTGTCATAGAATAGTAGTTAACTTTAAATATACAGAAAATTCTTGTAACAATACACGCTTATAACCGGGATTTTCATAAGCCGACTGCACTAGAACCAAATCACTCGCTAGTTTAGTGGCTTGACCCGAACGTGTTAAACTGACAACGCATCGGGCAGTGTTACGATTGCGACGGTTCGATTTATGTGTTGTCGCCTGTGTGTGCCGTTTGTGGGTCATTTAGCAGTCGACGCAAAGCGGATAGAGACAGATTTTAAATGAAGTGCTTCTAGTTGAAATTAATTAGTGGTCGGTATGCACTGCAGTACGACACATGCTTAGCCTTTTATTTTTACAGGAATTGCAAAAAAAAAAGAAAAAAGAGGTTCTACTGATATTTTTTTCTGCAAACCTAAACTCATAATCATCATATTTTGTCTACCTTTTCCTAATTGTGTTGGGATCGGCTTCCAGTCTAACCGGATGCAGCTAGAAACAGTATTTTACGTGAAGTGGTACTGAGTAATAGCATGCTCCTTGGTAAGACTGGTGGTCAGACTTTCGGGACTGACTCGCGGGTTCGATCCCCGCACGGAACAAATATTTGTATGACCTACAGATAGTTGTTTCGGGTCTGGGTATTTGTGTATGTGAGTATAAATGTTTGTAAACGCACCAACGATTCAGGAGAAATTCCTAGTGTGGGGTAAAAAAAAACTCATTTAATAAACTGTCAAAGATCTTCAAATATGATAACCAGTACCAACAGCTTAACGTGCTTTTTCATAATAATTAATTTTTCAAGGCTCGCGTCCTCGTCTTGCCATTTTATTTATTTAAACGTTAGTGACCACTATAGCTTTAGCTTTAGGTATTAAATTCAAATATATACGCCCTCAAATAGGTGTATATGGATTGCAGGAACGTGGCGCACTTGGTTATGTCTGCCCCATGGGAGGATGGTCATTGTCCACGTATACACACCACCCGGCCAGTGAGGGCCATGCTAAATAAATAACAAAACAGACTTCAGCACAACCCGAGAGCTAAATTCTGTACCGACAACACGATATTTAATAATATAACATTTAGGGCCAGTTTCACCGGTTACGGATAGTGTCAGATAGTTATCTGACAGTTATCTGACAGATAATGCTATCAAAAGTTGTAGTTTATCTGGCAGATAAGTTCCGGATAGGCTATCAGGGACTTATCAGCAAGTGGTGAAACCGGCCCTTAAGGTTGTAAATCGAGGAAACTTGAAAGCCGTTCGTTCAACAAACTGTCGGGAAGCGAACCTGTACATTATGACTAACATAAACTGCCAGACTTTTATGCCACCAATAAATCCTACGGTGCCCACTGGTTATTTCTAGAAATATCTAGAAAAATACCCTTAGTGTTTCCCCTGGCTGCGCTTTATGCACTACTAAGGGACGTATTTCTTTCAAATTAGTGCTATAAAAGTTTTATTGGTCGTAAATAAAATCGAAAGGTGACTATTGCCGGTACGACAGGGGTACATGCTCATGCATAATATATAAGTTTTTGGTTTTATTTTATCTTTGTACATCTACTACAGTTTGAAAAACTAATGACCTTTTAATCAATCATTACAGGTCAATGGTTTTAATTATTAATTTGTACTCACAAATACTCGTTTTTATTTGGGTTGTAAATTTATATTTTTGCTGAACTGGTTAACCGACTACCAATTATATTTCTACGCACCAACAAAAATAAAACTGTAAATATTATTTTCAACTGTCAGCTACTATAAAAATATTGTGTACCTATGTAAAAACATATTAAGCAAACATTTATTTAAGAATTTTATTTAATTTGGCTAGCATTCAAAATAACATAAAACATACCTGTATTTTAACTAACTCGGTCTTGTATTTTGTTTGCTATAAAATAACACACATGCACAGTATGTATCAAAAAGCAAACTCCAAAATCAATTTCGTGTAATTCGTCATTTCCCCTGTCAAACACCGAAAATCGTCCGAACTTAACGAATTAATCTTCAAACGTCGACATTGAAAAGCGTCTGCCGAACACATTTCCGTGTACAAAGAGATTAAAACGGTTTGTCTGTTTGTTTATTTGTTCGTTAGATATCCATGTTTGTACGGCATTTAATGACGATAGGGTAGGCCAGGGGTATATACAACATTTCGGATAGTTACTACCCGGTTTATGCTCAAATAATTCTGAACGTATTGACGATTGTAAACGCATAAAGTTGAAAAATAAAGGGGTTCGGGAATATTGGAATTTACGGAGTAATGGAACAATATTAAAAAAATATTTGACGAATTCAATTTATGTCAAAAATTATGTATGACAGCAAAAAATATCTAAAGAAAACTGCAGTGAAAATGTGAGATGCTAAGTGTTTTTAAATATTTCATACCTTTCATTTTCTCTACACAGCTTGTAATACTAACTGCAAATATAGTCAGAATATCTTACAGTATGTAGATACATACATATACACACACTGTAACTGGCTACGCAATAACCCGCGGGCGAATTCAAGTTCCGTAGAGTTTAGTGCGTGAACGCTACGACGACGCTACGCCGTAGGCGTATTGCTACGGACCTACGCCAGGTTATTATAATGCGATATTCATTTTAGAATTTTGCATGTTCAGATTGCGCTTTAAGAGGGTGAGATATTGACGTTTATTTTGAAAGATGTTGTTTATTTTTTGGAGGGGAATTTTCATAATCGTTTTCAGGTTTTTATTAACAGTCAACATTAGTCGATTGCCATGCAGTATTTTGTATCCGATAAACATTTATGTACCAAACAGAAAAGTTCCGAAAAAAAATACCATTTAAAAACACCGGTCCACCGAAAAAAATAATAGCAACGCAATACAAATGAGTTGATCCACGCAGAATCCCATTGTTATTAATACGTACAATAACTGGCGGTCCAAAACGTTTGTCCCACAAATAAATTGTTCGCTTAATCATTGTGCGTATGAGCGATGTCCTCCATCAGTTATGAGGTTCGCTGTTTTTTGGTCGCGCGACCCCGTTGCCTCGCTAATCGACGATATTACGGGTTTGACGTTTAGCTCGAGGCCTGCTGATGCGGGGGTCGAGATTTACGGGTCGAGCTGTGAGGGATATGTTATGGTGATGATGACGTGGTTAAGAGCTGCCCTGGTCATTTGGGAGGCTATCTTAACTAGAGTTAAATTTGTTTTGGAAAGGACTGTGATTCTTATCTTTTAGTTTTGACCGCAGGTTCTTTAGCTATGAAAATGTATTTAAGTGTTGTACAAGGTTTTGCTAGTTCACGATATTAATGTTTTGATGTTTTGCTCCAGGTCTGCTGATGCGGGGGTCGAGATTTACGGGTCGAGCTGTGAGGGATATGTTATGGTGACAATGACGTGGTTAAGAGATGGCCTGGTCATTTGGGAGGCTATCTTAACTCGAGTTAAATTTGTTTTGGAAAGGACTGTGATTCTTATCTTTTAGTTTTGACCGCAGGTTCTTTAGCTATGAAAATGTATTTAAGTGTTGTATAAGGTTTTGCTAGTTCACGATATTAATGTTTTGATGTTTTGCTCCAGGCCTGCTGATGCGGGGGTCGAGATTTACGGGTCGAGCTGTGAGGGATATGTTATGGTGACAATGACGTGGTTAAGAGATGGCCTGGTCATTTGGGAGGCTATCTTAACTAGAGTTAAATTTGTTTTGGAAAGGACTGTGATTCTTATCTTTTAGTTTTGACCGCAGGTTCTAGGCTATGAAAATGTATTTTCGTGTTGTATAATGTTTTGCTAGTTCACGATATTAATGTTTTGATGTTTTGCTCCAGGCCTGCTGATGCGGGGGTCGAGATTTACGGGTCGAGCTGTGAGGGATATGTTATGGTGACGATGACGTGGCTAAGAGATGGCCTGGTCATTTGGGAGGCTATCTTAACTAGAGTTAAATTTGTTTTGGAAAGGACTGTGATTCTTATCTTTTAGTTTTGACCGCAGGTTCTAGGCTATGAAAATGTATTTTCGTGTTGTATAATGTTTTGCTAGTTCACGATATTAATGTTTTGATGTTTTGCTCCAGGCCTGCTGATGCGGGGGTCGAGATTTACGGGTCGAGCTGTGAGGGATATGTTATGGTGACGATGAAGTGGCTAAGAGATGGCCTGGTCATTTGGGAGGCTATCTTAACTCGAGTTAAATTTGTTTTGGAAAGGACTGTGATTCTTATCTTTTAGTTTGACCGCAGGTTCTTTGGCTCTGAAAATGTATTTGAGTGTTGTATAATGTTTTGCTAGTTCACGATATTAATGTTTTGATGTTTAGCTCCAGGCCTGCTGATGCGGGGGTCGAGATTTACGGGTTGAGCTATGAGGGATATGTTATGGTGACGATGACGTAGCTAAGAGATGGCCTGGTCATTTGGGAGGCTATCTTAACTCGAGTCAAATTGGTTTTGATTCAGCGATTCTTATCTTTTACTTCTGACCGCAGGTTCTATGGCTATGAAAATGTATTTTCGTGTTGTATAATGTTTTGCTAGTTGACGATATTTTGAGATTGATGATTCGCTCCAGGCTTGCTGATGCGAGGATAAGATTTACGGCTATGGCAGTGAGAGATGTCCTTTGTTGACTTAGTTAGGAGATAGTCTAGTAAGCCTGTATTGTGATAGTGCCTATCTACGGACCTTTGGCTACAGGCTAATAGCCTGATATTTGTCATTAGTAACTATTTAGTCTTTGCTCGAGTATGGGGTTTGGTGAGGCAACCAACGACCAAATTCAGTTCGTCTCGGGACACGTTTCTGCAATGCTTAGCTTCTTCTTCTTCGAAAATGTTAATTCTTATTTTATATCCTTTTTCTTTTGAAGAAAAAGGCATGCTGCGCCGACCCCAAATGTATTGGGATGGGCAAGAAAATGATGATGATCTTTTATCTTTTAACATTATTGTAAAAAAAAACCTGGTTCCTTGCCTTACCGCAATTAAGATCATTTACGTTTAAAAAGATTGAACCATAAAGTAACAACATTATTATGTAAAGTCAGTCCCAGTATTGTTATTATTGGTACGTAGGAGGAAGCCAAAGAAATGGTAACGTGATACTGTGGAAGCTAACAATCTGAATGTCTGGAATAGGCATTAGCGAACTACATGGAGAATACTGAGTGGGTACAAATGGAAAACTCTTGTCGATTTTATAATAAAATGTTTTTTTCATTTAAAAAAATATTTGTCGTCGACGATGACTAATAAATTCATACAGGGTTATGATAAAAAGACAAAAATAATGTTCGTTATTGAATAATTTGAAGAAAAAAAAAACGAAAATTGCTCGGAGATAAAAGAGCCTTTGCCCAGCATTATGAGAATTTAGGATAAATAAAAATTAAATCATTTTACAGCCTGTAAAAATATTCCTAATCATTATAAAATACCAAAACATAAAACTAACCTTAAATTAATTTACTTTTACGTACACAGCAAAAAAATTGCCAACAAGTAATTCCCAAACGGAGTTAATTAAACAATAAATTCATTGTCCAGCAGACGTCGGCGCACTAAAAGCCCAAAAGGGTGTTACAATCCAATCGATCTCCTTATCTACAGGTTCCAGTTAACGTTTTAATTGCTTTATAAATAACTCGGCTAACCCCTGCGCCCTAAAATACGAGAAATTATGACCTTAGGGTGGCACATGGTATATTAAACATGGCTAAATCTTTAGAACAATGCATTGTGGGCTTAGGTTTTCAAACAATGAGTGTGATTAAAATTTTGGGCTTTCCATTTTCGTGTGTGGGACGTTAGTGATTTTTTTTCTTTTAAATAAAGGCTTTGATAGGATTAATGTGTCTGACATCTTTAATATTATTATCTAGGTGGCTTCTAGTCGGTTTTCTAAAGATAAAGTGGTGAAACCGTCTGTCAACAGATACTGTGAACAATTGAACGTAGAACCAAAACATTTCTTTACATTAAATGAAAGCTCATACGAACGGAGCTTGAAACATAGATTTGTTTTATAAATATTTGAGTGAGCGAGGGTTTTTGTGCACTTTTTATTACACCCTTTTAATAGTATTTAAGTTGTTTAGAAAAACGACCTTTCTTATTTTTATTTTTCTCTGATTTTTACTTAAACTCTACTAACGGTTTTCAAGTAGATATTGTAAAAGTAAAATAGAAACATTGGTCCATACAACCAGACCCGGACAATCTATCTGTCGGTCATTGTACTATCATTTCTCTACTCTTGTATCTTGTCTATAATATCTGTTTTGATTTCTATTTAGAAGTTATTTATTTATTAATTAGATTTAAATAAAGAATCACAGGTTTTTCAATGCTTGAAACTACAAAAATACTAGTTTTTTTAGATTTACGAGTATCTCGCAGGTGTTACTCAAGATCAATATATTTTCACAAACCCAAAGTCTGCAACCTTGATTCCACAGAATTACCTAACATAACTAACAACCTTAAACTTATAACCCAGTCCATAAATCCCCGTTCTACCAAAGACCATACATTCTAAGACCCAAATCAAACGAGTAACTTGGACCCATTACAGTTACTACCTAATTCTGCGACGGATGCCGCTAACTGCGGGGAATTTCTATCGTTATGTCATCACTATAACTGTTCGTTTGCTTCTAAGGACCCTCGTCCATGGCTAGTTTTAGTAGCTGTGCTGTACCCAGTGCTAACTGGGTTGTGGAGGTCAGAAAAACAGACAGACTATGTAAAATACTGCATGTGGTTAGATATTTGCCAAGTCCTTTAATATACGCACAGTCAAAGACTGGAATTCCCTGCCTGCGTCGGTTTTTCCGAGTTCATATAACCCTAATAATCTATTTAAGTCGCGAGTAAACAGGCTTCTTCTGGGTAACCTCGTTCCATCGTCGACATCATCTCTGCCCTTAGGGCAAGATTGAAGTCAAGAGCAAGCCCATTTATAATTTAAAAAAAAATATGAAGCTAACCCTAAAATAGTTGGAAAAAGACCAGGTAGATTATTCTGTCACGCGTTTTATGTACGCGCTTCTGCATCGCCACTATCATGCGTTAGTCGTAGCAACGTGCGACTGAAGCGATAAAAACATGCGGCTGTTCCTGATGACATCGGTACTGTAGACATGGTGACGTAGGTTAAGGTGCGCGGTCAGTGTCGACCACTTTTCGCCGTTATGCCCTCAGAAATAAGGTTCCAAAGATGTCGACCATCAGTAAGCGCGGTAATACACAGCCAGCAACATCATCGCGACTTTATTGCGGCGATTTCGCTGCAATTTCGCACTGGACGAGGACCTTGAAACTGCGAGTGGGAGGATATTGTTTAAGAATCGTTTATGACCGGGCTTCGTCTTTATCGCCGATCGTATCTTGTTGTGGATTGGTTGAATAATGGCATAGATTTAGTATGGCAATTGTGGTACGATGAGTGTTTTAGAGGTGCTAACGTTTCGAGTGAAAGTGTTTTCTGTAGTACAGGAGGCTGGGATCTTCCATCGGAAGAAATAATGAGCCTTCTTTCCCTTTTAGGTAACTGAATATCAATAATCCCTTCTCTCATCTGCTCGTTCTGACTAGGACGTTGGGTCTAGATTTATTTTTTTCAGAAGAGTCTGATAACCTTTAAAAAAAAAATACTTCTAGACCCAACGTCGTAAACCACGATTTAAGCCTATAACTGTCCTATGTGTGTCCAGTGCTATGTGTTGTCTGAAAATGAATAAATGAATTTAAGGTTTTCATAGAGTAAATACTTGCAGGAGAACCGGACTCTAGACAAAAATTACCTAAATAACTTTGTATTTTATAAAGCCGTCTAACAGATCAAATTACATTTAAATAGCTTCTCTGTGAGATCGAAATTACAATTACCAGGAACCCCAGAAACGGTTAAATTTGTGTTTACATGTGTGTTTGTTATTTGTTTTTGCTCAACATTTAACCTAAAACTTCTGGAATAGTAAATTATTTACACAGAAACATTAAATATGAGTTACCAAAAATAACAGATTGTGCCTACACAATTAAAATCATAACGAAAACACATAACGTTTGCTTCATGACGCGTGACTTCAAACAAAAACTAAATTATGAGGGTTGGCATTTGTTACTATCGAAAGGGACCCTCGCGAAATATTGTATCTACTTGTAGCTAGCTTATTAGACAGCGGTTTCCAAATTATTGGAATTGTTTGCAATTGCCATTTAGGAGACAAAATATAGGACCGTTTTAGGTTAATTGCTATAACTGCGATATAATATTCTAGACTTTACCAGACTAGTATAGTAGCATAATTTGCACGCAATATATCTAAACGACCTACATTGTCGTAGCTAGTTAAAGGACAAAATGTCTGAATTCACCGTCACTAAGCGTAAGTTTCCTGTGAGGCTGAAACAGCGCTGTATAATTTTCAACGTTCGGTGTTAAGCGTTGCAGTTAGGCATTTATTTAGGTGTAACCTAGTGTCGTATGCTTAGTATCAGACTGTTAGAACACGTAGTTTTTTGTTGATTTGTGTAAAAAATTGTATAATATAGAACCGATCATTAAAATGCATGTTTGTTGTGACTGCAGTTCCAACCGTCACTTGTATACCTAACGAGGTTGTACCCTGTCATGATATAATCGTCATACCTTTAATTATAAGTAAACACGTGCCAATTGCTTAACTACCGTTTGTAAAACCACTGATACAAATAAAGATATGACACGCGATGCAACACCGTGAAGTGTATCCTATTTTCAAATTGTTATTTATTTTTTTGTTTCATTATTGGTTGTTTGACCAATAACGGTTAGATTGTTTTATTCAAATGTCTAGACTTAAGTTACTAATATTGACTTCGTTTGCAAGACTTCTATTTATTGCTTGATTATTTTGACTGAGCACCTTTGAAGTTTACATTTACATATCTCTGATATTTCGGATTCTAGTGCGTATTCTATAATTATCATTATCTTCAGTGACTGAAAAATCGTGAGGTATCCAGCATACTTGAGAGATATTTCTTGGCATGTAAAGCCAAGTCAGAGGCCCTTGGGCGGTATAAAAATTCTGACACCAGGTTAAGAACTTACCACACGAAAAAGAAAAAAGGTGACATGAAGTTACTGAAAAAAAAATGTAAAGTAGGTACATCTTAAAAAATTATAAAGTCGATTTCCCCGAGGGCTGAATATGTTTTTTTTTGGCACAGACAATAAGTTTGGAAACCATTGTTCTACACAATAAATTCAGTTCGGAGAGACATGCGATTGCTTTGCATCTCTCACCACCCCATTGAATAGGTTTCGACGTTTGATTAATGGTATTGAAGTAGGGGACGAAATAATTTCACATATCTTGACGACACCCTTATGTATTCTATCCTAACATTCTTTCCCTTCAGTACTTTTTGTGTATTTTTTTTTTACTTAATGTGTTTTGGATACACATTAATTAATATTTTGAAATATGGTGCCGACTGCAGATGGAGTTTTATTAATATTGATGATGAAATCTCGTAACGTTTGAGAGGGAATTGAATTGAGTTATCGTATTTTGATTTGTTTGATTAATGGCCAAACGGGGTTCATTTGACATATTTATATTACTGTCTAAATAAAGTGGATCCTTGAAACATTGGGGTATAGCGCCAACGTGATTCTGAAAGGCCTTGTTTACATGTTCTTACCCGAAAACATCAAAAATATATCTCTACATCGAGTTTTATTTATTTATTACCAAATAAGATCACAGAAAAGTCAACACTCACAACGCGTAACTCACAAAGTTATTTTATATACCAAATTAACACCCCAACCCAAATCAGCACCGCACTAACGAATTAGACAAACGATTGATCAAAGGAACATTCATGGTCTACTAACGACCAAGCTGAACCAAAGGCCACTAGAAAACGTCAAGGGAATGGCACGACCATCGATAGAATTTCACTTGTACGCTCGAATTCGGACGAATAAAATTTTAGCCGAAATTGAATCGGCCGGTTGCCGGCAGTAGACCGTAAAATTGGTCGGCACGCTGACCATGCCGTGTCGTATACGGTATCTTCTTCGGCTTTCGGTCGAATTATGTGTGTATGTTGGGTGTCGCGTTCGGCCTCCTGAATTATACATGGGCCGAAGCGACCTGTGATTTAGTACACCGACTTCCGACCGGGACGCGCCGTTTAAGAGGTATATTCGTTTCCCGTGTTATAGACTTTACGCCGCGGATTTTTTTGTTGCTTTTGTTTTTCTTTTTAGATTATTTTTGGAATAGAAAAGTAATTTATGTTAATGTGACATTGCTAATGTATTGGTTTTTGTAGGATGCTGAAAGTAGATACTGAAACAATTGTTATAAACGATAAAAACCTTTGTTTTTATGTTTAATTACGACCAAGTTCTGATTTTTGACTTTCGTTCCTGAATGAAATTCTCCACCAAACAAGAATTCGTGCACCATTTTATTTCAATTTTTCCTGCACAAAAGTGCACTTTTACATATCAACAATACCGGATGCGAAAAAAATGATCCCCGAAACGCGTGATATTTTAATCGTTTTAGGATTATGGAGTGGTCCTTAAAACCCATTGGAAAATCAAACAGTAGGTATTAGTTAAAAGCTTTCTATAGGAAAGCTTTTAACAAAATTATTTGTATAAAAGGAATTGTTTTTTTAAACTTGCCGATGTACAGCCAGTATTTATTTTCGTCACAGAGGGGAAACTGCGTGTCCAGAGAACGGCTCAGTCAATCGGCTCAGCAATTTATAGAACGACCTATATAAGTACACTCACATTCATACTTATGTTCACTCATGACCCACCTTTGCCCCGGAAACCGTGTGAAAATATTTTAAAATTAAAATACATTCGAAATTTATCTTGGCATAAGCTAAAAATTTGATTAAAAAGCGAGTAACTTCCGGTACCTTTCACACGTTCGCTAGAGAGTGAGAGGAGCTTTTAAGCTAAAATTATTAAGCTCAACTTGCACCGCAGTATAATGCTTAAAGTAAGCCAGCTGACGTATAACACCTCTACAGATTATTGACGTTTTGTTGTTTAGTTTATGAAGGGTGTTAAATACCTATATGGGTAGTGTATAAACCGGTTTTAATGCCCTCTGTTTATTGTAGGTTGGGAAATCATCAAAAGACCCCTCCCGCTCTGGGCAGAGTGGTAGGGAGCGTCAGATTTCTACTGACTCCCTCTCCTCCTTCTTTTCTGATTAATTTCGTTGCGGGATCCAAGACAGTTATATCGTTTCTCTGGGACTTCGTCGGGCTTCATTGTCTCGGCGCTTTTCTTGTGGTCGCCACTGTTGATTCTGGCTAACAGGAGTTACAGTGGTTTGGGAATAGTGTGGCGGGCTTGTCCCATTAAAAAAAAGCCCTTTGTGTCGAAGCTGCGGTACCACTTTCGAACAACCCGCAGCAGTTTAAATGCCCTGAAATGATCCAAAATATCATTCACATGAAATTATTTTCGTTGTGAGTGATATTTTGATCAAATGAAAATTCTTGGACAACTGTAACTAACTGATTCTCTGTATTGTTTATACGTATAGTGTTCTTCAGTAGTGTTCGCGACTGTTGAGCGTTCGTTCCCGGATTCAATCCCGGAGTCGGATGAAGTATTACTGCGGTTTTATATAGAATGTTTTGCAAAGGTTTTCGTCAGTGTAAGGACCTACTACCACCACCACTTATTTTGCCTACCCCTTTAAGGCCAACAGCCATCTCTGTATGCTATGAAAGTAATAGATATATATACCAAACTGCATGCAAGTTTAATCGTCAAACTTTTCAGCTATCTCTCCTACTACTAGAAAAATGGCGACCTTTGGGAATTTAAGAATGAATATGGAGGATTCACAATGTGATTCGAACAAGTTTAGTCGGTCGTAATTTTTAAACATAGTGGAAGCCAAAGTAGCAAGTTTTCTAAAAATTCCACTGCACGTGCGGACAGAGATTGCACATAAATTGTATATGAGTCTCGTAGTTATCATTTGTAAGGGGAATTTTAGAGATAGGTTTGTAGTAGATAGCATTTTTCATACTTGAAGTGAACTTTGCATCGAAATTCTGGTATTCTTTAGTAACATATATTTTTTTAATTATCAATTTTATCTATCTAAACAGTTTCGATATTAAAATATGAGCGGTAATTCTAGAAATTACATTAAGAATTACATAAGTAGGCATTGAAAATTGGTAATTTTAGATACCAAAGAAACCTATCAAGATCTCAATACAAATATTATGTAATATAAGCCTACCCACGTAACAATCAAGAGCAGCTAGCTATATATATATTAAGGTAGGTACATCTATAGATACTTCTTTTATCTCACAAAACCTCTTCAATAACCGTTCAATTGTTCTAACAACAAACAACACGCTACGAAACGCCTTGTTTTCTCCTGAAACGGGACAAAGGCAAGAAAATCGAACCTTTTCACAGGAACATGAAGTAAAACAACTAGTGGCCCCTCTAATTCCCGTTAAAAGCGAAAGTGGGCGCTGCAATAACAAATAGTTATTGTCGGAACCCAGCTAATAGATAAAGACTGAAGAAAAATAAATTGCGACTGCGATGCGACTTCCCGCTTCGGAAGAATTCTTGTAACGTGTTTGGAGGAAGATTTTGTCACTGGATGTTCTTGAAATTGGTAGATGGGGGCTAAGCATTTCATCATTGTACGTTAACGATGACAGAATAGTAAAAAAAAATGCGATTCACATAAGCTACCATGTTACTTTTGCCAGTGATGTAAAATTAAAGAGAAAACGATAGCGATGGTCCCTAGACCCTAAGGTATGGGAAAACAGAAAAGACCTAGCTAGATCGATTTGTTTGCCCCTGTAATTTGCCACTTTCATATAAGTCATTGGAGCCGTTTCCGAGACCGTGATTACAAAATATATTAGGTTCTAGCTGATGCCCGCGGCTTCGCCCGCGTAGATACTGTAAAAACAATCCTTGATGCGGATTATATATCATTCTAAAAGTTCAGCTAGATCGGTGCAGAACTTTTTGAGTTTTTGAAGCGTACACAAACCAACATAACACGTAAACGTGTAGATAGATGTATACAAAAATAGTTCATTTAACAGTCGAATAGAATAACAATAAATACATACCCCACTTTAATTTACAACATTTTCAATATAAAAAAAACACATCAAAAACTGATCAAATATACACTTAACATGAAACCACACGAAACTCGCACACAAAATCGAAATGTAATCATCAAGTTGATAGTATAGCGTAAAAACTTGGTAGGTACATATACTAGGATATTTTATTTAACCCGTGCACTGCTTTCTGATAAATGAACGGGTCTGCGCGACCACTGGGTAGGAAATTGATATTTCACTCGAATCGTCGTGTCAAGGGAGTTTTGCCGTCTGGAAATTCATCCGACAGATAGACAGACGTTTCAAATTTTGTATAAAGATTGTCGTAACTAATAATCATGGCTGTCATTCGCCATCTTTTTTTTTTGGCGGTTATTATTTTTGGCCAGTATTATTCGAAAAAAGAAAGAAGTAAATGTGGTATCTGATAATGGAGAATTGGAAGAAAACGTGTTGCGCTGACCCCAAGTAAAATAGGAAAAGGGCAGGAATGATGATGAGTTTTTGTTGTGGAACAGTGATTCGTGTTAGATGTCTTTTCATGTATTCGAAATATGAATGGATTTGATTTAGTAAGGGCGGAAAGGAAGATGAATATGTTCGTCTCTTTTCATTAGAATTGAGTTACCTACTGAATGGATGGTGAGATTGAGGGTGCCAGTGTTGTTCTATAGGTATCAGAGACATTCAAATATACGAGCGATAGACGGGACAAAATGAAGAAAACCGTAATCAAATACTTATTACTACCTAATAACAAATCATTATTTCTAGTGTCATTTTATGCCTGCGATTGTTAGAACATTTTCGGGATTAAAACCTTACACAAAAGTAATCTCAATATCCGCGCTGGTAGTCTTTTAAACCTCTTTGACAGGTAGAGAATAGTTTTCGATGTAAGATAATATTTTTCTCGATTTTATTAATTTCAGAAATAAATATAATGTGTCCATAAAGAAAGAGTCCATTAAAGTAGAAACTAGTTTTATTTCAAGGAAAATTAATATTGCGTACTCTTTTATCGTAAATTACTTTTCTACGTTTTTTCCTTGAACACTGATTAAAATAAACACGACTGAATAAGTTTTATTTTTCCTGTCCACGTGCAGAAAGTTTTCTATATTAAATTTTAGTTTTGTTTGCAATGGAAAAAAGAAAAAAGATTGATCATAAGATATTGAGAGCAGGCAACAATCCCCTACGATGCGACTTAAAAAGTAAAGGTAGTTACGCGGAGAAAACAATTTATTGTCAAAGAAAGACGCATCGCAACTGCAAGTCGCATTCGCCGAGACTGTTAACGGGCCTTGTAAAAGTTGTAAGAAGTTTTTAAACTGACATGGTCACCACTATCATTCACACTTATAACGGGATATTTACCATGTTTATTTATTTTAACTTCATGTACAAGAGTGGTACATAGGCGGACTTAATGCCACAAGGCATTCTCTACCAGTCAACCTTAGGGTTAAATAGGACAGTACTGTGGTAGAGTACAAAAAAAAATAAAAAAAATAAGGATAATACCATTTTGCAAACTGAAACTTAAATTAAATATATCGGTGCATACTAATACACATATATATAGATATAATTAAATAAACTAATAGATATTTAAATAGAACAGACTAAAATACGAAAACCTCATAATGACTCTTCAGCTCGATTTCAAAAATTATTTCCGGACTTTTCTTTTGAAAGCCATCTTGCTCTCTGCTTTTTTAATGCAAAGGGGTAGCGCATCCCAGAGCTTTATGGTTGAGACAGCGTAGGAAGAGGACATAAAACCAGTACGGTGTGAGGGAATTTCGAGCAGAAGGTTCTTGGAAGCTCGAAGGTTACGATTGTGTGAACTGCCCAACAATTTTGGGGTTTTTTAAAAAAAAAAAAATACTTTTCCCCTGTTTGTTTTATCCCGTTTCCAGTGTTAATGATGGTGTAAAAAGTTTCTTAACGAAACCGAGCACTTCTCCCTATCATTGCCATAATTTATTTGTTATGGACCCATACCTGAGAACTTCTGCTACGGAGATATTAAAGGTACCATTTTTTTCACACGTTGAATATAAAATTACATCCATAAGCATAAAGTTTCAAATTCAGGGCTACCATAACAACGTATACATAATCACTTTGCCAAACTAAAGTATTTTAAAATGGCAACTAGGCAACCACAAGTAGTAGGAACCACCAAGCTCGAACCGTGAAAACTCGTGAGTTTCAAAAACCAAAGGGGATATTTATGAGACGCTTAAATTTTGTAAACAAGCAAGAAGAAGTAGCATAATAGTGAAAAGATTTATGTCCACATCAAACAGCTGGAGACGAACGTGGTTACTAAGAAAAAAAATAATAACATCGTAAAAATTGTAAAATAAGAGTGTTAATAATAAAAAATACATAAAATATTTAATAAAGATACAGATTTAAGAAGTTATTTCTGTTTACGCATCCAAAACTCTTTTTTTCTCCCAACACAGAGGGACCATTTAATAAGTTTTAATCATCAAATTCTTCATCACAAAACCGAGTTGCTTATTCAATAATGCGGCGATTATTGGAAAATTCTTTCGATGAAGCCCGAAGGCCTTTCAAAACGCCCCCGTTTCGTCGAAAAATTAAATATTAAGTAATGAACGGAACAAATAAATGAACCGCTCTCTCGGGAATTCCTTTCATGAACTCCTTTTAGGATGTCTAAGAGTTTTAATGAGACCCATTGAACCGCTTTTCAAACTCAAATAAAAAGATCATAAAAAAATATAACAAAGTTCGGGTACTAAATTTGGGAACACCCTTTGAACGAACTAATTGTGTGAGAAGACCTATTTAATATTCTAAAAATGTGCGGTTCCATTTCTGTTAGATTTTCGCAAGACTTTGGAAAAATCGCTTTCGTTTTACAAGCAAAGACTATTTCGCTAATGTTTCCTTTTTAGTTTCATGGAACTGATTTAATAAAGAACATTTAAGATCAAAGGGGTTTATTAAATTCCGCGAAAAATGCCTGTAAAAGCCAAATATTTCACAAAACGTTTAGGTAATTTGTTTTCTAAAATTATTGTACCTAATCTAATAAAATAATATTTACAAAATGATATGAAATTCATTCAATTTTGTATGAACGAACAGTATGTTCAACAAATAACCGTCCCTAGGCTAAATTGGACACAATGGGATCGTAATGAAGTTTAAAACTAGTTGAAACTCGTATAAATATCCGAATATCCGATTTTATTCATTTGTATCCCCAGGCAATTAGATACAACCGCGATCTGCATATTTACTTTAAAGTTAACGACACGTGACATCAAGTTTTATTGCAATTAACTTTACGGTCGTGTTATAAACCGTATGATTGCTTTACGATGCTGTAAAATCCGCGGTTTTACAATTGTTCGCGTCCCTACGGTGTGACGGGAACTAAGGAGCGACACTGTTTCGAATTTTATTTGTCATTGTTTTATTTACGCAAGGAATTATTTTCTTAAAATGTTTTTGTAAGAATAAATCAAGTTTTTGTTTTTTCCATATTACTTTTTTTTTACTTCAATTATCGATAAAAACTGAATGAAAAAACATTTAAAGAAGCTCTGTTTCTTGGTAAATTTAATTAATTGCATTTGATGATTCCTTTAGTTCTCAATAAACCACAAATATATTTTTTTTAATTTTCAAAATAATATAAGACAAATAAAGCAAAATATGTATATCGTTTTTCATAGAAGACGTTTGATTTAATAAGTAGGTATACTTGTTTAGTCTGTCTGGATGTTTACATAGCGCGGTCTATCTATCAACGCAGTCCACGCGAGCTTAATTTATTACTTGTTTACTACCCTTATACGGACTAATATAAACAACATAAAATAGTAAGTTTTCCAATAAACAGCTCGCTAAAGAATTGTCGGGTATTTTTGACCCATCCCATATATTTAAGTGTTGACAGCTTATATTGCTCTTTTTTATCCGCTTTTTCTTTTTTATGTGTGTGTGACATCTATATTTTTTTATCCTATGGTTTTTATTGTGGGAATTTCTTTTTTTTTTTTAATAATTTGCCTGACGGCAATTTCTAAGGAAAGTAGATGGTTTTATTTTCATAAATTATACCATCAGTGGTTTATATTTTCAGATGGCTGCAAGCCAATTTATTGCGTATACAAACGAGTATATGAAATAAAAGTTAGGCCATTCAATGTCCAATGAACGGCAAAAATCAAAACGCACAGAGACGCTGCACTCGCGAACTAAAGAAAAAAAAAAATGAAAACGATTTTGTGAAATGGCCGATTTAACTTTTTCAATTAAGCGAATACGGGCCGCGCGGGTATATTCTGACCTAGATCTGGGAGTCGGCTCTGTCCGATTCGAACCGGCACAGTCCGGTTCAGTCCGGTACGCGTCGGTGCGTTGTCGAAATGAAAACCTTTTGATTGTGTTTTGTGGCCCAACTCGCGTGGAATAATAAAGAAAAACAAAAATTCTACTCCGAAAACGGTTTGATCAAATAGTTCACTTTTATTTTCTACTTTCCTCCCTTTAACATGTGACTGACGCATTTTTTGGCGTCACTTTTTATTATGGGTGCCTGTTAAATATTTTTATAAAATATTTTTCTAATTCCCGGTTGTGAAAACCCTTTGGTTTTACGGTTTTCTATTTATATTTTGGTGAAACTTTTTATTTTTATGCGTAATTTTTTCTACAAACAATATCAGAGCGGGAGCTGTATCAATGTTGCCATAAAATATTTTTATGAAAATAAATAAAACACAAATACCAGCCAGCTTATTTATCCACAAATAAGGTTATAGCGTCAACAAAACACTTTTTTTACACAGTAAGGCCAAAATTTCCTATCTCAATAAAAAAAGGTCACGACGAAACGTCAATTCGTTTGGAAACCTTCTTAGATCGAATTGTCTGCAAGGTACCTACACGACAATATATTTGCATGAGTTGACATGGCAATCTTCTTATATTTGAGCTTATCAACGCACGATTCTTCGTCATTCAGGGCTAAATTGTGTTTGGTATCTCAGGGGCTTCGGCGCAAATAAGCTGGCGAATATCCGAATATACGAATCTGTAGGCACGGATTGTGCGCACGGCATTTTGTAGTGCCTACAGCCTACCGTGTTAACGTTTGAAGACTGATCCAGAAAATCTAGGTTCAATGTGGAAATAGATCTTTGAAGTAAAGCAACGTTTTTTGTAAATACGGGTATGTCGACAGGGATATTTTATTCACGCGATGTTTCTTGTTCCACTTTTGAATCAACACGATATAAGTATTTGTAAAAGTCTCCTTTATTTTTTTTAGGATAAAAAAGCAGGGGCCTTTACCTACGTATATTTTCTTATAGTATTACGAGTAGCTCCGGCGTCGGACGAAAGTCTACGATGTCGGGGACCGGGCGGTGCGCCTCAAGTGGACCTGGGCAGGACATCTTGCTAGACGCGGAGATGGCCGATGGAGCAAGGCATTGACTGAGTGGTGGCCAAGGTTAGGCCATAGAAACCAGGGCCGTCCTAAAGCTCGTAGGTATATATCTAAATAAAAACAGATAAAGGCTGATCATCAGGTCCCACCACGCTTGCCTAGGCTACTCCGTGGATGGGTGAGAACCCACTACATACCATGTTTCCTACGTGTCCCAAATACCACATTATTTGACAGTCAGGCGTTTCAAGAAGTCAGTGACCTAAAAGTCTTGCAACCTCTTCTACTAAGACGTATCATATTACTTAGTACTAATTGGGTTGTGGATATCAGAAAGGCAGTCATCCCATGTAAAATACGGTATTCAGTTGCAACCGATTAGGCTGGAAGCTGACCCCAAGTGAGTGTAGAAAAGGTAAGGTAGATTATGATGACCAACATGAATTGTTTTCTCTCAATAATAAGTATTTCAAATATTGTGTATTCGATAATGCTCGAATGACGGAGACCTTGCTCTATAAATATTATTAATAACTAATGCCAAAGGAATCATTAATTTCAACGCAGTGTACATCAGCTGTCATGAACATCTGTTCGAGTCAACACGATATAAACATTGCTCGAAGCTTGACAGTTATTTAATCAATACAGTCAAGAAAATAAACTAACACAGATTAAACGTCATTTTACACCATCACGGGTAACTAAACATTGCTTTCGAATTAAATTGTACGTAAATATTACATCACGGTTCAAATTAACAGGTGGATTCAAAATAATCAAATAGGGACATAATACAATATTGCGAACTGATTCAAACTCAATCCGTAACCTTGTCCCAATTAAAGTTCCAATCAACTCGATGCCAGTAAAGTTGACACGCCAACTGACCAAATAGTCGGCGGCCTGTGGCTGCAGCAAGTATGACGACCCTCAAGTAAACCCGAAGTCGGTCGAACTTTGCCGAGGGAGTCCGAAGTGGGCCCGAGCATCCGCGATCAATACCCCACACTGGCACCCGCGTTTCGCGTCAATTCCGGGGGCAAAAGTCACGCTTTCGGGATAGCCGTCGATTTCGGCCGGTCAGGGCCCGATCGAGTGCGTCCTGCCGGTAGCTCTGTGACTAACGAGGCACAAGACACTTATGCAGAATTTAAATCTTTTAAACTCCGATCTTCGGCGCCATTTCTCAGGAATTTGCAGCATTGCAGTGGGGTTTTTTACTTGAATTACTTGATTCTTTTTCATTTACTTGATAGTTTGTTATTGGGAAGTCTTAATAATGGAAATGAAGATCCCTGCAGCAAACATAACCTTTCCTAAATCACACATCAATAAATTACGACCAGCAAATATTTGCAGCAACTAAACAGTTATTTATATTAAAAGGTACGGAATATAGAAAAATATCTTGATATATTTACAATACAAAAAGTGTAAACAAGCCAAGAGAACGGAGGCGGATGTACACAGAAATGCCGAGATAAAATTGTTGGTCCTTTTTGATAAATAGGTCACGAAAGCAATGTCAAGTAACGCCGTGTTGGGGCGTTCCGAGACACTTCGCATGGACTTGAAACGTTTTGATAACTTACAAAAAATAAACAACTTTATTTGAAGAAACTGTCTTAACAACTTCATAGAAATATTTTTGAGAAGTGACGTAAATATTGTGATGTTAATGTAATAAAGTACTGAAATAGTTTTAGCATGTTATTGGATGTTATTATCCATTGTTGAGCAGCTGAATATTTGAGTTATTTCAATATTGCAGAGTACGGCACTGGTCTCAATGCACTTGCTCTATAGTATGAGTCAGAGTCAGTATCATCATCTGCCTAGCCTTTTCCCAACTATATTGGGGTCGGCTTCCAGTCTAACCGGATGCAGCTGAATACCAGTATTTTACATGGAGCGACTGCCTATCTGACCTCCACAACCCAGTTAATACTAGGTAATACAATACCCTTTGGTAAGACTGGATGTCAGAATTTAAGGTCACTGACTACCTGTAACGACTGCCGAAGATCTATATATATGGCAGCCGGGACCAACAGCTTAACGTGCTTTCCGAGGCACGGAGGAAACTCGGTATGTCGGGCGGTCACCCATCCACAGACCGACCTAGGCAAGCACAGCTTTACCTAAAGATCGACCTGAGCGGCAGTTCTTATTAAGCCACAAGCTCCTCAGTCAGAGTCAGTATATAAAACGTTTTATTGACTATTAGTTTAACGCTTTTGTTCTTACTGTGTTCCAAGAGCAGCAGCTGAACACTTCATTGCTAAATCTTGTGTAGACGTAGAAAACAAGGACGGGTATAGTTTCCTAAACATGGGTACAACCCTTTACCCTCGCTCAACACAAATGGGGCAGGATGGAAATCAGCTGACTCACGAGACATGCATTTTTCTCACCAGCCAGTTCATCATAAAGTGTTATATCGTCAAAGATAAATCGATTACCAGACGTACCGATTACAACTTGATGTCACTCGAATCTTTCCAACTTTTTTTCCCTATGTAGGTCACGGTCGCATTTCAACGGGAGTTGGAAAAAATACAATTCTCCCCTTCGGAGCGGAACATTGCGAAATTAAAACGTCGCTGTAGGCAAAACTAGGGCTTTCACAGAATAAGGATGTCATTATCCCAGCATACGAAATACGAGAGGGAAAAAAATGTTTTGGTGTGTTGTCGCAGTTGAAAAATTGGACGTTTTCCTGCTCAACACCGCCTAATTGTGGAGACGGAATTAAGCGAATTGTTTTCATAGCGGGATGATTAAAATAATACTGTACAATTAAGAAAAAATACACTACGTTTCGCAGAGTAAACTTTACTACTGAAAAAGTATCTAAAACGTACAATTTGGACTTGCTAAAACTGGTGGCAGTTCATTCATTCAAGCCTAATGGCTTGGCTTGCCCGTATAACCTAGTACTCTTCATGATGTCAGGGATTCTAACAGTCTACTTGCTCTAGTTTGCTTGAGGGTTTATCGTATTGTTGGCCCGTAAGGACACTACTGGCTAAACCTACTGCTTTGGACATAATTGATTTGCTTATTCGAGCAGCAGAACCATTACCAGTTAAATGCACCAGTTTTTCCTACACAACCTTATACAAAACCAGTGCTCCATTTATTCCCAAAGACTTCCCTTTGTGTATCAAAAACCGATTTCAGCGCGCATTACCAAGTTGAAACGTTGCATGCACTCCTGGACGTGTCCACTTAGGACCGAATGCCTAGACTTTGCACGTGCCCATGTCCAAGGATTAAAGGATTTTAACCTCTCGTAGAGATGCACTGGAGGCGACATCTGTCGTGTTTCCTTCGAACTAGTTTATTTACACAAATGTTTTAGTGTGATTGGGGAATATGGAGCGAAGGAGTTTTGAAGTTATTGAAGATTGTAAATATTCGGTTCCCTACTTTTTTGTTTTGTGGTGAGTTGATGGTTAATAGGCTCGGTTCAACATGGCTCTTAAATGTACCAAGGGTAATGTGGATATAAATCATTATATAAATATCGGATGATATTTATATAATGATGATTGATTAGATCGATATCTAATTTACCTAAACTAGATGAAAGATGAGGGACGCACAGAACAGAGAGTGGGAGAAGAAATGGGAAGTCCATATATCCCTAACAGTGAGTAATTCCGGGCTGAAATGATGATGATACGCCAACTTCTGCACCTTTCTATTTGGAAAATACTGGCGTGATGTAATGCTAAAGATTGTTTTAAGATTTTTATGAAGGACTAGCTTTTGCCAGCGGCTTCGCCCGCGTGAAAATGACGATTTTCCATACAAACTTTCATCCCCTATTTAACTCCCTTAGGGGTTGAATTTCGAAAAATCCTTCCTTATTCCTTGTCTACATTATAAAGGGAACCTCTGTGTAAAATTTCAGCTTTCTAGGTCCAAGGGTTTGGGCTGGGCGTTGATGAGTCAGTCAGTCAGTCAGTCAGGACTTCTCTCTTTATTTATTAGATGTAAGAAAAACTGGTTCTCCGGATTTTATCAGGGAGAATGGGATAACTAACCCTACAGTCTAAACCTCAATACAAATACAGGGAATAACGAAATATATTATACACCTGTACCTCTTGAATGTAACTACATAACAAAATACAATAACTCCCAATACCCATTTGCACAACCCCATACAGCCATTGATCACTCATCCACATTTGACAGTTAACAGCTGATATCATAAGCCCAAACAACTTGTTGACATTGGACATCCCTCACGCAGATACAGGTGGGATCGTATCACCGGACTAAAATAGGTAGATGCGATGCCTGCAAGCGAAGGGCTCAATTCACAGCTGTTTGTGAGTAATTGCCTTTTATATAGTAGGGTTTATTCTGAAATTTGTGCGATTATACAACAATGGTATGTGGTTGGATCAATAAGATAACATCACGCCTGTAATTCTCGATGGGTTAGGCAGCACTGCATCGAGTAGTACACCCACGTTTCGTCAAGTCGCGTGGTAAGACAACCAGTCTGCAGACTCACTCAGACTTTTGGGTCACTGACTACCTGTAACGCCTGTCAAAGATAGACAGTCGGATTCAACGGCTTAACCTTTCCGAGGCACGGAGGAAACTCAGTATTTAAAGGGTGGTCACCCATCTACAGACCCAACTAGGCAAGCGTGCTTTAACCTGAGGATTGATCCTAATGGCATTTATTATTTAACCACAAGCTCAATTACAAGCCCGCCGGGGCCGCGGATTTTAGAACTAGATGACGTGGCCTTGGCGCAAGGGCAAAGAAGGAACATGGGTTCGGTTTTTAGTCAGTAGAAGTCTGGCACTCCCCTTCGCTCTGCCCAAGAGCGAGGGGGTCATTTGATGATTTTCCACCCACCAAAAAAAAAAAAGCTTAATTACAAAACATACAGCGGTACTCATAGATATTTTATGATTACCTAAGCCATCACTTTATAAAGATTTGACATACTTTTGTATGACAAAACTGTCAAAACCTTTATTAACAAGTATGGCAGATAGAGATAGATGAATAACATATCCGTGTTATGACAGCAAACTTTGACCACATTCAAATGTTTTGATCCTTGTTGACTGGCCTGTTGGTCTAGTGGTTAGTGACCCTAACTGCTATGCCGGAGGTCGTGGGTTCGATTCCCACCCAGGACAAATGTTTGTGTGATGAACACGATCATTTGTTCTGTGTCTGGGTGTAATTTATCTATAATATGTATGTATTTAGAAATATATAAGTATGTTTATCAGTTGTCTAGTACCCATAACACAAGCTCTGCTTAGCTTGGAACTAGATGGCGTTGTGTGATAGTTGTGGAATATTATTATTATTTGTTTTTCACCCATATTTTAGTCATGTGTTTTCAAGTAGGTACCAAGATCTCCCAGGTCTTACGAAAAGTAAGTTCGTCCTAGATCCTTTAAGACGAACTTACGCTTCGCTCACATCGTAGCTTTAACTTAAAGAATCAGTGTAGAGTTTTAAGTGTTACAGATGTGTGGTTTCAAGCGAAAGGATAAAGTCTGCGTCCCATATTATAACATTTTGTCTCACTCAGAGAAAATGATAAAACTTTGAAACGTTTTACTTAACTGTTTGAGGTTTAGCTGAATTTGGATTTTGAATCGTTTCAATGTAAATTACGCTTAGAATAATGTATTTTAGTTTATTTAACATTAGATAATAATTTATACCTGTGAATAGTTACATGTTTTCAACTGACTGCTAGCTATATGTAATCTTAGTGGTAGAATTATCAGGATACTAGCTTTTGCCAGCGGCTTCGCCCGCGTGATAATGACGATTTTCCATACAAACTTTCATCTCCTATTTAACTCCCTTTGGGGTAGAATTTCAAGAAATCCTTCCTTATTCCTTGTCCACATTATAAAGGGAACGCCTGAGCAAAATTTCAGCTTTCTAGGTCCAAGGGTTTGGGCTGGGCGTCGATGAGTCAGTCAGGACTTTTCTTTTTATTTATATAGATTTCAAAATATGTGTGAAAGTAGAAAATATGTGAACACCACACTGTGTTCATATTTCTACATGTTAAAAAACTAGACCCTCTACTAAACATATAAGTAGTTTAATTCCACCAAACACACACGGTTAGTACCTATAAAACAAACTCCAATTTCCACAAAGTCTACATTATCACAAAGCAAGAAGGCACCTTTATCACACTGCATTATAACAAGCACTATGACAAACATACTCGTGGAAAACCAAAGAGTGCTTCTGCGAATTACACTTCATACCAAAAAAACGCTACACCCTTGATAACACTAAAGCTGCTACGCTAAAATTCGTTGCACAAATTCACACTACAAAAATGTGTAACAAAGCGTAAAATATAAGTCATCAGTTTATTACACTGTATTATGAAATAAGACAAACATGAAAACACCAAACAGTGCTGTTACAACTTACACTTCATGCCAAAAAACTCGACACCCCTTACTAACCCTAAAGCTGCAGCGCTAAAAATCGTTGCACCAAATCCACACTCGGTTAAGGCGTAACAAAATTCTCACGGCGCATGCATCGTAAATTTACAGTACACCGGAGGGTAAGTTGTGTACTTTACTGCGGTAAGCTTTTACGATATGGCTTAAGTAATAAGCTCAGCACAGCTTAGCTTCCACGTGAGCGCTATAAAACTTCGCGTTTAAGTGTTATTGGGAGCCGTGGTGACATGTTAATAGTGATGTCCTTGAGACACGGTTTTCGATCTAAGAGAACTAATTTTGGCTTTGTTCGATTTCGTGTATGACTGTTGTTTTATGAATAATTTTCGAGGTTGTAAACTTTAAGGTTTATTTTATTGTGTATTTTAGAAGGTTTCTGATATTCAGATTTCATACTTTTAACAGTAACTCCAAAAATATAAGAAAACTACGCTAGTCAAACAATAAGTAACAATTTTGTCATTGTATAAACTAATAAATTTGCTAAAAGAGAAGATTTGAAAATGAACAAGTATTATTTGTTAAAATTATAAAATGTGGATTAATTAACAAATAACTTAATCTAGGGTAGACATTAATTTTACAAGACGTAAGAGATTAATTGGACCATATTTAAAAAAATTAAGCCAGTACCTTTTAATATTTATATGAGATGGTACAAAATCTAAGACCTAAGTAACACTACAATATTTAGCGAATCAACATTTTTCCTTTACCAAATTATTCAATAAGTAAACGCTTTTTCTCATAAATTGTAACACGCCCCCGACTTACAGAACATCGACCGCGGTAAATACCTAAACTATTGAATCACAAATTCTACGTTTAATAAAGTAGCTGCTACTTAGCGTGATTACATATTTCTAGGTATTTTTTATAAAACCTCTAGAATATTCCTTAATACGTTAGTAATGGCTTTGAAGGAAAACAACATTAATGCACTAGCTCTATTCCAATGTTAGTCCTATATTATACAGAAGGACATGATCAAAGTAGGACACGACAAAAATAAGCAACCAAAAAAAGTTACAAGTTACTACATAATACGAGTATGTAGTTATACCAAATGAAATACCATCCACAAAGTTTATTCGGTCTGGTCGCGTGTCACTTTAGTCCGTGCACTTAAACGGGCTATCCGTGGCCTCAAGTGTACTCGCTTACTTGTAACTTGATATTGAACACTACATGTACACTGGCGGGCAAGTTAAGTGGTAAAATCCAAAGGTTTTCGCATCAGTTTCGGCCAGTATTGTTTGTTTAATGATGTTTCTTCTTGTATCTAGTAAACAGGATTTATTTGCAAGGTTAAGGCAAAATTGCTACCATGTTTATGGGTCTGCATGGGCCAGTGTGTAAAGAATAATGTCAATCGCTCCATTCTCCTATAAAAGAGATGTATCGTAGTCCCCAGTTCGTAATGGAACGATGGATGTCATTCATAATCGTTAGCCGGGCTTGTGTGGAGGCAGCGTTATGTGCAACTAGGAGGAATGGGTACCGTTGACACTCTTTGGCAATGACCATCTGTTACTTACGACATTTACGTTTTGAGGCTACGGTTTCAGAAACCCGGTAGGAGTCTACATATGAAATGAAAAATATGTTTCTTTTTTCGAAGGGAGGGTAATATGAAAAGAATGGAATTTCGGTAACAAAATCCTTATTCACCGATAACCTCAAAGGGTATGAAAACCTAATTACATAAAATATCAACGAACCCTAACCGAAAAATGACAAAAATGTTATTAATATCGAACATCACACGATTCATTGTGTTCCGCGGTTGCCAACCGAATACCTATTTAAATATCGGAATATTCATATCTCGTTTATTAACAAGGCATGGTAGGCAGCCCTATAAATATTTTCATAGGTCGTATTACGCATTATTTCCTCGGAATCCGATATTAATAAAATTATGTGCGTGGTTTTAGTATAACAATAATTAATCTTCAATAATCGAGAACGCGGTGTTGTTGGGTCCGCCTTTCTGTGAAAGGGGGCTTTTTAATTAACGCCTTCCTTTAGAAATGTAAATGTATCGGTATGTTATTTCAGTGTTTCGAGGAATAACATGTGTTTAATATTTTGAGAACTCCTTTTACTTTGGTTGGTGCTCATTTTACGTAAATACCGTAAGTGTAATGTTCATTTTAGGACTGCTTGCTGCTCATACATTTGTTCCTACTACTACCTACACGATACCCAATCCTTAGTGGGCGTCACGTGGGGGATTACAGCCCACTCGCTCTCACGGAGAGGAGTCTTATATCCTGACAGTAGGAGGGTTACGGCTGATTATTCTATGGGATTGCCCTAAAAGAGCAGAAAAACACCCACTTAACTTTAAACGTTTTCTAAATATCCTAAAGACCATGACGAAAAATCAAAGAGGAAACTTGAAGGAATTTTGTTTTACCTTCAACTAAAAACGAGCTGCTTAAGCACCAATATGCGAAGCCAGCTATTTAGCTGCGACTTCAGTTTACGCTGGATAAAGCTTAAAGCTCAAATTAGATAGCAAAAATCCAATTGCGTCCTAAAGCTAATTTCTAAGAAACCAGTTTCC